>CM073001.1:98324407-99574407 GCA_037038555.1 Rhynchonycteris naso
GTTCATTGACAACATTAAGCATGAATGTTTTGGCATACTCCCCATCTGTGAATGGCTTTCCATTTCTTCCAATTGCTAAAGCACCAGCAAAGCTAGCCGAATTCCAGTAACCCTGTTGGGTCCAAAATCGGAGTTGCTGCTTACTAGCTTGCACTCTGCACAGTAACTCTTGACATGCTTTCTTCCTGCTGTCCCCCACTGGATATTTCGATGCAAATGTAGTATGGCGTGTGTCAAAGTGCCACTTTATGTTTGACCGTTTCATCGATGCAGTTTTATCATTGCATATTAGACACACTGCAGAGCCTGCTCTCTCCACAAAGGCAAATTCCTCTGTCCATTCCTGCTGAAAAGTACAATACTCCTCATCTTTTTTTTATTTTAGCCATCTTCTTTGTCAAAAGGGTTTCTGCAATTTGCTAGCTGACTATTTGATTAAAAGGAGGGAAGTTTACTTTTTGACCTCACAATGACCTGTGTACGTTACTCATTATCCAATAAAAATTTGATGTTGTCCGGGAGGACAGCTGTGATTGGCTCCAGCTACCCGCAACCATGAACATGAGCGGTAGGAAATGAATGGATTGTAATACATAAGAATGTTATACTTTTAACGTTATTATTTTTTTTATTAAAGATTTGTCTGCGAGCCAGATGCAGCCATCAAAAGAGCCACATCTGGCTCGTGAGCCATAGGTTCCTGACCCCTGGGCTAAATCTTTGTGAGCAAAAGCTAGGCAAATACTTTTTAGAGCTGACTACAAAAGCATCCATTAAAAATGTTGATAAAGTGGACCTCATCAAAATTAAAAGCTTTTGTTCTACAAAAGGCCCTATTAAGAAGGTGAAAATATAAACTACAAACTGGGAGAAAATATTTGCAAACTACATAGCCAGTGAGAGACTAATACTTAGACCAGTGGTTCTTAACCTTTTTTGAGGTACCGAACCCACCAGTTTCATATGCGCATTCACCGAACCCTTCTTTAGTGATAAATAAAATATGATTTGTTTTTCCAAATTCAAGACATAGGTATATGTTTTTTTACTGGTGCACAAAATGAGCCGTGCATGAACATCACCTTGCTCAAAGAACAAAACCAACCAAGTGCATGAACTCACAACAAATTACGGTATTACTTTATTCTGGCCTCCGCGGCAGAGGCTTCTCCGAGCCCCTGAGACCGACTCATCGAACCCCTAGGGTTCAATAGAACCCAGGTTAAGAACCACTGACTTAGACTCTGTAAGAACTCTTAAAATCCAACAGTAAAACACACACACACACACACACACACACACACGAACAATTCAATTAGAAAATGGGTAAAATAAATGAAGACACATTTCAGAGAAGAGTCTATAGAGGTGAAGAATAAGTCTAAGAAAAGATGCTCCTCACCATTAGCCATAAGAAAATGCAAATTAAAAGCACAATGAGATAGTGCTACATGCCTGCCAGAGTGGCTAACAGGACAGTGACAACACAGTCACTTGGCTAGAAAAGGGTGTCCTGGTACCCGGCTGGGGCTGTTCTAAAGTCAAGACTGGGAAGACTCTCCCTTGTCCAGAAGAGCCCGCCCCTGTGACCTTGGCAACTCTCTGGTGCCTCCCAGCCCCACGACCTGCGACCTGCAGTGTGGAGCCAGTCAGGGGCCGGCTGCCTTCCACGCAGCTGAAAGTCAGGCCTCAGCTCCACCTCTCTGGACAACTCAGGACAAGCTGTTTCTAAAACGAATTTATTTTGAACTCCCAGCCTGGTAACCATCCAGGATTTCATGGGGATCGAGTGATTGCTTTCCTTTCTTTTGTCCTAATTTCCATTCATGCTATTTATGAAATAAAGCATACAATTTGAAATAGACTGATAAAAATTTTGAAATAATTAATTCAATTAAATAAAATAATAGCTTGTCTGTGTGTCAGGTCTCTGCTAAACACTCTGTGTGCATTACCTAATTGAGTTTCTATCACAACTTGTGAGTAGGTAGTAGGTTAGTCTCTTTTCATAAAAGGAGAAATGGCTTCAGAGAGATTAAGTAACTTGCCGGAGGTCACATAGCTAATAAGTGGCAGAATCGAGTTATGAATGCAGCTATACCTTATTCCAAAGTCTCCACCCCAGATTGCCTCCAGACAAACATTAAATGCCAGTGTCTGTTATTAACTCAGGCAAGGCTTATTGCCAGAACATGCAACTATACATATGAGTGGTAAACATGTTATTCTATTGGTTAGGACTTGGTTGCCTGGGTGCCATCTAAGTGCACGAGAGGGTGGCAAATGTGGACCCACTGTGTGCCCAGGACGCAGGAACTGGTTAACAGATAACAGTGTCTCAGCCAAATCCACCTTCAGTGATATTTTTTCTTCACCTGAACTCATGCTCAAAGTCAATGTCCAAATGGTCTGATCGGGATGCTTACCAGCCAATCTTTGCATGATGCCATGAACAATAAAGCTGCTTCTTGACCTGGTAGAGCCAGGGCAAGGCACCATGCTTCTTGCAGAAATTTAGAGAATATGTTTTTAGTCCCCTTTGTCCTGCATCTTTTCTTGTTCTTACATAGAGAAGCTGTGCTGGCCGGGTTGGGCTGGAGGGTAGACTGGGGTGAAGCCTCTACTGCCTACTGGCCTGGGCACTGGGCTCATGCAGGCCAAGCAGGAGCCACTCCTCACTCACCACCCCATCCTGCCTCTGAGTTCCTTGCCTGATGTTGCCAGGCAACATGCGTAAGTAGCCTGGACCAGCTAGGCACTGACATTGGCCTCACTGGGCACCAACTGCCCATCCATGCCCACCCTGCCAGCCATGGGCATGCACAGGTATAACCTGAGCAAAGGTCTCCAGTGTCCCTGGCAGGGGTTCTACGAGTTCTTTTCTGCTGCCTTCCCTGTCTTAACCAGGCAAGTCGGCCTATTTCATAGACAACTCAATTCTCACAGACACCAGGAATCTATCCTAATTCAATTAAGCAATTACCCTATGAAGTGGCAGGAAATGCCTGGACTATACCGTCTATCGAATGGAGTGGGACAGTCGCCCCAGCTTCTGTTGTTCGGTCTTTAAAAGGCAGTTAGGAGCTCGCCTCGATCGTGCCTGCCTCCACAAGGTTGTATTCCAGAAACTATGACCTGTCTTTGAGGATCATCTGGTTCATATATTTTATTATGTGTGCTGTGCATAGAGCTGGGAGCTGGGAAACCCAGTTCCAGGGCTGTCTCAGTTATGGACTCTTTGTGACTCTGGATAAATCCATTGTGAGCTCTGGGCCTCAGTTTTTTTCATCTGCAGAGTGGGAGTAAGTAATGCCTGGTCTTCCCACCATACAAGGTTTTTTGTGGACATTTGGGAGGGATTCTAAAATATAGTTAACACATACATATAGAAAGCAGATGAGGCCGTGATTGTTTTTGGGGCAGACTGTTGGATGGATGGCCCAACATTCTTCCCATTTCCCTCTCTACCCTTCAGCTCTCCAGGTGAACAAGGCAGCCTCCTCATTTTCTTAGCTCACCAAGTGCAGCGGGGGGTGGCTAGCCAATGTGGTCCTGACCACTGAGATATAAAATGGGGTGTGCAGGAGCCCCTGGGAGGACATCTGCTTTCCTGGTTAGAAAACAACAACAACAGAGCAGACGAGGGGACCTGGCGTTTCTTTCTTCCTGCTGCTGAGTAGATGCCAGGAGCTAGGGTGGCATCTGGGACCATAGAGAAACTTAGGTCCTGTCCTAACCAACTATGACCTCATCTTAATCATGTCTGCAAAGGCCCTATTCCAAAAAAAGGTCACAGTCTGAAGTTCTGGGTAGACTTGAATTTAGGGAGGATGCTATCTAATCCATTACAACCTCCCTTCTCCAAACCTAATCAATCAGCTAGTTCTACTAACCTTATCTCCTAAATACCTTCCGGCCTGGGCCCTTCTCACTACGGTGGTCCAACCACCCTACCCCCAAGTCCATCATCCTCGACCTGCCTCGCACAGGCATCTTCACAGCTTGCGGTCTGGAGGCTGCGATGCTCTCTGCCCCTGGCCCAGCCCTGGTCACTGGGCTCTGTTATGAGTGCCAATAGCAGCCCTGAGAGCTGCATCTGGAATCCCAGCGGCCATGGTCCCCAGCGATGACAAGGTCAAGCAGGAGGGCTGAACCTGCCACTCTTTCAAAGACGACAGAGCTGGGCAGAGGTCCTAAATTAAGGTGACCAGATGTCCCGCTTTTGGTGGGACAGTCCTGATTTTTAACAATTTGTCCCGCGTCCCACGGTATTTTTAAAAGTCCCAATTTAAAAAAACATATTACAATACTATTTTTGCATACTATGAAAAAATTTTTTGCTCCATATAGACCAAATTTTTAATCAAGAACCTCCCCCCACCCCCCGTCAATGGTGCCTCACTTTACCAATTTTAAAATCTGGTCACCTTAGAAATGTGTGTGCACTTGACCATCTCTTGAGAGTGGACTTAGATCTGGGATGAGTAGGAGAGGTAGTGTGGCAAGGCACCTGCTCTGCCTGTCAGGGGCCCCAACAAAAAAGACGAGAAGACACATGTCCTTCAGGGGGATCCCCAGATGGAGGCCTCCTCTCCTTAGAATCGACTTGGTTTCTGGGCTTCCTGGAGCTTCTTCTGGGCTGTGCTGGTGGCAAAGGTCCTTGGAAATTTGATGGTGGTATGGGGCTTTGAAGCGGCTGAGTGCTAACCAGCCCCAGCTGGTTCCGAGGGGATGGGCCAGCTGGTAAGCGCCAGGAGAGGCTGTGCAGTCAGGCAGGCTGGTTGGGGAATGGGCGGGTGATCCAGGCCAGCAAGCAATAATCGAGTGTCTGCCATCTGCTTGTACGGGAGGGGGGGGGCTGCGGGCTGATTGGAGGCAGGGCAAGGGAAGTGCCAGCATGTCCTTGTACAGGAATGGGGAGGCAACCGTGGTGAGGTGGCGGGGTCTGAATAATGTTAGAGAGTCCAGAGTGCGGAGAGTTCTCGCGGGGGCTGGTACACACAGAGGCTGCTGCAGCTCCCAGGTGCCAGGAACCTAAATGAATGTTCTGGATGAGGACAGCCCCTTCTCCTTCTCGTTGTCAAGGATGTTCTTGCCTGGAGTCAGAAGACTGTTGGAGGGGGAGGTCCTTCCAATGCCAGGGAGAGTGACTCTAAAAGTAGACAAATAAACTCAAGTTCTCTGGGTCTCTGCCTTCCCAACCTTCCTCCCATCATCCTTGGACAAAGGGTTCCTGGTGGGATCAGAGGTTTATTCTTAGAAAGCTGGTAACATTAAGCAGAGCAGGCTTCTTCAGGACGAGTGAATGAACGAGAGGGAAAGTCAGAGGAACGGTCTGTGGAGCTACTGTGTTAAGTCTTTACCCACTTCTATCGCCAGACTTAACTCTGAACTTCCAGAAGGAAAAGAAAACGTCACATTTCAAATGGTACTCACAGTGACTGGTTTCAGAAGGTTTTAGTTTGTTTGTTTTGATTTTCCTTTTTTCATAATGGAACCAACACCGTTTTTTATGAAAACAGCCTTTCTTGCCTCTTCGGCTGTGGCCCTGATCCACCTGCGTGGCTCTGTGCAGAGTCAGAGAAGGGAGCTCTCTATGGGCCTGGTGGGCAGGGAAAGGCAGGGCAGGGCAGGGCAGCACAGGGCAGGGCAGAGCAAGAGCCAGGGCTCCTGGCGGGAAGAAGCTGGCGGGACCCTCCGCTTTCTTCAGGAGCAGCCTCCACCATTGATAACCCTGTCCCCTTTGAATTCCAGGCCCTCATCCCACCCAAAATGGCCAAATACCCAGCAGGAACTCTAGAATTCACTCCTCTTCTTGGAGCACCCTAGCCAATGGACTCCCAAATGGACCCCAGTACCCCAGAGAGACATTTGTATCTTTCTGTCAGACCCCCATAGGGGACTGGATCAGTGGACAGCGTACACAATAGCTTATGGGTGGTTTATTCCAGTGTCCCAATGATTTTTGGTGGGGGGAGGAGATGAAGAAACTCAAGTGTCTGCACTCAGTTTGCTGTCCCTTCAATGGCCTAATACACTTGGCGTATGGCTAGAATATGTGTGTGCTTGGAGCACTTACCTTGGTTTGGAAAATTTAACACACTTTAGTCCATTCATTTTCCTCATTACCTTTAGGAATTTCACAGGATGAGAGATCTGTAGCTCCAAGGCACTTCATTCCGGCCAGCCATCCTCTCAGTGTCCTCCACCCAAATTCACGCTGTGTTTGAAGAGGAGAGACGCTTTCCTGAGAGGCAAGAGGCCAGGATTCAGCGTGAAGGCGTGTTGGAGCCAATGAGTTTGGCCTGCTCAGGATCTGGCAATTAATTCAACACCACTGTGCACTGGGGGCCTGTGGGTGGCCGGCGCTGGCGTGATGAAGGGCCGACTGCGCGAGGCCTTGTGAGCTCCATGGAGCATCCAGAAGTTATCCTGAGGGGGGCGGGCATGGGAGCTCTTGAAAGGCTATAAGGAGGCAACAAACTTCTGAGATTGACATTACAAGAAATCTTAAACCCTCCACCTGGAAGTACATGGCAATGTTCCTTTTCCTCCAAGGACTTAAAATGCTTCGCCGATCAAAAGCTTGGCTGTGATTGCCCAGATGGCAGAGGAGGACTTACCAGTCCCCCGTGAGAGACAGCCCTGTCTGGTCTGTGTCTCTGGCAGGGCCTAGCATGATGGGTCATCCAAGCAGATGCCACAGAGAAGGTGCCCAGCCTGAACCCCCACTGTTGACGGCTGAAGCTAAGTACAGTCTTGGCAAAGAAGGCCTCCAGGATGATCTCAGATGTGAATAGGCGCCAGGGGAGAAGAACTTGTCCCCATTCTTGGGCCACTGAGTTGGGTTGGCTAATGACTTGGGTTGAGTTTGGACTCAGCCAGGACAGGTAGTAAAAAAGAGAGTAGAAGGAGCAAAGCGGCTCTGGCCATGGGGTGGGCACAGGGGCAGTGTGGCCCTCTCTCTCAGCCTCACCTCTGATGCTGCGGCTCTGGCTGTGGGGGTGAGCACAGAGGCAGTGCGGCCCTGCCCCAGACTACCTCTGCTGCTCTGAGACCCCGGGGCCCAGGAGAAAGCCCTTCCATTTCCAGGGCTGTAGACCCACATGAGCCTTTAGCCCACACGACTGCTTCCATCTGTCAGTCCAGAGGCTAGGCCTGGTGTCAGTTCCTACATCCAGGGCCCTAGCACAATGCTGACAGCAAAGAGGGCACCTGCCAAAAGCTCACCAATCACCTGGATGGAGACAGTCTCCCTCTTCTGCAGCCTGAGCCCGGGATCTCAGAGATGCCTTGGAGCACAGGACACAGCTCTGGACTCTCTCTGTGGTTGTGGGGCTTTGTACCTATGAATCACCACTTGTCTAAGAGCCATGTCCGCCTTCCCTTCAACCCCCATGTTCCTACCATGGTGTCCACTCGCTCCCCTTTGTTTTCTTCCATTTTTCCTGCTGCCAGAACAATTTCTTTTTTTTGTTTGTTTGTTTCTTTTTTTTTTTTTTTCCAGGGACAGAGAGAGTCAGAGAGAGGGATAGATAGGGACAGACAGACAAGAATGGAGAAAGGTGAGAAGCATCAATCATTAGTTTTTCGTTGCCGTCACAACACCTTAGTTGTTCATTGATTGCTTTCTCACATGTGCCTTGACTGCGGACCTTCAGCAGACCGAGACACCCATTGCTGGAGCCAGCAACCTTGTATCCAAGCTGGCGAGCTTTTGCTCAAGCCAGATGGGCCCGTGCTCAAGCTGGCGAGCTCGGGGTCTTGAACCTGGGTCTTCCGCATCCCAGTCGGACACTCTATCCACTGCGCCACTGCCTGGTCAGGCTGCCAGAACATTTTCATGTTTTGCTCCTGTCCTTCCCACTCCCTGACCCTTCCACCAATTTCCTTTATAGATGATGAATTTGTTCCTAGATGAGTTTCCTGAGGACCCAGCCAGGACCTCATCAAGGCCTGTCCCTACCTCCACCCCTCAGGCACTGTGCTGGGGGAGCCAGGACCTGCTTTTCCCCGGGGATCAGCAGCACTGGGCTCCCCAGGGTCTGGAGCCTATTTGGTTCTACCCCACCGAAGACAGGAGCCCAGACCCATGTCTTTCCACCCAGAGTTCAGAGCCAAGCCCATGTCCCTGTAAGTAGCCACTGCTCCACTGAGAGCACCCTCCTAGGAAAGCCAGCAGGTACCTCTGGAGGCAGCATGGAAAATCTGAGTGGCAGGGACCTGAAAGATCAAAGTCAACGGTGTCCTTTTTGAGGGGAGGGGAGGTCAGATTTCAAAGGTTTCTGAAGGGGGTACTGAGTCCTGCCTTTATTGCTGGCACCCATTCTTTCATTCTGCGCCAGTGGTGTCCCGCCTTTGTGTAGGGGCTGTTTCCCAGGGACAGTGTCCTTTTCTTATCATGAGGGGATCCAGTTCTCAATGAGATCCTGTTCCTCTTTTGGCAGAAGAGAGGCTAGGCTTGAGGAGATAGTATGCGGTAGAACCGACCCATGGCTCCCACAGAGGGCATGGTCAACAGCCCCCCCCCCACAGTGATGCTGCTTCTTCCACAAGGTAGAGGCCAAGTTTAATTTTCCTTGTTGCCAGAGTAATAACTCAAAGCCTAGTTCTGATTCTAATCTCACCTCCCTGGGGCCAATGTTTGGCTGTTTGCTCCACTTTGGGGTAATGTTCACCCTTCCTGCCAAGTGGTGCACAGTCTCTGGGACAGAGCCGATAAGCATGAAATGTCATTGAGGAACAGCCAACAGGGTTTTAATGTGGGTGAAAGCCGAGTTCCAGTTCCGGCTTTGCCACCAAAGTAGCTGTATGAGCTTGGGCATATCTCTTTACTTCTCTGGGTCAGTTCTTCATCATCGTCATCATTGTAATCACTGCCATTGACTGTATACTGCATGGCAAGCAAGTATGACCTTATGTAATCCTGATAACAACCCTATAAATAAACATTATTCTTATTTTAAAGATAAAGAAATGAGGTTCAGGGAGATTCCTAAACTTGCATAGGATCAGGCTTTACTAGATGGCAGTTAAAACAGGATTTCAACCCAGCTCTGTCTGATTCCAAAGACTGTATGTAATATGTTGAATGGTGGCCCCTGAGAAGATATGCCCACCCAAGCCTCAGAACCCGTGAATGTGATTTATTTAGAAAAAGGATCTTTGTAAGATGTCATTAAGTAAGACATGAATCTTGAGGTGAGATTATCCTGGATTGTCCAGGTGGGTTTTGAATTCAAAAATAAGTGTCCTGCCTGACCAGGCGGTGGCGCAGTGGATAGAGCGTAGGACTGGGATGCCAGAAGACCCAGGTTCGAGACCCCAAGGTCGCCAGCTTGAGCGCAGACCCATCTGGCTTGAGCAAAAGCTTGCCAGCTTGGACCCAACGTCGCTTGGACCCAATGTCGCTGGTTCCAGCAATGGGTGGCTCGGTCTGCTGAAGGTCCAAGGTTAAGGTACATGTGAGAAAGCAATTAATGAACAACTATGGTGTCGCAAGGGCAACGAAAAACTAATGATTGACGCTTCTCACCTCTCTCCGTTCCTGTCTGTCTGTCCCTATCTATCCCTCTCTCTGTCCTTTCTCTGTCTCTCTGTCCTTGTAAAAATTAAAAAAAAAAAAAAAGTGTCCTTAGCAGATACAGGAGAGAAGAAGACAGAGAAGAGGAGAAGGCTGTGTGAAGATAAACGACAGCTTGAGTCATGCAGCCACAAGCCAAGGAACTCCTGCAGCCATCAGAAGCTGATAGAGGCAAGAAAGAAGTCTCCCCTGGCACCTCCAAAGGTAGCGCAGCCATCCCAGCATCTTGATTTGGGACTTATGGCTCCCGAACCATGAGAGAATAGATTTCTGCTTTAAGCGCTCAGTTTGTGGCTATTTGTTAAAGCAGCTTGGGACACTCACACACTGAACAAGGTATACAGCTTCATCTTATTGTTGTGAAATGAATGATCACAGAACACTTACTTGCTAGAGGAAACAGCAGTGGAAAAGTTTATAAGGACTCTTAGTTCCTCCCAGGCTAGCTGTACCCACTGGACACTAGCTCTGGTTAGCATATCCAAGTGGCCTCGAGCTACCTCCCTGGGGAAGCCTCTCTGTGCAGGGACAGAGTGGTTCCCACAGACTGAAGGGGCCCAGCCTGGGCCAAGTGCTCTCTGCTTCTGGCAGCTACTTTGCCGTGCTGCTGCCTGTGATTCAGACCACTTCTGGTTTGAGCCCCCTTCTCCTTGGCCGTGGTGCAGAGGAGAGCACTAGGCCAGCTACCTGGGGTGGGGGAGGGAGAGACATCAGTGGGGACCAGTGTTTCCAGTCTATTAAGGAATCTGACTGAGTCACTTAGAAACATCTCTTGGCTTCTGATCGCCTTTAGAATCAAGTTCAAACTCTTCATTCATCCTGGATTGTAAGACTTTGTGATATGGCCCAGGGCTGCTACCAGATTTCTGGGCCCTGAGGATCCAGGATGCTGACCCAGCTCCCCCAGGCCTGGCTCTGTGGCTGAGATGATAGCCTGTGTATTCTCCCCCCACCAACCCCTTTTCCCCCCACTTGCTCTTCATTACTCAGTTGGCCTGAGTAAATGATCTCTGTCCATGAAGCCAGAACAAGTTGACCCCCAACACCATCCCCGGGGACTCTTTCTCCGCTCCTGCGGGACAGGCAGGGGACAGCCTGTCAACTTCCCTCCCGGCCCAGGAGCACTTCCAAGGCAGTGCCTGCTCCCTGTAACTGCCCGCACCCTGCGCCCAGCTCCCAGTAAGCGCTCAGGGTCTATTGATGCGAATTGGGCTGAATGAATTGAAGGGCGCTCCTCCTCAGACCAAAGCGATTCCTCTCCTGGAGGGCTTACGCTGCTCCTGTCGTTGTAACTTCTGTGCCCCAAGCTCATTCTTACCCCCTGGTATAATCTAGCTTAGCTCCCTAATTCCTGCTTTTCAGCGGGTGCTGTAGGCAGGTTGGGCCGGGTCCCAGTCCGTGGGGCACCATTCACTGAGACCATGATGTCCCCAGGTAATTGTCCTATCCCCAGGTGTATTCTCTGGGCCTGCTCAGGAAATTTAAACTCTACTCTTTTATCCCTTATGTTTTTATCTCACCAAGCTCCTGAGACGGGCCAGGACCTCCCCCCGGGGACCTCCCTGCAGATGCAACCAGCCCACCCACCAGAGCAAGTGCTCAGTGTCTATTGATGTGACAAGGAAACACCATGTTTCCTGTTCCCCTCTCTAACCATAGAATGAGGTGTGTCCTGAATCAGGTCACCCACCAGCTGCCCACGAATGGTGCCTTCTGCCTTAGTGAAGTGGCAGACAGTGCCAGGTCCTAACTGGGGCACTTTCAGAGGGACAAGGAACCCTGCTGGGTTCTTATTTCAGGCAATGGTGGCAAAAAGTGACCATCCTTGACGAACAGAGGCTCCTTCCCGTCCTGCCTGACACCATGCCTGTGATGGAGACAGTACAGGCAGTGCAGTCATTTTGGTAGACAGAAGGGAAAGGCAGGACCGAAGCTCTCTGGGGAGGGGTCCTGGGACCCTGTGAGGGGACTGTGGCTTTTGCTTTCTGGGTGCCCCAGCCTAGCCAGGCCAGGAGAGCTGGCACAGAAAGCCTTCAGCTGGGTGGGGGTGGGGGGCAGGATCCTGAGAGTTAGTCCGGTGTCCATGTAAGTGGAGCCAGTCACTTTCTGGCCTGGGCCTTGGTTCACCCCTTTTGCCAACTGGGACAACCCTGCCCTTCCTGCCCCATGGAGCCCTGAGAAGCCTTGGGGGGCCATGTGGATGAGGGCTTTTGTGGTCACTCTTTTGGCCTCTGGGCAAAGGGTTCTTTTCCAGTACCTGCTGTGGGGACAAACAGATAGTTGCAGGGGCACTTCCAGGCTCTCAACCAACACACTCACCAAATATTTTGTCTTGGGACCTTGGGACCTACCCCTGAGCACAGCTCTCTGGGGGGTTACAAAGAAATAGTCTGTGACATTTCTTCCTCAACGCATTCTGGGTGCAGTGGAATAATACAGGAGCTGGAGTTGATCCAACAGCAAGAACGCAAGTAACTGAGAAACTTCCACAACGAGGAGGAAGCAAGGTGGTGGGAGCAGAGGGAAGCAAACAGGCCTGCTTGTGTCTCCCAGGGAAGAGTGTGATGGTCGCTGTGGCCTGGCATGGCAGCTGTGGGTGCAGTGAGGCGACCTGAGCTCTCATTCCTACTGGGAGACGTGGAGGCGCCCGGAGTCCCCCAGGGCTCGGCGCTCTGTGGGAACATGATGTGAAGCCAGAAAAAGCAGGCAGGGCAGCAGATTTCTATTTATTAAAAATTTTATTTATTTATTTGAGAGAGATCAATTTGTTGTTCCACTTACTTATACATTCATTGGCTGATTCTTATATGTGATCTGTCTGGGGATCAAACCCACACTTTGGTGTATTGGGATGATGCCCTAAGCAACTAAGCTCTCTGGCCAGAGCTTAGTGTGGCAGCTTTGTAGAAGGAGACAGCTGTGTCCCGGGCTGGCACTGGGCCCAGGTGCAGGGCTGTCCCAGGCTCCCGGAGGGCTGGTTCAGTGGACCAGCGCAGGAGGAGAGCTGGAGAGGGTTCAGGTCAACAACATCCATTCAGTTTCTGATCATTTTAGCCACCTGCTATATTTAATCTGAGACAATTGTCTTCAGCTTAAATGGGCCCCTTAGGGAGGCTCATGGTGGGACAGGAAGGCCAGCAGAGATGGGAAGGGCTCAGGGGGTTGACAATGGGCGGCAGCTGGCTTACTCGTCCCCAGGAAGGAGCAGCCATAGATCTGAGCGACAGGGACAATCACATCCTGAGGAGGTCCAGGAGGTCACTTTCGGATCTGGAAGGCAAAGGGATGGATCACAGGAATGGAAATATGGGGAACTTGGCCAGACTTAGCAGAGAGGTCCAGCTGGGATCAATTATCAGCCCATCCACTTGGGGACTTTCAACAGGACAAAGCAAATGTGCTCCATATAGAACACGGGGGTCAAAGGGCCATAGGACTTGAAGAGTATTCTGTTCTCCTGCTGCTTCTTGTAGCCTCTCTTTCTGACCACAGATGGGTCTGATATGCTAGCTCCTGGGCACTCTTTCCTCAGTGGGGTGAGTGCCGGGCTGAGGACTTACAGATGTATTGCCGGGCACCCGTTCATGAGGGCAGAGTCTGCTGGGACATTAGCCTGTTTGAATGAAGGTGCTCTGACCGACTGGGCTTTGGCCGCCCTCAGTAATCTGCTCCATGATGTACACCCCAATTCAGATTCATCACAGGGCTCAGGAGAGTTAGTAACTGTTGCGTCTCGTCTCAGAAGTGTGGAGGGACCAGATGCAGGAAGACACTGCAGGGCACGAGGGGCGCAGTGTTTCCCAGCGGAGCTGATCACAAGTCCCTGTTGACTGTCCAAATACTCTGCCAGGGAGGCCGGCCAGGGCAAGGTCCTTGGGGCCACAATCAGAGGACACAGCTAGTAAGTGGCAGAACTGGAGTTTGGGTCCAAGTCTGTCTGGGTCAGAGTCCATTCACTTTTCATGGGGAAAATGGGAGACTCTTAGTGGCTGACCCTTGTTACTAGGGACTCGGCACTGTCCCTCAAACCCATAACCCCAACAGTCATAATATCTGCTCAACAAAGTGAGGTTTATATAGATTACATTTTATGATAATGCACAGTCTTCAGAGCCGGGAAAGCCCTGCCGTTGTCTGCCTGCTGTGTGATCTCAGGCTGGTCATTTTATCTTTCTGACGTTTGTTTCTTCTCATTTGGTAAAAAAAAAAAAAAAAAAAATCAGTAATATTTACCCCCTGTAATTGCTTAGAGAATCTCATGCGATATAAGTATAAAATATAAGTGAGATAGATGCTGGTACACAGTTTTCACAAAAGTTAGCTCTTATTCTAAAAATATCTCTTTACCCCCTTTTTATTGGGGATAAGGATAGCTTGATGTATATATCTCTCTCCACACATTTAAACAGTATCAGCGTCTGTGGGTGACTCCACCCTTCTGTCTGCTGAAAGGGGATAAGCCCCTGGCCCATTTCATGTGGTTGCATTGAAGGATGACTAGTAAATGTGCTCATAAAAAAAACCTCTAAATGTCAAATCTCCAAAGACGTTCAAGGAAACATTGGATCTCTTCAAGGTTGCACATCCAGCTGGGGACAGAGAAAGGAGAACTTAAAGTTGTGTGTGAGTGTATCATTCATTTCAAAACTTAACAGAGTAAAGCACCAATACACGTAAGCCTGGCTTCTGATCGTTATGGAAGCCCAGACCTCAGAGGTTGGAATTAGCATAGGCACTTCAGAGTGTGGAAAAGTGATTGGTCCGGGACTCATCTGGATCCTTCCGCGGAGCTCGGAGACACTGAGGCAGAACCCCGTGAGTCCTGCTTAGAGCCCTCAGTACCCTGGGAAACTGGTGAAGTAGCTTTGCGATCAGTGTCAGGCCCCGGGGATTGTGATGTGAAATCTTTCAGAGAGGGAAGCCTTCCCCACGCCCATGGGACGCATGGAGTTTGGGATGGACAGGAAACTCACCCTCAGCAAGGATCGCATCCGGGGACACGTCCCTTGTGAGGACAGTCTCCAGGCCTGCGAGGGGGTATCCGCATAGCCCGTCCCCTACCCAACCCGCACCCTGAAAAGGCCGTGGGAATTGGCTCATGTGGCCAGGGAAACAAAGCCCAGGCCGGTTTGCATCCTGAGATTTTCTACTTCATATTATAATATGCTCTAATGCTGATAAAATAATAGCCGACATGCTCGGGTGCTTATTATGTAGTAGGCACAGTTCCAAGGACTTCACACAGTGAACTAGCCCCCTTAAATCTAACAATTACTCTAGAGGTGACTTATCAGCCCCATTTTCTAGCTAAGGAAACAAAGTGACTGAATGACATGTGCAGGTCACATGGGACTGGGACCTGACCTGGCCTTGTGCTGTGTCTTGAAAATGTTAAGTCCATACTTAACGGGCACTCCGGCAACTCAGGTGCTGTGCGAAGGGGTTAATTGACTTAATCCTCCTAATAACCCTGTGAATTAGGCATTATCCTTAACATCCCTGTTGTATCCATGTGGAAACTGAGGCACAAAAGTGTCTAGAATTTGCCCATAGCCACAATGCCCAGAAGTATCAGCTAGACTCTCTGTGTGTAACCACGACACCTACTCTCTGGTGGCGTGGGGAGGGAAGTTGCCTTTTTCCTCCTCCTGCCACCAGGAAGAGGAAGCCCCAGTCATCCTCTTCCCTGGAGAGAAGGAGACCTTCAGGATGGCCAAGCCTCCTCTTAGGTCTCCCAGGAGGGCCAGGACAGTGGCCTGAGCAATGTTTATGTTTCTGACACCATCCTATAAAACAAGACCAGGACACTGCTGAAAGCTGCACATCAACCTCTGCACCCATAAATGGGCACCTAACTGGGTCCAGGACTCAGATTGTGACTCTGGCTTTGCCTCGGATACCAAGAACTGTGCAGGTTGAGCTGATCCTATACTTTTCCAAGGTCACGTTACTGCCTTGATCCCCTTGAGTGGCATCAAACCTGTCCTTTTCTTTAAAAAAGCCCAAACTGGTGGGCCTCAGAGACTCATTGTCTTTGTAATATGACAGTGAATCTTCCATGTGTCATGACTAGAACACTTGTGAGAAGCTGCTGTGTTACCGTGTGAAAATTGACAAATGCAATCTAGCATGTCAGGGACAGGAACTGACAAGTGTATAGGCTCCTGGGAGAGATCTCCAGAGCAGGCCAGGCCCAGGGACTGCTCTGGGGAAGGAGACAAATATGCTTGATAAGGAGTGAAGGCCAGTCAAGGCAGGGGAACAACCTGTGCAAAGGCACTGGGGCATAAACAGCTGGAATGTGAAAAACAAGGAGTTGAAGTTAGAAGCTAAACAGGGCACAGATCATGAAGTGTCTCTTTAGTCATGTTAAGTAGTATGAACTTTATCTTGAGGGCTTTTAGCAGGAAGGAGACTTGTTAACACATATGTTTTTAAGGACGATCTCTGGTTGTGGGTGGAGTGTAGGAGCTGGCGGGCTTCTAGTAGTTTCTAGAATGAAGAGATACTCTTACTTGGCCCTGGGCCCAGTATAGCTGGAGATGATTATACTCTCAAGGACTGGGTCAGACTGTGGGTTTGGAGGAGACCTCTGGGCAGGTAGGGGTCTAGTGCTATGGAAACCCTGGGAGCCTCCACCCCGACAGACACAACCCTCACCTGGCTAGAACCTGCCAGGCAGTGCAGAGGGAGAAGGCACCATTCTTGCAATATAGCGCCAACTATAGACGCGGGAGCTGTTGGGGCATCTCCAGGAGGCATGTTTCTTCAGGAAGGCAGGCAGTTTCTGCTCTGGGACAGCCCCTCATGGTATTCAGGCAATTAATTATATCTTATCACACTGAGTTAGGGCCCGTGTGGAAACCACTCCCATCCTTCTGCTCAAATTTTATGTTGCTGCTTTTTCTGAACAAGAAAAGAGCAGAAAATAGAACTGTTTTCAGAATGGTGCCAATTCGAAGGTTTTCCCTTTACTTCTGAGTGATGGAAATGAGGAGGAAGGGGCAGAGGCCCTCTCTCTGGGGCTGTTGGGGTGGGAGCAGGCAGCTGCAGGGGGTGTGTTCTGGAGAGTGAACTCCCTTGTCCACCTGAGCATCTGCCTCACCCCACCCTGGGCTCTCCACAGAGTTATTCCCTTTGTGGGGACTAGTGATGGCAGCCCAGGTATGGAACCGGAGCAGGTCAGGCCTGCAGAGTCTTGTGGGGGTGTGGGGAGGCTGGAAGAGGAGAAGGGGGTGGACACAGACCCTTCTGGCTGGTTGCTGGTGTCCTGAAGCCAACACTGGGCCAAGGGCAGGGCACCAGGCTCTGGCCCCATGTAAATCCTGTAGCCATGGCCACCATCACAGCCGCCTGGCCAATGCAGATTCGCATTTGATTTGGACAGACGATAATGAAACAACAGAGCCAAGAACTGGTGGGCCATTAGCTTTAATCCTATCTTGCACCGAGCAGGCAAGAAATACACACAGTGGGGAAACACTTCCCTTTCCATTCAGGGTTCCCAAAGCCACTGACTTATCCGAGTTTCCTAGAATCAAAGGTTTCTAGCTCACCAGCCTTATTCACCTCTGTTCCCCATCTCCTTCTTTCAGCACAAACCTTGCACAAACTGGCTTATCACTCAGCACTCCACCATCCTGGCTGCTTCTCCTCTCCTCCACATGGCCTTTCTCTGCTCTCCTCTCTAATGCTAATCTCAGGAACCTAGAGAGAGCAAGTTCCCAGTCTGCCCCATTTTATAGTGTAGATATAAAAACTTTTAATCCAATATACAAACAAGAAAGTCTCTGATACAAAGTCACTTATCTGAGGCATAATGGGATTCCTCATAAGAGTGCACCACCCCATATCATGCAACAGTCAAGGGTGTGGGGAAAAGCTTACTCATAAAACTTAAGCCTTAGGCTATAACCTGCTTACAGCCTGTCCCCCACACCCAATGCAAACTACAGTGTGTCCGTAAAGTCATGGTGCACTTTTGACCTATGACTGGTCAAAAGTGCACCATGACTTTACGGACACACTGTATAAGCGAGCAAACATCTATATCATACTTACAAACTTATTTGACTAACACCCCAGCTTTACCTATGCCTGTGATGCTGAGCTAATTTTGTTATTTCCCGACCTCAGTTTCCTCATCTGTAAAATGGGTCTTCTACCCTCAACAAATACCATAGGATTGAGTAGAATACAGCTCCCAGACTCCCATACACCCAACTAAAACTCATAAAGCTATCCTCTTAGAACAGCGGGGCTGGAAGTCAGCTCAGGGACTGCGACAGTGATGCACTTGCTGGGCGGTTTCTTGAGGACTCTCATGAGAAATCCTTCCATTATGCCTCAGATAAGTGACTTTGTATCAGAGATTTCCTTGTTTGTAGATTGGATTAAAGGTTTGAATTTCTACACTATAAAGTGGGCAGACCGGGAGCTTGCTCTCTCGGTTTCTGAGATTAGCATTAGAGAAGAGAGCAGAGAAAGGCCATGTGGAGGAGGCCAGGAGAAGCAGCCAAGATGGCAGAATGCTGAGGGAGAAGCCAGTTTGAGCAGAGTTTGTGTTAGAGAAGGAGATGCGGAACAGAGGTGAATAAGGCTGGTGAGCTAGAAACCTTTGATTCTAGGAAACTCGGATAAGTCAGTAGCTTTGTGAGCACTGAATGAGTGGGTTTTGGAGCTCTGTGTGTGTTTTTACTTGCCCACCAGGTGCAAGCTAAGATTAAAGCTGATGGCTCACCAGTTCTTGGCTCCGATTTCCGGGTCTCAGACACCTCCTGGGACACAGGACTTTCAGTGCTGGAACTGGGCAAGTCCTGGGCTGCCTGGCATGAACTGGTCAACACACTGAGAAAACCAAATTGAGTCCCAATAGTCACAGGCTTTGAAAATACTGGTGGGAAGTTCGGAGTTCTGAGAAGTGAATTATAAATCATTTTTGGAAGGGGAAGGAGAGGAAGCATCTTCTACAAATCAAACCCACTTGATACTCACACTAATGGGAATACTTATCTCTATTACACAAATGAGGAAACTGAGTGTCAGAGAAATTAATTAACTTGCCCCAAGTCACAAAGCAAATAAACAACCAGTGATTCCAAAGCTTGTGCCCTGAGCCACCAAGCCGCCTGAATCAGGGTGAGGCTCCGGCAGGCCAGGATTTGGATGTCGTGGCACAAAAGCCAGGGTTGACTGAGATCTCTCAGAGCATGGGGCCTCAGAGGCTCCTGGAAGATGGACCTGCATTGACTCAGGGATTCCCAGTCTGTGGCATAGACAGCCAGCAAGCAGTCCTAGGGCTGGCTCAGCCTCCTAGCTCTGTGTCCCCATCATCTATCTGTCTCGGGGCTGTTGAATGCATGATGGGACTGTGACTGACGGGGGCCCTGAGGGGCTAACTCCCCAGAAACCCTTCCCTGTGGCGAGAGACAGCATTGCCTGCAGGCCACAGTTTCCAGAAGGAGACCCTCTGGGGGACTTAAGGGATGCTCTTCTATTGTGCAGCAGGTGGCGATCCTCTGCCCCAGCCATCAGCAATAGGTCCAGATCTCCCCTACCAAGTCCAAAGTGCTCGGGACAAGGTGGCTGCTCCGCCCTGAGAACCATGTACAGAAGTATGAGTGGACGGACCCAACAAGCTCTCCTCTAGAGCCGGACACAGGCAGGCCGGGGAGGAGCAGGAAACAGGGGACAAACCAGCAGGGTAGGTGGAGCCTGGGCTGGATGGCCTGGCAGCAGGTGTGGCGGGCAGCAAGTGTGTCCAGTCAGAAGGCTTGAGTGTCTGGACAGGTGGCAGAAGCTCGAGGACAGGAGTCTGGCCCTGGACAGAGGACAGCCAGACCCTGCGGGCCTGAAACCAGGGCAGAAAGCCAGGCACACTGCTGTCCCCAGTGTGTTATAGGGAGCAGCAGGCGATCTGCGTGGCACCAGGCCTGGCACACACACCTGGTCTCTAGACCATCTTCTGTCCAGCTTGCCCTTGGTGGTGGAGTTACAGCAGGGAGCCAGCCTGCTAAGAAGAGCATCCCAGAAACAGGACCGTCACAGCCATGTTCCCCTCGGCAGAGCCGTAGTGATGGATGCAGGGCTGGAGTTGCTGGGCAAGAGGAAGCTCTGTGTGGGGTGCTCTGTGCTCTGCCCAGAGCTCCACAATGGCCACCAGAAGAGAGATGCTAGTGCAGGCTGCTTGGGCCTTGGTCAGGGGGCTCTCAGTGGATGTACGGAAGGAGGTATCTCAGGCACCTCAGCCTTTGGTAGCAAACCAAAGGGGGACCGTTCTCAGGGAAGGAGGGCAGGCGGGGTTTTTGACTCATCTCCAGCCTTAGCAAGCATACAGCATGCCAAGGATCAAGGATGGGTGCCCACCATGGGCAGAAAGAGAGAAAGAGAGAGAGAGAGAGACTGCCACAGGCCTTTTGTGCTGCCCTGGTGTCTAGAAGGACTGATTCTGGTTCGGAACAATAAGGTGCCTTTCCTGGGCATGGGACTGGGGGAGGGGCCCCTCCGAGCCTCCTAAAGGTGCCTGGGAGAGGAGAATGGGGAACCACTGTGTCATGGTTACAGTGTCTGTTTGGGGTGATAAACAGGTTTTGGAAATAGTGGTGATGGCAATGCAACATTGTGAACATAGTTAATGCCATTGAACTGTACATTTGCAATGACAATGGCAGCGTTTATGTTATATGTGTATATATTTTACCACACTAAAACGAAAACTTTGTCAAGGTCATAGAAAACAAAGAAAGACTGAGGAACTGTCACCGATGGAAGGAGACTAAGGAAGCATGACAACCAGACACAATGTGGTGATCTGGGTTAGATCCTAGAACTGAAAACAAGGACAAATAATGTTCATTAAGAAAGCACTGGTGGGGGAAGCAAGATGGCGACGGAGTAGGTGGACGTACCAACTTCCAACTCCCAGAACCAAAGTGGATTATAACTCAATTTAAAGAACCATCATCTGGATAAACCAACTATGAACTGAACTAAGTGGACTCTTCAACCAAGGAACACAGAAGAAGCCACATTGAGACTGGTAGGAATAGTGAAAACGCGAAGAGGGCTGCCCAGCTCCCCGGAGCAAACGGCAGACCGGAGAGACCCGTGTGGCGGGAGGAGAGTTTGGCGGAGAGGGAGGGACCTGGGTCCCAGAAACCAAGCCCCAGCCTGCAGTCCCAGAGCCTAGAAGAGGCGTTTGGACAGTTTTGAGCTGTGAAACTAGTGAGGGAGCTCCCAGGCTTACAGTGTGGAGTATTAGGTCGCTTCCTACTCTGCTGATAGTTGCTGAAGGGTTTGGGGCGGCAGGACGCTGAAACGCGGTTCTGTCGGCGTGGGCAGAGGCCTAGCCGGTGGGAGCTCAGTCTAGCCCAGAGGGTCAGAGGGGACACACGAAAGTGGTCCGGAAGCTGCGGGCCGACCGTTAATCCCACTTACGGGGACAAAGTGGGAGGCCAGTAACGGGCAGAAATCTGCTCTGCAACACTGCACAAGCCGGCCCTGACCGCGGGGACCGGGCTAGGACCAGGGACAGGCAGGGGCTCGCGGCTGAGCTCATGCTACCAGCCCCGACCGGCCGGAGAAACCGCAATTTGCAATTATACGTGCATGAGCGGACTCCGAACGCGGGGGCGGGGTAGAGTCTGGGACGAGCGGAAGTACGCAGCTGAGTGGAAGCCAGCAAACACGCCCGGCCCAATAAACCTGGGTTTGCGACCCTGCGCAGAAGGGCCCTGGCCTCGAGGGCGGGGCTAAAGCTCCGGACGGGCAAAGGCTCACAGCTGAGAGCACATCAAAAGCCCTGCTCAACCTGCGAAACTGTGGCGAGCAGGCTCTGACTGCGGGTTCTGGGCAGAAGTCCGGAAACAGGCTGGGTCCGCAGCTGAGCAAAGGTGCTCACCTCTACCCTTGGTGCTAAGGCTTGTGGCTTGAGTGACAGCCCCTCCCGCGGAGGAGAGGCAGAAATCACAGCAAAAGCCACAGTGAGCCGGCGCTGGCAATGCCCATACCCAACCGCCCTAGGCAGCAGCAGAGGGGGTGAGGGGCCTGCAGACAGACCACACCTAGAGAACACAAAGGCAACACCTACTGGACTCCAGTGGCCACAACTTACTTATACACAGACAAAATGGGCAGGCAGAGAAATGCAAACAAAATGAATCAAGAGAAATCCCCAGAGAAGGACCTGAATGAACCAGATATAACCAAATTACCAGAAGCAGAATTTAGAATAATGATAGTTAGGATGTTCAAAGAAATTAGAGCAACAATGGATAGACATTATGAACACCTAAATAAAGAGATAACAAGTATAAAAAACGAAATTGAAATAATAAAAAAGAATCAGACAGAAATGACAAATACAGTATCAGATCTGAAGACCACAATGGAAGGAATTAAAAGCAGGATGAATCACGCTGAGGATCGAATAAGCGAGTTAGAGGACACAATAAACAAAGGCACAGAAGCAGAGAAGAAAAAGGAAAAGAGACTCAAAAAATCTGAGGAAACTCTAAAGGAGCTAGCTCTGTGACAACCTGAAGAGAAACAACATTCGCATCATCGGGGTGCCTGAAGAAGAGGAGAGAGGACAGGAAATGGAAACTTTGTTCAATCAAATCATAGCAGAAAACTTTCCTAAATTAAGGCTGGGAAACACTCCACATGTTCAAGAAGCACACAGAACTCCATTAAAGAGAAACCCAAAAAGGTCTACACCAAGACACATCATAGTTAAAATACCAAAGCTAATGGATAAAGAAAAAATTTTAAAAGCCGCTAGGGAAAAAACGGCTATCACCTACAAAGGAGCCCCCATAAGGATGACATCGGACTTCTCAACAGAAACACTTGAGGCCAGAAGGGAATGGCAAGATATAATCAAAGTAATGCAGAACAAGATCCTACAACCAAGACTACTCTATCCAGCAAGGCTAAAGTATAAAATTGAAGGAGAAATAAAGAGCTTCCCAGAAAAAGAAAGCCTCAAGGAATTCATAAAAACCAAACCAATTCTGCAAGAGATACTAAGGGGCCTGTTGTGAACAGTTTAAAGGGAGGAAAGAATAGAGCAAAAGAAGAATACAGCTTTAAAGAATAAAATGGCAATAAACAACTACATATCAATAATAACCTTAAATGTAAATGGATTAAATGATCTAATCAAAAGACATAGGGTAGCTGCATGGATAAAGACACAGGACCCATACATATGCTGTCTACAAGAGACACACCTTAAAACAAAAGATGCACATAGACTGAAGGTAAAAGGATGGAAAAAAATATTTCATGCAAATGGAAATGAAAAAAAAAAGCAGGGGTGGCAATACCTATATCTGACACAATGGACTTTAAAACAAAGGCTGTAGTAAGAGATAAAGAAGGACACTACATAATGATAAAGGGAACAATTCAACAGGAAGATATAACTATTATAAATATCTATGCACCAAATATAGGAGCCCCGACATACATAAAGCAGACTTTGATGGATATAAAGGGCGAGAAAAACAGCAATACTATCATAGTAGGGGATTTCAATACCCCTCTAACAACACTGGATAGATCCTCTAGAAAGAAAATTAATAAAGAAACAGCAGACTTAAAGGATACACTAGATCAACTTGATTTAATAGATATCTTCAGAACTTTTCACCCTAATGCAGTAGAATATACATTCTTCTCAAGCGCTCATGGTACGTTTTCTAGGATAGACCACATGTTAGGACACAAAAATGGTCTCAATAAATTTAAGAAGATTGAAATCATATCAAGCATTTTCTCTGATCACAATGCCATGAAACTAGAAATTAACCACAAAAGAAAAACTGAAAAATACTCAAACACTTGGAAACTAAATAGGATGATATTAAATAATGAATGGATTAACAATGAGATCAAAGGAGAAATAAAAAAGTTTCTAGAAACAAATGATAATGAGCATACATCAACTCAAAATTTATGGGACAGAGCAAAAGCAGTTCTGAGAGGGAAGTTTATTGCACTACAGGCATATCATAAGAAGCTAGAAAAAGCTCAGATAAGCAACCTGACCCTGCATCTAAAAGAACTAGAAAAACAACAACAAATAAAACCCAAGACAAGTAGAAGGAAGGAAATAATAAAGGTCAGAGCAGAAATAAATGACATAGAGGCTAAGGAAACAATACAGAGGATCAATGAAACCAGAAGCTGGTTCTTTGAAAAGGTAAACAAGATCGATGAACCTTTAACTAGACTCACCAAGAAAAAAAGAGAGAGGACTCAAATAAATAAAATTAGAAAGGACAGTGGAGAAATAACAACTGACACAACAGAAATACAAAGCATTATAAGAAAATACTATGAAGAAGTATATGCCAAAAAATTAGACAATCTTGGTGAAATGGACAAATTTCTTGAATCATATAACCTTCCAAAAATCAATCTGGATGAATCAGAACACCTATACAGACCAATTACAACAAATGAGTTTGAAACAGTTATCAAAAAACTCCCAAAAAAGAAAAGTCTTGGGCCTGATGGTTTCACAAGTGAATTCTATCAAAAATTCAAAGAAGAACTAACTTCTATCCTCCTCAAGCTATTTCAAAAAGTTCAAGAGGAAGGAAGTCTTTCAAACTCCTTTTATGAGGGGAGCATAATTCTGATCCCAAAACCGGGCAAAGACAACACAAAGAAAGAAAATTATAGGCCTATATCCCTGATGAATTTAGACCCTAAAATTCTCAACAAAATATTAGCCAACCGGATCCAGCAATATATGAAAAAAATCATACACCACAATCAAGTGGGATTTATTCTGGAGAGGCAAGGCTGGTTCAATATTCGCAAATCAATCAATGTGATTCGTCACATAAAAAAAGGAAGGACAAAAATCACATGATAATTTCAATAGATGCAGAAAAGGCATTTGATAAAATCCAGCACCTATTCATGCTCAAAACTCTCAGTAAAGGGGGAATACAGGGATCATTCCTTAACATGATAAAGGCCATCTACGACAAACCCACAGCAAACATCATACTAAATGGACAAAGATTAAAAGCAATCCCCTTAAGATCAGGAACCAGGCAGGGATGCCCCCTTTCACCACTCTTATTCAACATAGTTCTGGAAATCCTAGCTACAGCAATCAGACAAGAAGAAGAAATAAAAGGCATCCAAATTGGAAAAGAAGAAGTAAAACTGTCACTATTTGCAGATGATATGCTATTGTATATTGAAAACCCTAAAGTCTCAGTCAAAAAACTATTGGACCTTATAAATGAATTCAGCAAGGTGGCAGGATATAAAATTAATACTCAGAAATCAGAGGCATTTCTATATACCAACAATGAACTGTCAGCAAAAGAAATTAAGGAAACAATCCCCTTCACTATTGCAGCCAAAAAATAAAGTACCTAGGAGTAAATTTAACCAAGGAGGTTAAGGACTTGTACTCGGAAAATTATAGAACATTGATAAAAGAAATCAAGGAAGATACAAACAAGTGGAAGCATATACCATGCTCATGGCTAGGAAGAATAAACATCATTAAAATGTCTATATTACCCAAAGCAATTTATAAATTCAATGCAATACCAATTAAAATACCAACGACATACTTCAAAGATATAGAACACATATTCCAAAAATTTATATGGAACCAAAAAAGAACACGAATAGCCTCAGCAATCTTAAAAAGAAAAAATAAAGCAGGAGGTATCACTCTTCCAGATATCAAGGTTTACTATAAGGCCATTATACTCAAGACAGCCTGGTACTGGCATAAGAACAGGCACATAGATCAATGGAACAGAACTGAGGACCCAGAAATAAACCCACAGCTTTATGGACAACTGATATTTGACAAAGGAGGAAAGAACATACAATGGAGTAAAGACAGCCTCTTTAACAAATGGTGTTGGGAAAATTGGACATCTACCTGCAAAAAAATGAAACTAGACCATCAACTTACACCATTCACAAAAACAAACTCAAAATGGATAAAAGACTTAAATGTAAGCCGTGAAACCATAAGCATCTTAAAAGAAAACATAGGCAGCAAGCTCTCCGACATCTGTAGCAGTATATTTGCCAATTTATCTCCACGGGCAAATGAAATAAAAGGGAAGATACACAAATGGGACTATATCAAACTAAAAAGTTTTTGCACAGCTAAAGACAATAAGAACAGAATAAAAAGACAAACCACACAATGGGAGAACATATTCGACAGCACATCTGATAAGGGGTTAATAACTAAAATTTATAAAGAACTTATAAAACTCAACACCAGGAAGACAAAAAACCCAATCAAAAAATGGGCAAAAGAAATGAATAGTAATTTCTCCAAAGAGGACATACGGATGGCCTATAGGCATATGAAAAAATGCTCAATATCACTAATCGTTAGAGAAATGCAAATTAAAACCACAATGAGATATCACCTCACACCAGTCAGAATGGCACTCATCAGCAAAACAACAAAGAATAAGTGCTGGCGAGGATGCGGAGAAAAGGGAACCCTTCTGCACTGCTCGTGGGAATGCAGACTGGTACAGCCACTGTAGAAAACAGTTTGGAGATTCCTCAGAAAATTAACAATCGAACTGCCTTTTGACCCAGCTATCCCACTTACAGGAATATACCCTAAGAACACCATAGTACTGTTCGAAAAGAAGAAATGCGCCCCCATGTTCGTGGCAGCATTGTTCACAATAGTGAAGATCTGGAACCAGCCCAAGTGTCCGTCAGAAGACGAGTGGATTAAAAAGCTATGGTACATATATACTATGGAATACTACTCAGCCATAAGAAACGATGACATCGGATCATTTATAACAAAATAGATGTACCTTGATAACATTATACGGAGTGAAATAAGTAAATCAGAAAAAAAGAAAAACTGAGAACAGCATGATTTCATACATAGGTGGGACATAAAAGTGAGAATATGAGACATGGACAAGAGTGTGGTGGTTACAGGATGGCGGAGGGAGGGAAGAGTGGGATAGGGAGGAGGGGAGGGACACAGGGAAAACCAGATAGAAGGTGACAGAGGACAATTTGACTTTTGGTGACGGGTATGCAACACAATTGAATGATAAGATAACCTGGAGATGTTTTCACTGTACATATGTACCCTGATTTTTTGGTGTCACCCCATTAGAATTAATAATAATAAAAATATATATATATATAAAAAGAAATTGTTCATTTTGATGGCCACAGCACTGACATTATAGTTATGTAGAAAACTTTTATTTTTAGAGATGCAGGCAAGTATTTAGATGTGTATCCGTGGTTTGCTTCAAAATACTCAAGCAAAAATGCAGATAAAGCAAATATAGAAAAATGTTAAATTTAGGTGAAGGATGTACAGATTTATTAAACCATTGTTTCCATTTTTTTTGTATATTTCATTGTTTTCTTTTTATTTTCTTTTACAGGGACAGAGAGAGAGAGAGAATCAGAGAGATGGATAGATAGGGACAGACAGACAGGAACGGAGAGAGATGAAAAGCATCAATCATTAGTTTTTCGTTGCCGTTGCGACACCTTTGTTGTTCATTGATTGCTTTCTCACGTGTGCCTTGACCGCGGGTCTTCAGCAGACCGAGCAACCCCTTGCTGGAGCCAGCGGCCTTGGGTCCAAACTGGTGAGCTTTTGCTTAAGCCAGATGGGCCCGTGCTCAAGCTAGCAACCTTGGGGTCTCGAACCTGGGTCTTCCGCATCCCAGTCCGATGCTCTATCCACTGCCCACCACCTGGTTAGGCTGTTTAATTATTTTCATAATAAAATTTTTAAAAATAAAAAACGGAGGAAGAGGAGGAGAAGGAATGTGTGTGACTCTGGGCAAGGCTGGAGCTCAGCACATGAAGCCTGGAACCAGCATGTTGCTGACCACAGTGAAGACCCAGCCAGAACCTTGAGAAGGACAGAGCCTCCTGTTTCTCTACAGGTCTTAATTAAGCCTTTGGAGTATGAAAGGGTCCCTTCATGGGGTACCTGGTTTCCAGGACTACAGAACTGTGTTAAGGCCTTATGGACTTTTGGAAGGGTCAGCTCTCTCCCCAGCATAGGGCAGGACACCCCAAAGTAAGACTTGGAACCTTCCACCCGAGGATGAGAGGCCCCACATGGACAGGCTAGGCCTGGTGCGGCCTGTCTGGTGAAGCCTGCCAGGACCTCTCAGCAGTTATGGAATCACAGTCCCCAGCTCTGGCTGCCTCAACTCCAGGATCCCAGCCAGGCCCCTGGTACCGGAGGCAGCCCCTTAGAATGCAATGCATGGACTTGGAGCAGAAAAGAAGAGGACCTGGCCTAGCAAGTCCCCCAGGAAGCTGGAGCTTCACTACCCACAATGCTGCCAAGCATGAGCTAGCCTGTGTGTGTTTGCAGAAATCAAGACAGCCCGATCATTCCCAGAAGTCAGAGTTGCCCATGTGAGCACAGGGGAAGTTGTCTGTCTCACATCCGAGGGCAGGAGAGGGCTTGCCAAGTTAGGTCTTTACAGAAAAACCCAGCCCCCCCCCCCACCACCACCATAACCAATTCCCTGGCTTCTAACCCTCCTTTCAGGAGGGCCAACACATTTCCTTTTTCTTTATAGAGAAGCTTAGGTTCACAGCAAACCTAAGAGGCAGGTGCAGAGTTCTCACGGACCTGCTCCCACACAGGTACAGCCTCCCTGTCCATCCACATCCCCCACCAGAGTGGTACATCTATTGCAATCGTTGACACAGCATTATCACCTCAACCCCACGGTTACACTGGGCTTCATTCACTCTAGCATTGTATGTTGTATGAGTTTTGACAGATGTATAGTGACATGTATCCGCTTTTACAGTATCGTACGCAGTGTTTTCAGAATCCCCTGTGCTCTCTGCCTAGTCAACCCTCCCTCCCCTCTAACTCCTGCCAACCATTATCCCTCCAGTTGCTAGAGTTCTGCCTTTTTCAGATGTCACAGAGTTGGAATCATATGATATGCACGCTCAGATGGGCTCCTTTCACTTGGTAACAGGTCCCTCTGTGTCTTTTCCTGGCTTGTAGGGAGGGCCACTATGTG
The DNA here is from genome assembly GCA_037038555.1 of Rhynchonycteris naso. Lineage (NCBI taxonomy): Eukaryota > Metazoa > Chordata > Mammalia > Chiroptera > Emballonuridae > Rhynchonycteris > Rhynchonycteris naso. The sequence goes on from CM073001.1 coordinate 98,353,046, forward strand.
TGCACCACCAGCCTGAAAGCTCTCCATACCATCCCCTCCTTTTGGGAGGCTTCAGTTCACAGGCATGATTGATTAAAACACTGGCTGTTAGTGATTGAATTCAATCTCCAGCCTCTCTCCCCACCCCAAAGTTGAAATGTAGGACTAAATGTTTTAACCCTCTAATCACAGGTTCGTCTCCTCTGAAAACTAGTACCCGTTAGGTGACAGGTCATCAACAAAACAAAAGACACCTTTTTAGCTGGTTTTGCTTAGGAAATTCCAAGGGTTTTATGAGTCTGGCCAGAAACCTAATGTAATCACAAAATCACAGCCAGGACAGGCTCCATTATGCTGTGGTAACAAATAGCCCCTTAATTTAAACATATATACCTCTTGCTCGCATAAAGGTTGCTGTGGCCAGGCCTCTCTCCAGGGCGCTGTCTGCTAGGCAATGTCTTGGTGACTCAGGTAACTTGGATGTATGGCTCTGCCATCTCAACACACCCTTGTGTCCCTCAGTGCTGACAGAAAAGATAGACATCACAGAGTGACACAGGGCCTTTTCCCTCCACTTACAAGTGACACACATTCCTTTGGCTTGTTTTTCACAGCCGAAATGCCACTCTGCCCTTCCTACCTGCAAGGCTACTACTGCACAACGTGGTCCCCACAGATGCAGGGAGGACAGGACAGGAGGAGCCCTGGGAAGGTCTCCCACGAGGACAAGCTCCCTCTCAGGGAGACAGAGATGGTGCGACACAGAAAGAAGGCAGATGAGGCTGCTGTACCGGAAGGCGGTAGATTGCTTTTAAAATCTTTACCAAATTTGAGGTTCTACTTTTCCATGTGTTGGTCAAATAAGTTTGTAAATATGATATATGTGTTTGCTCGCTTATAGTTTGCACTGGATGTGGGGACAGGCTGTAAGCAGGCAGGGTCATTATAGCCTAAGGCTTAGTTTTAAGACTAAACCTTTCCCACCCTAAGTGACTTTGTATCAGAGACTTCCTTGTTTGTATATTGACTTAAAGGTTTTGATTTCTACACTATAAGATGGGGCAGAGGAGCCCATGCTGAAGGAGAGCAGAGAAAAGCCACGTGGAGGAGAGGAGAAGCAGCCAAGATGGCAGAATGCTGAGGGAGAAGCCAGTTTGAACAGAGTTTATGCAGAGAGAAGGAGATGGGGAACAGAGGTGAATAAGTCTGGTGAGCTAGAAACCTTTGATTCTAGGAAACTCGGATAAATCAGTGGCTTTGGGAGCCCTGAATGGAAAGGGAAGTGTTTTCCCACTGTATGTATTTCTTGCCCACTGGGTGCGAGCTAAGATTCAAGGTAATGGCCCACCAGTTCTTGGCTCCATTGTTTCATTACCATCTGTCTGAACCAAGTGTGAACCTGCACAGGCCAGGCGGCTGTGATGATGGCTACTGATCTTACACAATGCTTCTCTGGTTCTCCAGGTGGACAGAAAAAAGGGGCCACATACTAACCCTGACAAGTTCAGGGGAAGCCTGCTTGGCGGCCTTACAAACTCAGAGACCTAAAGTAAACACGTAAGATGGCCTAAAATTACAACTTCCCAACCGAAATCAGGTTGTGGAGGGTAGTCACATCCTAGGCCACTATGGCCCCTGACAAAGGTCAGTCTTCACCTTAACTAAACCTGCCTATAGTCCTTCTGCACCTATGACAACATACCCTTGGAATGTCAGGGTAATTTCCTTTTTCCCCTGAACTCCTTGGGGTACCATTATCCACCTGAGCTGAGACTACAAAATCTCTCATTGTTACTGTTATCATGTTAATCGTGAACTGTTAAGTATCCTGTACCCACCAATGTAAAAGAAGGATGTGTCCATTCTTTTTATTTTTTAACCAATTCTACAAACTTGTCCATTTCTTTTATATTTAAACCAATTCTACAAATATCCCACTTTGCTTTTTCCCCAGCTCCCCACTCTATTACCGATGGAGTCCGTGGCACTCCTGATGCCTCCACCTTTGAGTGCAATGCATAGAATATGGTGCAGAATGTTTGAGCGCAGTGTATAGAATACGGTGCAGAACATTTGAGGGCGCTGCATAGAATAGAGTGCAGAACATTTGAGTGCAGTGCAGAGAATATGGTGCAGAACGTTTGAGCGCAGTGCGTAGAATACGGTGCAGAGGGCTATTCTCTGGAGCATGTTCTCAATCCGTTGAGATTTTGCTCCCCAGCAATTGTCATCAGTTTGGCTCAAATACACTCATAAGAATTCTTACAGGTTTGGATGTGTTGGTCAAATAAGTTTGTAAAATATTATTTTTATGTTTGCTTACTATTAGTTTGCATTGGTGGCTGGGCAGTGCCAGGTATATGTGATCTGGGAAATTACAAATTACCTTCCTGCTTGGGAAAGGCCATTGTCTTGCTAATGTTTGCTGGAGGAGAGGGTTTTTTTCCACCAGAAAGTTTTGAAAAGAGAAGGAGTAGGAGAGAGAGAGACAGACAGAGAGAGAGAGAGAGAGAGAGAAGCCAAAGAATGCAGAGTGCTGAGGAAGAAGCCAGTTTGTGCAGAGAGGAGAAGGCATGCTGATGTGGAACCAGAGGTGAGGGGCTATGTGAGCTCCTCTAAGACTAGTAAGGCCTTCGATTCTAGGAGGAACTGGAGAAGATTCTCCTGGTTGTGGAACCGGAGAATGTGTCAGTGTTTTGGGGAGCCCTGTGTTTGCTCGTCAGCCTGTGCGAGACTTTAATAAAGGAATGGCCCACTGTTCGGCAGATAAAATATAATATGCTCACTTTGTTAAAGACGGCGCTGCCCACATGGAAGCCCGTCACCCAGGTGATATTATTTGCCCTTATGCTTGTGATGGCTGTGGGGGAAAAGTTGTAAGCAGGCCGGGTCATTATAGCTTAAGGCTTTGTTTTAAGAGTAAGCTCTTCTCCACACCCTTGACTGATTGGATGATGTAGGGTGGTGATGTAGGGAGGAATCCCATTATGCCTCAGATGGGTGGCTTTGTATCAGAGACTTTCTTGTATGTATAATTGGATTAAAGGTTTGGATTATCTATGCTATAAAGTGGGCGGACCGGTAGCTAGATCTCTCTCTCGGTTCCTGGGTTCCTGAAATTAGTATCAGAGAGGAGAGCAGATTAAGGCCATGTGCGGGAGAAGCAGTCAAGATGGCAGAGTGCTGAGGAAGAAGCCAGTTTGTTAAGAGTTTGTGCAGGAGGAGATGGGAAACAGAGGTGAATAAGTCTGGTGAGCTAGAAACCTTTGATTCTAGGAAACTTGGATAAGTCAGTAGCTTTGTGAGCACTGAATGAGTGGGTTTTAGAGCCCAGTGTGTGTTTTTGCTTGCCCGCCGGGTGCAAGCTAGAATTAAAGCTGATGGCTCACCAGTTTTTGGCTCCGGTGTTTCATTGCCATCTGTCCGAATCCAGTGCGAACCTGCATGGGTCAGGCTGCTGTGATCCTGACTGCGGCTACTGGCTTTACACCCACCATTCTTTAGCTCCACTGTTCCTTTACCGTCTGCCCAATTCCAAAAACCGTATGCCCCTGCATGTGCATAGCCACGATGACAGGGGCAACTGCTGGCCTTACAGGACATTTTTTTATGTACACATCAGAATGCTTTAAATTGCTAAGTGGTTCTTTTTCCAGAAGGTTCTGTGGTTCTGGGAAGGTTTGCTCATTCTTCCGCTCCCAGTACCACCACTGCAGCCTGCACAGGGCCCTGGGTACTGGTCTGCATAAGCAGGGCCAGGGCAGTGCAGGGGGCAGCGGGTGATGCCCTGAGCTAGCAGGACAAGCCTAAACTCACAGGGTGTGGCCACCCTGACCAGGCCTAGCCCAGGTGAGGGGCTGGGGCTGCAAACTTTCCGATGAGTCCAAGACAGGAACCAGCCTCCTCCCAAGTCAGGCTGAGGAGGAATAATTACACCCATTTCTTTTGAAAAGAAAAGAGAATAAATTCAAGTTCATGTCCATGGCCTGTTCTGGACCATTCCATGGTTGTGAAGCAAGACAGCAGTGGTTCCAGGACCAGGTGCACTGGTGCCAATCTTGTGACAACCGCAGGCATATCACCCCTCTGCCTCCACCCCTCCAGGGAGCCCCCGTAACTTCACCCAGGATGGTACAGGGGAGTGAACACCCTGTGCTGGGACATCCTTCTCATGCAGCAATCTGGAGACTGGGGGGAGGGGCAGTGAGAGATAAGAAAGAGGTTGAGTCAATCTGCACAGATTTCTCCGTGAAAAGGGGAGCTCACCACTGGCCCACACTGTGTGCCTCCTTCCCCTGCCTGCCCCTCCAAACTCATGTTAGTGAAGATCTCACCATTACAGGAGCTCCCCCGAGAAGTCCCTAATGGGGTCGGAACCCCTGGCACTGACACAGAATGCCTCTGCTTTCTCATGAGGACAGATGGGACTGATGGCCATTGTTCTTAGGCTGCTGTGTTAAGTCACGGAGTGCTTTGCTGAAAGATAATTTTCATTTCTGCCCCAAGGGAGAATGGATCATATGACTAATGCCCTTGCTTAAAGCCCATTTAGTGAGGATCCTGCTTGAGGTTGTTATTTAATAGACAGATTAGGAAGGAATTCAAAAGAGACAAAAGGGCATAGTAATTGGGTTTTTCTTGGGCCTACAAGTTTGTCTGGAGAAAGCAGGGAAAGAGGCTGGGGCTCTCTTGGTTTTGCTCACACTGTTGCCTGGGAGTCCTACAGTGATGAGAGAGAGGGAGAGGGAATGGAAGACAGGGCCTGCAGGCATTTACTCAACCCCTTCTCCAAGCAAATGGGAACCTCAGGGAGCAATGAGCCCCAGGCGATGACAGAGCAGGGGTTCACACTGCCCAGGGCCAGGTCCCTCATTGTGCCGCCCCTTTCACTTTCCAGTGAATATTCTGTGGGCTGCCTGAGCCCCAGGTCGTGGGAGACCCACATCCACACTCTGGAGGAGATGGACAGGGGTCGGCAGAATCTTTGTCACTTTTGTGCCTGGACCCAGATGTCAGGCTGAGGCCTTGAGCAAACTGGGTCTGGCTTGAGATGTTGGACAGCAGCCCTCAGGCTCCTGTCCCATAAGCACAGAGAGCTGGACCAGCTGGACACCCAAAAGAGGCCTGTGAGCATGGGGGAGGGCCCATCACAGCAACGACCGCAGCGGCAGCAAGCCCTGCCTCCAGCCCGAGAGCCTCAGGGCCAAGGAGCTCCTGCCCAATGCGTGAGCCCAGGCAGAACCCCTGGCTGCTCCGGCCTCGGTCTCCCTAGCTGCACGACACAAAGTGTGAGGGGTGGTTTGGACAGCTCTGGTGGGTCGCCTCGTCTAACTGATAGAGAGCTGCAACAAGCATTTTAAAATGCAGCCTAATCTGTCAACACTGCCTGGGCTGCTCAGGGGAGCAGGCTGTCAGATCTAACTAAGCTGGTCCTCCCTTACGTAGGCAAACACTTCTGCTGGGCCGAACACTTTCCCCTGAGTATGCTCTCTGCCCCCACTTCATGGGACCCGAAGTGGGTGCATGTGGGAAGGGCTGAGAGAGGCTGCCTTCTGTGGCCACAGCCCCAAATGCCTGAGTTCTTACATGTCTCATTTCCTAAAAGGTACAGAAAATGTGGCGTCCAGAAGTAGCGGTGCCCAGGTGTCCACAGCCCCAAATGTGGGTCAGATCCTTCTCAAATGTCAGCACCCTTGTCTTCAATCAGCTCTCTCCATCCCCCTCCTTCTCCCTCTTTTCACTCTTTCCCACTGTCCCAGTGGAGCCCAAGCTCTATGTCCATCAGGCATCCTTAACTCGACTTCCCTGTGCAGTGGGACCCTGCTGCTTATCAGCAGGGCTGGCAGCCTCTTTGAGACTACCCTTGAGACAGCTATGAGAATCCTACTGTTAACTGCCACCGGAGGAAAGACACGACCGACACACAAATTAGCTTCAATAATCACACGGGCAGTTTGTTACTCACAAATCCTTTTGACATGCATGGGTACAGCTTAAGGGGGCCCCGTCAGCGTGCTCCTCTCGGCTGGCTTTGGTCAGAGCTCTGAGCGCCGTGGAGACAGTCCACATCAACGTTGGAGTCTGGGCGACTACTGCAGCACTGGGCCCCTCAGCTTTACTTTAGTACCTTTTCTGGCCAAAGCCTTCTAACAGGTGTCAATCTACAGGATTATCACTTCAAACCACCTTTTTGGGAGAATCTCTTTTACGTCAATCTACTGAAATGCTTACATCAAAGTACTTTTTTTTTTTTAATTTTTAATTTTATTTTATTTTATTCATTTTAGAGAGGAGACACAGAGTGAGAGAGAGAGAAAGAGAGAAAGGGGGGAGGAGCTGGAAGCATCAACTCCCATATGTGCCTTGACCAGACCAGTACAGGGTTTTGAACTGGCGACCTCAGTGTTCCCAGGTCGACGCTTTATCCACTGCGCCACCACAGGTCAGGCTACATCAAAGTACTTTTTAAGATGTTCTTATTTACATTAGTTTACAAAGTTTACGTAATTAAGACCAAGCTACTTCTTATCTAGATATAACTTCACACACATACTAACTGGGTCCTGCTTGTAAGTCAGAGTCTGTTTATCACATTACAGAGTTATGGCACTAAGCCACTATACTAATTCCTATCCAAATGGCATAACTTTAATAATTATCCTTTGAATTACTTTTATATATCTTCCATATTTTTATATTTCTATATATTTAATTACTATAACCTTATATTACTACAACACCCACTCCGAGTCAGCAATTCAAAGGCAACTTGAAACGGGTTGGGTCGCTCAGATTTTTTAGAGCAGCAGAAAGTGCTTCAGGATGTGGAGACAAGAAGAATTGGAAGTCACTTCCAGTGAGCCCCATACAAGGAGAGACTCACAGAACACAAGGCTTTCCAGCTGGGAGAACCTGCACAGAACCAGTAGCCTCTACAATAGGCCGTGGGAGTCCCGCAGGCTCTCTACTGATGGCCCTGTCCCAACCACTTCCTTCCATGACCCCACATTGAAGACCAAGTCAATACCCTGATGCCACATGGGGCCAAACCGCCTAATCGGGAAGCCCTGGTCTCTAGTTCTTTCCCGCAGAAGGACCAATCAGCCAGAAACTCAGCTGTACAAGAAACATGGCCTGGACTTATTAGTAGACCGCTGAAAGAAGGCTTCCAGGCGAAGGCCTGGAGGGCAGGTCTGAGTGCTCTGGGCACCCAGGAGACTCAGTCATTTCTCCCACTCAAGCCAACTTCTCTAGGAGTAAAGCACACAGCCCCTTGGGAGGAGCGGCGAGTGACCCGAGGTCAGCTAAGCTGCTACATAGGCGGATACAAGCCAGGCGAAACCACAGGCCGAGAGCTGGGTTCCAGGGCAGCCACAGGCCCAGCTGCGCCAAGCTGTTTCATTCTTTAATTACATAGCTGGAGCTAAAGCGCATGTCTGGCCCAGAAATCGCTGTTTCCTCCAAAGCAGATAGTCTGAGGAAGTTACCTGTCTCCACTAGCCCAAGCAGCAGCAGGGTTGCTAACTGGCAACCCCCAGACAAGAGGCTGGGTGCATTCTGAGCCCATCACCAGCCCAGTCTGCTTCATGGCTCCCCTCCCCCACGTGTACAATGTCCCCAGAATTCGGATCATGAGTCGATGCCTTACCCAGCTCAGGCTGCCATAATAAACTACCACGGAGTGGGGGGCTAACACAGCAGACCCCCAGTCTGGAGGATGAGAGCCTGGGATCAGCGTGGTTGGCTTATGGTGTGGGCTCTCTTCCTGCCTCACAGATGGCCGCCTTCTTGCTGTGTCCTCACATGGGAGCAAGAGAGCTAGTTCCAGTCTCTTCCTCTTCTTATAAGGAAAATAATCCCACCCCAGGGGCCTTGCCCTTAGACCTCATCTAAACCAAATTATGGACCAAATGCCCTCCCTCCAAATATCATTGGAATTTGGGGAGACAAACACTCCATCCACAACAGGCCACATCAGTGTGGGGCTCTCTCCTCCCAAATATGCATCTCTATCCTGGACTCCACTCCTGAGTGCCAGACACTCTGCTTGTTCTTCCTGGTGGATGCAAGGAATCAGAGGGGATACCCGGGTTGGGGCAGTGACAGAGCAAACCCAGAAACAGGACCACCTCCAGAGCTTTATCCCTCCTGACACCAGCTGGCCACACTGATGACTCCCTGGAATACTTCTTGCCAGTTCCACACGTTCGAACTGCCTGTCTTTGTATATTACATTCACGACTTCCTTTTTGCTGTTGCAATGAGTAGCGTCCTCATAGATGCTACTTGGACATAGTCCAAGTAGCTTCCCTCAGGCATGGCTTCTTCTGCTACAAAAGAAGTGTATGTCCCGCTCTCTGCTCAGCTATCATGGTGGTTGGATAAGATCACGCATGTGCAGGCCCCTAGCACAGGGCCTGGCCCTGGAGGGTTTGCTTAGAATAGCTATTCACCTCCTTTCTGACCACCCCCCACTATGTGCTCATATTCCCAGACTCAGGGGGAGGCAGAGGCAGAAACAGAATCAGTGGGCTCCTCAGCAAGCCCTTGGAAACCCCATCAAGTCTCTCCCCTGCGTGAAGTTCAAGTTTCCATGGTCAGCTGGGGCTGAGGGTACCGTCGACAGCAAGCCCCAGGCATCCCTCCCTGCCCACTGAGGCTGCAAACCCTTATGAGTCTAAGTCTTCCCACCCCAAGGTTAAGGGTCCTCAAGAGAAAGTACCTGCAGACACACTGTGAACTGATAGACACCTTGGTCTCCTCTTTGCTGTCTCCGGGAGGCGAGGGACCTAACACGCAAGAGAGACCAAAGCAGCCCCCAAGAGAATAGACATCCTCCGGGGTCTGGATGTAGTGCTCAGGCAGACAGGAGCCTTTCGGCAGCGGCTGGAGCCTCAGCCTCTTGGCCCTGCTGGGAGGGAGAGTGTTGTGGTTTCTGCTTTAGCTGAAGCTGCAAAAGTCAAAGAGCAGTTTAATTGAGAGCCTTCAGAGCCTGGCAGAGTATGTCGGGGACCCCCTTTCTTAGGGCATACCCTTGGCCTTGGGAGCCGAAAAGAGCAGGGTGTACTTCAGGGCTCCATAGATGCTTTTTAAAGACAGGTCACTGTGTCTGTTAGAAGTCCTGTTCCATATGGGTCTGCTTCCTGCCCTGGGCCATGAAGGGCTGGCCCAGACACTTCCTTGCAGAGTTCTAGTTGTACCATTCCAGGTCTGTTTTCAACTTATGAAAAGTTCAAGAACAGTCTGACCAGGCATCTATACACACACACATCAGGACACATACCATACATGGATCTCAAATCTGTAAGGCCATTAGCATTTTGAAAAACATTTTTTTTTCTTCTTTGGGACTGAGGCCATGCTCACTGTTGGACACAGCCCACATTGGGACTGAGGTCCACGGTTCCCAGAGAACCAAGACAAAGTCACATTGGGGCTCTTTTACCCCTTTTGATGTATTGTTTTCCTTCAAAAAAAAAGGAAGCTGGGTCAATGTATTTTCAATAGTGAGAAATGCTACTACCTCTTTCCCCCAAAGTAGCTGGCTTGATTCTGTTCAACATCTGAAGGAGGCAAAGGTGCCAAAACTTCATAAAGAGACAAAGGGATGAAGGGATAAGGGGACAGGTTCTCATTTCCAGGTTGGCCCAATAGACCACATCACAGAGGAGAGCGATGATGTTCCCCAAGGGCCCACAGGACGCTTCTTGGAACACCAACCCCAACTTCTCCAGGTTATCTCAAGGTCTTGTTAGGAAGACCTGTTTTACTGAAACATTGAACAACAGAACACATTAAAATGGCAGGTTGAGGCCATGATGAAGAGTCACCCCAAGGCTGTGGGGCTTCCTTGTCCTACAAAGAGACAATACAAGACCTGTCAGAGGCGAGGGGTCACTTCAGGTTGGAGTTTTCAGAGAAGACTGCCTAGGGGAGATACCCTTTGGGCTGGCCTGGTTGATGTGCACTATTTAGACGCAGGGGAAGAGGGGAAAGGCATTCCAGGACAGGGACAAGCATGAGGAAAGGCCAGCAGGCCAGGATGATTAGAAGATCCCCTGAGTTTGAGGTCCAAAGAGAGGACCAACCGAACCACAAAGGAAAGTCTTCTGGGGAATAGGAGAAGAGGGGGTGAATTCTATCCAGGAGGCACAGTGGGCTGGAAGGGGAGCATTACAGATTTTTAAGTAGGAAAAAGATATAGCCAACTAACATTTAGGGCAAGAACTCTTAAGACATTGGCAGGTGGCCAGAGGGGCTTAATCTGTCAACCACTTTCACACACAAATCATGCTCAGGAAACTTTCCCAGAAAGGTTCCGGCACACCCAGCCCCGTGAGGTTCTGGCCAAGGCCTGCTTGGACCTGGTGGGAAAGATTAGCAAACTCCTAAATCATGCTCTTTTTTATAATAGTTTTTATTGGCCTATTTATAATTTTCATTGAATTAGTGTGTAGATAAATGTCTACTAATTTTTTTTTCACTTACCATAAAATGTTAAACCAAAGTCTGGACCTCAAAACTATCATTATATTTTTTTATTATAACTGGTTTGATACCAATCTTCCCCACAAAACAGTGAGCCCCTCAAAATGCAGAAATGATTTTATCTCTGGCTCCCTAATCCCTAGCACACAGGACTCAACAGATGAACAATTTGTAGAATCAGGTAATAATATCTTCACTACCATATTGTTTGCTCTAATCAAGTCATTGCAGATGATTTGTTGTGCTTTAGGCTTTAAACTATAAAAGAGAATATTCTTCATTTACCTTAAAAATAAACTCTGACTGTCAGGCCCCCTAATCTGGAAAAAAACCAACAATTTTTTAAAGAAAGGGTTAATTCTGGGCTTTCCTGCTAAACATATTCAGCAAACCTTTGTGGAAGGAAACTTCTTTTAAACAGGTAAGAGCTTAGAACCCACTGCCCAGATCCATCCCCTGCCCTTAGCCTGTGCAGACAGATGCCAGGGATACAGGAATGCCCGTTTTTCCTGCTGGGGACACCACCGTCCTCCACACATTGCAACTGTTGACAGAAGCCTGTGGGTGAATCTGCAAACCCCAGTTAATCTTGCAAAACGTTCTTGTCATGGGTGGGGCTCCCCAGGAAGTGGACTGTGACCTAGGAGAACATGCTGAAAATTTCCTAAGGGGTGTGTCAAATGACCATCTGTGAGAAGAAGGGAGGCAGGATGTGGCTGCCCCCGAGAAGGGGCATAACCCTGGGCAAGGCTGCAGCAGAGGGCAGTTTGCAGAGAGGCTGCCAGCCAGCAGCAGTGCCAGCAGCTAGGAGGTAAGTCCTGCTGTCCCGGGGGCTCTCAGCAGGCACAACAGTGCCCACTACCATCTGGCATAATCTGTACGGACACCCTGGTGCATGTAGGATAGCCAGGAGGGCAGAGCCCAGAAAGTGGGGGGAAAGGAGAGTCCAGGAGACAGAGCTGAATCTAAATCTTGGCTCTGCCACTTACAGTCTGTCAGCTCAGGTTCGAATCAAACTTTTGAGTCTCAGTTTACCGGTCTATAAACAGGGAATTATAATATCCACCCGATCGGGTTTTTATGAGGATCAAAGAAGTGTAAAAAAGGTTGTGGCACAGTAGTAACTAGGAATGGTGCTGGTAACAGGTGGCCACTATAATCATCATTATCTTAGCAGCTGCAGGGGAAAGGATGGCTCCCTGGCATTGGTGCCAGATGCCCTCATGAGGGAGCTACCCTAAAGTCCCTGTCCAGAGTCATCGGGTATGTGGCCCCAGCGGGTCTGTGAGAATGGCTAGTCATCTCTTTAAATGTCAGGCCAATGACCTACCAGGATCAAGGACACTGCTTTACAGACATTATCAGGAACAAAGGACAATACTGAAAAAGGTTTTCAGCTGTCCTTGCCAACAGAACACATGGCAGCCTCCATGTGCCAGGCACCAAGAGGCTGGGCCACGGGGGTGGGTGGGGCAGTCACTATGCAGGGTAAGCGCATCCTATGCTGCTGGCCTGTCCATGGGGTGTGACAACATGACGGATTCAGGGTGTCTGAGTTCACTGTTCCCTCTTTCAAACAGCTAGCATGTAGAAAGCCACCTCGCAAGCTGGGATAGTTTCTGAACATATGGGAAGTTAAGAGTATAATACCACAGTCAAGGCCACTGTGAGCTCTGATTGTCCTCCAGAGGATTCAGAGTGCTTTCCTGTGCTGATTTTTCCACAGCTGTCCTAGACAGGAGGTCCCACGTGGCCACACGCAGGGATCTGGAATCAGAAAAGCCGGATTCCTCAGATCAAACCCAATGTTCTTCCATCAACTGTGGGACCCCGGACAAGGGTCAGAACCCTCTGGCAAGACCACCAGGCTCACATCTGTAGCTGAACAAGTTGAGTTTAATACTCACAGCAGGGAGGGAGACTTTGCACCCAGTAAAGGGGTGTCTCAGTAAGAGGGTGTCTCAGTGAGAGGGTGTCTCAGTGAGAAAGTAAAGACGGGGCCTGGGTTTGGTGGGGTGGCTTGAGGGGCTGTAACAAATCAGGATTTTGTTTTACTGGTTGTTCTTAGAAAGCAGAGGCCAGTTTGTGATTAGGTGTCTCAATAACTGTTTTGTGAAGGAGGATGGTGACCAGATAAAGCTGTAGTTGGTAAAGAAGCTATGGGGCTGGTCTTCTGTGGGTGGCATAGCAACATTATTTTTGTCTGCACTGAGACAAAATGATGAAATGGCCTTGCTTGGTCTTGAGGCGCCCTTGTATGAGGCTGGCAGCCTCTGAGGTTGTCTAGGTCCCACAGAGACAAGCACCCATGAGCTGTGAATGGGAGTGCAGTGTCCGATGTCAGGGCGGCTCTCTTGTCCTTTCCTGCCCATTACTGAGTGAGTCTCCCCATGTATAAACTTCTCCATCCATACAACGGGGGGCGGGGGGGGGGGGGGAGAACGAGTGTCTTCCCAAGCATGGTTTGGAAGAATAAATCAGATAAAGTGACACATAGAGCTGGAGTTGGCTCTGTGCCCATCTCCACAGCACCCATGAAAGTATCACACACAGCGCCATTCCACAGGTTAGAAAACCGAAACAGAGGTCCACGTGTTTCAGTGAAAAGCAGACCTGCAATAGCCACCCCCCAAGGCTGAAAGTGCGATGCCTATTTAAAGTCAGGGCCCAGCCCCCAAGGGTTTGGAAGGAACATCCTGCAGCAGCAACTGACTGCTGGCAACAGGGGCCCAGTGTCAGGTTCAGCTCCGGCTCCCCAGGGGCCGGAGCACTGCCCAGACGCTGGGCAGGATGGGGAGTGGCCACCAGCAGGACCCAGGGGGCAGGGGCCATCGTGGGACCATCATGCCTAGGTTTCCCCTGGCAACTTTCACACTGAGCTCAGAGAAAGTGGCCTTAGACAGGGAGTCCAGGGAGTGACCCCAGGGTGCCCTGAGTCCAGCCACAGAGTCACAACCGCTGCTTTCGGTTCCCACACATGATCTTGTCTGATAATAGCAGAGTTAATCACAGTGAGATTTCCAGAATAAAGCCCACCCAAGCTGAGTTACCCCAAATTATACCTTCTCCCTGGTAATTGCAGCTGTCTGGGGCCTGCATCTGGCTTATCACAGCATTTCCACAGGGACCAGATTTAATGCCACCTCTCATTTGGTGGAACAAAAAGAAAATTACACAGTCTGATGGCGTGACTTCCCCAGCTCGGGGAAGTAGCAAGGCCTAGGCCATGGTACCACAGGTCAACTCCTGAGCTGCATGCATCTAGGAATACAGGCAGACACAACGTGCTCCGTAGTGAAATAGGAATAACAAAGCGGAATCACCCTTCCTATCGCCCAAGACTGTTACAAAGATCGAATGACATATTCACATGTAAACACAAAGAGCTTTAAAAGGAATTATAAAATCAAAAACAAAACGTTTCCTAGATAATATGTTTGCATACCAGTAAATAAAACAGATTTTAAGCAAAAATGACAAGGCCACGTTATAACTAGAGTGTTCTATGGTGATATAATTAATGTTATTCCACAATGTTTGCTAATGATGGTTATTTCAGGACCCTGCAATTTGAAAAGACACCAAAGAAAATCTGTGCTGTCTGGCTCTGCTTACAGAGGTAGGGAAGTTGGCTCAGTACATATTATTTTATCTATCCATTCAACAAAAATGTGTGGATGGACTAGGCTGTACCAGCCTCAGTTCTAGGAGCTGGAGAGCAAAGTTAAAAATAAAGCCTTGGAGGAGCCCTGGAAACCCGCTGTCCAGGCTGCACAGTGAATGTGCACTGTTCTGGGCCTGACTGGCCTATGGAGGTCCGCAGATACCCAGATCTCCCGCAGGGCCCATTACACAGGAGCCAGAGTCTCTGCTCTCGGGAAATAAGAGTGGGCACTGTATCCTGGACTGCAGTCATGGGCTGTGCGGCTGAGCTTGAGACAGGGCAGTTGCCACTTACTTCAAAGGGTCTCCAGATTGGGAAAGGGTCCCCAACCTGTCTAAGGCAGAGACTGACATTGTCCTCTACACACAGACCCCAGGTTAACAGAGCTTGTACTCAGGCCTAAGATTTCCCCTGAGAGCAAGTCTGGAGAGCGAATCTCCTTCCCTGCTGGAGGGAAACCCCAAGCTGTCCCCCTGAAAAGACATTAGTGGTCAGATCCCAGGATGATCTGCCCCATCCATTTTCCTCTGCAGGTAGGCAATCTGGGAGACACCGGAATCCTTGGCAGTCTATTTCCCTGTCTGAATTATTTAGTCTAGCTCTTGTCCAATGCCATCGTTGGCCTGGCAGGATAATCCAAGGTGGGCTATTATACAGCAGGATAATTTACATTGGGCTTGGGCTGTGGGACACTACAGTTTGGGTCTCTGCTAGGTCTCCCCACCAGTGTTTGGGGCACACAGATTCCTCCTTCTCTCATGTCATCCAATGAATAATGATTGGCTCAGACACACACATACACATGTCCATCTCCCAAGTACAAACATTAATTTCCAGAGTCATTACAATGTGTTGATGGGAAGTATAAACGATGTTTTTCTGAGCGCACACAGCCTGCCCAGTTTCCCCACCCCACTGCAGAGCAGGTGACTGCCCCTTTGTTCTCCCTGTTCTAAGATGGTGCCCCAATTGGCACATAAGAAACAGGACCCATTACAGAGGCATCCACCCACCCCTCATGCCTACCGCTTAATCCCCAAAGACCTCCAGAAGCTTTTCTTATCCCCCTGCCCCCCACTTATTAGGTCAGGTCACATTCCTGAAATCTTTTATACTCTTGTCCAAATAACCCCTAGGGATTTTGCTCATCCAGTTAGGCAGGCAATGAAAGAATCATTTGCGCTGGGATTACTCTGCTGAATATAAATGTTGCTGAGTAAGTAAAAGGGAAGGACCATGTGCCTGGATGAGCTCATTAAGGAACACTACAGGAAAACACTGTCCAGTCCTCCAGGGTCACCTCAGGCGTGTCAGGGTCACGCTCTGCCCTGAGGGCTCCCCCAGCTGCACTGCCACCCAGCCCAGCCTCCACCTCTTATCCTGACACAAGCCCAGTGTCGGGTGGTTAAGGGTTGAGCCTGGGCCCAATGCCCAGCCCATGGATCTCCGCTTACTCCCACCGCGCATTGGACCGCAGGCTCCCACGACCAGTATCCCTGAGTGGGTATCTCCCCGAACACAGTGCTGAGTGAGCCTGGTGTCCCGATCCCCAGCGGGAGCTCACAAAATCAAGGGAGGCAGGAGGCATCATGGTTTCTACTTGGACTATTTCTGAAACACCCTAGCTAGCGTTTATGTTGAGGAGGGAGGACTCAGAGAAGAACAGAGTAGAGCCCAGCCTCATGGTGGCTAAACAAACCCAAGGGCGAGACCCTACACCTGGCGAAGTTTCCAAGGCACTTGGTAAGAAATCCCAGACATTATGGTTTCCGTGTTCTATGTTGTTGAGAGTTCTCTGAGACCAGGGAGAAAACACCCCTATTCATCTCTGCATTGGTCAGTCTGCCACTGGAGTCTCTGGCTTTGGGTTTGCCAGTAGTTCAGAGCTCACCCTTCCAGGAGCCCCCTGTGCAGAGGAGGTCAAGGGCTTCACAGCCATGTCTGGCAGGCATGGCCAGCACTGACCTGGGGATGGCTGGCCGGGAGCACAGTAGTCATCAGACTCACACCTCCACAGGGTAGCAGAGAGCAGGGCGAGCCCGGACTGCATGGCTGGGGCCCCCACAGAGATGTTACAGGAAGGCAGCCTTTCCCTATAAGAAGGCAGCCCTGTCCAAAGCTGGAAATGGCATTCTTCTTAAGGAAGGCATGCTCTCTCTCTCTCTCTATCTATCTATCTATCTATCTCTCTCCTTCCCTCCCTTCCTCCCTCCCTCTCTGAAAGAATGGAAAACATAATCAGAATACTCTGGAAAGATCCATTAGTGGGAAGTTGGACTCAGTTGTCTTGGAGGCTGCTCCACTCCAGGAGCCTGGGATGCTGAATTACTTATGGAGGGAGGGAGGGTCCTGGCCCTCCCTCAGCACCAAAGCCTCCTGTCCCTGCAGGACATTCCCAAGCAGCTTTCATCATCTGGCTTTGAAGGGAGAACAATAATCCCATGCTTAAATCAAAACATCTTGTGGTAGGGTCCTAGGCTTTGAGCATACCCTTGATCCTTTCTATCTTCTGCTCCTGGGGACCCTTTGAGCTGGAAATGAGGGGGTGGGGTGGGAGCTTGCCCAACACCTGCCCCAGCCCCAGCTGTGGTATCTCAGGCCTTTGTCAGAGGGAGCAACTGGCATCTAGGGCCATCAGACTTGACTTCCACTCACTTAGAAACCTCTGTAATAGCCATGACTTCCTGGGATTCAATAAAGGAACTATAGGAGACCACAGCTGCCTTGATGCCTCTCCGAGAATGTCATTTGGAGTACAGTGACATTTCAGAGGAAGTCATTTCAAAGGGAAGCCCCTTCCCATTTTTTAGTTTCTGAATAAAGTAAATGTTTAAATCATTTAAGGAATCTATTTGTTATCTGGATTAACTAATTAGCTAATTAAGCAAGTGGTTAAACTGATCAGAGTCTCAGTTTTCTCATCTGAAAAGAAGGAGTATATGATCCAAAACTGACATTCTGTGCTGTTAGGACTGGCTCTTCATGGTGTGTGTGTGTGTGTGTGTGTGTGTGTGTGTGTGTGTGTGTGTGTGTGTGAGAGAGAGAGAGAGAGAGAGAGAGAGAGTTTCACAATGATCATGTCTGATCATTTGCATAGATACCTCTATCGGCCATTGAGACAGAGCACTCAGATCCAGTAAATCTACCTCCAGCTCCGGCTTGAAATAAAAGCAAAGAAAGACATCTCTGCCTAATGGGACACTGGGTTTGCTAACTCCTCTGATTTCCAAGTCACTGCACAAGAACTCTCAAAGCAGGTTTGGAGGTGTTGAAGCTAAGGCACAATGATCTCTTACACGGGATTAGACAGAGGGGGCTCTGGCTGGGGCTGCACACGCACACACACACACACACACACACACACACTGTTTACGAGGTGTGCCACAAAAGTGTCCAACTCATAGGGAGAGAGCCGTCCCCATGCCAGGGACAGCACACTGGCAGCAGCAAGAGGTGTAAAGGTCATTAGCTATGGCTGCTCCACTGCTCCCTAAGGTCACTTTAGATGAAAGGGAATCAAGCCACAGAAGCAGCCGCAGCTTCAGGCAGGGCAAGAAAGGGGAGAGAGCACCTGTGTGACTGCCCAGAGTCCTTAGGGAAAGTCAGTTCACCAGGTGTGTGTCCAGAGCCAAAGATTCTTCCCTGCTTCCGCTGGTCCGTGCTGTAGACTAACAGTGTCCACTGATATGGGAAGAATGGGCTATATACCTTGTGGGGGCTACAGTAGCCCCTGGAAAGCAGCAGCCATGGTTCTACAGTATGCCATGGCCGTGGGGGCCACAGCAGCACACCAAATTCATGCAGGATGTGGTCCGAGAGGTGGTGGCTCTGACCCCTGTGAGCGCCATGCCTGGCAGCTGCTCAAGGTCTCCAAGGACAAGCAGGCCTTCCAGTTCGTCGGTAAAAGGGTGGGACACACATCCTTGCCAAGAAAAGAGGAGCTGAGCAACGTCCTGGCAGCCAGGAGGAAGGCGGTGGCAAAGACGGACCGAGCCCCCTCTGTTCTGTGTGCAACGAAACCTTTTCAAGAATAATTGTAATTTGTGGGCCCAGTGAAAAATGAAAACCTGGGCTCCCTGTTCAAAAGTTAAGAATTTCCGACTGGCAACAGCATCCTGGTAAACTGTGTGCAGGGAGCCCTGAGCTGGGCTTGGATTAGCTGCACAGCTCTCGTGTCCAGGAGTCCAGCCCTGTGTCTGGGGATTGTCTGATTCTGTGTGGGTCCTTCCCACGAAAGGTTCCCTTGAGAGTCTGAGGACAAGGTAACCATCAACAACATTTCTTTTTGTTCCAGGAAAACAAACTTCAACAACCAAACTGCTCCCATTCTACAAATAGGACCTGAGCGCCTACCCCATGCCAGGCTCCCCACAATGAACGAAGGCCTTGCCCACCTGGCACTTCTGTTTCAGCAGGGGAAGCAGAGTCTTGCTTCGGGCCTTCCCCCCAGACCATTAAGGGATGGCTCGTAGGTCAGCAAACTTTGAGTTAGTTCCTTCATGGATCAGCCTTTGCCCTGGAAAGTCAGGCAAGTCAACATTCAATTGTTCCTTGAAATTTTTTCACATATGCAACTTTTGCCGCCAGAGCAGGCCCATGAGCTCTCTGTCTGACATGGAAGGCCCCCCTTCAGTCTGCCATTCGATGATGCCAGGCCCAGCTCTAGGTGCCTGAGATACAGGTAATTATAAGACAGGTCTCTGTCCTCTGGGAGATCATATTTTAGATGGGAGCCATAAAATTAATTAACGACAGCAATAAAGAAGGATGCAAGTGGTAGTAAAAGAAGGAACAGTGTGTTTTGAGCAGAAGAGGAACATAAAGGAAGTCAGAGAAGGTAGACGACATCTAGCTCTGCTTTGAAGATCTAGTGGAAACAAAATTCAGGCTTGTCTCTTCAAGGGGACCCCTCTAAGGAGCACCTAGCTAACTGCAGGCCCCTCGCCCCCTTCTCCTCATGCTTTCCCAGAACCTGGGGACAATGTCAGCTGGTCTTGCCTCTTGAGAGTGCCACCCATCTGATGATACCTGCATTCCCCCCACATCTTGGACTGGACTCAACCAGCAGTGCCATGAATAGGTTCAATGACAAGGAGCTCATGACCTTTGATGCAGGACTTTTTTGGACTGTTCTGATTGCTATAGTATTCTTCCTTCTTTCGAGCCAAAATCTGCCTCTAGAACGTATCCTGTTGGGTCTACCCTTGGGGTCCCACACAGACTTGATCAGTCAACTCATCCATTCACCGTATGCCCTATACACACCTTCCATGTCTTAGCCAGCATGCTGGGCACATGGGGACGTGGCTTTTGGAAGATGATGGGCAAGTGTTGGGGTAAGGGTAAAAGCAAGGTGCTAGAGGGCACTTAGGAGGGCTATCCCACTGTAAAGCCAGTAGTCGCGGTCAGGGTCACAGCTGCCTGGCCAATGCAGGTTCACATTAGATTCGGACAGTCGGTAATAAAACAATGGAGCCAAATACTGGTGAGCCATCAGCTTTAATTCTAGCTTGCACCTGGTGGGTAAGCAAAAACACACACTGGGCTCCAAAACCCACTCATTCAGTGCTCACAAAGCTACTGACTTATCCGAGTTTTCTAGAATCAAAGGTTTCTAGCTCACCAGCCTTATTCACCTCTGTTCCCATCTCCTCTCTACACAAACTCTGCACAAACTGGCTTCTTCCTCAGCATTCCGCCATCTTGGCTGCCTCTCCTCTACTCCACGTGGCCTTAATCTGCTCTCCTTTCTAATACTAACCTCAGGAACCGAGAGAGTAAGTTCCCGGCCTGCCCCACTTTATACTGTAGAAATCCAAACCCTTAATCCAATCTACAAACAAGAAAGTCTCTGATACAACGTCACTCATCTGAGGCATAATGGGATTCCTCATGAGAGTGCACCACCCTACATCATCCAATCAGTCAAGGGTGTGGGGAAAAGCTTACTCTTAAAACTAAGGTGTAGGCTATAACGACCCGGCCTGCCTACAGCCTGCCCCCCAAAACACATTAATATCAACGGACTTGCATGTGGGCAGCACTATCTTTAACAAAGTGAGCATAATATATTTCATCTGCCCAACACCCACCAAGTCTTGATAGGCCCAGGAAAGGCTTTCCATAGGAAGTGATTTTACCCTGAGGCCTGCAGAGCAACACGCACCTAGGCCCCAAGAGTCAGAGAAGCAGCCACTATGCATGCAAAATTGAAAGACTAAGGCCCTTTAAGTACACGTTTATTTCCAAGAGACAAATACTGGAGGATTCTAACTATGGCAGTCCTGCCCCTAGTCTGTTTACTGAAATACCCAGATGTGGAAGAAAGAATTTCCACAGATAGCATCCAGGGATGGGGAGTTTAGCTGGGCACTCTGCTACTGTCCCCAGCACCTGCTAACACAGACCCGACACAAAGTAGGTATGTGACCCACGGGTGTGGAATGGACCGGGCAGCCTCTGCGTCCTGTTGAGCTCCAGCCAGCTTGACTGTAAAAGGCTGGCAAAGCCAGAGTAAGGTAAGAGACACAGTGGAGAGAAAGTGCGGACACCAGACCTTCATTTTGGGCCACTGGTGAGAGAGGGGACATGCCTTCACACCTCTTCCTCCCACCAGCTCTGGCACGAGAGCAGCAGAGGCCCCAGAAGACAAGTTAGACCAAGATGGACTTTATCTCCTGATGGCAAAGTACTGTGTATAAGAGGATGTAGAAGATCTCCCCAAAACAGGAGGCCATGGCCTGTCCTTTGGGAAGGGTTCTCATATGCCCCAGCTCTGAGTCCTAAGCTGGCTCCCACCCCAAACCTGCCTCCTGCCCTGCTCATTAGCACTAGTCCCCACACACACATGCAGGCAGACTGCAGGGCTGATGGTGATGAGGAACCATACCAATTACCAGGGCCCAGGGGTCCAGATGGGAGCTAGGTCAACCCCCATATGTAGGTCTTGAGCCTGTCCTTGAGAAAGAGCCTGGAAAGTTTTTCCATCAGGACCTGAACCCGTTCTCGGTGGCCCTGACCATTTGAACCTCCAGTTTGTCAATGCCTGGATCACCCTCGGTCCACTGCCATTCAGGAAGCAAGTGTGGATCTAGTGCAAGCTTGCCTCCTTGAATTCAAATGGCATTGAACTCTCGGCCCTGTCACCAGAGAGGAGACTAACAAGTGTTATTGTGGTTTGAAGAGGATGTGTCCAAAGCCAGCTCAGGGATCCATCCCAGGAGACTGTTTTCAGCCCAAGCTCTGAAATCAGACTTTCTGCTTTCATACAAGGCAAGACGACTGATCATCCCAGCCGCGCCCCTTCCCATTGACAACCAGCGTACAGCCTCCTCGAGCCTGAAGGTCATTAGGCCACAGACCACCCAAGTTTGGCCCAGACTCCTCAGAACCTAGAATTTGGCACCAATGAGTCAGTATAGACTTCTGTTTTCCAAGTCACATGGAGAAAGCTGCCCGAGTGAGGTGGAAACAACCAGGTCCCTATGTGGCAGCCAGGCCTCCCAGGACACCACCGCAGATCCCTTCAAGGTCAAGCATTACCAGGGCCTGAAGTTCAGGGTCAGCTTCTGAAAAAACTGAGATGTGGAGAGGATGAACACACAGAGATTTCTTCTTGAATGAGAATTTCCACCCTTGCCCTTGGCTTCTGCAGCTGATGATACAATGTTTTTGTTCTTACTTAACAAGAAAGTTTAAAAGGGGGGGGGGACCCTGAACAAAGGGCTCTCCTCCAGTCTAATCCTGCAGTCCAATTAAGCCCAGCTCCTACCTCTGTGCCAGGAGAACCAGTCTGCCCAGACTTAAAGTGATTACCAGCTCACTTGCGGTGAGTTTGGCAGACTCCTGCCAAAACAGCACAGGGCTCCTGCTCCCAAAGGCCCTGTGGCTAAATGATCGAGTCTTCCCTTTCCAAGGGAGTGGGGGGGGGGGGGGGAGTCTGCTGGTTTTGCTGACCTGCAGAATAGGCAGAGACTCACTTGCTCGGGTTCCAAACGTGGCAGCTGATCCTGAGACTAAAGGCTGGATCTTCCCAGCACATGTTTCCTGATCACTTAGGAATAGAAAGCATTTTTCCTGGCATTCACTTCACCTGGAAAGACTACCTGCTCTCCTTCCATCTGTGGCTGTGTCAGTGAGGGGAGGCTGAGCAGACTCTCCCTGGCTCTGCACCCTGGCCGCTTTGCTTTTCATTATGTGACCTTGGGTCAGCAGGTTGGTGTAGAGCCCATCCAGCCCCTGCTGAGGACTCATGAGCACCATGCTCCTAGGAAGAAATTCTGCTGGTCCCCACACCCCGAGAGCCCTCCTCAGTACTCAGAGGGCTTGATTTCTGCCCCCACAAGGGGTGGGTACTTCTTCCTTGACTGCCAATTCATCCTGTGCTACCCTGAGAATCTCCAGTTTATCAGGGACCCTTTGAGCTTGAGCTATTATTTAGTATCTTAGCAGTAACTAAGCACCTACCATGCACCAGGCCTTGCATTGGGTGCTGGGATTGAAGAAATGAGTATCATGTGATACCCTGAGGAGCTTAGTCGAAAGGTTCTTTTTTTACTATTATTCATTTTAGAGAGGAGACACAGAGTGAGAGAGAGAGAGAGAGAGAGAGAGAGAGAGAGAGAGAGAAAGGGGGGAGGAGTTAGAAGCATCAACTCCCATATGTGCCTTGACCAGACCAGTTTTGAACTGGCGACCTCATTGTTCCCAGGTCGATGCTTTATCCACTGCGCCACCACAGGTCAGGCGAAAGGTTCTTGATAAACAAACAAGTTGTTATTATCATACACTCACTTGACAAAAAGTATTCTGCTTCCACTTTGTGCTGAAGGTACCGAGATGACCCCACTAGAGGGAAGGTAGTTGAGGTGTATCGGAGGCTTAGAATGAGCTGGGCTTTGTGCCGAGTACTTGGTTTGGTCTTGTTCCATCTTCAAAATTAGTTTTGTTCTACAAACAAAGACGCAAAGGCAGGAGAGGGTAAAAGGAGTGGACGCATGAATGCACAGGTAGGGATACACGGAGCTGGAGCTTCTGCCTGTAATCCTGGACTTTCTCACCAAAGATACGATCTGTCGTGCTGTTAAGGGAGGTGAACAACACAGTGATATAGGCACCATGACAGAGAGGGGAGACACACTCTAGCTGCTACCCTCCCACCCCTGTTTCTTGAGGTCCTTGGCAGACTCCATGAGCTACAATCTCTTCCATCACCCAGCTGAGGATGAGAGGGTTACACGCACCCATGGCCCGGGCTGATGCTGGTTCCAGGGCCTCCTCTGAGGCCCGCTCCTGATGGTGCTGGCATTCCTGAATGCCCTTGGTTGACAGGTGAGACTGCTCACCAATTGGTCACCATGACATGGAAGGAGATCAGATCACATCAGCCTGCCAGAAAACTCAGGGCTTTCTCAGTTCAATTATCCCTCTTTTTCCCATTGAATTGTTTATACCTTCACTGCATTTCATCTCTATTTGTTTTTTTCAGATTTGGCAGCTAACCAACTACATGGTCTGCAATTCTCCCTTGGCACAGCTAAACACACCTTCAGAGAGCCCAGGCTGGCTAATTTGTGTTGGCGTTATCTTGTACATGTAGTCTGGGTCTCAGACTGTTGGGTCTACAATTCTAGACATCCTGGGGAAAATTTTTAGCCATGAGATCGCTCAACCTAGTGAAAGGGGGCTGGATGGAAAAGTCTTCCCATGTACAGAGTCAGCCTGCTCATGTGACCAGACATTACACTTTCCCATATTTGGACATCACTGAAGAGTGTATACTTTACTAGTGACTTCTTTATAAGCACTCATATAAATAATATTTCTTATTCTGTCAGAGTCCCATTTATAACCTTTCTACCATTTAATAGCAAATGCATTTCTGCATTCCTCTTAGGTGCGTCCAGAAGGTTTCGATTGTTTATCCGAAAGCCAAACAAGTGCTGGAACCTTTGGAAATCAATCATTAACAAAGTGATGAGAAATGCACTTCTGGTAACATTGGTTCCTTCCCTTTTCAGGATTGAAGGGAGAAAAAAAATAGCTCCAATGACAGCCAGAGGACAGAGGTCACATTGAGTCATAAAAGCCCAAGGCCTGGTTCCATCCACAGCCCTTAGAACTACACTTCCAGGTCATAATTTCTAAAATGAAAAACATGGGCCAGATATGCCAAGCTGCCAACTGAGCATCCAAGACTGCCCAGCTTCCTCCAGTGCCCCAAGCTCAGCCCACATATCCAGCCACCTACGTGGTTCTTCGGAGGGTGGCCTTCAGCCCTGGAAATGTGCTCCACTGCCAGCTCATCCCACGATCACCCACAGTATTTTTCCAGGGACCTCCCTGGGCCAATCACATTGTGATTTCTGCCAGGGATGGGGTCCAGAGAGGGCCTTCTTTCAGTTGGTGTTATCAGCAACCAAAGCCCAGCCTTACAGGAAACCTTTCTTAACTTCCCTGGACTCAGCCTCTGCTATGGAAACTTGTCATTGCCGCATCCCACATAAAATCATGTCAAAGCAGGGTGACTGGCCTGCTGTATTCTTTCCTAGTATCCAAGATGGTTGGACGCTCCATGTTGCCCAGTGGTTCCTTAACACACCTTCTTCTCATTCCCTGCAACAGCTTTTCCCAAACCTGTGGCACTTCCTTGGGTTTTTAGAAATTGGTCCTCTTTAAATTTCTGCCTTTTCTTTAATTCATTCATTCATTCTACCACTACTTATTGAGGTCCTAGTATGTGCCAAGCACCCTCCAGGGCACCAGGGACGCAGCTACGGGGAACAGACATAGTCTCTAGGCTCTCAGTGGGGCTTATGATCTAACTTACAGTCTCCTCTCAGTTCACATGCTCTTCCAGATGATTTCACCCCTCTTCAAGGCTTCAGCTGTCACCTGCACCCTGACAGCTGACTCATAAACCCATCCAACTGTGTGCTGGACAGTGTCATGTGGTTGGCAATGAGGAAACCGATCTCCATGTAAAGAGAAGTGGTTGAACACCACACCCACGACTCTTAACCCAGAACACCCTTCTCCCAGGGGTACTTCCTCTGCTCCCGGCTGAAACCACCATGATGGAAACCATCAGAAGTGCCATTTCTCTTTTCCACCTGCCCAGACATGGGTGATATTCCTCCCTTAAATCTCCATAGCAGATCTAAAGTCCAGCTAGAACATTTAACAAGGCTTTATTGAAGGTTCCAAAAGAATAGGAGGAAATTAATTACCCACCAGCTGTAACTTACAATTGGCCATTGAATATAGTTTCTCCTAGAGCCCACTGGCTTGGATGGCCCTCACAGGATCTTTGCCTACCTTAGCCACCCAATTAGAGCAGAAGTCTCCTCCCCTCCCCATACCTCATTACCACCCAGAAATACATTAAACTCACCTAGAACAGGTCCTTAGAGACAAGAAGAAGTCTTCCTTCCCTGTTTCTAAGGTTCACTTTCTAAGACCACAGGTCCTATCTCAGGACTTACTTCTTCCAAGGAAGGATGGTCTCATGAGTGTCTCTACCCCTCAAAGGAGGCTTCTCTAATTTACACAGACTGTGGCTGACAAAACAGCCTGACTATGTACAGAAAGCACACAGATCATGGCATAAGAAGAAAGACAAGGAGGGTGAGAACAGTGTTCACTTCCAAAGGTACCTCACACTTGATATATGTAAAACCAAATTCAGCATGTCCTCCTGGTGCCCTCCCTCTAAATCTTCTCATCTTCTGCTTAGTCTTATCTTTAGAAAATGGCCTCAGCATCCTAAAAGTCACCAGGCCAGAATCCTGGGGTCAGCATGGTGCCTCTCACTGACTTCCCACACCTTCTGCCTTCTATCTTTCCATCTGCCCTCTCCTCCCACATGTGCCTTGGTCCAGGTCTTCTTGCCTCTGCCTGGAGTAGAGCAAAGTCCAGGTCCCCCACTGACCTCGCCTCCGGCTTTCCCTGCTCTATCTACTCCATCCTCCACATTGCATTCGGGGTGATTTTTGTCAAATTATTATCCCACTATATATGCAAGGTTGTTTTCCCAGGGCCACACTTCCTGGGTTCAGATCTGCATGCATTTCATGACCATGAGCAAGTTGTCTGACTTCTTAGGACTCAGTTTCCTTATCAGTAAGTGAGGATAACAGTACCCACGTCAGAGTGATTGGAGGGGGGGTGTTGTGGTAGGCTGCTTCTAAAATGCCTTCCAATGGTCCCACCTTCTAACATGCATGACCCTGGATAATGCCCTCCCATTGAGAATGGGCTGCAAACAGTTACTTGCTCCTAATCAATAGAATACAGTAAGAATGGATTCTGATGCTGCTTCCAAAAATGGATTGTAGCAGACTTTGACTTCTGTCTTGCTCTCTCCCTCTCTCTCTGGCTTTTATCTCTTACTTGCTCTGGTAAAGCAAGCTTCCATGCTATGACTGCCTTGTGGAGCGGTCATATGTCAAGGGGCCAAAGGTGGCATCAGCCAGTGGGAACTGAGCCCTGCCAGCAGCCCTGTCAGTGGCTGGGGAGCACATCATTCCCCAGTTGAGCCTTGAGATAAATCCAGCCCCAGCCAACACATTAGTTACAATTTTAAGTGAGACCCTGAGCCAGAAGACCCAGTAAAGCGGTGCCAGGATTCTTGGCACACAGGAATTATGAGGTAATAAATGTTGTTCTAGGCCACTTGTTTTGAAGATAATTTGTTATGCAACAATAGATAACTAGTACAGAGATGAAATAAAGAGATACAGAGAAAGGGCTTAGAACAGTGCCTGATGCACAGTCAGTAAGTCGTAGCTATGTTGTCATCATCATTGTTACTTGTTTAGATATACTTCTAGACTGAAAGCTTTGTGAGGGAGGGACTATGCCTCCCTATTTGTCCCCTGGGTCCCAAGCTCTGGTATAATGCTAGGCACAGAGTCCCTTAGTCAACAGTAAATATTGATTGACCAAGAGGATGAACAGGAAAGAATGAAATGGGGTCCTGCAGACTCTTCCCTCACAGGCCAGAGAAGGGGCCCCTGAGAGTTGGGGTGGGGGGACATTCTGAGTGTCCAGGTTCTCCATCTGGCCAGGAGACGGGCCAGGTAAATCTGTAAGGGCACCCTGCATGAGCGAGAGTACAAATTCTGTTGGTGGCACTGCAGCCTCCTTGAGCCCACTTATTTCCCAGGGACATGATTTTCATAAAGCTAGCCCTTGTGTCCACCTACAAAGCACAGAGAAAACAATGAAGCCATCATCCCCAACCTCCGAACCTGGCCGGTGTGTGGACAGGGCGGGCAGGAAGAGGCTGTTTGATTTGGCTGGGTACTAGTGTTTTTCTTATCTAGAGAAATGTATGCCAAGGGGTTTAAAGTAGAAGGTGCTAACGTTCTCACCCGAGAGAGCTCTGTTCCGCAGAGGCCAGGCTCCCAGCAATACAAAGAAGCTGTATCTTCCATCTACACATCACCCACTCCTGCTTGAAGATTCCGTTCAAATGTCTCCTCCATGATGGCCTCCCCAACTTCCCCCGCTCCTTGTGTACCCTGGGCCTAATGACTTCGGCTGAGCATGCTGTACTTGAGGTCTTAGTGAATGTATTCCTGGCACTGCTGGGTCCGGCAGGGAAGCAGTGTCCTATTTTGTATCCCTCTCTCAGTAGAGGTGACGAAGTAGGTGCCATCACTGAATGAAGCACAGTGCCATTGCATACTGCCTTCGGGGGTGGGATAGGGGTGCAGAAATAAATCTCTAGAAGGCATGAGACCCCACCCTGCACAGGGATATGGAAAGAAGATAGGGGTTCGTCCTAGCAGAAAAGCACTCTGAGGGAGCCGCGCTCCCCTGGGGAAGGAAGCCGGGACTGCGGGGACACCACCCGAAATCCGAGGGACTTGAGCTACTATCAACTAAACAGCCTCCCACCTGTGTATTGACAAGGATGTCACCTTAGTCCGAGCAAGTGTTTCTCAAAGCGTGGCCTCCAGACCAACAGCATCAGCATCACTTAGGACCTTGTTAGAAATTCCAATTTTCAGACCCCATCCCAGACCTACTGGCCCAGCCACGGGGTTCTAAGCCCTCCGTGTGACTGACACATGGTGAAGTTTGAAAACCATTTTAAGTACATTCAACTACATGTAAAAAAAAAAAAAGACCCTAGAAAAAATTGATTTAAAATTAAGATTAAATGAGAACCCAAGCCAATGCCCCTTGCTATAAAATGCCCAGGATCAATGAAATGCCCCCATTATTCTCTGTGAAACAGTTCAACAGGCAATTAAATGAAATCAGCACATTTTAAATGTGAAAAATGAATTTTCATATCCAAAGAGTAACACCAGATGTTTTACCTCTTTTTCCTAGTTGATTTTCCAACCTACAGCAATGCACCCTAATTTCCAGCTGGATCCTAACACAGCAAGAAGAGTGTTCAGGCAGGATTATTAAACGCCATGCATTTTAAAACAAGCGCAACTTAGGCTTCCATATGTGGTTGCCTTCCCAAAATTAAAATAATAGAAAATAAATAGACAGCTACAGGTCCCAGGCACCTTGAAGCAGGAAAGAAACCCAGAAAAGGCCCTTTCAGGGGCTGGATTTCCAGGCTTCTAGCTGGTTGCAAAGCTGAGTCCCAGGCATTGAGCCCAAGCCTGAGTTCTTCTCCGGAGTCCTGCACTCCCTGGTACCAAAGGATTTGCTAGCTGTAAAATCTGAAAGTCAACATTTTGTTTTTCAGTGGGAAGTTTTGTCTTTAAAACGAAGGGGGGAAAATGTAGGCTGGGAGGGGGAAGGTGAGTGGGGCCCTCTCCCAGCTCTGAGTCTGGAGGATCCCAGACCATTCCCCTCTGTTGGCCCATGGCTGCGCAGGAGGCTGTTTTCACAGGATGTTTAAGCGGGTGAAAGGTCACCAGCGACCAGGTTTGCCTCACTCAACAAAAGCTTTGGATGTCTGGGGAAAGACAGGAAAAACAGAAGCCTCCTGCTTTAATGTAAGCTTCAAAAAGGATCTTGTCTGTCTCTGCCCAGGGTATCGGGAGAGGGGAGGAGGGAGCCACTGAGTGCTAAAAACCCACAAATTGCTGATCCCTAAAACCAAAACCACACTTCTTAGGGAGTTGGGAGAAAGTTGGCACCATCAAACTACCTTCCCTAGAAGCTGCTGAGAGTTGGCAGGTCTGAGCCGTCATGCCTGGCCAGGATTGTCATGTGGGCCCCAAGTATAAATCTGCTGGTCTGGTTCTGAGACCCCTGCAGCCAGCTAAGTGTCAGAAATTAGAGCTGATTGGGATTAAATCTCAAGGTGTGCCTGCTCCAACTTTAAACAGCCCCCATGTTCTGTTCATAACGTGGCCATTCTTGGTACTTAGAATAAAGCATTCTAGGTTTCGTATAGACACACTTTAAAGTTCAAAATTAAGTTCAATAATAGAAGGCAGCTCCTGTTTCAGGTTGTACCCAGGAGCTCCAGCCCCAAAGTAACAACCTACAACTTCACTGGGTACAGTGTAACCCCTTGAAGAGCTGGTGGAAACCCAGTAATCAGCCTTTTAGACAGAGAACCTGGCCCCACACCAGTTACCTGGAAAATGCTATCTAAATTTAAAAGGCACAAAAGGTAGCTTCAAGTTTCAATGATTAGGGAGCAAAAGCCCCATACAAGACACCATTACTTTTAAGACACACAGGCAGTACATTAGGTCAAAATATACCCGGGTAACCCACTTGTCTATCACTGGGACTGGGACAGGAGCAACCTGGTCTCCATGGCCACCCAACCCCCTCACATCCCCAAGGGAATTTCATCCTCACTTACATTTCCCTTACATACAGGGAAATGCAGTTGGTGGGAGGAAAAAGACCTCAACTAGTAAAATTCTTCTCTTGCCCCAAATTCACTAGGAAATTTTTACACACTATTAAACCACAGGAGCCATTTTATAAATGTCATAATTTTTAATATTTTACATAAAAAACTGTATACACAGCTTATAGAACTTTTATGTAAACATCATAAGCTCACCACTTTGTCATTTGTCAGTTTATTTTAAAAATAAAAAACAAGACAACAATTTAGTAGAAGTACCACTGGGCGGGGAAGGGGGGGAAGGAGGCTAGGGGCAGGTTCATTCTCTGTACAGAGATGCCGAGAAAATTTCACATGGCTTTAGAGACTGCCTTGTGAAGAAAAAATAGGAGGGTTTAAATAGGCCTCAATAGTTGTTATGCCCTTTATCAAAATAGTGCACATACCTGCACAAATAAACCTGTAGAACAGTGTTGCCACTTTTTTCAAGAAAAAACAAAAATTAGTGGTTTCTTTTTCCTCTCTTATTTTAAAATTCATCATTATTTTTCTTTAAAATATCAGAAGTAGATGAGGTTACAGCATACAAGTGTGGTCAGAATGCTACTGTCTTATGCAAATGACAAGTGCATTAAGTGTTAAACAATGAAACAATTGTGCAAAGAATTCTTTCAAATAAAATCCAACAAGTTTTAGCCTTTAAATAAATCAAATAACATCAGCTTCTTGGACTGAACAATTTTCATTTGTAGGACAGGCACAAAGTTCGCTTATGGCAAAAAACAACCCCACAGCACACTCTCCCTCCTCCTGCCCAGGGTGGGAGAGGGTTTCGCTGGAGGCTGGCGCACAGGAGACGTGAAAGCTGTGTCCTCTCAGCCCCAAATCAGTTACAAATGTCTTCCCCAGGCGATGGAAAGACGACCAAGTCCTGTACATGCTTGGATGGGCGCCTGACCCAGGCTGGGCTAGGGCTGTTCGAGCGCTCTGTCACTCCACCCACCACCACCGTTAAATAACACCATCCTACCTCCGAAAATAAAATTATATCTATATTTATATAACATCCCACCCTCCCCATCCCTCCCCTCCCGCAACTCCCGTGGTCTATGTTACAGAAAAGAGATAGCAGGCGCTCTCCGGTTATGGGCGAGCCTCTGATGGGGTGCGGCAGCACCCCGACGCCAAGCTCCTCTCCCGGGACCAGAGGCGGGGGTGGGGTGGCACGGAGCAGGAGCAAGGGGTGGGGGGAGTCGGAACATACACACAAGCCACACACCCTGAAGAGGCTTGGCCCTTCAGAAAAGGGTGCTCAGCAGACCCTTGGCATTCAATGGGGTGCCTGAGCCTCTGCCATAGCCGGACGCACACAGACACTGGATAGGGGCGCCCGGGGTCTC
The DNA here is from genome assembly GCA_037038555.1 of Rhynchonycteris naso. NCBI lineage: Eukaryota > Metazoa > Chordata > Mammalia > Chiroptera > Emballonuridae > Rhynchonycteris > Rhynchonycteris naso. The sequence goes on from CM073001.1 coordinate 98,384,361, forward strand.
CCACGCTTATTTCCGCGCCAGAGCCCAGCGGCCAGGCGGAAAGGCAGACGCCAGGCAGTTTGGTAGAGTCCTTGGGGACACTGGCCCGGGAAGAGGGGCCACGCTGGCAGGGGCAGGCGGACCGGCACGGTCCTCATAGCACCTTACAGCAGTTGATGCAGCCGTTCTGGGAGCCATAGCGCTTCTGCAGCGCGGCGCGCGTGGCCGTTTCGAAGACCTCACGCACGCCCTCCTTGGTCTTGGCGGAGCACTCGAGGTAGTCGTAGGCTTGGATGCGCATGGCCATGGCACGGCCGTCATCCGTACGCACGGGTTCCTGCTTCATGCGGGCCAGCTCAGTGCGGACATGCTCGTCACTGCGCAGGTCTTTCTTGTTGGCCACCAGGATAATGGGCACATTGGGGCAGAAGTGCTTCACCTCGGGCACCCACTTCTCCGGAATGTTCTCCAGCGAATCAGGGCTGTCCACCGAGAAGCACATGAGAATCACGTCGGTGTCCGGGTAGGAGAGCGGACGAAGGCGATCGTAGTCCTCCTGACCCGCCGTATCCCACAGCGCCAACTCCACCTGCTTCCCGTCCACCTCAATGTCGGCCACATAGTTCTCGAAAACAGTGGGCACGTACACCTCGGGGAACTCGTCCTTACTGAACACAATCAGCAGGCACGTCTTGCCGCACGCGCCATCTCCCACCACCACCAGCTTCTTGCGGATGGCCGCCATGAGCGGGCCGGTTCCGGGCAGCAGGAGGGGGCCCGCGAACGCTTCACTGCCGTCCCGCTCGCCGCTCACTGCTCACCTCCGGCTGCGCGCTGGGGGCAAGGGTCGCTAGTTGCACCCAGGACCACGGTGGCGCGTCCTTTCTGTGCACTCGGGCTGCCGCGGCAGGGACGGTGGGGGAGCGGGGGCATAGGGCGCACGGTGTGTCTCCGCGCTGCTTCTGAGCGGTGGCCGCTCTCCTCGCCCCGGACCCTGGGGTCGGCGCCTTTGTGCGCAAACCGCAGCTCAAGCAGCGGCCCCTACCTAGCTCCCTCCCAGGCCTCCCAGGGCCTCGCCAAGAGTATCGGAAAGAACTCGACTCCAGACACACTGCGGTAGCAGACGCAGGCTGCGGCCCTAGCGCCCGCTATTTAAAGAGTTCGGCCACTTTCTTAATATAGCTGCCCAATGGGAAGCGAGCCGACTGAGCTCATCGCTGCGGATCTCGGCTCTGATTGGCCATTTGCTTCAGCCCAGAGGCGGGGCCGGACAAACTTGATTGACGGCCCATGCCGCCGGGCTGGGAGAGGCGGTGACTGCGCCGGGGCTGGCGCTGCGGGACTCTGGCGACACTAGGGTTGCCTTCTCCGTCGCGGCTTTAACTCGCGGTGCGGGGCCCTGGAACTAGCTACCTGGAGTCCGCGGACCCTGGGTGAGCGGTGCCTAGAGAGGAAGCACTTTGTGGGGCGTTGGTGACTCCCTTCCACTCAAAATGCCTCTCTTCCTTGCAAACTCCCAGCGGGTGGTCGGACCTGTGGGGGAGGGAGCGGCTCCTTTTCGTGGTTTTGTTTTTAAATAATAAATAAACACAAAGGCGCGCGCGCACGCACACACACACACACACACACACACACACACACACGTTTGTTTCCAGGCACGGGTTTTGCTCCCCCCCTTTCTTTTTCTTTTAAAAGTCACCCCTCCCAGGTCTAGTCGGCCAGCACATCCCCCCACCCAATAGCTCATAGGGGCAGCTCTGGGTTTGGACCCAGTGATTACAGAGGCCACTGTGAGCTGGACAGACCGGAGCAAAGCCTCGCAGCTCTTCCAAGTCCTACGCCTACCTCTTCCCCGCCCCCAGCCTGGTCTCGAGAAGAAAATGAGAAGGGGGAATAGTGAAAAGGGAAGGGACAAGCTGACTGCAGAACTTTATGTCCAGTTGGAGGAAGTTACTCAGCAGAAGAAAAAAAAAGGTAGCCTGGGCCGTGGTTTGCATAATTAATTCGGATCCTGGTCGTCTGAAGTAGATTGAATAAAATTTAACCACCCCACAACCCTCTGGGCAAGAAGAGGCTGGGGGAAGAAACTTGAAGGTGGAGACACAGCAAATTAGTGTCTGGTGGGGTGCTAGGTCCCTAGTCTCCTGTGACACACCAAGACTTAATTCACGGATCTCACTGGTCCTGTAGGGGATAACACTGACATCTGATCTGGAAGGACTAAGTCAAGGGATTTCAAAGAACAGAAAAGCTAGGAAGTGGGGAGGGGAGACAGGCAAGCCCTCCTGGGAAGGAGAAACAGCATGAACAAAAGCAGAGAGGTGTGAAGAAGTAGGACAAACTCTGGAAACAGGGACTAGCTTAGAGTGGCTGCACTTGATGGAGAAAGTTGAAACTCAGACTGGGGCAGATGGTGGAGGGCTAGAGCACAAACTGAGAAGGTACTGCTCTGTCAATTATCAAGGCAGGGGTTCACCTGTTGGTTTTTTGGTTTTTCTTTTTCTTTTTCTTTTCTTTCTTTCTTTTTTTTTTTTTTTTTTTTTTTACAGGGACAGAGAGAAAGTCAGAGAGAGGGATAGCCAGACAGGAATGGAGAGAGATGAGAAGCATCAATCATCAGTTTTTAATTGGACACCTTATTTGTTCATTGATTGCTTTCTCATATGTTCCTTGACCATGGGCCTTCAGCAGACCGAGCAACCCCTTGCTGGAGCCAGCGACCTTGGGTCAAGCTAATGAGCCTTTTGCGCAAGCCAGATGGGCCCGTGCTCAAGCTGGCGACCTCAGGGTCTCGAACCTGGGTCCTCCGCATCCCAGTCTGACACTCTATCCACTCACTGTGCCACCGCCTGGTCAGGCCGCCTATTGTTTTTTCAGCAAAGGAAGGACCCACCACATCAGGTTACTGCTTCATATTTCTTTTTCTCTCTCTAAGACTGGAAGTTGTTGGAGAGCCAGGAGTCTGTCTTATCTCAGCATCTTGAGGACCTAGCACAATGCCTGACATTATGTAAGAATCAGTAAATGACTAGAGAATTCCCTTAAATGTTCAGAAAATCAGTTGGAATGTTCTTGAGGGGTCTCCTACCTCAAACTCCATACTCTTATTTTAACAACTATCTAACCAAACCCATGCAACCAGCTGTAACTGAGCCCTGATGTTTCCACCTATAATTCGTAAGTTGAGATCAGGTCTCTATATGGACACCACAGACAGAAAATTAGGTCAAATAAGATGTGCCATTAGAGCCTATCCTATAAGAAGAACAACTCATTCAAAGGGCCTTCTTCACAAAAGAAGTGGATTAGCCCCAAACAATGCCCAACTTCTTTGTTTTGTTTTGCTTTTGTTTTTCAGACCTAAGGGACTGAACTGTCAACAAGTAAATAGTTTTTCCACAGTGGGATTCCATGGGAGAAAGTTATTTTGATTATTGGTTTAGTGTTATGGAACAAAAGGAGTTCGTCCATTCAGTGCTAACAGAGACAAACAGAGAATTGCAGGGAAGAAAAACAGGCTATTTTATTATGAATGATGCCACCTAGGAGAATGGGAAACTAATGGTAAAAAATAAAAGCCAGATCCCTAGTGACATGTAGGTTACAGATTATATAAAGCAAAATCATAAGACACTGTGGGAGATTCAGGATCGTGCTTGGAGCTGATTGGTTAGAGGTGAGGTAAGAGTAATAAATCATTTCTTCAGGTCTTGAGGACAGCTCTGAGATCTATTTCAGCATCCCTCTGTCTGGTTTCATGGGAAAGTAGCCAGAGAGTCTTTCCTCCTTACAGCTCTGGAGCTGAATGAAACATAACAGGTCAAAATGTTATCTTTAGCTGGCCAGAGGTCCAGACCTATGACCATTAGGTCCAGCTGCTGTCTTCTGCCTTATGGGTTGCTGATTATCCAGGGGAGAGTCTAGGTCTCAGAGAGAGGGATGATTTCTAAAGCTAGGATTTAAAGTTAAATTTAATCAAAGTCATAAAAACCCTCAAATTCATTAGGGATCCAGTCTGGAAATTTCTTCTTTTTCTTCTTTTGGTTAGTCAATTAGAAAACTCTTATCTGAATTTTTCTTTCTTTCTCTTTTTTTTTTTTTTTTTTTTTTTAGTCAAAACCTTTTATAGCTATATTATCAACACCTCTTTCCTTGGTCTTAACATTGGTTGGAAATCTTGGCCGTGCTCTTCAACTTCAAATATCTTAAGAAATCAAACAAAAGTTTGGACCATGTATTTAAAAAAAAAAAAGGAAATACAAAGAATCAGGAAGAAGGATTTAATTCACTTGTTTTTTTACTCTTAGACATGTTCTATGAGCTGTTCTAAACTTGAATCTCAATATCAAAATAATTTCTAAAAATATTCAGGTGGTAAATATGCCAAAGTAAACAAATAGAAAAATCCATGTTCCACAGCAACTTCTTCTCATGGTATTCATTTTGATTTGTGCAGGAGACTTTGGTCTAATGCAGGCTTTCTGGAGGCTGGCTGCTTCAAAGACAGCTCCACTCACAAGATAAAACTTTTCTGGAGGAAGTGAGGTTCCAATCTCCTCCCTTCCCAATACACTCCCACTGAAAAGCAAGGAACAAGGGAAATTATCCTTCAGACAAAGGAAGGATGTTAATCTGTCTCCAAACTTCAGCTTAATTTATTTAGTCTTTATTTTGTCCAGTGTCTCCTACAGATCTGTAAATCACCCTCCAACTCCTCTCAGAGAGGACCACAGAATGTTTATTAGATTTTAGCGCCACCTTGTGGCAATCTTTGCAGAATTATTTTTTCTTAAAAAGAAAAAAGTACATAGGATTATAAAAAACCTTATCTCCCCAAAAAAGCATGCATTTTATGACTTTTTATTTTGAGATCTTTCATGGAATGTAAAACCATAAAGGATGTTTCTTTAGAAGTTTTTCATATATATACTTATACACACATAACTCTTCCGAAATACACATTAAAAAAATAAATTCTGCCTGATTGATGGTGGCACATTGGATAAAGGATTGACCTGAAACTTTGAGGTCGTTGGTTTGAAACCTTTAGGTTGTTGGCTCTGAGCATGGGCTCCTCAGCACAGGGCTGCTGGCTTGAGTGGGGAATTCTTCCACACAATCCCCAAAGCTTGCCAGTTTGAACCCAGAGGTCGCTGGCATGAAAAGCCCAAAGTTAGGACACTGTCTCGCCCTAGTCAAGGCGCACAGAAACAATCAGTGAACAGTTAAAGTGAAAGCAACTGTGAATTGATGCTACTCACTCTCTCTCTCCATTCCTGTCTCTTTCTCTCACTCTCTCAAAAAATAAAATACATACCATAAAAATAAATAAATTCCTTGTTAAATAACATAAAAGAGATTAGAAGAAAGAGATAAAGGCTATGGAACTTCGATAGTTTAGATAACAGTGGACTTCAGCCTGACCAGGTGGTGGTGCAGTGGATAGAGCGTCAGACTGGGATGTGGAAGACCCAGGTTCGAGACCCCGACCTCCCTAGCTTGAGTGCAGGCTCATCTGGCTTGAGCAAAAGCTCGTCAGCTTGGACCCAAGGTCACTGGCTCCAGCAAGGGGTTGCTCGGTCTGCTGAAGGCCCGTGGTCAAGGCACATATGAGAAAGCAATCAATGAACAACTAAGGTGTCGCAACAGCAACGAAAAACTAATGATTGATGCTTCTCACCTCTCTCCATTCCTGTCTGTCTGTCCCTCTCTCTGACTCTCTCTCTGTCCCTGTAAACAAAAAACAAAAAACAGTGGACTTCAATATACAGAACTCTAAAACAAATTTAACCACAAAAATTTTTTGCTTTTTGCCTGACCTGTGGTGGCGCAGTGGATAAAGTGACGACCTGGGAACACTGAGGTCACCAGTTCAAAACCCTGCACTGGTCTGGTCAAGGCACATATGGGAGTTGATGCTTCCAGCTCCTCCCCCCTTTCTCTCTTTCTCTCTCTCTCTCTCTCTCTCTCTCTCTCTCTCTGTGTGTCTCCTCTCTAAAATGAATAAAAAAATAAAAATTAAAAAAAATTTTTTTTGCTTTTTTTTTTCACTTAAGCAAGCCATTATTGGATTTTCTGGTAAAAGTAGAGTAATGATAATTCATTTACCAATAAGCTTTTACTAAGAGCCGTTCCTGACAGCCATTTGAGTTTTAATCTTTTTCTAGTTTAAGGAGTAGTTTAAAGTCTCTAGAAAGATTGTCAACTCCATCTCAATGCAATGAGACTTTAAAAGGGACAGACTTTTCTAGAAATAGCCATACTAGTTCTTGTGGGAAAACTGGCATAGACCCACCTGGTTAGTTTGGGCCCATTCAGCCATGAGTTACATAATTAAGCAGCCAAGCTGCTTTCAGGGTCTCTAGCTAGGACCAACAGCAGGTTAAACAACTCTCTCCTGCCCTAAGGTTGTGACCTAGTGCCACCCAAGCCTGAGATGGGGAAGACTGGGCTCACAGCAGAACCACCATAGCTGTACTGGTAAACTTCAAAATGTGGCATTGAACTCTGATCAGACCCCTTATCCGTCTAGCCCAGGGGAGCAGGTAGTGGGCAAATGGACAGCTCCTGGCTCCACAACTGTGCTGTCCCATCCAGTAACCGCTAACCACATGTGGCCGAGGAGCACGTGAAATGCTACTGGTGCTACTGAAGAGCTAGGTTTTTAATGTGATCTAATTTTAATGTAAAAGTAGATTTAAAAACTGATATTCAGAGTGAGGGAAATGAGGAGATATAAGGCAAAGATTATACACTTCCCATAGTTGTAAGATAAATAAATTCTGAGCATGGTGATTGTAGTTAATAATATTGTATATTAATAATAATACCTGGAAGTTGCTAAGAAAGTAGAGCTAAGTGTTCTCATCACAAACAAGAAATGGTGATTATGTTGTGTTATAGAGAAACTAGCTATGGTGATAATCATTTTGCAATATGTAAGCATATCAGATCAACACACTGTACACCCTAAATGTATACAATGTCATATATCAACTATGTCTCGATACAGTTGGAAAAAGAGAGTTAAATGATTACCCAGATGGAGCACCAAAAATATAAATGAAAAATAATACACAATTCAATTATTGGGCAACTTTTATAAATGTTTCAAACAACTTGGGTATGTGAGTCTGCTTTTTCCTACTGGAAAGTTTATGAAATCTAAATACAGATTGAGTGTTTTCGACGCAAATTCAATATGCAAGTTGAGATGTGCTGTAACTATAAAATAAAGGCTAGAATCTGAAGGCAAAGTTTGCCTGAATAGAATTTAAATAAGTTTTGCAGTAGACATGTATGCAATATCTGAGGTTTACTAGGTTGGATGTATTTGGATATATAATTCAAGTTAATTTTAGGGTTTTGTGTTTTTAATGTGACAACTAGACTGTTTTAAATTAAGCATGTAGTTCACATTGTATTTCTACTGGATAGCACTGCTCTGAAATGTCTCCATGTTCGAGTAGCTTGCTGGCTACTCTGTCACCCAGCATGCTCTCCAAAGTCACCTTTATATGAGCCGCCTGGAAGTCCTCCTCTTCCTAAAGGTACGATTTCCTTCTCTGTCCCAAACTCAGTGCTGGGTTTCATAGTTGCTCAGACATTCAGAGGCATACTGTGCTTTGGGACAGTCTGGAGCCTCCTCGTCCCCATCTCCGTGTCACTGCATCCCCAACCAGGCACCTCCAGCACTGTCCCTGCGTCCCCCAGAGCAGCGGCCCCCGCCCTGCCTGCCCACCTCTCATCACAACAGTAGGTGGTGCTTTCTTTTTAAATTTCATTTCTCCATGACAGTGGACATTCAGTATTATTGTATATCAGTTTCCAGTGTACAGCGTAGTAGTTAGACAGTTATGTAATTTACAAAGAGACTTTCTTGAACAATAGAGCCTGGTTCGGGCCTTGTTGTATTCGTGATTTGTTTTCCTTTCCAAAAAAGAAAAAGAGAGAATTAAAATCTAACCCTTGTTCAGTTTTGGAAGAAAAATGGGCTTGTCGATTATTTTCTAGACCTCTCCTATCCACCTCAGTCATCTCAATTCAGGTGGTAAACATGGATTTGGGGGGGAGGGAAAGAAGGGGAGGAGAGGGCACGAAGGATAAGTAAGGCTTATTATCGGGGGATCAATTCATAAGCTACATAAATGCCTAACCGCTCTGCCATACACTTGAAAGTAATACCATATTGATTGTCAACTGTAATTGAAATTCTTTAAAAAATTTTTAAATAATAAAATTTTTAAAAAGGTAAGTCAGGCTTAGGACAAGCATGTAAGAATGCCCTCCCCCGCACCCCCACCTTGTGGTATGATATCACTAATAAATAAGTGAAGGCTGGAGCTGCATTCACACAGGAGGTCACACTTGAGAAGGGCCTTGAATAACTAGTAGGATTTTTCCAGAAGAAAGAGATGCCCCTTTGTACCGCCTGAGGCGTTTACTACGTGGATTTTACGTGGCTCCATCGGAGGGGGAAGAAGAAGTAGAAGTAGCCATCAACAGGAGCTGAACAATGCGGTGAGCTCTGTGTGATGACAACTGTGGTGTGAGGTCTGTCTGGCCTGAGAAATGTGCCGGCAGGAAGGAAAGGGGAAGGTCACAAGAAGATGCTGTTACAGAAGTGCTGTGGTTACAAAACCCAACCCAGCCAATGCCTGCTGCTTCTGTGGCAAGTGCTGAAATTGCACAGACGGTTGTTAATATTCAGCCGGCACTGCGGGAAGGTGGTGTGTAGATGCAGTCAGCGGGAGAGAGGAAGCTGCGTCCGGGAGGCTGCAGGCCTGCGGTGGAGGCTTTCCCACTCCTAGCTGGACAGCCATGAGCAAATCATTCTTCCTAGGTTTCAGTTTCCCCGTTTGTAAAATGCGAGGGAGAACACAAGAGGTTGGAAACTAAACTGTCCACAGGGGTCCAGCAGGTAACACACTGCGTGCAGCACATTCAGCTGCCACGGGAACTGGGGAACCAGAGAGCACATCATAGCTGAGCCAGAAAAGTTTGGAATTTAAAAATGAACTTATGTGCTGCCTGACCGGGTGGTGGTACAGTGGATAGAGCGTTAGACTGGGATGTGGAGGACCCAGGTTCAAGATCCCGAGGTCGCTAGCTTGAGCGCGGGCTCATCTGGTTTGAGCAAGGCTCACCAGCTTGAGCACAGGGTCGCTGGCTCCAGCAAGGGGTCACTCGCTCTGCTGTAGTCCCCTGGTCAAGGCACATATGAGAAGCAATCAGTGAACAACTAAAGTGCCACAATGAAGAATTGATGCTTCTCATCTCCCTCCTTTCCTGTCTATCTGTCCCTCTCTCTGACTCTCTCTGTCTCTGTCACAGAAATGAATGAATGAATGAATGAATGAATGAAAAAGAAAGGAAAGAAGGAAAAAAAGAAAGAAAAGAAAGAACTACTGTGCTGTCCAGAAAAGGCCCAGGCAGGGCAGGCTGCCTTTGGCCAGCAGAACCGGTATGTGGTCCCTGACTGATGGATTTTGTTTTTAACAAATCAAGGGGCTCATCTGCAGAAAACAAGAGTTATTTTTTTCATAAAGTGGACAAAAACTTTTATAGAGCCAAAAATCCTTTTAATTTAATTTTATTGTTGAAGATCTTTCTTTACTTGAGTTTCTTACACTGAAGTCCCAAAAGATGAAATATTCTGAAGGATGGAACTTAGGAGTTCCCCCTGAGGTCAGTCCAGAGGGCCAGAACACCCAAGTTCTTTTCTCTTCTCTTTTCTTCTCTTTCCTTTTTTTTTTTTATTATCTTGAAAGCAAAGCAAATTATCTTATCAAAGCATTTATTTAGAGATGATTCACTTCTGTTCTCTTATGATATCAGAATTTTGTAATAGGGGAGGAAATTAATTCACAGTGGGTTTCCACACCCTGATGTGTTAACACCAAAGATGTGTCTGTGGCTATTTATAGCACAAGAAGGCGTCTGTATTAGGAGCCACTGCTCAGAACCGGGGAATCTGGGGAGCAGGACACTTCACCCTGCCATCCCAGGCCTCTGCTTCTGTTCCAGCTGCACAGGTCTGTGGAACATGACTCAGCCAAAGACAGTCTTCTTCTTGAGGGTCCTTAATCTGAAAGGAGAACATGGAAAATCTCTTTTGGACAACTCTGCTGGGACTGCCTCCTCTGTGGAATTGGAGTTGTGTGAGTTCTGCGAGTTCTGCTCAGCTCAGTCACATTGTGTGTTTAAGAAAGAAGTTGAGCCTGACCAGGTGGTGGCGCAGTGGATAGAGCGTTGGATTGGGATGTGGAGGACCCAGATTCGAAACTCCAGGGTCGCTAACTTGAGTGTGGGCTCATCCGGCTTGAGCACAGGCTCACCAGCTTTAGCGCGGGGTCGCTGGCTTGAGCAAGGGGTCACTCGCTCTGCTGAAGGCCCGCGGTCAAGACACACATGAGAAAGCAATCAATGAACAACTAAGGAGCCGCAACGAAAAACTGATAATTGATGCTTCTCATCTCTCTCGCTTCCTGTCTGTCCCTGTCTGTACCTCTCTCTCTATCTCTGTCAAAAATTTAAAAAAAGAAAGGAAGAAAGAAGTTGAGACATTTATACCTTGGAAATCCTGGTGCTATGCCTGTAAAGTTTACTCATTCATTCATTCCACTAACTTCTTAGGTGACTCCTGCAGGCCAGGACCTTAGTAGAGGACCTAGCTGCCATGCTTATAAGAACCCAGGGACTTAGTGTACTTGGCATAAAACAACTCTTGAACTGTCTACATCTAAATGAGCTAGGAACAGGGCTTGAACTTGGCAGATGTGAAGGAGGTGATGACAGCTGCTATTCTCATTCATCCAGTCATTATGCAAAGGTGCTCTGTGACAGCAAAGGCTTACAGGGAGAAATTACAGGGAGTCACTGTCCTCAGAGGAGCTCCAGTTTATAAATATAAGTGGCAATGCAGTACAACAATCATAGCAATATAACTGTTTCAATCAGCTGTGGTAAGTGCTGTAATGGGTAGGCATAGGGGAGGGGACTGAGGAGGTCAGATGTTTAAACTGAGTGGTGCTACTTTGGTGGCACTCATCAGCTGCATTCCCGCCCACCCCCTTCACATCTTCACCTCCTGTGTGGTCCCTCCCATGATGAGTCTGAGTTTGGCTGTGGGATTAGCTTAAACCAAGAGACATTAGTAAGAACAATGGAAGCCACAGCTTGAGATGTACGTGCCCAGTGAGGTTGGCCCTCTTGAAATGCGTCTTCCTAGAACTTGGCTGCCATTATCTAGGGACACTCAATCAGCCACATAATTGGGGCAGTGGTGAGATGACTCCTGTGGTCTGCTGGCAGGCCTGGCAAAGCACGGTCGGGTCAGGATGTCCTGCCAGTACCATTCACTCCTTTTGTAGCCATTTCTTGAGCCTGCACTGGGAAAACAGCATGCCCTGGAAGCAACTTCCTTCCTTTCCTGTTAAAACCCTCTGACTTTAAGTTCTGTTGTCATCAAATAAAACTAAGCACTCCGCGGACCTCTTTGTGTTGTCTGAATTTGCCCCAGAGGCAGGAGGACTTCAGCAAGGCAGTGTTGAAGAACTGGATGGTAGGAAAGACATACCAGGCCAGTAAGAAGAGGGAGGGGCCTTGTATATATATGCCTATATGTTTTTAATCACATAATGGTTGAAGCACAAGAAAAATATAGAGAATAATATCTGTCACCAATATTTGCCAATCTTTGGATTTTTCATACTTATTTCAAATCATTTTGGTATAGATGAAACTCCTGTGTACCCCTCCCCAATCCTTATCCTCCTCACACTTCCTCTTCCCCTCCCCTCCTTCCTTCCCTCCCTCCCTCCCTCTCTCCCTCCGTCCCTCCTTCCCTCCAATACTCTGTTTATCATCCCCCTGCACATATTTATACATCTACTGTATATGAGTATGTCCTAAAGAATATATGGTGGTGTTTTGCATGTTATAAGTTTTTACACTAATCACATCATACTTTACATAACTTCTACAGCTTGCTATTTTAATTTGTTGATGTTTCTTGAGATTTAACTATGTAGCTCTTGTGACCTGTATACTGTTCCATTTTGTAAACATTTACCATTCTTCTACTGTTGAGAATTTGGGTTATTTTCATGTTTTTTTCTGATATAAACAATGCTGCAGTGATTAATGGTGCACCTGTAGGAGGCTCTCTGTGAGCACCTGTACCCTAGGCGGGGGACTTTAAATATGATAAAAACCCTGGCTTGCATTTCAAGTTTAGAAACTGCAGCCGAGGGTGTAGGAGATGTGCCTCTATCTTTCACCTTGTGAGTCCCATGTTCTAGGTGAGTGAATGTGGCCACCTTTCCAAGAATATGGTCCCCAACAACACCCTTACATCTAGACTCAGCTGATGGCATACATGTAGACCCTGCTGTGAATCATTCCTCATGTCTGTTTTCTCTTTTGGATTTACAGTTGGAAACATCAGCATTCTGGGGTGTTCTGATGACTCATACTGACCGTGACATTGAGGGAGTCAGCAGGGAGGGCATGACTGTTTAGAGAAGGGAAGTGGGATTATTATGCGGAAATCAGAAGGATTGATGTTCCATTCAGCTATTCCTGGGTCATGACCATTGAGCGAAGATATTTATTCTCCTAATTCTGTGGGTTCCTTTGTTGGTCTCTCTTGAGTTTCCTCACCTTATTAGTTTCAGCTGGAGGATTGGCTGGGTGGAAAGACCCAAAAGGGTCCTATTCACATATCTGGACCTTGGTGCAGGCTGTCAGCTGGGTCACCTTGACTCCTTCCACTTGGTTTCTCACCCTCCAATAGACTAACTCAGCTTCCTTATATAGTGGTCTTGGGGAAGCTTTCTAAGAGATAAGAAGCAGACACTATAAAAAGTCTTGCAGGATGCCTGACCGGTGGTGGCACAGTGGATAGAGCATCAACTGGGACGCTGAAGCCCAGGTTTGAAACCCTGAGGTCACTGGCTTGAGTGCGGGCTTATCCAGTCTGAGCTCAGATTCACCACATGATCCCATGGTCACTGGCTTGAGCCCAAAGGTCTCTGGCTTGAGATCCAAGTTTTCTGGCTTGCACCTAAGGTTGCTGGTTTGAGCATGGGGTCACTGGCTCAGCTGGAGCCCCCTGGTCAATGAACAACTAAAGTGCCACAGCTATGCGTTGATGTTTCTTATCTCTCCTTACTCTCTCTCCTCTTAAAAAAAAAAAAAAAAAAGGACTTGCAGGCAAGACCTGGAATTTACAAAGCATCACTTTCTACCCAATTCCATTGGTCAGAGAAAGTCACAAGGTCAACCCAGGTTTAAGGGCAGGACAAGTTGACACCCCTCCTGTTAGAAGGAGCAGCAAAGTCATGGGACATTGCAAAGAAGAATGGGACAAATTGCTTCAGCCATCTTTGAAAGCGATCTCCCACGACGGAGCAATTTGGGCAGAGATGCAAATTCACCCTTCACTGTTCCTGTGCCATTTCCAAAGTAGGTCAAGATGATCTCATTCTTGTCAGCCCGGCTTTCCTGGCAAGAAAGAGACTCATGGAGGGATCGAGTGTTTAAATTATTGATGAATGCTGGTTCTTCTCTTCACCTGAATGTCCAATAAGGAATCTACCTTTGACCTTTGTGAATTAGCTCTTTAAATGACTATTTTTTAAACCCCTCATGTGAGAAGTGCAGCGTGCCCGCCACTGAGGACACAGCAGTGAACAAAAGGGCTGTAGCTGCTCCTGTCTCAGAGCTGTCTGTCTATGAAGAGGAAAGAGGCGAGAACAGTTTATCACACGGTTTAGGGTTCATCACAGCTGTGTAAGTGCCGCAGAAGACATAAGGCGGGCAGGCGAGCAGGCAGGCGGGGGGTGGCGGGGGGGGGGGGGTGTTAGAGGGGCCTGACCTGGGGCCAGGGTCAAGGAGAATTGCCCTAAGGAAGACAAGTGAGCTCATGTTTGAGGAATAAGTAAACATTGCACAGGCTAACACAGGGGGAGAGGTGGTCAAGGAATATTCCAGGCAGAAGAAACAGCAGGAACTAAAGGAAGCAGCCCACATGCTTGAGGAGCCGAGATATCAGAAAACAGTGGAAAGGGGAGAGTTGACCAGCTGAGACCAGAGAGCTGGCAGGAGGCAGGTCACACAGGCCTTGTAGACTGCGGAAAGGATTTGGATGTGTCCTGAATTAGTGTCCTTGAGAGACAAGGAAGAGACACCAGGAGAGTGCATGCACCAAGGAAAAGCCATGTGAGGAAAAACCATACGAGAATATGGGGAAAAGCCACCAGCTGCAAGCCAAGGAGAAAGCTCTCGCCAGAACCCAAACCTGCCCACACCATGGCCTTGGACGTCTGTCTTCTAGGACTGTGAGAAAATAAGTTCCTGTTGCTTAAGCCCCCCAGTCTGTGGCATTTTATTATGGAAGCCCCAGCAGACTAATTCAGCATGTGTAATACCAAGATGTATGCTCCTAAAAGATCATCCTGGTTGCCATGTGGGGATGGACCCAAGGAACAAAAATTGTTACTTGGAGCTATGTTAGAAGCCTACAACAGACACCTGTGTCCACATACAGACCCCTGTGTCAGGGTGGCCTGCGTCAGAGTGGCGGCAGAGAGGATGGGGAGATTGAAGGCAGGGCAGAGATGTGGGAGGCCAGGGCCATGTAGAGAGCTGCGGGGATGGAGGCCTGCCTGGAAGAGGTGTTTGAGATGCTAGGGAGGTGGGAAGCTGAGATAGCAGGTACCAATTCTTTTAAGAAGTTTGGCTATAAAGAGAAGAAGAGAAATGGGCAATAGACATAGAGGGAAATGCAGTTACATTTCATTTTTTTCTGAGAAAGTTCACATTTTGTTTTCTTATAGATAAAACAGAATTAAGCATTTTTAAACACCGATGGAAAGATGCTGAAGATACACTTGAGAGCAGACAAAAGTGTCAGGTCCTGCTGGAGGAGGCAGGAGGGATCAGGTCCAAAGAACAGGTGTTTTGTCAGAGAGAGGATAAAGGGAATGAATGGATGCAATGGATGTATAAATGAGAAAATGAATGAATGAGAAACTTTCATTATGCTCTAAGACAGGGGTCCCCAAACTTTTTACACAGAGAGCCAGTTCACTGTGCCTCAGACCATTGGAGAACTGCCACATACAGTACTCCATACACTGACCACCAATGAAAGAGGTACCCCTTCCAGAAGTGTGGCGGTGACCAGATAAATGGCCTCAGGGGGCCGCATGCAGCCTGGGGGCCCGTAGTTTGGGGAGCTCTGCTCTAAGATATGCTGTTGTTTAGATGTTTAGAGACTGTTGTTGAGAGGTTGCTATGTAACCAAGGGAACCTACCCATAAAGGCAGCTTGGGCTTTTTTCTCTTTCGTCATCTGGTCAGTTCAGATCCTCCCTACAACCATGAATGGGTGTGGAGGCCCAGGTGCTACTGTGGTAGGTGCGTGGTGGGTGTGGACCTCCTGGTCGCTGTGTCCACAAGAGGTGCACTCGCACTTGGAGATGCCTTCTCCCATCTCACTGTGGATTGTTGTTGGGCCCACTCAACCTTATGATTTGGTCGTTATGACAGGACTCAGTTCCTGATGGGTAGTTGCAGCTGTGTGCTCATTTGGTGTCCTGTGCTCAGGGGCTCTTTCTGTTCTAGGACCTAGAAGTGTGCCAGAAATTGGCTTTCAAAAGGCATTTAAAACTGTACCTCCAAGGGCATGGCCTCATGCCAGAACCCCAGGGTCTGTTTGTGTTTCTCCCACCGGGACTGGCCACAAACTCTACATGGCATCTCCCTCACCACTGACACCTCCGCTGTTGTGGAGTCAAGCAGTTCATGTGGCTCGAGCGGCAGAGGCGCTGTGGCTGCCACCAGGACCTGCTGCAGAGCCCTCTCCTGTCTTCCAGGGTGTGCACCTGGAACAGCCCAGCCGGCCTTCCCACCCTCTGGTGGCTGCTAGAAGGGAACATGCAATTTAACAACCCCCACCAGGTGCTCAAGTGCTTAGAGGTTTGCTAAACATTTTCTCCTTCCTTCCCTCCCTCCCTCCTTCCTTTATTCCATCCTTCCTTTTGTATTAGAGTTTAAAGTGAAAGAGAGTTTATTAGTGAAGTATGCTAAACTTTCTTATTCCATCCTTACAACTTCCCTATGAAGTGAGGCTTAATCTCCTTGTTTTACAGATGAGGAAGCTGAGGCAAAGAGACATAAAGAGACTTGTTTAAATGCTCCACGGTGTGAGAGAAAAACGACGAAAAATACTGGGTGCCTCCACCTAGTACAGTGATGGGCAATCTTCTGAGCTCGGTGTGTCAAAATTCGCCAAAAAAACAAGCATAACTCGGGTGGTGTCACTTGGAGAAAAACGGCCTAACCAGAAGTCCCAGAACTAGACACTCTGTGCGGGAGTTCTGTTGTTTTGGCCACAGACCTCTGGCACAGAGTGTCTACACTACAGCAAATGTTTTATCCTCGGCTCCTGCACCTGGGCGTGCAGGAGCCGACGATGAAACGTCCTTCTCGGCATGAGGCCCCATACTTCTCTGGTATGCAGCTGCGTGTTATCAAAAATGGCTATGCGTGTCAGTGCTGACATGCGTGTCATAGGTTCGCCATCACAGACCTAGGCAGTGTGGCCTTGTAGAAAAGAGGCGAGTGGGCACAGAGGATTAGGGCATGGCAGCAGGGCTGTGACGGCCAATTAAGTCCGATTAAGTGTCAACTCTGCTGGGCTTCTGCTGCCTGGACAGCCGGGAAATGTTATCTCTGGGGTTATCTTTGAAGGTGTTTCTAGAACAGATTAGCATTCAACTCAGTGGACTAAGTGAAGAAAGTCACCCTTACTAATGTGGCATCATCCAATCTGTGGAGGCTCTAAATAGAACAGAGGGGGAAGGAATGGCAAATTTGTGCTTTCCTTGAGCTGAGACACCCCCAGTCTTGTCCTGTGCTGGGAAGTCGGAGCACCTGCTTCTTGGGCCTTCCCTGCTAATCACAGCAGCCGTGGGCCACTCTGCTTCCCTGAACGGGAGCTTCTTTTAGAGTTCGCAGACAAAACATAGCACAGACTTTACACTGAAAAGAATTTGTTGTTTATCTGAAGTTTAGATTTCACTAGGCATCCTCGGTTTTATTTTAGTTTTTGCTAAATTTGGCAACCTAGCTTCTTTCTTTGTGAAATGGGGTGCCACCAAAGTCAGAGGCAAGTGAGAAGGCATCGGGCAGGCTGCTGTTAGCATAGACTGCTTCCAGGCCAGGCCACGGAGAGGAGCAAACCAGGGCTGAAGGGAACCCAGCTTTCTAACCTGGATGCGCAGGGCTGTGCGTTGGCCTGAGGGGCGCGGATATGTCAGGGCTCACAGTAACCACCAATGGATGTCTCCCTCCAGCTGCCAGCAGTAAACAGAAAGCTCCCTCCCCCATCCCGGCTCTTCTTGACTTGGTTAAGAAGATCTAGACTAGGATTCAGAATAGTAGCTGGCACTGCTGTTTAGCAGCTTTAAGCGGGATCTCCAGGCTCCTCACCCAGAGGTGCTTCCAGTTCTCTAGTCCCCAGGCCAGAGGAGACGCTTACACTCAGTCCCTCCCTGTGCTGGGCCCAGACCAGACAGAGAACCCCAAATCTAGTTCGGCAAGAGCAGGAGCTTCCCTACCAGCCAAAAGTGGGCGAGGTGCTGGTTGGGTATATTCCCGAGCCTCAGGCCCTAAGATAGTAAAGGACTAACACTGAGGGTGGTATGGGGCTGAGACCCCCCTCCACTGGACCCTGTGGGAGCACAAGGCAGAAAAACAGATAAACCTGATGCAGGAGGAGCCACTGGCTGCTTGGCAAGTCACTGAGCTGCTGCTCCCAAACCTGCTTTCATTCTGAGAAACAATATGAGGCTAATGCTGCCTGCCTCCTCAGGCTAGTGTAAGAGTCAGTTTCCCACGAAAGGGTTTTGTAAACTGTGAGTTGCTATTTTGAGCACAAGTATGAGAAACCAGAAGTGAACCAGATGAGGCCCGAGAGGAATTTAATGGCTGAGTCTCAAGACCAGGGGCAGAGGAAGGAGGTGGTCTCCTCCTCTCTCATCCCTGTGGCTCTCTGCGACCCCATTTCTTTCTCGATCGGTCTGGCTTCTCTCATAAACCTGGAGCATCTTCCAGCGTCACCTGCCAACAAGCGCTCTCCTCATCTATTAGTAGCAACTTAAAAAATCCCAGAGAAGTTTCTTATTAGTTCCATTTGGGTGACATGTCCACCCATGGATATGGGGTACTATGTTTAGCAGTTTTTTCTAGAACTACATGTATGGAAAGCTGGGAGGCTCAGTTCCCCAAAAGAAAAGCAGTATTATTCCTAGAGAGGGGTAATGTGTGATATTGGTATTATTATTACCATACGCATCAACATAAATTAGCCATATTTTCCTAATTCCCATTACCCTTGGGTGAAATAGTGGCTTAGGGCCAAGGCTCTGGAACTCAGACTGTCTGAATTCACACTCTGGTCCTACCACTTTCTTCTACCTGTGTTCCATAAGGCAAGTTGCTTAACCTCTCTGTGCCTCAGTTTGCATGTCTGTAAAGACTGAATGAGTCAGTACACATGAAGTGTGAAGAATACCTCCTGGTGCCAGCCAGGTGTTGAGTTGACACTAACCGTTATTATTGTCGGAGGAAAAGCTGGCAGTGCCTAGGAACCTTGTTTGAGAAAATGGGAGCCAAAGCCCAGGGACCTGTGATGCAGACAGGGAAGCAAACACCCAAACATCCGCCCCCTCCCAAGCACTGGTGGTTTGCTGAGACATCCCCCAGGCCAGACCCAGGGCCAGGACTCTGAGTGTGGTCAGTTAAGAGAGGAGGTTGCTCTGGGGAGAGAAGTGGGTGAATGCATGCACCCCAGACAGCAAGGGTCCTGGCTATCTCTGAGTCCTGGGGGGCCAGCCTGGACCAGGACATGCCCTCATATGAAGAGGACAGTGCTTTAGAAGCTCCTCCGTGTGGCACACTCTGGATTCTTCAGTCTGGGGCGTAAGTGTCATGACATTTGTGTGTGTGTGGTGGGAGAGGAATGGTTTTAAAGCAGGCCTGGTAGATTTTGATGACGTGGGTTACTCCCTCGAATAGCTTATTTATAGCATCGCAAACATGGGTCTTCGGCATTCTTACTCACTTCCGAGAGTTCTGCTTTCACCGTTAGTCCTGCCTGTGCATCCCCAGCCGTGGTCTGTGCACTCCAGGCATGCACACTCACCTGACTGTCTCCAAGGAAAGCCCCACAGCGTTTCCAGCTGAACGCAGACACACAGCTCCCTCTGCTCCAAACCCGCCCATCTTCCCATGTCCCTGTTTCCATGAGCCTCAACACGTTCACCAAGTCACCCAGGCTCAGACCCCGACCCGTGGCTGACATCCCCTCCGCACCCACCACCCGGAAGCGGGCTGGTCCTCCGTTGCTGTGGTCTCAGATCCATCCAGCTCCTCTCACCTGCAGCTACCACCTGGGTCCCCTGGTAGCCATTCATCCTCAGTTCCGTCAGCACAGGAGCCAGACTCACCGTCCAGAGCACCGCTCCCCTCTTCGAAGCTGCTGAATGCCTCACTTGCGGACCCCCATTATCTGAGCCGAATGGCCCTCCGTGACCACACACATTCTCCCTGGACCACCCAGTCAGGCCCCATCATACTACCAGGACAGGCCAGCCAGGGGACGTGGGTGATGGAGCATGGTGCTGGTGACTTTAGAAGGAACCAGTTGCCCATAGAAATGGGGTGGAATCTCCCTGTTTGAGGTTCACACTCAGGAGGCCGTTCCCTGGACTGAGATGATTAACAGTCATGAGTGGTGTCAGGATCAGTGACTCTCAGACGGAGACAGGCTCCTGCAGCAGGGTCGCCACACAAAGGCAGTAACTCAGGGTTGTTCAGCCCCCTCTGTGCCCCACACAACACCCTGGGCCTGTGGGACCCACCTGTGCCCACCAAGAAGTGCGAGTGAGGGCAGGTGCTCTTCTCTGCCACGTGGCTCTTTCTACCCTGTTCTTGTCTCTCCATCTAAGTGTTTCTCTGCCTTTTTGTCTTTGACCGCATCACTGGCACGGGCGATATGCTGATCTGAACAACTCTGATGGGAAGCTAGCTGGGAAGATGCTGTTTGCTCTTACATTCATTGTGGCCATCAGATTTACCTGGGTTGAAGGAGCCGTTCTCAGGGAAGACACAGGGTGGGGAGCGGGACCCACAACTCCACAATAGCAGTGTCATGGTACTTTAGGAGCTTGTTAGAATTATGCAGAGTCAACCTACAGAGAAGCTGGCCAGGCCCCCATTTTGAGAATGAAGTTGTCTGCCGCACAGAGTGCAAAGCACAGCTGTTCAGCCCTTCAGTTGAAACTGTTAGTGGTTGGAGCAACTTCCAGGAGCATCTGGAGATGCAGAGTGGCCGTCTGCAAACATTTGGGCCCGGCGCAGGAAGTAGACAAACAGGATGTAGACCAGGAACCCGCTGAGCAGGAACAGGAAGATGTAGAGGAACTCGGTCTGGGGGCAGTCAATGATGGGGGCCAGCACCAGGTAAGGAGAAGCCAGGAGCATGAGGGCGGGGATGGCGGTGGGGACCTGCAATGGGCAGAGACCTGGGTGAGCAAGCAGGGCATGAGAGGCGGCGCCTGGCCCCTGGCTCTGTCCCCACGGCTTGGCTTCCTGTTGCTTTGGCCTGCTTCCAGCTCCCCCTCCTGTCCCTGCCATGATCAGGATACCTTACCTGGCTACGGGAGCCACCTACTAAGCTACAGGGGTTTCTGCAGGGAGCAGAAGCTTCGGGACCAGCCTGATCCTCTCTGTGCTCTGTGAATCCAGCTGTGTGCATGCCTCCCCCTGCATTTGTCTCCTGTTATTCTCCCATGGGGCCCTCCAGAGGAGAAATGAGTTCCCAACAGGCCTTGTGATCCAGATGTCCCTCACTCCCCCTCCAAGAAGTACAGAAATTCTCTACCAGCGATGACAGTGCCCCCCCACCTGACATTCTTTCTCTGGGTCCTGAAAGAGGCTGTGGTATAACGACCTGCCTCATGCAACAGCCTAGGGCTGCAAAAGCCCAATGTCTACTCCAAGCGTACCTTGTAAGCGAGAAGAAGATTTTGTTCTTCACCCGCAAGTACAGGAGACAGCGGATGGTAGTGCCGTAGGTGACCCAGGAAAGGAAGCTGAAAGGCAAACTTGAGCCACTTACTGCCAGGCCTGGCCACAGGCTGGCAGGTGTGCAAGGTGCAAACCTGGGGCAAAGGTACAAGCTCATCCCCAGCCTTGCAGCCACCTCCAGTGTCCCTGATCCATGCCGGCAAGGACGGAAGGCAAGGCTGGGGCACTGAGGTCAAGGATGCACCGGGAGGGTGAGCATTGACCCTTCTTCTGCCTCCTTCCCCTGCAGGCGCACATGCAGTCACCATGCGGCTCCTGATCAAAGCTCTGACTGCCCCTGGCTAACCAGAGAAGGACAGCTTTCAAAGGGAGGAAAAAGCGTCTGTCTTTCCTGTAAAAGAGAGTCTGGTGGACTCTCAAGGAAGCCTGTGCTATTCTCAGGGACCAGCACACTCACAGACAGTCCCCCCGCCTTCAAGTTGGTGAATAGTGGGCACTGAGTGTCCCGACAAAACCTGGCATTTGCTTTCCCAATATGGGTCACCGAGAGGCCAATGTAGACCTGATGAAAACTACATCTTCCTTGAAGGCAGGGTCCAGACCTGGCCATCTCTTGAGGCCATCAAGACCAAAGATATTGGCCTTGACTGGGTAGCTCAGTTGGTTAGAGCGTTGTCCTAATGTGCCAGTGTTGCAGGTTTGATCCCCTGCCAGGGCACATACAGGAATCAACCAATGAGCACATAAATAAGTGGAACAATAAATTGATGTTTCTCTCTTCCTCCTTCTCACTCTCTCTCCCTCCCCCTCCTTTTCTCTCTCTCTGAAATCAATAATCTAACATTTTTAAAAAGCAGAAATATTGGGTGCTAGTAGAGCTGAAATGAGTCACAGCACCCCCCGCTCTGTGCTGGGACATCTCAGTCATGCTCCCCACTCTCAGGCTGGGGACCCCCGGCATTCACTATGGATTTGATTTTATTCTCTCTATATAATGATTTTATTCATTCTCACGGGAAAAAGATAAGAAAAACCATGTCTGTTACTTAATGTTCTGAAGAAAGTTCACATAGAGCACTGCATATCCTGTTCCAGAAGGTTCATTACACTTATGACAACAAAAGAAGAGACATGTGATGCTTGAAGAATTACTCTGACAACTCCCTCTGCACCCAGCCGTTCTGCTTGCCTCTTGGTATAAGGATCTGCCCGTTAAACCAGCTTTGAACAAGTCTATAAAATTACAACTGGGTAGCACAGTATCCTGTCACCTCTGCCCCAGGCAGGTGGTAAAAGGGGTCAAATCATTTCCCCACCTTCCTGCAATCACTGATTGTGCTTGGCTGTGGGTCAGCCCTGAGTTCAATTAGAGATCTGTTGGACCAGAGGCCAGAATACAGTCCATAGCAAAAATCACACCAGAGTCAAGGGCTGCAGTAGTGTGAATAAAGCCTGGACATCCTTTAACATCATCTTAGTGACAGAATAAAGGAAAATAAACAAAAAGGAAAGAAAGAAAGGAAAAATTGACAAAGAAAACCCAAGTCTTTAACTTGTCTGTCTCTTGGTGAAACATCGGTCTCACTGAATTTTTTGTAAACAGAGCAAGAGAGGAGGGAGCCCCATTTAATTTTAGAAACAACTGGTGGAGAATGGGTGAAATGCATGTACATGTGCAGGGCACCTGAGCCTGGGCTTCCAGAACTATGTGTGTGTGTACATATATATATACATACACATGTGCATATACATATATATGTACATATATAGGATATACAAGAATATATATATGATTTCCAGAAGTACACATGTATATATTTATATGCATTTGCACACACGTGTGAGTGTGTCCACATAGGGGCCACGAGGTACTCAACCTGGGAGGACAGTCTCACTTGCCTCAGGAAGTTCACGATGGTGCTGAAGTCTCCCGGGATGACCAGGACCAGAGCCACCGCCGCAGTGAACATCAGGGCCGGAGCTGGTGTGAGGCGATGCACGTGAAACATGAACAGGAGCTGGGGCTGGGGAGCGAAGTCGGGTCAGGAGGCCCCCAGGGAAGCGGGCCGTCTTCCCCTGCCGTCGTGCCCAGCCTAACCATCCCCAGTCCCCATGGCTTCCAGTGCAGGTCTGTGCCTGGCCTCGGGAAACCAGGCTCAGGGTGCAGGTTGAAGGGGCCTGTCCCTCCCAACCAGCCAGGACCCAGATGGCTCAGGATGTGGGACTGGAGCATGGGGGCTGAAGCAGAATCCTGTCCAGGTCCTTTGACTTTCTACGGCTCACCGCTGGGACAGGCCGGCAGAACAGAGGTGGGGTGGTAGAGAGACAGAGAAGGATGGAGTTGAGGGCAGGACAAGTGTGGCTGGAGCATGGGGAGGGACAGTAGGTTATTATGGTAGACTGTTTTATTGCTCAACAAACACTCAAGTCTCCATCCCTCCAACCCTGGGAGAAAACTGTATTTTCCCATCTGTTGATGTTGGGCTTGGCCAATGAAATGAGAGCAGGAGTGACCAGTATAGGCTCTACATGTGCTTGTGTGCTTTCGCTTGGTCTCTTGAGCCCTGCTATGGCAAAACATGGCCCCGGGACTCACAGTAGGAAGGAGAAGACCCAAACACAAGCCCAACCCGAAGCAGAGCCACGGTTGACCAATCAACTCATGGCAATGGCGACATGAAACCTTTGCTGTTGTCAGCCCCTGAGATGTTGGGGTTGTCTGTAATTCATCATTGTTGCAGCAGAAGCTGACAGAGTGACAGGGAGTGCCCCAGGGTAGTGGCCCACAGGGTACATATTGGCTCTGCTTCTGTGACTCCTCTCCCTGCCCCCACACCACTAGTGTGCACAAAGGTCCCCATCACCTACAAGTGCACAGTGATCCCCACTGTGACCTCCCAACACCTGGTGCAAAGGGACTGGTGTTCACGTGCAGATGCCTGGAAGCCTCAAGCCCCACTCTCCGCAGGAGGGGGCTGCATGTTAGAGGGAGGTCCTGCTTCGGGCTAAGGCTGGGCTTCCCACAGGAGAATGCTTACTTAGCTTGTAGTCCTTCCCACCTGCAGCCCCCATCCCCTCACCAACCCAGACCCTTCTCTCACCATGTGGCCCTCTCTCGCAACCACATAGCACACACGGCTTCCGCTGAAGAACACTCCGTTGGCAGAGCCAAAGGTCGAGAGTGCGACAGCCAAGGGCACCAGCCAGGCCCAGGCCACAAGAACCTGGCTTCTAGGACAACAGAGGGATCAAGGGAGGGAACTCTGGCAGCAGCCTGGAAGACTGCCAGAAGGCCCCACCTGGAAACCAAGCAAGCAAGATGGGAGCTAGGTGAAATTCACCAGGGGCATTATTCTTCTTGTCCCAGTCAATCATCTGCCCACTGGCCTACGGACATATCACGTGACTTACCTCCAGGTCATAGCCATAGCATCAGAGGAAAGGATTTTGTTGGGTGACAACACTAGCAGGTAACTGATGTTGACCAGGATGTATAGGCCTGTGACCAGCGGGATGGCAATCATCAGCGCCTATACGAGGTTCTGCTGTGGAGTCAGAGAGAAGGAGCCCTGTGTTAGCTGGTGGGGTCCTTTTCAGGCCCCTCAGCACAGCACTGAGTTCATCCTAGCTGCAGGCATGTGCCAGGGACTCTGTGCTAAGAGTTGAGAGCCGTCTCATGGCCGTTAAGCCAGCTCAGAGGGCAGAGAGGAAAAGATTGCAATTCTCATCCTATAAGAATGTAAAACTCCTGCCTGACCAGGTGGTGGTACAGTGGATAGAACATCAGATTAGAACGGGGAGGACCCAGGTTTGAAACCCCGAGGTCATCTGCTCGAGCACGGGCTCATCAGCTTGAGCGCAGGGTTGCTGGCTTGAGCGTGGGATCATAGACATGACCCCATGGTCACTGGTTTGAGCCCAAAGGTCACTGGCTTGAAGCCCAAGGTCACTGGCCTGAGCAAGGGGTCACTAGCTCTGCTGTAGCCCCCCAGTCAAGGCACATAGGAGAAAGCAATCAATGAACAACTAAGGTGCCACAACAAAAACTTGACGCTTCTCATCTCTCTCCCTTCCTGCCTATCTGTCCCTATCTATTCTCTCTGTCTCTCTCACTTAAAAAAAAAAAAAAAAAAAAAAAAAGAATCTAAAACTCCTGCAAGGGAACAAGAAAACAAGTAGCAATCCAAACAAATATATTTATAGCAAGGAGTTAACATCCTTAGTGACTGAAGACTCCTAATGTTCCAAATGCCTCCCAAGGGTCCATGCAGACCCATCCCCCACCAGGGCAAGGACTAGCCAGCCCCAGGTTCATAGGTGGGTAAACCATGCAGGACTGGCCCATTTCCCTGTCCCAAACCACACTACTGTGCCCTGTGGTAGCCCCCAAGCATTGCAAGTATGCATAAGTATCAACTACAATGTCCCAGAGGGAACTGAGTCATTAAGCATGGCCTCTGTCTAGCGGTGTGACCTCAAAACCATGTGTCCTTTCTAAACCTTAGTTTTTCTGCATAAAAAATGGGATGATAACACCTACCTCGCAGGACAGCAAAGTGAGACCATGGGGGTGATACTATGAAGTTCTCTGCTCATTTGTGAAGTTACTAGTTATATAATTCCATGACCTATTCACAGTAGACAGTGGTTGGCATTCAAGTCCCATGAGTACAGAAAGGGAGCCCCTGTTTTCAGCCAATTTTTCATGGTTTTAGTTAGCTCAGATCACAATAACCCAACCTGCTGATGCTCATGGACTCACCTGTGGGTTCTTGAGCTTCTCCATCACATAGCTGACACAGTTCAGCCCTCGTAGGACCACAGGGCCTGGTAGGAAGCCATGCTGATGCACCCAGTCTGCTACGTTGTATTGTGGAAGGAAGACAGAAGGCTTTGGTGTGGCCTCAGCCCTGACCTAGCACTACTATGCCACCCCCAACAATGACCAGCAAGGAGAAAACTTTGGCAACCGTGCACACGTTCATCAGCATGGTGGACGCCCACAAGCTCCAGCCATTGACCAGCATCAGTAGCAAGATGCAAGTGGCCGCCATACTCTTCAGCGCCGCCTGGAGCAGTGAGGAGAGACCAGGTAAAAGGGGGCCACGGCATACTTGGCAAAGCTCAGAGACACGGCAGTGATGGCGGCGGGTTGGCCCACCAGCACAAACGTGTAGATGACCAGATTGGGGAACCAGGACCCCCAGCTCAGCAAAGCACAGGGCCCCCAGAATGGTCAGGAGACTACAAGACTGACCCCAGGGCTGCCCATGTAGACCAAGATCCCCTATGGTGACATGAAGATGCCAGAGCCAATCATACTGCTGGCGATCAGGGACACGGCACTCCACAGTCCCACCTCCCTCCTCAGCCACAGCCCCTCGCCCCCCAGCTCCTGCCTGGCCACCCCCTCGCCACCACCTCTCTCCTGACTTCTCTCCATCTCAGGACTCCAGCGGTTGTGTGTGTACCTGAGCGGAAGCAGATTCTCGGATATCGGTCTATCCTGTGCTCTTCCTAAGGGAGTTAATGATTATAGCGCCTGAGGAGTCTTGACTAGAAGCCAGAGCACCAGGGCATGGTGATTGGAAAGTTCTGAGCCTTCACTGACCTACCAGCCACTGTCCAACCCAGAGCCCAGGACAGGCATTTGCAGAAGCTCTTTGCCAGTGCAGCCAAGGAAAGGTCAAGGAAAGAGGGGTTCCAACAGAAAACCCTGTTGCCCCATTTCGTGCAGATGTGTGGAATAACAGCTGGATGAGTGTTCTGTGCCAATGGTGTAATTGCTGAGCAATTGTACACTCAGAGCCTAAGAATCTCTATAGCAATTTTATCAGCCAAGCACTAAAATCCCTGTTTGCTCAGGATTTCATTCAAACTGTATGAGCCCTACTCTGAAGAAGAACCAAGATGATCAGCGAAGAGGATCCCAACACTGTAGGACAGAGTTTGTTCCCCTACCAGGAAGGGCATGTGGGCAAGCGTACAGGGTCTGGAGTGGACTGCCTGCATTCAAATCCCAGCTCTAGTCCTTCGTAGATGTGTGACCTGGGACAAGGTCTCTGAACCTCATTCTTCTCATCTGTCAATTACAATGCCCACCAGATAGGGTTGCGCAAAAGATTAAATAACATAGTGTGTTCAAAATAGCTAGAATAATGTATAACACGTAACAAGCTTTCCTTAAATGTTACCCGTTACTGTCTGACCTGTGGTGGCGCAGTGGATAAAGTGTTGACCTAGAATGCTGAGGTCGGTGGTTTGAATCCCTGGGTTTGCCTGGTCAAGGCACATATAGGAGTTGATGCTTCCTGCTACTTCCCCTTCTCACTCTCTCTCTCTCTCCTCTCTCTAAAATGAATAAATTAAAAAAAATGTTAGCCATTACTATCTGGCTAGGACTTCCACTAGTTCCCTAGTGTCAGATATATGTATATACATATATATCTGAATATTATATTTATAGATTATAAACTTAATTTAACAATTGCATTAATCTATGAATAATATTCATTTCAGAATATAGTATATAACTTTTTATTGATCCTCCCTTATACTTTTAAAACCTTGCTTATAGAATGTTTACTAGTATTGTTAGAGAAAGGTCAGTGAAACTCACTAGCATGTAGGGTAAAAGTACTGGCACCCAAAGTAAGCAGAAAGGTACTTGCAGTCTCCCAAACAGATTGACCTAGCTCAAGCTAGCCATACTGGCTACTTGGATCTCATGTACGTGTGTAATCAATAAAGCTCTTGACAGAAGCAAGGAGCTTAGTTGTCACTGGTTCCTAGGGTGCCTACCCTCCTCCTCCCCTTGCTGCACACAAAGTCTACCAAGCATACATCCTCAGAAAATGTAGAGCTATCTTCTTCAGAAAATTCCTGAGAGGAACCCCTCCAAGATTCATGGAGTCCTTCCCAATTCCTGACCAGTAGGAAGAGAGAGAAGAGGGCAGAGAAGTAGATAAGAAAAGAAGTAGATATAAAAATTAAAGGGTCCTCACTAGGCAGTGGTGCAGTGGAGAGAGCATCCTGGGATGCGGAAGACCCAGGTTTGAAACCCTGATGTCGCCAGCTTGAGCATGGGCTCATCTGGTTTGAGCACAAGCTTACCAGCTTGAGCCCAAGGTCACTGGCTTGAACGTGGGATCATAGACATGACCCCATGGTTGCTGGCTTGAGCCCAAAGATCTCTGGCTTGAAGCCCAAGGTTGTTGGTTTGAGCTCAAGGTTGCTAGCTTGAGCAAGGGGTCACTTTCTCTGCTGTAGTCCTCCAGTCAAGGCATATATGAGAAAGCAATCAATGAACAACTAACGTGCCACAACAAAGAATTGATGCTTCTCATCTCTCTCCCTTCCTGTCTGTCTGTCCCTATCTGTCCCTCTCTCTGACTCTCTCTCCATCTCTGTCAAAAAAAGAAAGAAAGAAATGGAAGGAAGGAAGGAAGGAAGGAAGGAGGGAAGGAGGGAAAGAAGGAGGGAGGGAGTGAAAGAAGATAAGAAAAAAGATCATCCTAGACCTAGAGGTTCAGAAAGGAAATTCAGCTGCCTCCCTCACAGTAACTAAACAGTCTCTAATACCCTTGGATGTCAAACTTCTCCTTCTCCAGGTACAGTTGCTGGTGGATGCTCTGAACGTTAGCCACCTGCACTGTCTGAGAACAGATCATGACACTGACCTCACCTCTGACTTCAGTGGCAAGTTTGGGGGTTCCCAAGATCACCCTTATGTTCAATAATTTGCTAGAAAGACTCACAGAACTCACCAAAAGCTTCTATACCTGTTAAGTTTTATTTCACCTAAAGGATACAGAATAAAATCAGCCAAGAAAGGAAGGACATAGGGCAGAATCCAAGAGGGTTCCAAACACAAGGCTTCCAGTTCTCCTGTCCCTGTGGAGTCAGGAGCCTTGGTGTCCACCCTCTACTGGGGTCCCATCACATAGACATGGTTAACTACTCATGTGGTTGACCTCAGTTTCCAGCCCCTCAGGAGGTCAAGCTGATATTTCATGACCGGAAGTTCACATCCAAAGGCTCTCAGTCGAACAAAGACACTCTGTTCAAGCATGACATTCCAAGGACTTAGAGATTACCTCTCAGAAGCTGAGGGCAAGGGCCAGACTCTCAGTTGGTAAGGTTTAATTCTTTACCACTTGGATGTGGAGGTACCTGTGACCTGAGGAACACTATGAGAACATAAAACTTGTTTCTAATGACTTACCTTGTCAAGCAGTGTGGCTAAGGAGGAGGACACTCAATGCCAGGTTAAGGATCTGAGACCAGCAGAAATTGGAAGGAAGAAGGGGCCAAGTGGAAGTGGAATGGGGAAGAGCTCACTTCAGGGTTTTCCTGAGTGGGGAGAACTAGGAGCTCTTAAGGTCTATGGGCTTCAGTGAGCAGCTCCAGCAGCCCTTCCTGGGCCTGATACAGTGTGGCCTCCGGCTCTAGGATCAGACTTACTTGTGAGGATAGGACCCTCCAAAGCAGAGCCACCCTGTGTGACATCCCTGTGCTGCCATCACAGGTGACAGGAGTAGCTGATGAGACCTGTCTGAAGCTCAGCAGAATGGATGCATAGCAGGAAGAAATTCAGTGTCCAAGAACCAGAGAGCTGTGTTTTATATCACTGCGATTTTTACAGATCCTCATTAGCTCAATTTCCCATCAATAAAACAGGGCTGATAATTTTCCCACAAAAGTGTTCATGAGAATGAAATGGAAACCCTTATCTGCTATCATCCTATGGAGATGAATGAAGTTATGTTAACAACAAAACTCCCATCTCCTGCTCTTGCCCTATTGATCATGCATGATCTCCTGGCCCCTGCAAAGCCTTCTCAAGTATATTGGGAAATTCTTAGGCAGTATCTCACCTGTGCTCAATTCAGCCTGCCCACCTCAGTCTATATATGGCATCCTTTCTGTTCTGCTTCAACTCTCCCTGGCAGTGCCTGGACAGGGACAGCAGTGCCTGCTGTCTAAGGACCGCACCTCTTTTTGTGAAGGGCCAGATAGTAAATAATTCAGGCTTTGCGGTGTGTGCAGTCCTTATTACAGCCCTGGCTGGATAGCTTGGTTGGTTAGAGCATTGGTCTGAAGTACAGTCCTTATCGCAGTTTCTCAGCTTTACCATTGCCATGAGCAAGGAGCCATAGACAATGTTGTCAATGAAAGAGTGTGTCTCTGTTCCAATAAAACTTTATTTATGGGCAATGAAAGTTTAATTTTACATAATTTTCATATGTCTCAAAATATTTTTCTTCTGAGTTTTTTAAACTTTTTTGAAACGTGAAAACCATTCTTAGTTGACAAGCCACTGGGGAAAAAAAAGGCAGTAGTCCAGATCTGTCCCACAGGCTGTCATTTGTAACCCCTGCCCTACACTCATGACACTACACAGGGATGTGGAGCACCTCATCCCTGTGAAAATGACAGGGGCATCTTTTAACCTTGTACTATAGACACCTGTGAAAGACAATGAAAGAATCTGGAAAGCAGCAAGAGAGAAGTATGGTAATTCATCTTATACAAGTGTTCTTCAACAAGATGAACAGCTGATTTCTCAGCAGAAATCACAGAGGCCAGAAGGCAGTGAGATAACATTAAAGTGTGTGTGTATGTGTGTGTAGGGAGGGTGTATTTGTCAGCCAAGAATTCTATATCCAGCAAAATTCTTCAGAATAAAAAAAGAAACTAAGACATTCCCAGATAAACAAAAGCTGACATAGCTCATCACTAGTATACCTGTCCTTCAAGAAACGCTATAGGGAGTCTTCAGGCTGAAATGAACGGAATAAATAGTAACTCAAGTCCACACAAAGAAAATAACACTGGTAAAAGTATCAACATAGATAAAGATTAAAGATAATACTAATGTATTTTGTTTGTTTATTTTTACCTCTTTTTTGTTTCTAATTTAGAAGACAACTACAAATGGTGCCGTGGCACTAAATAGCTACGTGAAAAAGAATAAATTTGGACCTCTATCTCATACCATACACAAAAATTAACTCAACATGGATCAAAGACCTAAATGTAAGTGCTAAAACTATAAAACTTGCCTGACCAGGTGGTGGTACAGTGTATCGAGTGTCATCATGGGACACTGAGGACCCAGGTTCAAAACCCAGAGGTCACCAGCTTGAGCATGGGATCATAGAGATGACCCTGTGGTGACTGGCTTGATACCCAAGGTCGCTGGCTTGAGCAAAGAGTCACTGGCTCAGTTGGCACCCCCCTCTCCCGTCAAGGCACACATGAGAAAGTAATCAATGAACAACTAAGGTGCCGCAACTATGATTTGATGCTTCTCATCTCTCTCCCTTCCTGTCTGTGTCTCTCTCTTAGGAGGAAACAGATTGTAAATTTTTATGAACTTAGATTAGGTGATGGTTCTTAAATGTGCCACTAAAAGCACAGAGTACAAAAGAAAAAAAAATAGATAAACTGGACTTCATCAAAATTTAAAACTTTTATGCATCAGGGAACACTAGTAAGTGAAAGACAACCCACAGAATTTGAGAAAATATTTGCTAGTCTCATATCTGATAAATGTTTAGTATTCAGAATATATGAACTCATTAAAACTCAACCAAAAAGACAGACAATCCAAATTTAAATGGGGCAAAAGATTTGAATACATATTTCTCCAAAGAAGGTAGTTAAATGGCCATCAAGCACATGAAAAGATGCCCAACATCATTAGTCACTAGGTGTTAGGTTTAGGTTCAGGGCTCCTTTAAATCCAAAGTCCCTTTAAAACTCTTAATTCCCCTCACCCAGCTTCCCACTAGGGTAGGGCAACTTCTTCAGTAATCATCTCCCTTGTCCAACCTCTCCCTCCCCTTAAGCAACTCCCCCCACCCTGGGAAGGTTCTAAGAAATGTCCTTGGGACAAGGCCATCATGAGGGACCTGAGGATTTAGAAAGGGAGACAGTCCTGTAACCAAGGCCACAAACCAGGATATCAGGGCATGTCCAGGTGCAGGCAACCCCATGCCCGCAAATGCCTGCAGTAACCCCTATATCTAATGCTCTCTTCTGCAGCTTGGGACTGACACCCTTTGCTGGTCTCAGTCCGCTTGCTTCCAGGCACTTTTAAAGTAAACTTTGTTTTTAGAACAAACTAGCCTCATGTTTTCAGTTTGTCCCCCGTGGTATCTGCCTTTCATTGGGGAAATGCAAATCAAAACTGCAATGAGATGCCTCTTCCCACTCATTAGTGTGGCTATATTTGAAAAATGGAAAATAAGGAAATGTTGATGAGGATGTAGAGAAATTTAAACCTTCATACATTGTAGGTAGGAATGTAAAATGGTGTAACCACTGTGGAAACAGTTTGCATTTCCTCAAAAATTTAAACATAAACTTATCATATGACCCAGCAATGTCACTCCCAGGTATATATCCACAAAGATTAAAAACATATGTTCACCCAAAAACTTGTACACAAATTTTTGTAGGAACTAATAGCCAAAAGATAAAAACAACCCAAATGTCCATCATCTGATGAATGGGTAAACAAAATGTGGTCTCTCCATAACTGAAATATGATTCAAACATAAAGAGAATGGAGTGCTGATACATGCTACTACATGGATGATTCTTCAAAGCATTATGCTAAGTCAGTGGTTCTTAACCTGGGTTCTATCGAACCCTAGGAGTTCGATGAGTTGGTCTCAGGGGTTCGGAGAAGCCTCTGCCACGGAGGCCAGAATAAAATAATACTGTAATTTGTTGTGAGTTCATGCACTTTGTTGGTTTTGTTCTTTGAGCAAGGTGATGTTCATGCACGGCTCATTTTGTGCACCAGTAAAAAGACAAATACCTATGTCTTGAATTTGGAAAAAAAAATCATATTTTATCACTAAAGAAGGGTTCGGTGAATGCGCATATGAAACTGGTGGGTTCGGTACCTCAAAAAGGGTTAAGAACCACTGTGCTAAGTGAATGTAGCCAAACATATAAGGCCACATATGGTATTGCATTCAAACCAAATGTCTAGAATAGGTCAGTCTTAGAGACAAAGTGGATTGCTGTTTGCCAAGGCCTGAGGGAAAGAGTAATTGGAGAGTGAGTGCTTAATGCAAATAGAGTTTCTGGGGGGCAAAGAAAATACTCTGGAATTAGAACTAATGGATGCACAATATTATGAATATAGAAAAAAAACAACAATACTGAATTGTACCTTTAAAATAGTTTAAATGGTTAATGTTATGTAAATTTTATCTCAATTTTTTATTTAAAAAAGTTACCTGCAGGGCTTTAGAAGGGGTCTGTGCAAGTGAGGGGTCCCAAAGCCTGGGTTCTGTTACCTTTAAGGGAAATCTGCCTCTATACCCCAGCACCAAGGTAGCCAGAAGTGCAGTCCTTCCCCGTGGTTGTCCTCCCCCATCTCCCCAAGGGCACAGGTGGTTGGGGTGCTTACACAGGACTGTGAGCCAGACTTGCCATCAATCAACGATTCTGCTGGGAGAGCAGAAATGCAGACATGCCCCTTGAGGCCAGGTCCAGTAACTGTTAGATTCAGGAGAGCCCCATCTGCTGGCCTTGGGCCTTTCACTGCATAAAGAACACCAAGTACCCAGAAAATATCATGCTGTGGATGCATGAGATACTGTTTATAAACGCAAGCTTTTTATCTAAAACTAGCTAAACATTAACCAGACCCCAGCGAGGCACAAATGTACCCTCCACCAATGCTCCTGAAGACACAGTGCTGGCAGGGCCACAAAGATGAGCTGATCTAATACCATCCTGCTTAATGGTGATTGCACTGAAGCCCTAAGCAAGGCAATGAACGCGAGCCCAGGCCACAGGACCAGCTAGGGACTCCCGCCCTGCTGAGTGGAGAGGGCATCCTCCCTGCCTAGCATTGGTGAACTGGGCTCCCAGCATAGCAGGTCAAGAGCCATGTGTCCACAGTCAGACAGCGCTTCCAGAGATTTCTCCCTCTTCTGAGCATTAGTTGCTTCTGTACCCTCTGTGGCTATGGCTTTTACCACCTTCCCCTTCACTGTTTAGTAACTTGCTTCCTTCTTCTTATTTTTTTTTTTTTTTAGCTTTCTCTCCCATCAGGTGAGCTAATGGAAAACAAAACAGTTCTCATTTGCTTCCATAACTTTTGCAGTTGAGCTTAGCAAGAGTGATCAGGAAAATTTTCTGGAGGAATGAGTGAGCGAGAAACTGAGTGAATAAAGGATGAGTGAGCTAATAAATATACTACTCATGAAAATTAGGGGGTATTTCAAAATGAATATGAAGCTATAAAATATCCCCTAATTTTTGTAAGCAGTATATAATAGATTAGAGCTAAAAGAACAAATGACTAAAAGTATTAATAAGAAAATGCATGAATACAGAAACTCCCCGCTAAACTCGGAATCCAGAGAATTCAACGTATAACTTATACTTGGGAAAGAACTATCTACAGAAGGAAAAAGCAAAGAGTTTAGAGTCAGTATTCTGGAGATTAGTGGGCATGCAGAGAGATCAATATCACTGGGGGACAAAATTTTTGTTGCATCCACAAAAATACTTGTTCCTACCTAATTCAAGTGTGCTGATCTCAAATCTGACATTAGTTTTTCTCTGTAAGCTACAGTTATTTTTGCAATTCAACATTTTAAGTTTTCATCTTATTGTACAATTTTCAACATTCAGCTTAACATAATGAAGTAGAAAGTCTTCTTGGGCATCATCTTTGTGAAAATATAATAATTTATATAATGCAGTAAATATACTAATACACTAAAAGATATGATTGCATCAGAATTTGTCTACAATTTTAAAATAGAACATATTAAAACACTTATTTTAATCATAAATTTGTGCAAAACTTACTTAAATTCTATTCAGGCAAACTTTGCGTTTGTAGCTCTTGCGTTTGTGTACTTGTTGAGGACAATCTCGTTTGATGCTCCAGCAGTAGTCTGCTCATCAGTAACAGCTCCAAGATTATCAAGGTGACTGTTCAGGAAGTGAATCTTAATGCTCATGTTCCATCCAATGTCGTGGAAAGTCAACAGCATCCTTTGAACCAGAAATTCATAGTTTTCGGCTTTTTTGTTGCCAAGGCAATTCTTTGTAACTACCACAAAAGACTGCCATGCTGCTTTCTCCTCCTCATTCATCTTCCTGGCAAATTCATCGTCACATATGAGTGTTCAAATTTGAGGTCCATCGAATACACCTGCTTTTATCTTCTCGAAAGACAAGGCAGGAAAAGCAGAAATAATATGTTGAAAGCATTCACTTTCTCTATTCAAAGCCTGAGCAAAATGCTTCATTAAGCCAAGTGTGATATGAAGTTGGGGAAAAATGATCCTGTCTCAATTAACTACAGGTTCATTCACAATATTTTGCATCCCTACTTCCAGAGCTTCACGTTTCGGCCACTCCTTCTGTGTCCAGTGTTTCTACCGAGCTGGGTTGTCCCACAAACACAGAAAGCAAGGATACTTCCTGAAACCTCTCTGTTGTCCTAGCAGGAAATTTACCATTTGAACATCCACACAAATGATCCAGTTAGGCTTCTTATACTTCAGAAAGTTGAGGACAATTTTTATGTCATAATCTCCTCACAGATGAGTTGAATAACCAATTGGAACTGCTGCATAAACATTACCGTTGTGTAGGAGAACACATTTCAGACTCTGTTTAGTGCTGTCAGGAAATAGCCACCATTCTGTTGGACTGTAAGTGGTAACACCTAGCTGGCTGAGAAGACTACTGATATCATGATAGTAAACAAAGTGTTTGTATTCGGAAAAAAAGTCCACAAAAATTTGTTCACGCTTCCTAAAATGGGATACTTTAGCTGAGCGGTGAAGTCCATTCTTTTCTTGAAGCCTGGAGGCTAATAACTCAGCTGCTTTCTTTGATAGGCCCAAATCTCTTACTAAATCATTCAATTTGGGTTGTCTAAACTGCTGAGGGGTTAATGACTGCTTGGCATCAGAAGAAGACCTTTCAGATTCTACAACCATTTTCTCATGCATCTTATCAAAATATACTTGATCACCATGTTCACTTTCTTCGTCCTTAGAAGAAATAAAACCATTGAAAACTGTAATATATTTTATATTTATAGAATATATTCTATAAAATCAATCTCATTTGCATCCTGCCCCCCTCCAATCTGAACCAATGTAGAGGAAGGCAGTCCAGTAAAAAAAAAAAAAATGCGGATTGCCCCTCTAGACTAGAACATTCTGCCCAGGTATGTCAGGTCACCAATTTATAAGCTGTTACTTACTGTATTTCCCCATGTGTAAGACGCACCTTAATTTTGGGGTCCAAAATTTGAAAAAATAAAAGTATTACATAAAGTTATTGAACTCAAGTTTTATTCATCATAAAATTTATACAACTCCTCATCACTGTCAAAACTCCCATCCATTAGCTGGTTCTCATCTCCCATCCATTAGCTGGTCCTCATCTGTGTCTGACTGCCTCATCCTCAGTTCCATCTGTGGCATTTGAAATGGCACCAACCACTGTATAAAACGCACCCAGTTTTTAGACCCCAAATTTTTCGAAAAAGGCTGTGCCTTATACACACGGGAAAATACAGTAGTTGTGCAAACAAAATGTAGCTTCTTTATTTGAGATCAGATAACCTCACCCTCCTGAGTGGGAAAATTTAAACTTGCTTCTTAATCCAGCCTTTCTAGACAAAATAATCACTTTAAACAGTTCTGTCTCTTTGGGTAAATAGCAGCTTGTTCACATTTTCTCTCTGACTTGACTCCTCTGTGTCCAGGGGGTCTTCAGTGACTGCATAGCGATGGCGGCTAAGGGCTTAAGAAGTGTGA
Source organism: Rhynchonycteris naso (assembly GCA_037038555.1). Classification (NCBI taxonomy): domain Eukaryota; kingdom Metazoa; phylum Chordata; class Mammalia; order Chiroptera; family Emballonuridae; genus Rhynchonycteris; species Rhynchonycteris naso. The sequence continues at coordinate 98,421,256 of CM073001.1, forward strand.
TAAAGGCATTGTTCTGCCTCGGGACCTCTGGGTTCAGCACAGTTTCTTCTGTCCACTTGGATACTGGTTTTGTGTGGACAGCTGTCACTGTGGTCCATGGCTGGGACATTTTCAGCCCAGTCTGGCTCAGGCTGGTCCTCGTGGTTCTAATCTCAGTGATTCATGCCCACCTCCATTAGCCATGGTGTGGAACCTGTGGAATCTCCGCCATATTTCCCCTCTAGCCTGAAGTTTAGGCTGGCCATCTATCAACCTGTACAGTGACACCACATTGCCTCCCCCCAGTGGTAGACCATTAATTTTACACACAGCTACTGTGACCGTGCTATGAAGCATGCAAGAACATCTAGGTCTTTTCCATTCTACATGGGGACCTGGAGAGCACTAGCTCAGGTCCTGCGTCTAAGTAACTATACCACGTGGACATTTGCAGGGTCTGTCCCATTTGTCAAGGTGACCTTACACACCAGCCTCTTCCCAGAGTTTCACACACGGAATAAGATAGAAAACCCTCAGCTTTCTCCCTATCTACGGTTTTCTCCTTAATCTACTTATCTAGAGGATGCTTTCACCAGATGTGGGGCAGGAAAAGGAAATGCAGACACACCTGTCTGACCTCTTCCTTCTCCTGTCTCTCTGTTATTCTTCCTATGTCCCAGGGGCCAAAGAAGTGAACTGCCTGCCTCCAGTCTGGTTGAAATCCATCTTACATTCCATCCCGCTTCTTCCCTGGGGGAGGCGGGGAGAGGATGCCGTGGACTAGATGAGAGCCTGACTTCTGTATGGGAGAAGCTCTCACGTGAGTTCACCCATGTAAAGCCAGTGGTCGTGGCCACTATCACAGCCGCCTGGCCAATTGTATGGCTAGTGACCAAGGCCATTATCACAGCCACCTGGCCCATGCAGGTTCTCATTTGATTCGGACAGTCGGTAATGAAACAATAGAGCCAAAAACTGGTGAGCCATCAGTTTTAATCCTAGCTTACACCTGGCGGGCAAGCAAAAACACACACTGGGCTCCAAAACCCACTCATTCAGTGCTCACCAATCTGGCTTTCTAGAATCAAAGGTTTCTAGCTCACCAAATTTATTAACCTCTGTTCCCCATCTCCTTCTCTCTGTACAAACTGATTTCTTTCTCAGCACTCCGCCATCTCGGCTGCTTCTCCTGGTCTCCACATGGCCTTTCTGCACTCCACCATCTTGGCTGCTTCTCTTCTCCACGTGGCCTTTCTCTGCTCTCCTCTCTACCGCTAATCCCAGGAACCAAGAGAGAGCAAGCTCCCGGTCTGCCCCACTTTATAGTGTAGAAATCCAAACCTTTAATCCAATCTACAAACAAAGTCTCTAATACAAAGTCACTTATCTGAGGCATACTGGGAGGATTTCTCATGAGAGTGCACCACCCCACATCATGCAATTAGTCAAGGGTGTGGGGAAAAGTTTACTCTTAAAACTAAGCCTTAGGCTATAACGACCTGGCCTGCCCACAGCCTGTCCCCCAAAACACATTAATATCAATGGACTTGCATGTGGGCAGCGCCATCTTTAACAAAGTGAGCATAATATATTTTATCTGCCCAACAATCCACCCCTATACTCACTTTACTACCCACAATCTACACCACTGGCATCCCTGTACAAGGAAATTAGGTACATTACACAAATTACAAATGTATGACAAATCATACAATTTCAACAATTTCAAAAGTACATTTCACCAGTCTCTGAGCACTTTGCCAAAAGCGCAAAATGTCCTCAGCCATTTTTTTTTTTTTTTTGCCATTTGAAAGGCTTCCTGGGGCAGGGGGAAGGCCTCTATCAAAGCTGCACCCCACCCCCATCAGGGGATTTCACATTGTCCAAAATCCATAAGTCCATGTAACAAAGGAGCCAGTGCTCACTGCGGTCGTAGTCCAGAAAATCAGTCCATGCACATGGGGCTTTATCTTCCCCCCTCATCCCTGCCATCCTGACAGTTCTCACACTGTCCTAAAGAGGAGCATGTGGCAATGGCAATCAGCATTTCCATCTCTGCTTTGGGGAACATGATGGCATCCACCCCTATGTCACAAAATCGCAGACATACCAGGAGTGTAGCAGGTACTCCTTCCAGCTGGGCTCTCATCTTCTAGAGACTCCGGATTGCAACTCTAGCCCAATTCTCCTCATCCTCCAAAGAGGAACTGAAAACACCAGTTCCTGCTGCTGGGCTTGAGCCCTGGGCCACCGCTGCCTTCTGCTCAGCTGGTCTTGCAGCTTCGGCCCCAGCCACAGCTCCGGCCCCGGCCTCAGCTCCTGCCCCGGCCTCAGCCCTGGTCTCCTGCCACTGCTAGCTCTCCACAACGTCCAGGGCATGCTGCAACTTATGAACCTGTGATTCCTCCTCCAGCATCTGCTCCATTTCCAAGTGAATCTCATGAACCTGGTTGGGCTCCTCCAGTGCTTGCTCCAGCTCCAAGGTCAGCATCTCTTTCTCCCATGTTTGCTCCAGCTCCTTCCACTGCTCGGTTTGCAGGTCCCGGGCGGTCTCTTCCACAGAGCTCTTGTTTTCCTCATGCATGGCTGTAAAAGTCAGCCAGCCTGCAGCCCCCAAAAGAACAGCCATGGGAAACCATAACAGCAACCAGTCCTCTACTCCACCACTCAGAGGTGGTGTTTCTATACTGATATCTGAATCCTGCCACAGACTACGCTAGTTGTATGGCCAGGAGCCACCATCGTGGCCAAGCACATACAGGTTCGCAGTTGATTCGGACAGTCGGTAATGAAACAATAGAGCCAAAACCTGGTGAGCCATCAGCTTTAATCCTAGCTTGCACCCATCGGGTAAGTAAAAACACACACTGGGCTCCAAAACCCACTCATTCAGTGCTCACAAAGCTACTAACTTATTCGAGTTTCCTAGAATCAAAGGTTTCTTGCTCACCAGATTTATTAACCTCTGTTCCCCATCTCCTTCTCTCTGCACAAACTGGCTTCTTTCTCAGCACTCCGCCATCTCGGCTGCTTCTCCTGGCCTCCACGTGGCCTTTCTGCACTCCACCATCTTGGTCGCTTCTCCTCTCCTCCACGTGGCCTTTCTCTGCTCTCCTTTCTACTGCTAAACCCAGGAACCGAGAGAGAGCAAGCTCCCGGTCTGCCCCACTTTATAGTGTAGAAATCCAAACCTTTAATCCAATCTACAAACAAGGAAGTCTCTGATACAAAGTCAGTTATCTGAGACATACTGGGAGGATTTCTCATGAGAGTGCACCACCCCACATCATGCAATTAGTCAAGGGTGTGGGGAAAAGCTTACTCTTAAAACTAAGCCTTAGGCTATAATGACCCGGCCTGCCCACAGCCTGTCTCCCAACACACATTAATATCAACAAACTTCCACGTGGGCAGTGCCATCTTTAACAAAGTGAGCATAATATATTTTATCTGCCCAACAACTGCCTTGAAACGAGAACCAGAGGATGGCCAACAAGTAGAAGTTACCGAAGACAATGCTCTAAGCACTACCTTCATCCCCACAAACCAGCAGGATCTCAACAGGCCAGAGAAAATGGCCATGGGTCAGATGAAGGATAGGTCAACTAGTAGAATAATATGTCTTTCATCTTGGTAAATTTAAAGAAAGAGGAAAAACAGAAAATGAAAGCAAAAATAATAATAATAACAATGAAAGCAGAGATGAATTCGGTGAAACCAAATGTCTTCAAAACCTTTGGGCCTGACTCTCCCTTGGGGTTGTCATGCTGTCACTGAAACAAGACAATTGGGACAGGAGAGAAGTTGGGCTGGATCTGGCCCAGATCTGCGGTCACAGGCCAGAGGTGCCAGCCCCCTGAAGCTCTGTTCCTGGCCTTTCCAGGATGCAGCCAGGACCACTCTTTGATGAGGTTTCTTAGCACTTCCAAGCCTCACCTCTTGCTGGGTTTCTCCTTCCTTTCAGAAACAATAGGAGCCACAGAGCCAGCTCAGCAAAAGCCAATGAAATGGACTAGTTCTATAGAGCAATGTGGCTGAGCTCAGGGGAGGAATCCCAGTATCTAGAGGTCTGCAGGACACAGGGTAGGGCAGTGACTTGATGCTAAAAACCCCATACTCCTAGGCCTGGCTCCTCAAACTTCCCCCTAACCAGGGCTGCTCTCTGAGCCCAAAGGAGCCAGGGCTGCCCCTTCAGTGCTCACTGCTCCAAAGCTGGCCTCTGTGTGTACATACAGGGAGGGCTGGTGGGAGAAGGCAGGGTTTTCAGCAGGGGCCTAACTCCAGGCAAGCACCCTGGTCCCCAACCAGAGTTGGGATTTAAACAGAGCTGTTAGAAGGATTTAAGCCCAAATGCCCCCTCCCCGACCAGGTTATTTCATTTTGTCCTCTCACTTGGAAAAACGTAGTCTTTCTTGGCCAGATTGCGCCTTTAGGCACATTGCTCAAATGCAGCCCTTATGACTTGGTCACAAGGAACCTTTCGGGAATCATTGGGGACTCACATGCCCAGGGAAGCAGGCCTAGCGGGGCTGCCAGGTGGGGCTTCCACGTGAGGTGGAATGGAACAGTCCAGGAACCAGCACTGGACCTTCGACACTGGACAATGTTGAAACCTGCTATTTCCAGGAAAAATCCATTCAAGAACACCTTGAGACACAAGTGGCAGGAACAATATCCTGCTCCAGTTACTTACAGTTCTGTGAACCCATAGTCTCGTGAGCAAGCATGGGAAAGGGAGTGTCCATTCAGAGATCGAGATCCTGGCCCCCCTCTGTGCCTCGACGTCCCTATCCATTCAAGTTGGGTGCCACTGGCCCCTGTGTCTCTGTGCCTCAGCAAAGCCGAGCAAAGAAGCATGCCTTGCCCTCTCCACAGAGCATGGCTTCTCCCAGCACACAAAAGCCCTACAAGCACAGAACTGAGTCTTGGGTGCAGAGCCCTAAGGGCCTTGGTGCTTGCGCCCCCACACCACCACCACCAATGGAGTGTGCACTGTGAGCTACTGCCCTCTAGTGGCCACAGAGGGAGGGAAGGAGAGAAAACTGGACAGATGGACAAAGAGAGAGAGTGGGGAGAGGGAGACAGAGAGGTCTCAAAGCAAAAGCCTGGTAGAGGGACATGGAGAAGGGACTATGGGGAAGATGGAGGGAGCTGAAGGAGAAAGGCCTTTCCCATGAGCATCCTGTTCCCTGGGAGGTGTTGCTGCTCACCATGCAGTCAGTATCTCCACTTGCTTTGATATCAGACACTGAGAGCTCTGTCAGGTTGTGTGTGAACAAGGCACCCACTTGACTGCCTGCCAAGTTGGGAATTCCTGAACCCACTGGATTGTGCTGATCTTACCCACATGCCCTGTTACCCAAGGACCCTCTGTGGCCCAGCTACCCCGTGAATCAGCTCAGCTTTCATATCTGACTCCAGCTGCCCCGTCCACTGCCCTGACTTACACTCCACTTTGGTGTTTTTGCTAAATCTGTACTTCTGTCCTTGATCTTCCTCCAGACCAGGGGTAGTCAAACTTTTTATACCTACCACCTGCTTTTGTATCTCTGTTAGTAGTAAAATTTTCTAACCGCCCACCAATTCCACAGTAATGGTGATTTATAAAGTAGGGAAGTGACTTTACTTCATAAAATTTATAAAGCAGAGTTATAGCAAGTTAAAGCATATAATAATAATTACTTACCAAGTACTTTATGTCAGATTTTCTCTAAATTTGGCAGAATAAATCTTTATAAAACAACTTACTATAGTTAAATCTATCTTTTTATTTATACTTTGGTTGCTCTGCTACTGCCCACCATGAAAGCTAGAGTGCCCAATAGTGGGAGTTAGGGACCAGGTTGACCACCACTGCTCCAGACCTTCAGACCTCTATACCCACTGTCCACTGGATACTCCTCCTGCCTATTCCTTAGACACCTCAAAATCAGCATGTCCAAAACAGAATTTATCACCTTCCCTGAACCCACTCCTCCTATGCGCTCTACCACATCTCCTTACTGTGGCGGACACTGTGACAGGCCCCCAAGGTCCCCTCAGGAATGATGGGTTTGTCCCCCAGCTGCTGGGAGTGCTACTGGCAGAAAGCCTCAGCTGTCAGGGTCCCTCTGGGATTTCCTCAGGTATAGAGAGCCACCTCAACTAAGATCACTCCCTCCCCAGGGAGGTTCCCATCCAGAGGCTGACCAGGGGGAAACATAAAGGCCAGCCTCATTGCCCAAGCTGGCACAGCTCTGCAGGGCCACCCTTGTAGGGTCAGCTGAGCTTTCCAATGAGGCTGCATTGTGGCTCAACCTCTTCATATTCCCAATCCTGCTCCCTTCCCTGCCTAATCCCAAGTGAACTGCCTAATCAGCTTTTGGGATGTGATTCTTTCTCAGAGACCTCTTTCCATGGAATTCCATTTACAACCCCTGGTAATCTGGCTCATATTCGAATCATGGCTGACATCCACTCCGCACCCACCACCCGGAAGCGGGCTGGTCCTCCGTTGCTGTGGTCTCAGATCCATCCACGCCCCTCACCCAGGTCCTCTGGTAGCCACTCATCCTCGATTCCGTCAGCACAGGAGCCAGACTCACCGTCCAGAGCACCGCTCCCCTCTTCGAAGCTGCTGAATGCCTCACTTGCGGACCCCCATTATCTGAGCCGAATGGCCCTCCGTGACCACACACATTCTCCCTGGACCACCCAGTCAGGCCCCATCATACTACCAGGACAGGCCAGCCAGGGGACGTGGGTGATGGAGCATGGTGCTGGTGACTTTAGAAGGAACCGGTTGCCCATAGAAATGGGGTGGAATCTCCCTGTTTGAGGTTCACACTCAGGAGGCCGTTCCCTGGACTGAGATGATTAACAGTCGTGAGTGGTGTCAGGATCAGTGACTCTCAGACGGAGACAGGCTCCTGCAGCAGGGTCGCCACACAAAGGCAGTAACTCAGGGCTGCTCAGCCCTCTCTGTGCCCCACACAACACCCTGGGCCTGTGGGACCCACCTGTGCCCAGTGAGAAGTGAGAGTGAGGCCAGGTACTCTTCTCTGCCATGTGGCTCTTTGTTCTTTTCCCTCATCTAGACTTATCTCTAAGAGTGATTCAGTGACGCTGACTAGGTGATAAATTGATCTGATTGTCCCTTATGTGAAATCAAGCCCATAAATACTATTTACTCTTTTTTCTTTCTTTCTTTCTTTTTAGATTTCAATTTTTTCATTTTAGAGAGGGGAGAGGGGGGGGAGGGGGGAGGAGCAGGAAGCATCAACTCCCATAGGTATCTTGACCAGAGAAGCCCAAGGTTTTGAACCATTGACCTCAATGTTCCAGGTCCATGCCTTATCCACTGCACCACCACAGGTCAGGCACTAGTTACTCTTAAATTCAGAATGTTTTCCTCCTTTTAATATATTTTGTAGTTTTTGAAATTTTTTTAGTTTCTAGCATCTGGAAGGTGTTTAAGTTTGTTTTTATTTTGCCCTTTCTGCTGTGTTTTTGAAAGAATGATGTATTTGTTCTTTGCTCTGTATATTTTGAGATAAAATTCAGACAAAACTATAAAATTCTGCCCTTTTAAAAATTAATGAATATCCATTTTTCACCTTCAAAAATTATTCAAACTTTTCTTTCAAACCTACACTTTATTTTAAAGTAATTTTCAAAGAGTTATGTGCCTCTTCATTTATTTCATTTTTTTAAAATGTTTTAATGTATTTACTAACTTTAGAGAGAGAGGAAGGAGACAAGAAAGAGACAGAAACATTGATTTGTTCTTCCATTTATTTAGGCATTCATTGGTTGATTCCTTTTTTTTTTTTTTTTACAGGGACAGAGAGAGAGTCAGAGAGAGGGATAGATAGGGACAGACAGACAGAAACGGAGAGAGATGAGAAGCATCGATCATTAGTTTCTCATTGCCGTTGCAACACCATAGTTGTTCATTGATTGCTTTCTCACATGTGCCTTGACTGCGGGCCTTCACCAGACCGAGCCACTCCTTGCTCAAGCCAGCGACCTTGGATCCAAGCTGGCGAGCTTTTGCTCAAGCCAGATGAGCCGGCGCTCAAGCTGGCGACCTTGGGGTCTCGAACCTGGGTCTTCCGCATCCCAGTCTGAAGCTCTATCCACTGTGCCACCACCTAGTCAGGCATGGTTGATTCTTGTATGTGCCCTGACCAGGTATCCAATGCACAACCTTGGTGTACGGGGATGATGCTCTAACCAAATGAGTTATCTGGCCAGAACTATTTATTTAATTCTTAATGTTGTTCCTAAATATTTTAGATTATTTTTCCCAAGAACTCTGATTCCATGTTAAAATTAGGGATCGAAGTGATCTGTTTTAGAAACCCAGTCATTAAAAAAAAAGAAGAAAGAAACTCAGTCATAGTCTTCCATTGTCACTTAGTAAAGTCACCAGAGAGAGAGAAGAAAAGAAAAAAGGGAAGTCATCCAAATAGAGCTCCTTTAAATCAATGTGCAAACAAACTAATATTCAGTGTGACCCCATCTGTTTTATATACATACCTAGGCACACACACAAGCTTGTATGTTTGTGTATGTTTATAAACTTTCTGGGAGGACATAGGAGAAAAATGTTAAGTGCTGTTGCCTCTACGGAGGGAAATTGGGAAGTGAGTACATGCTGCTGTGGTTGCTGACGTTCCTATTCACACGCGTGGCCAAGGGTGTTTGTTTTTTCTGTGGCTGCAGAAACAGAAGTCTCAGTGGTGGGCGCTAGCTTTGTGGTTGCAAAAAGATGGAGCACGGTTTTATCATATGAATCGCAGTGGAGGTGGTACATCCTAAGGCGAGGCACTGAGATCATGGTTTCCGGGGCAGGGGAGCCATTCCTAGAAGCTCAGCCTCCTACCCTCCCAACAACTTTAATCTCTTAAATCCCCATATCCTGTTTCAGCTTCAGTTGTCCCAAGTCATTTCCATTATCTTCAACCATACCTTGAATTGACATAGGGGGTGGGATTACAAATCTCAGAGCAGCTCTGCCTATGATATTACCAATGTCTTCCTTTGTGTAATTTACTCCCCTGGGATAAACTCGATGCCCTGACCCAGATCCTTTCTTTGCACAGTAATGCTGACCCCTTGCTCGCCCTAGTTTCTCCACCTCTGCAACCGGATATGTGTGTTTGCACATTCACCATGACTATTTGGGTGTAAGTGACAGACTGTTAATTCAATCTACTTTAGACTAGATATATTACTAATATTTATAGTATTAGACACAACCAAGCAGCAAGAAAGGATGAAATGAATTTATCTTCCCTTCTCTGTCTTCTCCCACTCTGTTGCTCTCAGTCCCTCTGTCCCTGCCTCTCATCATGCAAATTTCTGTATGTTAGTTGTCCCTGACCTAAGTGTAATTATGACTCCTAGCAGCTGTTGGCTCATATCACAATTTCTAAGAGGGACTTTCCTCCCCCAACTTCAGTTTGAAAAAAAAGAAAAACCTGGAGAATAATTCTGACTGAATTAGCTTGGTTCATTGGTTTGTCCTTTGGATAAATCACTGTCATTGAGAGTGGCTTGGCTTGGTTCAGGCAGGGTCTGTTACTGGAAAAGACCAAAGTATGCTTTAAAAAAACAATGACCACTACAATGAGAATCCTTGACTGCCCTGCACATCCACAACCTATCTTTTCTTTTTTTTTTCCACAACCTATCTTTATATACATACATACCATTCCAATAATGGTTATGCTTGAAAACTGTTGCTCTCAAATATATGTATATATATAAAAGACCACATTCACTATGATAGTTTAAAAATAGCTGCAATAATTCCTCTTTGTGTACCCATGTCCTCACATAGTTCTAGTGACATAGTGGTAAACTGATTCTCTGGGGGAAAAAAGCCATGGTTTGTGGCGCTTGCCAATTTCCGTGTGTATATATTCCACCATGGCCAATTTCAAGCCATGAGCAGTTTAACAAGTGACTTGCACAATTCCTGAAAATGTAACAGTCAGCTCTGAAGCTCCTATACCATTGTCCCCTTTCATACTACGCCAGGGTTTGGTCTCATGTCACATCATGTGACAATAGCAAATTTGAAGCAAGCAAAGACTTAAAAAGTGCTTGCGCAATGAAGCTTGCCCTCCTTCTCTCTACTTGGAACCCTGACATCAACTATATGAATGAGTTAGGTAAATGAGCTGGAGGGGGAGAGAGACATATAATCAATTGCCCTGTTCATCCCTGCCAACAATTAGAAATGTAAGCGGGGGGGAGGGGGCGGGAATCATTGACTGAAAGCCTCTGAAACTGAAGGAGGCCACAGAAGCTTGAGTGAGCCCAGCCAAAACCAGTGGAACTCACCCGGCCCAAATTGCTGACCCACAGAAACATGAACTAATAAATGAGTACCATGGTAAACCATGCATGTTAAGGTACTCTGTTATACAGCAAAAGCTACTTGATACACCTAACATATTCCCCAAAGGGAAACCACCAAGGGTTATATTCTGTCACTACATTCTGCTGAGTCCAGGATTTCTTTGTGATCTTCATTCTTCTCTGAACATTTAAGATGTGGTTCTTCATCATACAGCAACCCACACATTAAGTGAGAAATTTAATCATCTCCAAAACACCTGGTAAACAACGCTGGAGAATACAACAGGACAACACAAAGTCCCTTTCAGGAAAGAGAAAAATCAAAGCCAAATATCTAGCATACTGATGTTGCCATTGTTTTTGGCAGCCCAGCATTTGAACGCCTTTCTGGCTATGAGACTCTCACCTGATCAAGCAGAACATGTATCTCACTGAAGAAGCTAAAATACATTTCTCAGACTCCCTTCCAGCTTGGGTGTAGAGGCACATGGCCTCGGTTCTGCCAATCAAATGCGTTTATATTCTGAATCAGAAAATGGTGACATAGAGAAGCAGAAAACCCACTTGGTTAACGAGTGTAGCAGTGATGGAAGTTCTAGGGGTAGTAGCTAGCGCCAGCATCGGTGGGGTGAGAACGCAAACCTCAGGATTTCTCCCACTGCCTTCACCTGTTGGTGGTGAGACGGCGGCACCAGGTGTTACACCTGGGTTCGCCAACCTCGGTACTTGAGTTCTGGCTAAGAAAGGATTCAGAGTCAAGACTCAAACTATAAGAGAAAGATTATTTAGAAAGTCACAGAGATAGAAGAAGCGAGTGTAAAAGAAATGCGCTCAGGAAACAAATTATAGAGGCAAAAGAAGGGCCCTTGGAGCTTAGGGGAGAGAGAGAGAGAGAGAGATAAAAAAAGAGAGAGAGAGAGAGAGATAAAAAGAGAGAGAGAGAGAGAGATGTAGGCCTTTAGAAATAAAATAGGGAGGGAAGGCATGGGTGTGCCCTGGAAAGAGAGAGAGAGCACTCAAGTGGAACTAGGATCTAGTTTGTATGTTATGATCTGGAATGTTGTTTCCGCCTTCATATTCTCGAGACCTCATTGTTTAGTCCTTCCTCCCTCCAGCACACCCCGCATCCCTATTACCAGCTCTACAGAGTGTGGTAGGCATTAAAAAAGCTCTGGAGGAGGCTTCCCGAAGATGGCGACGGAGTAGGCGGACGTACCAACTTCCAACTCCCAGAACCAAAGTGGATTACAACTCAATTTTAAGAACCATCACCTGGATAAACCAACTTTGAACAAAACTAAGTGGACTCTTCAACCAAGGAACACAGAAGAAGCCACATTGAGACTGGTAGGAATAGCGAAAACGCGAAGAGGGCTGCCCAGCTCCCCGGAGCAAACGGCAGACCGGAGAGACCCGCGTGGCGGGAGGAGAGTTTGGCGGAGAGGGAGGGACCTGGGTCATAGGAACCAAGCCCCAGCCTACAGTCCCAGAGCCTAGAAGAGGCGTTTGGACAGTTTTGAGCTGTGAAACAAGTGAGGGAGCTCCAAGGCCTACAGTGTGGAGTATTAGGTCCCATCCTACTCTGCTAAGGGCTGCTTAAGGGTTTGGGGCGACAGGACGCTGAAACGCGGTTCTGTCGGCGTGGGCGGAGGCCAAGCCGGTGTGAGCTCAGTCTAGCCCAGCAGGGTTGGAGGGGACGTGCGAAAGCGGTCCGGAAGCTGCGGGCCCGCCTTTAATCCCACTTACGGGGACAAAGCGGGAGGTCAGGAACGGGCAGAAATCTGCTCTGCGACTCTGCGCAAGCCGGCCCTGACCGCGGGGACCGGGCTAGGACCAGAGATGGGCAGGGGGCTTGCGGCTGAGCTCACGCTACCAGCCCCACCCGGCCTGAGAAACCGAGGTTTGCCATTCTGCATGCGCGAGAGGGCGCGGGGACATCGTAGGCCCCGAGACAAGTGGAAGCTCGCAGCTGAGCCCACGCTAATATCCCCGCCTGGCAGGAGAAACCGCGATTTGCCAACCCACGTGCACGAGCGGGCTCCGAACGCCGTGGCGGGGTAGAATCCGGGACAAGGAGAAGTCCGCAGCTTAGCGGAAGCCAGCAAACACGCCCACCCCAATAAACCTTGGTTTCCGACCCTGCGCAGAAGGGCCCTGGCCTAGAGGGCGGGGCTAAAGCTCCAGACGGGCAAAAGCTTACAGCTGAGAGCACGTCAAAAGCCCCGCCTAACCCACGAAACTGTAGCGAGCAGGCTCCGACTGCTGGTTCTGGGCGGAAGTACGGAAATAGGCTGGTCCGCAGCTGAGTAAAGGTGCTCACCTCTATCCTTGGTCCTGAGGCTTGTGGATTGAGTGATAGCCCCTCCCGCAGAGGAGAGGCAGAAATCACAGCAAAAGCCACAGAGGGTCGGCTCTGGCAACACCCATACACAACCACCCTAGGCAGCGGCAGAGGGGGTGGGGGGCCTGAAGACAGACCACACAAAAAGAACACAAAGGCAACACCTACTGGTCTCCAGTGGCCACAACTTGCTTATACACAGACAAAATGGGCAGGCAGAGGAATGCAAACCAAATGAATCAAGAGAAATCCCCAGAAAAGGACCTGAATGAACCAGATATAACCAAATTACCAGATGCAGAATTTAGAATAATGATAGTTAGGATGTTCAAAGAAATTAGAGCAACAATGGATAGTCATTATGAACACCTAAATAAAGAGATAACAAGTATAAAAAACGAAATTGAAATAATAAAAAAGAATCAGACAGAAATGACAAATACAGTATCAGAACTGAAGACCACAATGGAAGGAATTAAAAGCAGGATGAATCACGCTGAAGATCGAATAAGCGAGTTAGAGGACACAATAAACAAAGGCACAGAAGCAGAGAAGAAAAAAAAAGAGACTCAAAAAATGTAGGAAACTCTAAGGGAGCTCTGTGACAACCTGAAGAGAAACAACATTCGCATCATAGGGGTACCTGAGGAAGAGGAGAGAGGACAGGAAATGGAAACTTTGTTCAATCAAATCATAGCAGAAAACTTCCCTAAATTAAGGCTGGGAAACACTCCACACGTTCAAGAAGCACACAGAACTCCATTAAAGAGAAACCCAAAAAGATCTACACCAAGACACATCATAGTTAAAATACCAAAGCTAATGGATAAAGAAAAAATTTTAAAAGCTGCTAGGGAAAAATAGGCTATCACCTACAAAGAAGCCCCCATAAGGATGACATTGGACTTCTCAACAGAAACACTTGAGGCCAGAAGGGAATGGCAAGAAATAATCAGAGTAATGTAGGACAAAAACCTACAACCAAGACTACTTTATCCAGCAAGGCTAACGTTTAAAATTGAAGAAGAAATAAAGAGCCTCCCAGAAAAAGAAAGCCTCAAGGAATTCATAAAAACCAAACCAATTCTGCAAGAGATACTAAGGGGACTGTTGTGAACATTTTAAAGGGAGAAAAGAATATAGCAAAAGAAGAATACAACTTTAAAGAATAAAATGGCAATAAACAAGTACATATCAATAATAACCTTAAATGTAAATGGATTAAATGATCCAATCAAAAGACATAGGGTAGCTGCATGGATAAAGAAACAGGACCCATACATATACTGTCTACAAGAGATGCACCTTAAAACAAAAGATGCACATAGACTGAACGTAAAAGGATGAAAAAAAATATTTCAGGCAAATGGAAATGAAAAAAAAGCCGGGGTAGCAGTACTTATATCTGAAAAAATGGACTTTAAAACAAAGGCTGTAGTAAAAGATAAAGAAGGACACTACATAATGATAAAGGGAACAATTCAACAGGAAGATATAACTATTATAAATATCTATGCACCAAATATAGGAGCCCCGACATACATAAAGCAGACTTTGATGGATATAAAGGGCGAGAAAAACAGCAATACTATCATAGTAGGGGATTTCAATACCCCTCTAACAACACTGGATAGATCCTCAAGAAAGAAAATTAATAAAGAAACAGCAGACTTAAAGGAGACACTAGATCAACTTGATTTAATAGATATCTTCAGAACTTTTCACCCTAAAGCAGTAGAATATACATTCTTCTCAAGCGCTCATGGTACGATTTCTAGGATAGACCACATGTTAGGACACAAAAATGGTCTCAATAAATTTAAGAAGATTGAAATCATATCAAGCATTTTCTCTGATCACAATGGCATGAAACTAGAAATTAACCACAAAAGAAAAACTGAAAAATACTCAAACACTTGGAAACTAAATAGCACGATATTAAATAATGAATGGATTAACAATGAGATCAAAGGAGAAATAAAAAAGTTTCTAGAAACAAATGATAATGAGCATACATCAACTCAAAATTTATAGGACACAGCAAAAGCACTACTGAGAGGAAAGTTTATTGCACTACAGGCATATCATAAGAAGCTAGAAAAAGCTCAAAAAAGCAACCCTACCCTGCATCTAAAAGAACTAGAAAAACAACAGCAAATAAAACCCAAGACAAGTAGAAGGAATGAAATAATAAAGATCAGAGCAGAAATAAATGACATAGAAGCGAAGGAAACAATATAGAGGATCAATGAAACCAGAAGGTGGTTCTTTGAAAAAGTAAACAAGATTGATGAACCTTTAACTAGACTCACCAAGAAAAAAAGAGAGAGGACTCAAATAAATAAAATTAGAAAGGGCAGTGGAGAAATAACAACTGACACAACAGAAATACAAAGCATTATAAGAAAATACTATGAAGAACTATATGCCAAAAAATTAGACAATCTTGGTGAAATGGACAAATTTCTCGAATCATATAATCTTCCAAAAATCAATCTGGAAGAATCAGAACACCTAAACAGACCAATTACAACAAATGAGATCGAAACAGTTATCAAAAAACTCCCAAAAAAGAAAAGTCCTGGGCCTGATGGCTTCACAAGTGAATTCTATCAAAAATTCAAAGAAGAACTAACTCCTATCCTCCTCAAGTTATTTCAAAAAATTCAAGAGGAAGAAAGACTTCCAAACTCCTTTTATGAGGCGAGCATAATTCTGATCCCAAAACCGGGCAAAGACAACACAAAGAAAGAAAATTATAGGCCAATATCCCTGATGAATTTAGACGCTAAAATTCTCAACAAAATATTAGCCAACCGGATCCAGCAATATATGAAAAAAATCATACACCATGATCAAGTGAGATTTATTCTGGAGAGGCAAGGCTGGTTCAATATTCGCAAATCAATCAATGTGATTCATCACATAAACAAAAGGAAGGACAAAAATCACATGATAATTTCTATAGATGCAGAAAAGGCATTTGATAAAATCCAGCACCCATTCATGCTCAAAACTCTCAGTAAAGGGGGAATACAGGGATCATTCCTTAACATGATAAAGGCCATCTATGACAAACCCACAGCAAACATCATACTAAATGGACAAAGATTAAAAGCAATCCCCTTAAGATCAGGAACCAGGCAGGGATGCCCCCTTTCACCACTCTTATTCAACAAAGTTCTGGAAGTCCTAGCTACAGCAATCAGACAAGAAGAAGAAATAAAAGGCATCCAAATTGGAAAAGAAGAAGTAAAACTGTCACTATTTGCAGATGATATGCTCTTGTATATTGAAAACCCTAAAGTCTCAGTCAAAAAACTACTGGACCTTATAAATGAATTCAGCAAGGTGGCAGGATATAAAATTAATACTCAGAAATCAGAGGCATTTCTATATACCAACAATAAACTGTCAGCAAAAGAAATTAAGGAAACAATCCCCTTCAATATTGCAGCCAAAAAAAATAAAGTACCTAGGAGTAAATTTAACCAAGGAGGTTAAGGACTTGTACTCAGAAAATTATAAAACATTGATGAAAGAAATCAAGGAAGATACAAACAAGTGGAAGCATATACCGTGCTCATGGCTAGGAAGAATAAACATCATTAAAATATCTATATTACCCAAAGCAATTTACAAATTCAATGCAATACCAATTAAAATACCAATGACATACTTCAAAGATATAGAACGCATATTCCAAAAATTTATATGGAATCAAAAAAGAACACGAATAGCCTCAGCAATCTTAAAAAGAAAAAATAAAGCAGGAGGTATCACTCTTCCAGATATCAAGGTTTACTATAAGGCCATTATACTCAAGACAGCCTGGTACTGGCATAAGAACAGGCACATAGATCAATGGAACAGAACAGAGGACCCAGAAATAAACCCACAGCTTTATGGACAACTGATATTTGACAAAGGAGGAAAGAACATACAATGGAGTAAAGACAGCCTCTTTAACAAATGGTGTTAGGAAAATTGGACATCTATCTGCAAAAAAATGAAACTAGACCATCAACTTACACCATTCACAAAAACAAACTCAAAATGGATAAAAGACTTAAATGTAAGTCGTGAAACCATAAGCATCTTAGAAGAAAACATAGGCAGCAAGCTCTCCGAAATCTGTAGCAGCAATATATTTGCCAATTTATCTCCACGGGCAAATGAAATAAAAGGCAAGATAAACAAATGGGACTATATCAAACTAAAAAGTTTTTGCACAGCTAAAGACAATAAGAACAGAATAAAAAGACAAACCACACAATGGGAGAACATATTCGACAGCACGTCTGATAAGGGGTTAATAAATAAAATTTATAAAGAACTTATAAAACTCAACAACAGGAAGACAAACAATCCAATCAAGAAATGGGCAAAAGAAATGAATAGAAATTTCTCCAAAGAGGACATACAGATGGCCAATAGGCATATGAAAAAATGCTCAACATCACTAATTATTAGAGAAATGCAAATTAAAACCACAATGAGATATCACCTCACACCAGTCAGAATGGCACTCATCAGCAAAACAACACAGAATAAGTGCTGGCGAAGTTGTGGAGAAAAGGGAACCCTTCTGCACTGCTGGTGGGAATGCAGACTGGTGCAGCTACTATGGAAAACAGTTTGGAGATTCCTCAAAAAATTAAAAATCAAACTGCCTTTTGACCCAGCTATCCCACTTATAGGAATATACCCTAAGAACACCTTAGCACTGTCCGAAAAGAAGAAATGCGCCCCCATGTTCCTGGCAGCATTGTTCACAATAGCGAAGATCTGGAACCAGCCCAAGTGTCCGTCAGAAGACGAGTGGATTAAAAAGCTTTGGTACATATATACTATGGAATACTACTCAGCCATAAGAAATGATGACATCGGATCATTCATAACAAAATGGATGGTCCTTGATAACATTATACAGAGTGAAATAAGTAAATCAGAAAAAAAGGAAAACTGAGAACAGCATGATTTCATACATAAGTGGGACATAAAAGTGAGACTATGAGACATGGACAAGAGAGTGGTGGTTATGGGATGGGTGGAGGGAGGGAAGGGTGGGATAGGGAGGAGGGGAGGGACACAGGAAAAACCAGATAGAAGGTAACAGAGGACAATTTGACTTTTGGTGACGGGTTTGCAACACAATTGAATGTTAAGATAACCTGGTGATGTTTTCATTAAAAAAAAATAATAAATACAACAAAGGGTAAAAAATATATATATATATATATATATATATATGTATAGCCTGACCAGGCAGTGGCGCAGTGGATAGAGCGTCGGACTGGGATGCGGAAGACCCAGGTTCGAGACCCCGAGCTCACCAGCTAGAGCGCGGGCCCATCTGGCTTGAGCAAGAGCTCGTCAGCTTGGACCCAAGGTCGCTGGTTCCAGCACGGGGTTGCTCGGTCTGCTGAAGGCCCATGGTCAAGGCACATGTGAGAGAGCAATCAATGAACAACTAAGGTGTTGTGATGGCAACGAAAAACTAATAATTGATGCTTCTCACCTCTCTCCGTTCCTGTCTGTCTGTCCCTATCTATCCCTCTCTCTGACTCTATCTCTGTCCCTGTAAAATAAAATAAACAATATAATAAGCCAGGGTGGGGGTTATAGAGGAAGGTATAGAGGGATAAATGGTGATGGACGAAGACATGAGTTAGAGTGAACACACAATGCAGTGTGCAGAGATGTGTTGTAGAGTTGGGCACCTGCGACCTGTATTATGTTAACCAATGTCATCCCAATATATTTAAACTAAAAAGAAAAGAATATGATGAAAGATTAGCCTTATAAAATATGAAAATATATTATAAAGCTAAAATAATTTAAAATTTAATACTGACACATGACTAGACAATAGAACAAAATTAAAAATCCGGAAACATACAAATGTAGATGGAAATATAATGATAAAGGTGACATTTCAAATCAATGGAGGGAAAATGGATTCTTCCATAAATGGTATTGAGACATCTAGGTAGCCCTCTGGGAAAAAAATATTAAGATATATCCATATTTCAAGATGATTAACAAATCATCTTTTACCAAGATGATTAACAAATGAATCAAGGATTTCAATGTAAAAGCAATAATCCTAAAAGTGTTATAAAGTACCCAATCCACAATTCCATGGGTTTTCGTAGAGGCATTGTTGGACTGATAAAATATAATATGCTCACTTTGTTAAAGATGGTGCTCCCCACATGGAAGCCCATCACCCAGGTGATATTATTTGCCCTTCTTCTTGGGATGGGAGTGGGGGAAAGGCTGTAATGTAAGCAGGCTGGGGTCGTTATAGCCTAAGGCTTAATTTTAAGAGTAAGCTTTTCCCCACACCCTTGACTGATTGGATAATGTAGGGTGGTGCACTCTCATAAGGAATCCTCCCAGTATGTCTCAGATAAGTGACTTTGTATCAGAGACTTCCTTGTTTGTAGATTGGATTAAGGGTTTGGATTTCTATACTATAAAATGGGGCAACCCGGGAGCATGCTCACTCTCAGTTCCTGGGAGTAGTACTAGAAAGGAGAGCAGATTAAGGCCACATGGAGGAGGCCAGGAGAAGCAGCCAAGATGGCAGAGTGCTGAGGAAGAAGCCAGTTTGAGCAGAGTTTGTGCAGGAGGAGATGGGGAACAGAGGTGAATAAGTCTGGTGAACTAGAAACCTTTGATTCTAGGAAACTCAGATAAGTCAGTAGCTTAGTGAGCACTGAATGAGTGGGTTTTGGAGCCCAGTGTGTGTTTTTACTTGTCCGCCGGGTGCAAGCTAGAATTAAAGCTGATGGCTCACCAGTTCTTGGCTCCGTTGTTTCCTTACCGACTGTCTGAATCTAATGTGAACCTGCATTGGCCAGGCGGCTCTGATAGTGGCCTTGGCTCCTGGCTTTACAGGCATGTAGTCCAAATAAGTTTTTGAAAAGTTTTATTAAAGGATGAAATTTATTAAATATGCTGGCCGCATATGGCTGACACAGGCAACACACCCAAATTGTACAGACACCAAAAATAGTTCAGGGGCTGTTTATATACTCTTAATTATACATGGGAGGGAAGAAAACATGACATCATGGCATAAGTTTATACCTTTTGTTTAGAGATACATACATTAACTACATGCTTTCAGGAGGGGAGGGGTAGTTTCCATAGGGACAAATGCCTGTAAATGGTTCATCAGTATAAGAAAAGATTTTAATTTAGTCTTTTTCTTCCTGTACCTGGCTAGCTATTCACCCTTCCCCCATAGGTATGGGGGAAGGTCAGAGAATCCAAGTCTCCTTCCTTTTCTGCATTTATAACACAATGCCATCGGCCATCTTGATTTGATGCTAATCACACAAGTACAAAGATCATTTTCAAAATCTCTCTTTGCACGCCTAGCCCAAACCAATAAAATGTTCTTTAGGCTTCCTAAAATATTAATATAAATTCTGTATCTTTTGGCACTTTTCAATATTCCCCACTGATTCTATTTCCTAAGTCAAATCTGTTTGTTTGGTTTTTTTACAGGGACAGAGAGAGAGTCAGAGAGAGGGACAGATAGGGACAGACAGACAGGAACAGAGAGATGTGAGAAGCATCAATCATTAGTTTTTCCTTGCCGTTGCAACACCTTAGTTGTGCATTGATTGCTTTCTCACACGTGCCTTGACCGCGGGTCTTCAGCAGACCGAGCCACCCCTTGCTGGAGCCAGCGACCTTGGGTTCAAGCTGGCGAGCTCGGGGTCTTGAACCTGGGTCTTCCATATCCCAGTCCAACGCTCTATCCACTGCGCCACCGCCTGGTCAGGCCTAAGTCAAATCTTTGACTTAATTTACTGATGAGTGTAAGGTGTGGGCAATGGGGCAGGTCACATGAGAAACCAGACCCGGGAACTTTGGCTAGAGCCGCCCACACAAATGCGTGCCAAAAGAAATTTCCCTGGAGTCCTTGGGAAAAGAGAACTGTCTGCCAGCCAGTGAGATTTCACCACGTCATATTAGCTCGCCTGTCCTACAGACCCTTTAAATATTCTCCACGCGGATCACCCATGCAACTTCCCTGGCCTCTATCCCCGGGGACAAGGAACATCGTCTGGGCAGCACGGTACTAAATAAAGCCTTTACTATTCCACACTTTGTGGCTATGGCCCCTTCCTTCTTCCTCAGCTGGGAAAAACACCTTACAATGAGCATAAGGCTGTTGTCTAGGAATGTTTATTTATAACATGTAACAGATATTTAAAAGACAGCATTAATAGCAATACAGTTCACTAAAGAAACAAATGTTATTGATTAATTTCTTATAAACTGCACAAACCTTTTGCAACTTACATAAAACTAATTGGCTTTTATAACAATTTACTTTTAATCAGAACTCTTAATTTAAAACCTTTTACCTTTAGTGACAACTAAGTTGGCTTTCGTTTTACCCTAGTTTCCCTTTTCCCAAAGTCTGATTAAAAAGGGTCCTTAGTGTCTTCATGTAAAGCCAGTAGTCACAGCCACCAAAAGGGCCGCCTGGTCAGTGCAGGTTCACATTAGATTCGGACAGTCGGTAATGAAGCAACGGAGCCAAGAACTGGTGAACCATCAGCTTTAATTCTAGCTTGCACTGAGCGGGCAAGCCAAAACACACACTGGGCTCCAAAACCCACTCATTCAGTGCTCACAAAGCTACTGACTTATCAAAGTTTCCTAGAATCAAAGGTTTCTAGCTCACCAGACTTATTCACCTCTGTTTCCCATCTCCTTCTCTCTACACTAGTGGTTCTTAACCTGGGTTCTATCGAACCCTAGGGGTTCGATGAGTCGGTCTCAGGGGTTCAGAGAAGCCTCTGCCATGGAGGCCAGAATAAAGTAATACCGTAATTTGTTGTGAGTTCATGCACTTTGTTGGTTTTGTTCTTTGAGCAAGGTGATGTTCATGCACGGCTCATTTTGTGCACCCTTAAAAAAACATATACCTATGTCTTGAATTTAGAGGAAAAAAATCATATTTTATTTATCACTAAAGAAGGGTTCAGTGAATGCGCATATGAAACTGGTGGGTTCGGTACCTCAAAAAAGGTTAAGAACCACTACTCTACACAAACTCTACACAAACTCGCTTCTTCCTCAGCATTCCACCATCTTGACTACCTCTGCTCCTCCACGTGGCCTTAATCTGCTCTCCTTTCTAACACTAACCTCAGGAACCGAGAGAGAGCAAGCTCCCGGCCTGCCCCACTTTATAGCGTAGATTCAAAACCTTTAATCCAATCTACAAACAGGTAAGTCTCTGATACAAAGTCACTTATCTGAAACATACTGGGAGGATTCCTCATGAGAGTGCACCACCCTACATCATCCAAGGTATGGGGAAAAGCTTACTCTTAAAACTTGCATGTGGGCAGCGCCATCTTTAACAACGTGAGCATAATATATTTTATCTGCCCAACACTTCATATATTTGCCTTATGTAGACCAACCAGCTTCCTGTTTGTGGTTGATGCCTTCTATTTTGGCAGTAGTGGGAGTTGTCAGGATCATGGTGTGTGGACCCATCTGCATGGGAGTCAGTCCTTGGGTGAGGTACTGGATCTGCTGGAAGCACCTTTGGACAGTCTTTTGAACAGTTTGCCGAATAACCTATAAATCCTACAAGTACTTAGGAAAGAGTGGTTACGTTTCTTTTATTATTTGATTCATGTAATTTACTTATCCTGAACCTTTGGGTACCTGTGGGTACAATGTAACTTTAAATTAGCTTCTAATTAATATTGAGTTCCTTTTATACTAGCTTTGAGATTATGGACACAAATGTAGGTTCAATACTAGAATGGACAAGCTAAACCTGGAAAGAACTATATATGTAGTAATTTCCTAACAATTGTCAATTAATTTATTAAAGTCTATTTCTAAATGTTTACCTGAGAAAATATATTTCTTTCCTGTTTTTAAATCTTTTCTAATTGGTTTCACATAAACCTTTTGCAATAAGGGACCCAAAACCCCATTGATTCTGGTGGCATCTATTCATTTGAATTAGTATGTTTCGATTTTGAGGTAGACTGGAAGAATATATAATTAACAATAAAATTAAATAGCTAATGTTAACAAATACTATAACAAGCATCTTAATACAATAAAATGACTAAAGCCTACTAGATTATTAAACAAAAATAAAATTCTAATATAATAGGATTTAAAATAAAATTCTTACAGTCACAAGTGTCCTTAACATGTTAACGTAATTTCACTAAATCTATATTGACACCATTGAAGATTTTTATTCACAAATATAACTTGATTTATATTTCAGTTTGAGAAATGTCCTAAAGAGCAGGAGTTATACAAATTCAGGAAAAGTTTACAAGGCACTGGAACCATGGTCATATTTCTACACTTTGCAGCTAGAGTTTAATGCCTTCATGATTATTGCTTTTAACTAGAATTAGGATCAGGTCCCAGCCTACAATAGGCATGGGACATTGAGACAAGAGGAATAAAGGAGACGCTATACATTAAATAAACCAACAAAATCAGACTGTCATTACCCCCAGTAAAGATCTTTGAGAGATAAATAAAAATTAAATATTCAGGCAAGGCATAGTAAATGGCCCTTGTATTTACAATAAATGAGATCAGTTTTACCTGCCTCTTGGAAGAAATTTCCTTAGGCTCGTAAATGGCCTTCAGTGGCAGGTCCCAACAGGCCAGGCAAGGTCAGGTCACAGGTAGCTGGAAAGGACTAGAAGAGACTGAACCCTCCCTCCGTGGAGCAAGGGGGCAGCTTACCTTCTCATGTCCCTTTTACTACAGCAAAGACATGTCCCCTGGTGGGGCAGGAAGCCTGGCAGGCCTCAGCTCAATGACCTTTCTTTCCACTCTTGACACAAGGCCCTGATGAAATCCTATGAAGCCCCTTCGGGGCGCTGGAATCTATTAATGGTATATGCCAAAAGCTGGTATTTTCCTGATCTCTTTTGGGTCTTATTTGCCTTTTCTGTTTCTATCTTGGTCATTATAGACCTTAAAAGCCATGCTCAGAAGATCTCACTGAGGGGCTTGAGAGCCCTTTTCTGTCTATACAAACTCTTGGAAAAGGACAAAAGCAATGTTATTAGCTGGATTAAATTAAGAAAAACAAGTTTTTGGTGCCTCCTTTAGAATTCCAGAGTCTCTTCACTGCTGAATAACTCAGTACATTAGTATTCAAAATAAATTTCAACAAAAGCATGATAAAATAGATTCGCAAAAGTTCCAGGATATGACTTCTTTTTCTTATATTACCTAATATTGTTTCAAAATGATAATAAACTAAACATTACATAAAAAGACATTATTGCCTGACCTGTGGTAGCGCAGTGGATAAAGCGTTGACCTGGGAACACTGAGGTCGCCAGTTCAAAACCCTGTACTGGTCTGGTCAAGGCACATATGGGAGTTGATGCTTCCAGCTCCTCCCCCCTTTCTCTCTTTCTCTCTCTCTCTCTCACTCTGTGTCTCCTCTCTAAAATGAATAAAATAAAATTTAAAAAATTAAAAAAAAAAAGACATTATTGCCTGACCAGGTGGTGGCGCAGTGGATAGAGCATCAGACTGGGATGCGGTAGACCCCGGTTCGAGACCCCGAGGTCGCCAGCTTGAGCACAGGCCCATCTGGCTTGAGCAAAAAAAGCTTGCCAGCTTGGACCCAAGGTCGCTGGCTCCAGCAAGAGGTTACTCGATCTACTGAAGGCCCGTGGTCAAGGCACATGTGAGAAAGCAATCAATGAACAACTATGGTGTCGCAATGGCAACAGAAAACTAATGATTAATGCTTCTCATCTCTCTCCGTTCCTGTCTGTCTGTCCCTATTCTATCCCTCTCTCTGACTCTCTCTCTCTGTCCCTGTAAAAAAAAAAAGACATTATTAAAAACTTCTAATATTTAAACTAAGATTTTAATATTACAGAGCTATAAAACAGCAAATAAAGAATTAACAAAAGGCCTTTAAAATAACACATACATTTTAACATAGAAAATACGGGGTTTTTTACACAATAATGGGGGGAGACAATAAATCACCACTCCTAACCCAGTGGTCAGAAAACCTATTAGTTAATAGAACCAATTACTAACAGTACAATACCTGAATTTTTTTAAGACCCAAATTTTAAATTTAACTTTTTATTTTTTTTTAATTTTATTCATTTTTAGAAAGGAGACACAGAATGAGTGAGAGAGAGAGAGAGAGAGAGAGAAAGGGGGGAGGAGCTGGAAGCATCAACTCCCATATGTGTCTTGACCAGACAAGTGCAGGGTTTTGAACTGGTGACCTCAGTGTTCCCAGGTCGACGCTTTATCCACTGCGCCACCACAGGCCAGGCTCAAATTTTAAATTTGTTGGCACCTTCCCTATTGAGGTAGCGCCCACACTTGGCACTTCGTTGGAGAGCTATACCTAAGAGGGCAAAAAGGACTTATGTGGCCCGTGAGCTATTTGCAAATGGCAGCTTGCTGACCAGAGTTCTTAGAAGGGAAAAGGAAGAGAACTTTGACGTGTTTGTCCCTCTTTGCACAACTCGAGGGCTGACTTGAACCCTAGCCTGGCCAAGAGGCGAGGGTCTTCACTCAGTCGCTAAGCGACACTCTCTCAGGACTTCTGTTCCCTTCTCCTTTGTTGCCAAATTAGGGACACGGTTGTTATGGGAGAGGTGGCGCATACGGTCGGGCATTTGGACTTAGCATTTCCAAAAGCCAAGCTGACTTTTATTCCCTCCCCTGGCATCTGTTTAGCTTTATTTTTTACAATAAGAGCAGTGTTGGGCAGATAAAATATATTATGCTCACTTTGTTAAAGATGGCGCTGCCACATGGAAGTCCGTCGCCCAGGTGATGATATATATATATATATATTTTTTTAATCTGAGTTTGCTTTATTGAATACTATCCCACACCCAATATTTACAGATGTAATTAAGTGAAATATATAAGATTATCATAAGGGACATTTTAAAAGGTTAATGTGAAACACTCCTAATGGAAATCAATTCATGTGTGTTACTACAATAATTCCTTTTTCAGCCAATATCCAACATGGTTCATTTCATAAAAACTTTTATCTTCAAGAAGTGATAAATCTGAGGAAATATAAAAAATTTCAAAAAAATATTTCCGTATCTAGTCATATCTTCCAGATTTTCTATACGGTCAATAGTTGATCATCTTTCGAAGGGCATCATAGCACTTCCATTTGTCTGGGATGTAGAATGGCTCAAAAATGTGAGGAAATGGAGTGTCATACCCACATACTCTTGATATAGGAGCCTCCAGGTTCAGGAAGCACTCTTCCTGAACTGTAGAGCTGATCTCCGACGCAAAGCCGCCCGTCAAGGGAGCTTCGTGACTGATCAGCAGCCGCCCTGTTTTGATCACAGACTTGCAAACGGTGTCCACATCCCAAGGTAGTATAGTCCTCAGATCAATGATTTCACAAGACACTCCAAGCTTTTCTTGAGCCATGGAAGCCACCTCTCGGATCACATGAACCTGAGTGCCCCAGGCAACCATAGTAACATCACTCCCTTCCTGAATGACTTAGGCCAGGGACAGGGGGATGTTGTATGGTTCTACGGGAACCTGTTCCACTGCTGCCCTGTAAAGTATTTTAGGTTCAAAAAATATACAAGGATTTTTATCCTCTATGCATGACAAAAGAAGTCCCTTGGCCTGGAAAGGGCTTCTGGGTACAACCACCTTGATTCCTGGGCAGTGGGCAAAAAAAGCTTCAGGACTCTGAGAATGATAAAGACCCCCATGGCCGACACAGCCCCAAGGAGAACGTATGGTGAGGCTTCCACAGTTAAAAAGATCCCCAGAGCGATATCGATACTTGGCAGCTTCATTAACAATCTGATCAAAAGCAGGAAAAATATAATCTGCAAACTGAATTTCTGCAATGGCGGTAGCACCAGTGACTGCAAGTCCAATCCCAAATCCAATAATTCCTTGTTCACATAATGGAGTATTAAAAACTCTATCTTTTCCATATTTGTCTCGCAAGCCAACAGTACATCTGAAGACTCCACCAAAGGCAACATCTTCACCAAATATTACTGCAGTAGGATCTTTGGCCAATGAGTTATCTAAGGCACTTGTTACTGCTTGGAAAAGATTCATTTTCTGAGTCTGCCCGTACTCCTGGGACTCCGGGTCGGGCTGGAAAGTGAAGTGAGCCACCTGCCGCCTCTGGGCTGCATCCCCGACAGCCAAGGAGGGCTGGAGGAAGCCCTGCAGCAGCCCAGCACAACGCAGCCGACGCCAGTGTCCCTCGGCTCCGTCCACACCTAGCCTCAACAGCCTGCCCGCAGTCGCCGCAATAGCAGCCATCCCCATTCGCCGCTCGCCCAGGTGATGATATTAGTTGCCCTCCTGCTTGGGAATGGGCGTGATTTTGTTAATATGTGTTGGGGGAAGGCTTTCGCGCCAAAAGGTTTTAAAAGGAAGAGAGATCATGTTGTTCCAGGAGAAGACGGATTGCGTTTTAGAAAGAGGGCAGAGAGCAGGGAGGAGAGCAGATTAAGGCCATGTGGAGACCAGGAAAAGCAGCCAAGATGGTGGAGCATTGAAGGAGAAGCCAGTTTGTGCAGAGTTTATGCAGGGAGAAGGAAGGAGATGGGGAACAGAGTTGAATAAGTCTGGTGAGCTAGAAGCCTTTGATTCTAGGAAACTCAGATAAGTCAGTAGCTTTGTGAGCACTGAATGAGTGGGTTTTGGAGCCCAGTGTGTGTTTTTACTTGCCTGCTGGGTGCAAGCTAGGATTAAAGCTTATGGCTCACCAGTTTTTGGCTCTGTTGTTCCATTACCGACTGTCTGAATCTAATGTGAACCTACATGAGCCAGGTGGCTGTGATGATGGCCTTGGCCATTGGCTTTACAAGCAGCAAATGAAATACAATTTTTATAAATTTATTTTCCTAATAATGGGCTGCATTTTAGCCTACATGAGGTTTCCAATCTTTCCTGCAATTCCCTGAAAATTCTTTTTACAGTTTTTACCATTATGGTTAACGCTGTGTGTAGTGGAATAATCCATTGCATGACCTTAGATAGGAACAGAGCCAACAAGTAAAGAATGTTTTGCCAAGAGAATTGTTTTGTGACTCAAAGGCAAGTCACTGAAACAGGTCTATGTAACTGAAGGCAGTTGCTAGACTTTCTTCTCAGTAAAACATTCTCATAAAATTTTGCTGCTCCCTTCAAGGCTATTCCTTGAGATAAAAGAAAGTAATGTTGTGGGAACCATAGGAGCAATAACAGTTAATGCCTTTTGATACTGTATTGTTATTAAGCTATCATGCAGATGTATCTTTAAGTAAAGGTTATAGTTGATGCTATGCCAATTTCTAAGTAAACAAGCTTTTTGAAATCTTGTGAATAAATATAAGACACAGCACGAACTCAGCACCATTTGCCTGAGCCAGCGGCGGTCCTTTGCTAGTTCACGATGATTTCATCCGCTGATCTCTCTCTGTGCTCCCGACTCATAACAACAACTGTGAGTCTTCCTTATGAGCTCCACATCTTCTACGTAACTGAGAGACTTGGAGGAGATTCCACCACGCCCTCGGTCTGCGAGAGAGTGCTGGAACCTTTTCCCTTATTTTTACACCAGTGGGGGCAACAAGCCATCATCCCCAACCCATGGAGAGCTTATTTTTATTTTAATTTTATTCCCTATAATTCTATTACTCATGCTTTTATCACTCCTTCTGGAGTTGCAATTTAACTTAAGAAACCACCAATTAACTAGCAAGGTCCACACCTATGGTTTGCTAATTTCTAAATTCTCTTTCTTTCCTTTAAGATTTTTTTAAAAAAACAAAGTTCTAATTTTTAATACTATTCCTACCCTACATTTTCCAAATGGCAAAACCTCCTTTGGTCTGCAAGTGGACATTTGAAACCATTTTCTATTCTATATTTTAGTTATCTCATTCTTTCTTTATTGCTCTTTCTACTCTGTGCCACACACAGCAAGCTGAACCTTATTCTAGCCATGCATCTGGAGGTGGCGGTAGGGCTCGCCTCTTGACGCTTACGTGCAGTGCCAGCAGAGACGGGAATGGTGGAGAGGGGAGAGACCATGCTCACGTCTGCCTCTCCTTGGCTAGGGCCCCACCCCTTCGCTCCACGCACTGCGCTGCCCAGCTCGGTTATTCTCTCACTCAAACTGCTTACTTGCTAGTCTTTTAGAGGATGGAGGAACACTTTCAATTTCTGGGCTCCACTTTTCTCTCTTCCCTGTGGCTTCTCGTAATATGGGACATTTAATTTTCCAATGTCAATTTTCCTTACAATACATGCATTGATTCTTTTCTAGCTTAGTCTTATTCTTTTTTTTTTTTTTTTTTACAGGGACAGAGAGAGAATCAGAGAGAGGGATAGATAGGAACAGACATACAGGAACAGAGAGAGGTGAGAAGCATCAATCATTAGTTTTTCATTGCCGTTGCGACACCATAGTTGTTCATTGATTGCTTTCTCACACGTGCCTTGACCACAGGCCTTCAGCAGACCGAGCTACCCCTTGCTGGACCCAGCGACCTTGTGTCCAAGCTGGTGAACTTTTGCTCAAGCCAGATGGGCCCACGCTCAAGTTGGCAAGCTCAGGGTCTCGAACCTGGGTCTTCCACATCCCAAACCGATGCTCTATCCACTGCGCAACCGCCTGGTCAGGCTAGTCTTATACTTTTTTGAATTTCTTTGTTTTTTAACAGAATTTACATTAACTTCCTCATAATTCTTCTCAAGGGTAGCTAGTCCTCACGTGCCTCGGAGAACTCTTCTTCCTCCTCTGGGGATCCCTTATTCTTAGAAGAGCTTGTCTCTTGGAATGCTGCTACTATTGCTTTAGTTACTCTTTTTTCCTTGTTTTTGACTCAAATTTTGCATGACCAAGAAGACATGGCACCCACTTTGTATTGAGCATGTTTTAAGCCACTGTGGTGGATTCATTATTAAATTTAGCCACCGATCAATGTATGGAAACTGATCGGGACAACCTGGGTTCCCAATTACTATATTCTAGACTGTCCTTATTATCCGGGGATTAGAATTCCCGGTTGTTATTACTTATTATAAAACTGAAACTTGTTTCAGGAGAATC
Organism: Rhynchonycteris naso; assembly: GCA_037038555.1. NCBI lineage: Eukaryota > Metazoa > Chordata > Mammalia > Chiroptera > Emballonuridae > Rhynchonycteris > Rhynchonycteris naso. The sequence goes on from CM073001.1 coordinate 98,451,051, forward strand.
TAAGAATTAGCGCACCAATAAGATAAAAGGATAAGACAGATAATTAACTAGCACCCAGAATAAAAGGTGTTTGACTATAGAGATATTAATTATTATACAAGACAAGGGGAAGAAGCCAACTGAAGAGAATGATTCTTTTCAGAGAAAAGAAAAACCTGACAGGGCGTCTGAAACTAATCTGAGAACAAAGAGAGGACAACGATTCTCCACTTAAGATTGCTTTATAGTCAGAGCTGCCAGTTTTAGCACAAAAGACCAAAGCCAGGCTTTAAAACAAACACATTTTACACATTAAACAAAGGACTTACATACTAACACAAAGGAGCGCGCTTTCATAAATAAGGGAAGGCCTCCTCCCCGTGGCCTCTCAGGTGTATGCAGGTCGCATCCTGCAAGGACTTTAAACTTTAAACCCAGGTGTAAAGCCAGTGGCCAAGGCCAACATCACAGCTGCTGGCTCTTACAGGTTCGCATTAGATTTGGACAGACAGTAATGAAACAACGGAGCCAAGAACTGGTGAGCCATCAGCTTTAATCCTAGCTTGCACCCAGTGGGCAAATAAAAACACACACTGGGCTCCAAAATCCCCTCATGCAGTGCTCACAAAGCTACTGACTTATCCGAGATTCCTAGCATCAAAGGTTTCTAGCTCACCAGACTTATTCACCTCTGTTTCTCATCTCCTTCTCCCTGCACAAACTCTGCACAAACTGGTTTCTTCCTCAGTACTCTGCCATCTTGGCTGCTTCTCCTCTCCTCCACGTGGCCTTAATCTGCTCTCCTCTCTAATGCTAACCTCAGGAACGAAGAGAGAGCAAGCTCCCGGTCTGCCCCACTTTATAGTGTAGAAATCCAAACCTTTAATCCAATCTACAAACAAGGAAGTCTCTGATACAGTCACTTATCTGAGGCATAATGAGAAGATTCCTCATGAGAATACACCACCCCACATCATGAAATCAGTCAAGGGTGTGGGGAAAAGCTTACTCTTAAAACTAAGCCTTAGGCTATAATGACCTGGCCTGCCCACAGCTTGTCCCCCAACACACATTAATATGAACAGACTTCCATGTGGGCAGCACCATATTTAACAAAGTGAGCACAATATATTTTATCTGCCCAACAATCCACCCCTATGCTCACTTTACTACCCACAATCTACACCACTGGCATCCCTGTACAAGGAAATTAGGTACATTACACAAATTACAAATACATGACAAATCATACAATTTCAGCAATTACAAAGATATACTTCACCAGTCTCTGAGCACTTTGCCCAAAGTGCAAAATGTCCTTGGCCTTCTCTCTTGCCATTTGAAAGGTTTTCTGGAGCAGGGGGAGGGTCTCTATCAAAGCCGCCCCCCAGCCCCATCAGGGTATTTCACATTGTCCAAAATTCATAAGTCCATTCAACAAAGGAGCCAGTGCTCACTCGGTTGTAGTACAGGAATCAGTCCAGGCACATGGGGCCCTTAGCCTCCCCCCTCATTCCTGCCATCATGGCAGGTCTCACACTGTCTTAAAGAGGAGCATGTGGCAATGGTAGTCAGCATTTCCATCTCTGCTCTGGGGAGCATGATGGCATCCCCCACTATGTCCCAAAATTGCAGACCTACCAGGAGTGTAGCAGGTACTCCTTCCAGCTGGGCTCTCATCTTCTAGAGACTGCAGATTGCAACTCTAGCCCAATTCTCCTCATCCTCCAAAGAGGAACTGAAAACACCAGTTCCTGCTGCTGGGCTTGAGCCCCGGGCCACCGCTGCCTTCTGCTCAACAGGCCTTGCAGCACCAGCCCCAGTCTCAGCCTCAGCCTCCCACTGCTGCTGGCTCTCCACAATGTCCAGGGAAATCTGCAACTCAAGAACCTGTGATTCCTTCTCCAGAGGCTGATCCATTTCCAGGCGAACCTCACGAACCTGGTCAGCCTCTTCTGGTGCTTGCTCCAGCTCCAGGGTTGGCATCTCTTTCTCCCGCGTTTGCTCCAGCTCCTTCCACTGCTCGGTTTGCAGATCCCAGGCAGCCTCTTCCACAGAGCTCTCGGTTTCCTCACACATGGCTGTAAAAGTCGGCCAGCCTATGGACCCCAAAAGAACAGTGATGGGGAACCAAAACAGCAGGCAGTCCTCTATTCCACCACTCAAAGGTGAAGGTGGCTCCATACTGATCTGTATCGAATCCTGCCGACTATGCCAAATGTAAAGCCAGTGGCCAAGGTCAACATCACAGCCGTCTGGCTCTTGCAGGTTTGCATTAGATTCGGACAGACAGTAATGAAACAACGGAGCCAAGAACTGGTAAACCATCAGCTTTAATTCTAGCTTGCACCTAGTGGGCAAGTAAAAACACACACTGGGCTCCAAAACCCACTCATTCAGTGCTCACTAAGCTACTGTCTTATCCGAGTTTCCTAGAATCAAAGGCTTCTAGCTCACCAGACTTATTCACCTCTGTTTCTCATCTCCTCCTGCACAAACTCTTAACAAACTGGCTTCTCCCTCAGCACTCTGCCATCTTGGCTGCTTCTCCTGGCCTCCATGTGGCCTTAATCTGCTCTCATCTCTTCTAATACTAACTTCAGGAACTCAGGAACCAAGAGAGAGAGAGAGAGCTACTGGTCTCCCCACTTTATACCGTAGAATCAAAACCTTTAATCCAATTATACAAACAAGGAAGTCTCTGTATAATGGGATTCCTCATGAGAGTGCACCACCCTACATCATCCAATCAGTCAAGGGTGTGGGGAAGAGCTTACTCTTAAACTAAGCCTTAGGCTATAACGAGCCGGCCTGCCCACAGCCTGTTCCAGAACACACATTAATATCAATGAACTTCCATGTGGGCAGCGCCATCTTCAACAAAGTGAGCATAATATATTTTATCTGCCCAACACCTACATACTTCTGAAGTTACAACTCAGCGACACGGACAATCTGCTTTACCTACACATCTCTGGAGTTACAACTCAGTAAAAGCAGTGGCTTTGCTTTAACTACAAAATTCCAGAGTTACAACTCAGCAAAACGAAAGATCTACCTCACCTACAATCTTCGGAGTTTCAGCTCAGCAAAGCAGAGGCCCTACGTACATCACCAGAATCACAACTCCGGAGTCACAACTCAGCAAGGTCCCCCAAATTACCTACATTCTAGTCCCAAACAAATTTGACCAGAACCAGTTTCAGGCAGAAAAGTGAAAGTAAGTATTCAGAGGAAAGCCAGAACAATTCAGTAAAGCAGAAAGAGTTGCTTTACTTACTGAAAGATGGAAGACCCTAACGTGCCGCCAATGAACGAATAAGCGAAGAACCAAACAGCCGAATAAGCGAAATCAGGCTTTATTGGGAGGACTCCGGGCGAGTTCACTGACCCTCGGATGTGAGTCTGTGAAGGCGCGCCCAGGGAGGGTTTTGGGGTTTTTTATATCTGCAGAGGGTGGAGGATGGTAACGGTCGACTGGTTTGGTGAGGCGTGCAGTTCCTGCAACGGCCTTGGGGACAGACAGTTCCAAGAATTTGGGCGTGTGCGGTTTGAGCAAGATTAACAATTATCAGAAAGCTCAGGGACAGGGAGGGTTTCACTACCCAACCCAGAGGCAACTACCGGACACTTACCTCCTTGATTTCTCTGCCGAATAGTTCAAATTGTCAAATTTGGGAAATGGGGGTGTCTACCAGGGAACTGTCCAGAAACAAAGGAAGACTGGGAGCCCTGACAACATTTCAGGTGGCACACCTCTCCTCAGGACTCAAGTGGGACCAGGCAGCCTCCTGGAGAGACCAGCCGATTCGGGGTGCTTCTACCCAATGACGTGACACACTGTAGGCCCCACGTGGGCGCCCAATGTTATAAAGTTTCGAATTCACAATTCGACACACCCAAATTGTGCAGACACCAAAAATAGCTCTGGGGCTGTTTATATACTCTTAATTATACATAGGAGGGGAGAAAACATGACATCACAGCATAAGTTTATACCTTTTGTTTAGAGATACATACATTAACTACATGCTTTCAGGAGGGGAGGGGTAGTTTCCATAGGGACAAATGCCTGTAAATGGTTCATCAGTATAAGAAAAGATTTTAATTTAATCTTTTTCTTCCTGTACCTGGCTAGCTATTCACCCTTCCCCCATAGGTATGGGGGAAGGTCAGAGAATCCAAGTCTCCTTCCTTTTCTGCATTTACAACACAATGCCATCGGCCTTCTTGATTTTATGCTAATCACACAAGTACAAAGATCATTTTCAAAATCTCTCTTTGCACGCCTAGCCCAAAGTAATAAAATGTTCTTTAAGCGTCCTAAAATATCAACATTAACTCTGTCTCTTTTGGCACTACAAGAAAATGTAGAAAATGTAGAAGGCTTTGTTTTTATATCACAAAACCCAGAAGCCATACGTTTCTGTCAGAGTCCAACCAGATGACAGAACCCACACAGTGATTTTATTAACATAAAAAAGCTAACAAAGAATTGAGAAAAAGCCTGACCAGGCGGTGGCCCAGTGGATAGAGCGTTGGACTGGGATGCGGAGGATCCAGGTTCAAGACCCCAAGGTCGCCAGCTTGAGCGCGGGTTCATCTGGTTTAAGCAAAGCTCACCAGCTTAGACCCAAGGTCACTGGCTTGAGCAAGGGGTAACTCGGTCTGCTGTAGCCCCATGGTCAAGGCACATATGAAAAAGCAATCAATGAACAACTGTGTTGCAAAAAACCCTGATAATTGATGCTTCTCATCTCTCTCCATTCCTGTCTGTCCCTATCTATTCCTCTCTCTGACTCTCTCTGTTCGTAAAAGAAAAAGAAAGAATTGAGAGAAAAAAAAAAAGAATTATCAACTGCAAAAAAATACTGGAAGAGCAAAAACAAATAGCATACATGAAATAAGATGAAATATGTATATTGATCTCTGACCCAGTATCTGCTACTCTTTGATCTTTGACCCCAGCTCTTGACACAGGGTTCCTTAAACCTTTGTCATTCTCTGATAGAGGTGCTAGGAGCACCTTTTATTCTAATGTCTGGTCTTTGACCCATTCCTGACACAGAACTCCTAAAATCCTTGGAATTTCCGGAATGATGAGATGATAAGAGACTTACGCAGAACTAACCCCCTCAGAACTTCCTGGGTGATAGAAGTCTTGTTTGTTCTAATGCAGTGACTCTTGGTGGGCTCCTGGATGGGGGCCCTCACCGGAAGGACTAACATGATTAGAACTTAGAACACTTATCCCCAACCTTTACTCTCCAGAAAGAGAATAGGGCACAGAGGTGGGGTTAACAATTGTTGGGCAGATAAAATATATTATGCTCACTTTGTTAAAGATGGCGCTGCCCACGTGGAAGTTCGTTGATATTAATGTGTGTTCTGGAATAGGCTGTGGGCAGGCCGGGTCGTTATAGCCTAAGGCTTAGTTTAAGAGTAAGCTCTTCCCCACACCCTTGACTGATTGGATGATGTAGGGTGGTGCACTCTCCTGAGGAATCTCATTATACAGAGACTTCCTTGTTTGTATAATTGGATTAAAGGTTTTCATTCTATGGTATAAAGTGGGAGAGACCAGTAGCTCTCTCTCTCTCTTGGTTCCTGAGTTCCTGAGGTTGGTATTAGAGAGCAGAGCAGATTAAGGCCATGTGGAGGAGAAGTAGCCAAGATGGCAGAGTGCTGAGGAAGAAGCCAGTTTGTTAAGAGTTTGTGCAGGAGGAGATGGGAAACAGAGGTGAATAAGTCTGGTGAGCTAGAAACCTTTGATTCTAGGAAACTCGGATAACTCAGTAGCTTTGTGAGCACTGAATGTGTGGGCTTTGTGAGCCCAGTGTGTGTTTTTGCTTGCCCGCCGGGTGCAAGCTAGAATTAAAGCTGATGGCTCACCAGTTCTTGGTTCCTGTGTTTCATTACCGACTGTTCGAATCTAATGTGAACCTGCACGGGTCGGGCTGCTGCGATGGCGGCCTCGACTACTGGCTTTACAACAATCCATTGTGCCTGTGAAGAGGCCTCCATCGAACTCCCTGAATATGGACTTCACAGAGCTTCTGGGTTGGTGCAGTGTAGCCCAGTTCCATGGGGCCAGAAATTCCTGCACTGGGGACCCTTCTGGACCTTGTACTGTGCACATCTTCATCTGGCTGTTCATCTGTATCCTTTTCTACAGTCTTTATTATAAACCAGCAAACTGAAGTGTTTCCCTGCATTTTGTGAGCTGTTCTGGCAAATTATTAAAAATGACGAGGAGGCGATGAGAACCCCTAATTAATAGCTGGTTGGTCAGAAGTACAGGTGACAACCCGGAACTTGCGAATGGCATCTGAAATGGAGACAGCCTTGTGGGACTGAGCTCTTAACCTGTGGGGTCTTTACTAACACCGGGCAGTTAGCGTCAGAATAGAGTTAAATTGCAGGACAACCAGTTGGTGCCTTGTTCGGCAGATAAAATATAATATGCTCACTTTGTTAAAGATGGCGCTGCCCACATGGAAGCCCGTCACCCAGGTGATATTATTTGCCCTTATGCTTGGGATGGGTATGGGGGAAAGGCTGTAATGTAAGCAGGCCAGGTCATTATAGCCTAAGGCTTAGCTTTAAGAGTAAGCTCTTCTCCACGCCCTTGATTGATTGGATGATGTAGGGTGGTGATGTAGGGAGGAATCCCATTATGCCTCAGATGGGTGACTTTGTATCAGACTTCCTTGTATGTATAATTGGATTAAAGGTTTGGATTTTCTAGGCTATAAACTGGGGCAGTCTGGGAGCTTGATCTCTCTCTCCCTTGGTTCCTGGGTTCCTGAGATTAGTATTAGAGAGAAGAGCAGAGTAAGGCCACGTGAAGGCCAGGAGAAGCAGCCGAGATGGCAGATTGCTGAGGAAGAAGCCAGTTTGTTAAGAGTTTGAGCAGGAGGAGATGGGAAACAGAGGTGAATAAGTCTGGTGGTGAGCTAGAAACCTTTGATTCTAGGAAACTTTGATAAGTCAGTAGCTTTGTGAGCACTGAATGTGTGGGTTTTGGAGCCCAGTGTGTGTTTTTGCTTGCCTGCCGGGTGCAAGCTGGAATTAAAGCTGATGGCTCACCAGTTCTTGGCTCCGGTGTTTCATTGCCATCTTTCCGAATCCAATGCGAACCTGCACGGGTCAGGCGGCTGTGATGGTGGCCGCGACTACTGGCTTTACAGTAATGAAACACAGGAGCCATGAACTGGTGAGCCATCAGCTTTAATTCTAGCTTGCACCCGGCGGGCAAGCAAAAACACACACTGGGCTCACAAACCCACACATTCAGTGCTCACAAAGTTACTGACTTATCCGAGTTTCCTAGAATCAAAGGTTTCTAGCTCACCAGACTTATTCACCTCTGTTTCCCATCTCCTCCTGCACAAACTCTTAACAAACTGGCTTCTTCCTCAGCACTCTGCCATCTTTGCTATTTCTCCTGGCCTTTACGTGGCCTTACTCTGCTCTCCTCTCTAATACTAATCTCAGGAACCCAGGAACCAAGAGAGAGAGATCAAGCTACTGTTCTCTCCCACTTTATAGCAGACTCAAAACCTTTAATCCAATTATACAAACAAGGAAGTCTCTGATACAAAGTCACCCATCTGAGGCATAATGGGATTCCTCCCTACATCACCACCCTACATCATCCGATCAGTCAAGGGTGTGGAGAAGAGCTTACTCTTAAAAACAAAGCCTTAAGCTATAACGACCCGGCCTGCTTACAACTTTTTCTCCACAGCCATCACAAGCATAAGGGCAAATAATATCACCTGGGTGATGGGCTTCCATGTGGGCAGCACCATCTTTAACAAAGTGAGCATATTATATTTTATCTGCCGAACAGTGCCCATTGAAAATTGGAGGATTGCTTGGTGTGGAAAGCCCTCACATTTTGTTGCGAGTCATAGTAGAATGAACCGGAGTTCAAAAGAGCTGGAGAGTAGAAATGGAACAAGTGTAGACAATGAGACAGACCACAGCTTTAAAATTATCTCCTGAAGACACTGGGATACGGAGAAGACAGACAGTAGAGATGCCACAGCATGAAAGTGGGGCCTCCAAAGATGGAAAACAGACGAGGGAACTGAACAGATAGTGTAAGAAAATATTCCTAAATAAACCTGTGCACAAAATGGTCCCTGCCAGGACTTAATCAGACATTCAAAAGAAACAACCTCTCTTCCTCTTTCTCTTCCTCTTTTTTTCCCCCTATCCCTTCTAATCCATTCAGTCCAAAAGTCACTTGGTGGCCCTAAGCAAATAGGCATGCACGTAGGGAATGAGGGACAGTAGTATGCGAGCCTGAACAGTAAGGAGGGCATGTGGGTAGAAGAGTGTAGGACTAAATGTCTGTGGCCCCTACCCCCGCAAATCCTCATGTTGAAATCCTAACCCCCAATGTGATGGATGTAGACTACGGGGACTTTCAGAAGTGATTATGTTATGAAAGTGAAGTCTTCGTGAATGGAATTAGCATCCTTATTAAAGGGATCTCAGCCCCAGCTAGGTGGCTCAGTGGATAAAGCGTCGTCCCTGTGCACCAAGGCCACAGGTTTGATCCCCGTCAGGGCACCTTCAGGAAGGAAACAACGAGTTCACAACTAAATGGAACTAAGTTGCCCAACAAGTTGATGCTTCTCTCTCTCTCCCCCTTCGTCTCTATTTCTCTCCCTCAAATCAATGGAAACATTAAAAAAAACTTTAAAAAATTTAAACAAATAAGCAATTTAACCTGATTTTTTTATAATAATGAAATGCTCCTCTACCTCCTACCTCCCTCTTTTTGTGGGGGAAGCCCAATTGACAGCTCCTCCTTTCAGGCATTTTGAGGCCCCCGGGAATGCTCATGCTGTCTGTGGTTTATGCTTCCTTGTCACTAACCAGCAACCCCTGCTTGGAGAACTGCCGTTCAGGTACATGTCTGCTGCTCACACTCTGCAAACGCTGAGCTCTGGCCAGCCCTACAGGGGGTCTGTGTTCTCTCAGAAGTCCCATGTACAAATATGCCCTGACAATGACAAAGGGTTGCACGCAGAGTTCTGAGTGTTCTTACAAAGAAACTGGAAAATCTACATGCCCATGAGATACATCTCTCCTCCCCTGAGTCAGAGAACATCAGCGCCGGAAACACCCCCAGAGGTGACCCAAAGTAATGCCATAGTTCTACCTGTGAGGATAGCCCCAGCCACCCTGGGCTGCTCACTACCAGAACTCGGGATGATTTGTGCAGACCAGGCAGGGAGCAGGGAGCGCCAAATTATGGAAACCAGATCACATCAGCTTCTGGGTGTTCTTAGCCTCACCTGCTCCTCTGCCCCTCCCCCGTTCAGTTATACACCCAAGTGTTTACAGGTGACTTCACCCTCTTCTAGCTGCCAGAGAGAAGATAGTCATAGAAGTTCTGATAGTCCCAGAGCCCTGTAGGAAGCCTGAGCTGAGCCTGTGACCCCTGTGCCTCAGGGTGAATGGGTGGAGTCAGCCTGGAAGACATCAGGCTTGTCAGTCCCCCCCCCCCATCCCCAAGATTCTGTGGCTCTCCCATTGCCCTGAGGGCTCCACACCCAGGGGACCTCTACCAGTGTCATACACGCCCTGGGCTCAGTGCCTGGGCTCCTGACAGGAGCTGAGCTCCATTCTAAATTCCCAGCACCACTAGTTTGTAATCTGCCCCCCTCCTCTCTCTCCTGGAGATTTCCTCACCCAAGTACTTTGCCCTGAAGAAATGTCTTCTTCCATTTTCTGCTTCCCCACTAGGCACAGCCATCCTCCTTGCCCTCAGCAAGCCACAGAGCCAGCGCCTAAGGGAGCTCCAGGGTGGCACAGGGAGTGATCTGTCAGCAGGTGGAGCTTTGGATCCAGAGCACATGGCAGCAGGTGGAGAGACAGCCCTTCCTCCCTGGGGGAGTTAGCAGCAATTAGGAGGGGTCCTCCTGGTGAGGAACAGAGATGGGGACCTACAGAGGCCACCCAGTCCCTCCTGGAGCCACCAGCAGCCTCAGCGATAAAGGCAGTGTTGATCTGTGCTGCAAGTGCAGAGGCAGCCTGGCCATTCCTCATCTGCCCCTCCCCCTGGAGGAAAATGGAGGACCTGAACTGGAGGGGGTCAGGACACTCTCCTGAGCCAACCTCAGCCCCTCCCTGGGGCCCTGTGGTCCCTATTCCAGGACTCTCAGCCCCTGGAACAGTCCTCTAAGGCCTAAAATCATACGTGGCACCTACCCAGTAAATATTTGCTGAATGAATGGGTGACTCCGAAAGTAAGGCCTGCTTACCTGTAGCTGCTGGTTTCATGGCAAACCAGGGTGCAGCTTGTGTATCCTTTTTGCATGGGGACGATGCCCCATTGCCCTCATGGTCTCATTCCCTGTCCCATAGCAAAAACTCTGTGGGATTGCCAGTGTCCATTTTGCTAGTCTCACTCTGCTTGGGCAGAAGCAAGGTTTGGGAGGCCCCCGGGATTCTCTCATTTTTACTAGTCTGGGCAGAATCCTGCCCTCATTCTCGTCTGACTGGTTTGGATGACTCCATTGCATGGGGCCTGCACTTCTAAAAACATAAACATCTCTCCCACAGTTCAGCCTTCCTTCCCCAGGGCAGCTGCTCACCCTGGCGAGGACAGAAGCAGGGCCGGATAGTGTGCTCCTTGACTGTGTCTCTGCAGAGGGTCTAGAGGAAATCCTTAGTAAATTTTTCCCCCAGAAATGCTTGGGCAAGTATGAGCAGCAACCTGCTCGTGAGGAGTTTATTCACTCATTCCATACATATTTCTACCTGCTCTTGCCATGTCAGGCTCTGTTCCAGGAGCTAGGGTACAGCAGTGGACACAACAAAGTCCCTGCCTACACAGAGTGTGCCTTCTAGGGTGGGAAGACAGACTATAAACACACGAATAATACTCTGGGAGGCGCTTAGTGCCAAGAAGAAAAATCAATCAGAGTAAGGGGATATAGGGCGGGAGGGAAGGGCTTTGTGCCCTCGTTATCCGAGGAGGGGTCCTCAAAGAAGGTCTTCCCAATAAAATGAAATTTGAGCAGAGACCTGGAGGAAGTGAGCTATGTGTGAATCTGCAGGAAAATGGTTCAGGCAGAGGGATTAACAGCACAAAGACCCCAAAGCAAGAGTGTCTGGTGTGTTTGAGTGACAACCAAGTGTCTAGAGTGGCTTGAGTGAGGGTAGAGGGATAGATCTGGTAGGCAGCAGGGAGCCAGCTTACAAAGTTCATGACAAAGAATCTAGATTTGTTTCATGTGGCATGAGAAGGCATTCTGAGGGGAGGAGAGACATGATCTGACTTGAGTTATAACAGGCTGCTGGGTGAAGAATAGACTAGGTCTGGGTAAGGGTGGGGGCAGGGAGACCAGGCTTTGCAGTAGCTGAGAGCGACTGTGATGGAAATAGTAGGAAATGAGTGGGATCTACAAAGGCAAGGCAAAACCAACAGGATTTTCCAGTGGGTGGCACATGCAGCATTAGAGAAAGCGAAAAGTCCCAGATGACACCAGGGATGACTCAAAATGTTGATCTGAGCAAACAGGAGGAATGATGCTACCATGAAAAAAAAAATGCTCAAAAAGCCAGGATCTTGTATTTCTCTAAAGAGAAAATGAAAATCAGGAATCGAGAAAGGGACGTGCCAAGGAGCTGGACATAGTATAGTCTACTGAAGAGGGTAACCCTGTGAAGGTGTGTGCTGATGTGCACTGGACAGGAGCACAGGAGGGGCACAAAGAGGACATGACCCGACAGTGGGCACATGGGTGCACATGCAGGTGAGCCCGTGCCATATGGAGAGGATGACACTATGGGTGTGCATTGGGGTCCGTACATGCCATACGGTACAAGGCACACCCAGACAGAGTGTTGGTGAAGTAGCAGCCAGGAATGGCAGTTTACTCACTTCACTTTGACCAATGTATGTGCTAAATCTTTGATTTGAATCGTCCAGTAAGATTCAATCAGGTCAATATTATCTATGGCAAAACCTTGAGGTTTTATTTGGGACTTTGTGTAAACATCAAAAGGATTAGTTGAGAATGAGAAACATATAATCCTGGAATGAGAACCGTAGTCAATTTACTCTAAATTCTTCTGGACAATAAACTACGTATAAATATGGTGCAGAAGGTTTTTTGTGTTGTTTTTTTTTACAGGGACAGCGAGAAAGAGTCAGAGAGAGGGATAGATAGGGACAGACTGACAGAAATGGAGAGAGATGAGAAGCATCAATCATTAGTTTTTCGTTGCCTTTGCGACACCATAGTTGTTCATTGATTGCTTTCTCACATGTGCCTTGACCGCAGGCCTTCAGCAGACCAAGCCACCACTTGCTGAAGCCAGCGACCTTAGGTCCAAGCTGGCGAGCTTTTGCTCAAGCCAGATGGGCCCGCGCTCAAGCTGGCGACCTCAAGGTCTTGAACCTGGGTCTTCCGCATCCCAGTCCGACGCTCCATCCACTGCGCCACCGCCTGGTCAGGCCAGAAGGTTCTTATCTCAGCCTTCAGTTTCTCCTCTCTCAGAAGCTGGTGAAAATCCATGAATTAGTGCTGCCAAGAAAACAGTCTCTTACTCTCAGGTATCCTCAGTCCAAGGAGTCTTCCATGTCCTGCTTTGTGGGAACCATGCTGAGATTTTCTCATTTGGCGTAGTTTGCTTGGACATCTTTATTTCTTGCTTCAAACTCTCAGTTACTATCCCTGATCAAGGATTCATGGATTTTGCTTGTGTTTGTATTTCAAAGGAAGATTTGCTTCCCTTCAGTATGCGTGAGGAGGCCATGTGATGGAGCAGTTCTGTTTCCCATACCGTGCTGTGTTTCCTCTCTGCGGTCAACCCCCTCTGGGAGCTTTGGTGGTGGGACAGACGTCATAAAGCTGTCGGACACAGACAGCACACAGGGGACCTCACATTGGCGGTGTGTGAATAGAAAAAACTCTCCATTTCCTCTTCTCCACCAACTAAAGAGGGAAAACACTCTTTCTCCCTTATCTACTCTCTATATTTCACTTCTGGTCACCAAATACAGTGACCACCTACACGAAGCAATTCTCCAGGTCTCTGTGGACATCAACGGGGCGTTCTACGACTCAATTCAAGTCAACCTGACATTATCTCTGTGGGGTTATCACAGAGCCCACAATTTAGGCGCTGGTCCCACAGGAGTTGTTCCCACACCAACACACACACACACACACACACACACACACACACACACACACACTTCAGAGGCCAACACAAGTCCAGATTGTCACCTGTGCTTCTCAACTGTGGTTGTAAATCGGATTTGATAATTTGCTAGAGAGGCTCACAGAAATAATCTACCCTCCGACCATAATTTGTTAGAGAGGCTCAGGGAAATAATCTACCCTCCAACCATCTCTACATGTTCACCAATCCAGAAGCTCTCTGAACTGTGCTGTTTAGGGTTTTTATAGAGGCTTCATTATGTAGGCATGGTTGATTGAATTGTTGGCAATTAGTGATTAATTCAACCTCCAACCCCTCCAGAAATGGGGGATGGGGCGGGGAAAGTTCCAATTCTCTCATTACCTGGTTGGTTCCTCAGACAACCTGCCCCTATCCTCAGGAGCTTTCTAAAAGTCACCATATTAATATAAACTTAAGTGTATTTTTAAAAAGATTTGTTATAAACAAAAACACCTTTCTCTCTCTTTCACAAAGGAAATTGCACGCCCGGGTTTGGGGAATGCTCTGCCAGGAATGGCAATGAAGACCAAATATATATTTACTATTGTTGACATAGAAACATCCAAACCTGTAGAGAATTTTTATAAGACTTTACTTGAACCCTGATTTATTAATGTCACCCCATTAAAATTAACAATAATTAAAAAAAGACTTTATTTGAGCCAAAATGATGACAATGCCAGGAAGCAAGATTTATTTTTTTTTTTCATAATTGAATTTATTACGGTCTGGAAGCAAGATCTGGAGAATGACAATTTTGTAGTTCTTTTACACCTTTCAAATTAAAGATGGACCATAAGAAAGGTTACACAGAGCTGGTTATTTCAAAGGTGTGCTAACCTAGGTGCACAACAATGGACAGGTCTTGCTTAAAACTTTTACTAAAGAAGTTAGATGCCTGATGTATAACTACCCACCATGATCTGCCTGGTTAGGAATTTATGATCAGATCACTCTGTGAGGTCACTTTTGGTTAGCTTTATTACTGCACACCTTTTTTTGTCCACATTATAAATCTCAAAATCACAGTGAGCCTGCTGCACTACTGGCACATTTTCTATAATATTTTGTATATATTTTTTCCTGTGGGAATGCAACTCGAGTTTAATGAAAAAATGAGAAAACATAATCTACTTTCAAAATCTCTATTCCTGGCAGTCTATAAAGTACAAAATACCAGTAGATTTTCCTTGACATCATAAACCAATGGTAATTTATTTTTGAATTTATGAGCATAATTTGACTCCGTGACTCACCTTCTCACAGCCTCGGAGTCACCCCAATGGTATGTAAGACATCCTCTGGGAATTACTGAAGAGTGGCGTGTCTGACATAGTGTAGTCTCCTGGTCCAGAGTTGCCCTTGTCTTAGTCAGAGACATTGGACAGTCATAGATCTCCCTGTCTCTAGGACAGTGGTTCTTAACCTGGGTTCTATTGAACCCTAGGGGTTCGATGAGTCGGTCTCAGGGGTTTGGAGAAGCCTCTGCCGCGGAGGGAGGCCAGAATAAAGTAATACCGTAATTTGTTGTGAGTTCTTGCACTTTGTTGGTTTTGTTCTTTGAGCAAGGTGATATTCATGCACGGCTCATTTTGTGCACCAGTGAAAAAACATATACCTATGTCTTGAATTTGGAAAAAAAATCATATTTTATTTATCACTAAAGAAGGGTTCGGTGAATGCACATATGAAACTGGTGGGTTCAGTACCTCAAAAAAGGTTAAGAACCACTGCTCTAGGACCTAAACTCTTTTATTTTAAGCCAAGAAAAGCCCTATTCTCTACCATACCCAACTTAGAGGAATAGCCAGGATTTTTCCCCTGAGAAACCATAACAAGCTGGAAGAACCCCATCCTATCTAGGTATGTTCATATTCAGGGAACTGCCGCTGGCTCTTCCTCTAATATTCAGTTAGTTTCTCCTTCAGGGGTCAAAGAAACATTGAAGATGACGACAGCACTGGCCTCATGCGCAAGCATTCAGAGAATACAAGCAAACAAACGCACAGCCACCATAGCTTATCTAAGCTAGAATAACTGCTCCCAGAACCCAAAACATACCAGTCTAAATCACCACTGTTTCACCACTTGTCACAGGAGAATAATAGGTAGTCAAGGTTTAACTAACAGTGGGGTCTTTATTTTGCAAAGGCTCTAAAGCAAGGCAGTGGAATTCAAAGCTGCACAAGCTGTGCTGCTCCTTAAAATATCACCCAAATGACAGAAGGAAATTGTGGAAAGGACTTTGAGATTGAAAAGCTTTGGAGAAATGCTGTTTGAAACTGGACGTTTCACTTGGGGTAGCAAGTGATGATTCTGTGTTGTGCAAAGTCACCAGACTAAGAATATCTATGAAAAATTTCTTAATGATTTTAACAGTGGGAAATTGATACAAACCAAGCCTCCACAACCATACAATTCCCTCAGAAATTGGGCTCAGTCCTGGAAGGGGTAGGGGGCTTTTTTGAACCAGTCTCTTATGCAATGAAGAAACATGCATATGAGCAGTTGCTTCAGTTATTTCTTTTGTTAAATTCAAGTAAGGCCAAATTTAACACTGTATTTTAAAAATATCACATAAGATTGAGCCTATTCCTGTTAGCACTGCTCTATGTAGATCTCTATCCATCCTCTACCTGTGTCTATGCAGGTAATAATGGTGTTCACCCAATGTGGCTATTAGTATTTCAGCGATTTTAAAATTGGAATGGTTTGAACTTTTCTGTGTTTTTTGTTATAAAATAATTATAAAAAGAGCTTATAAGAAGTCTCATGGGCCCTGGCGGTGGCTAAGTGGATAGAGCATCAGCCCAGTGTACAGATGTCCTGGGTTCAATTCCTGGTGAAGGAAAACAAGAGAAGTGACCATCTCCTTCTCTCCTTCTTCCCCTCCTCCCTCAGCCAGTGCCTCAATTGTTTTGAGTGTGGCCCTAGGCACTGAGGGTAGCTCAGTTGGTCTGAGCCTGTCAGCCTCAAGCACTAAAAATAACTCGGTACTCCAGCATTGGCCCTAGACAACGTTTGCTGGGTGGATCCAGGTAGGGGCGCATATGGAAGTCTGCCTATCTTCCCTCCTCTCACCTAAAAAAAGAAAAGTCTCATGGTAGTTCAGTGGAAAGGGTATTTGCATAGGTATTATCGAAATGGCATTACACTTTATGATGCAATCTATCTAAACTGGTGTTTGTTTTTTTTTTTCTTACAGGGACAGAGAGAGAGAGTCAGAGAAAGGGATTTATAAGGAAAGACAGACAGAAACGGAGAGAGGTGAGAAGCATCAATCAGTTTTTCGTTGCCGTTGGGTCACCTTAGTTGTTCATTGACTGCTTTCTCACATGTGCCTTGACCACGGGCCTTCAGCAGACTGAGTAACCCCCTGCTGGAGCCAGCGACCTCGGGTCCAAGCTGACGAGCTTTTGCTCAAGCCAGATGGGCCCGCGCTCAAGCTGGCGAGCTCAGTGTCTCAGCTCAGGGTCTCGAACCTGGGTCTTCCGCATCCCAGTCCAACGCTCTATCCACTGCGCCACCGTCTGGTGGTTTTTAAATGGCTACATATTAAAAACCACTGAGGAGCTTTCTAAAAATATCCATATCTAAGCTTCAGCTTATGCCCATGAAATCAAAATCTCTGTGGTGGGGTCTGGGAGTTGTTTTAAGTGTTCCGTAGATGATTGTGATATGCAATTCTGGTTGAGAACCACTTGTCTCAACAGGCCATGTAGACACATTCCTAAGGTGCAATGTGTGATGCCGAAGAGTCAGGACACACTCCATCCTGTTTCCTCCAGCCCACAGGACCTATTGCTAAAGAAGAGAGAATGAATATTCTGGGTAGGCTACTAGTAGTTTTGTCCACAGTCTGGGTTCCTTCTGGTCAAAAGATGCCTGTCAGCAGGAGCTGGGGTAAGGCAACATGCTTTCTTGTTTATATCCAAAAGGAGAGAGATTGGCTTTTTACCCTACATGCTCTTAGTTGGCATATCTTTGCATCTCACTGGCTCAAAAGGGATGATAGACCCATTATAGAGTCAGTTCCTACCAAGCCAAGTGGAATTACTATGATTAGTTTACCAAAGCTTCTTAAACTTTATCTTGCAGAAGAATTGCCCAGGAATCTTGATAAAATGCAGATTCTGAATCAGTAAGTCTGAAGTGGGGCCAAGATTCTCCATAT
The DNA here is from genome assembly GCA_037038555.1 of Rhynchonycteris naso. NCBI lineage: Eukaryota > Metazoa > Chordata > Mammalia > Chiroptera > Emballonuridae > Rhynchonycteris > Rhynchonycteris naso. The sequence goes on from CM073001.1 coordinate 98,468,419, forward strand.
CTTTTGGGCTACCAGGTGATTTGGATGGCTGTCAGGCATCAATTACAATGTCTACCTTAAAGTAGCTGAGGAGTGTATTGTTACCTTGTAGATAAACCTGTAAGAGAATCCAATTATAATCAGATGATGTTTAATGAGCAAAGCCAGATTGCAAAGCATATGGGAAGGCTCAGAGGCAAGAATCTGCTCACTGTGCATAGGGAATCAGGAGCTAGAGGTAGGTGGAGTCAGATCACTAAAGGGTTGGGCTTTAACCTGTGTTCTTTTTTGTGTGTGTGTGTGTGTGTGTGTGGTTTTTTAAAAATTATTTTTATTTATTATGTTTACATATGTATTGACCCGAATGCATCTCCCCTCCCCCGTATTCCCCTCAAAAATCTCCCTTGCTAACCTGTGTTCTTCAGAGCACTAGACCTCTAAGACGTCTTCCATGAGAAAGGGCTTCTAAAGTCAAATTGGTTTGGGAAATGTTGCATACTATGTCCCTCTTTGGATATTTACAATGCGTATTTTGGTTTTAAAAGGTGCAGAGAAGTATGGTAGTAAAAAAGCCTTTTCTCAAATAGTGATAGTACTTCATAAATAGAATGAGCTATATGCTTCGTAGAGCTCAGTGTAAATGAAAATGAGGGGCCTCTTTTCCAAAAACGATTAAGACTTCCTAGATGGCAACAACAAAGCATTCAGCCAATTGCGGAACCCTTCTATAGCTTGAAGACTTAGGCCTTGTGAGACTGACTGCACAGGTCACATACATACCCATGAAACTACGCTGCTCATGGAAATATTGGAAGCATTAAGTGAGACAGTGTATGGAAGTACTAAATAACTAATAACACGGTTTTTAGTAGGTACTCTTGGTTGTAACAGAAACTCAATTCATTTAGATTAAATAAAAAAACAAATAATAAGGACCCAGGAGTGTGTTACAGAATTTAAGGGTAGAGTCAGCCAGCAAGTTATAGGAAGAAAGGGGAAGAGAAACATCCTTTCCTCTCTCAAGTCCACTCTTCCCTACGGGTTCCCCACCCATGTGGTGGGACAAGACAGCCCAGAGATCTCAGGTTCAAGAGACTTCTTAGAGGGAGCTTGGGTTATCCTAGTCCCACTTTCAAATTCTAAGGGAGGGTCTCTAATGGCTCCATATATTTTTCACCGGGAGTAAACTGTATATAAACTCCTCTGCGGGCAAAATTATGTACATCCCAGTATCTCCCATACTTACCCATGCATTCAACAAATGATTATTTCTTTTCCTTTTCAACGCGTGATTATTAAACACAGTACGATAGCCCAGGCACTGGGAAACTCAGCATGGACAAAACATAATCAGTTCCTATGGGCCCTTCCTCGCCTTGGAAGACTAGCCAAGTAATACCAAGATACTCGACGTTTTCGAAGTACAGAATATCAAGAAAGCCAGCAAACGTGCAGACCACGGAAAACAGATCGGATACCCTGCCAGCGTTCTACTCCATTACAGCTGTGTGGCAGGGAGAGGATATGCAAGCTGGGTCTCAAGCCTGGAATCGTCACTACCAAATCCAGGGAACAAGCGTCTCCAACTGTGCGCTTGGCCCGGACGGGCTGCAGGTGATGAACATGAGCTACGAGTGACAGTCCCAGGCTCAGTTGTTTATCCCGGTCGACCATTGCGGGCCAGCAGTTTGCCGAGCTGGTTACACTTGCTCAAGAGAGACAAGAAGAGGGACAGTCCACTTGAGGAGTCCACTTTTCCACCCAAAATGCGTCTCCATAATATTGCCGCGGGAAAAAGAGGTAAGGGTGAGATCTAAGTCTGGATGACTGTCCCGCTCCTGGGGGTACCAGCATCGCAGAAGAGAGTGCGAGCACTAAGTACAGCACCGGGAAAGGGAGGAAGCGGCAGGTAAGCGATTTCGGAAGTCGAGGCCCCACGCAGGAAGACCGCCGAACGCAGCGTTCGGAAACACCACGCCCGCGCCTCCCTACCCCCGCGCGTAGCTTAGGCGTCGCAACTGAGCCAAAAAGCAGCGGCGAGGCTACAAGATGAGGGCGGGGAGCGCACGCCGGTGGGACGGCCGAAACGTGCGATTGGAAATAGCGTGCGCACGCGCAGAGTTCCCGCCGGCCGGCGCTGGGAGCGCGGGAGAAGCGTCGGAGGCCAGTGAGCGGAGCCGCGCCTCGGTGAGTACTTCCTCCTCCCATCTGTCCCGAAGTGCATTGCGCGCGCCCGGTGGGCGGGGGGAGGGGAGGTGGCGGCGGCAGCCATGTTATTGTGAGTCTCTGTGTCTCACCCTCGGTACTTCGGCGGTTCGGAGGAGGAGGGGGAGGAGAAAGAGAAAGTGGGGTGGGGGGGAGGGAGGTAGGTGGAGAAAGAAAATATTGCCGCCACCGAGGGCGGAGGAGGGAAGGACGTCTGAGAGCGACGCCGCCGTGTTCCCAGCGGTCGGTGTCCCCGGCTGAAGCAGCGCGGCCGCAGCAGCCCCGTAAGTCCGTCGCTCTTGGTCCCTGTCCCAGTGCTTTGGCGCCGCTGGAGCTGCTCCCGGGCTTTGTGTGGCGGCCTCGGCGGGAGCAGCCCGGCGGGAGGGCGGACGGGGCCTGCGGGATACCCGGGGCGGCCGCGGCCTGGGGCCCGCACGCACAATGCAGGGGGAGGGGTGCCGGAAAGGGGTGTGCGCAGGGTGTGGGGGGCTCGCGGCCTCCCCGCTGTCTTCCCTCCCCCACACCGAGCCTCGCGGCGCCGGGGCCCACCCGGCTCGGGGTTCCGGCGCGCTGGGGGTTAGAGACCCAGCGGTGCACCCCCAGCCGCTGGGTTCGAAAAGGGGGACGACGCCGGGTGGATCCGGAGAAGCGTGTGTGTTGGAAGTGGGCGAAGAGGAAGGAGTGGGTTTATGAAGACAAGTGTGGGAATTCTCGGGGCCCGAGTGAGTCCAGGAGCTGGCGGTAGGCAGGTGTGCGTATGAAAGCAACATTTGGGTCCGACTTGTTAGGTGCCATTAGTAAGGAGTTGTGTTTTTGTTGTTGGAACAGATTTTGATACTCAAAAATATATCAGTTAAAACCAAAGACGAGAGATATGAAACATTTTAGCAAGTTTTCCATCCGAATTGGCCAGATTTAGGGAAAACAAATTGTTTAAGATTTTATGCCCAATCGCGCTTGTAAAAAGTTAGTGCTCCTTCCGATAAGAACATAGCTAAGGAAAACCCACTTTTCATTTTAACACAACCTTGAACGCTTTTTGGGGAGGGGCAGTCTGGTGGACATAATGGGTGTAATAAGACAATCATGTCAATTAAAATCCGGACTTGGTACTTTGTGAGGTTTTTAAAATTGATTTGCGAGAGAGGAAAGAAACATCGATTTGTTGTTCCAGTTATTTATGCACTTACGCATTCATTGGTTGATTCTTGTGTGTGCCCTGACCAGGGATTAAACCCACAGCCTTGGTGTAACAGGACGAGGTTCTAACCGACTGAGCTACTCGGCCAGGGGTGAGATTTTAACTTAAGCAGACTGGTGACAGATACTTTCAGTAAAGGTTTTTAGGGAAAGCTTTATTCGAAAAATGCGTTTAAACGCTTGAGAGAAATGTAATACCTGTAAAGGTATTGTTATCAAGAGTTTAATAAAGGGATTGCCTAAGGATTTTAAAAACTTGTTTACTGCTGAGATTTCATGTTTAATAGATGACTACACCACATGACCCTGGAGTAATTGAGGATGATTTAAGGAATTCTGGCTAGGAATCTTGTTAAAATAAAGATAAATATTTTTAATGGCCTATGCCTCTGTTCTTATGGTTTAATATATTTGTTTAATTATTAGTTTCATCTTCACAGTCATTATAAATAGTTGTTGGCATTTCCCTTATTGCAAGAATGTCTTTAAAAGTCCAATTTTTGGTAAAATTAAGTTATTTAGAATCTTTTGGTGTCCTTGTGGGTGGTTTTTGTTTCAAAAAAGGTTTACTCTAACTTAAGAAATTAATCTGTTAGAATCCTAGTTCTTAAGCTTTTAAGTTTAGGTTTTTTTAAGTTCATTTTTCTTGCACAAGTCTAGCTATTTCATCTTTTGTTAGATTTGCTATTAACAAACCTAAACGTCTTCAAATAATATAAATTGTTTAATTTTTAAAAAAATTTTTAAATTTATTTTATTACAGGGACAGAGAGAGTCAGAGAGAAATAGGGACAGACAGACAGGAACAGAGAGAGGTGAGATCTCTCTGAAAATCATTAGTTTTTCGTTGCCGTTGCAGCACCTTAGTTGTTTATTGATTGCTTTCTCACATATGCCTTGACCGCGGGCCTTCAGCAGACGGAGCCACCCCTTGCTGGAACCAGCGACCTTGGGTCCAAGCTGGTGAGCTTTTGCTTAAGCCAGATGGGCCCACGCTCAAGCTGGCGACTTCGCTGTATCGAACCTGGGTCTTCCGCATCCCAGTCCGACGCTATATCCACTGTGCCACTGCCTGGTCAGGCAAATTGTTTAATTTTAATACAGGTTTTAAAATTCAATTTGTCTGTGTCCAAAGTGCTCTTAGATGTTCCAGTGCTTAGTACGATTTCAACTTTAAAAAAACAGAAGTCTGAATGACTGCCATATTTAAATTGGACTTATAAGGTTGTCACTTTAATAAGCCAATTTTTCTTAGTTGTTAAATGTATGTAAACCAAATAATGCAGTCTTAACACAGATATTAGGATTTTGTTTCTCTTAAACCTTTGTACTCATTCTGATGGTGAGAGATAATTTGTCTTCCTGTGTAGGTACTTATTGTCACTGGCAGGAGTAATTATAATTGTGATCAGAGATTTGGGCCGGTATGAATCCAAAGCCAGTCTTTTCAGTGAACACACTGGCTCCATTTTCAGTGACCAGACTGTTTTCTTTTTATAGGTACTGACAGGATCTTCATAATTTTAAGTGGTGGTTGGTTTCTGTCTCCTGAACTCAATTTCTACATGCTTCCTTATTCAACAACCTTTAACACTGCTGTGTTTCTAAGATAGGAAAGTATTCTTTCCATCTTCTTCATTTTCTTAAGATTTACTGATATTTTAGGTATCTGAATGTTTGTATCTCATGGCTTTGGCTTTCGTTCACAGTTTGAGGACATTTTACTTGACATGTGATTGAGATAAAAATTTGTGACATATTAGGTTTCTTGCTGTTTTTAAAATGCCATAAAAATAGTTTTACTTGCTCCTACTGACCCACCTCCCCTTCTCTTTCTCTTTGGAAGTCTGCCCCCCAGAAGAGAGTATTTTGTTCTTCTTCTTCCTGAATTCAAGACACTAGGAAGTGACTGTCCCATTTCTGGAGGAGGGCTATGGTTGTCCATTGCTACCTGTGGGTGGGTTAGGATAATTATGGGGTGTGGTGTTAGGATGCTCAGATGGGCTAAGTCTAAACTATGCTTTCCTGTGCAGCTTTATCAGTAATACAGGAACTATTTGGATTGCCAGCAGTCTAAATCCTGTGTCCTGAATTCTGATGTGATTGTAAAAGGGTTTCCTCAAAACTTACCTTTTCGATGCTAATATTTAAGTGATTTTTATGTTTAGCAATATAGATAGAAGAAATTTCTCATTTAATATGTATTGCTTTTTTAGTGAAAAAGGAATTTACAGAGAAATAATGTAAAGCTTTGCCAGTGAAACGCTTTCTATCATTCTTATGTAGGTTGGCACATGATAAGTGCTTTGTCTTCTCAGTTCCAGGTAGAAGTATGTTTAGGGACATAAAGTTGGCACTATATTTTTTTCCTTAGTGACTTTTTCTTTTAATAATGCAAAATGAAAAATTGGAAGATTTTCCCAATTAAACGTGTCACCTTCCAGAGAGTCATTTTAATTCTTTTATTAAATTCTTTTAATGATTTTTAGAGAGAACAAGAGAAACTTGATTTGTTCCACTTATTCATGCATTTATTGGTTGATTCTTATACGCACCCTGAGCAGGGATTGAACCTGCAATCTTGGCATATTCGGTTGATGCTCTAACCAACTGAGCTACCCAGCGAGGGTTCATTTTAATTCTTCTGGTTGTTTGTTTTTTAACCACACCATAATTCGTTTTAATTCTTAATTGTGGAAAATTTTGTCTTTTGGTGACTTTTTAAAAACATTTTTATTGATTTTATTGAGAGATAGGGAAGGAGTGGGAGAGAGAGACAGGAATATCAATCTGTTTCTCTGTGTGCCCTGACAGGGGTGTGAACCAGCAACCTTAGTGCTTCACGAGGATGCTCTAATCAACCAAGCTATCTGGCCAGGGCAGTAATGAAAGTTTGAAAATGTAATGAAAATTAGGGGATCAGAGAACGTGCAAAAATACTCCAGTACTTTCAAGCATTTTGTGTAGTATATTTTCACCAATGAAATAAAAGTTGGTTTTGCATCTCATTTGCATAATCAAACAACTTTCTTTGAGTTATTTGCTTTTCTGTGTTCTTGTTTAATAAAAAAATCAAATGTGCTTCTTTGTTTTATCACTTCATATTCACTTCAAAATATTCCCTAATTTTCATGAGTAGTAAATTTGATCTTTGCCTGGCTCCATTTTATATTTTTCTAAAGTGCTTTAAGGAATTGAAAAGGATTGGTTATTGAAGCATGTTGGCAAATGGATAGTTTCTTTAGTCTATTCCATTTTTTTAGTATATTGCACTTGTGCAAATTTAGGCACTGCAATCCCATCCATTTTCAGTTCACATATCGCAGGTTTTCACTTAAATTATTCTTACTATTCTCTCATGGAGAGAAAAAGGATTTTAGAGTAGACTACTGGAAAACATCCAAGTGTGTACACCTTCCGTTCATATCCCAGGATTTCACCGCAGCTGCCAAGTAGAAAGAAAGGGGACAAAGAGTGAAAGGAGAAGGGAGAGGTGGTAGTTGGAATGTCAGAATACTTTGCAGACAGGGAAGGACAAAAGGGCAGTTATTATCACCTGCCTAAGGTAAAATGTGTATGTGGATTTCAAAAATCTCCAAAAACCTGCTTCCTGTAAGGGATTTGGTGAATATGACTGTAAAATGACACTGCAAAACCATTAATTCAACACCTGTGTAGGAGAATAAAACCTGCAAGTGACTGCCAGACTACATAAAAAGCAGGGCGGGGGCATTTGTACTTATTTTCTTTTAATCCTGAAAAAGCACCAGAAAGAATGTAGAGAACCTAGTTTAAAGGTAGATCTTTCATTGCTGTTGTAATAGACATCTTCTGTTAGAGTAGCAAGTTCTAGCTCTCAAAAGTGGTGATCTCTTGACTTTAGGCAGTTTCTGAAAGACTCCTTAGTGATCAGTGGGTGATAGCTTAACTGATTTTATAAGATGTAGCTCGTTTTTACCCTGGAGGGGTAGGTCAATTGGTTAGAGCTTCATCCCCAGACACCAAGGTTCCAGGTTCACTCCCAGGTCAGAGCACATACAAGAAGCAACCAAGGAATGTATAAATAAATGAAACAACAAAATTGATGCCTCTCTCTCTCTCTCTCAAAATCAATCAATAAAAATTTTTAAAAATAAAGAAACTTCAAAGTTTTGAACTAGAAATAAAGTGGCCTCCAAGGAATTGGCATGATTCTTTTCTATGGATAATAAGAATTGCAATTTACTGTATACCTTTTATTTTTGTATCTTCAGAAGTTAAACTTACAATTTCCTTTTGTTATTTAATATTTGCTTGCTTATTTTCCAAAGATTAGTTTTGTTTGAGTGTGTATCTCCTATGAAATACTTGGTGTACCTTCTTCAAATTTTTTATGTAAGTGAATATAAAATAAATTTCATTTTAATTATACTCAATATTTCTATCACAGACCCTTTTTGGGGTATGTAACTTAGTGCTCCTTGAAACTAACATTTAATTCTGTTTTTAGATACTGCAGTTTAGGTGTTTATTTTTATTTATTTTTGTTTTCTAAACAATTTAGAGGTTTTTTAAACTTGAATATCTTTAGGAAATCGGTTTGTCATCTCACTTGAAGTTACTGGGAAACAGTGGTTACTGTTCAAGGCTTATTGTTGGACATCTGAGGAATTTTACAAGGACAGAGAGAGTCAGAGAGAGGGACAGACAGACAGGAATAGAGAGAGGTGAGAAGCATTAATCATTAGTTTCTCATTGCTGTTGCGACACCATAGTTGTTCATTGATTGCTTTCTCACATGTGCCTTGACCGCGGACCTTCAGCAGACCGAGCAACCCCTTGCTGGAGCCAGCGACCTTGCGTCCAAGCTTGCGAGCTTTTGCTCAAGCCAGATGGGCCTCCGCTCAAGCCAGATGGGCCTCCGCTCAAGCTAGCCATCTCGGGGTCTCGAACCTGGGTCTTCCGGCATCCCAGTCCGACGCTCTTATCCGCTGCTCTACCGCCTGGTCAGGTCATCTGGGGAATTTTAAAAATCACAGTTCATACTTAAAACCTGGACGATTCCTCTTGCTTAATTCAAAGATATTTTCTTTCTTAGACTATTCATAATAGTGTTCATAAACTAACATTTTAAAACTTAACTGTCACAAGTTATGGCTTTTCCTAGACAAAAGTTAAGAGTTGAAATGTTGTATAACTCATGCATATATTTTTCTTAATTTCCTTGAAAATGACTCAAAATACTGCTTCTCAAAATATCTTTGTGTTAACATATTTACAGAAGAAAGTTATGGTGCTGGGTTAAAGGTAAGCAGTGTAATTGTAGGATTGCTCAGTCTTTACTATGCTTATAACATGGAAAGTGCATTCTAGAATAATCATGTGCTCAGCTTGCTGAAGAAAAAGTGGGTGCTGGGGATCAGCATACCTGAGATATATTGGACAAGGCATCTTTTATTTCTAAGAACACTGGGTTGCTGATTAAGGAACACACTTTGGAAAATTAAAAAGGAAAAAATTCTTTTAAAAGTACTTTAACATGTGCTGCTTAATGGCTCTTAATTTTTTCCCTAGGTTGCCTCAGACCATGCATTCAAATGACTTCCTTTAGAAAAAGAAGACTTCCTTTAGTTCTCTTACAATCTAATTAACACTTCTTAAGTTATTTTCTCCTTGGTGCTATATTGATGTTAGTTGATAATGTGTAGTAATTAAAAATTAGATTCTTCAGTTGGGCATTCATTCATCTTAGTACGTATATGAAATGAAGATAACACAGGTCACTTTTATTCTGTTCTGTGATAAAACCTCTAACTGATAATGCACTTAAGCTTAATTCATCTAGTACCTTAAAAAAATTATTTTTGCAAACTCCAAGCCTTACAACACTGAAGTACAAAGAGGAAGCCCTCTCTCTTACCAAAGTTGGGTGTTTATTTTTTTCGTACTCTTTTTTTTTTTCAGGGATAGATAGGGACAGACAGACAGGAATAGAGAGAGATGAGAAATAACAATCATCAGTTTTTCGTTGCAACACCTTAGTTCATTGATTGCTTTCTCATACATGCCTTGACTGCGTGCCTTCAGCACATCGAGTAACCCCTTGCTCGAGCCAGAGACCTTGGGTCCAAGCTGGTGAGCTTTTTCTTTTAGCTCAAGCCAGATGTGCCTGAGCTCAAGCTGGCAACCTCGGGGTCTGGAACCTGGGTCCTCCGCATCCCAGTCTGACGCTCTATCCACTGTGCCACCACCTGGTCAGGCCATACTCTTTTTAAAAAAACAAAAATAGGATCATAATGATATATCTTAGGCAACTTGGTATTTTTATTTAATTGTATTATGTACATTTTACTATATTAGTACATATAATTTTAATAACTTGCAATATTTAAGAACTGCTTTTTATTTTGGTAAACCATTTTTCTATTGTTGAACTTAGGTTCATTTCTTTTTTTTCCCTTTTTTTTACAGGGACAGAGAGTCAGAGCGAGGGATAGATAGGGACAGGCAGACAGGAACGGAGAGAGGTGAGAAGCATCAATCATTAGTTTTTCCTTGCCGTTGCAACACCTTAGTTGTTCATTGATTGCTTTGTCACATGTGCCTTGACTGCGGGCCTTCAGCAGACTGAGCAACCCCTTGCTGGAGCCAGCGACCTTGGGTCCAAGTTGACGAACTTTTGCTCAAGCCCGATGGGCTCGCACGCAAGCTGGCAAGCTCAGGGTCTCGAACTTGGGTCTTCCAGCATCCCAGTCCGACACTCTATCCACTGCGCCATCGCCTGGTTAGGCCATTTCTTATTTTTAACCACTATTAGCAATCCTGCAGTAAAATGATCATACAGTGCATCCTGTCATGTTGGTGCTGTTGGGTTTTTTCTCTTGTGGTTTTGTTTTGTTTTTATTTTAGGTGCTGTTTATGTAAGGTAAGTTCCCAGAAGAGAAATGACTGGGTCAAAGGATTTTATATTGATTTTTAAGCAAATAAAAAATATATATGTATAGTGGGTAATTAATACTCTAGAAAACACTTATGTTTTCATTTCATATATTAATTTTGTCTTCGCAATAACCCTACGAGGGAAGCATTGTTATTCTCAGTTGCAAATAGAGAAACAGGATTAGAGAGTTCAATTGGTCTGAGTTCACTCAGCTAGAGACAAACAGGGAACTATACGTTTTTGATTCTGATTTCTGTTATTCTAATGCAGTGATGGGTAATCTTTTGAGCTTGGTGTGTCAAAATTCGCCAAGAAACCGAGCATAACTCGGGTCGTGTGTCACTTCTAGGAAAAAACCATAATTTCACAATAGTTATAGTTTAACAAATATGTTTTGGCCTACAGACCTCCAGCACAGAGTGTCTGCATGACAGCAAATGTTTTATCCTCGGTTACTGCACCTGGGCATGCAGAAGCCGTGGATGAAACGTCCTTCTTGGCATGCGGCCCCATACTTCTGCCGCGTGTCATTGAAAATGGCTACATGTGTCAGTGCTGACACACGTGTCATAGGTTCGCTATCACGGCTCTAATGAATGGCACAAAATTTTTTAGTTGGAAAACCATTAGGATGTTTGAAGATCTATTCCATAGCTATAGGGGCAGTGGTATTGTATAAGGGTCTCAATTCAGTCTACACAGGGAGAGTTTTAAAAATACTAGTAAAAATCTATTCCTATTTCACTGCCATACAGATTCAAATAAGTTTGGATAGGTGGGATCTGAGTGTTTTTAGTGAAGGTTCGAGAAACTGACCAGTTTTAAAATTGGGATGCTAGTATACTTGACGGGTACATGGAGAGTCTCCAGAATGGAAGCACCCTCGTTTTCTAGGACTCAGCAGGTCCTCACTGTGTGTACTAAGGAAGGCATACTTCTGATCCAATCTAAACCTTAGCCTGCGTTTTACCCCAAGAGGTTAAACCTTCAGGGCAACAGACTAGGTTTTACTTCCTTTAGTAATTAACCCTTTTTCTTCACATTGCTGTTAGGAGTGAAACAGCACAGAACTGGAGAATTGTGGCTTCCATTGGGATTTTCTGAGTTCAGGCCAGTGATAGTATTGAGTGGTAGGAGTAATGAATGGCAATTTTTTAAAACAATATTTATTGGTTTTTAGAGAAAAGAGAAACATTAATCTGTTCCTGTATGTGCTCTGGCCAGGATTGAACAGGCAAGGCAGCCTCTGCACTTAGGGACGATGTTCTAACAAACCAAACCATCTGGCCAGGGCAAAATTTTTAATCCAGTTCACATCTTTCTTAACCTGTTGTTGAAAACACTTAAGCAAAGAACAATTCTACAAAATACTTGGAAAGCAAAAATAATCATGTTTTATCACCACATACTGTCAAATACATTGAGGAGTTTAAATTTATGATTTGGTTGACTCCATTGATTTACACTGAGAATTATATCAAAGGGTAGGGCAGAACTAACCTAGATAAAATGGTTAGAAAACTAAGTACAATCAATTCCTTTAAATCAGGTGATGAGGGAATATTTATATCTACAAATTGAATTTTGCTGGGATTTTTTTTGGGTTTCTTAAAAATAAATTTATTTTTAAGGGGTTAATAACTAAAATTTATAAAGAACTTATAAAAAGCAACACCAGGAAGACAAACAACCCAATCAAAAAATGGGCAAAAGAAATGAAAAGAAATTTCTCCAAAGAGGACATACAGATGGCCAATAGGCATATGAAAAAATGCTCAACATCACTAATCATTAGAGAAATGCAAATTAAAACCACAATGAGATATCACCTCACACCAGTCAGAATGGCACTTATCAGCAAAACAACACAGAATAAGTGCTGGCGAGGATGTGGAGAAAAGGGAACCCTTCTGCACTGCTGGTGGGAATGCAGACTGGTGCAGCCACTGTGGAAAACAGTTTGGAGATTCCTCAGAAAATTAAAAATCGAACTGCCTTTTGACCCAGCTATCCCACTTTTAGGAATATACCCTAAGAACACCATAGCACTGTTCGAAAAGAAGAAATGCGCCCCCATGTTCGTGGCAGCATTGTTCACAATAGCGAAGACTTGGAATCAGCCCAAGTGTCCGTCAGAAGACGAGTGGATTAAAAAGCTATGGTACATATATACTATGGAACACTACTCAGCCATAAGAAACGATGACATCGGATCATTTATAACAAAATGGATGTACCTTGATAACATTATACGGAGTGAAATAAGTAAATCAGAAAAAAAGAAAAACTGAGAACAGCACGATTACATACATAGGTGGGACATGAAAGTGAGGGTATGAGACATGGACAAGAGAGTGGTGGTTATGGGATGGGGGGAGGGAGGGAAGAATGGGATAGGGAGGAGGGGAGGGACGCAGGGAAAACCAGATTGAAGGTGACAGAGGACAATTTGACTTTTGGTGATGGGTATGCAACACAATTGAATGATAAGATAACCTGGAGATGTTTTCATTGTACATATGTACCCTGATTTATTGATGTCACCCCATTAGAATTAATAATAATAAAATATAAAAAATAAATAAATAAATAAATAAATAAATTTATTTTTTAGAGAGAAAGAAGTATTCATTTGTTGTTACACTTGTGCATTCATTGGTTGCTTCCCATATGTGCCCTGACCTGGGATAGAACCAGCAACCTTGGCATGTTCTAACTGACTGAACTAACTGGCTAGTGCTGGATTTAATATTTTTAAAATCCAAATTGTTATGAAGATGTGGCTAGAGATATTTACGATAGTACGTTTTGGGTGTACATGTAATTCCTTTATATTACCCTAAAAGCCCTTAGAAGTTTACCAGTAAGACTAGTGAGAATATTTCTCTTTTAAGCGATGCCTAGGTATTATGACATAACCTAGGCATCGCTTAAAAGAGAAATATTCTCAGTAAGTTCCTGAGTTAAAAACATCCAACTTAGGTACAACTTGTACTTATGAACGCAACGCCATAAGGGCTATTGGTAATCAGTGCAGTGGGACATCAGTGAAAATGATATCATAGGGTTACTCCACCCCCATGGGAAAGAACTAACCAATGAAGAACTAGAGCAGCCGATGATAAGAGTTTAGGGAAGAAAACGGGGAGTGAGAAACTCCAGAAACGAAAAAGTTTTCTCAAAAGAGTTAGCTGATACTTTTCATCTTATTGAAGCAGGAATGGCAAAGTTAGAGGAGCTAGATCCTAACACAGAGAGGTTCACAAGAGTTTACCGTACAGTTACCGAAGACCTGTGATGCTACAGGGCCATTGATGATGAGAAAAAGAAAAGCTGTGTACACACCTCTCCTGATGCCAACTTCAAGAAACTGACCCCAACAGCAGAATCAAACCCTGACTCTCTAATACCAGTCCCATTCTCCCCAACAGGACCATCACCTTCCGCATCATCCAAGATTGCTTGAACTTGTATTTGAAAATGGTTAAGTATTTATATGCACAGAAAGGTAAAAATACTAAGTTGCATTCAATAGGTAAATGTACCTGTTCCAACTTACATACACATTCATCTTGAGAACAGATATACAGAACCTATCTTGTACGTAACCCAGGGACTGCCTGTATAAGTGTATTTATTAAGTATTTGTGTTCTACCATATATAAGGCCATTGATTTCCGAGTTCACTTGGCTATTATAAGGACTGTATAAATGTATTGAGTGATTTTTTTTTTAATTTTTTTTAATTTTATTCATTTTAGAGAGGAGACACAGAGTGAGAGAGAGAGAGAAAGAGAGAAAGGGGGGAGGAGCTGGAAGCATCAACTCCCATATGTGCCTTGACCAGACCAGTGCAGGGTTTTGAACTGGCGACCTCAGTGTTCCCAGGTCGACGCTTTATCCACTGCGCCACCACAGGTCAGGCGTATTGAGTGATTTTTAAACACATACTTTTATTATTTCTATCCTCTACTGTCTTTCCTTTGGCAACCATCAGTTCTCTGAATTTTTTAGTCTATTTCTATTTTGTTTTGTTCATTTATTTTGGCTTTGTAGAGTTCACATATAAATGAGTTCATACAGTATTTTGTCTTTCTCTGATTTCACTTAGCATAATACCCTCTAGGTTTACCCACGTTGTTGCAAATGGCAAGATTTTGAAATATATGAAATTCAAATTTCTTAATTGCAATTGATATACAATATTATATTAGTTTTAGTTGTACAACGAATTTCATTCTTTTTATTGCTGAATAATATTCCATTGTGCGTGTGTATACATGCAACTCCTTTATCCATTTGTATTTGAAATATTTTCAAAAATATAAGTAATGAGTGGGAAATATTCAAGAAGTATAGAACTATAAAATGTAAAATATAAATTATATGTGTTCTTTTCCCAGATGTGACTGTGTCATTCTTTATAGTTTTTCATTTATGCATATTGGTTCTTCACAGAAACTATGTATTTGTAAACCTTTTGGCTGTGTACATTTAGTGCATATGGAAATGCACAGTTATTTGTTCTTTGTCTATTTTTTCTCACATAATTAGTAATAATGCTGCTTGCAGGAAAATTAGCTTCAGGCATACTTTGGAGATACTTTGGGTTCCGTTACAGACCACCACAATAAAGCAATTATCAGAATTGAGCAAGAGGTAATCTGTTGATAAAGGGTCTTTCCTTCAAATTGTAAAAAACACCATATCTGTAAAGTGCAAAAAGGAAAGCTCAGTAAGATGATACATGCCTGTAATGTAGTATTTCAGACTTTAATAAAACACTGGGTTTTTTTGCTAGGAAGCAGAATCATAACCTAAAAAAGTGACTTTAATTCAAATTTACCTCGAGATAACAGGTTCTTGGTAGTAGAAAAATATGTATCATCTATTTAGCAAATTCTAATTGTTTATTAAATGAAATAATGAAGTTTCATTTATACCCCAAGTAGTACTGTATACTGTATACTGTATCTCCAGGATGTATTTTCTCTAAGTAAACATAGTTCAATATTGTGTAAATGATTACTAGATACTCTTGCTTGTTAGAAGAAAAGGTTGTTCTTTTTCTTCCCTAGGATCTAAAGTTGTTAAATTTATGTCCACATTCTGTTCCCACCACACACACACACCCTGCCTCCATCAAGATTTATACCTACATTTGTAGCTGCATAGGACATAGCAGATTGGCATTCTGCGAAAAATTTGGAGTCCCACATAGTGGCATGTGTGCCATCATGTCCCTTCAACTTTATTATGTAAATATGAAGGTTATTGCAGGAGAGTTGAAGCAGGGTATTTTCTTTGTCTATTTTTTTCCTACTTTGTTCTTCATTCTCTTCCTCCTGTTTGAAATAAATGCATGGTGACACCCTAAACCAGCGATTTTCAACCATTTTTCTCTCGTGGCACACATAAACTAAATAAAATCACACAGCACACCAAAAAATACATTTTTACCAATCTGACAATAAAAAAGGGTATAATTTTGATTTATTCATACCAGATGGCCATTGTTGTGTCTGCTGTTGTCAGTTATTTTATTTGACTAAGAGAAAAGAGGTTAGTGCTCCAGACTAGTCAGGTATTGCATGTTTTAAAAATTCTTTTAGCACACCGATTGAAAATAGCTGCTCTAAACTGAGGTTGATTTGAGTTTTGATTTTGTTTTTTTGGGGGGGGAGGAGAGAGATGAGAAACATCAACTCGTAGTTGCTTTACTTAAGTTGTTGATTGGTTGCTTCTCAAATGTGCCTTATGGTGGGAGGGAGGGTTGTCAAGCTGAGCCAGTGACTTTGGGCTTCTAGCCAGTGACTTTTTTTTTTTTTTTTTTTTACAGGGACAGAGAGAGAGAGAGAGTCAGAGGGATAGATAGGGACAGACATACAGGAACAGAGAGGTGAGAAGCATCAGTCATTAGTTTTTCGTTGCCGTTGCGACACTATAGTTGTTCATTGACTGCTTTCTCACATGTGCCTTGACCACGGGCCTTCAGCAGGCCGAGCAACCCCTTGCTGGAGCCAGCGACCTTAGGTCCAAGCTGACGAGGTTTTTGCTCAAGCCAGATGGGCTCACGCTCAAGCTGGCAAGCTCGGAGTCTCGAACCTGGGTCTTTCCACATCCCAGTCCGACACTCTATCCACTGCGCCACCGCCTGGTCAGGCTAGCCAGTGACTTTTGAGCTCTAGTCAATGACCTTGGGATCATGTTGATGATCCTATGCTCAAATGAGCTACCCTGAGTTCAGCCTGGCAAGCCTAAGCTCTAGCTAGTGACCTTGAGGTTTCGAACCAAAGCCCTCAGTACCCCAGGCCGACGCTCAGTCCACTGTGCCACCATCAGGTAAGCTGATTTTGAATCTTGTGGAGGTTTTTTTGTTGGTTGGTTTTAAAGTCTTTTCCCTGTAACGTAACCTACTCGGTCACTTAAAATAATAAAGTCATCTTTGGTTAAATGTGAATCTGAAGTCCTCATTCATTATTATTATTTATTGATTTGAGAGAGAAACATTGATTTGTTGTTGCATTTATTTATTTATTCATTGGTTGATTTATGAATGTGCCCTGATGGCGGATCAAACCTACAATACGACCTTGGCCTATCAGACAACACTCTAATCATCTGAGCTACCTGACCATGGCCCTCATTCATTATTTTTTTTAATGTGTATAGATAGTATAATTGAAAAAATTAAAAGCAAAGCCCTGGTGCTTAACTTTCGGTTTCTTCACACATGAGAGTGGATTGTCTACTTTTCCTTGTGAAGCAGTCAAGAGAGTAGGTAAACTGTAGATGTCAGCAAACTGGCCAACAGGCCAGATGTGTCCCACTGCCCATTTTTGTTTGGCCCACTAAGATTGATTTTTATGGTTTTAAATGTGTGTGGGGAAATTGAAAGAATTTTTTGACACATGAAAAGTATATGAAATTCAAATTTCACTGATGATAACATTTCATTAGGACACATCCATGCTTATTCATTTCATATTGTTTATGGTTGTTTTTATGCTAAAAATGCAGTTGAGAAACTGTACAGAGATCTATCTACAAAGCTTGAGATGTTTAATGTCTAGCTCTTTACAAAAAAAGTTTTTTGACCCCTGCACTGGGCAAACAAAAGAATTGATCCGTGGTGGTAAGAGACCTCTCTCATTTAACCAGAGGTTCTTTATCTTATGATTTCATATATTTGGACCACAGATGAAAACATAGATTAAGCAAAAAAGAGCTTCAGTAAAGTTTTAGTGCTTTCCTCTTGAGAAAATTTCTGAAATCTACAGGGGGTCCTTGGGTTATGACACAGTTCCATTCCTATGACAGTGACAACCAGAATTTTGGTGTAAATTGAAACACACCCTAGCCTAAGTCACTTATTTATCCTAACACAGTTATAAAATCATGATCTAGAGCAGGGGTGCTCAATGCGTCGATTGCGATCTACTGGTCAATTGCGAAGGAAGCGTGGGTACATCACATGACATTAAAAAGACATTTGTCTTTTGATTGGCTTACAGGGTAGCCAATATGACATCTGAACTTTTGACACCCTACACATGCGCGTTAAACCGAGCTAACTTGTTCAGTTACATTGCTGCGTAGTTAGCCTTCAATTTATTTAAACTAAATACAACAAAGGGTATAAAAATGAGTGCCGTAGCTGGTCCGAGTAAGAAGCCTGAAACCTACCACTTTCATACAGAATGGGAGGGGATTTTTTTCACTATGTCATATTCTAAGTGCGTTTGCCTCATCTGTCTGTGTGCCATTGCATTCCAAAGAAGGGAAATGTGGAGCGGCTTTTTCGGACTGTTCATAAAAACTATGACATTGACTATCCTCCGAAAAGAGAACTGAGAAGGAGAAAGGTAAAAGGAGAATATACAATATTAAACAGTAATAATAGTAACTTAAATAATGATAATATTGAAGAAATAAATTTATGTTTTGCATTTTTATTGTAGGTAGATCATTTTGATGTGGTCATCTTATAAGTAGCTCGCAAGCTGAAAAAGTGTGGGCACCCCTGTGCTAGAACATAACACAACTAAGCCACAGAAAAGGGAAAAGGACATAAATATATGAGCCATGATAACAGCCAAAAAGTCGCCAAAGCAACACAAAGAGAACACTTGTGCTTTAACAGTCCAGAATGCCATAGGTAAACATATTAGGGGATGCTAACTCCCTCACTCACCAAGTTACTGCATATTCTGCTTCTTGCAACCAAGCTAGTGTACCCACATAGTCCGTATGTTGACACTAACAGGGTAAGCCAAGACACGTTTTAGTTTTTTAAAGTTTTTATGGGAGCGAGCATTGTAAACTCAAAACCCGGTATGTATGGATTTTATTTCCTTTCATTATTTCTTAACATTACAAGCTTTTTAATTATAAATTCAAATATTTTTAGTAACTACATGATACATTTTATAGTAGTGAGACAGTTATTAGGCAGTTTATAATTTCAGGATTGTAATACTACAAACATCTGTACATAAAGATTTTTAAATTTATTTGAGAGAGGAAGGAACAGAGAAATGTTGATTTGTTGTTCCACTTAATTTATACATTCATTGGTTGATTTGTGTATGTGCCCTGACCAGGGATCTAACTAGCAACCTTGGTGTATCAGGACAATGTTCTAACCAACTGAGCTACTTGGCTAGGGCTTATAAACTTTTTTATATTTATGTTTTATTCTTAGGATTGATTCTTAAAGTTGGGAGACTGGTTCAAGAGATACATGCATTTATACATCCGATGCCAATTGCTTTTGTATGAAAGGATTGTAACTTGTGTTTTTGTGTTGTTAGAGGTAGCTTCCTTCTTAGAGCCTGTTTATTCTTACAGGACTACCATACTTGGATTATCTGAGGCTAGAGTGTACTGCAAATTAAAAGTAACCTAATTAGCCTGACCAGGCGGTGGCGTAGTGGATAGAGCGTCGGACTGGGATGCGGAAGACCCAGGTTCGAGACCCTGAGCTCGCCAGCTTGTGCGTGGGCCCATCTGGCTTGAGTAAAAGCTCTTCAGCTGGACCCAAGGTCGCTGGCTCCAGCAAGGGTTTGCTCGGTCTGCTGAAGGCCCGTGGTCAAGGCACATGTGAGAAAGCAATCAATGAACAACTAAGGTGTTGTGACGGCAGTGAAAAACTAATGATTGATGCTTCTCACCTCTCCGTTCCTGTCTGTCTGTCCCTATCTATCCCTCTGTCTGACTCTCTGTTCCTGTAAAAAAAAAAAAAGAAAAAAAAAGTAACCTAATTAGAACTGCTAGAAGTGGTACTATTTATTACTTTAAAGTCAAGTGATAGTTAACCTGACAGCAAGTCAGGAGGCTGAAATATTAACAAAAGCAGACTTGACAAAGACAAACATTGGGCACCCGAAGAGCCTCAGAAAGTATCAGTTCTTTCTAGAGTAGTCTAATGATTTGTTAATGATAAGTAGTATTTGTTGAGTACTTTTTATTAATAGCTCACCAAAAAAAGCAAAAAAAAAAACATTTTTAAAAATAACTCACAAAGCACTTTTGAATACATTATCTTCACAACAGATAAGTAAATTAAGACTTAGGGCAGTGGTGGGTGATCTTTTGAGCTTGGTGTGTCAAAATTCGCCAAGAAACTGAGCATAACTCGGGTGGTGTGTCACTTGGAGAGAAAAACATAATTTTGCAATATTTATAGTTTAACAAAAATGTTTTGGCCTACAGACCTCTGGCACAGAGTGTCTACACTAGAGCAAATGTTTTATCCTTGGCTACTGCACCTGGCCGTGCAGGAGCCGTGGAGGAAATGTCTTTTTCGGCATGCGGCCCCATACTTCTCTGGTATGCGTCCACATGCGGCTGCTTGTCATTCTAAATGGCTATGCGTGTCAGTGCTGACATGTGTGTCATAGTTTCGCCATCACGGACTTAGGGGTTAGACAATTTGCAAAAGTCAAATTGAACTATTATATTCTGGATCTAAATTACATACTGTTTCTACTCTACCACATTGTCTTTGACTATTATGCTTTGACACATATTTTGATATGGTTTCAAGTGTCCCACTCAATATAACGCCCTCTATACCCTACATTGTGTCATTATGCTTTCTTTAGAATAACATAATTCAATTTTGAGCCATTCCCATCCTAAATACAGGGAGTCTTTGTGTTAGTCTCAACTTATGACATTTTGAGTTTATGACACTCACTCCCATAAAAACTTTAAAAAACTGAGAGGGGACCCTGGCCAGTTGGCTCAGCGGTAGAGCCCAACGTGTGGAAGCCCTGGGTTCGATTCCTGGCCAGGGCATACAGGAGAAGCACCCATCTGCTTCTTTCCCCTTCCCCCTCTCCTTTCTCTCTTCATCTCCCGGAGCCAAGACTCCATTGGAGCAAAGTTGGCCCCGGGCGCTGAGAATGGCTCCATGGCCTCTGCCTCAGGTGCTAGAATGATTCCCAGATTGATTGTAGTGGAGCAATGCCCCAGATGGGCAGAGCATCGCCTCTTGATGAGCATGCCAGGTGGATCCTGGTGGGGTGCATTGGGGAGTCTGTCTGTCTCCCCTTCTCACTTTGGAAAGATACAAAAAAACAAACAAAACTGGAACGGGTTTCAGCTTATGCTGTTAGCATCTTACTTACAGGCTACATAGGTGAACTAGTTTGGTTGTATGCACGCAAGAATACACACTATCTCAGCATTTGAGTGAGGGAGTTGGTGTCCCCTAGTATGCTTACCTACGGCATTCTGTACTGTTAAAAGCACAAGTGTTCCCTTTGTGTTGCTTTGTTTGGTGACTTTGATGGCTCCTATATTTATGTCCATATACCTTTTCTGTGGCTTAGTTGTGTTTTTATGTTCTAGATTATTATTTAACAACTGTGTTAGGTTAGGTAAGTGACTAAGGCTAGGGTGTATTTCATCTTACACCAAAATTCGTGTTATATCACTGTTGTAAGAGTGGAACTGTGTCATAACCCGAGGACCCCCTGTAATAAGAGGAATTACCTTAATAAGGACAATCTGTTGTCAGGGTACCGATAAATGTTACATGGAAGATTTTCTTTTCTTACTAAGTGATAAGATCTTTGTACATTGAGCATTGAACCCAGATTTCAGGAGTTACTATCATTTAATATAGGTTTATAAGTTGAATTATGAAGTCAGAACTATGTGGATCTATTGTCAAGCTGTTAGGATTTAAATTTGTAGCATTCTCTAAGAAATTGGGTCAGTCTGTTAGAGTGTTGTACCAAAACACCAAGGTCGTGGGTTCAATCCCTAGTCAGGGCACAAATGGGAAGCAACTAGTACAGTGATGGGCAATCTTTTGAGCTTGGTGTGTCAAAATTCGCCATAAAACCAAGCATAACTTGGGTGGTGTGTCACTTAGAGAAAAACGGCCTAACCAGAAACCCTAGAACTAGATGCTCTGTGACAGAGTTCTGTTGTTTTGGCCTACAGACCTCCAGCACAGAGTGTCTACACTAGAGCAAATGTTTTATCCTCGGCTACTGCACCTGGCCGTGCAGGAGCTGAGGATGAAACGTCCTTCTCAGCATGCGACCCCATACTTCTCTGGTATGCGTCCACATGTCATTGAAAATAGCTACGCGTGTCAGTGCTGACATGCGTGTCATAGGTTCGCCATTACGGAACTAGTGAATGCACAGCTAAGTGGAATAACAAATGAATGCTTCTCTCTTCATCTCTCTGTCTCTAAAATCAATCAATTTTAGAAAAGAAAAAGAAAATAGAAAGTTATATAAACATTAGATGATTCCTAATGTTATATAACATGTTAACAGTATCTTGAAGCCTTCGTATTAGTTGCCATTAGATTTGGAAAACTGAATGCCTGGAAGAAGTTGAGGCTATAATTGAATGAGAGATCTGGAAAATATAAGGGTATAAATATAAGGTTTGAGAGAACGTGAAATCTAATGTAAACCTACAATAAAGGAATGTAAAGGGCATAAGGTCAAGAGCAATATGAAATCTTGTGATGTACTTGTAAGATAATGAATATACTTTCTCCAAATTCAGGGAATTTTAAAGGAACAGTTAGAAACCAGAGATGGTAAAAGCGGACTGTACTGACATTAGTGTGTCATTAAGATGGGGAACTTAGATTGTATGACAATGAAATGAGCCTGGCCTGTGGTGGCGCAGTGGATAAAGTGTCGACCTGGGAACACTGAGATCGCCAGTTCAAAACCCTGCACTGGTCTGGTCAAGGCACATATGGGAGTTGATGCTTCCAGCTCCTCCCTCCTTTCTCTGTTTCTCTCTCTCTCTCTCTCTCTCTCTCTCTCTCTGTGTCTCCTCTCTAAAATGAATAAAATAAAAAATTAAAAAAAAACCCCGTTGACAATGAAATGATAGGACACATTTGGACCAAGATTTCTTTATTTACCTTGATAATTTATATATAAATATCAAAAATCTGTATATATATCTGCATGTGTTGGTGTGATAAAAGACTATTTTAATCTTAAATTGTGTTTTGCTTTAAAACCCAGTGTCACGATGGTATGGCTAGAGATATTTATTAGACAGTAGTGGATATTGAATATGTGTATAAATTAGTTCATCTAATGTTATAAAGTTCATATTACAGTGTTGAACTCTTTGCTTTAAATGGGCATATATGTATTTTGAAGAAATTAAGAGGAAACTAATAGTCCTTGGCACATACTTCCATTTTTGGTGCTCTTCATTCCTTCCTGATGTGAATTTTTATCTGGTAGAATTTCCCTTTAGCCTGAAGATTTTTTTTTAAGCATTTTTTGAGGTGGAAGTCTGTTGTAATGAATATCCTTTTTATCTAAAAATATCTTTGTTTTAGCACTGATTCTTGAAGGATATTTCCACCAGATGAAATTTTAGTTTGGTATTTTTTCTTCTTTTAGCATTTTAAAGCCTGGTCCTTTCTATTCTGGTCCCCATTGTTTCTAGTGCAAAGTCAGTGGTCATTTATATCCTTTTCCCCCTTTATATTAAGTTGGGTTTTTTTCCTTCTGGCTGCTTTTAGGATTTTATTTTTCTCTTTGGTTTTCAGAATTTTTATTATGATAAATATGGGTTGGGGGTGTTTGCTTGTTTTCCCCTATTTATCTTGCCTGAAGTTCACCAAGTGTCTTGAATCTGTAAATTTTACTTTCAAGAAATTTGGGGAAATTTGTGGCCATTATTTCTTCAAATAATTTTTCCAACCTCATTCCTTTTTTCTTTCTTCAAATTAGAAGTCTTTATTGATCTATCCTCAAATTCACCGACCTTTTTTCTTCATCTGCTGTGAAGTGCATCCACTGAAATCTTTTTTTATTTTTACTTTTATTTTGTCCAGAGTTTATTGTTGCCCTTAGGAGGGTTTGGTCTGATAGGAGCTATTCCTCCAATCACCAAGAAACATTATCAGACTCATTTAAACTCCTTGAGAACAGGAGTAATATTTTAACTTATTTTTTTCTTTACAAAATCTTGCACATTGAGGATGCTTCAATAGAGGCTTCCTGAATTAATGGAAGGATGAATGAAATGTTCATTTTGTGGTAACTGTAAATGAGCCAGCTTTTCTAGTAAATTAGAAAAGTTTATTTGCTGCCACATACCTTTGATACAGTATCCGTTCAGATCTTTCATCTTTTTTTTGAGAGAGAGACAGAAGAAGGGTGAGGGGTTAGTTGGGAAAAGAGAGGCATCAACTCGTTCTATTAGTTGTACTCCCATTGATTGCTTCTCATATAGGTTATGACTGGGGCTCAAACAGGGACGCTTGAAGTGGAGCTGGTGTTCTCAGGATGAGCTGGTGATCCCCGGGATCGGTGACCCCGGCACTCCAGGACGATGCACTACACCAAATGGCCAGGGCTCTTTTACCCATTTTTAATTGGATTGTTCTCTTATTTATTTATTTTTTTTAATTTTATTCATTTTAGAGAGGAGACAGAGAGAGAGAGAGAGAGAGAAAGAGAAAGGGGGGAGGAGCTGGAAGCTCAACTCCCATATGTGCCTTGACCAGACCAGTGCAGGGTTTTGAACTGGCGACCTCAGTGTTCCCAGGTTGACGCTTTATCCACTGCGCCACCACAGGTCAGGCTCTCTTATTTTTTAAAAAAGTTTTTAATGTATTCTGGATACAAGTTCTATATTATTGGATTTGTGATTTGTAAGTATTTTTTTCCTAGTCTGATTTTTTTTTTGGTAGAACACGTTTTTATTGAAGTAAATTTTTTAGGTATCAGTTGTTTTTTAATGGACTCTGCTGTTGATCGAAAAACTTGTTACCAAACACAAGATCTCACACAGCTTTTCTCTGTTTTTCTAGAAGTTTTGTAATGTTAAGTGTTACATTTAGGAAGGTATGTGATCCATTGTGAATTAATTTTTATGTTAAAATGTGAAGTATGTGTTGAGGTTCATTTTTCTACATACAGGTAGAGCAAAAGTACGTCTACAGTTTTGAGTACACGAAAGTTTATTCTTGTATTACTATTTATTAATTATTATATGATTCTTTTTTTTTTACAGGGACAGAGAGAGGGATAGATAAGGATAGACAGACAGGAACGGAGAGAGATGAGAAGCATCAATCCTTAGTTTTTTGTTGCCGTTGCAACACCATAGTTGTTCATTGATTGCTTTCTCACATGTGCCTTGACCACGGGCCCTCAGCAGACCGAGCCACCCCTTGCTGGAGCCAGCGACCTTGGGTCCAAGCTGGTGAGCTTTTGCTCAAGCCAGATGGGCCTGTGCTCAAGCTGGCAACCTTGGGGTCTCAAACCTGGGTCTTCCGCATCCTAGTCCGACGCTCTATTCACTGTGCCACCATCTGGTCAGGCTGTATGATTCTTCTTACAAACAACCGTAATGCCACTTTAGCACTACCTTGTATGGACGTCCAAATCCAGTTGTTCAAGTGCCATTTGATAAAAAGATTGAAGACCTTTTTTTAATATCTGACTTTCGAATGCTTATGACCTGGTGCTGTTGTATTTTCTACAACCAAATCAGTTCTCATAACAATCCATGTAGCAGCTGCTATAGTTACTTCCCTGTGAGGAAACTGGGAAAAGGACAATTTAGGTTACTTGTCTAGACTTATAGTACTACAATGTGAATCTAGTACTGTCCTTTTTGAAAGCAATATTTAGGAGTTTGGGCTTTATCTTTAAGTCCAGGATTAAAGCAGAGGGGTCACACAGTCAGTACACTCAGAAAAATG
This sequence comes from Rhynchonycteris naso, assembly GCA_037038555.1. Lineage (NCBI taxonomy): Eukaryota > Metazoa > Chordata > Mammalia > Chiroptera > Emballonuridae > Rhynchonycteris > Rhynchonycteris naso. The sequence goes on from CM073001.1 coordinate 98,493,942, forward strand.
ACTACATATTTGAGATTAGATTGTAGGATAGGAAGACAGGAGAGGATATTAGTATTTTAGGTTAAAGGTGATTGTGGTCTGAACAACCAGACAACTGGATAATGGAAAGATTTAAGTAAAATAGAAGATTGACCTCAGTGATTAGATATTGGTGTGAGAAAGGAAATAATTACATTAGAACTGGAGAAGAAAGAAGACTAAGTTGGAATTTCCTGAGGTGTGTCCAGGGATGGAAGGGAGAAGATACTTGGAAATTTTGAAGAGAGAAATTTGATTTATAAATACAAATAATGAGGGTGAGCGTCCTAAGCATATACCTACATTTCTGAAAGCAATTGGAGTGGATAAGATTGTTCAGGACAAAGGGTAGGGAAGATAGTACCTTGGATAGAATACTAAGGGAACGCTAGCATTTATTTACAAGTAATGAATCCTAACAAGCAGCTAGACCAGTGGTTCTTAACCTGGGTTCTATGGAACCCTAGGGGTTCAATGAGTTGGTCTCAGGGGCTTGGAGAAGCATCTGCCGTGGAGGCCAGAATAAAGTAATACCGTACTTTGTTGTGAGTTCATGCACTTTGTTGGTTTTGTTCTTTGAGCAAGGTGATGTTCATGCACGGCTCATTTTGTGCACCAGTAATAAAACATATACCTATGTCTTGAATTTGGGGAAATATCATATTTTATTTATCACTAAAGAAGGGTTCGGTGAATGCGCATATGAAACTGGTGGGTTTGGTACCTCAAAAAAGGTTAAGAACCACTGAGCTAGACACATAAGAAAGCAAAAAAGAATTACATCTATCTCAAGGAACAAAGTAGCAACAGAGAACAGTATTACAGGAAGGAAGGAGTACTTTTAATGTCAAAATAGTACGGGATTTTAAAGAGATAGCTGACTGGGGAAAATAACAGGGATTATGTTGTAAGGCCCAAAACTCTGAAGGCTGTGAATTTGTTTCAGGCTTAAGTGGTTTCTCCAGCAGTATTTAACAGTAGGAGGCAAAGGGCCTCTGACTCAAGAACACAATGATGATCACTTGAAAGATAAAAAGCAATTTAAACTTCGTTAGAAATGGAAAAATAGAAATATATGCTCTAGTTTTAGTTTGAGGAGAAGGGAAAGGGATGTATTCTTAAGGAAACCTGACTAATATAATTAGTCACAATGGATTAATTTATATGTTGCTTTGAGGTAGAACTGGATCATCACTTAAACTATTTTAGTGAAAAAAAAATTTTTGAGATTATGTTTATTAAAGCTGGGTAATGTAAAATAAGGAAGGGCCTAGGATAGGAGGAGCTACAAGGGGCCAAGGAGACAGGTTCAGGGGTTAGCCCAGTATTAGCTGCCACTGCCCAGTGCTCCCCTGGTTGCAAGTCTCATGGGGACCCTTTGAGTTTAGGAGATGTACGCCTGGTGGGGAAAGAAGAGGAGGAGGGGCAAGGTAGAGCACACCAAAGTTTTATGATGGGAATAAGATCTACAAATAATGAAATGCTGAGAAATTTTGAAAAATCTTAACCAAAAGACGTAATGCAAAACAATTTTATAATAGGAACTCCAACATAAACAAGATAACTTTTTAGTTCTTGAGCTCACTTCTTCAGTTCTTTGCTTTCCATCTACTTTTTTGCTCAAAACATTAGTAGGGTTTCTTTTCTTTTTTTTTTTTTTTTACAGGGACAGAGAGTCAGAGAGAGGGATAGATAGGGACAGACAGGAACCAGGAACGGAGAAATGAGAAGCTTCAATCATCAGCTTTTCGTTGCCGTTACGACACCACAGTTGTTCATTGATTGCTTTCTCATATGTGCTTTGACCGCGGGCTTTCAGCAGACCTAGCAACCCCTTGCTGGAGCCAGCAACCTTGGGTCCAAGCTGACGAGCTTTTGCTCAAGCCAGATGGGCCTGCGCTCAAGCTGGACAGCTAGGGGTCTAGAACCTGGGTCTTCCGCATCCCAGTCCGACGCTCTATCCTCTGTGCCACCGCCTGGTCAGGCTAGTAGGGTTTCTTTTGGCACACGGAGTAACCCAAGAACCGCTCCCCAGGCTTTCCCACAAGTTTTAATGGAGACAGCTCTCTTGTGCTCTAGTTATAATAGCAAAGCTTGTCTTCATAGAGAAGTGTATTGTTCGACTCAGCTCATGCTAACATCAGTAGTAGCTTTCATATAATACAAAAATAGTTGATGCAGTCTATTATTTAAATTTTTCTTTCTGCTAATTTTTGTTTTTGTCATTTAACAGGTTTGATCTGTGGATGAAATGAATCATGATTTTCAAGCTCTTGCATTAGAATCTCGGGGAATGGGAGAGGTAAATATTTATGAACACTAAGACTATAACCCTCACTTTGACTATTTAATTATTTGAGCCATTGAGACTTTTTAACTGTAAATCTTGAAAATGGTAGGTGGTTAATGAAGCAGGTTTTTTAATTTTCAGATTATACATGTAGAGATTTTCGGCTTTTTTTTTTTTTTTTTTACAGGGACAGAGAGAAAGTCAGAGAGAGGGATAGATAGGGACAGACAGGAGCGGAGAGAGATGAGAAGCATCAATCATTAGTTTTTCGTTGCTGTTGCAACACCATAGTTGTTCATTGATTGCTTTCTCACATGTGCCTTGACCGCGGGCCTTCAGCAGACCGAGCAACCCCTTGCTGGAGCCAGCGACCTTGGGTCCAAGCTGATGAGCTTTTGCTCAAGCCAGATGGGCCCGCGCTCAAGCTGGTGAGCTCGGGGTCTTGAACCTGGGTCTTCCGCATCCCAGTCCGACGCTCTGTCCTCTGCACCTCCACCTGGTCAGGCGATTTTCAGCTTTTTTTTTAGTGAGATTTGTGTCTAGTTAATTTGATTGACTTTGTTAAATAATGTATTATATTTTGGTAATGAATAATAATGACTGCTCAGAAAAGAGCCTTCTGGATTCCTGTCCTTCTGTTTTTTATATCTATGCTATTTGCTTTAGCCATATTTAATTTAAGTTCACTATTCTCTCTTCCAAAAATCTCTCCTTGTTTGCTGTTTGCTTTAAAAACTTCCAATCCTCTATAAGACTCGACTGAAAAAGATGCTTATCTATTTTCCCATTGCTATCTGCAGTGGAATTACACTTCTCATCAGATTTCTTATAGGTCTTTATATATACATTTTATATTTCTGATTTCAGTTTACTGTTTATATATTAGTCTCCTTAGTAGATTGATAGCTTTGAATGACCAGCACTCAGTGGGTACTCTAAATTTTTTAATGCTTTTTATCAGTCCTATTAATCTATGACTCATTGGGGCATCCCATTTATATAATTTAAGGCATCAAAAATTCTATTTTCCATATACCTAATGAATATTTAGAAAATTTTATTTGATGATGGAAACCCTTGTCACATCTTTGTATGTCATGTTCTGTAGTACTAACAAAATGTGGACTTTGATAAAAGAAGATACAGATGAACTGGCCTAAGATGTGTAATTAATTGCTTGCTCCTGGAGATTATTTTACTTTGGTAGATTAGAGACCTTCATGAAACTCACTCCATCCAATGCTGTCCTCTTCAGATGCAGAGAGAGAGAGTCCAGTCACTCTTCTGGACCACAAGAGGGCACCCTGCAGCTAGCTAACCCTCCCCTCCAGAGCAGCGTTTTCCAAAGAGTTTGTCATTTTCAGAGGACTGATTAAGGGTGAGTTAAGGTGCTTAAGCATAAGTATTGCCAAAGTAAACTTGTTAGTTCAGTGCATAACATAAAATTCTGGGCCCTAAGAAAAATTTGAGAGGGAATAGGGAATAATTTTTTAGTTAGAACTATAGGTTCACTACAATGCAGTGGAGGCTGCTTAGGCAGTGTTCGCCCTATGGGTGAACAAAAGGAAGCAGTTGAAAAGGGCTTTTGTTTTTCCCTGCTGCTTATTTTCTATGGTCTTTAGAAAGCAAAATAATGTATCTTGAAAGCAGGTTTGAATAATATTTCAGCCTACTCAGTGACAAACTTGAACTTAATGATTTTTTTAAGAGTGATTAAAGTCGAGAGATATTTGAGGTTTTTGGAAAAGAGAGAAGCCAGGCTGAATAGTACGTTAAATGATCTAAGCTTAAATCTAGCCTTTTCTGAATGGAAATGTCAGAAAGGCGGAGTAGAAGTAGCTAGGTTTAGACTGCCCAAGTTTTGGTTGATAGCAGCAGGTCAGTGCTTCTGTGACCTTCATCTCATAAAAAAATGTATTTTTAAATAGCTGTTACTCACTAATTACGTTTTTTCTTCACAGTTAGCCAACTAATTCTGTTACCTTTACGAGATAGCTAAGAAACCTACTTGGGTCTGTCTCTGGGTTCTCTCCCCCACAAGCCTTTCTATCTTTCCTCATCTCACAGGCAGCAGGGAGCCTTCTGGGATTTCCTCCTTTGCCTGTCTCTCTCTCACCAGTCTTCTCCTCCTTTCCTGACAGGTGAGGTGTTTTTGTTTTTTTTTTTTTTATCCCAGAATTCATTCATTTAATAAATTTTAAAGTAGCCTTGAGTTTCTGGTTCTTGAGTTTTCTAAAGTTGCTTGTATATTTTTTAACGTGACATCCTTTTATAATGGATTGGCCTATTCTTGACCTTTTCTTTAAAAAATAAAGTTGCCCTTATTATGTCTCTTAAGTTGTTGTAGATTTCTAATGTACAAAGCACTGCATTACATATAGGCCTGTTGTCACATGTACTGGTTTTATAGATCATGCCCATCATCAGCAGGGCAGCCCATCTCCTGGTTGTTTATCTAGAAATAGAAACAGATTTGTATTCATCCATTCATAAACTCATTCTTTTCACAACACAGCTTCATCAAAAGACCTGCCTATTTGCTTTATGTAAAAAAAGCAAAGCTAATCCATAATAGAGTTTTCCAACTATACTGCAGGAGTACATACGTATTATTTTACGTATCTTATACATGTAAATGCTTACATAGGTATATAAAACAGAGTTTCTGCTTACTTTTTAAATAGGGGGAAAGAGTCCCCTATGTGAAATTCTTTAAGGAACCCAAAATTTAAATTACTGAGTTAATTTGTTAATGCTCCCTCCTTTCTTTTCTGATAAAATAATATTTAAAGTAAACATATTTTTAAATGTATGTACTAAGATCCCAGGTAGTATGCTGAAGCGGAAAACATACTGGGTGGAAGAGTAAGATTTGTTTTGTCTATCACTAGAGCTCTATGACACTCAGTAAGATTGACTTCTCTTTTTTTTTTTTTTTTTGTATTTTTCCAAAGTTAGAAGCTGGGAGGCATACAGATTCCTGCATGCGCCCAACTGGGATTCACCGGCATGCCCACCAGGGGGCAATGCTCTGCCCGTCTGGAACTTTGCTCCATTGCTGCTGGAGTCATTCTAGCACCTGAGGCAGAGGCCATGGAGCCATCCTCAGCGCCTGGGCCAACTTTGCTCCAATGGAGCCTTGGCTGCTGGAGGGAAAGAGAGAGATAGAGAGGAAGGAGAGGGGGAAGGGTGGAGAAGCAGATGGGCACTTCTATGTGTCCTGGCCAGGAATTAAACCCGGGACTTCCATACGCTGGGTAAACACTCCACCACTAAGCCAATCAGCCAGGGCCAAGATTGACTTCTTTGATGGTAGTAATTAGACTAGAGTATTATTTTGTATGAATAACATCTCTCTCAAATGTTATAACTCTGATGTCAGAGATTTTAGGGATAAGTAGAATAGAAACTGGCTGCTTCAAATAGTGTTTAAATACTCGAGCAAAGTTATGTTTGTATAAATCCCTAGATTCTATCTTAAACTTTATCTACTATAACGAATACCCATTTATGGGCCAAATATCATGATAATATCTTAAGCTGTTTTATTTATATCTAGCGGTGGCCTATTACTAGAAATTTCCAGAAACATTGATGAATTATATACACTATGATTGGAAAGGAACATCTTCTGTGGTAGTTAAATGTAATGACAATAGGCCTTAGCATTAAACAGATGGGTGCAAATCTTTTTTTTTTTTTTTTTTTTTACATAGAGAGTCAGACAGACAGGAATGGAGAGAGATGAGAAGCATCAATCATCAGTTTTTCGTTTTGACACCTTAGTTGTTCATTGATTGCTCTCATATGTACCTTGACCACAGGCTTTCAGCAAACCGAGTAACCCCTTGCTTGAGGCAGCAACCTTGGACTCAAGCTGGTGAGCTTTTTGCTCAAACCAGATGAGCCCAGAGCCCATGCTCAAGCTGGCGACCTCGGAGTCTCGAACCTGGTCTCTTCCGCTTCCCAGTCTGACACTCTATCCACTGTGCCACTGCCTGGTCAGGCCAGATGGGTACAAATCTTAGTGCTGCCATTTACTAGCTATATACAGGGTGGGGCAAAACTAGGTTTATAGTTGTTCATATGGGAAATAATGCAGTAATTAATAATAACAAAAATAAACTTTGTTTCCAGTACTCGCAACTATAAACCTAGTTTTGCCCCACCCTATATTAAAGGATTATTTGTCTTCTGTATGCTAGATGCTGTTCTAAGCATTTCTGTTATTTCATTCTAGCCTCATAGAAACTCATTGATAGTAGCTTTATTATTCTTACTTTATCAAGGAAACTGAAGCTCAAAATAATTACTTAATTAATTGGCCTGAGACCATGTAATAGTGCTTGAATGGCAGTTTGAATTTATGAGTGCCCTGGCTATTTACAATATTGCTTCTCTTTGGAAGTAACAACATTTGATGTTTACTGGTGACATGAAGGGATATTAGGAATGGAGAAGATTTGAGGAAGTGGTATGATTAGAAAATATTAAGAAGTATTGATATTTTTTACTAACAGAAAAGATTAAAGTCTAGAAAAGGATCATTCTGGAGTTCTAGGGTATTACATTGTGTCTTTTGTTCTCTACCCACTTAGTTACTAACATCTATACCTGTCCTTTTTTATTTGTAGTATTATTGATATTTAGAAAGGGAGAGAGAAAAACATTGATTAGTTGTTCCACTTATGCATTCATTGGTTGACTCTCTTATGTGCCCTGACCAGAGATCAAACCTGCAACCTTGGCATATCTAGATGGCACTCTAACCAACTGAACTACCTGGCCAGGACCTATGCTATCTTTTATGAATTTACATTGTAGTCACCTTACATTCCAGTTGCCCAGACAGTCCAGATACATATCTGTTTTTATGGCATAATTATTAATAACACCTCCTTTTTCAAAACTGTCCCTGATTAGATGTTATATGAACACCTTAATTTGAAACACTATAATGTAGACATGCAGCCTGTAAGTCCTTTTAATTCATAGGCTCATGTTATTTTGGTTCGTTTGGTGATTTTACATAATAGTTTGTAGTAGAAAAATCTGAAGTACATCCCATAGTATAGACGTTAGCAGGAGTGTATTTGAGACCATATGCTTGAGTGTTGACTGATTTTTTTGGAGTTGGAAGAACAAGTTATAAATGCTTCTTGAAGAACTTAGAAAATGGTGGAGCATGGGTTATGAATTTGTATGTTCACCCAGTCATTCCTGACTTGGAAGGACAGAGGAAATGCTGACTTGCCTGACCTTCCTTTAGAGCTTTTGTGAATTGGGGAACTAATAGGAAGTGGTATGGGATAATGCGTTTCACAGATTTTCAAGATCTCTTAGCCCTGGATTCTGTAATGTGCTTCCCCATATCTACTACAGTAAAAGAGTCTCCAGGGGCAAATCTGTTTGTACTGCAGTTCCAACCAGTGTACCACTTAATCTTTTATTTGACTGGTTTATCCTGAATTGTTGCCTTTCTCTGCATTTAGTTCTTTTAACTTATTCTTGGTCACCCGCTAGTAGTTTCTCTAAAAGTATTTGAAATCAGTGCCACAGAAAGTTGTTTCTAGAATGTTGGTAAAGGCTTTTGCTAGAAGTATTAATTTTATTAACTACTAAATTGTTTTCCTGTTTGTGATAACTTAGAAATGTTTGCGAAATGAAAAACTACTCAGCACAGTGCTTGGCAAAAAGTAGGCACATTGGATTAGTGTTGGGTGTAGGTTTCTTCCCGTAGTTGTGTTGTTTGCATTTTATAGCAGTGATCTCTGGGTAAAGTACCACACTGAATCATATTTTCTGACTTTTGAAATAATCTTCTTATAGAAATTATATTATTTCTAATACCTTAGAAGATTTGTTTTAGCTATTTCTATGTCAGTGATTAATGCTTCTTCTATTAAGTTGTTACAACTTTATTTTCAATTTCTTGTTTTCTTATTTTAATATTGAAACATTTTTCTTCATGAAGTATGAAATAAAAGCATTTATTCTCTGTCATTTTCTTCTTCCTGAAGTGGCTTATTTATACAGTATTTTTAAGGGCTTACCTTGAGTTTTACTGTGAACAAATGTTCAATTATTTAAATATATTAAGAACAATGTTTTAGTGTTGTATTAACCAGCTTTGTTTCTTTTTCCATGTTTACATGAAACTTTTATAGTGAGATTTTTAGAAATCAGAAGAACAGAGATTGTACTTTACTAAGATTCTTGTTAGGGCAGATTATTGTTTAAAATAACTGGGCTTTATTTTATTCATCCATCCATCTATTCATTCATTCATTTTTAAATATCTGAACTTTAAATACATATTATTTGCAACTCAGGAACGTCTGAACGTGCAGATACCTTTTTAAAAATTGCAGAAGTTAATATCCTTTATAATTAAAAATAGAAAAAGATCTGTAGTAACATGCCCCAATTGACTTTTTCACACTCTCTTCAAAGCAACTTCATGTGTGCGTTTCTGTTTTGCTCAGCCATTTACCTTTTTTTTTATTTATTTATTTTTATTTTTTAATGAAAACATCTCCAGGTTATCTTAACATTCAATTGTGTTGCATACTCGTCACCAAAAGTCAAATTGTCCTCTGTCACCTTCTATCTGGTTTTCCCTGTGTCCCTCCCCTCCTCCCTATCCCACCCTTCCCTCTCTCACCCCACCCCAAAACCACCACTCTCTTGTCCATGTCTCATAGTCTCACTTTTATGCCCCACTTATGTATGAAATCATGCTGTTCTCAGTTTTTCTTTTTTTCTGATTTACTTATTTCACTTCGTATAATGTTATCAAGGTACATCCATTTTGTTATAAATGATCCGATGTCATCATTTCTTATGGCTGAGAAGTATTCCATAGTATATATGTATCAAAGCTTTTTAATCCACTCGTCTTCTGACGGACACTTGGGCTGTTTCCAGATCTTCGCTATTGTGAGCAATGCTGCCAGGAACATGGGGGCGCATTTCTTCTTTTCGAACAGTGCTAAGGTGTTCTTAGGGTATATTCCTATAAGTGGGATAGCTGGGTCAAAAGGCAGTTCGATTTTTAATTTTTTGAGGAATCTCCAAACTGTTTTCCATAGTGGCTGCACCAGTCTGCATTCCCACCAGCAGTGCAGAAGGGTTCCCTTTTCTCCACAACTTCGCCAGCACTTATTCTGTGTTGTTTTGCTGATGAGTGCCATTCTGACTGGTGTGAGGTGATATCTCATTGTGGTTTTAATTTGCATTTCTCTAATAATTAGTGATGTTGAGCATTTTTTCATATGCCTATTGGCCATCTGTATGTCCTCTTTGGAGAAATTTCTATTCATTTCTTTTGCCCATTTTTTTGATTGGATTGTTTGTCTTCCTGTTGTTGAGTTTTATAAGTTCTTTATAAATTTTATTTATTAACCCCTTATCAGACGTGCTGTCGAATATGTTCTCCCATTGTGTGGTTTGTCTTTTTATTCTATTCTTATTGTCTTTAGCTGTGCAAAAACTTTTTAGTTTGATATAGTCCCATTTGTTTATCTTGCCTTTTATTTCATTTGCCCGTGGAGATAAATCGGCAAATATATTGCTGCTACAGATGTCAGAGAGCTTGCTGCCTATGTTTTCTTCTAAGATGCTTATGGTTTCACGACTTACATTTAAGTCTTTTATCCATTTTGAGTTTGTTTTTGTGAATGGTGTAAGTTGATGGTCTAGTTTCATTTTTTTGCAGATAGATGTCCAATTTTCCCAACACCATTTGTTAAAGAGGCTGTCTTTACTCCATTGTATGTTCTTTCCTCCTTTGTCAAATATCAGTTGTCCATAAAGCTGTGGGTTTATTTCTGGGTCGTCTGTTCTGTTCCATTGATTATGTGCCTGTTCTTATGCCAATACCAGGCTGTCTTGAGTATAATGGCCTTAGAGTAAACCTTGATATCTGGAAGAGTGATACCTCCTGCTTTATTTTTTCTTTTTAAGATTGCTGAGGCTATTCGTGTTCTTTTTTGATTCCATATAAATTTTTGGAATATGCGTTCTCTATCTTTGAAGTATGTCATTGGTATTTTAATTGGTATTGCATTGAATTTGTAAATTGCTTTGGGTAATATAGACATTTTAATGATGTTTATTAAAATGTCTATATTTATTCTTCCTAGCCATGAGCACGGTATATGCTTCCACTTGTTTGTATCTTCCTTGATTTCTTTTACCAATGTTTTATAATTTTCCGAGTAAAAGTTCTTAACCTCGCCATTTACCTTTTTACCCAAATTTTAAAGTTTTATTTTTCTTACCAGCCCTCTCCCATTGCATTCATGTTTTATTGACACTCCTAAATGTTTCTCAGATCCATTTTATTTTCTCAGCTCTTTCTGAGAGTACCTTTTTAGTTCTTAACCATCTTTGCCCTGTTGTAATTCTCCTAAACTGATCTGTTGTTTCTAGTCCAGAATATCCATTATTCTTACAACTTAGAACTTGAGTAGTTTTCTAAAACACAGTGTCACTCTTGCAAGCCTCTCTTAACTCTCTTTGGCATCAGTGTAATAGCAGTTTCTGTAGCATGTCTGTAAGGGTCCTCAGAATCTGTCCTGTGTGGCTTTACCAGTCTCACCTTTGACCTCTCTGCACTTGTTCCTCTGTCTCACACACTGCATTTTCTCAAGCTGTGCCTTTGTTTATGATTTACTTTGTTTTCCTCACCTTCCACTCACACTTTGAACTCCCAACACACAATCTTATCTTTTAGACCCAATTCAGGTTTTATTGTTTATTTTATTATAGTTAATTTATATGTTTCTGAACTCTGAAGATAAAGTCTTTATGCCCTTATGGAGGAAAATTGATAATTTAGTATGTAGTAATAGAAGTATATACAGTTTTAATTATGAGCACTGAAAGATTGAGCTCAGAGGGATGGGAGTCTTATAAATGCTTATTTAGAATACCAAATGCCCATCTCAGAAAACCAATCAGTTCTTTTCAGATAAGCATATCCCCAGTTCACCTCCTGATTGTCAGGGAAGGTAAAAAAGAGAGACCTGGATGAATATTAAAGTGTCGTTAGGAATTGGCCAAGTGTACATTTTGAGTAATCCGTGAATGATTGAATCAACACAGCCTTTTTGTGCTGTATATGTTGTAATACAGGATAGCTCGAGCACAGGGCATTGTTTCTATGCTTTTCTTCCACTGTCTGTAGCTTCTTGATTTGGAATTGATGGGTGACTAGTATTCATACTTCTATTAAGTGAAGGAAGAATGAAAAAATATTTTCCATCAAGGCAGTTATAGAATAGGAGATGACCCAGAGATAGTATTTGGAAGTAAATGAAAATATTTTATTGTATAGATATTTTTATTGTATTATCTGTATTGAGTAAGAAATTAGTAATTCTTTTGAAAAGTGTATAATCATATGACATTTAAAATGGTTGAAAATCAGGAAGAATCAGATGTTGATTTTATGTAATATTTGGGTCTAGAATTGTTAGAATCAGTTCTCAAACAAAGTAGGAAGTTATTTTTATATAGACAGATGAGGTAATGTAATAGGTCACTGAATTTTTATTAGCATTGAAACTAACCTGTACATATTGGTGGTAAGTTTGCTTTCCTCTACATACTAATTTTTTTATGATTAGAATAAAATTTTTAAATGTAATATTTTCCTCCTTCCATATAGCTTTTGCCTACCAAAAAGTTTTGGGAACCTGATGATTCAACAAAAGATGGACAAAAAGGCATATTTCTTGGGGATGATGAATGGAGAGAGACTGCATGGGGAACTTCTCGTAAGTTTTTGGTGTATGTGTGAGAATTACAAATTTATTTGAATTTTTAAAAAACCATGCCTACTATCAGACAATAGTTAAAATAGTTGGAAAAAATATGTGATGTCTCTGTTGAAGATACTATTAATCGTTATAATGCACGTTTTTGGATATAAGTCGATCCTTATCTAACAGTTCACTTATTGATTAGAAGTGCTTGTCACAATAAGATTTAATTAACTTTTTGTTTGAAGTGAAAAACTCTTGATTATAAAATTCTGAATTTCCATTAAAATAGAGAACACATTAGCCATAGAAGTTTTCAATTTTAAATTGTATTAGAGGACAGTGACTGATTTATCTATATAATTGCACTTCATTCTAGCTTTATTAGATATTAGCCACACCCAGAAAGAAAGTAAACTCCCTTAGTATGGTAGAATTCCCAGAAAGTGTGTCTAATTTGAATGTTTTTGATATCCCTAAGTAGTGGAAAGAGGCTTAAGTCCAAGAGGAACTGGAATGTATGGAGTGTAACTCCCAGGAATGACAGTATTTTTTATCTTTAATCACTTTTTATTTTTCAATTCAGTTGACACACAATATTAATGTCAGGTATACAAGCCAGTAATTAGACATTATATAACTTACTAAGTGATCATATGGTAAGTCAGGAATATCAGGAATAATAGTACTTGATGGTAAGGTAAAGAACATAGTTATAGTCTTAAAATAGTACTGATCATATTTTTTTTAAGTGTTTCTGATTAGTAAAATTTGAGAGCTCTACACATGGAGCTATCACAATTTGTATTACCAATAAATTTTCTCTTTTTATAACTGAGTTTAATGTCACTTGCTATAGCTATAAAAAATGACCAGAGTAACATAAAAAAGAATTATGGATGATAAATTATGAAATGAACCTTATATTTTGACTGTAAATTGCCGGGTAGTTCTTTGTTCTCCAAATCATTATATATTAAACAATTTTAATGTTTTTTATAGTTTTGATTAAAATAATTACCCAAAAGTTAGGAAATACTAGAATATTTTAATGATTAATGTTCTTTCTGGGTTTTTTGTTTGTTTTTTAGTTTTAGGTATATAGAGTAGTAGCTAGACAGTCATGTACTTTACAAAGTGTTCCCCCCAATGTTTTAAGTACCCAACTGGCATAATTATTACAATTTTATTATTTCTTTCTTACTGATTTTAGAGAGAGGAAGGAAGAGAGAGACACACACATTGATTTGTTGTTTCACTTATTTATACATTCATTGGTTCATGAAAGATTCATGTGCCCTGACCAGGAATTGACCCTGCAACCGTAGCCGATGGGGAGAGTACTATAACCAGCTGTGCTTCCTGGCTAGGGCTTATTCCAATATTTTTGACCATATTCCCTATGCTGGACTCGCCATCCCCAGAACTGTTTTGTGATGACAAATTTAGTCCCCCATCTCTTCACTGTTTGCACCCAGCTCCCCAACCCCTACCCTCTGGCAACCACCAGTTTGTTCTCTGGCAGTTAATATTCTTCACATTTAAAATTGAAAAAGATAAAAGCTTTGTTAACTACTGATTTAGGTTAAAGTTTTCTTAATGGGATTTTTCTTTGCATTCAACCAACATGGTAATGTATTTTCAAACAAATAAATGAGATATGATCCTTGTCCTCAAGTAGTTTTAGTATTTCGTTTTTGTTTTGTGTGTGTGTGTATTTTAATTAATGTATACTGTGTTGATTGGGCTCTTAATTTAAATTATTCAGTTAGTTTGACTGGGATACTTTTTTTCCCACAAAAGGCACTTACTTTGCTAAAAATCAGATGCGTTTTAAAACTTGGTTGATTGACATGCTTTGATTTTTGTTTTGGATATTGAATGGTTAATTACTTTATTAACCAGAACCCCAGTTTTTTTAAAAAATAAATTTTAGAAAGAGAAAGAGAAACGTCAACTTGTTGCACTCATTCATTGGCTGCTTTTCTGTGTGCCTTGTTTGGGGAATGAACCTGCAACCTTGGCATGTTGAGACCACACTAACCAACTGAGCTACCATGCCAGGGCCAAGGCCAGAACCAGATATTTTTTAAAGCATTCAAAAACAGCATCTTGAGCACAACATATGTTCCTGGTATTTCTTGTTGGTGTCAAATTTATAATTTTAGTTAATTACTTGTACCACTTCCTCTTCCAACTTAACATGTTTAGTTTTTCTTTTTATTAACAGGGACAGAGAGAGGGATAGATAGGGAGAGACAGACAGGAACAGAGAGAGGTGAGAAGCATCAGTCATTAGTTTTTCATTGCCGTTGCGACACCTTAGTTGTTGATTGCTTTCTCACATGTGCCTTGACCACGGGCCTTCAGCACACTGAGCCACCCCTTGCTGGAGCCAGTGACCTTGGGTCCAAGCTGGCGAGCTTTTGCTCAAACCAGATGAGCCTGCGCTCAAGCTGGCAACCTCAGGGTTTCAAACCTGGGTCTTCCTTATCCCAGTCCGACGCTCTATTCCCTGCACCACCACCTGGTCAGGCAGCATGTTTAGTTTTATGGATAACGTTTTGGAGATTAGTAGTTTTTACTAGAAGACATGGTAAATGAATGGAATTATTTTACTTACTGAACACTGAACACTTATTGAATGCCAGGCACGCACAAGGATGAATTATATATTACTGTTCTAAAGGAATTGCCGTTCTAAGAAAGTCTTTCCATTTTCTCAGGAGACTAATACACTTATTCCCTTCTAGCTGAACTGAACTACCTGTGATGGTTAATTTCACTTTATTCTGGCACTTCCAGGTGTGTTTGAACGTGCTGGTTTCTCTTAATGGAAGTGCTCTCTCTGAACCCAACTTCTCATAATTTTTTGCCCACTTTAACTCTTGCCCTTCTCTTTTTAATTCACTCTCTAAGACTAGAAAGGATTGACACCTCTTTGTTCTATTCTTATAATGTATTGTTTTTATTGAAGCACTTTTACTCTGTTATGATTGCCTTATATTAAACCTGTAATCTCTTGAAGGGAGGATCTGTCCTGTTTGTTCTTGCTTGCAAGAGATAGTAAGTAAGTATTTGAACTGGGTGAATGAAGGGGTGAATGATTGAAAATATAATGACTGACTCTGGCTGATTGGCTCAGTGGTAGCTGGCGTGTGACACCCAGGTTCAATTCCGGGTTAGGGCACACAGGAGAAGAGACCCACCTGCTTCTCCACCCCTCCCTCTTCTCTCTTTCTTTTCTCTCTCTCTCTTTCTCTCTTCTCCTCGCACAGCCATGGCTCAAGCAGTTTGAGCAAGTTGGCCCTGGGTGCTGAGGATGGTTCCATGGCTTCTACCTCAGACACTAAATGGCTTCGTTCCTGAGCAACAGAGCAAGGACCGAGATGGGCAGATCATCACCCCCTAGTGGGCTTGCTGGGTGGATCCCGGTCAGGGCGCATGTGGGAGTCTGTCTCTCTGCCTCCCTGCCTCTCACATAAAAAAACTTTTAAAAGAAAATAAAAAGGAAAAAAAGAAAATATAATGACTAAACCCTTTTATGGAAAAGATACTGAAATAGAAATGTTGTAATATTACATGAAAGTAGCAATCATTTAAAAACTAGTACAGTTAATGAAATGATAACTGAGTACCTCTATGATAGTTCAGCCCTTTAAGGAATAGACCTAATACTGAGTATTGAACATGTTCACAAAAAGTCAGAGGTAGCTGACAGCTTATGGGTTCCTTTAAAAATATTTTTTGGGCCTGACCAGGCAGTGGTGCAGTGGATAGAGCGTCAGACTGGGATGCAGAAGACCCAGGTTCGAGACCCCGAGCTCGCCAGCTTGAGCGCAGACCCATCTGGCTTGAGCAAAAGCTCGCCAGCTTGGACTCAAGGTCGCTGGCTCCAGGAAGGGGTGGCTCAGTCTGCTGAAGGCCCGCGGTCAAGGCACATGTGAGAAAGCAATCAGTGAACAACTATGGTGTCCCAACGGCAACGAAAAACTAATGATTGATGCTTCTCATCTCTCTCTGTTCCTGTCTGTCTGTCTGTCCCTATCTGACTCTCTCTCTGTGTCCCTGTAAAAAATATATATATATATATATATATATATATTTTTGGCAAATATGTGTGAAGGTTGCCTCAAATGTTTTATTATATTTGTATATTCCATTTGCTCTCAGATCGTAAATACTGTCTTTTGTCACAGAAATACATAGCAAAGGTATCTGTACCAGATGAATACTTCAATGTTAAATAAAAATAAAGGGAAAAATTTTTAACTAGAAGGGATTTTTAAAAATATTGTTTAGGTGGTACTTAGTTTTTACAACAAGAATAGAAAATTCTGTGTTATCACTGGTTTTTCTGAACTTCATTGTTTGTGTTTGAGGCACTTCAGCCACATGCTCTATATATGTCCAGGACATGACTGAGCGTGAGAAGTGCCTCTGCCAATTTAGAACTTATTTTATTCTAGAATTTATCACTAAAGGTTTTTGTTCTGAATTGTTGTGAATCTCCACAAGAACTTTCTTTTTTTATTACAATTGACATACAATATTATATCAGTTTCCGGTATACAACATAGTGATCAGAATTTATATAATTTGCAGTTACCATTGCACTAAGACTACAATCCATCTAACACCATATGTACTTACTACATTACACAGGGGAACAATTTTTTTTTAATTTTCTGTTGCATGAGGTTTTAGAAATTTTTCTATATATTTCTGCATCGCTGATTCCAAATCTGAAATCCGTTTTATAGTGCATACTCTAGTTTTTATACAATTTTAATTTCTTTTTGTTACAGTTAATGGCATGCATTGGTTTTTAAATTGGAGTTCAAGGTCAACGACTCTTGGATTGAACATAACCACTAGGCAATGAACGTTTTAAAAACATCATTTTTACATAATTGTAGTTGTTCTTAAATGTAAAAAATAGTTACCTGATAAAAACACCCTCTTATTTTAAGATTGAATCATGGCTTCCTCGAGAAGGCATAAATTTTAGAATAATCCTGACACCTTCTGTTATATATTCTATGTGGCTGTTCCACACTTGAACGTCAAAGGTGCAATATTACATCATTTTCATATATTGCCTATTTTCAGTTTCCCCTTGGTGATCAAGACAAGAATTGGGGTCCTCATATTGTGTGTCATAATTGTGAGAAAATGCTTCGTGACTGGACAAACAGAAAGTGCAAAGGAATGCCTTTTGGTATTACCATGGTTTGATGTGAACCTACGGACCACAGCAGTGACCGTTATTTCTGTCTGATCCATACAAAGGGCATTGGCAAGAAAAAACGGCATATGATCACATATCCTAATATTTCTTCAGCAATACGACCCATCTTACACTCTGAGACACTGCCGGTTTCAGTTTTCAATGGTTTTATTTCTTCTAAGGAAAAAAGTGAACATGGTGATCAACTGTATTTTGATAAGATGCATAAGAAAATGGTTGTAGAATCTGAAGGGTCTTCTGATGCCAAGCAGTCATTAACCCCTCAGCCGTTTAGCCAACCTGTATTGAATGACTTAGTAAGAGATTTGGGCCTATCAAAGAAAGCAGTGGAGTTATTAGCCTCGAAGCTTCGAGAAAAGAATGTACTTCACCGGTCAGGTCAGCTAAAGTATCCTATTTCAGTAAGTGTGAACAAATTTTTGTGGACTTTGTTTTCCGAAGACAAACACTTTGTTTACTGTCGTGATATCAGCAGTCTTCTCAGCCAGCTACTTGTTACTGGTACAGTCCAGAATGGTGGCTCTTTCTCTCTCTTTTTTTTTTTTAACGGGAACAGAGAGAGGGATAAATAGGGACAGACAGACAGACAGGAACAGAGAGAAGTGAGAAGCATCAATCATCAGTTTTTTGTTGCCATTGCGACGCCTTAGTTCATTGACTGCTTTCTCACATGTGCCTTGACCGCGGGCCTTCAGCAGACCGAGCAACCCCTTGCTGGAGCCAGCGACCTTGGGTCCAAGCTGACGAGCTTTTTGCTCAAGCCAGATGGGCCTGCGCTCAGGCTGACGAGCTCAGGGTCTCGAACCTGGGTCTTCCGCATCCCAGTCCGACGCTCTATCCACTGCGCCAACGCCTGGTCAGGCTGGTGACTATTTTTTGACAGCTCTAAATGGAGTCTGAAATGTGTTTTCCTACACAGTGGTAATGTTTATGCAGTGGTTCCAATTGGTTATTCAACTCATCTGCGAGAAGATTATAATGACATAAAAATTGTCCTCGACTTTCTGAAGTATGAGGAGCATAACTGGATCATTTGTGTGGATGTTCAAATGGTAAATTTCCTGCTAGGACAACAGAGAGGTTTCAGGAAGTATCCTTGCTTTCTCTGTTTGTGGGACAGCTGAGCTCAGGAGAAACACTGGACACAGAAGGAGTGGCCGGAACGTGAAGCTCTGGAAGTAAGGATGCAAAATATTGTGAATAAATCTGTTAGGTTAGGGGTTGGGAACCTATGGCTCACGAGCCAGATGTGGCTCTTTTGAAGGCTGCATCTGGCTCGCAGACAAATCTTTAGTAAAAAAATAAATAACATTTAAAATATAAAACATTCTCCTGTATTACAATTTATTCATTTTCTACCGCTCATGTTCATGGTTGCTGGTGGCTGGAGCCAATCACAGCTGTCCTCCAGGACAACACCAAATTTTTATTGGATAATGCCTAACGTACACGGGTTGCTGTGAGGTCAGGAAGTAAACATCCTTCATTTTAATCAAGTAGTCAGCTAGCTAATTCAGAAACCCTTTTGACGAAGAAGATGGCTAAAAGAAAAAAGATGAGGAGTATCTTACTTTTCAGCAGGAATAGACGGAGGAATTTGCCTTTGTGGATTGAGCAGGTTCTGCAGTATGTCTAATATTCAATGATAAAATTGCGTTGATGAAACGATAGAATATAAAGCGGTACTTCGACACACGCCATACTACATTTGCATTGAAATATCTAGCAGAGAACAGCAGGAAGAAAGCATGTCAAGAGCTACTGTGCAGAGTGCAGGCTAGTCAGCAGCAACTCCGTGTTTGGACCCAACGGGGTGACTGGAATTCGACTAGCTTTGCTGGTGCTTTAGCAATTGTGAGACAGGGAAAGGCATTCACAGATGGGGAACATGCCAAAACATTCATGCTTGATGTTGTCAGTGAACTTTTATTTTTTTTTCCAGGGACAGAGAGAGAGGGATAGATAGGGACAGACAGACAGGAACAGAGAGAGGCGAGAAGCATCAATAATTTGTTTTTCGTTGCTGTTGTGACACCATAGTTGTTCATTAATTGCTTTCTTACATGAGCCTTGACCGCGGGCCTTCAGCAGACTGAGCAACCCTTTGCTGGGACAGTGACCTTGGATCCAAGCTGACGAGCTTTTGCTCAAGCCAGATGGGCCTGCGCTCAAGCTAGTGACCTTGGGTCTCAAACCTGGGTCTTCCGCATCCCGGTCTGACACTCTATCCATTGCGCCACCACCTGGTCAGGCGCCAACGAACTTTTTGACGACTTTTCAGATAAAGACAAGATAAATAAAATACATGCCTCTTTCGGCAAGAACTGTTCCGATTGTATCATCATGATGGCAAATCAGATTGAGGCAACACAAGTGAGGGACATAAATGCCGCACCATTCTTTTCTCTCGCTTTGGATGAGTCAACAGAAGTAAGCCATTTATCCCAGTTCAGCATGATTGCAAAGGTATGCTGTTGGTGACACACTACGTGAGGAAATTCTTGTTGTTTTGCCTATGAAAGAGACAACAAGAGGGAAGGATTTATTCAAGTCTTTCACTGAGTTCACTAAAGAAAAAAAATCTACTGATGGATAAAATTATTTCAATGTGTACTGATGGTGCTCCGTGCATGGTGGGGACATACAGGATTCATAGTGCTTCTTCGTGAACATGAAAAGAGACCCATCCTAAGTTTTCACTGCATCCTACCTCAGGAGGTGCTTTGTGCTCAGATGTGTGGCAAGCAGCTTGGTGAGGTGATGTCACTGGTCATTGGGGTGGTCACCTTTATTGTTGCCTGAGCTTTAAATGATCGCCAGTTTAAAACACTGCTGGATGAAGTTGGGAATAATTATCCTGGTCTGCTTCTGCAAAGCAATGTGTGTTGGTTGTCAACAGGGAATGTGCTCATCCGTTTCGCAGCTGGTCTGAGCGAAATCCAGACTTTGCTTGAAATGAAAAACATCGAGCATCCTGAGTTAGCTAACACTGAGTGGCTCCTGAAGTTCTATCTCGTGGACATGACTAAATATCTGAAGCAGTTCAATGTGAATATGCAAGGCATTGGAAATACAGACTTATTTCTTGAACAAGCAGTGTTTTCCAATTGAAAACAAGCTGGAACTCTTCATTGCCGACATTGAAACAGGTTGTTTACTACACTTCGAAAAACTGGGAGAATTTAAAGATGCCTGCACAGCAAGTGACCCTGCTCAACATCTTGATCCCCTGCAGTCATTCAAACGCGCTTTGGAGAATTTTGTGAGCGTACTCATCTTTTTAAGTTCATCACCCATCCAACGAGTGTGCAGTGGACAGCGCCGACCTGAGTTACGTCCCCGGTGTCTCCGTCAGAGATTTTGAACTACAAGCTGCTGACCTGAAGGCCTCAGACATGTGGGTGAATAAGTTCAAGTCACTGAGTGAAGATTTGGAAAGACTTACATGACAGCAATTAGAGTTGACAAGCAAACAAGTGGGGAGAAATGAAAAACCTTCAACCCGTGGATCAGCTGATTGTCAAACAAAACTTGGAATGTGCTTCCTGTCACATAGCACACACTGCAGCGTGTGAGTATTGCTGTACTGACAATCTTTGGCTCTACATATGCATGTGAGCAGTCTTTTTCACATCTAAAGAACTTTAAGACCAGCCTATGATCACGTTTAATGGATGGAAGTCTCAACGCCTGAGTGAAGCTTAATCTCACCACATATCAACCAGACTACAAAGCCATCAGCAAAACCATGCAGCACCAGAAGTCGCATTTATGGTAAGAAGTACTTTATTCCTCATCAGTTAGTAACAGCATAACAACGTTATTAAAAAGGATTCAGAGACTTATTGTACTTTAAAAGTGTTGGTCTTACATAAAATGTACACGTATACTTGAACCTTAGTGTTAAATATATTGTATGACTTTTACGGAATTACATTTTAAAATAAGTGGCGTTCATGGCTCTCTCAGCCAAAATGGTTCCCGACCCCTGCTGTAGTTAATCGAGACAGGATCATTTTTCCCCCAGTTCACATCAAACTTGGCTTAATGAAGCAGTGTTCTGGCTTTGAATAGAGAAAGTGAATGCGTTCAACATATTATTTCTGTTTTCCTGCCTTGTCTTTCGAGAAGATAAACACAGGTGTATTCTGTGGACCTCACATTCTAACTCTTATATGTGACGAAGAATTTGCCAGGAAGATCAATAAGGAGGCGAAAGCAGCATGGCAGTCTTTTTGTGGTGGTTACAAAGAGCTTCGTTGGCAACAAAAAAGCAGAAAACAAGAACTTCTGGTTCAAAGGATGCTATTAGCTTTCCGAGACATTGGATGTAATATGAGCGTTAAGATTCACTTCCTGAACAGTCACCTTGATAAGTTTTCCGAAAATCTTGGAGCTGTTAGTGATGACCAGAGAGAACGCTTTCATCAAGATTTGAAGACAGTGGAAGAGTGTTATCGGGGGTGATGGGACAGAAATATGATGGCAGACTACTGATGGAGCATCAAACGAGATTGTCCTCTATAAGTACAGAAATGCAAGAGCTACAACTGCAAATATTTGCCTGAATAGTATTTAAATAAGTTTTTCACAATTTTTATGATTAAAATGTTTTAATATGTTCTATTTCAAAATTGTAGACAAATTCTGACGCAGTTATATTTTTTAGTATATTACTGTATTTACTGTATTATATAAATTATTATATTTTCACAAAGAAGATGCCCAAGAAGACATTCTACTTCATTATGTAAAACTAAATGTTGAGCCTGACCAGGTGGTGGCGCAGTGGATAGAGTGTTGGACTGGGATGTGGAAGACCGAGGTTTGAAATCCCGAGCTCACCAGCATGAATGCGGGCCCATCTGGCTTGAGCAAAAGCTCGTCAGTTTGGACCTAAGGTCGCTGGCCCCAGCAAGGGGTTGCTCGGTCTGCTGAAGGCCTGCAGTCAAGGCACATATGAGGAAGCAATCAATGAACAACTATGGTATCGCAACAGCAACGAAAAACTAATGATTGATGCTTCTAACCTCTGTTCGATCCTGTCTGTCTGTCCCTATCTATTTCTCTCTCTGACTCTCTCTGACTCTCTCTCTGTCCCTGGAAAAAAAACCCAAAAAACTAAATGTTGAAAATTGTACAATAAGATGAAAACCTAAAATCTTGAATTGCAAAAAATCTGTAGCTTACAGAGGAAAAACTAATGTCAGATTTGAGATCAGCGCACTCGAATTAGGTAAGAACAAGTGGGTTTTTATTTTTTTTGGATGCAACAAAAATTTGTTCTCCGGTATTTATTTATTTATTTATTTATTTATTTATTTATTTATTTATTTATTTAAACAGGGACAGAGAGAGAGTCAGAGAGAGGGACAGATAGACAGGAATGGAGAGAGGTGAGAAGCATCAATCATTAGTTTTTCGTTGCCATTGCGACACTTTAGTTGTTCATTGATTGCTTTCTCACATGTGCCTTGACCGCGGACCTTCAGTGGACCAAAGCAACCCCTTGCTGGAGGCACCAACCTTGGGTCCAAGCTGGCAAGCCTTCGCTCAAGCCTGATGGGCCCACACTCAAGCTGACGAGCTCGGGGTCTCGAACCGGGGTCCTCCGCATCCCAGTCCGATGCTCTATCCACTGCACCACCGCCTGGTCAGGCTCTCCAGTATTATTGACTATATTCCCTGTGCTGCATGTTATTACATCCCTGGGACTGTTTATGTAAATGGCAATTTGTAAATCTTCATTCTATAACTGTTACCCATTTCTGCAGCCCCCCTCCCATCTGGCACCCATCTGTTTTAAGAACTTTTCTTTCTTTTTTTAAAATTTATATATTGATTTTAGAGGTAGCAAGTGGGTGGGGCATGGAGCGACAAACATCCATCTGTTCCTGTGTGTGCCGTGACCAGGGATCATACCTGCAACCTCTGCATATCAGGATGATGCTCTAACCAGCCGAGCTATCCGGCCAGTGCAATTTGCAAACCTTAATTCTTTTAATAAGATGTTTGTAGGTAACTGAGCCTTCAGATTAATGTTTGTCCATTGACCTGCTTTGGTTGATATTTAAAAAAACACTTCTCATAGGCTTTTACCTGTTTTTTACCAAATCGCATTTTTAATCTAGATTATCAAGATATGCCCAGGCTAGTGATCATCACAGAATGAAGAGTTTTTTAAAAAGATTATATTAACATGTATATATACTGATTTTTTATACTTTAATATATTAATTTTTACAAGTGCATTTTGGTTAGTCTAAAAGTACAAATATGTAATTGTGTTCTTTCTTCCAAACAGACCATTCAGTGTCCCAGCCTATTATGGTACAGAGAAGATCTGGACAGGGTTTTCATGGAAACAGTGAAGTAAATGCAATATTGTCTCCGCGATCAGAAAGTGGAGGCCTTGGCGTGAGCATGGTAGAATATGTGCTGAGTTCTTCTCCTGCTGATAAATTGGATTCTCGATTTAGGAAGGGAACTTTTGTGAGTATTTTGAATAAAGAAATAATTACTAATTGCTCAATAGTTATTTGGTTATCTTTAAGTTATTTTTATAAACCCTTCCTAGAGCTAAAGGGAATGGTGTAGCTGTTACAAGCTCTTGTCTTTTTCTCTCGGCCACCTCTTGAACTACATAAATAGTAGAACCCTGGGAGTATTTATACTCTTAATCTTGTTACAAAAATCAAACCATAGTAATTGCAATACGTACTTTGCAAGATTAAAATTGTTTATATGTGTTAGTGCTCAATCTGAAAGTCACTAG
This sequence comes from Rhynchonycteris naso, assembly GCA_037038555.1. Taxonomy (NCBI): domain Eukaryota; kingdom Metazoa; phylum Chordata; class Mammalia; order Chiroptera; family Emballonuridae; genus Rhynchonycteris; species Rhynchonycteris naso. Next base: position 98,518,043 of record CM073001.1, read on the forward strand.
ACAAAACCCTCTCTACACAGTAAGTGGAATTTTAATCCCGTTTGTGGTGTTACTGCTTTTCAGCACCGCTATAGTTAAGGTTGCCTTAGCCCTTCTGTTATAAATCATTGGTTTGTGCTCAATTATTTGGACTTTGATAAATTAATTAACTACAAAATTTAAATAAGTTTCAATGCTTTTATTGTTTACATGTATCATAGAGTAGTTTTAGGTCACCTTATGGTGCCCTTTTTTTGTGTGTTCTATTAAATATTCAGAATCAAACAGATTCTTTTTCCTCAGGGCACTAGAGATGCTGAAACAGATGGACCTGAGAAAGGAGATCAAAAAGGCAAGGCTTCTCCATTTGAGGAGGACCAAAACAGAGATCTTAAACAAGGAGATGATGATTCTAAAATAAATGGCAGAGGTTTGCCAAATGGAATGGATGCCGATTGCAAAGATTTTAAGTAAGATTTTAACTTTCTCAAGAACAAAAGCATATCTCTTTAGGGATTATTACTACTAGCTAGCTGATGTGACTGATGTAGACATTTTTCAAATTTTGGTTTATTTTATTTCCCTTTGTACTTTGTGTTAATCTAGAGGAAAATATAATTTTTATAAGAAATATTAGTCAATGATTATGAGCCTTTTTTTTTTTTATGAGCCATTTTTAAAAAAATCTTCAAAACAGTCTCTCTAATAGTGTATATCACTGAAAGAGTAACATTAGAAGTGTTACCTTTCTGCTCATGTGGTAGTCTAAATTTTAACTTTTTCCTCCCCACTAATATGGAGTGAATTTTAGGTTTAATCTGTGATTTTTCCTGGCAGACTTCTTGGAGTTGCTCTTGAGCACGTTTCTGTGGCATTTCCTCTTTTTATCCCTGTATTGAATCTCATACTTCCCGTTTAACTCTGAATCTTGGAAGTGAAGAATCATAATTAGCTCTTAGGATCTGTGGCCTATATAGGAGTTTGTGTTAATACTTAACATTCCTCAAACTGGGAAGTGGGGAGCATGTTAGAGACTTTGAAAAGTTAGCTTTAAGCTCAGAATTCTGTAAGTTGTAGCTTTAGTCGTCTCTTGATAGCATTTTAGTATTTTATGCTTAGCCTTTGGTCTTAGATTACGGGACACACATTTGCCTAAGTTTTTGGGAGTTTTGCTTCATACTGATTTCCTACACTTTATACTTCAATAGTCAGATGTTTTGGGGCCTATACCTGAAAATGAGACATTTCTTGAGATTTTGTGAGCCATGGGATCTCGGTTAACTGAGTGTGGATGGTATACTTTTACATCCATTGCCTTTAATTATGAAAAGCAGAGTAACAATGGCTCTTAAAAAGTATCATTTATATTTGTGCTAGGTGCAAAAAAGCATCCAAAACCAGTAAACCTCTTTTAAGAAATTTAATGCTAGTTAATTTGTTTTAGAACCTTATCCTGATTTTGCTCTTCTTCTGTTACCTATTGTAAGTTTTAGTCAAGGGCATGCATTTAAAACTGAGTTGATTATAAACCCTTCAGAGTATACATTTATAATTGAAGTGTTAATACACCATTAACTATAGCAAGAAAAGAGCACCACTGATAGCATAATGACTGGTTTTCTCTTGTATCCTGTGCTTTTTTGTATAGTAGCGTTCTATGAAAGTAGTATATACTTTTCCTTATTAATATAAACTTTTTATGTGTTACCATTTTAATTTTCTGTTAAATTTAATTATTATTTAAACTTTATTTTTGACGGTGTTAGCAGTGTAAAAACATTTCAGACAATAGCTATGGCCATATGGTCACTATGCTGCATATCATTAATATGTACATTAACTGCTAAATCATCAATATAAGCATTGCAGGAGTAGAACTGAAATTTATGAAATAACTGTATTGCAGGCTTGCTCACTCTTTTTTTAATTGGATAATTTTAAAGAACATCCTTTCAGTTTTTTCTCCCCTCTCCCCATATATTCTGAATGATAAACCTTTGGAATATTCACACAAAAAATTAGTTACGGTTAAAGCAAAGGAGTGAAATTTCTTATGATATTGTATAGATAATGGTTGCTTTTAAAATTCAAGTTGACCTAAATACCTGAGGAATAATTCTTATATCCTAGAAATGATTCTTACTATTCATTCATTGTTTGTAAAGTGTTCTGTATGTATCAGCAAATTTATTCCAATGTGATACTAAGTACCTGAAGTTGGGGGCAGAGTCACATCGGTGTTAACAACTGGCATTGAAAGCCAGGTAAATAGTTACGGCCATTTAATAATGCACTTATATGTTAACATACTGTGAACTCAAGATTTCTCAAAACAAACTTCTTGTGAGTGAAGGGATTTAGATAAAAGTTCTGTGGAGAAAACAGACTATAAATGAGAATTATGTCCAGAAATAAAGTAAAAATGAAGTCTAGACCGTGAGGGATATTGATTAAAAAGAGTCATTACTTAAAACTTAGTCCAATATTAATTAATTTCTTGGTAAAGTTATTAATTAATTTCTTGGTAATGTTAAGAGGCAAGTCAGTAGAAAAACATTTTTTATAAATGTTACACATTTTTCTTTCTTATGATTTAATTAAACTGGAACTATCTGGTGTTATAAAGATATTAAATTAGAGAGCTGTCACAGAGAGTTTTCACAAATAGTTTTTGGGGTTTTGTTGTTGTTCCTATAATTTACAACCCCAAGGTCATCTCTTTAATCCTTCAGTAAGGAAACAGAGGCCTGGAAGATGAAATTATTTCCTTAAAATCATACCCAGAGTCGAGAAATTAGACTTTTGTCTTAATTCAGATGCCTTTTTATATTCTGTGTTTTATACCCTTAAGTCATGAAGGCCATAATGGTCTTTTGTGGCCAGTTTTCTGAGATATTATTAAGCAGGTTATTATGGTGGTCAAGACAGGAGTGTGATGAGATAGTTTTGGTTTTGAGCTTTTCTATATTTGTCAGTCTCCTATTCATACCAACTATTAATTTTGTCTAAATTTGAGAGAGAAGTTTTAGGTAATCTAAACCTAAATTGTGGTATTGAACAATTTTCTTTTCTGTAAAATTAAGTTATCTATTCAAATGGGGGAAATATTGATGATTTTTAAAAAACAAAATCATGTCAGTTCTTAAAAGGAATTTAGATTAAATCGAAAGAAATGTTATAAAGTGAAATGGTTAGTGACCTGGGATGCCTAACTTGCCCTCTCTATTTTACAATTTTCTGTTTTCTATGGTTTTTCTACATTCATGTTTCAGCTTATGACTTGTTATTTTTACTTATAAAGCCTTTGTCTTCTCTATATAGTCGTACTCCTGGAAGTCGTCAAGCCTCTCCAACTGAAGTAGTTGAACGCCTGGGCCCCAATACTAATCCCTCAGAAGGATTGGGGCCTCTTTCTAATCCTACAGCTAATAAACCACTTGTTGAAGAATTTTCAAATCCTGAAACTCAGAATCTGGATGCCATGGAACAAGTTGGTCTGGATTCCTTACAGTTTGACTATCCTGGTAATCAGGTACCAATGGACTCTTCAGGAGCTACTGTAGGCCTTTTTGACTACAGTTCCCAGCAGCAGGTAAAGATGCCCTTCCTTTAAAACCCTCTTCTGAGCCGTGTACTGGTGTGGCCTGAAGTGCTGTGAGGCACTGATAGGAGTGATGGGTCTGTCCTTGAACACTTCATGTTTTATTGAATAAAATGACCCTGTAGATGAGAAAGTGGTTCAAATAAGTGTTTAAAATGTTCTGTTTCCAGTTTTCTAAATAGAAGTGTAATTCTCCGACACTAATCTTTGTATGAAATCTTTCCCTACTAGCTCTTTCAGAGGACTAGTGCGCTGACAGTTCAGCAGTTGACTGCGGCCCAACAGCAGCAGTACGCACTCGCTGCCGCTCAGCAGCCACATATAGGTGAGTTCACCATTTGGATTGGACTGTTAGAAAATCTTGTGTTCAAGTAGTTTGATGTTATGGCCTGGCCAGGTTGCTCAGTTGGTTAGAGGGTTGTTCCAGTATATCAAAGTTGTGGGTTCAATCCCCGGTCTGAGCATGTACAAGAATCAACCAGTGGATGCATAAATAAGTGGAACAACAGATCCATGTTTCTCTATCTTTCCCTCCGTCCCTCCGTTTCTTCCTTCCTACCTACCTTCCTGCCTCTCTCTTCCTCTCTCTAAAATCACTAAATTTTAAAAAATTAAGTATTTAGATATTTCATTTTCTTTTACTGAATGGTGTTATTTCATTACTTTGTCAAAAATCTCATTGAGATCAAAGATGAATAGATTACATGGCACTAGTAAAGATGTACTAAGGAAAAACTATTCCTGATTTTACTGGGGAACAGGTATTTTTAAATTTTCTGTTGCATGAGGTTTTAGAACTTTTTCTATATATTTCTGCATCGCTGATTTCAAATCTGAAATCCGTTTTTTGGTGCATGCTCTAGTTTTTATGCAATTTTAATTTCTTTTTGTTACAGTTAATGGTATGCATTGGTTTTTAAATTGGAGTTAAAGGACAACAATGCTTGGATTGAACATAATCACAAGGCAATGAATGTTTACAAACATCACTTTTACATAATTGTAGTTGTTTCTAAATGTAAAAAATGATTATCTGATAAAAACACCCTCTTATTTTGTTTTAAGATTGAATCATGGCTTCTTCAAGTAGGAGTAAACGTAAGAATAGTCCTGACACCTTCTGTTATGTATGTGGCTGTTACACACTTCATCGTCAAAGGCGCAATATTTCATCATTTGTGACATGTGCATATATTGTCTATTTTCAATTTCCTCTTGGCTCCTCATATTGTGTGTCATAATTGTGAGGAAATGCTTCGTGACTGGACAAACAGAAAACGCAAAGGAATGCCTTTTGGTATTCCCATGGTTTGGCGTGAACCTAAGGACCACAACTGTTATTTCTGTCTGATCCGTACAAAGGGCATCGGCAAGAAAAAACGGCGTATGATCACATATTCTAATATTCCTTCAGCAATACGACCCATCCCACAATCTGAGACACTGCCGTTTCCAGTTTTCAGTGGTTTTATTTCTTCTAAGGAAGAAAGTGAACATGGTGATCAAGTGTATTTTGATAAGATGCATAAGAAAATGGTTGTAGAATCTGAAGGGTCTTCTGATGCCAAGCAGTCATTAACCCCTCAGCAGTTTAGCCAACCCGAATTGAGTGACTTAGTAAGAGATTTGGGCCTATCAAAGAAAGCAGTGGAGTTATTAGCCTCCAGGCTTCAAGAAAAGAATAGACTTTACCGGTCAGGTCAGCTAAAGTATCCTATTTCAGGAAGCGTGAACAAATTTTTGTGGACTTTGTTTTCCGAAGACAAATACTTTGTTTACTGTCATGATATCAGTAGTCTTCTCAGCCAGCTAAGTGTTACCACTACAATCCCAACAGAATGGTGGCTATTTCTTGACAGCTCTAAACAGAGTCTGAAATGTGTTCTCCTACACAACGGTAATGTTTATGCAGCGGTTCCAATTGGTTATTCAACTCATCTGCGGGAAGATTATAATGACATAAAAATTGTCCTCGACTTTATGAAGTATGAGGAGCATAACTGGATCATTTGTGTGGATGTTCAAATGGTAAATTTCCTGCTAGGACAACAGAGGTTTCAGGAAGTATCCTTGCTTTCTGTGTTTGTGGGACAGCCAAGCTCAGGAGAAACACTGGACACAATGGGTGGCCGAAACGTGAAGCTCTGGAAGTAGGGATGAAAATATTATGAGTGAACCTGTAGTTAATAGAGACAGAATCATTTTTCCCCTACTTCACATCAAACTTGGCTTAATGAAGCAGTTTGTTCAGGCTTTGAATAGAGAAAGTGAATGCGTTCAACATATTATTTCTGCTTTTCCTGCCTTGTCTTTCGAGAAGGTAAAAGCAGGTGTATTAGATGGACCTCAAATTCGAACTCTCATATGTGACAAAGAATTTGCCAGGAAGATGAATAAGGAGAATAAAGCAGCAAGGGAGTCTTTTTGTGACAGTTACAAAGAACATCCTTGGCAACAAAACAGAAAACTATGAACTTCTGGTTCAAAGGATGCTATTGGCTTTCCACAACATTGGATGGAACATGAGTGTTAAGATTCACTTTTTAAACAGTCACCTTGATAAATTTCCCGAAAATCGTGGAGCTGTTAGTGATGAGCTGACTACTGCTAGAGCATCAAACGAGATTGTCCTCAAAAAGTACACAAACGCAAGAGCTACAAATGCAAATTTTTGCCTGAATAGAATTTAAATAAGTTTTACACAAATTTTATGATTAAAATAAGTGTTTTAATATGTTCTATTTGAAATTGTAGACAGATTTTGATGCAATCATATCTTTTAGTGTATTAGTGTATTTATTGCATTATATAAATTATTATATTTTTACAAAGATGATGCCCAAGAAGACATTCTACTTCATTGTGTTAAAGTAAATGTTGAAAATTTTACAATAAGATGAATACCTAAAATCTTGAATTGCAAAGAAACTGTAGCTTACAGGGAAAAACTAATGTCAGATTTGAGATCATATTCGAATTAGGTAAGAACAAGTGGGTTTTTTTGGATGCAACAGAAATTTTGTTCCCCAGTGTTAAATAAAAATCTGTAACTCAGTGAAAGCTCTTAACCACTTATGGTTTGTTTGTTTTTTTCACAATGAGAAGTTGAGAGAGTTAAACACTTGGGAATTCAAATGTAATTACTATATTTGTGTCCATTATTGAGTCAGAATGTTTATTTTTAAAATGGTTTAAAAATAGAAATGCCAAGAGATTTTTAAAAAATACTTACTTCTTGCCTGACCTGTGGTGGCGCAGTGGATAAAGCATCGACCTGGGAACACTGAGGTCGCCAGTTCAAAACCCTGCACTGGTCTGGTCAAGGCACATATGGGAGTTGATGCATCCAGCTCCTCCCCCTTTCTCTCTCTCTCTCTCTGTGTTTCCTCTCTAAAATGAATAAATAAAAAGAAATTAAATATATATATATTTTCTTCTTTCATTAAAGTCTTTGACCTTTAGTCTTTTTTTTTTTTTTACAGGATCAGAGAGAGTCAGAGAGAGGGATAGATAGGGACAGACAGACAGGAATGGAGAGAGGTGGGAAGCATCAATCATTAGTTTCTTGTTGCCATCGCAACACCTTATTTGTTCATTGGTTGCTTTCTCATGTGTGCCTTGACCGTGGGCCCTCAGCAGACCGAGCAACCCCTTGCTGGAGCCAGTGACCTTGGGTCCAAGCTGGTGAGCTTTTGCTCAAGCCAGATGGGCCCGTGCTCATGCTGGCGAGCTGGGGATCTCAAACCTGGGTCGTCCGCATCCCAGTCTGACGCTCTATCCGCTGCACTACCACCTAGTCAAGCGACCTTTAGTCTTTAATGTGAATTATTATAGTGACACATTTCTTACTGCTAGAGTTTAAGTATGTGTTGTCTGTGTTAAGGTTTTTCTTTTTAACTTTTTATTTATTTATTCATTCTTAGAGAGGAGATAGAGTGAGAGAGAGAGAGAGAGAGAGAGAAAGGGGGGAGGAGCAGGAAGCATCAACTCCCATATGTGCCTTGACCAGGCAAGCCCAGGGTTTCGAACCGGCGACCTCAGCGTTCCAGGTCGACGCTTTATCCACTGCGCCACCACAGGTCAGGCCTGTGTTAAGGTTTTTAAGTCGCAAAGAGAGTACAAAGTTTTCCCCGGTATACCTCACATAATTACAGTACAGTACGAAAACCAGGAATATGGCATTGAAATGTCCATATATAGTTTTATGTCATTCTGCATTGTATGTAGATTACTGTAAACATTTTTATGTCTATCTGGTTTGGGCTAACCTTAATTTTAAGCTGTGAATACTTTGATCATCAGAATGTCTGGAGTGAGTGATATGCTAAATTGCTTCTCTGCCCTTGACTTTGTCTTGTTCTCCCAAGAGGCTTCATAGTTTCCAAATTCTATTTTTGGTTTTAATCAAAGATAACCATGCTTTTCTAGATGACTTCTAATAGCAGCATGCGTGGTGGGCCTGGTTTGTTTTTTATTTCTCCCAGCTTTCTTTACCCTGAACTTAGTCCTTTTCTGTCATTCTTAGAAATGTTCTCATTCCTGCCTGTTCATGGGCTAACACAACATTTTTTTATTTCTTGAAGTTTTATGGTATGTTCTAATATATGCCAGGTTAGTGCAGCCATTATTGCTCTTCCTCTTTGGAGTTTTAAATGTTCTGTTCTTTCTTACGAACTTTACAATCCATTTATTTTACCTTCAGAAGATTAGGTTAAAATTTTAAATTAACTTAGGGAAAGTCAACATCTTTATGACATTAAATATTCTTATCCAGGGCATGTGTACATTTACTTTTGTTTAAGTCCACTTTTGCGTTATTTATGAGTGCTTTTAAAATTTTTTCTCATATGTTTGCAAATTTCTTGATAAATTCTTAGGTATTTTATTTTTTGCTATCATTTTAAATGGCCTATTTTTCATTGTATCTTTAAATTGGTACCTATAAAAGCTCTGAATTAGTATATACTAACTTTATGAATGCTTTCTTTTCTTTTTCTTTTTAAGTTAGAGGAGGTAAGATAGTGAGACAGACTCCCACAAGTGCCCCAGTCGGGATCCACTTGGCAGCCCCCCCTCTTGATCCAATGTTCAAATCAATTGAGCTAGTTTTAGCACCTGAAGCTGACATTCTTGGACCACCCGAGCTATCCATAGCCCTTGGGGCCAACACTCAGACCAACCCAACCACTGACTGTGGGAGGAGGAGGGAGAGAGCAGCACATGGTCGTTTCTCTTGTGTGCCTTGACCAGGAATCAAACCTGGGACATTTATACACCAGGCCAGTGTTCTACCCTGAGCCACCGGCCTGGAAAATGAATGCTATTTTTTTAATAATTGAATTATTCTCATGTCTAGGAATAAAAAAAGACTTGATTTTACCTCTCTTGACTGACAGCTGTTTAGAAAGTTTGATAATGTTGTATTTGGTGGAATTTAAGTAGCATTCTCGTACTCTTGACAGGAACATAAATTGGTACAACTTTTCTGGAGGATAATCTGGAAATATGAATTAAGAATGTATATATATTTGCCCATTGAAGTGAATTTTTATAAGGACCTTATGATAACGCAGAGACCTGTGTACTTAAAGAATAATAGCAGCATGATTTATAGCAAAAGATTGTGAACCAGCCTTACCGGGTGGTGGCGCAGTGGATGGAGAGTCGAACTGGGATGCTGAAGACCCAGGTTCGAGACCCTGAGCTCACCAGCTTGGACCCAAGGTCACTGGCTCCAGCAAGGGGTGGCTCTGTTTGCTGAAGGCCCACAGTCAAGGCACATGTGAGAAAGCAATCAGTGAACAACTATGGTGTTGCAACGGCAATGAGAAACTAATGATTGATGCTTCTCACCTCTCTCTGTTCTTGTCTGTCTATCCCTATCTATTCCTCTCGCTGACTCTCTTTCTCTCTGTCCCTGTTAAAAATAAAAATAAAAAAAGATTGTGAACCATCCAAATATATACTGGTATTCATACTAAACTGGTTAAATCATATTCTTTGTATACAGTAGAATACAGACTATGCAGCCATTAAAAAGAATGAACGAGGGTAGGTATCTGTTGACATAGAAAGGGAGCTATGGATAGTTACCAAGTGAAAAAGTATATTAAAATACTGTGGTAGCCTAGGATATAATATGTATGAGTGTGTGTGTATATGCATTTAAAATTTTAGAAGAATGTGTATGTTTCTACATACATGCATATATAAACATAGATGCAAACATACTATCTATATGTGATTATACACACAGGAATATTGGTGTCTTATACATTATAAATATTTCTAAGTGAATCTGTTCTCCATTTTTTTTGGCAGAAGTTTCAATAAATATCCATTAGGTCAAATTCCTGTTTTTCAAATATTTGAAACCTTACTTTATATCTGCTTTATAATGTAAGTATGGAGAGAGCTGTATTAAAAAATCATTTCTAAAGTTGAAAACAATTTAAAATATATAAACCAGCTGTCAGTAAAGGTTATATGAGGGCTTTTCACTTTATGCACTTAAATACTATTGAGGTTTTTAAAACAATCTTGTTTTGTAAATAGTCTTTTTTAATCATAAAAACATAGTTTATAAAAAAATTATGTCCTGGCTTTTAGATTATTGTAGTGGTATGAGTAAACCATGAGTACCAATATGTCATTTGCTATTCTTGTGATAAAGATAATTTATGAGAAAGGAACTGGAGGAATATCTTGAAACCCTTGACCTTGGACATAATTTAAGAATTTAACCCTGAGCAGATTATATATTAAATAATACAATGATCCTACTGAACCCTCTGTTTAGTTCTTATTTCCTTTGTTAAAAACAGATTTTTGAAATGACCATGTTGTACCTGGGCATGAAATGAGTAGTGTGGGTTGTGGCCAGTAGTTTATAAAATTAAATAGATTTCAGACATTAATAGAAAAATTAAACAGAAAATAGAGTGCGTGAGAATAAATATATTTGATATTTTTGTGGTGTATATGTGCGTATTTCGATAGGAGACTAGGTCAGTGTGAAATACATGTCTTATACTTGATTACTGTCAAAGTATTTAATAGCCACTATAATACGGTTAGAATTAAGTTTCTAAATCTTGACTTTAAGGTAAATGCTTCTTTTGAATGCTTTTTTAAACGTTACTTTATGTTCATCTGCTTTTATATCCATATCCCCCCTCTTAAGTATCTTTTAAATTTGAACCATTTTGCATTCTTTTAACTTTAAACATGTTCTTTTTTCTTTTTTTACCTCTACCTCTGAGTTAATTTCCAGAAGAGGCAACCCTAACAGCACATTTCAAAGCGATATTTTTGCAGCTTATGGTAAAAGGTCTACACAGTGATTTGCCAATATCAGCAATTCTCTCTAATAAGTACTGTATATGAATATTTTAAAAATCTTAGCCTTTACTGAATCCTTACTGGCATGTATTAGACTCAGAACTGGCTTAAATTTATTTTTCTGTTTAAAACGTTATTCTCCTACTGCTTTCAAAGTCAAGTCCAGAAAGTTCTATGGATCCTTGCTCTTATTATAACTCCAGTTTTATATTATACACTATAGCCCCAGTTCATCCTACCTGTCCCTTCCAAAGCTTGTTAGATGCCCTTTCTTATGCCCATAGCACTGATACCATGTTTCAGTTGCTAATTTCTTGTTTTTCTTAGTAGGTAGCGTTCAGGTAGATCATATCTATCTGAATTGCTATTGAATCCCTAGCTCATAGCATGACTGAATAAAGATTGAATGAAGAACTGCTATTGAACAGTAGTAATTGTTAGCTCTAAATATTTATTGTGTGCCAATAGTCATTTTATAGTATTTAGTACACATTTAGTATCTTATAAGGTGTACCTGTTTCATAAATGATGAACCTTATAGTCAGGTTGTTATATGCCCAAGATCACTTAGTAAGAATTTAAACCATTATACACACTCTACTCCCTCACCGCAAGTTTACAGTAGAAATGTTTTTACCTAAATGAAGAAAATAATACTTTCCATTTCCACTCATTATTTTCCCCTTTTTTAAATACAGCTGGTGTATTCTCAGCAGGCCTTGCTCCAGCTGCATTTGTGCCAAATCCATATATTATCAGTGCTGCTCCTCCAGGGACCGACCCATATACTGCAGCAGGGCTGGCTGCAGCAGCAACATTAGCAGGTAATTTATTGTTCTTCCCTGTTGCTTATTGTGGATTTAGTTTTAATCTCGGTGTGATCTTTTTTTCCCTTTTATTTAAAATTTTTTTCCATAATCTGAGAGAGAGAGAGAGAGAGAAAGGAAGGGGGGAAAAGGAAGCAAAAGAGAAAGCATCAACTTGCTGCTCTTTTTAGTTGTTCCTTTTAGTTGTGCAGTCATTGGTTGCTTCTCATGTGCCCTGACGGGAGGTCAAACCAGGACCTCAGCACACTGGGACGGTGCTCTATTCACTGAACTGCCCAGCCAAGGGTGTAAGCTTTATTTTAATCTACTTGGGCTATTGTAAGTTCCTAGGAACAGCTTAAACATTTATACAGAATGAGCTGAAATTTCCAGTTAGTTTGTTTTTCAATGTAATGCTACTAGAGAAACACAAACGCCATGAAACTTGACGCCTGCACAAAATTGGTCTACGTTTTAGTTTTTAGTTTCAGAAATCCTACATTGTCAAACAAATCCTCATTGTTACCAATCTCATTACCCACAGAGGCAATGCAAAATAAAGTTACTTCAAAAAAAAATAAAACTAGGGTAAAATAAAAAACAAATCAAAAAAATAAACTGGGTAAGTGTTGTAAATACCCAGGTCAAGAAGAGTGTCAGGTAAAGTGCTTCTGCGGTCTTGGGAGTATTGAGCATGTAAAAGTGAAGTTCATTTAGCAATATTAAAATGTGTAAGCAAGCTGAGGGACGGGATGGGGTGAAGTTAGAACTTACTAATGTTGGCAAACCCTGAAACCGTCACTCAGCAACTGAAGTGAGCACCAGAACTATATACACAGTGTTACATGGCAACTGTATTGCAGTAGAGCGGGAGGATTTTTTTTTTTTAACCGAAGCTGTTTTATTGCTCATTTAAGGGAGAGTTGTGCTAGTTAGGCACAGTCTTCGTGAGGAAAGCAACTTGCTGATCTATTACAGGGTTTTGAGGGGAATGTTGATTGAGTTGGTTACAAAGACAGAAATGAGTTCATCTTAGGCATGGATTATGTTGGTTACCAAACCAGAAACTGGCTAATGTTAGCCACAGAAATGTGTTCACTAGAGTGAGTCTGCTGATGGGCTGACTTTCATATAACTAACCTGTCACTGTTTTTGTTGTTTTTTAATACTTTCAGAGATGGGTTCACTGAAGTGAATTGTAACTGATCAGTTAGATAATTTAAGATCACTTCTGGTAGTTTTTTTTATCATAAGTAATAGTCTTTGCCTAGGAGTTTGGGAACTTTTTTTCTTTTTAAGACTCAGGAGTTTAAGAAGTGAAAATGTTAGTTTTATATTGTTATTTAATATTTTAGTTTGCAGACTGAAACTATTCTGTCACATTCAGTAGTTTTTGGTACATATCTGCATGTAGTCTCATAAGCATGTGAACTTGTTTGGTGGCCTTTCACTGGATGTTAGTTTGCAAAGTGCTGATAAGTTACACAGGAAATCATTAACCTATGGAACTAAAAGAAGCAACTTTTAAGAGGTCCTTAGTGTTGAGATGTGCGTGCTAGGTAGGCATTCTGGACTTTGACTTTCTAAGACCAGTGCTATTTATCTAGCGCAACTAACTCTAGCTGAGCCAGATAATGTAATGAAAATTTTTTCTTGCAGCCACGTTACAAAAGTAAAAAAACCATGAAATTCATTTGTGATGTTTGATTTAGCACAACATACCTAAAGTGTTATCATTTCATTATATAATCAATAGTTTAAAATTATTAATAGATATTTTTTACCTTTTTTCATGCCAAATTTTCAGAATCCTGTGTATATTATATATTTACAACACATCTCAATTCAGGCTATCTACCTTTTAATTATTAAATATCCACAAACCATTAATAGCTATTAAGTGGCTTTTGGCTACTGTTTTGGACAGAGGTTCTTGGTAGATGTCTGAGTCCTATACTTCCTTTATAACTCTTTTTCACTGTTCTAACAGTCCTCATTGTAGATTGTGCTTAAACTATATTTAGAAATATATTTTACCTTTAAACTTTTTTAAAGCTTTTCATTTTTGTGATTCAGTAGATTATACTGGGCTTTATTTTCTTCTAAAACAAAATAAAACTAGGAATTTGACTTAAAAATCTATAAATAGATATACTTACTTTCATATTGGGATTTTAGGACATGTTTGTTGATCAGTCAGGAATCATGACATTTTGTTTATTCATTTAATGGGTTCCTTATTGTACATGATGCTCTCCAGGAATCAGGCATTGTCTTGAATTAAGTAAAATAGAGGAAGAATAATTCTGTTTTTCCTGGTTGCTTTCTTATGTTTGTTTCTTTGTGCTTATATTAAATAGTTCTTGTCTTGACTCACTAGTCCCATTTTCCTAACCACATAATCACTGATGTTTCATTTGTTTCTGTGATTTTTTGAATTGCCTTGTGGGAATTGTGACTAAGTCTATTTTAAATATGAAGAGTATTTTAAAACTCAAGGTTTGCAATTCAAGTATAATTGTGGCAAGCTTGGTACTAGAATGTTCCCTGACTTTGTTATAGGTTAGAAATCAAAAGATGAGAATGTTTAGTTTTATTTTTGTAATTCTTTGCAATAATAGAAGATATTTTTTTAAGTGGAGTGATGAGTTAAGAGAATCTCAGTGTTCTGTGGCGTCCATTGTTTTCTAATATGTTATCTTGTGTTTGCCAGTATCAAACCCATAAACTGCATTCAGTAAATGTTTGATAGATAAGTATCTTGTCATTGGTCCTCTTAAGTTTAGCTTTACATCTCTCCATTAAGGGCCACTGCTGTCGCTCCTGAATAGTCATTCTCTTTTTTAATAATCAATAATGCCTTAATGAGACTTTCTGCCTGTAGATTAGGAAAAAATAAAAGGGTATAGCAGATACAGGTGGATAGAGTATTATGAGGACATCTGCTCTAAGTTTTATGCACTGTCCATTTTTATGATCTGGTGATAACTGACCTCATTTATCTATAAAATGTGACCTTTTTTTTTGCATGTGTGTGGGGTTTAGGTCCAGCAGTGGTTCCACCTCAGTATTATGGTGTTCCATGGGGGGTGTATCCAGCCAATTTATTTCAGCAACAAGCTGCAGCTGCGGCAAACAACACAGCAAATCAGCAAGCCGCATCTCAAGCTCAGCCTGGACAGCAACAGGTAGAGACCTGCCTTTATTCTGTTAATACTGGAAGTCTCTTTGAAATTCTGTGAGCTCGTTGTGTTCATGATCTGTGTCTCTTCTTTTTATTTTCTTCAATATGTAATCTATAGCATATGTGGTGTAGGCAACAATTGGTTTACTGTGCCATTGTCTTTCTTTTGAGTTAAAAGAGCTGTTGTAATAATCATAATCTGCATGTCTTCCATACAAACTTTTGCCCACTCTTGTATAGTTGGTATACAAGTTTTGATTATATGATTGTTTTTATTCTAATTCATATTACATGAATTTAAATATTTAAATGTATTCCATTTCCACATTTCTGTTGAAATCTCTAGCAATAAGTGTCACTTTAGTTTTTTCCAGTTTTCGTTTGGATACTTATAATAAATTACTATTTTCAATATTAATACATTTTTGACCAGAAGAAGATTACTGGGTACTTTTTAAGCACAAAAATATGAAATATTTTTGTGCTTAAAAAGTAGATTTATTCTTCAAACAAAATTTTTTTTAAAGCAGGAGACAGAAACAGGAAGGAGGAGAAATGAGAAGCATCAATTTGTAGTTGCGGCACTTTTGTTGTTCATCATTTGCTTCTCATATATGGCTTGGTCGAGGGGCTCCAGCCAAGCCAGTGACCCCTTGCTCAAACCAGAAACTATGGGATCATGTCGATGACCCCACTCTTAGGTTGGATGAGCCTGTGCTCAAGTGGACGACCTCAGGGTCCCAGGTCGACGCTCTATCCACTCTGCCACCATTTGTCAGGCCAAACAAAACGTTTTATCTCAAAGATTTTTTTTTTTTTTTTAATTTCACCACTTTTCTAGTACTGTTTTTGGTACATGTAGAAACTATTGATAAGTATAATATTTCTGTATGTCAAATTCAACATATTTATTATACCAAAGAAGCAACTTAATGACAAGTATAGTGTTACTTATTTGGAAGTTAAATTTTATTCTGTATTGCCTTTAATACAGTTCAGTACTACATTGATGTTTATTTGAAGCTGTTTTCTGATTCAGTCCTTGTAGATATATCAGTTAATAAAGTATGTTTTAACCTAAATGTTTTTTATCTTTAGGCAATCATAAAAATATCACACTACCTGATTAATACACCTACGTGTGATACCTACTTATAGGATGGTCTTACAGTAAATTCCCCGTATCCTGAATTACTTAAATATTTATCTTTGTGAAATTAATGTGTATTATGCTTTTATATAATCACTAAAGCAACTACATATTGCATACTTGACCAGCCTTAAGAGTTTTTACCTTGTTTTGATGTAATCTTGTTTTCTTTTGTTCACCCCAAGGTTTTACCCTAAAAAGCAGGTTTTACTCACTTTTATTAAAGCTTCTGAATTCTGAAAAGCTGGTTCAATTTGAAGTTTTCACTCTACTACAAACTCATAACAGACTGAATGATGCTTTATTTTCTTAAGCTGCTTCCTGTGTTTGATTTAGCATTAAAGAATAGTAAAGCTAAAATTAAAATTTTTTTTCCATCTAAGATTTTGCCATATTTACCACCCCCCCCCCATAAAATCTCTCTTCTTTTGGTAACTTAAAGAGCATAAATACTAGAAATAACTTTTCCAAGAGACCTAGAGCCTCCATGATGCTTCATAGATTGCTCTAGCTGGCAAGTTCATGATTATATGTTTGATATTAAGTTTTTTGTACTTTTTTGTTGTGAATCGACATTTCATCGCGTGTAAATGTGTTCAAAGAATATTCAAAGGCTATTTGTGATATATACAGAGTTGTCCAAAATAAATTTATTTATCTCTTATTTTATAATTTCATTTTTAAGGAAATCATTTGTCCTTTGTAGGTTCTCCGTGCTGGAACAGGTCAACGCCCTCTTACTCCCAGTCAGAGCCAGCAAGGGCAACAAGCAGAATCACTTGCAGCAGCAAATCCAACTTTGGCTTTTGGTCAGGGTCTTGCTACTGGCATGCCAGGTATATAGTTGGTTAATTGTAAAAATTTGAATAGATTTAAAATATTAAATGTAGGCTGTCACACTGAAGAGTGAAAAATATCAAGAGAAATTTTCTTAAAATCTTGTCTACCTTGCATTAAATTATTTAGAATTCAGATGCCAAGAGTTGAAATTAATATTGTTTATGAGACTTAATGACAGAGATGGAAAATACGTATTAGAATTCTTAACACAACTATTTTTCTTTCTTTATGGAGTAAACTGTAGCATCTTTCCAGCTCAATACAGAATTCTCAAAGCAGCCCTTCAAGAAATAAAACTACCATATTTTATTAAATATTTTAACACATCATTTGGTTCAGATTTTTTTTTCTTTTTTTTTCCTACAGAGGAAAGAATAGGAGGGTTTTTTTTTCTTATTTTCCTCCTTAAAACCCTAGGTGTGTCTTATGGTCAGGTGTGTCTTATGGAGCAAAAAATATGGTAGTTGATTTTAGAGTTCACATATGAGACAAAAACCTCTGTACCATTTGTGCCTTATAAGATTTTTTTTTTTTTTTTTTGAGACAGAGAGGGACAGACAGGAAGGGAGAGAGATAAGAAGCATCAATTCTTCATTGCAGCACCTTAGTTCATTGGTTGCTTTTTCATATGTGTCTTGTGGAGGGGTGTTGGGGGCTACAATAGAGAGAGTGACCCCTTGCTCAATACAGCAACCTTAGGCTTCAAGCCAATGACCATGGGGTCATGTCTATGAGCCCATTCTCAAGCTGGCAACCTTGGGGTTTCAAACCTGAGTCCTCTGCATCCCAGTCTGATGCTCTATCCACTGTGCCACTGCCTGGTCAGGCAAGAATAGTTACTTTGTTAATTAATATTGAAAAGCTTGAATATAATATTTTTCACTTTGAACCTTTTTCATTCTTATTTAGACCATAATATTTTAAACTATCTTTATAATCTAATAGCAGCAGTGTCCGATATACTTATGAAAACAATATAGAGGAAATTTTTAAATTTCTGCTTATTGCCACAGTACAACTTTTAAAAGGGGCCAAAAGATACAGTTTTGTTAAGCATATTTTTGTAAAACTAAAGACCAAATTACTACTTTAATAATAGAGGAAATTATTTTTAAGTCAGTAAAAGCAGTGCTGGTTATGTTTTTAAAGTGAGATGTAAAGGCTACATTTGAACATCTGTAGATAATGCATCATTTTCTATTTTTACTCCTTCATTCACTCTCTTCCTGAAGACTCATCTTTTTAGTGTTCTATTTTTCTTTACTTTTAGTATATGAGTAGTTATTCTAACTATACAGATAATCAGTTACCATTGAATTGTAATGTAGTTAAATTTTCTATTCAAATCATTTAAGAAATCTGTTTATTGTGTTGGAAAACATCCTGCCTTACATGATTTCCTTTATGTGTTAAGTACTACTGATTACTTTTGTTGTGAAGATTTCTGTACCAATTACATTCATTCTGTTCTCGCAGAAAAATTTTTTTGTTTGTTTGTTTGTTTATTGGGATGACATTGGTTCACAAAACTTTACAGGTTTCAAGTGTACAGCTCAATAAAACATCATCTGCTCACTGCATTACGTGCTCTTGCCTTAAGCAAAGTCTCTTTCTGTTCCCGTTTCACCCCTTTTTGCCCCCCTCCACCTGGCCCCCACTCCCATTCTCTCTGAAATACTAAGGTTTGACCTTACCATCTTTACTATGCCACTGGATAAAAAGATGTTGATACTGCTGTCCCTGAAGTACAAATGCTAATCGACTAGGGGCATTCTCATTATTTTCTCTTTTTTACCCCAGCTTCAGAGAAGCTGCTGTCCTGAAACCATTATGGATTAGCGACCCTGGCAAAACAGCCCTTTGAGAAGTGGACTATGAAACTAAGTTGTAGGCACACTGAGGGACGTGGAGATGGAGCTAAAAAGAAACAAGCTAGGAGTTCATGCCAGCCATTGCTAAGACTCCTCTGGGTTTCTTATGGGATTGTGCTACCGGTAGAAAAGGGGGAAGAGTCAAGGAGTGCAACAGTCCTGCCTTAATAGATTCTAAATAGGACCTTAATTGAAGAGAGTGCTTCTGGCCTATTTGCTGCTGCCTGTAACTATTGCTAATCTTTTTTAGGCTCTTGGTGTTGGATTTGTTATGCATTTCTTATAAATGCTTTTGCTCCGTTTCTACATATTCAGCTCATTTTCTTATTTACCAAAAACATCAAAATATTTTGCTCTTAATTTAATTAATTTCGGTCTCCTCAAAATTCTTACATTTATTCCATTCTATGAGAGAACCCTTTATTGCTTTTTTGTTTTGTTCAACGGTGAACTCTATATTGATAATCCTAAAAGAAAGCCACCTTTGTCTGACCATGCGGTGGCGCAATGGATAGAGCGTTGGACTGGGATGCATAAGACCCAGGTTCAAAACCCCGAGCTCGCCAGCATGTGCGCGGGCCCATCTGGCTTGAGCAAAAAGCTCACCAGCTTGGACCCAAGGTCACTGGCTCCAGCAAGGAATTGCTCGGTCTGCTGAAGGCCTGCGGTCAAGGCACATGTGAGAAAGCAGTCAATGAACAACTAAGGTGTCGCAACGGCAACGAAAAACTAATGATTGATGCTTCTCACCTCTCTCCATTCTTGTCTGTCTGTTCCTCTCTCTGACTTCCTCTCTGTTCCTGTAAGAAAAAAAAAAAGCCGCCTTTGATGCAATATTTGTCTAAAAACAGTTGACTGTATCTTTTTTTTTTTCAGTTGACTATATCTTTAGGGTGATGATAAAATTAAAAACAGGTATAGCTTGAGGGGGAAAAAAACATTATTTTACCTAACCTTTTGAGCCACAACATTTAGTCCCTTTACAAGTATAAATGTTAAATCTATTCTCATAAAAGGGGCCTTGCTAGAACTAGTCTTTGTATACTCGAGTGACTTGATGACTGTTCACGTGATTTCCTCGCTCTAAAACTTGATCTAATGCCTTCTTTACTTCATTCTGCCCGGGACTGTGATAAAATACTATATTTCCCCCATGTATAAGACGCACCTTAATTTAGGGGCCCAAAATTTGGGGAAAAATGTATTACATAAAGTTACTGAACTCAAGTTTTATTCATCATAAAATTAATACAATTCTCATCCATTAGCTTGTCCTTATCTGTGTCTGATGATGAATCACCATCTTCATATCGTCTTCAGTTCCATCTGTGGCATTTGAAATGTCACAACCACTGTGTAAGACACACCCAGTTTTTAGACCCCAAATTTTTCCAAAAAGGGTGAGTCTTATACATGGGGGAATATAGTAATTCTCACTTTCTGTATTTAAATTGTAACGTTGATATAAAGCTTAATGTGCTCATAAAAGAGCTAACTTGAGAAAATTAAGATAGTCCTTAACTTTTCTACGTTTTATCCTTCTTTAGCTCTCATCTGCCTTCTCTCTGGTCCTTCTACTGTATTGATTATAGACTTTAATTTGTTCTGCTTGATCTGGTGTGCCATCTGTTGTTGTCAGTCTTATATCTTCTGTCTTTTCTCTCTGCCATCTCCGTTCCTACAGCCACTGTGCTGATTAATCTGCCTCTTCATCCAGAAAGCTTCCTGTGTGTTCCTCTTAGGCTCATTGTCAAACTCGACACTCTACCCCACAGTTCTTTTAAGCCTTGCCTCTACTGTGAACTCAGTTATGACTGCAAAGTATGACATGTCCTCTATCCTTATTTTTCTCATTTTTGTTGTATTTTTCTATATTGACTGTGTCCAGCTCTCTGCAGCTCGTCCCCACTGTCACTTGTGTGTGACACTTGACTCGCTTGCTTCAGTCACCTTTCTCCTTGCTTTCTACCAGTGAATCTGCAGATAAATACTAGAACTAGAATTAATGTTTTTGGATACAAAAAATCAGTTGCAAACTCTTTTGTTAACCAAAAGCATAAGTTTGAAAATTAAAGATTTTTAAAATAATTATTTACAGTAGTTGCAAACACTTAGGAATAAATCTAACAAAAAAAAAAGGTGCTTGATTTCTATGGGAAACAACTTATTTCACCTAAATAAACAGATACCGTTGTACATATCAGTACTTTGATCATGTCAGTTCTTCCTATATTAACTTGTAGTTTCATTGCATTCCCAAATCAAAACTTTTAACGGTTTCTTTCTATAGTATCTTAACAGCTTGTGCTAAAATGTAATGAAATGCAAAGGATTGAAAGTAGGTTTACTCTAAAGCTAGAGTTAAATTACTACATAGAGACACAAGCAGAGCAATGCAACAGAATAGAACCCCCTAAAGAAATGGGCACGTAACAGTAAAGAAAATAATATGAAGGAGAAGAGTGACTTGTTTTATAAGATGAAACACAACTAGTTGACTCTGAACAATGCAGAGTTTAGGAGCCGACCACCTTCCCAGTCAAAAATTCACATAGAACTTGAGTGTCCGCCAGCACATACTGATTCCCACCCACTTTAGTTGATTGCTTGGGAAATAAAATGAAGTTGAACCCTTGCCCTAACCTGTGTTTAATAGTTCCATTTGGATTTCAGACCTATATGTGAAATATGGAATTCTAAAGCTGTTAGAGATAATATAGGGAAAAAATTGTAAAGGAAAAAATAGATTTGACCCCATTAGCCCTCATAAAGGATGATTGAAGGTCAGGCTAGGGATAGCAGAAATTATTTGCAATACATCATCACTCCTAAATAGTTCTAACTGAAATCCAAACTGTTCCCATTTTGCATCGTTTTCATTTTTTGGCAAGAGATTCAAAACAGCCATGGGTTAGGAAACAGTTGTTTGCTCATGGTCTTTCCTTTTGCAAAATAAATGTGTTTTGTAAAAGGATTTGCCAACATGCCTGGTTTATATGTATTACTAAATAATTATAAATAAGCAAAATATGGCTTTTTTGACTAATCTACTCCTAAAGCTTTGAGTTGTTCAGTCTCTTCATCAGAGAGTATAGCCTTTGAAGTGGGTCAGATGGTAACCTTTATTTAGATGGCTAAGGGAGCTTTGGCCAGATTGCCAGAGATTTCAATTCCAGTTTCATCAGGAACTTGATTCACAGTATCTTGGCTTTCTTCATCAGCAGAGCCATCAAAGATGTCATCAAGTGTGTCATTGGTCATTTCTTCAGTCATTTCCATTTCATGTTTTACTTCAGGAAATTGTACAGTGTTTGTAATATCTTCTCTGATGGGTCTAAACCGCCTGCGCTGTATGCTGTAGTAGACGTTTTGCCAGCCATGTTCGTCTAGGAGTTCATCAGTTTTGTTGGTGTGGACAGAGAAGTGACTTTTGAACTGAGAGCAGCAGTTCCTGTTTTCTGTTTCTGTAATTGTATAAGCTGTTTGGCTAAAACTCTGCAAACTTCTTTATCACCAACTTTGACCATTTTCTTTTTTTTTTTTTTTGGAATCAAAGCATTTTATTGAGGGCCTTCGGGGGAGAGTGGGTTGGGAAGACCATGAAACCTGACGTCTTCGATCCGGCCGTGATCTCCGAATCTTCCCAGCCGCCGAAAGGCACTTTGACCATTTTCTTAATTTCTAATTTCATCTTTTTTGTTTGTTTGTTTCTTTAAAGCTGCTCCATCTCAGTGTATAGTCCTCTGTGTACATGGAATCTCTCAATTCTCTTCCTTTATTATATAATCTACAGTTTTCTTCTTGAAGAGGGATATCATGGTCTGGGATCATGCCCAGCTCAGTCTGGGCCGGCCTAGCACACGACTGGGAAAGGACAGGCCTTGGAGGGTTTGGGTTGGTGAAGCCAATGGATAAGAGAAGAAAGAGGGCAGGTTCTCCAAGACAGGACCTGCGGCGGGCAGTATATGCAAAACCTGCTGAAGCCTAGTTGCCCAGATTGGCCAAATTTAACAAGTCTGACAACATCAGTACTATGAAGTAGTGGGAACTCTAATACAGGGGTCGTCAGGTTATGACAGTCATCATACGGTGTTTCAAGTTTACGATACTTCCACAAAAACTTTAAAAAATTTGAGACGTGCCTGACCTGTGGTGGCGCAGTGGATAAAGCGTCAACCTGGGAACACTGAGGTCGCCAGTTCAAAACCCTGCACTGGTCTGGTCAAGGCACATATGGGAGTTGATGCTTCCAGCTCCTCCCCCCTTTCTCTCTCTCTCTCTCTCTCTCTCTCTCTCTCTCTCTCTCTCTCTCTGTGTCTCCTCTCTAAAATGAATAAAATAAAAAATTAAAAAAAAAATTGAGATGTGAGTGTTTCGCTTATGTCATTAGCATCATACTTATGGACTAGGTGGGCTAACTAGATTGGTTGCACGTGGGCAAAAAATACACAGTAACATGGTATATGAGTGAAGGAGTTGGCTTACCTACGCCATTTTGAACTGTTAAAAGCACAGCTGTTCCGTTTGTGTTAGACTGGGTTGTTTTTTGATTTACACCAAAATTCAGGTTACCTCACTGTCATAGGAACGGAACTGTGTTGTAACCTGAGGACCCCCTATGCCAAGGTGGTTTAACAATATAAATTTGCAAAACCACTTTGAAAGTAGCTTGGCATTATTGACTGAAGTTGAAATTATATGCATACTCTATGACTCAGGGTGTCAGCTATTATAGATGTATATGTTAGATAATGCACACGGAACACTCCAGGATACACGTACAAAAATATTTATAGCAGCATTGTTGACAGTAGCCGCAAATTAAGAACAGTGTAAATGTTGAATGAATAAATGCATTTTGGTGTCTATCCAATGAGGTGCTATATAATGAAAAGGAAGCTAGGAAAATTTATAGACAACCATTTGAATGAATCATACATAAAAAATCTTAAATAAACTGATTGCTTTTGTTGTGGATAATAAAATAGTGTGTAACTCTAGGAGAAAGAGAAGGTTGTGGTAGAGCCAGGGACATAGGAGAGGTAGGTCTTCTCTATTTCTTGACTTGGATGGTGGTTATAATTTTTTGTGTCATAGTCATTAATACTGTACTTTTTTTATTGTTTTATTTCACAATAACAAAGTTTTAGACAAAAGGTATTGTGTTCTGCTAATAAAGTACATTTTCTAAATCAGAAAATAATTACTTTTGCCCTGGGCGATTAGCTCAGTTGGTTAGACCATCATCCCTAAGTGAAAAGGTTGCAGGTTCTGTCCCCTGTTAGGGTACATATGGGAAGCAACTGATGAATGCCCAACTAACTGAACAGCAAATGGATGCTTCTTTCTCTCTACCCCCTTCCTCTCTCTGTCTCTCTAACATCAATCAATAAATAATAACTTTTTTAAATTATACTCAATACCCCTTTTTTCTAGCTCCCTTCTTTCTGGTCCTTTTTACAGTAAAGCTCGTCACAAACATTGACTGTACTTGTTTGTGTTCTTTCACTTTATTCTTCACTAAACTTGCCAGTTTGGCTTTTGTCCGATACCAGAATGACTTCCATGTTGCTAACTCCATTGCTCAGTTCTCAATTCTTAATGACTTTTAGTTTTTCTTTTGTTTGTTTTTTTTACAGGGACAGAGAGAGGGATTGATAGGGACAGACAGACAGGAACGGGGAGAGGTGAGAAGCATCAATCATTAGTTTTCGTTGCCGTTGCGACACCTTAGTTGTTCATTGATTGCTTTCTCACATGTGCCTTGACCGCGGACCTTCAGCAGACCGAGCAACCCCTTGCTGGAGCCAGCGACCTTGGGTCCAAGCTGGCAAGCTTTTGTTCAAGCCAGATGGGCCTGCACTCAAGCTGGCGAGCTCCGGGTCTCGAACCTGGGTCTTCTGCATCCCAGTCCGACGCTCTATCCACTGTGCCACTGCCTGGTCAGGCTCTTAATGGCTTTTAACAGCATTTGACATTGTTGACCACTCAACCTTTGTTGAAATTCTTTTTTATTTGGCCTTCAAAAAGATCACATTGTCTAATTTTTTCTTTACTGGCTATTCCTTCTAAGTCTCTTTCCTTATTCCTCCCCTCTTCAACCTCTTAATGTGAAGCACCCTCAGTCTGCAGTCTGTAGATCCCCTTTTTATTTTCTTGGGGATTTCATCCTGTCTTATAGCTTTAAATGTTATCTTTATGTTGTTGACAACTCCCAGATTTATAATTCCAGTCTGGACCTCTCTTCTAAATTTTAGAGTTATATATCCTATTTGGCATCTCTAATTGGATATCTTATAATCTCAAATTTATCACTCCATGAGGAGATCATTAATTGAGGAAGGGACTTCGAAACTCTGCATTCCTGGTTATATTTTGCTGTGTGTATCTATCTCTTCATTTGGTTGGTCCTCCTAATTTGTATTTATCATACTGATTGCAAAACAGTCAGAATTATTGTATTGGATTAAAAACAACCTTTGCATGTGAAAATGTTGGTCTTGGTGGTCTTAGTGTTTCAAATTTATCCAAGGTTGTCAGACTGTTGATCCTGAGTTCTTACTACTGTGTAAGGCAGCCTTTCTCTGAGTTCTGTGGGAAAACTAAACCCTGTTGACTTAAAGTATCAACTGTATGTAGTTAACTTCTCTCCTATGCATCTGCAGTGATACTTGTTATGTATCATCCTTGGGGGAATTGGCAAAATAGTCATTTTCTGTTCTGTGGTTCCGATGAGGAAGCCCCACTGTGAAAAAGGTTGTTAGGAGCTAAACCTCATTCTCCTCTAGTTTGGAATAATGCAAATTGTCAACTGCCTTATGTTCAAGGCTATGAAAACCTAATGTCTACATGATTTTTGTTCAGATTTTAGTGGGACAGCCTTTACAGATAGACTTATGTTATCTTATGATTTTAAGGTATCTGTTTGTATCATGATTTAAGTTTTCAAAGGAATGCTTATGAAAATCTAAAGGAATGTTGCTAATGAGGCATTTAATATAGAACTTAACTAAAATTGTTTAATAATCATGTTTTTCCATAGTCTTTTTATTCACCCTCTTTTCAGAACTGGCTAAATATAGGAATGTTTTTAATTTAGTGGTTCATAAGTCAGAGGCATCTTTGTTAAAATTTACTTATGCTCTGTTACATTTTCATATATTTAGTAATACCTTCTCAAATGTGTTTGCTTGTTATATGGTAACTAAGGGTTGTATATTAATAGCTATTAATATATAATAGCTGTGTTTTCTGCTTGATAAAAACAGAAATGCAGGGGAAAATAAATGTGTTTTTTACACTAGATCTTTTCATTAGTAACATTTATTTTTATATTATTATCTAGGCTATCAAGTACTAGCTCCAACTGCCTATTATGATCAGACTGGTGCCTTGGTGGTTGGCCCTGGAGCAAGAACTGGCCTTGGAGCTCCAGTTCGATTAATGGCTCCAACACCTGTTTTAATTAGTTCAGCAGCAGCACAGGCTGGTAAGTGGAACTGATGTTTTCAGGGAGAATGTTTTTCTGGGGGGGGTTGAGATGTTTTAACAACAGAATCATTTTTCTTGGTGGTTTTAAGAAAGGTCTGAAATTTATTTCGCAGCGGCAGCAGCTGGAGGAACTGCAAATAGTCTCACAGGCAGCACAAACGGGCTGTTTAGGCCACTTGGCACGCAGCCACCGCAGCAGCAGCAGCAGCAGCAGCCCAGCACTAACCTTCAGTCGAATTCATTTTACGGGAGCACTTCTTTGACTAATAGCTCCCAGAGCAGCTCTTTGTTTTCTCATGGACCTGGTCAACCTGGAAGTACATCTCTCGGCTTTGGAAGCAGCAGCTCTCTGGGCGCTGCTATAGGCTCAGCCCTCAGTGGGTTTGGGTCATCAGGTAAGTTTCTTTTTAAGATGAGTGCTCTAAGTGAATACGAGGTATATGTATTTTTTTGATATTAAAATAAGCAGTAATAAATAGCTGGTAGTATAGAAAGGACAGGGTTATAATACTGGTGGTTCACTGGTTTTTGTGGAAGAAACCTACTTCCTGTAAATTTTTAAATGTCTAAGAATGTTTAACTTGTTTCAAACAGCCCATCCTTTTCTCAAATATATACTTTTCCCCTGGCTTTAAGACCCATACTGTTGTAATTTATTTTAGGAAGGTTTACACAATGTATTTTATGCTAATTACTAACTCTTCCTTACTCTGTATTTCATGTTGGAAGAAGAAATACTTTTGCCATCTTAAATTCCTGGTGTTTTAAGATAATTGTCTTTGTGTGCTTATCAGATGATTTAGTTTTATTACATGCTACTGATTAAGACTATTTTATATTATATATAAAAGTAAAACATAATGAAATGTTCTAAACAGAAGCCCGTAAGAAACTACCAGTACGTTTGTATTTATTTTAGATTAAATAGTTTAGCCTTTGTCACTAATTCATTTAAAAGAATGTTTTTCCCATTCTAGTTTTATATATAATACTTGAGAAATCCAAGTGTTAAATAGCTTCACAAAATAAGTGAATTACCCACACAAACTGATTTTGTAACTGAGGAAGAACTAAGTGAAATGTGAAGAGGCACACTGTTGATGCCTTATAGTAATCATTCTCTGAGGTTCCCAGTATAGTCAGGAAACAATGGGGGGGGTCGCTTACCCTCATTTGGTATAGTTGACAGCCTTCTCTTCATGAGGGTCAGGACTATATAATATTAAGTTATATTCTTTTATGGTGTGGAAAATGGCAAAACTAATGTGTCAGTCATGCTTGCCAGTTTTCCAAGGAAATGTCTTCTAAACTTTTAATATTTGTAGCTAGAGGAATGGTCTTGAACAGCTATAAACTTTTAGATGCAAAATGCTTTTTTTTGTTACAATGAAATACAATGGGGTATTATCATAGTTGCCTAACCAAAATTACCTAAAGAATGGACACAACAACTTCTAAGGGAAAATCTAGTGAACATGCAGACTGTTCAGTCTTTTAATTTAATTTTCTACTTGTGGTTTGGGTGGGGTTTCTTTTATTGTTGTTTTGGTTGTTGTTTTTATTTCATTGTTTTTGGAGTTCAGTATTTTATCTACAGCCCAAGCACTCCCATAGGACTCATTTTTTGCTTCTAACACAGTTGACAAGCATTTTCCCCAAATAGTTCTAAATAGGCTGAAGAAAATCAAAGAATATATAACTTTAAAAAAAAAAAAAACCCTTTGTGGAAATAACTAGCTTCTGAACTGTAGGGTATATAGATCCTAAATAACACAAGGAAAATAGAGAAGAACTTTGATAAACCTCGTGTACCCTTTTCTGATAAAGTATGTCATTAATGACCTGGTATTGTAGGCCTCCTTATCCAAGTGTTCCAAACTCCCATTTAGTGTTCCAAACTCCCATTTGTCTTGTCGTTTGAACAGCTTTCCCTGCATTCAGGAAGTGGCTGGCATGAATATTTTATTTCCTACAAATGTCCCCAGGAGATGCCTCTTTCCCAAAAGCTTACCTTCTTCATGCCTCATTTTAAGCATTGCTTACTCAATTCTGATTTTCAGTCTGGGGTACCTCTGTTTTATCTTGCTTCAGAGGGTATTAATGATTACCACCCCAAATGCCAGTAAATAGTCTTACCATTTTTCTCCCTTCTCTTGGACATTTTGTGAGAATTCACTCAAGTGCTACAATATGTACACTTACAACAAACCTATGGCTGTTTCTCATTATGGCAGTTCCATGCCTATATGAAATCTAAAGTGTATTGTGGTTATGTGTACATTTCCACACACACTAACATATACACAGTCATTCTCTTACCTATATGATGAAATTATTACTGCTTAAGAGTGTTAAATGCCCTAATTTATAAAACAGCTGGTTAAGAAGATTATTGTGATAAAGTGATTAAATCATCCTTTTGATACCTATTATTTAGAAAGCGCTGTTACAATAGAAAGTTTATAATTTAACATTCTACATACAGTTGATAAATAGCGACTATTGTCTGTCTAGCTTTTAAGATATTTTAAATAAACTTTGTTTCATATTTCATAGTCACACTTTTGCAGATAATTTAGGCATATAATAAAATTTAAGGAGACAGTTTGTTTTGCTTAAGCTATTTTGAATTACTTTTAAATGTTTGGTTTGGCTTTTCCTTTTTGGAGGAAAATATATTGCGTGTGTCAGAATTATGGTTTATTTATTTGCCAGGGAGTGATAGTGTTACTGCTCTCTGATACTAGAGAGCTATTTATTGTCTTTGTCATTTAAAATGTTTCTGAAATAAATAGGACTTTAAAATGTAGCAGTGTCTTACAAAAATCACTTTGACAGTGTCCTTTTAAATTAACATAGTTTATGTAGCATACATTGACAATTTTTTGCCAAAACCAACTCAAGAAGAGTTATTTACTATATTAGTGTTTACATTTTTTTTCTATTAAAATGCGTATAGTTACCTAGTATTTCTTTATTATAATGCTATCTTAAGATGTAAAGTTTTCAGTAAAACACATTGTCAGTCTTTCAGGAACGACACTGACAATTAATAAAAGGTTGAATATTGTTATAATATTTTGCCTAATATAGCAGCGGGAGCCTGGTATTTTTCCTTTACAGAATTTTGAATTTGGCAAGAACCAATGTAATTAAAGTTTCTTACCTATATTGTAAGCTTAACTTGGTCTACCCATCAGGTGCTCTGCTTAATTTTTCTCTTTAATCTATACCTATGTGGCCTACTTATAATTGACTTGAGGTTAGAAAACCAAGTCCAAATGGAAACTTGAAAATTCTCTTGAAACAAATTACCACATTGGTCCAAATACAGAGTGTGTTCTTAAAAAACTTGACAGACAGATTAAGAAATTCCCATAGGCAAAAAGGCATTTGGTTTAAAAAGAACAGTCTTAGAAGTAAGAAAGATGCATACTTGAAAATATGGGTACTGAGACAAGAATTAGGAGTTTTGGACAGCCCCTTCAAACATTTGGTGTAAAGGATTTGATTATCCAGATATACATTAACAGCTAAAGTCTTGGGTTGCTTTCTGAGCATTGCTTGCACAGCTACATGGTAATTTGATTCTCCTTTTATGATTTTGTGGAGCACAAAAGAGAAAAAGGACTAGGAGGTTAATAGTTGAATTTGGAATTAAGTAATAAGAATTCAGTATGTAACCTGGCCTGTGGTGGCACAGAGGATAGAGCGTCTACCTGGAATGCTGAGGTTGCCGATTTTAATCCCTGGGCTTGCCTGGTCAAGGCACATATAACAAGCAGTGAACAGCTAGAGCGAAGCAACTGCTTCTCGTCATCCCCCCACCCATAAAATCAATAAATAAAATTTTTGTTTTTTAAAAAAGAATTCAGAGTATGTAGGACAATAAGGATTGTAATATAAAATAATTATATATTATCCAAGAAAAAAAGGCTGATCAGTCTTCACTTGAGCAAGGGGCTAACGGGGTAAAATCTTAGGAATGGAAGGAAGATCCTGAGGGGTAAGTGAAAGCATGTTTTTGGTGTGATAATAGTAACAAGAGCTGTTTTCTAAAAGAAAGTTTAGTTTTTTCATATGTATTCTGCAATTTAGTTGTTGAAGGGTAAGGAAAATTTGTAGTGTGAAAAGTACTGAAGAATAAGCTGCCATGCATATTTCACAATTGACTAGTATTTGGGCCAATATGGACATAAAGTATTAATATGGTTTGAGCATAGGTAGAAAAATTAAGTAAATGGTGAGGAAAATATAATATTCTATTTATCAATATAGTCTTTTCTTGGCATTGAGTTTAAGTCTTAAGAACTGGTTCCAGAGCTTAGGACACTACCAAAATTTAACCTGATTGAAATTGTCTCTCTAGCTTATCATAAAGCAGACAGCTTACAATGCCAGGGCTTGTAAATCATACCAGGGTATTAAAGCACAGAAATCATATGTGTCAATGGTAAATATGTGTGAAATAATGAACATATGACTGCTATGTTAAGTATTTGGTTACTTTATTGGGGTGCATTTATACCCTTTTATGATTAATAAGTTAGTATATGTAGTTTTCACAGTAATTATCTTCTCCATTATACAAATAATTATTGTGATCACTTCTGGTATTTCCCAGCAAGAGTTGGGGATAGGTTTTATTCAGTTAACACTGTATGTAATTAGGGTTTTTTTTATTTCTTCTTCAGTTGGCAGTTCTGCAAGTAGTAGTGCCACAAGGAGAGAGTCTCTATCTACTAGCTCTGACTTGTACAAAAGATCTAGTAGCAGCCTAGCACCCATAGGGCAACCATTTTACCATAGTCTGGGATTTTCCTCCTCTCCAAGTCCAATAGGCATGCCTCTGCCAAGCCAAACTCCAGGACATTCACTTACGCCACCGCCATCACTATCATCACATGGATCCTCATCCAGTTTGCATTTAGGTAAAAAAACAACCCAAAACCCTTTTTATTTGTATGTATACATGTAAGTGTGTTTGTGTGTATGTTTTTAATATATGTAAAATATTTAATGTTGGGTAAAACATGCCAAATTGCTTTTGCTTTTAGTTATTAGCCTTTTGAAAAAGTTCTATTGTCATGAACATTTTAAATGAGGGTCTAATGTACAGTAAGGTAAAGACCCCTATTGTATCTTGTTTTCTTTTATGAAATACAGTGGCGTTTTTTCTTGTCTGTGCTTTTGATTTGTGTGTGTTTCAGATCATCTGAAAGTCAACTATTTATGAATGATAGTGAAAGAAATTTTCACTAGTAAATGTTTGCACACCAAAAGAAAAACATTAGTCATCTAGTTTTTTAACTTTAAATAATTTCGTTTAGTACAGTGGGTTTTACTTTGGCCTTTGAATGCCTGGCCATTTTACCAAAGGGTTATGTCAAGGTATATGAATTTAGTATGTTTGTGAGTTAAAGAATCTTAAGGGTTTGATCCATATATTTCTCTTACTTTTAAATATGTTGTTAGTTTAAGATACAAATGGTTTAGGCTTGTTGTACCCTTGATGTTGGAGCATTCAGAACTTTTGATTATCTCTGGATATTAAAACTGCCCCCACCCTAAGATTACTGAATTGGTTACCTTTTTACCTTTCTGGGAAAATTTATCCATGTAATTAACAGTATGTATTGAAGGGTTTTTGGAAATGAGAAGCTTTGTATGAATCTTTGTCTCCTCTTAAAAAGTATTTTCATTAAAATTAGATTTTGGATTTTTGTAATCCTACTTACCTCAACTAAAAGGGAGAGAGATTCTATTGCTGACTGTTACTGTGCTTGGAAAGATTTAAATTAGCTTTCAATTTAAAAAGTAATGTTTTCATTGTAAACAGGTACTTTTGATCCTTCCCCCATCATAAGGTTATGGGTGTTTTTCCTAAAGCTCGTTGTTCATATAACAAAGGTATCTTTTGTAGTAATTATTTAGAATTTTGTCGTTGCAAAGTGGGCTAGATTCCTTTTTTAAAGACTGGTCGTACACCTCAAATTCTTGACCTCTGCTCTTTGGGGGATATTGAATATATATATACATAAACAATTAATTTATCCAGGGGTTTTCCTATGGCCTGTTTTGCCAGCACTATTTGTGTAAAGGTTTCAGTGCTTAGTCTTAACATGTTTCTTCGTTTATCATCTTAATCACTGGAGTTGCTCAGTTCTTGAATTCTATTACTTCTGTTTAGACCTTCACACCTTTATATAAGACATGCTTTTGAAACTTTGAAATGGACACACAAATTTAGAACATAACAAACCTAAGAATAAACATTTTGTAATAGTTTTGTGTTTTATTCGTTAAGGTTATATTTGTTCTGTCCTGTCATTTTTTTATAGGTAAGTTTCAGGTCAGATTCCTGTCAGCTGTTACTATGTTGTGCTTTTAAAACCTGTATACATGGCATTAATTATTTTACACAGATTGCTTCAAATTTGATTATACATGACTTTTAGATGTCTCTAAGATTAAAGAGCAATCTACATTTTTTTTAGACTATAAAGACTCCATATAGATGCATAAGGAAGGAATTATAGTCGGTTATGAGAAATAATCAGAACTTGGGCCAGCAGTTCTCCATCACCCTGATACTTCATACCCATAGTTAAACTCTTTAGTTTAGCTTCATCTGAAAATCTGATATTTCAGTGCACCTCTGATTGGAATTATCTATAGGTTATTTTCTTTCATACTCTTTTCTTTTTAAGCTTTAGTTGTAATATGACAGGTTGTGTTGTTAACAACCAATAGGCTCTGCTGGGTTGAAATTAATAAGTTTCATAAATTGGCTCTTGACATAGTTTTCATGGAAATAATTGAATCTTTGCTTTCCTGTGACTCACTCACAATGTAAGGCTTATATGCTCCCTGATCTAAAAAATATTTTACATTGTATATCCTTGAAGTAGATTTCTTCGTGAATCAAGTTATCAAGGCTGATGATTTATTAAATACATATGGAAATTAATTTGCATATACATTTAAAAAATAATTTTACTGAGCTCACACATTAAGATTATAATATCATGAGATAAGTTCTCAGTTTCATTAGAATAGGTTGGAATTAGTTCCAAGTTATTTTCTTGTGATATTTTAAACGTAATCATTATCATTAATGATAGGCCTTGATGTCTGCATTCTTCAAGTACTGGATAAAACATGTTAATGTGCCTGACCTGTGGTGGTGCAGTGGATAAAGCGTCGACCTGGGAACACTGAAGTCGCTGGTTCAAAACCCTGCACTGGTCTGGTCAAGGCACATATGGGAGTTGATGCTTCCAGCTCCTCCCCCCTTTCTTTCTCTCTCTCTCTCTGTCTCCTCTCCAAAATGAATAAAATAAAAATTAAAAAAAAAACAAAAAAAAAAACATGTTAATGTTTTGGGGGTTGTTTTTTTTTCTTTTTATTTTGGGACCAGCTCTTCCTTTTGTTCATGCTATTTAATTCACAGAAAGGCCTATTGGCAACATTTTGTGCTTCTGGCTTTCCAAAAATGGATGATTCACTTTTAAAATAATTGTTACTTGATTAACATAAGTAGTTTGAGCAGAATGACTAGTAAGTCACCTTTTAATTAAAGAAGGAGTATTTCAGTTGATAGGTTTTAATTGTTCAGTTTTTGTAAACTAAAATTTTTTTTTTTTTAGGATTTTCTATTTTTAATATGTTGAAGTTAGGAACAAGAAAAAAACTGTTTCATTCTTCCATTTTCTTGTACGAAATTTCTAAGAGAAATCCCTTTTTAAAAATAAATAATATAACCACAATATCATTATTATACCTTTTTAAATTAGTTTTTTATTCTAATTTCTCAAATGTCTTTTTGCAGTTGTATC
Organism: Rhynchonycteris naso; assembly: GCA_037038555.1. Classification (NCBI taxonomy): domain Eukaryota; kingdom Metazoa; phylum Chordata; class Mammalia; order Chiroptera; family Emballonuridae; genus Rhynchonycteris; species Rhynchonycteris naso. Next base: position 98,552,144 of record CM073001.1, read on the forward strand.
GTTTGAATCAGGGTCTAGATAAGGTTCATACATTGCATTTGTTTGATATGTCTTTTAATAGGGAACCATTTCTGCTTCATCTCCTTCTTTTTCCTTTCATGTATTTGTTGAAGAAGCTGTCCTGGTGACTCTCCCATATTCTTGACTTTGCTTACTGCTTTCCCGTGGTAGTGTGTAATACGTCCCTATATTGTTTCTCCATATTTTCTGTAGAATGGAATTAACCCAGAGGCTCGGCCTGGTTGGTTGTTGCTTGGTGTGTAATTTTGCACAAGAGGAGTTTCTGGACTTGCTGCTGTACCATGTCTGCATCCCCATTGTGAAGCTGTCAGTCTGCTCATTGCCGGAGTATTTCTCCAGCAGTTGTAAAATGCTGATGCTCTTGAGTTTTCCATTTCTTTGCATTTAGTAGCTGAAACTTTTCTGTAAAAAAGAAATTTTTCTCATCAATTGGGAGGTTACCTTAAAATACATAGTTTCTATATGTTAGGCTAATGCTTGAGTTCTTTTTCTTTATTTTCTAACTTTCAGGGGGAGCTGATTTCCTAGCAGCTTTCTTTTTAATCTCATTGTGCCTGTAATTGATGGATTTTATGATTTTATCATTCCATTGCAGTCTAAGACATCAATTTTACACCTTTGTTTTGCCCTAAAAATTTACCATTTTTGGTCATTTGGAGTTTCTTCAGATTGACTCTTATGTTGACATCAATTCTTTAAAACAACAGTTAAATTACTGGGGGTTCAGAGAAGTAAGTGTGAAGGGACCAAGGAAAGAGAATTTTAAGCTTAATGATTTTTATCTTGAAATGCAAAGAGTAGTGTCAAATTCTGAGCAGCGTTGCCTGACCAGGCGGTGGCGCAGTGGATGGAGCATCAGACTGGGATGCAGGTTCGAGACCCCCAGGTTGTCAGCTTGCCAGCTTGGACCCAGGGTTGCTGGCTCAAGCAAGGGGTTGCTCGGTCTGCTGAAGGCCCACGGTCAAGGCACATATGAGAAAGCAATCAATGAACACCTGAGGTGTCGCAGCAAAAAACTAATGATTGATGCTTCTCATCTCTCTCTGTTCCTGTCTGTCTGTCCCTATCTATCTATCCCTCTCTCTGACTCTCTCACTGTCCCTGTAAATATATATAAAATTCTGAGCAGCGTTGAATAGTAAGTGAATTAGGTTCTCATGTTGTATTACTCATTCTCTCTGATAAAAGTCAGCATCTTATTTCAAGATATTTCAATCCTGCCTGATCTGTAGTAGGTAAAAGCGTTGACCTGAAATGTTGAGTTCACAGGTTCGAAACCCTGGGTTTGCCAGGTCAAGGCACATAAAAGAACTACTATGAGTTGATGCTTATTTTTCTTCTTTCAGGAAACCTTTAAAATAAGTGATTTCTTATTTACTCTGATCTTTATGATCATAGTAATTAGATTGATACTGGGTATAAAGCAGTAATCTGTATTTTTATTTAATTTAGGGTATGACAAACTAATGGATTTTTCCCTTGTACCTTTTCATTTTTGAATTGGCTTGTTTCTTAAAAAGAAGGCATTAAAACATCAAACTGAAACTTTGTACTTAGTAAAATTTGTTATTGAAAGGTGACTATTGGTTCTGAAGATTTGTTTACATGATGGATTTAGTAATCAAATAGTACATTAGCTTGCTATGGATTAGAAAATTGTATAACCTGTTCTCCTAATCACAGCAAATTTTATATTTATTAAATGTCCGCAGGATAATACTAACTTTTAGGATCATTTTTCCTGTTAAGTAGTAGTTACATGTATTAAAATCGCTGACCCTTTGCCAGATATAGTCCACTGCTTCTCTAGCATGAAAGGTTTAAGAATTAAAACAGGTCAAATTTGTTGTAAGGCCGTGCCCAGTTTTTCTAAGTTTCATAGATAGTCCTTGAAGCAGAAAAAATGATTTTTGAAGCTTTTGTTGGAAGTACTTATTATCGTTTAGTAAGTTCCCGGTAACTGAATAGCATTTGATAGTTTTCTAAAGCACCATCATGTTCATTATTTCATTTCATCCTGATTGTTAACATAGAGTGGCTGAGTAATATGCCCATTATAGGTGAGAAAATTATAGGTCGTATGAACCAAAGAGACACTAAATGACAGAATTGAGGCTAGAACATAGTTCTGACTCCTGTGACGAGTCTTGCTTTTTCTGTTATGCTGTTCTATAATGAACAACTTTACAAAGTGTGTGAATAATAATATTCTAATCAGCCTCTCAGAAACTGTTTATCTCACAATGGCAGGTCATGGGTTTTTTTAAGTTCTCTATACTAGACTTCTTGATACCTTTTTTATTTTAATACTCTTGAGATTTCTAGAAAAGTTCTTGTCTAGACATTTAAAGTGCAAATATATTATCTACTCCATGAAATAAGAATGTTTGCTCAAGCAGGTGATACAGGGACTGACTATAGGACAGCATATCTAGCCCTCAACAAGATATTATTTACAGGTTCTCATGGTAGTGTAAATTTAAGCACTGCCTCAACCCTTTGGTTTGTTTATTTGATTATTGATGAGTGTGAAACATGTGAAGAAATTTTTTAATTATTTCTTGTATGGAGGTATTTTGTTTTGCTTCTATATACAAATTCATTGATCTTATACCTAATTTGGGGTCACAGTGACTATTTTTCACACTTATGTTTTACTTACTGTCCTTTAAATAACATTATCTGTGATTTTGTGGTTCTAATGACAATGTTTTCACCAGTTAATTCAGTCAAGATAATCACAAAATTAGGACTAGAAAATACTTGATCTGATTCAGTGGTTTAGCATCAGAATCACTTGGAGCGCTTGTTTAAAATATCTAGTATGAGGAGGTGGACAATTTGGAAGTGTGTGGCAACCTAAGAATATTTTCAGCGGAATGTGAGAAGGTACTTCGGAATAAGTCCAGTGGAGCAAGGTCAAGATGACACACTGGCTAGTAAGAATCTTGAAGAACATAGAGAACTTAGTAACTTTGCTACATATTAAAACTTAATGTAAAGCTACAGTAACTAAGATTGTGGTCCAGGCACAAAGATAGATAAATGGACCAGTTGAGTAGAAGAGAGAATCCAGAAATAGACCTACTCATTTAGTTACCTGATTGGTGGCCAAGGTGCCACTTTTGTATATTTGGAAATGATAGTATTTTCAGTAAGTTGGATTGGAGCAATTGAAGATCCAAATGGGAGATATGAACTTTTGACTGTTCTTTTACAACACACACACATTTCATTCCCAAAGAAATTAAGTAATGTGCTTATAGTCATGAAGTTAAGAAGGAGCAAAATTTTGAGGCAGTTCTATGTGGCTCATTCTGAAACGGCATTCATCCAAAGAATGTTTTATTTCTATATAATACCTATCTGGATATATAAAAAATCTTTTCCTATCTTTAAGTGAATTTTTGTGAACTTTTAATAAAATAGTAGTTAAATAGAATTTAGCCTATTATGAGTTAGTGAGAAAAGTGAGTTTGAAAAGAAAGGATTAAAGCAATGAAAGTCTAGACTTCTTCCACAGCTGTAAAAGTATTCAAATCTCAACCAACATTTTTGTAAATTAGTTTTAGTGGTTTTTTCCTTATATTTTATTGATGAATCTGCTACTTTCTTGTTTAAAAAATTATTTTATACCCGGCATAGATTTCTACATTAAAGCCTTATTTGACTGCTTCCACTCAGTGTGCTCTTGATCAGTGTATTGAGATCATACCCGTTAGAGTACTGCACTTTGAGAAGTTTTATGACAGTTGTTTGTGGAGTTTTTATTTTTTGCACGTGTATGTTTCATTTAGGGATATTTTTGGAAGGGATATGTCTTTCTGGGTTAAATGCTTCTTTCACATCACCTTCCCAGTTCAGCCTTCTTACCACCATCATAGCAACCCCGCCAAGAGAGAAAATGAGTGTGTTTATAATGTGCCTAAGATCAAAATTATTCTCAATATTTGTAATTTGTGAAGCAAACCTTATGATTGCATAAGTTCTTAGTAATCATGACTTAAGAGAACAAATCCAGCGCCTACAGTTTTCCTTCCCTCCAATCAGGAGGGGCAGCTGGGCATGAAATCTCAACAGGAATATTCAGAAGGCAGTGCAGATACAGCCTGGTTTACTCACTGTCACCAAAAATATGAGAGGGTTATTCGGTACATACAGGGAAATACTTTGGCTCATTTGTTCATATTAGGCAGCCGGTCAAGTTCAGCCCACTGCTTTTTCTTTTGGGAGTTTTTTAAGTTGTTTTCATATTCAACAGCCACAGAGATAGTTTTCACCAAAGATAAAAGATTCAGGCAATTTTGTAACCATACAAAAGTAGCCTTTCTTAAAGGAATATGGAAATTGGTAAGGTTAGTCATAGAAATGATATGATATAATGAAGACTATAGTTTACATGTTAAAAACTCAGTCTGTTTAAATGCTCTTTAGTGAATTAGAGGGAGAGTATTGTATTAAATGTCTTCTGCGCAGATGGTGTCTTCCTTTTATATCTTAATTAGGGGGACACTAGTTAATATAGTCATACTGGTTTCAGGTGCCTAATCCTACAAGACATCACACATCTCTGTACACCATACTGTGTGTTATGGGCGCCTCCCAAATCAAGTCTTCATCCATCACCACTTATCCCTCCCACACCCTCTCCCACTTGCCTCCCCACCTTCTATCACCACACTGTTGTTTGTGTCCATAAGGTGTTTGTTTCTGTCCGTTTTTCTTTTTCTTTTTTTAGTTTAGTTTAGGCCGTAGAGGCTAAAAGGCAAGGTTATTTAATTGCTTTTAGGAAGAAATTACAAGCGATAGAAATGGAAACACAGATTCTTACTTTGGTTTGTAGTTTGCATCTTAATGTTGTTTGGTCATATATTGCAAAATATACACATTCAAGATAGAAAACTTGACATGGTTATGCTTTTTGATTTTTATATTAGCCTATTAAAGTCATATAGAAGATCATAATTTTAACTAAAATCACGTTGGTTTTTAAATTCATTGAATGAAGCCCCATACTTTTCCCCAATAAAATTGTGTTTCTAGATGGCATATATAGTTAATGATAATTAGAAGTATATATTTTATGTGGTTTACTTCCCATATAACCTCAAACATACCTAGATTTTTAAAATGACAGGGCTTTAAATGTTCTTCATAGTAGAATATAACTGAACACTCTAAGCAAATTATTCAGGCATAATAGTAAAAAGAAAAGAAAAAACCCTCAGTCTAATTATTAGCTATGTATCCTTAAATAAGGTATTTTAGCTTATGTAAGCCAATTGCATCATAAGTAAAATGGAAATAATACCTTTGTCTCACAGGGTTGTTAAGAATATAGCATGTGCCTGACCAGGCGGTGGTGCAGTGGATAGAGCGTCGGACTGGGATGCGGAAGACCCAGGTTCGAGACCCTGAGCTCACCAGCTTGAGCACGGGCCTATCTGGCTTGAGCAAAAGCTCGTCAGCTTGGACCCAAGGTCGCTGGCTCCAGCAAGGGGTTGCTCGGTCTGCTGAAGGCCCACGGTTAAGGCACATGTGAGAAAGCAATCAATGAACAACTAAGGAGTTGCAACAGCAACGAAAAACTAATGATTGATGCTTCTCACCTCTCTCCGTTTCTGTCTGTCTATCCCTATCTATCCGTCTCTCTGACTCTCTCTGTCCCTGAAAAAAAAAAAAAAGAAGATAGCATGTGTATTGGTTTTATAGATTTACTGTAACAAATTATTACAAGTAGGTGGTTTAAAATAAATTTATTGTCTCACAGTTCTGAAGGCTAGAAGTCATATGAAGGTGTTGGCCAAGCCCATGTTTCCTGTGACATGGTACAGCACAGTTCTTACAGCTTATTGTGCTGGCTGTCAATCCTTGGCATTCCTTGGCTTGTAGCTATATCACTCCATTCTCTGCCTTCATTAGGATATGGCATTCTCCCTGTGTCTGTCTATCCTGTTTTTCCGACTCTTATAAGGACACCAGTCTTGATGAGAAACCAACCTAATTCAGTATGACTTCATTTTAATGATTACATCTGCAAAGACTCTGTTTCCAAATAAAGTGAAACTCACAGGTACCAAAAACTAAGACTTAAACATATCTTTTGTGGAGACACAGTTCAACCCATTACTGTTTACCTCTGATCCCCCAAAATTTATATTTTGGCCCATATATATCACTCTATCCCAGCATCCCCAAGAGTCTTAGCACATCCTAGCATCAACTTGAAGCTCCAGATTTCATTTTCTAAATCAGGTGAGACTGGGTATGATTTGGCCTGGGTCAAAATTTCTCTATACCTGTGGACCTGTGAAAACTAGAAAATAAGTTCTTTGCTCCCAAAATACTGTAATGGGGCAGGCATAGGATAGACATTCCCATTCCAAAAGGAAGAAAATAGAAGCAGTAAAGGATTACCAGTCCCAGAGCAGTCTGAGACACAGCAGGGCAAAATCCATTTGGTTTCAGGGCTTGAGAATAATTACTTGTGGCCTCTTGTGTGCATGACAGTGCTCTCAGAGTCATTCTTCACTGTCTCATCTGTCCCTTTCAGTGCCGATGGACAGTGTTTCTGCTGATAGAAGATTCTCAAAAACATGATTGGTTTTTCGTTAATATCTGGGAATTTCTGGCCATCTTTATTGTTTCTGCTTCCTCAACACTCTCTCTGGATAAGCTAAGACTGTCAGATCTTCAAGTGCTGGTTTCCTTTTGCTAAACAGTTTTTTCTTCAAATTCTTTTTTCTTATTTTTACAATAATAGGAGAAACCTGGCCATACCTTTAACACTTTGCTTAGAAACCTCAACTGAATGTCCATGTTTATCTCATACGAGTTCTGCTTACAACCCAGCATAACATACTTCAGCAGAGTTGTTGCCATTTTATAACAAGGATTGCCTTTCCTCCAGTTTCCAATAGCATGTTCTCATTTTCCCTCTGAGGTCTCACTTGGAGAAGCGTTAGTATGCATTTGTGGTTTTACCAACATTGTTCATGATGATGTGTGTATTCTCCAAGATAATAGAATCTTTCTTTATTATGTTTCTTCTGTCTATCTGAACCCTCTCCAGAGTCTTCTTCAATATCCATGCTTCCACCATACATGTCTTCAAGACAGTCTATACTTTTTCTGTTATGAACCCCAGAATCCTGCTTATCTCCACCCATTACCCAATTGTAGAGGCACTTCTGCATTTTTAGGTTATTTGTTAAAATAGCATCCCACTCTTAATACCAAAATCTGTATTAGTTTCCTGAGGCTGTTGAGGCACATGACCACAGCTGAGTGGCTTAAACAAAAGACAGACTTTCAGGGGGACATAGTTCACCACAGCACAGCACTTTATGTAGTTTACTATCTCACTGCCCAATAAAGAATGCTCAATACACGGACTCACCAGCTTGAGTGTATGGTCGCCAGCTAGAGCATGGGATCATATATATGACCCCATGGTCGCTGGCATGAGCAAGGTGTTGCTGGCTCAGCTGGAACTCCATGGTCAAGGCACATAGGAGAAAACAGTCAATGAACAACTAAGGTAACGCATCTATGAGTTGAAGCTTTTCATCTCTCTCCCTTCCTGTCAGTCTTGCTCCCTCACTCACTAAAAAAAATAAATGCTCAAGAAATGGTAACTGCCTTTTTAAAAAAGTTACTGTGTGTAGGAGGATAACAGGACCGTATTTAATGTGCAGATACTTAGGTTGAGTTAGGCTCACAGATTAGATTGTTGCTTTTTGTTTCTCAACAAAATAGTACATACCATGGATCCTTAGGATCTAGCACATAGTATCAATTTTGAATATTTGTTAAATGGGCTTTGTAAAGTATGTTAAGAAACTGATTATGTTGAACACATAAAACCTATTTAAAATGAGATGCCATGACTCTGGACAGAGGTTTGATCAGTGTTGTCCTTTGAAAATTACAGTTTTTATTGATTTTAGAGAGAGGATGGGAGAGAGTGAGAGACAGGAACGTCAATCTGTTCCTGTATGTGCTCTAAACAGGGATTGAACTGGCAACCTCTATGCTTCATAACGATGCTCTAACCAACCGAGCACCTGGCAAGGTTGAAAAATTATAGCTTTTAATATTAGAAATGTGTACTCAGTATTCCAAAGTGATTTGTGTGCCTATTGAGAAGCACTGCTATGAAAAATATATTTCCCCATCGAAGTCTAGCAACATATAGATAAATGTACTAACAGGTCAGATTATCCTAGGCTGAATTCAGTTCCATATACTTCTTTTTGAAAACTTAATAGAGAAGAAATACTAAACTAAAAGTACTAAGTGGATCTGTTTATGGGTTAGAGGTGACTAAAGTTAATGCCATAAATTAAAATAGACTGTCTTCTTTTTTCAACTTTTTTCAGCTGCCAGGTCCATTATGCACCATTGGTTCTCTGCCTGCTCCACCTAACTGGTCACCTTCCATGACCCTATTTTCATTCCCTGACCTTCCCAGAGCCTGGTCCTCTGAAACGGGCTCTGCTTAAGCTTGTATGTTGTACTCTTTTCAGAATCCAAAATCTACTTGGATTATTATTTTTATTTGAAATTAGTAGTTGACAACCTGCTATAAAACGATACCTTAAAGTATCTTGATTCTAATTCATTAACTTCCCAACTTTTCTATCAGAATAACCCTTGGATAGATTTTTTAAAAAATATTATCCACCAATAATAAATTCAGTAGGTCTTAAATAAGATTTGAGGAATCTATATTTTTTTAAAGAGTACACAGATGTGGTAGGTTGAGAAATTATCATTCCATATCCTAGGGAGGTGGAATATAATGAAAAGTAAAAAGATTGGTCAAGGTAATTTATTTTGTGGTTGTTTCAGTTGTTGCATTGTTTTTCTCCCCTGTTTTTCTCGTATTTTCAAATCTTTTAAATCCTGATATTTATAGTAGGAAAGGATTCTAAAATAAGAGACTTGCCAAGGGAAGTAAATGAAAACTGCTAAAATATTATTTGTACTAGGATAATTGTAAGGTATTTACCTTCCTTCAGTTTTATAAATGAACTTGAAAAATAACTACATAAATAGCATATGAGGGACAGTGTAATATTGTCTGATAAATTCTGGCCTAAGAGTCATGGCTGACTAGCTGAAAGTCACATCACTTTAGACCATAGTCACTTCATCTGTGAAATAATAGTATACAGATTTTCATGTCCCATTTGCTTAAATAGTGGTTAAGATGTGGTGACTGATACAAGGTGTCAGTGATGAACTGAAAGGCTCTTACCTCTTTAACACACTATTAAGAACATGTCAGCATTTCGACTACCAGCAGCAGTGGTATGAATATAGGCGGTCTGTTTTTATGTTTGTTTTTAACAAATTTTGGAATAGTTTCAGACTTATGAGAAAGTTGTTACACTAATATGAAAAAAATTCCAGCGTACTCTTGACCCAGACACTCCAAATATTTTTTTCCACATTTGTTTTATCATTTTTCTCTCCCCTCTCTGCATCTTCCTCACCCCACACCCAGTTTTTACTTATATTTATGACAGGGAGTTGCAGGCATGTTTCTTAGAGATCAATATATGTTTCTTGAAAATAAGGACATTTAAAAATATAACCACATTTATCAAAGGGAGCTAAGGAAATTAACAATGATATTCTGTAATACTATCAAGTGACCTCAACATTTTTGAAGATTATAGACTAGTTACTTTGTGGAATGCCTCTCAATCCCAAACAGATTTTGGATGACATGCTTTCAGTGTTTAGAAAACCAAATTTAAAATGTTTAATGTATATTATAAATTGAGTTTTAACTGCTTCTTAGTTTGTAAGGAAAGGAAGATGTCCTGTCCTGAGTGAAATTTTTTTAGTAAATGAAAATGCTAATAGTCTTCTAGAAGTGAAATTTTGAGATTTTTTAAAACTCAAGGCAGTTTTACAGTATCATATGTTTTAAGTTGTCACTGTGCATTCGGAGTTTGATGTTAAGAGCTGATAGAATGTACCGTATTTTTCACTCCATAAGACGCACCTGACCATATGACACACCTAGGGTTTTTAAGGAAGAAAATAAGAAAAATACTCTGAACCAAATGGTGTGTTAAAATATTTAATAAAACACCGTGTGTTTTGCTCCATAAGATGCACGGGCATTTTCCCCTCCACTTTTTTTTTTGGTTGAGGGGGAGTGTGTCTTATGGAGTGAAAAATACTGTAATTATAAGAATATGTAGGAATGAGAAATTTCTGTTGGATGTGGCTAGGAAAACTTGGAAGGTACCAAATGAAATTGGCAATTTCCTGTGGTAAATATGTGTTTTTGAATTTGGTGTTGAAAATCTTTAGTGCGTTAGAGATAAAATTAGGCTTTATGTTTGAAGTAATTATAGGCAACAGTACAGAGATAATCATAAGAGGGGGAGACACGAACTATCTGAGTACTACTAGGACATTAGTGTAAGAAACAGGTTTGGCATAATGACATGAAAACTAGGCTGACCCTGGTTGGAGAGTTCAGTTGGGGTAAAGTGTCATTCTCATAAGGTTACATATTCATTCCCCTGTCACAGCACATATAGAAGAATCAATCAGTGAATGCATAAATAAGTAGAACAACAAATCCATGTTTGACACTCTACCTCCTTCCCTTTCTCCCTCCCCTCCCCCCTTCTCTTTCTCTCTCTCTCTCAAATTGATAAGTTAAAATAAAACCTACCCTGAATACTGTAGAGCAGAGGTCCCCAAACTACGGCCCGCATGCCAAATTGCGGCCCCCTGAGGCCATTTATCCAGCCCCGCTGCACTTCCGGAAGGGGCACCTCTTTCATTGGTGGTCTGTATGTGGCGGCCCTCCAACGGTCTGAGGGACAGTGAACTGGCCCCCTGTGTAAAAAGTTTGAGGACCCCTGTTGTAGAGGATATACTCTAGCAGGATGTGTAAAGGGACATTATCAAAGTGGCCCTTTGAGTGGAAAAATATAATTGTAAAAAACAGGTTGAAATGATAACTATAGCACCCTATCCTGCAAAAAGGTTAAAGAGTTGTTAGAGACTTGAATGGGCTAGTGATCGTTTATTCTTGTGAACAGTTAATGCAACTGTCATAGTAAATAGAAATAATAGCAGACTAGAAAGGTTAATAGTGAGGAACTTGAGGCAGTGCTAAGACACTGAATTCTTTCACTTTTTTGAGATTTCACATACGAGCACTGAGATAGTTGTATAGAACTGGAATGAGCATGAGAACTTGAGGTTTTGGTATATAAAATGGCTTGCTAAATTACACACTTCTAAGGAAAGAGAACTGGCCCTTAGGCGCAATTGATGTTACATAAAATATTCATGAATATTTACTGTATACTTACGGTGACTGTCAGACATTGTGTTAGGCACCAGGTTTCTAACATGTAGGTGAACAGAATTTTATGACACTTAAATTGGAGTGGGGGCTGAGGATTCAGGTAAATTACATACACACACACAGATGATGGGAAATTCAATGAAGAATAAAACTAGGACAGTGGAGACTGAAAGTAAAAAAGGAGCGTTCTGACCCAGTTCATCCCAGGGTCATAACCTTTACTGCTCCTTGTCCCTTCAACTCTTTTTGGCCTTGACGCCTCTGTATAACTTACACCGACAGTGTGTCCTTGGCGTCCTTGCCCTGTGGCCTGGCTTGTGCATGCAGCACTGTTCTGCACAGAGGTGACATGCAGCAGCATAAAGCTGGTGGTGGGTTCTGTGTACCCGAACCATTAAATCTGCAGTTTGAAGTTTTCTTTTTTAAAAGGACACTGTCAAGTACTTTTAAATGGTTGTATATAATAACAATTTTCTTCTTGTATTTACTTTTGTTTCTATTGATTACCCTTTTATTATTGTTTGAAATAGATTGTGAATTAAAGAGGATTTTTACTTGTTGTCTTAAATGATCAGTATTAGACCTCTAAGAATAATAAATGCTACTAAATACTATGATTTCTTATCTGTAAAATAGTATTTTATGGATACTTTTAAATAAAATATTTTTAAGTAGTGTGTAATTTGAATTTATTGTCTTAAATTGTGGGGGATGTTTAACTTAACTAATCAATGTGTTAGCTAAGAAATGATAGTTTTTTTTACGTATATGTATATACAACTTGATGCATTTTTAAATGTAGTCCTAAAATGTACAGAGAACCTTCAGAATTCCATTAACACTGTGAGTAAATCTTAGTCAAACTCTTTATTTCATGGCTTAGAACCTGAGTTGACTAGTTATTTGTAACTTGCTTACTAATGTAACCAGGAGTTTTGTTGGTGGTTTTGGTAGTTAGGTATTGATATTATTAGTATGTAGGATGCTAGTTATAATTATGTTTTAAACCAAGCTTCCAAGAATAAAGACAGTTATTGTTTATGATGTTATTCGATGTTATAATTATGCTGTAAACTAAATTGCTAAGAACAAATACAGATTTTTCTCATGTTTTCTAGTCTTCTTATCCCTGGGTCTCCTAGCCACACACATTAAGTAAATGTGTAAGATTTCCCCTCTGTAGTTTTAATTTTCTTTTATAACATATAGGAAGTAGTAGAGTGAATATTGCTTTACTAACTGAAGTTTTAGTGGAAGTTTTATTTAAGGAGTGACTGTCAAAGCTGTTTGCTGACCACAGCTGCTTTGTTGTAGGAGGACTGCCCAATGGTAGTGGTCGCTATGTCTCCGCAGCGCCTGGAGCGGAAGCAAAGTACCGGAGTGCCTCGGGCACTTCCAGTCTGTTCAGCTCCAGCAGCCAGCTCTTTCCTCCCTCTCGGCTTCGGTACAACAGGTCTGATATTATGCCTTCTGGCCGCAGTAGATTACTGGAAGATTTCAGGAACAACCGCTTCCCAAATCTTCAGCTTAGAGACTTGATTGGACACATAGTTGAGTTTTCTCAAGACCAGCATGGTTCTAGGTAAATGATTATGATTTTGATACTTTCCATGGCATTTTTGTTTTAGAAATTGCTACCTTGTAAAAGCCAAAATTTTTCTTGATTAGAATCATTTGATCTGCATAAAAGTTGGAAGCTTTTAAAGAATAAATATCTAAAATGGATTATATCTTTCATAGTAGGATAAATGATAAAATACAGGTTTAAATATTTTGTTTAGGTTTTCCAGTTTTCTATAATGAGTCTTTTTTACAATATAGCAGTGCCTTTTTATCGTATTATTTTTATTACATTGACTCTAAATACATTTACTGTCTTTAAATTTGTCTTAAAATACTCTAAATTGCATTTGTGGACTTGAAGCATCCCTGATGTATATACATTGTCTAAAAAAAATAACTTAAGCCTGACCAGGCAGTGGCGCAGTGGATAGAGCGTCGGGACTGGGATGCGGAAGACCCAGGTTCGAGACCCCGAGCTCGCCAGCTTGAGCGCGGGCCCGTCTGGCTTGAGCAAGGGCTCACCAGCTTGGACCCAAGGTCACTGGGTCCAGCAAGGGGTTGCTCGGTCTGCTAAAGGCCCGCGGTCAAGGCACATGTGAGAAAGCAATCAATGAACAACTATGGTGTCGCAACGGCAATGAAAACTAATAATTGATGTTTCTCACCTCTCTCCATTCCTGTCTGTCTGTCCCTATCTATCCTTCTAACTCTCTGTCTCTGTTAAAAAAAATAAAAATAAAAAATAAGTTAAAATCACGTCATAGCCTTTGGGCTAAGACCAAGTATAAAAAGAAAAGTTGAAAACCAGTTAAATGCTTTTGTGTTCCTTTATAGATTTGTATTCAGTGTGACTTAATCAAATCGAAACTGTTTTATTAAAAAAATTGGTGCTTGAGGTAGATGTGAATTAGTGGTCTGACGATACAGCACAGAAAGGAAAATAGTAGTAGAATTCCAACACATTTATCAACTTTGAGATGTTTTTCTTTTTTATAGTTTTAAAGTAAACCTGAAATTTTTAGTCTGTGCTGCCAAAGCAAGCACTAAACCTGAAAAAAAGGTTTGTTTTTTTTTTTAATTTTTTCCATTGATTTGAGAAAGAGGAATGGAGGGAGAAAGAGAAGCATCAATTTGTTCCATTTAGTTGTATATACATTGGCTGCTTCTTGTATGTGCTCTGACTGGGGATTGAACTCACAGTCTTGGCGTGCTGGGACAATGATCAGTCCACTGAGCCATCTCGCCAGAGTAAACCTGAAATTTAAAAAAAAAAGTTATTGCCTGACAAGGCGGTGGCACAATGGATAAAGCATCGGGCTGGGATAAGGAAGACCCAGGTTCGAGACCCTGAGGTCGCCAGCTTGAGTGTGGGCTCATCTGGTTGGAGCCAAAGCTCACCACCTTGGACCCAAGGTTGCTGGCTGGCTTGAGCAAGGTGTTGCTCTGTCTGTTGAGGGCCCATGGTCAAGGCACATATGAGAAGGCAATCAGTGAACAACTAAGGTGTCACAACAGCAATGAAAAACTAATGAGCCTGACCTGTGGTGGCGCAGTGGATAAAGCGTCGACCTGGGAACACTGAGGTCGCCAGTTCAAAACCCTGCACTGGTCTGGTCAAGGCACATATGGGAATTGATGCTTCTAGCTCCTCCCCCCTTTCTCTCTCTCTCTCTCTCTCTCTCTCTCTCTCTCTCTCTCTCTCTCTCACTCTGTGTCTCCTCTCTAAAAATAAATAAATAAATAAAAAGAAAAGAAAAACTAATGATTGATGCTCCTCATCTCTCTCCGTCCCTGTCTGTCCCTATCTATCTCTCTCTGTAACTCTGTCCATGGGGGGAAAAAAAGTTATTGATTAAATAGCTGCATATAAATTTTGTCTCCCTGTAGTCAAAAGTTTTTTAAGAATAGCAAATGAACCTGTATCACTCACAAAGGCTAGCTTATAAGGAATTCAGTTGCATTTAATGAACTTTATTTCTAACGGCTTCTTTTATTATGTTCTAAATACATATTTAGTAGTATTAAATGTATATTATGAAAAATATATGAATAACCGGTAAAATGTTTGTAATTGTCTTTTTCATTGATTATAATGCAGCTGGAGCAAAGAAGTATTAAGCATTTTTATATCCATACTTTTTGCCAGTCTAATGAGTAGTTATTTTAAATTAAGGTGTTGAGAAGAAACACTAGGTCTCTTTTATTCTTTTTGTGTTACTTTTGGCTGTCAACAGTAGAAAATGTGTTAGTCCTATTTCTGGGAATGATTATTGTGTGGATTGGAGCATACAGTACTGAAGTCAGATACAGATTTTGCCGGGTTTCTTTCCAGTGTGCTCTCGTGGCATTGAAAATTTCTTCCACACAGGTTCATCCAGCAGAAGCTAGAGAGAGCTACTCCATCTGAGCGACAGATGGTGTTTAATGAAATTCTGCAAGCAGCATATCAGTTAATGACAGATGTTTTTGGCAACTATGTTATACAAAAGTTTTTTGAGGTAAGTACCCATACATTTGTATATCTGTCTGTCCAAGTATATGCTTAATGCTTAGGAAAGCTCTAGAAGTTTGGTAAGAGTCATTTTCACATAATAATATATGAGCTTGGCAGGAAATATTACAAATCATAAAATAAAGAGTTTATATATACAATATTTAAAAAACAACTAAAACTCAAAATGACAACCCAATTAAAAAGTGGACAAAGGACTTGAATAGACATTTTGCCATAGAAGATATATAAATGGCCAGTAAGCATATGAAAAGAAGCTCAACATCCTTAGTTATTAGGGAAACACAAATCAAACCACAATGAGATTACAGTCTGTTAGGATGATTGTAATAAAAAAAAAAAAGAAGAAGTAACCAGCATGTGATGTGAAGAAGTAGGATCCCTAGTACATTGCTGGTGGGAATGTAAAATGTTGTTCAGCTGCTATGGAAGACATTTGGCAGTTCCTCAAAACCTAAACATAAAATTACCACACAACCCAGCAGTTTTTGCTCCTAGGTATATACAAGATGGGGCAAAGTAGGTTTACACTGGTAAGTACGTGAAACACAGAGTTTATTCTTATATCATTCCTTACTATTTTATTATTTTCCATATGAACAACTATAAACCTGCTTTTACCCCACCCTGTATGTACCCAAAAGATTTGAAAACAGAAACTCAGACAGTAAGTGTTCATTTCAGTATTATGCAGAATAGCCAGAAGGCAGAAATAACCCATATGTCCAACAGATAAATGAATAAACAACATGTGCTATATGTGTACAGTAGAATATTAGTCAGCCATAGTACGGAATGAGGTTCTGATATGTGCAACAACATGAAAGAAGCTTAAGTGAAATAAGCCAGATACAAAAGGCATTGTAGGGTTTCTTTTATATGAAACATCTAGGTCAGGCAAATTCATGAGGACATAAAGTAGATTAGGCCTGACCAGGCGGTGGCGCAGTGGATAGAGTGTCGGGACTGGGATGCGGAAGACCCAGGTTCGAGACCCCGAGCTCGCCAGCGTGAGCGTGGGCCCATCTGGCTTGAGCAAAAGCTCATCAGCTTGGACCCAAGGTCACTGGGTCCAGCAAGGGGTTGCTCGGTCTGCTGAAGGCCCGCGGTCAAGGCACATGTGAGAAAGCAATCAATGAACAACTAAGGTGTTGCGATGGCAACGAAAAACTAATGATTGATGCTTCTCACCTCTCTCCGTTCCTATCTGTCTGTCCCTGTAAAAAAAAAAAAAATTGTTAAAGTAGATTAAGGTTTGCCTGACCTGTGGTGGCGCAGTGGATAAAGCGTCGACCTGGGACACTGAGGTCGCCAGTTCAAAACCCTGCACTGGTCCGGTCAAGGCACATATGGGAGTTGATGCTTCCAGCTCCTCCCCCCTTTCTCTCTTTCTCTCTCTCTCTCTCTCTCTCTCTCTCTCTCACTCTGTGCTCCTCTCTAAAATGAATAAATAAAACCTTAAAAAAAAATAAAAATAGATTAGGGTTTACCAGGGGTGAGGAGGCAGGGTGGGGAGTTACTGCTTAATGCATACAGCATTTCTTTTTGTCGCAGTACAAAGATTTAGAACAGATTGTGGTTGGTGGTTGTATAACAGTGTGAATATAAATAATGCCACTCAAGGATACACTTTAAAATGGTTAAAATGACATTTTATAATATATAGTTCATCACAAAAAAGTTTTGATAAAAGTATTGACATACAATATTAGTTTCAGGTGTACAACAGTAATTTGATTTTTACGTACCTTATGAATTACAGAAATATTTTTAAAACTATGTGGGCCTACTTTAAAAGGGAAGGTTAATATAGTTCTGGTCAATCTTTGAAACTATAAAGCATTGAGAGGAAGTCTTAGGTGAGGCAGTGAATTGTATAGTCTTTATTTGGATTTTTAGGTGTCATTTATTTTGTAGTTTACCTGATTATTAGTTTATAATTAAACATCTGTATTGTAGTTATTATCAGAATATAATTGAGAATGATCTAGTTTGAATGTATAGCTTAGATTCATTTATATTAAAAATGAGGGTTTGTTTGAAATGAAAAATGAAGATATATGTAGTATCAAGGAAATTTTTGATAGCATGACTTAACCCCAAAGAAAGTAATACAGTTATCATTTCAAGCATCTCTGGGCCTATCTTAATTAAATAGCTCCGTTTCCAGTGTGCTATTTTAAAAATCAATTCAATAGGCTGTAAACAGTAGGTTAAGTTTAACAAAGTAACTTTTTAGTAATATTACTTTCACTTTTTAGTAATATTACTTATTTTCTTCTCTTTCAGTTTGGGAGTTTGGATCAAAAATTAGCCCTGGCTACTCGCGTTCGTGGTCATGTTCTACCCTTGGCTTTGCAGATGTATGGCTGCCGTGTTATTCAGAAAGCATTAGAGTCTATTTCATCTGACCAGCAGGTAATTGTAAGTTAAGACAAAATTTTTGTATTACTTTATTCAATTTTTAAGTTACTTTATTCTTTTTATCTCATAATGGTCTTGGAGTAAAATATTAAATGTTCCTACAGTTAGACTAAAAGATTGTTTAAAATTTGTCTCAAATAGTAAATTATTAATTAAAAGTTACACAACAGACCTTAGTTCTGCCCTTTATTCATTCTCTTCATCTTGTCATCTATAAATGAAGATGTCTAAGTGCTTGCCGTGGGACAAGCAGAGTGCTGGGCAGTGCTATTCCTGCTGTCATTTGCTTATTTGATTTTCCATCATCCTGGGAATACATTTTACTACTTCTAATGTTTATTTGGATTGTATTTATATTTCATTCATAAGAATAAAATTTTTAAAATCAAGTACATATTTATATATATAAAGTTTTAAAAAATCTCACTCAACAGGAAAATAACCTAAAAATTTACTTAAGATTTACAGTTCTGCCTGACCAGGCGGTGGCGCAGTGGATAGAGCGTTGGACTGGGATGCGGAAGACCCAGGTTCGAGACTCCGAGCTCGCCAGCTTAAGCGCAGGCCCATCTGGCTTGAGCAAAAGCTCGCCAACTTGGACCCAAGGTTGCTGGCTCCAGCAAGGGGTTGCTCGGTCTGCTGAAGGCCCACGGTCAAGGCACATGTGAGAAAGCAATCAATGAACAACTAAGGTGTTGTGACGGCAATGAAAAACTAATGATTGATGCTTCTCACCTCTCTCCGTTCCTGTCTGTCCCTATCTATCCCTCTCTCTGACTCTCTCTGTCCCTGGAAAAATAAAATAAAATAAAATAAGCAGTTAGTAAGTAGTTTACTATAAATAGGTTTAACCTTATTAGTAATTAAAGAAATATAAATTGAAAAGGGTCCTTTTTGTTCATTTTATAAGCACAAATCTAAAATCTCCTGAAAATCTGTTCCTGTAAAAGTTATTAATTTACTAAGTAAAAGCTATATTGAAATAAATTAAAAAGAAGAAAAATGTCCAACAGTAATTTCTTCCCATAATTGAGATATGAAAATCACATATTCCTATTGTAGAATCGTGACACCTGAAACCTATATAATTTTATAAACAATTATCACCTTAATAAATTCAGTAAGAAAAATATTAAATCACATATTCTACAAGAGTTCAATTTCGTAGCATTTTCTACGCACTTGATAGACCCATGCAGTCACTTAAAATAA
Source organism: Rhynchonycteris naso (assembly GCA_037038555.1). Taxonomy (NCBI): domain Eukaryota; kingdom Metazoa; phylum Chordata; class Mammalia; order Chiroptera; family Emballonuridae; genus Rhynchonycteris; species Rhynchonycteris naso. The sequence goes on from CM073001.1 coordinate 98,571,223, forward strand.
TTATGGGCTCAGGTGGTGCTAATAGAGAAAAAGTTCTGAATGAGTTCTGTTTTCAGCTGAGAAAGATGAGTGGAAGATGCACACCATGAACACAGTAGTTGAAATATGGCCAATTAATCACTAGGTGATATTTCAGCAGGTATAATTCTCATTACAATCTTGTAAAATGTTTAAATAATTTTCAACTTCATTGGTTTTGTCTAATCATACTTTGGGGGAGGATTTTAAACTTGTATATGTAAAAAAATTGCAAACAATTTTGAGTATAACTTGTGTTCTCATCTCAGTTTTTTTTTATCCTGTTATATTGTTTGATGTGGCAATTATTTAAATGTCATCTTTTTTGCAGAGTGAAATGGTAAAGGAGCTAGATGGTCATGTACTCAAGTGTGTGAAAGATCAGAATGGGAACCATGTTGTACAAAAATGTATTGAATGTGTTCAGCCACAGTCACTACAATTCATCATTGATGCTTTCAAAGGACAAGTAAGAGTTTTGGCTTCTACCTAGTTAGCAGATTTTTAGTGTTAACACATTTTTCGTAATTCACATGATAATACCTAGTACTTTTCATACAAATTTACAAAATAGCAAATGATACTAACTTCTGCCTCTTTTATAGAATCAGTCAATAGCTTCATTTTTTTGAAGCTGAGAAGTAGAACTAAGAGTTGAATTATGTTACTTTAAGAAGTAAAGATAACCTCACCTGACCAGGCAGTGGCGCTGTGGATAGTGTCGGACTGGGACGCAGGGGACCCAGGTTCGAAACCCCAAGGTCACTGGCTTATATGGGATTATAGACATGACCTCATGATTGCTGGTTTGAAGCCCAAGGTCACTGGCTTGAGCAAGAGGTCACTCAACTCTACTGTAGCCACCAGTTAAGGCACATATGAGAAAGCAATCAAAGAACAACTAAGGAGCCACACGAAGAATTGATGCTTCTCATCTCTCTCCCTTTCTGTCTGTCTGACCCTATCTGTCCTTCTCTCGGACTCTTTCTCTGTCTCTGTCATAAAAAAAAAAAAAGAAGTAAAGATAAACCTCTATTGCCTGACCTGTGGTGGTGCAGTGGATAAAGTGTCGACCTGGGAACACTGAGGTCGCCAGTTCAAAACCCTGCACTGGCCTGGTCAAGGCACATATAGGAGTTGATGCTTCCAGCTCCTACCCCCTTTTCTCTCTCTCTCTCTCTTTCTCTCTCTCTCTCACTCACTCTGTGTCTCCTCTCTAAAAAAATGAATAAATAATAAAAAAAAGAAATTTTAAAAAAGAAAACAAAAAACCTCTATTATAGTTGTAAACTCAACGTTTCCCAAATTTCTTGGGAAAAAGAGGGAAGAAAACTTAAAATTATCTAATAAAAGATAATAAATACTAATTAGTAACATACATAGTAATTAATAGTTTCTAATTGTGCTGTGCACTATCCTCACCCCATGGTGTGTTTTTTCTTATTATTACATGACCTCCAAGCTTTTATTAGGTTCCTTTAATCAAAATGTTTGTTAACTCCTAAATTGAGCACCGCATGGTACGGTCATATTAAATGTGAATTCCCTACCCTTCTATTTTAAATTAGTTCTGCGTGTCATCAAAAACCTGTCTACGGGCCCTGGCTGGTTGGCTCAGCTGTAGAGCGTTGGCCTGGCGTGTGGAAGTCCTGGGTTAGATTCCTGGCCAGGGCACACAGTAGAAGCGCCCATCTACTTCTCCACCCTTCCCCTCTCCTTTATCTCTCTCTTATCCTCCCGCAGCCAAGGCTCCATTGGAGCAGAAGTTGGCCCCGGATGCTGAGGATGGCTCCATGGCCTCTGCCTCAGGAGCTAGAATGGCTTTTGTTACAACAGAGCAACAGCCCAGATGGGCAGAGCATCACCCCCTAGTGGGCATATTGGGTGGATTCCGATCCGGTGCATGTGGGAGTCTGTCTGTCTGCCTCTCCGCTTCTTGCTTCAGAAAAATACACAAAAAATAAAAACCTATCTACGCCCTGACTAGGTTGTTCAATTGGTTAAGAGTGTCGTCCCACTGTGCTGAGGTTGTGGGTTCCATCCTGCATCAATTCAACAGATCTCTCCCTCCCACCCTTTCCTCCTCTCTTCTTCTCTCTTCTCCTCTCCTCTCCTGTCTTCTCCCTTCCTCTCCTCTCCCCTCCTCCCCCCTTCTCCCCTCCTCTCCTCTCTCCTCCTCCCCCCTTCACCCTTTCTCCCCTCCTCTCCTCTCTTCCTCCCCTCTCCTGTCCCCTCCTCCCCCCCTCCCCTCCTCTCCTCTCCTCTCCTCCTCTCCCGCCCTCCACTCCCCCCTCCTCCTCTCTCTTTCCCTCTCTTCTCCTTTCCTCTCCAAAAATTAGTAAATAATTGTTTTTAAATAAACCTGTCTTTCTTATAGATCTTTTCAAAAATGTCAGAGAATGGACATTTAATTCTTCCGATTGTTTTAAGGTGTTTGTACTTTCAACTCATCCTTACGGCTGCAGAGTGATCCAGCGCATCCTGGAGCACTGCACCGCGGAGCAGACCCTGCCGGTCCTGGAGGAGCTCCACCAGCACACAGAGCAGCTGGTGCAGGTACAAACCCCTCAGGATCAGAAGGGTTTACATCGTTTAGAAAATGGTTTCAGTTTTTTATTTTTTGGAAATAATAATTTCCATAACGCACTGTAGAGGCACAAAGGCAACAGCATAGTGTTGTCTCTTGACTATATACTACTGAGTTTGTAGAAAAATGATTAACATCTTAAAGAATAATCATTATTCTTAAGGAAAATAACTTTTAAATATCTGTACTTAGGATCAGTATGGCAATTATGTCATTCAGCATGTATTGGAACATGGTCGACCTGAAGACAAGAGCAAAATTGTTTCTGAAATCAGGGGAAAGGTCTTAGCCCTGAGTCAACACAAATTTGCCAGGTATTGCAATATTTTCTAATTCTAAGGGTCTGTTCTTTCAACTCTTAGGCTTTTATTAGTAAGCACAGAAATGCATATAGAATGTAATGTTGGACTATATTTTTTCTTTAGTAGACTCAAAGCACGTACAGAATGTTGATTTTGTTCTTAAAGCATGTGTATGACAAATTGATTTGCCCATGTATTGTTTCTGAAATCTGTAGTTAGAAAATTATTTGTTCCCAAGATCTGTTAGTAAATGCAGATTTAATTTTTTTAGTGCATGTTGGTGAGTCTTAGACCTTGTTAATGACCTAGTTTCCCCTTTTAAAAATTATAATTTTAATTATAATTTAATTATAATTTTAAGAGGTCTATAATTTAAACTTGCAGAAGTCCAATACAGGTTCTCCTATGGTATTAATTTCTAAAGTAATTGTAAGAGATTCCTGTCTTGATTCTTGTGACTTTCAGTGTATTGAGCAAGTTCTTTCAAAAGTCAAGGAAATTGGCTATAAAGAAAAAAGCAACAATACCATTTTTTGTGTGTACTTTAATTCTCAGCAATGTAGTAGAGAAGTGTGTTACTCATGCGTCTCGTGCCGAGAGAGCCCTGCTGATTGATGAAGTTTGCTGCCAGAATGATGGTCCTCACAGTGCCTTATACACCATGATGAAGGACCAGTACGCCAACTACGTGATTCAGAAGATGATCGACATGGCTGAGCCCGCTCAGAGGAAGATCATCATGCACAAGGTAGTACATTTCACAGCAGTGCGTCTGATTTGCCTAGGTCTTCGCTTTCTCCTGTACAACTGGGAAAAGACTAAGATCAGCGGTAGCCTTGAGCAGCTGTGGGTTTGGTGTACCTTTTTATTAAACTCTTAAGGTGATCTGCTCAGTAAAATCACACTCACTTTTCATCTGTTCATCTACCTTTAGCATTACTCTTTGCTTTCCTGCTTATTTAGGTATACTTGATTTGACTATTACATGGGTCAAACATTGATTTTAAAATCTAACTAGATTTTCTCACTAATGTAATAAATTTTCCAAAGATAGAATATATGTTAATTTGATTGGTTTTTGTTTTTTAATATTGTATTTATTGATTTTCTTAGAGTGAGGGGTAGTGGGGAGCGGGAAACATCAACCCACAGCAGTTGTTTCTTGTCTGCCCTCACCACGCACATCCAGGGTCCCGGTGACCTCAGCGTTCCAGGTCGGTACGTTAGCCACTGCGCCAGCCACCACAGGTCAGGCAATTGGATTGTTTTCAATCAATTAAGCTGTTTTTCTATCTTCCTCCTAGAATGATTTTTTTTTTAAGATATCATTCAGTTCTATAGGAAAACGTACTGTTAAAAAGAACACCAGAGGAAAGAATATTTAAATACTCTTAATCTTTTTCAAATTTATTCATTTAAGAAATAGGACAAAGTACGTCACCTTTTTGCACCTCTCCTTATAGAGAGAAAGTGATCTTGTAAAATCATACAGGTGCCTGCCTGACTTTATCCTGATGGCTCAATGGATAAAGCATTGCCCTGGAACACTGAGGTCGCTGGTTCGAAACTCTGGGCTTGCCAGGGTTGCTCATGCAGGAGTTGATGCTTTCTGCTCCTCCTCTCTTTCCCTCTCTCTTTTTCCTCCTTTCTCTCCCCTCTCTAAAATGAATAAAACATTTTTTAAATAAAATCATTTAAGTATTTTTGGCCTTCTGATTTCTAAAATTCTTCAGCTTGTTGATGTATTAATTTTCTATCTTTTTAAAAATGTAGTATTTCCACCTGACCAGGCAGTGGCACTGTCGCTAAAGCGTCGGACTGGGATGCGTAGGACCCAGGGTTGAGGCCCGAGGTCGCCAGCTTGAGCACAGGGTTGCTTGCGGGAGCATGGGATCATAGACAGGACCCCATGATGGCTGGCTTGAGCCCAGAAGTCACTGGCTTGAGCAAGGGGTCACTAGGTCTGCTGTAACACACACACCCTCGTCAAGGCATATATAAGAAAGCAATCAATGAACTAAGGTGCCACAACCAAGAGTTGATGCTTCTTATCTCTCTCCCTTCCTATCTGCCTGTTCCCTCCTGTTTGTCTCTGTGTAATAAAAAAATAATTTTGTTATTTCTGCTTAAAAATATATACCTAAAAGACTTTCAGTCTCATTTTTAACAACTATACTACTTATTCAACCAATGTCATATATATATTTCTGATTTTTTTTTAGGGTAAATACAGTATTTAGTTGTGGAATTGCTGGTGCAAAGTATGCATTTTAATAGATACTGCCAGGTTGCTCTCAGACGGTACAGGTTTGCACATCTGTCTGTTCAGTGTATGAAAAGAGTGCCTGCTTTACGTGACCTCATACTACTAGTTATTAGTCATAAACTCTCTGCCAGTCTGAATGTGAAGGTAACAATAGGATTTCTTTGTTATATTTTAAAACCTATTAGTGAGATATTGAATACACATCTGATTGCTTATTCCTGTTTTTTGCTTTATTTTGTATTAATTTTTGTCCAGCTGTCTCAGGTTGTTCTGCCTTCATAGACTGGTCGCTCACTAGTGACCCTTTGCTGCTGTGCTCGGAGCCCCTCCCCTCCCACTTGCATGTGGTACTTCATAAGCAGTGGTTGGCTTGGTTGCTGGACAGTGTCCAGAGAACGGGTTTGGAGAGATTGCATGGAACATAGCTGTTTTTGCAAACAACTTGGGATTTTAATTTGGAAATTCCAGTTCTTCTAAATTATTTATATTTGGGGTGCTTTTTTTTGTTTTGTTCAGAAAGTTAAATTTAACAGAATGACATTGATCCATAAGAGTACATAGGTTTTGGATAAACATTTCAATAGCATTTGAATTGTTGATTATGTTGTATACCATCAGGGGGCGCTTTTTTAAGAAATCAGAAACTAAAGTAACTATTTCCTAAGCAGATTATTTGTTTTTCAGATTCGACCTCACATTACTACTTTGCGCAAATACACATACGGGAAGCATATACTGGCCAAGTTGGAAAAATATTATTTGAAAAATAGCCCTGATCTAGGGCCTATTGGAGGACCACCAAATGGGATGCTGTAAAGGGAAGAGAGAAGATAACGGTAATCATGTGAAGAGAGCGCTGCTTGTGAATTATCAGAACACAACTCAACTATGAATCTTCAAAATTTTTTTTAAAGCAAAACTATTTATTGACTTTATTCATCCATTTGTAAATTTTTTAATGTTTTTGTGTATATTTGGGGGATGGGAATGCTGAAAAATAAATTGTATTTCGCCCTGAATGGAGACCTATCAGATTTGATTGCTGGCAAAGCACAGAATGCCTGTATATGATGTAACTGTACCAAAAAAAAAAAAAAACTGTCACATATTTTGTAAATTTTTACCTTGTAAAGTCACAAAAATAGTTTTTAAAGGAAAAAGTACAGTATTCTTTTAGTAAACTGGCTTGCAGTCTGGTAGGTCTATGGACCCCATTAGCACAACGGGTTTATAGAGATGTATATAGAAATATAGTCATTTTCTTTTGTCCTTTGTGTGAAGCCTTTTCTAACAGATTAACAATCAACTACATAAATATTATTAATATTTTAAAAAGAAAGTTAAGTTGTATTTTGGTAATTCACAAACTATCATGCAAGAAAAGTCAGCGAGTAAGACAAGAATTAAATGATTTGAAGTGAAAAGAACTTACGTTATTTATGGTGGATGTGGTTTTAATACAAAAACTGCCCTAAAACGTCTCTGGCAATGTACAGAAGTATTGTATATACTTACATATGTAATTGTTGTGTAAGAGGTAGAAAAAAAATCAAAATCATGGTGACACTTCCATCCAGCGCACTAAACGGAAAGTTAAGTCTTGTCGTAACTTTTTGGTTTGGTTTGCAATGAGGAGGAGTGGGAATTTGTATATTGTTTTGCTTATAGAATTACAAGGACATGTTGAGAAAGTGTTGAGCTTTATTTTGCTTTTCTATAGTAGATTCAGAAAGTAGGAATCAGAGGTGAAAAGGGGCCACTGAACAGTGAATTTGATAGCTCAACATTGAAGCATGATTACATATTCAGATAGCTTTTTTTGCTTCCTATAAATATATGCATTGTGTGCCTAGTAAAAGATGGTAAGTTTATACTTTGAAAGCAAATCTTGTTTCAATGTCTGTTATAAAAGCCTTGCTAATTTAGTAGTGCTGCTTTTCTTGGTTGTACAGATGTACATTTGTAAACCTTCATGCTGTAAATGGAATTTGGTCTCTTTGGAAAACACATTTGCATTTTAGTGTACATTTATGTCTCTGCCCTCTTTGACCTGGCATATAGTGTTGCATAATGTAAATTTATTTCTCTAAATCAAGAGTGATTTTTTAAAAATTTTTTATCTTTATATGGTTTCAAAAGTATGAACCAGCTTTCTTTTTATTATTGTGAGAATCTTTTTTTTTATAACATAGTTGACTGTTAATATGGACATGCTAGGGTTTGGATCACTTTCAAGAAGTCAGGGTAATTGTGCATAATAGAAAGTATTGGACTGAGATACTCGGTTACCATGGAGGCCAATGCTTTTTCCATCTTATTAAACGTGCTGTGACTTTTTTCTTTGTACAGAAGAGTACTGTATTTTTGGATAGCCTACTCCCAAGTAAGAGCAAATCTGTATGATAACATTTTTTCTCTGGACATAAGACATAACAGTAACATGATGTACATTTACAAGCGGCCTTATGTACATTTCCCAACAATCTTTTTAAGGCAAAATTGTGACCATATGTGTATAATTAAAATCGTTTTTAATCCTTTGCCTATGAAAATATTTTGAAAAATACCTTGCTTTGTATATTAAGTTTCTGAAAGATAAAGAAAGTGCTTTGTATTTTGTTGAAGTCAGTATTTTGTATAAAGCATTTATGTTGACCCACTTATGCTTAGTGCTGAAAACTAATGAGTCGTGCTATCTCTAGATTGAACATGTAAGGGATTTTTTCTTGGCAGTCTTCTGAGCACAATATTGAACATAAAGGTTTTATCACTTAGCTGCTCACGTCATGAACCTAAAAATAATGGCATCGAGTTTGGGGTGCCAGACATACTTATTATATTTAATGTTGAGTTACTCTAGTTTTTTAACCCAGCATTCCACAGTGAGGCCATTAAATCCCACCATCTCTCATGGTCACACTGGTTCCTCAGCGTGTCCCGGTCACAGTGGCAGTGCCCACCCCAGTGCGAAGCTGCTCTTCTCCCCTCCCCCTCCTCATCTGGGTTCTGCCAGCCTCAGACTGTCTCAGCCTGTGGCAAACTCTTGTTCCCACATCACTCAGCTCATGGTTTTAGTAGACTCAAAAGTTGTCCTTGTTAGAGATTGGTAGTGACTTTCCTGGATTTGCACAGTAGAATACTACCTGATTTTCCTTTATCCTTACCCTCTGATGGCACAGGCAATTACCTCTGCAAACTTAGGAAGTCCTAGAGAATATAGCACATCGGGAAACTGAACCCTCCTCCTGGGGTCCTGATGGTCCTATGTGTCCTAATACAACCCACTCATCCCCACGCTTCAGGGCCTGTTCTAGAAAAAGATGCGGTATGGTAGGAATTCTGTGGGCTGCCATTTTTTGGTGTCCACTTCTGATTTCACCTTTTGATAAGTTGGCGTGAAGTTTTGATAAATCGAAAAGGGCAATTCAGAATAAAGAAACTTAATTGGGCAGAACCACTTAGGCTTTGCTCTTGAATGTCTCCTTTTGACATGGATTGTTTCTGGACCAGTTTGTCTAAGTCCTGGCTCTTATTGGTTCATATGAAATAATGTTATCTTCACTTCTTTGTATATTATGTATAAATTAGAAAATGAAAAATGTGTGAATTAACATTGTATGAAATAAACCTGGTCTTGTGTTTTTCTCTAGATAAATACCCCTTTGTACCTCAGTTATAATTCAGGTTGCCCATTCAAGTTTACTCTGGCTTAGGGAAAACAAAATGTTCTCACACAGACATTAGTGTAGGGCCACTGATTACTCTGATGGTATTAATCCTAATTACATAGAGTGATTACACACTTAATGGGATGAAACTTTCCGTCCCGTTTTCTTATTGTGAAAATGATTTCTTCAAGGTTATTTTGAGAATGAAATTAGATCACTTGTCTTTCCCCATAGGTGTTTGTTTCCTTTCCTTTCCACATGCACAACAGAAGACAGTGTTGTCCAAAGAAAAGTACAATTGGGTCCGGGGGTGGATGTTAAGTTTACCTCCTTACTTACAAACCTTGTGAACTTGGATTTGGTAACTCCTCTAAGTTCGGTGTCTTCAGCTTTACCATGGAAGAGTACTGTTTTTAAATCTTCAGTGATTTTAAAGGTTGAGAATAAAGATACATAGAACCTTATTCACAACTACTGCTAATATATTTCCATTTTCCTGTTCCTCTCATAGCTGTTTAGAATCAAAGCCACACAGATCATTTGATAGCATCCAAAATGGAAATTACATAAAATTAAATGGGAAAAGGAATTTTCATCATACACATTGTTTATCTTTAATAGTTTTATCTTGCTTCGGTTCCTCTTTTTAATTTTCATTAATTTTAGGGAGGAGGAAAGAATCAACTTCTTTGGTTGATTTTTGTATGTGCCCTGACCAGGGCTCGAACCCACAACCTTGGCGTATTAGGACAATGCTCTAAACAACTGAGCTACCAGGTTGGGGCTAGTTTGGTTCCATTCTGAACTGAAATCAACCCTTCCAGAATTATCCAACCTCCACTTTGTAGTGATGAGCTTAAAATATTATTAAAAGGAAATATTACATCCTCCCACTTGCTTACCAACCTAAGGAGAAGTGACCTGGGTGGTTTTCAGTTTGCCCTCATGACTGACTGGTTTCTCAGATAGGTTCGGAGGAAGGAGACGGAAACTTCTAAGGAGCAGTAGTCACTGTTCACCTTACCTACCTAACTTAAAAGGACCAGACTCAGTAATATTCATCTGTGAACGCAGGAGAGATGGGGTGGAGTTCTGTGGCATCCAGAGCTCTCTTAGAAAGGGAGGCAGGCAGGCCATGGTTGGGACCTGAGGAATGTGGGCTTTGTGATTTTGGGCAAATGTATGCCTCTAGGCCTCGAAGTTACCTATCTGTAAGGTAGGAGGAATTCCTGACTGCCCACAGAACATTGACCTGAGGGATACTCAACACTAAGAATCTAATTACAGTACTGATCATACAAGCTTAAAGTTTGTGTTGAACTTCATTACCTCCAAATTCTATACACAATTTCTCACATTTATGTTCCAGCCATAGAAAACTTTTCTAACTTTTTTTAACAGGATCTTAAACCAAATGAAGTTTCCTTGTAATTGACTTTGTTGTTCAAATGTTCTTGGACATCAGAGCGTAATGCATCAGTTTGGACTCTGGAATTAGACTGGCCAGGTTCCAAACCTTTCAGTTTTTACATCGTTAAACAGTTTTATCTTTTAAGTCTTAGTTTCTTCATGGTGTGAGAGAAATGACAAGCACCTCCTAAAATTGTGAGGATGAAATGAGAATATATGCGACATGCAGGGGCAGTGGGTACTCGGTGACTCCTGCTATAGTGAGTTAACTAAAAGTTTCTTTTGCTTTAAAGCTGCCTACATATTCATAAATGAGCTGGTTTGGAGCTCATTTACGTTTCTGCAAATGTGCTCTTTTGTTTCAAGTTGCAGATAAGTCCCTGAGTCAGTAAGAAAACTATTGAAGATGTGATTAACCTTATAGCATTGTAGTATTTTTTCTTGGTACTAATATAATTGCTTTGAGGCACACAGCTGCCAGCTGGAGGTTGCAGGAAGATCAAAGGCACGCGTGCGTGCGCGCACACACACACACACACACACTAGAAAAGCAGATGAGACAAGCTGCTGAAATTTTGTGAAAGTCCAATCTGGTTCCGGACCATCGGTTAATTTCTGCCATTCCTCACACCCGCCCTTGCGTCATTTTCACTGAGGAGCTTGAGAGCCCCTTTTTTCTCCCACAGCTTTGCCCAACTTTATAAATATGTTTAATAATAGTTGTTCTTGAGACCCTATTATTTTCCTGTGATTATGCTTCAGTAAAAGGAGAGGCCTGCCAACAAATCAGTTTTTGCTGAGTGCCTGAGTTAGGTTAGAGCCACCTTGGGTCATTGAGAGGTGTCTGCTTTGAAGTTGAGCCATTAAGGGGGGCATTCTCTGTAGGTTTATGCCACTGATGCATAATGTGAGGTTCACCTAAAGGAAGCCGTCATTAACGTTCCTCTAATTGCCAATTTGGCTTACCGCAAGGAAAGTGTTGAATTGAGAAAATTTTTCCTGTTGGCCTTTGAACCCTCCTCTCAGCATGTGTTTGGACAACAAAGTTAAGGCAATGGAAGCCTCCCCAAAGCAGTGGGTTTCTAGAGATGAGAAACCCAGAAGCTCTCACCCAGCTCTTCACAACAATCCCAGGAGTCCACTGGTCAGAGTCTGAAGATGCGAAGCACTAACCAGCAACTCCTGAACGTAGACGACTCTGACTTCCAGGCAAATTAAGGGCTGCTTGAGAGAGTCGTGATTTCCCACCACAGAAACATTTTAGGACCCTTGGTGCCCAAGCAGTTGATTAGGAGACTTCCAGTTTGGGACCATAACTACTCTGTACCCAGAACCTAGGTGATGATCATCAGACAGAGCTTTTGGAATAAATGGTAATGTAGGTGGAACAGAAGGGATTTAAAGGAATTTTTTTCATTGAGATATAATTGACATATATTTATTCTACCTGTATAAAATGATTTGATACACAGGTAAGCAAAAGAAGGTTCACAGTAAATGCTGCAAGAATAGACCTGCACACTCAAAGTGTAAGCCTGCTTTTGCCTACCCCTCTTTGCAAAACGGCCACTACAATATGTCTATAGTTATCCATCATGAGAGAATTTCAAAATGTTTTTTCTTGTGACGAGAACTTTTAAGATACACTCTCTCTAGCAAGAGGGAGAGGGAGGAAGGGGAGAGATAAGAAGCATCAACTCATAGTTGCATCACTTTTAGTTCATTGATTGCTTTCTCATGTTTGCCTTGACTGGGGGGCCAGCCGAGCCACTGACCTCTTGCTCAAGCAAGCAACCTTGGGTTTCAAACTAGCAACCTTTGGACTCAAACCAGTGACCCTCTTCGCCCAAGCTGGTGAGCCTGCGCTCAAACCGGCAACCTCAGGGTTTCGAACCTGAGACCTCAGTGTCCCAGGTTGACATTCTATTCTATTCACTGTGCTGTCGACTAGTCAGGCAAGATATACTCTTACCTTTCAAATATACAATATTGTATTATTAACTATAGTCATAAGCTATACATCAACACCCCTTGTTTAGGGCAGTGAAACTTTTCTGTATGATACTACAAGGGTGGCTACATGACATACATTTATCTAAGCCCATAGAATGTACAGCACAAAGAGTCAACCCAAATATAAGTGCTAGACTTCAGTTAATGTGTCAACATTGGTTCGTCAATTGTAACAGATGTAACACACTCCTGCAAGATATTAATAATAGAAGAAATGTGGGGGCAGGAGAAGGGGGAGTACCTGGGAGCTCTCTGTACTTCCTCCTCAATTTCTCTATAAACTCAAGGTGCTCTTAAAAAAAAAAAAGGTCCACCTGGCCTATTGTGGCGCAGTGGATAAAGCGTTGATCTGAAACGCTGAAGTCACTGGTTCGAAACCCTGACTTCCCTGGTCAAGGCACATATGGGAATTGACGCTTTCTGCTCCTCCCCCACCTTCCCTCTCTTTCTTTCTCTCCTCTCTAAAATGAACATCTTTTAAAAAAAGTTTATTCATTAGGGGGAGTATGGCCAGGGGCCACCATCGTCATGGCCATGCACATGCAGGTTCTCATTGGATTCGGACAGACGGTAAGAAACAGTGGAGCCAAAAAATGGTAGGCCATTCCTTTATTAAAGTCTCGCACCGGCCAATGAGCAAATAGGCACAGAAGACCTCTTCCCTCTCTTTTAGTGGCTCTCAAAGCCCTGACACATTCTCCAGTTCCACAACCAGGAGAATCTTCTCCAGTTCCTCCTAGAACCAAAAGCCCCACCAGTCTCAGCAGAGCTCGCAAAAACCCTCAACACTCAGCATTCTCTCTCTCTCTTCAAACCTGGCTTCTTTCTGCCTCCTCTCTACAAACATTAGCAAAACAATGGCCCTTCCCAAGCAGGAAAGTGATTTGCAATTTCACAGACCACTTATACCTGGTGCTGCCCAGCCCCCAATGCAAACTATAAGCAAGCAAACATAAAAATTATATTTTACAAACTTATTTGACCAACCAGGGAAAGGGAGGGGGAAGGAAGGGAGAGAGGGAAAGAAAGCCTCTCTTTACACAGGGCCTGGCTCTGGGTGGGCTCTTAGTAGACATGAGTTTGAAATGGGCATCCATCCTCTTCTTCCCTGGATCAGACTTCAATGTGCAGGCACTGACTGCTTTACTAATATTATTTCACCCTCTTATCAGCTGTGTGAGGAAGGTACTATTATTATACCCATTTTACAGATGAAGGCTTAGAGAAACTGAGGCTTAGAGAGGTTATGACTTATCAGGGAGGCAGGGCAAGAGTTCAAATCCAGTCTGATGACAGAGCCAACACACTAAAGGCCTGTGTTGGGTCTCGGTCTGTTGGGCAGATAAAATATAGTATGCTCACTTTGTTAAAGATGGCGCTGCCCACATGGAAGTTCGTTGGTATTAATGTGTGTTCTGGAACAGGCTGTGGGCAGGCCAGGTCATTATAGCCTAAGGCTTAGTTTAAGAGTAAGGTCTTCCCCACACCCTTGACTGATTGGATGATGTAGGGTGGTGCACTCTCCTGAGGAATCTAATTATACAGAGACTTCCTTGTTTGTATAATTGGATTAAAGGTTTTGATTCTATGGTATAAAGTGGGAGAGACCAGTAGCTCTCTCTCTCTCTTGGTTCCTGAGTTCCTGAGGTTGGTATTAGAGAGCAGAGCAGATTAAGGCCATGTGGAGGAGAAGTAGCCAAGATGGCAGAGTGCTGAGGAAGAAACCAGTTTGTTAAGAGTTTGTGTAGGAGGAGATGGGAAACAGAGGTGAATAAGTATGGTGAGCTGGAAAGCTTTGATGCTAGGAAACTCGGATAAGTCAGTAGCTTTGTGAGCACTGAATGTATGGGTTTTGGAGCCCAGTGTGTGTTTTTGCTTGCCCGCCGGGTGCAAGCTAGAATTAAAGCTGATGGCTCACCAGTTCGTGGCTCCTGTTTTTCATTACCGACTGTTCGAATCAAATGCGAACCTGCACGGGTCAGGCGGCTGTAGTGGTGGCCGCGACTACTGGCTTTACACGGTCCCTAGAACTAAGATGCCCTCGGAGCCCAAGAGGTGGTGGATGAGCCAGAAATGTGCACATTTTATGACCAGTAGCTCAGCTGCTCTTTGCATGAAGGGATGTGGGTCCAGGATTATTAGCTCTTGTGATTCTGTGATAAGGTACCAAAGAACTATAAAACTTAGTATTGGCAACGCCATTTTAAAGAGGAAAGGTCAGGCTTCTTGCCCCCTCCTTTCTTTAGAGAATGGAGGGAGAAGGGTGTGGGAGCTTCCTGGCTTACAAATACGACTGGATCGCCTGACCAGGCGGTAGCACAGTGGCTAGAGCGTTGGACTAGAACGCAGAGGACCCGGGTTTGAGACCCCGAGGTTGCCAGCTTGAGTGTGGGATCATCAGTTTTGAACAAAGCTCACCAGCTTGAGCCCAAAATCGCTGGCTCGAGCAAGGGGTCACTTGGTTGCTGTAGTCCCCCCGTCAAGGCACATATGAGAAATCAATCAATGGACAATTAAAGAACCGTAACGAAGAATTGATGTTTCTCATGTGTTGGGCAGATAAAATATAATATGCTCACTTTGTTAAAGATGGCGCTGCCCACATGGAAGCCTGTCACCCAAGTGATATTATTTGCCCTTATGCTTGGGATGGCTGTGGGGGAAAAGCTGTAATGTAAGCAGGCCTGGTCGTTATAGCATAAGGCTTAGTTTTAAGAGTAAGCTCTTCTCCACACCCTTGACTGATTGGATGATGTAGGGTGGTACACTCCTGAGGAATCCCATTATGCCTCAGATGGGTGACTTTGTATGAGACTTCCTTGTTTGTATAATTGGATTAAAGGTTTTGATTCTACACTATAAAGTGGGGCAGGCCAGGACCTTGCCCTCTCTTGGTTCCTGAGGTATTAGAGAGGAGAGCAGATTAAGGCCACGTGGAGGCCAGGAGAAGCAGCTAAGATGGTAGAGTGCTCAGGGAGAAGCCAGTTTGAGCAGAGTTTGTGCTGGAGAAGGAGATGGGAAACAGAGGTGAATAAGTCTGGTGAGCTAGAAGCCTTTGATTCTAGGAAACTCGGATAAGTCAGTAGCTTTGTGAGCACTGAATGAGTGGGTTTTGGAGCCCAGTGTGTGTTTTTGCTTGCCCGCCGGGTGCAAGCTAGAATTAAAGCTGATGGCTCACCAGTATTTGGCTCCATTGTTTCATTACCGACTGTCCGAATCTAATGCGAACCTGCATGGGCCAGGCTGCTGTGATAGTGGCCCTGGTTACTGGCTTTATTTACATCATGTTTCTCATCTCTCTCCCTTCCTGTCTGTCAGTCCCTATCTGTTCCTCTCTCTGACTCTGTCTCTACCACACACACACACACAAAAAAAAATACGACTGGGTCATCTAGTTTAACTATAGTTCTCTGAAAGAATAAAGGTTATTGCCTGTCCCAGCGGTGGCGCAGTGGATAGAGCGTCAAACTGGGATGCAGAGGGGCCCAAGTTCGAGACCCCAAGGAAGTTCGAGACCCCGAGGTTGCCAGCTTGAGAGCGGGCTCATCTGGTTTGAGCAAAAGCTCACCAGCTTGAGTCCAAGGTCGCTGCCTCGAGCAAGGGGTTACTCGGTCTGCTGAAAGCCTACGGTCAAGGCACATATGAGGAAGCAATCAATGAACTAGGGTGTTGTTGGGCAGATAAAATATATTATGCTCACTTTGTTAAAGATGGCGCTGCCCACATGGAAGTTCGTTGATATTAATGTGTGTTCTGGGACAGGCTGTCGGCAGGCCGGGTCATTATAGCCTAAGGCTTAGTTTTAAGAGTAAGCTCTTCTCCACACCCTTGACTGATTGGATGATGTAGGGTGGTACACTCCTGAGGAATCCCATTATGCCTCAGATGGGTGACTTTGTATGAGAGACTTCCTTGTCTGTAAATTGGATTAAGGGTTTGGATTCTACGGTATAAAGTGGGAGAGAACAGTAGCTTGATCTCTCTCTCGGTTCCTGGGTTCCTGAGATTAGCATTAGAGAGGAGAGCAGAGTAAGGCCACGTGAAGGCCAGGAGAAGCAGCCGAGATGGCTGAATGCTGAGGAAGAAGCCAGTTTGTTAAGAGTTTGTGCAGGAGGAGATGGGAAACAGAGGTGAATAAGTCTGGTGAGCTGGAAAGCTTTGATGCTAGGAAACTCGGATAAGTCAGTAGCTTTGTGAGCACTGAATGTGTGGGTTTTGGAGCCCAGTGTGTGTTTTTGCTTGCCCACCGGGTGCAAGCTAGAATTAAAGCTGATGGCTCACCAGTTCTTGGATCCTGTGTTTCATTACCGACTGTTCGAATCCAATGTATACCTGCATGGGTCAGGCTGCTGTGATGGCGGCCTCGACCACTGGCTTTACAGGTGTCAAAACAAAAAACTGATGATTGATGCTTCTCATCTCTCTCCGTTCCTGTCCCTATCTCTGACTCTGTAAAAAAAAATAAAGAATAAAAAAGAATAAAGGTTATCTGAAGAACTTCCTTTCCCTTTCAATAAGAGACAATATTTACATACCCTACACTGATTTTAACTCTTCCTCCCTTCCTGGAATCCTGAGAGTAACATATACCTCTAGTCCAGGAATCCCCAAACTTTTTACACAGGAGGCCAGTTCACTGTCCCTCAGACCGTTGGAGGGCCGGACTATAAAAAAAACTATGAACAAATCCCTATGCACACTGCATGTTGGGCAGATAAAATATATTATGCTCACTTTGTTAAAGATGGCGCTGCCCACATGGAAGTTTGTTGATATTAATGTGTGTTCTGGAACAGGCTGTGGGCAGGCCGGGTCGTCATAGCCTAAGGCTTAGTTTAAGAGTAAGCTCTTCTCCACACCCTTGACTGATTGGATGATGTAGGGTGGTAATGTAGGGAGGTTCTTTGTTTGTATAATTGGATTAAAGGTTTTGAGTCTATGCTATAAAATGGGAGAGAGCAGTAGCTTGATCACTCTCTTGGTTCCTGAGTTCCTGAGGTTGGTATTAGAGAGCAGAGCAGATTAAGGCCATGTGGAGGAGAAGTAGCCAAGATGGCAGAGTGCTGAGGAAGAAACCAGTTTGTTAAGAGTTTGTGCAGGAGGAGATGGGAAACAGAGGTGAATAAGTATGGTGAGCTGGAAAGCTTTGATGCTAGGAAACTCGGATAAGTCAGTAGCTTTGTGAGCACTGAATGTATGGGTTTTGGAGCCCAGTGTGTGTTTTTGCTTGCCCGCCGGGTGCAAGCTAGAATTAAAGTTGATGGCTCACCAGTTTTTGGCTCCGGTCTTTCATTGCCATCTGTCCGAATCCAATGCGAACCTGCGTGGGTCAGGCTGCTGTGATGGTGGCCTTGACTACTGGCTTTACACTGCACATATCTCATTTTATTTTTTTATTTTTTTTAATTGTAGAGAGGAGACACACAGAGAGAGAGAGAGAAGGAGAAAAGGGGGAGGAGCTGGAAGCATCAACTCCCATATGTGCCTTGACCAGTGCAGGGTTTTGAACTGGCGACCTCAGTGTTCCCAGGTCGACGCTTTATCCACTGTGCCACCACAGGTCAGGCTGCACATATCTTATTTTAAAGTAAAAAAACAAAACGGGAACAAATACAATATTGAAAATAAAGAACATGTAAATTTAAATCAACAAACTGACCAGTATTTCAATGGGAACTATGGGTGCAGATGCATCCTGTGCTCCTCTCACTGACCACCAGTGAAAGAGGTGCCCCTTCCGGAAGTGTGGCAAGGCCGGATAAATGGCCTCAGGGGGCCACATGCGGCCCTCAGGCTGTCGTTTGCGGATGCTGCTCTAGACAAAGGGATGGGAGGTAGAGACTAAAAGATTTGTGAATGTCTTTGATATGTAAAATAACATCACTATTGTGTTACCTTGTAAGTTTTAATATGTAGGAATGTATTTTATAGATCCTATAGATCAGTCGTTCTTAACCTGGGTTCTATGGAACCCTATGGGTTCGATGACTCGGTCCCAGGAGTTCAGAGAAACCTCTGCCACGGAGGCCAGAATAAAGTAATACCGTAATTTGTTGTGAGTTCATGCACTTTGTTGGTTTTGTTCTTTGAGCAAGGTGATGTTCATGCACAGCTCATTTTGTGCACCAGTAAAAAAACATATACCTATGTCTTGAATTTGGAAAAAAAAATCATTTTATCACTAAAGAAGAGTTCGATGAATGCGCATATGAAACTGGTGGGTTCAGTACCTCAAAAAAGGTTAAGAACCACTGCTATAAATGAATGTTGTATATTTGTTAATGATTGATTATTGTGTCATGCTCCTCCTCCTTTTCCCCCCAACCTGTGTGTGATCAAGTCTATATAACGAGCTGCAAGGCTATTTTGCACACACACGATTTGGGTTAGCTATACTGTAAAGCCAGTAGCCGGGGTCAGGATCACAGCTGCCTGACCTGTGCAGGTTCGCATTGGATTCGGACAGATGGCAATGAAACACGGGAGCCAAGAACTGGTGAGCCATCAGCTTTAATTCTAGCTTGCACCCGGCGGGCAAGCAAAAACACACACTGGGCTCCAAAACCCAGTCATTCAGTGCTCACTAAGCTACTGACTTATCCGAGTTTCCTAGAATCAAAGGTTTCTAGCTCACCAGACTTATTCACCTCTGTTTCCCATCTCCTCCTGCACAAACTCTTAACAAATTGGCTTCTTCCTCAGCACTCTGCCATCTCGGCTGCTTCTCCTGGCCTTCACGTGGCCTTATTCTGCTCTCCTCTCTTCTAATACCAACCTCAGGAACTCAGGAACCAAGAGAGAGCAAGCTCCCGGACTGCCCCAGTTTATAGCATAGAAAATCCAAACCTTTAATCCAATTATACAAACAAGGACGTCTCTGATACAAAGTCACCCATCTGAGGCATAATGGGATTCCTCCCTACATCACCACCCTACATCATCCAATCAGTCAAGGGTGTGGAGAAGAGCTTACTCTTAAAACAAAGCCTTAGGCTATAACGACCGGGCCTGCTCACAGCCTGTTCCAGAACACATCAATATCAACAAACTTCCATGTGGGCAGCGCCATCTTTAACAAAGTGAGCATAATATATTTTATCTGCCCAACATATACCCCGTGTAAGTCATATGCAGCCGGCTTATTAATAAATCTCCTAAAAATTCTCCTGTATCCTGCCTTGGTGTCTCTACATAACTCATGGAATTAAGGTATGCTACTTTACAACAATTCTGCTAGAAAATCAGAAATCTGGCTTCTTATGTGCAATTCCCTCACAGAAATCTTTTTAAAACACTGCGAGGGGAGATTTCTGCAGGCCAAGTGCAGCCCTGGCAAATGTCAGTTTGCAACCTTGGCCAAATAGAGTCTTGGGAATGGAATGTGAGTCACCTAGTTGTGGAGTGAATTTGCATATGTATCATGGGGCTGGAGGTCAGGTTCAACTGTGTGTGTGTACCACACACAGAAACTTGCTCCTGCATGACACCATGCCTCTTCTAGCCCGGCTATTGTGAGCTCAGGAGTCCTTCAGCGCCCACTCGAGTCTTCCACGGGGAAGGGGGGGGGGGTCTTGAGAGTGCCTGACTTCTCTAAGGATTGTTTCTATTCACCTGGTCTGACGCCAGGAAAAGTGCTGCTTTGCATGGTTTCATTCCATCTCCACAGTCTGAATTCAGAATACTTGAAGAACTTGCCCCAGGTTGCCTGGGGAGAGGGCTATTAAAGCTGAGCTGCAAGCCCAAGTCTCTGCCTCGCCCAGTCCCACAGTCACATTACTAACATGCAGGTAGCACCTGTGTGAGCCTTGCACCATGCTTCCTGAATAATACAACTTTCTGAGGTAGGTTCCAGGATTTCGCCAATGCATAAAGGAACAAATTAAGGCACAGAGAGGTTAGGTTACTTGCTGAAGGTCACACAGCTAAGGAAGCGCTAAGAATTTGCAAGAGAAAACTGCATACAATAGCTAACTGAGATCGTGCCGGGGGTGAGAGAGAACTGGCCTGCAGCTCCCCTGCTCCCAATGCCGGAAGAACCGTGAATCAGCGCCCCTGCCCAAAAGGGTGTGGAGTCACAGTGAGCCTGAGGCTTCTCAAACAAGTGGTCAGCGGCCAGGGGCAAGCAGCCCCACCCTAGGTAGTGGCCCAGGGTGAATCAGCCTAATTACACCCGGGAGGGTGTGGCGGGCATGGGCACACCTACCTGAGGGAGAGTTAGCTTCCGGTCCAAGCTTCCAACCGAGGCGGCTCCGGAGATGGCCCAGAACTGAGTCACGAGCCACGGTGGGGAATGAAGGGAAGACTTGGGTGCTCAGCACGGCCCCAGGCCTGGCAGCCGCAGCACCACGGACTCGGCCTCTCTGACGCTGGCTAGGAACAGGAACCAGGTGGAAAGATCCTACTACCACTGATTTTCAAAATTTCTCATTTCCTCTCCCTCCTTCAGCTCCGAGCCATCACGGTCTACCTCTTCCGTAGCTTTCAATCCTGCCCCTCCCCCCACCTGCCCACCTTCACTGCACCCCCTCAACGGTGGGCGTGGTCCTTTCTCTGCTGGCCTTCCCTCTGTCCCACCTGCAGTCCATCTTCCTGCTCTGCTCTGAAAGGTCAGTGAGTCCTCTTGCCTAGGCCCGCCCATCAGGCACACAAAGCTATCCTGGCTGTCAATCTGAGACCTTGCTCTAGCCTATACACTCACACTCCCTCCGGTTCCTGAACATTCTGAAGCTCTTTCTTGCTTCCTGGCTTGTTCTGGGTTTCCCTCCTGGAACGGCCTCTCTCTGTCAGCCTGTGGTTGGCTAAATAATGGTTCCCAAAGTGGCCATGTCCACATCCCTGGAACTTGTGTCTATTACCCTCCAGGGCAAAAAAATAAAAAGGGGGTAGGGGAAAAGGCAGATTTGCAGATGTGATTCCTTTAAGCAGTTTTAGGTGGTGAAATTATCCCAGATTATCCTGGTGGACCCTAAATGCAATCACCTGTATCCTTATAAGAGGGAAGCAGAGGGAGGTTTTATTACACCGGAGACAAGGCAATGTGAAGATGACACAGAAAGAGATTTGAAGATGTTGGCACTGAAGGTAGGTGGGATGCTGCCACAAGCCAAGGAATGCTGGCAGCCACAGAAATTGGAACAGCTAAGAAACAGGTTCTCTCTTATGGCCTTTGGAGAGCATGCAGCCCTGCTGATACCTTGATTTTGGCCTGGTGTAACAGATTTCGGAATTCTGGCTTCCAGAACAGTGAGAGACTAGATCTTTGTCATTTTTTTGTTGGTATAAGAAATCTCCAAACCCGTAGAAAAGTTTTATGAGTTTATTTGAGCCAAACTGACAATTGCCAGGAGCAAAATCTCAACGGATTGAGAAAATGCTCCCAGAAATGTCAGTTTTGCAGCTTTTTTTTATAGATCAGAATCAAAGGAGGGAACATGGGGTGGGTGTTACATGAAACCCATCAGTGGTAGATTAAGGGGGTGAGGGAGAGCAAAGTAGGGAATCTCTGGGATTGGATAAACAGTAAAATGTAGAAACACATACTTCTTTTACACGGGTGGGAACAGGATAATCATTATCAGTTATGGTACGTGGGGGTGGCACGGGGAACAAGATAACCATGAGAGTTCTGTGGTCTCCTGTTTTGGTGCAGTGGGTGTGCCCTTAGGGATCTGGAAAAGGAGAGTACTCTGACATTGCAGAGGTCTGTTACCTTCATCCTGGCCAGTTAGTTTAGTTGGTTAGAGCATCATCCCCATGCATCAAGGTTGAGGGTTTGACCCCATCAGGGCACATGCAAGAATCAACCACTGAATACATAAATGTGTGGAACAGCAGGTCGACATTCTCTCTCCCCTCACCCAAAGTCTATTAAAAAAGTAAAATATTGCCTAACCAGGTAATGGCGCAGTGGGTAGAATGTTGGACTGGGATGCTGTTGGGCAGATAAAATATGGTATGCTCACTTTGTTAAAGATGGTGCTGCCCACATGGAAGCCCATCACCCAGGTGATATTATTTGCCCTTATGCTTGGGATGGGTGTGCGGAAAAGGCTGTAATGTAAGCAGGCCAGGTTGTTATGGCCTAAGGCTTGGCTTTAAGAGTAAGCTCTTCTCCACACCCTTGACTGATTGGATGATGTAGGGTGGTGATGTAGGGAGGAATCCCATTATGCCTCAGATGGGTGGCTTTGTATCAGAGACTTTCTTGTATGTATAATTGGATTAAAGGTTTGGATTATCTATGCTATAAAGTGGGCGGACCGGTAGCTAGATCTCGCTCGCTTGGTTCCGGAGGTAGAAGAGAGGAGAGCAGATTAAGGCCACATGGAGGCCAGGAGAAGCAGCCAAGATGGCAGAATGCTGAGGAAGAAGCCAGTTTGTTAAGAGTTTGTGCAGGAGGAGATGGGGAACAGAGGTGAATAAGTCTGGTGAGCTAGAAACCTTTGATTCTAGGAAACTCGGATACGTCAGTAGCTTTGTGAGCACTGAATGTGTGGGTTTTGGAGCCCAGTGTGTGTTTTTGCTTGCCCGTCGGGTGCAAGCTAGAACTAAAGCTGATGGCTCACCAGTTTTTGGCTTCTGTGTTTCATTACCATCTGTTCGAATCCAATGTGAACCTGCGTGGGTCGGGCTGCTGTGATGGCGGCCTCGACTACTGGCTTTACAGATGCTGAAGGACCCAGGTTCGAGACCCCGAGGTCGCCAGCTTGAGCACGGGCTCATCTGGCTTGACCGAAAAGCTCACCAGCTTGGACCCGAGGTTGCTGGCTCCGGCAAGGGGTTACTCGGTCTGCCGAAGGCCCACGGTCAAGGCACATGTGAGAAAGCAATCAATGAACAACTAAGGTGTCTCAATGGCAATGAAAAGCTGATGATTGATGCTTCTCACCTCTCTCTTTTCCTGTCTGTCTGTCCCTATCTATCCCTCTCTCTGACTCTCTAAAAAAAAAAAGTAAAATATTAAAAACAAAAACAACAAAGGTATGTTATCTTTGATGCAGAAAGAGAATAGGCGTGTTTTAGGTAAAGATTGAACTTTGTCATCCTGGCCGGGTGGCCTAATGGGTTGAAGCATTGTCCTGGTGCTTCCAAGTTGCCGGTTCAGTCCCTGGGTGGGGCATGTACAAGAGTCAGCTAATGGATGCATGGAAAAGTGGAACAAGTTGATGTTTCTCTCTCTATCTCTCCCTTTCATTCTCCTCCTCAATAACTTTTTTTTAATTAAAAAAAAAAAAAAGATTGCCTGGCCAAGTACTTCAGTGGTTAGAGAGTCATCCTGATACACAGAGGTGGGTTTTATCCCCATTCAGGGCATATACAGGAACAGATTGATGTTTCTATCTCTCTCCCTGCCTCTTTCCCTAAAATCAATAAAAAATAGTTTTAAAAAAGGATTGACCTTTGTCAAGGAAGCTATAATACTGGGTGGGTCACTACCAGCCATGACCCACCTTTAGTTAGGAATTTTAATGTTCTGACTATCCTATGTGGCCCCTTTTGGTCTCTGGAGTTTATAAGGCTCACCATGCAGGCCTCCCCTGAACTTAGGTTTATATTGTGGCCCATTTTCATCCACATTTGAAGTCACCGATTCTATAGTAAGTACTTTGTCCCAGCAGCCATGGGAAAGAAACACACTGCCCAAATCACCTTCACATAAGGACAGGATCCAAAGGCTTCCCTTCACCTGGGCCCTAATCTCATCCTGGAAATCTTTTGAAAACTTTGCTTTGCAATTCTGAATCAATTGTTCCCTTCAGTTGCCAGTATTCCAGCTGGTGTGACAGGCACTACTTTGTTTTATATTGATTATATTTTAAAATATTATTAATTTATTAATTTTAAAAACAGAGGGTGGGAGAGACAGACAGACAGACAGACAGAAACATCAATCTGTTCCTGTATGTGCTCTGACCAGGGATCAAACCTACTATCTTTGTGTATCGGGTCAATGGCCATTGTATTGTCTACACTTCTTTTTGGGACAAAGGTTGCCAGGTGCCTTGAGTCAAATCTAGACTTTAACAGGCAGTCCAGGACTGGGAAACTGGCTGGGTCATCATCTCCTACACTCAGGCATTAATTGATGGCATCTACAGAGATATTTCTCTCCCTCCTCCCTGGGTAAGATGGTCCTCCTGGCACCCCATTGGTCATGTGTAGAATGCCAAATTGATAGTGTATTGTTAAGATTAGATTTGCTGGCAAGGGGTAGAAAACTCAGGCTAATAGTGTCTGAAGCAAAGCAGGAGTCTATTTCTGTAAATCTGGCAGGTAGTCCAGGGCTGGTGTGGTGCTTCATGGGCCAGGGACCCTTACTCCTTCTAACCCGTTCCTCTGTCATGTGTGGCCTCTGTTCCCAAGCACACGTCATGGTCCAAGGTGACTGCTTGGGCTGCAGCCATCATATCTGCATTCCAGCCAGGAGGAAAGGGGAAAGGCACGCCTCCCTTCCTTTGCCACTTTCCTGATGGTACATAGACCAATTCTGCTCTTGTTCCATTGACACAACCCTGATGACGTGACTCCGCATAGCTGGAAGGGATGCTGGGAAAGGTCGTATATATTGCATGTGGCCATGAGCCCAGCTGAAGTTTAGGAGTTCTTACATTGAAAAAAACCAAGGAAAACATGTGGGAAGCAACCAGTAGTGCCTGCCCAAGCAGTCAGCAACAAAAGGCTTCAGCAAAACTTTTTTCGTAAGGGGAGGGCCATTCAAAATCAAATGACAATAATATCATTTTAACCTCATTGCATCAGATTGGCAAAATATAAAAGGTCCAACAATGTCAAGTCATAGAGGATGCAGAGAAATGCAAACTCTCACAACTCTTGCTGGGAGTGTAAATTGCTATAAGCCCTTTGGAAAGTAATGTGTTTAGAGAAATTGCTTAGAGCTATGCCTAAGAAAGATGAAGATATTTGTACCTAAAACCCGGGAGTTCTAGCCACTTCTAGAGGAAAGTCTGACAAGCACTGAAGGAGGAAAGTACAGAATTGACTGCAGCATTGTGCGTAATATAGAAAAACGAGACAACCAAATGTCCAGGGGTGAATAAGTCATGATATATACATGTAATGAATTATACAGCAGCAATTAAATGACCCAGAGCCACATGTATCAACATGACTATATCTCAGAACATAAATTGAGAGACTCTATTGAATCTTTAATGTTACATTTCATAAATAAGAAGAAAAGCAAAGAAGACATATTAAGATTCTATAAACTGGGTATTAGTGCACAGGTGTTCATTATTTTATTTTTTTAGATATTGAGGGTTTATTTTATTTTTTTATTTTTTTTAATTTATTTTATTTTTATTTTATTCATTTTAGAGAGGAGACACAGAGTGAGAGAGAAAGAGAGAAAGGGGGGAGGAGCTGGAAGCATCAACTCCCATATGTGCCTTGACCGGACCAGTGCAGGGTTTTGAACTGGCGACCTCAGTGTTCCCAGGTCGACACTTTATCCACAGGTCAGGCTGAGGGTTTATTTTTAATTTTTGTAAAATATACCTTACATAAAATGTACCGCTGTAGCCATTTAAGTGTACAGTTCAGTGGCATGAAGCACATTCACATGCTGTGGACAAAGCACCATAATCTATATCCAGAACCATTTTCCTCTTCCCGAAATAAAACTCCATATCCTTGAAACCATGATGCCTCATTCCTATCTCCAGCAACCACCGTGCTGCTATTTTCTGTCTCTGAGTTAAACGACTACTAACCTCACAGAAGTGGAATCAGATGGTGTTTGTCCTTTTGAGGTGGCCTTATTTCACCCAGTTTCAAGTCTTCGGGGTTTGTCAGGATTGTAGTATGTGTGACAGGATTTCCTTCCTTTTAGTAACCTATTGTATGTATATACCACATTTTGTTTATCCATTCATTCGTCACTGGACACTTGTATTGCCATTGTTTGCACCTTTTGGTGATTGTAAATAGAGCTGTTATGAAACTAGATTTACAAACATCTGAGTCCCTGCTTTTCATTCTTTTGAGTATACACCCAGACGCAGAGTACTCAGAAGCTAGATCATATGATAATTCTATTTTTAATTTTTTGAGCAACATTATTCTTTGTGTGTGTGACAGAGATAGAGACAGAGAAAGGGATAGATAGGGACAGAGAGACAGGAAGGGAGAGAGATGAGAAGCATCAATTCTTCATTGTGGCACCTTAGTTGTTCATTGATTGCTCTCTCATATGTGCCTTGACTGGGGGCTACAGCAGACCTAGTGACCCCTTGCTCAAGCCAGTGACTTTGGGCTCAAGCTGGTGAGTCTTGCTCAAGCCGGATGAGCCTGTGTTCAAGCTGGCAACCTCGGGGTTTCGAATCTGGGTCCCCCACGTCCCAGTCCTACGCTCTATCCACTGTGCCACCGCCTAGTCAGGCAAGCAACATTATTCTTTATTATACGTTTGAAATGGTTCGCAATGAAACAATTAACTGTCTTTAAAAAAAACCCAGAGCTTAGTCTTTATTTATTATTGATTTTAAAGAGAAAAGAAGGGAGAAATATCAATTTGTTGTTCTAGTTATTTATGCATTTATTGGTTGATTTTTTTTTTTTTTTTTTTTTTTTTGAGAGAACAAGACAGAGAGAGGGAGGGAGAGAGAGGGAGAAGCCTTAACTAGAAGTTGCTTTCACTTCAGTTGTGCATTGATTTCTCTTTGTATGTGCCTGAACTGGGGATCAAACCTCTAGCTCAAGCGAAGCCAGTGACCCCACCACCACTACCTTTGCTCAAGCTAGCAACCTTTGGGCTCAAGCCAGCAACTTTGGGCTTTCCACATCAGCGACCTTTGGGCTCAAACTGGCCACTGGTGACCTCGTGGTTTCAAACCAGCAATCTCAGCATTCCTGGTCAACACTCTACTGCACCACCACTGGTCAGGCCATTGGTCTATTCTTTTTTTTTTTTTTTTAAATACTTTATTTATTCATTTTAGAGAGAAGGGGGAGAGAAGCAGGAAGCATCAACTTCCATATGTGCCCTGACCAGGCAAGCCAGGGTTTTGAACAGGAGACCTTGGCATTCCAGGTCAACGCTTTATCCACTGCGCCACCAGAGGTCAGGCGCCATTGGTCTATTCTTGTATGTGCCCTGATGGGGGATCGAACCCCCACAACCTATAACAGGGTTATGCTTTAACCAACTGAGCTAACTGGCCAGGGCCATTAACTATCTTCTAAAATGCTTCATGATGGGAAAAAGTTCAATGAAAATACTATAGTTGGCCTGACCTGTGGTGGCACAGTGGATAAAGCATCAACCTGGGAACACTGAGGTCGCCAGTTCAAAACCCTGCATTGGTCTGGTCAAGGCACATATGGGAGTTGATGCATCCAGCTCCTCCCCCTTTCTCTCTCTCTCTCTCTGTGTCTCCTCTCTAAAATGAATAAATAAAAAGAAATTAAAAAAAAAAGAAAATACTATAGTTGTTCTGTACCATATTGAAGTAGAATGCCATTAAATGCATCTTATACTCTTTAAGAAGTGAAAATACTGCCTGACCTGTGGTGGCACAGTGGAGAAAGCATTGACCTGGAATGTCGAGGTTGCCAGTTTGAAATCCTGGGCTTGCCCGGTCAAGGCACATACAGGAAGCACCTATGAATTGATGCTCTCCGTTCCTCCCCCTCACTTTTCTCTCTCTCTCTCAAGTCAATAAATAAAATCTTTAAAAAAAGAAGTAAAAATATTTAGTGGATATGGCATTGGCTCCCCCACATCCAAGTATGCATGTGTGTGTGTGTGGAGAGGTATTCTTTGGGGAACTATTTTCTTACTCCCTAAAAATGATACTAGGAGAAGGTGGCCTTGTTTCTGATGTGGCTCTGTTGGCTGTAATGGCTAGAAACAATGTTGCCATCTTTGCCACCATCTTGAGAATGATGGAGCAACAGGTGGATGCAGAGCTGAAAGGTGGGAGGGGCTTCAGTTCCAGGTTGTGGAGGCTTTCGTGGTATCATGGATAATGCAGGTACCCGGACATGCAATAATTGTCCTATTATTCAAACTGTTTGAAGGGAAGCTGTTACTTGAGGTTGAAAGCATCTTCAGTGATTCAGAAAATAACTTCCAATTTAAAAATTAAACAAGTTCTATATTTTCATTATGAACACTTAAGAATACATAGTAAACTTAAACACTCTCCTTCACTGTCCTCATCGTATTTTCCTGCCCTAGACCTTTTATAGTATATATAGAATCTATGTACATTACACATACATTTTTTTTACACATACATTTTTTAAGAAAAATTTGACCATACTATATATAGATCACTCTTTAACTTGTTCTTTTTTACCTAAAAATAGGTTTTGGAAAACATTTTACCCTGGCCAGATAGCTCGGTTGGTTGGAGCATCCTCCTTTGGCACAGAGGTTGTGGGTTCAATCCCTGGTCGGGGTACATACAGGGACAGATGAATGTATCTGTCTCTTTCTCTCTTTCCCTTCCTCTGTCCAAAATATCATTCAATAAAAATTTTTTTAAAAGAGAAAGAAAAACATTCCATGTTAGGACTTCCCATAACCACCTGCTTTAAAAATTGTATAGTATTCCACAGTATGGGAATACTCATATTGATTTCACTTTTCCTTTTTTGATGAATACTTATTATTTTTTTTAAAGATTTTATTTATTGCCTGACCAGGCGGTGGTGCAGTGGATAGAGCATCGGACTGGGATGCAGAAGACCCAGGTTCGAGACCCCGAGGTCGCCAGCTTGAGCGCGGGCCCATCTGGCTTGAGCAAGGGTTCGCCAGCTTGGACCCAAGGTTGCTGGCTCCAGCAAGGGGTGGCTCGGTCAGCTGAAGGCCCACAGTCAAGGCTCATGTGAGAAAGCAATCAATGAACAACTAAGGTGTTGCGATGGCAACGAAAAACTAATGATTGATGCTTCTCACCTCTCTCCGCTCCTGTCTGTCTGTCCCTATCTATTCCTCTCTCTGACTCTCTCTGTCCCTGTAAAAAAAAAAGAAAAAATATTTTATTTATTGATTTGAGAGAGAGAGAGAAAAGGGGTGGAGTGGGCAGCCTCAGCTCGCAGTAGTTTCTTCTCACATGTGCCTAGCCTGGCACATACAGTGACCTCAGCGTTCCAGGTGGAAGCTCTATCCACTGTACCACCACAGGTCAGGTTTGATGAACATTTAAATACTGTATGCCTTTTTGGACGCCAGTGGGAAAACTTCTGGAGACTAAATTCACTGAAGCATAATTCCTGAGTTAAAGGATAAGAACATTTTAAGCTCTAATAGATGTCTTGCCCAGAGAACACATGCAGAGTTAGGTGCATCAAAGAGGCAAACTGCACCCAGCCCCCTTCTCCCCCCAACTGCTGGCCTCTTCCTACCTGATCCCCTCCAGGTGCCACCCCAGTGGTGACCTCATGCATTTCTCCCAGAGTGAAGCCGATGTGTCCTGGGGAAGAATGAGAAATGAGGGGAGGAGATACTGGCCCTGCCTTCCAGGAAGGCAGTTAGTGATTTACCAGGAATAATATCTAAACTATTTAACAACCTGTGTTGGGAATACAAATCAGGATGGAGGCCCTGCCTTAGTGTCCCGGATGGGAGGCTGAAGGCTCCCTGCTCAGCCAGATACTAACCCTTTAGTTAGATCTACTAAGGTCTGGTGAGTCCCAAGGACAGGGCAGGCAGGGCTGGTCACACTAGTGCACGTGGGCTGATGTCACTGTACAAGATCAATGGAGGCATCAGGCTCCAAGAACCCTGCTGAGTACCTATCATCCCCCTATGGACACAGAGGGGAAAGTGAGACCCAAAAAGGGAGGCTGCCTAACGTCAAACAGGTATTCAGGAACAGGGGCAAACAGGGTGGAGCATCACTGTTAGTGCTCGGATGGGGGTGTAGCTTGAGATGGGGATGCAGGAAGCTGCGGGGTGGGTGGGGGAAAACCTAGTGGCCCAGGCCACCAGTTCCTATCTGCTTAACCCAGGACCCAGGAGTGCTTAATGCCTTTAAAGAGAAACACTGGAGGCTAAGAGGCCAAGAAGCCTCAGGAGACCCTGGTTCCCAGTTCAGGCCAACCAAGGCCAGCCCATCCTCTGCCTGGGAGGATGGGTGTGGAAGATGCCATCTTTGGTCTCCAGGTCCAGGTCCATAGGTCATTTGGCACCATCTCTCCTACCTATTAGACTGCAGGCAGGGCCAGGCGGTTCTTCCCTCTTCTCTCAAGCCTTTTGCACCATACCAGCAGGCTTTCCGTAGCTTTCTGTACTGAGGTGCCTGGTTGGTGATGGCAACACTGAGGGCCGGGCTGCTCATGGAATCAGAAAGGAGCAGGGATTTAAGGGGCACTTCTTAGATCTGCAGGCTGGAAGAGATCACCTGGAAACAAAGCCATTTATTTTCCTTTTTAGCTCAGAGGATGAAGAGAAAGGGCATCGTCTTCCATAGAAAGACGCCAAAAACTTAAAAACAAAATAACAACTACCCCTCCTGAGTTTGTCCAGATGTTTAAAGTAAGGCCCCGAGGATTCAGCACGCTGTGAAGTACCCGCAGAACTTGAGCGCATGGGAGAACTTGTGCTGGGGGATGAAGGGCGTAGGGAGTCCCCTCTGCAGTTGGAGGAGAAACAAAGGAAGGAGCTATCGGTTTAAGGTCCCGTCATTTCGGGGGGGCCCCAGCACAGCAGTCGGAAATGTTCCGGCCGGGACCTGGGAGTCCAATGCACTTGGAGGACGCTCTGTGTCCACTACCAGAGGGCGCTGCAGACTGGCGCCCACAGTCGAGTACCGCCTCTCCCGCCCCTCTTCCAGACAGCGCCTCAATGCCCTGGGCCGGGGTGGAGTGGGGTGCTCCCAGATCCCCATCACCTGGGAAAGACAGAGCTGAAAGGCCGGGAACCACTGCCTGCCTGCAGGGTCTCGGGCTCTGGAGGCTGGAGAGGCTCTGCCCACGTGGTGCGGGGGCGGGGCCCGGGCTCCCGGGGAGGGGCGATCCAAGGGGCTGGGCTGGGTAGCTCAGGGGGCGGGGTGCTGGGGGGTGGGGACTGGGGCTGGCCAGGAGACCTGGCGAGCTGGGGGTGGGGTACTAGTTTTTGCAACGGCTTATGGCCTGTGGGTTTATTATAAGGCGGAGCTCAGTGGGAGAGGGGTTGGCGGGAGCCAAGCCGAGCCGAGTAGCAGGGAATCCAGCGTTAGCTGACTGCAGCCGGCAGACACCACAGCCCCAGCCCAGGGCAGCCGCAGGCGGGGCATCACCCAAGGGGATCCGAACGCAGCGCACCCAGCGGTGCCTTCCCGAGCCCCGCGCAGCCCGCCGCGCCCCCGCCGCCGGTCCGGGCAGAATGAGGAGCGCGGCACTCTGGATCTGGCTCTGCGCGCTGGCGCTGTGCCTGCAGCCGATCCTCTCGGTGAGTGTGGCCAGCGCCGCCCCGGGAGGCGGCGGGAAGCCGGGGCTTGCATTCCCGCAGATGCCGGCAGCTGCACGTGAAGGGGGAGGGGAACTGAGGACTTTCCTTCTTCCCGCGCTAGTCCCGCGACGGTGAGCCCCGAAACTCGGGCGTCAGCCCCCATTGCCTCTGCCGTTGGTGAGGGCCGCGCGGGTCCTGCACCACCGGGCTGGGGGCTCGGGCGCCCCGTGGAACGGAACTTGCGCCGGGGCCCTGCACTCAATTATGTAAAAGGGCTCCACATGTGTCGGAGCCCGCCAGCCTGCGAGACGGCACGCGGGGTCCTGGCTCCCATCCGCGGTGGTCGGGCCTCCCCTCTGGTGACCCGGAGGATGCAGTGACCACGGCCACAATGCCCCTCCCGCAGACCCTAATTCAAACCAGACCCGCCGAGACTGGGCGCCCGGCCCCTTCGGCGGAAGCAAGTTTGGGATCAGTGGAGCCCGCGCGGGAGCGGGAGCCGGGGCTTCGCGGGGACGCAAGCCGGCGGGTGGAGGTGTGGGCCCTTGGGCAATCGGTTGGCTGTCTGCGGGGAGTCGGGCTGAGCTGGCAGCGGGAGGTTTCGAGAAGTTGACCCCAGAGCCCTAGAGAGGAGGAACCCAACTTCTGGGTGGAAGTTGCGCTGCCCGCGCTGGGGACGGCTGGGTGGGCACGCGGCTTCTACGGGAGTGGACCCGGAATGGTCCTTCCCCTTCCCCTCCCCCGGCCCGGCTTTGTGCTGCGGCCGCGCATCGGAAAGGCGGGTCCCTTGGCCCGCCCTGTGAAGCCAGGGAAAGAGGGACAAATGTGGAGCCCGAGGCTGGGGGAGGCCTTTGGGTAGGACTCCAGCATCCACCATTGATGATGGGTAGGTCCCCTCAAAAGAGGGACTTGGCTGACAAAGAGTAACTCGAGGGTCCCCAGAAAGTGATCGCCCGCTCTGGCCGCAGGCAGCTAGCCCGCCTTCCCCAATGGGGGCGCTTTGTTCTCGGCCCCTGTAACCCATTCTTGAGAACCGCCCCACAGTGCCGGCCCTGACGTGGGCTGGGACCCGGGCCGCCGCCAGGTGTCAGCGCTGGCTGCCGGGTGCCCATGGCTACCCCCACAGCCCCCACACCCTGTGCTGGAGTCCCGAGGTCTCCTCCGCCGTCTGGGTCGGCCATCCCTTGGGATGGAAAGGGGAGGTGTGGAGTGAGGGGGTCTTTCCCTTCCGGAAGTGGCTGTCTCTCGCCACCGCATCTGGACAGCTCGACTTCCCGGGCTCTGGCACAGAGGCACGTGGGCAGGGAAGGAAGGAGCGCCGGCCGGGGGTGGGTCCTCCACTCGTAATGTGGAATCTAGACTAGTCTCTCAGCTACGCCGACCCTCTGAAAGCTCGTCCCGCTAGAATAATAGGAGCCCCAGTTATTGAGAACTTTAGATATTTTACAGGGTCTTGCCCAGGTGAGGTGTTATCCAGGCAGATTTGTGAAGTGCCCTCCCTGCTTCCCAGTTGACTGTTGTGCATGTCCAGGAGTGGGTCCCTGGTGCCTCTTGAGTTGTTGATGAGTTGGGGTGTGTGCAGGGTGCCCTATTTGGCGAGCCACGGGGACAGACAGGATTTCTCAGGAGGGTCTTCAGTGCAGTCCTGGGTTTCAGGTCTAAGAATTTTTTTTTTTTTAGGTCTAAGAATTTGATGTCTGTCTTTGCTCTGTAGGGTTGTGACTTCTGCGGGACTCAGCTTGCACCTTGAATCATAGTTAATATTCTGGAGGAGAGTGGAGGTGCTTGGCTACTTCCCTTGCCTACCTTTCCTTACCTGGCTGCACTACTCTCTCCAGGCCCAAAATGGGGCCTGGGCAGAGTTGCCGAGGTGGGGTTCTCCCCTGTTTTCAGCCAGGATCAGGGAGGATCGGTGGTTTCTTTGACAGCCTTGGGAGCGACTGGCATGCCTATGAGCTCAGATCCCAGAGTGACTTTCTAAAAAAAAAATTAATTTTCAGAGAGAAAAAAAGAGAGGGAGAGATGGATGGAAATATTCGTCTGTTCCTGTATGTGCCAGGACCAGGAATCAAACCCGCAAGCCTTTGCATAGCTGGACGACACTAACCAACTGAGCTGTCTGGCCAGGCCCAGAGTGACTTTTAACAGGGAGAGGCAGATGGGATTTGAGATTCTCTGTGGACCCCATTCCCCAGAGTTCTTGTGCATTGGGAAGGGGCAACACAGCAATACAGGGCATTATTTTTTCTCTCCTAAAAACTTTGACATGTTATGGAGACACAAGATTCAGGGGCCAGCTGAGTCTCAAGGGGGAAAGAAGGGAGGGAAGGAGACTTCTTAGAGATGAACTGGTGGGAGGGCTTCCTGATGGGGGTGGTTGAACTGAGCCTGAAAACACGAAGCTCTGGGGCTCGGAGCTTAGGTGCTTTTATTCTTTCTTTTTTAAAAGTTAAGTTTAGTTTGTTTTCTCTTTTCTAGCCCTGTCCTTTCTGTCTCCAGGTCTGGTTAAAAGTGAGGGTATAGTCTGACCTGTGGTGGCGCAGTGGATAGAGCGTCGACCTGGGAACACTGAGGTCGCCAGTTCAAAACCCTGTACTGGTCTGGTCAAGGCGCATATGGGAGTTGATGCTTCCAGCTCCTCCCTCCTTTCTCTATTTCTCTCTCTCTCTCTCTCTCTCTCTCTCTCTCTCTCTCTCTCTCTGTGTGTGTGTGTCTCCTCTCTAAAATGAATAAAATAAAAAGAAATTAAAAAAAAAATTTTTTTTTTAAAGTGGGGGTATATAAAGTGCCATAAAATACCTTCACAGAACGTGGGAGATGTCCGTGGGTCGCACAGATCTGTATCTCTAGGGATTCATTTTGGCCCCAGTGGGAAGCAGGTCAGAACTCCCACCCCTGCCCTGGGATTGGTGAGCTAGGGTGTGATCCCTGGGCACCTGACTTTGAATGGGCAAGGGATGGCTGCTAGCACTGGAGGCTGCTCAAAAACCACTCCCAAGAGAAGAGAACAGGTTTTTGTAAAAAGGTTTCTGTAGTGTGTGTGTGTGTGAGTGTTTCCTGTGGTCTTTGCTTCTGCAATGCAAAAAAAAAAAAATTGACTTGTTCGGGAATACTTATTTGCTGTTTTTCTCTCTTTTTTTTGAAAGGCATAAAATTTCTTTTTACCTTAATTATGGGGGCTAGTAGAGACACTTCCCCAGTCCTGGCTGAGTGGGTGGGGGCTGGGGGAGGCGCTAACTGCCTCAGCTTGAGCTCAGAGCCTTCCAGAGCTGATGTCACTTCTGGCTTCAGCTCCACAGGGAGGGTGGAGCCGGTTTAACTCTACCTGTGGCTCATGGTGGGTTCCAATAAAACCTCATTAACCAAGATCGGTGGGGAGGAAATGGGAAATAAAAGGGCCTGGAAAGAATTAGTGAAAAGCTTGAATTTTGGAGTATTTTATAGAGGAATCTTTTCTATTGCAGCAGAATATGGGATTCTGAAATCCTTTGGGAATGAAATATACAGGTTTTTTCCAAGGAGCTAAGAATCCATATTACCCTCAAAAGTATTCTAACTTTGGGTAGGGCTCTCTGAAATACTGATTTCCCTTCCTTTATTAAGTGAGGAACACTAACCTTAATTGACTCTGTATGCTAGAGTCCTCACTATTGTCACTGTATTAGATATGTCTCCTGGGTTTACTGAGCTCCCAAGAGTACTTTGCCCCTGTGCCTGGTGCCCCCGGGTTGCTACATTTTGAGTTCTGGTTTGTTTTTTTTCCTCTTCTATCCCTATCTGGTAGCAGCCAAAAGTGACATGGGTGTGCCTGTGTGTAGTGAGCAGTTTTTTATTTTTAGTTCAGTCCTATTTTTTTAAGTTTGTTCTCTTTATTTTAATTTTTGTTTATTTTGATTGATTTGAGAGAGAGAGACCAATTTGTTGTCCTACTTATGCATTCATTGGTTGATTCTTATATATGCCCTGATCAGAGATTGAACCTGCAACTTTGGCATATCAGGCTGATGGTCTAACCAACTGATCTACCCCAGCCAGGGTCCAGTTCAGTTTTTTGTTTTTTTAAGTGAGAAGCAGGGAAGCAAGAGAGACAGACTCCTGCATGCACTGCAACTGGGATCCACCTGGTAAGCCCCTTACAGGACGATGCTCTGCCTATCTGGGGCTGTTGCTCAGCAACTGAGCTATTTTAGGACCTGAGGCCAGGCCACAGAGCCATCCTCAGCACCAGCAACTTGCTCTAAGCAAGATAGGGCTGTGGAAGGGGAAGTAAGGGATGGAGAGAGAGAAGGGAGATGGGGAGGGGTGGAAAAGCAGATGGTCGTTTCTCCTGTGTGCCCTGACCGAGAATCAAACCCAGGACATCCACACGCCATGCTGACACTCTACCACTGAGCCAACTGGCCAGGGACCAATTCAGTTCTAATTGGCACTTTTCTCCATTCTAAGAAACTAATTAGATAGGTTAGGATTATTGATAATACAGGGGTTGTCAGCTCTAAGTAACAATCTTATCTCTGAGTAATGGTCATGATCCTTGATGTGTATCTGTGCCTTCATGGACGTTAGCTGGGACTCCCGCAGTGTCCTTACTAGACCTAGATAGAATAACAGAGAGGTTGTCAAGGGAATTTCTTATGGGCTCCTTCTGTGAACAAATATGAATGACCTCTGAGTGGAAGCACCTGATGACTTCATGTTCCTCTACCTGGCTTGAGTTGTAAGTGACTTGCTAATGGCCAGTGACCTGGATCCAGTGAGGCTAACTTGCCATAAATCTGGATATTTTTAGCTTGGGACATGTGTTTATTCGTTCACCGTGTTGATCTGGACTGTCATTTACCTGACTTTGTGTACCCATACTGTGTGGCAGGCCAGAAGCAGCTTTAGGTTAAGCAGAGCCCCAGGACTGACTCGCAGCTCTGCCCCTGATTCACCATGTAATCTTGGATGAGTCACTTCACCCCCAAATCTTGATGTACTAGGTGAAGCGGGTAACATACCTGTTCTCCCTGTCCCCATTCTGTCATTTGTGTGTTCATTTCATAACGAATGCGTGAAAGTGTTTGGTAATGAAAGTGCCAGAGGAAAGTGAGCTAGTTACTCTTAGTTGAGTGCCTACCATTGAACACTCAATGCTTTTCTTGCCTTCTTTCATCTTTACCCCAAATCTCTGCAGTCTGTGTCATTGCCCACATTTTATGGATGAAGACCGTAGAGCTGAGCCAAGGGACAGAACTAGGATGTGTGAGTACTCGCATGTGCATGGCATGAAGAAATCGATGGACAGTCAAGTCTTCCCCATGAAGCCCAGCATATGGGGCTGTCTGAATCCTGCAAGGCCCTCCTGGGTATTTGCTGTTTCCTCCTGAAGAACCATATATGTGTGTGTGTTTTGAATGGAGGGTCACGGGGGTGGACTGAACTGAACCGTGCTTTTAGGCGACGTCCTAAGCTTGGGTTGGGTTCATCTGATGGTTAGGTAGGGACAGGCAAGTCCTCCTCCCAGGAAGTTTAGGTCAGGAAACAGTGGGACCCATGACCTGAGGCCTGATTGGGGGGCACACAGTTCCCATGTTTAGATGGCACCCTCAGCCTTGCCCCCTGGGCAGCAGCCAGCTTGCACCGACTTTATCTTGGGCACAGGGTGGGAAAACATTTGCTTGCAGAATTAGTCAATCCCTTTTTTACACCCAGGAGGCAGGCGCCATGGCACGTGCTGGGTTCCACCTCCTGACCGCGCCCCCCCCCCCATGCCAATCCCGCTGCTGGGAGCAGCTGTACGAGGAGTTGGTTAGTAAATGATTTCTAGTCCCAGAACTCTGGTAGTTTTACAGAACAAACTGTTTCCTGATTCTCTCCTTTTCAACAACCTATTTTGAAGTTTTGGGTTGAAAGTGCCCCCTCCCATCCCCCCAGGGCCCTCTCCCATCCCCCCAGTGTCTAGAGAGAAGGAATGGGATTAAGGGAGTATGGAGAGAGGGATTTTGGTGCCGGATCCTGCACCCTGGAACAGACTTAGCCCAGTCTAGTCTCCCTTTCAGCTGTTCCAGCAGAGGTTGGGTTTTGAATGGGAGTGTGCATTCTGGAACCTCTGAGCGTGCCGTGAGCACTCTTGCAGTGCCGAGGGTGGGTGGGCATGTGTCTGTCCCTTGATGAGCGGGGACTTGTTGAGGCGCAGGCTGTGGAGCTTGAGGCCACAGAGGCAAGACCCAGCACTTGGGGTCACTTCAGCAACTACTGTGCACCTTCCAGCTCTGGGTTGACAAGCCCCCCGCCCCCGCCCCAGAAGGGCTATATCTGTAATGTTATGGCTTCTGCTTGTCCTCAGGAAGCTGCACTGGACGGGGAGTAGCACTGAAAGGTTCACTGCATTCCCAGGGTCAAAGCAGGGCCACTGAATCAGCTCTCCTGGGCTTAGTGCTGTGGGGTCCAGAGCTCGGGGCGAGGGGTAGCCTAAGCGTCCTCTGGAAAGAGTCCTGCTACCTGTCTGGCTGTGCAGGTTTGGGGATGGGATAGAAAGTGTTTGGAGGCAGGCTTATGGGGCAAGTGGAGTGCAATGCAATAGGTGGTCTTGGGGCTGGGGGCATTAGGCAGGGGCCATCAGGCTGGGACTGTTGGGCTGGGGCCATCAGGCTGGGACCATCGAGCTGGGGGCATTAGGCAGGGGCCATCGGGCAGGGACCATTGGGCTGGGGGCATCAGGCAAGGGCCATTGGTCAGGGGCCATCGGGCTGGGGGCAGGACCTGCTCTTGAACTCAGTTGTCTTCCCAGTCATGTTTCCTGTTGACTTAGGAGCTCAGAGGCTTCCAGATGCCTCTGGAGCCCAGTGAGGGTCTCTCTCCTCCTGGAATTTATGGCTCTGTGAGCTGCTTAATTACATGTAGAGACTGCTCTTCCTCTGGGGCTTGCAGCCCCACGAGAGGCCCGTGTGTGTGTGTGTGTGTGTGTGTGTGTACACGTGGGCCTGCGCCCTGATAGCAGCTATGACTGGGCTTTTTGCCTGCACAGTCCTGACTCCATTTCCCCTTTGGGCTTCCTTACTGGTAGGCTGCAGTCCGAGTTTTTCCAGAAACCTGGTCATTACCTGTCTGCGACTTCCTCCTCAGAAACCAGGAAGCCGTCTTCCTCTCTCCCTCCGTTGCTAGCCCTCTTTTCCCTTTTATCTGCAGCTTTGTCTGATACTCCTCCGTCTGTGGCTAAGTTATTCCTACTGAGATAGGCAGCCAGGACAGCTGGCCTTCCTGGTCCCAGTCTGGCCCCTGACTGTGGGGCTTGGGCAGGTCATTGCCCCTCTGCCTCAGTTCCTCCATCTGCTCAAGGGGTCTCCCTTCCCTTCTTCAGCTCTGACAGCCATGTGGTTGCAGAGAGACCCTGTTCTGTAAGGGGAGAAGGTGGCCCTGGGGGACTTGGGGTGGGTTTGGCATCCTCCCCCAGTATTCCTCCGGGGGAGCACTAGCTGCCTGAGGAGTCATTTGTGGGGATGGAATGATGGCAAGCTGTTTGGAGGAAGTGAACTTGGAGCTCAGTGTGGGAAACAGAGGTGGACGGAGGCCCCTGGGCAGGGTCAGGCTGGGGTGGGGGCCAGGTGGTATTCTGCACACACCCAGGCTTCCTGGCCACCTGCCCCTGATCCGCTCATTAGCAGGAATGGAAACCATGTTGGGCAGGTTGGGGCAGTGGGGAAGGCGGATGTGTTTATCACTCACTCATTAACTGAGTCAAGGTGCCAGGCCCACGGGCCCTCCCCTGAGACTCACCCAACCAGCCTTGACCATGAGCCCACTGGGCGCTGGCCACAGGGTTGGGGGAGTACAGTGAGACAGATTAGGGCTCGGGGTCTTGGCTTCCAGTCCTAACCCTTTTTACTGCTGCCTGACTTTGTGTATGGGCCTCTTTTGGCCTCAGTGACCCCACCTATTAAATAGGGTGAGGGGGCTGAGAGGCTAAGGTGAGGAGAAGGCATCTGAGTATTCATAGAGTCTCACGGCTTTGTCACAAGGCCGGTGGGTTTCTGGGCAAGGCTTGCTTCTGCTCCTGCTGTCTGGAAGAGTTCTGCCTCAAGCATGGGGGTTGTGAGCCCTACCTGGCTTGACCAGATCTAAAAGCCCTGTGTAGACCCTGGCCGGATAGCTCAGTTGGTTAGAGCATCATGCCATTGCGCCAATGGGTTGGCCTATGGTGGTGCATCAGATAGAGCGTCAACCTGGAATGCTGAGGCTGCTGGTTCGAAACCCTGGGCTTGCCTGGTCAAGACTCATCAACAAGCAACAAATAACCAATGCACAACTAAAGTGAAGCAACTACGAGTTGATATTTCTCATTCCTCCCTCTGTCACCTCTCTATAAAATCAATAAAATAAAATGTCAAGGAAAAGAACCAGTGAGCGCCTAAATAAGAGAAACAAAAATTTGGCATTTCTCTTTTTCTTCCTCTCCCCCTCTCTCTTCCTTTCTCTCTCTAAAATCAATACATAAATCTTTAAAAAGAGAACAGTGTTCAGATATGGAGGGATCCTTGCTGGTCCAAGGGTGCATGTAAGAGAGGGGCCATTACAGGGACCAGCCAAGGAGGGTGCGTCCGCAGACAGTCCAGAGGGGCAGCTGTAGCGGAAGGTCATTCAGCTGGAGAAAGGGTTCGTCCTGGAGTCCCACAGCAGTTTCAGATCAGGAACTTAGGTTGTAAGATGGCATTTTCTGGCCCTGGGAAGTTTTAGAGAAGGCAGGGAGCATTCTCTGGTGTGGACAGCAGGAGCAGCAGAGGCTGCCAGCCTGCTCTGGGCCCCCTCTTGGGTGCTATTGATCTCCAGAGGTCTTGAGAACTGTCCCACCACAATTGTGTTGATTTTTCCTACTTGGGGCTACCTGGCATTTGCTCAGTGTCTTCTGGGCCCTCAGCAGGCTGAAGAGACAAGATTCTGGGGGCCGGCCCAGGTTGGATGGAACATGGGGATGTGGGAGGGGACTTCTGGAGTGCCGAGGTAAGCTCATCAACCCTGGCACCTAGCATGTGCTGGACATCAGGACGTGGACTGTTTCCGTGCCACTGGCACTGTAGTGGCCACTGATGCCCAAGGCCTCACCTGACCTGTCTGGGGACTTGACTGTATTAGTCCCATGACAGGGGCAGAGGGGCTGCATTGGCTTTTCTCTCCAGTAGCCTCTCAGCATCCTTGCTACCCAGGAGCCTATGTGGGGCCTTGGTGTCCCTCCTCCAGGGAGTGTTCTGGGAAGATATGCAGGCAGGTTTGGACTCACAGGGCCCCAGGCTGCGGGGTGTTTGAAGAAATCTGACGTCACTCCAACTTCTCCCGGAGAGAGCTGCGGGGTGTGGGGCCGCTGCCTGTGGCGACTGCATCTTCTCCAGCATGGGCAAGGGCAAGGGGGGTCCTGGGCAGCAAGACCTGCTGAGCTGTGGCCTGGCAAGGAGACTGGGCTCCCTTGGGCTGAGCGAGAGCTTCAGGTTCTGCCCCAAATCCCCTTCTCAACCCCCACAGGCACTCTGAAGGGGACGGGGTTTGGAGGACAAGCTAGGAACACAGTTTTCCTGGGACAGGTCTGGGAAGGCTCTGGCCAGAAAGCTGGCCCGAGGTCTCTGTGGGAGTCTGAAGCACTGGCTGAGGCCTCCTGGGCTCTGGGAGTTGTTTGAGGAGCAGGGAGCCCCTACATCATACCTTTTCCCCTCTGCCCCCAGTGGACCAGGGTCATTCTGCAAAAGCCCCATCTAGGGTGTGCCTACCTTTGGGGCCGGTACTGGGGTCCTAAAGCCTTGGGCTCAGGCTGGGAGGCAGGAGAGGACCTAGAACTGGCTAGTTGGCCTTGGTTAGTTCCACCTGGGGCTGGGGCAGAGAGAGGTGTGTGGGGGCCCAGGGAGAGCACAGGACGTGGAGTCTGGCCCACCAGGTCATCACAAGTCTCCATCACTTCCTGTGCAATCAGGCACGTTTCTTCACCTGCCTCTAAGCCGCTGTTTCCTCATCTGTAAACTGGGATTTTTCATGTCCTGCCTCAGAGGGCTTTTGGAAAGATCTAGTGAAATAAAATATGGGCATGACTTGGAGTCCCTTCCTGGGCTCAGAGAAGCAAGTCTGGGGAGCTTTGGGGCTGACTCTGCTTGGAGGGCGCCTGGGGAGAGCCCCTGCCCAGCCCTGGTGACCATGACAGGGACGGTACGCAGTCTAGCCTGGCCCGGACCTTCTTGTGAATGGCCGGCTGGTCTTACCCTAGGGTGCTGACGTAACAGGGTCTGCAAACTTGGCTTTTGCCCCTTCTCAGAAACCTGAGCCTCCCCTGGCAGACGGACCTTGCTCGCCTCCACCTGACCTCTGCCAGGGGCTGGCTCCAGACCCAAGGAGGTGCGGGCGGGGCTGGCAGGCAGTGAGAAGAGGCGCTGACACAGACTCCAGGACACCTGGATTGGGGCTCAGGCAGCTAGCTGAGCAGGGCTACTGGCTGTGGGAGACAGTGGCTTGTGTCCAGAACTGTAGACTGTGGGTTGCCCCACCCCTAGTGTCCTCCTTCCTTCTGTACTTTTCCAGAAAATTCTGCCTTCTGACATTTAGGTCAGAAAGTGCCAGCTCCATCTGCTGTGGAACCCCTTTTAGGACACTCTGCCCTTCCTGTGTGTCTGTCGGGGCGTCCAGCAGCCTCAGTGTTGTCCTTGACTCCCTCGTTAGGTC
Organism: Rhynchonycteris naso; assembly: GCA_037038555.1. Classification (NCBI taxonomy): domain Eukaryota; kingdom Metazoa; phylum Chordata; class Mammalia; order Chiroptera; family Emballonuridae; genus Rhynchonycteris; species Rhynchonycteris naso. The sequence goes on from CM073001.1 coordinate 98,613,563, forward strand.
CCAGACTAGCCCATTGTTCTTCTGCATGTGGGAGAGAAGCCATGTACCTCTGGGGCTCAAAGCTAGAGCAAAGGGATTCATAGTCTTTCTTTTTTGGATAGGGAGTTGGCTGGCAACCACATTCTGACACAGGTTAAAAAATTTGCTCTGGTATCTTCCAGCATCCCTTTTGCAATCCTTTTCCATCTTTCATAGCTCCTACTCACCCCTAGTCCCCCTGTTCCAAAATTAGCACCCTCATCTAGAGCTGATTCCTGCTCTACTGTGAGTGACTAGCACCCCTTAGCCTTCCCGAAGGCATTCTCATTTTAAATGGGACACTGAAGGGAGACTGCAGTGATAAACTGCACCCCCCATCACGCCGCTGTGTGCCCACAGCTGGCTCACAGGTGTGTTGAAAGCTGCAAGTTTCTGCCTCCAATGAAACTTAGGAACACTTTATTTAGCCAGGGCAGGAGGAGGAAGTCTCTATAAGCCCCTATACCAGAGGTGACAGCCCTCCGAACTTGCTGGAATCCAGGATTAATCAGCTAGAGAGCAGTTACAGGGGCCTCCTGGGGTCCCACACTGAGCTTCCGGCCTTAGCTGTCTTGTTAGGACAGCCAAGGCTGGGGAGGGACAAGGCGCTGGGGGCCCTGGTGCTTCTGTTCCTGTGGGTTGTCAGTTACCATCCCCAGAGTCACCTTGGTTTGGGACATCTCCAGCATTCTGCCTAGGCTGTAACAGCCTTTGGGAAGCCTGGGGGTGTACACCCCCCTCAGGTTGCTGCATCAGGTTGCCCCTCGAGGGCGGGCCTTGACCCCAGCCCAGACTTTGAACTGGGCTACCATGTGGCAAAGCCCCTGTTGTACAGATGGATGACCGAGGCACCCAGTAAGTTGGGAGCAAAGCGAGGGCTGTAACCAGGTTTTCTGGGTACCGGGTCTGTCCCTTTTCCCCCGGCACTCCTTGTCTGGCTCCCAGAGCAGCACCAGGCTGGGGGCCACTGCGCACAACACTGAGAAAAATGTTTTCCATTCTGGCCCAGGTTCCAGCAGGTGGGGAAAGTGGAGGAACTGGTCCTCCAGCTCCCAGCCCTGCAGCCAGCCCTCCACTGGGCCTGTTTTGAGACAAGCCCCTGCACGCTTGCTGGAGGCAGCCCTTGCTTGCTGGAGGGATGGGACATGGGCACTGGTGGCAACTCTGACTTGGTTTGGGCATCAGGGCTGGCACTGGCTGCCGAGATCCCCTTCTTTTTTTTTATTAATTCATTTCTTTTTTATTTTAGACTATTCATTTTAAGGGGAGAGGGGGAAAGGAGCAGGAAGCATCAACTCCCATATGTGCCTTGACCATGCAAGCCCAGGGTTTTGAACTGGCAGCCTCAGCGTTCCAGGTTGACAATTTATCCACTGTACCACCACAGGCCAGGCCAACTGGGATCCCCTTTCAACACAGCCGTGGCCTGGAGGTTCACCAAGTGGGCAGCATGGGGCAGGGTGAAGGGCTCTGCAACCCCGACCTGGGGTCCCATCTGTAAAGTTTGTTATTCAGAGCCATGAGAAATGTCACTGCAGAGGGGTTCTAAAGCTAAGCAGGGAAGAAAGAAAAGCTAAATAGGGGTGTTGCCCTGCACCCTGGCCCATCCCTGGAATCTCCCTGAGCAGGTATGTCTGCAGGCGGCAGTGTGTGTGGGGGGGGGAGTGAAGGGTTGGGGTACCCAGGCTCATGGGGGTTGGGGCATTTTTGGTGCCCTGATGGAAGCATATTCTTAGGGTGAAGGTGGACACCTACTTGCCCATTCCCCAGGTCCCTCCCACCCCAGGCCAGTCCCATCACCCCCTCTACAGGTCCCAGCTTGACTTGGTTCTTGGTGGAGAGACACTGAGCTGATAATCACAGCCGGAAATGCTGATGTGGCCCTGAGCGGGGAGGGGAGGGGATGCGCTCCCCTCCTGGGAGTGTCAGCATTGGGGTCTGGATTTCAGGGTCTGGAGGCTGGAGCTGCACATCTGTGCCCCCTCAGTGGCCTAAGCTGGCCTCCTGGGCAGCTCCCGAGTTAGGAAGGAAGCCCTGAGAGAGGTAGTGGTTGATCCACTCCCACCACGATTTCTGGGCAGGAGAGAGCCCGGTGTCTTCCCGGGTGGCCTCACTGATAAAGAATTAGGGCCTTTGCTCCCAGATCCCAGCCTAGTCTGTCAGAGTCCAAGGGAAGTTTAGGGCTCTCCAGCACAGGTGGGAAGCAGATCCAGAAGGAGGCAGAGAGCTGTCCAGGTCACCCAGCAAGGGACCGGAGAGATGGACCTCACCCTGGGGCAGCCACCTGGTTAGGGCTTTTTTCCTGGCTCAGGTCCTTCCCCAGAGATCTTACACCCATCCCAGCCCGGCCCTGGCTTCACCTGCCCCCACCCCCCACCCCAGCTTCTGTTGCTTTCAGGCTGGCTGCTGCTCAGGCCAGCTGGCTGGAGGACTCTGCTGGAACACCTGAGGGGGAGAAGGAAAGGTGGTCCTGTTCTGTGCCCCCCAGCCCAGCAGGATGGGGGCCCAGTCTAGCATCAGAACAGATGCTCCTTGTGTTTCTTTGTTTCCTGCCTCTTGAACTGCTGGGAATAGGGGTCCCTGCCTCTGGAAGTTCAGGAGTTCCCCTGGCGTCATGGGGAGTGCAAGGATGACCAGCAGATGCCTAAACCCTGCCAAGGTTGCCACTGCTGCCAAAGTCAGTGACTCGGGGCTGAGGGGGTCTTGTCCTCTTCAGCCTACTCGGGAGTTCTTAGGCCTGTCCCTAGTGTTCCCTGTAGGGGGACTCTGCACCCCAGCCTCCGCAGCTTCCCTTTCTGGAAGCCTCCTGGAGTGGGGTACCTGACTGTAGGCCCTGGGAACTCACCAGGGCCAGAACCAGACCATTTCTTTCCTGCTTTTCTCCCCAAAGCCCTTGGATGATAGTCCCCCAAGTTCTGAATTTGAGGGCCTATTAAATAATAAAGTCTGACTGACCTCCTTACACATGGACTTTCCATGTGTGTTGGCTGAAAAACACCACAATCCTATGAACTGGGTAATACTTTTTAAAGGATCTGTGTTTAATCCATCACTCAAGTCAAGCAGCAGGTGACACATAGTGACTTGGAATGGGATGGGATCTGGTGGCTGTAGGTGACAGGGTGGTGGGGATAGAGGGAGCAGCCAGCCGACAGAAGTCTCTCAGGTGCTCACGTGGTGACCCTGCCAGGGGCTTTCACACCCAACGTGTTTTGGAGGGATGCTGAAACCCAGCCCCAGGTCCCCCTCGGATGGAGGTCCCCAGAAGAGTGGCCCTCTCTGTGGCCAGTGCAGGGAGAGAGCTGCCAGGACTTGGCTTAAGGCTGCCTCTGGAAGTTTCTCTGCCAGCTTCCTAGCCACCTACTCTCAACTTGCACTTGGGAATGCCTGGCAGTTGTGTGTCAAGATTCAGCCCCTGGTAGCTCTGATCCTGTGCTTGTCCATGCAGTCCTCTCAGCACCTCTGGAATGTGGGCTGACACCTTCGTCCTTCAGCCTCTGGGTCAGGGTCAGGAATTCTTACTCAGTGGCTGCTCTCTGGAGCCTAAGGCTGTGTTGCCAAGCTTTAGGCAAGTTTCTCTGAAAACGGATGGGCCGGCCAGGGAAGGTGGTCCTTTGGATCTGGGGGAAGGAAGAGAGATGGCAGGGGAAGCAAGAAGACTGTAGACGCGTGCTGCCACTGCTCTGTGGCTTGCAATCACCCTGTCTGCCCCTAGGTCATCTGTAGGAGGTAGAATCTCAGCCCAGCCATCTCACCTGCAGGAAGGAAAGGAGAATAGGCAGAGTGGCCATTGTCAGAGGTGGCCTCACTCCATGCACACCCTTTCCTGCTCAGCTAGAACCCTGACCCCAGGTATGGCCAGGAGACCAGTGTGACTGAGGCAGAGACAGGCTGACTTGCACACTCGCTTCTCCCGGCCTCCTTGCCTGGCATTGGCCCCAGGACTCTCAACCCCCACCAGAACAGTACCTGGCCTTGTACTTTCAGGGGGCTTCCAAGGGTCTGTGCTGAGAATAGAGAAGGAGCAAATTGGTCCTTGATTATAGCAAACTGAACACGTGGTAGTTTAGACCGTACCACAAGGGTTTTGATTTGTGGTAAGAAAAGCTGACTTTCCTGGGATTTGGAGAAGTTAAAGGGTCCCTTTAAAGGGATGGGCTGGCTTGCCTGTCTGGTCCCAGGTAGGGTTCCTGCTGAGCCAGCCTGTCCTGAGCTGCCCCAAGTCATGACCAGGTGCCTGTCGGCAGGCCCACAGTCTGAAGAGTACCAAGGGGAGTCCATCACAGCTCCATAGCACACAGGACTGCTAAGTGAAACGGGAAGTCTCACCCCAAACCTGAGCCAGCTGGCACCTGGCGATCCAATGCAGCAGTTTCTGCTAATGTCCTCCCCCTCAGGGGAGCTGAGGCCACCACTGGAGGTTCAGGTGCTGGGGACTTGGGAGGCCACTCTGGCCCATCCCTGCGTTGGGGCCCCTGCCCTCAGGGAGAGGCTGCCCTGAGGCCTGGGAGCACTTTCAGTGGAGAAAGTGTTTGCTTAAGAGCTTGTTGTGTAAACAAGACCCACAGAGGAATAAGCTGAGCTGAGCGTGCTGAGGAAACAATAGGCTTTCAGGGACGGGGCACATATGAGGGTGGGTCTAGTCCTGAGAAAGGCCTGGCTCTTGGGAAGTGGTAACCGGTTGGGGCTTCTCTGTGCAGGTGAGAGGCTGGCCTCACTGGCGTTCACCCGGTTCGGGTGGTGCCTCCAAGGTGGGCAGGGATGCCCTCTGTGGGTGGGGACCTGGCCTGGGGGCTCTACCTGCTGCGAAGGACTCATTGCTGTTTATGGCACAGTGAGAGTGAGCATGGATGGGTGTTTATGGAGCAGTGAGGGTTGCCAAGCGTGGTGGGTGGGAGAATCCCCTCAATGCTTGCCCCCCCCAAGATGGGATTATGTTGGGGTGGGGGTGCCCCTTCTGCACCTGTCTTGTGGGCAGTAGCTTTTGTTACTGAAAGAGACAGGCTTGGGGAGGCTGGGGCTCTGTGGAGGCCAGACAGGTATACAAAACATCACTGGGGACAGTAGATACAGGATGTGGCCCTGGGTTCAGGTAGAGGTCAGGGACAATGGTCGTTGTAGATGGGCTGTGACAGCTCAGACATATCCTTCTGGGGCCAAAACCCGTTTCTTGGGAGGGTTTGGAGGGAGGTGCAATTTGGGTTTTGCATTTTCACAGGAAGCTCAGTGCTATTTTTAGCCTTGCAGTCTCTACACAAGTCTGAGGCTTTCCTGGATGGGAAGCCCCACCTGGTCCAGCTCTACCCCAGGCAGCCTCAGCAGGTCCCAGGGCTTGTCTGTCCCTTCTTCCTGCACTGCTCCACTTAAGAGTTGAGACCCTGGGGCCTGTGGCCAGGACCTGGCAAGGCCTCGTGGGCTGAGGAGTCCTGTTCCCTGGAACCCAGCCTCGGGTGGGGCCTTCATCCTGACAAGTCTGCACAGAGCCTCCTGTGAACCTCCTGCCCCTCTTCTCCTGAAACTCCACACTCCACCCACCTCCATCCCAGCCCTTCCCAGGCACACCCCAGAATCCTCCTCCCCATGCTGAGTGGCTCTTGCTCCCGGAGTTCCAGCAGCCACCGCTGGAACTGCTTACTGCCGACCAGGCTCTGTTAGGTTGGTTCTTCATGTGCGTGGCCTCATTCAAGTTTTGTAACAATCTTGGAATGTAGATATGACTATTGCCTCATTTTACAGATAGGGAGACTGAGGCCGTAAGAGGGTTAGTATTGTCCCCAAGGTCAATCAATCATCTAGTAAGTGGCAGAGGTCAGGTGTTCTCTAAAGCCTGTGTGCTTTGGACTAAAACCTGGTCTGCTTCTCTGTCCCTTTTAGTTCTGGCCCCTGACATGGGGCCCTGTCAAAATGGACTGTATTACAAGGTCGTTTGGGTCAAAGTCTTGCTGTTGAGCAGGACACTCATAGCTACCCTTCCTGCCACGTGGCTGCTGGGTCCTCCCTTCTTCACCTGCTGTCCTGGAACCAGTTTCTGCCCACACACCCTTGTCTGAGTGTGGTGTGTCCCTCCTCCTTCCGGGTGGGTGCAGATCCCTGCCTCGGTCCTGTCTATGCAGCCCCTGCCTTGGGAATGTCGGCACCTACAACCTCTGGGCCTGGCAGGCAGCATTTCCGGGGCAGCTGTTTGCACACAGGGCCGTCCCAGGCCCACAGCCTGCTTGTCAGCGCCTTATTAATGCAGGGCCCCTTGGAGATCAGCTTCATCTATCCCCGGGTAGGCCTAGACCAGGGGTCCTCAAACTTTTTACACTGGGGGCCAGTTCACTGTCCCTCAGACTGTTGGAGGGCCAGACTATAAAAAAACTATGAACAAATCCCTATGCACACTGCACATATCTTATTTTAAAGTAAAAAAACAAAATGAGAACAAATACAATATTTAAAATAAAGAACAAGTAAATTTAAATCAACAAACTGACCAGTATTTCAATGGGAACTATGGGAGCGGATGCATCCTGTGCTTCTCTCACTGACCACCAATGAAAAAGGTGCCCCTTCTAGAAGTGCAGCGGGGGCCAGATAAATGGCCTCAGGGGGCCGCATGCGGCCCACGGGCCATAGTTTGGGGACCCCTGGCCTAGACCCAGTCCTTCCTGTGGATGAGTTGAGAGGTCAGCTGGGGAAGGAGTGTCACGGCCAGACCTGCCTCAGCACAGACAACCCAGCCTGCTCCCTTCCTTGCCCCTCCCCATGCAGGCCCTCCATGTCCACCCTGGGGTGCCCAGCATGCCAGGAGGCTGCCTCTCTGGAGGTCCTGTGGCATTGTTCCGGGGGCTCTTGAAGCCCTGATCTTAGACCCCAAAGCTCCGGGGCCAGTGGCCATAAGATCTGATTCTCAGTGTGGGATACGCTGATGGGGTCCCGTGGGAGCCACAGCCTGTGTTCCCAGTAACGGTGTCTTCTGTCTGCTCTTCTGAGAGGCCTGGGACTCTTACCAGACTGAGCTTCTTGGGGCGAGGACCCTGTCCCCTCTCACGTGTTCCTGCACCTCCAACACCTGACACAGGGCTGTTGTCATAGCATTAGGGGGTGTGTGGGGGACCAAAAGCCTGCCCAGACCTGAGGTTCCTGAGCCCACAAGGAAGGAACTGTGCTGTTTGTGGCAGGGGGGGGGGGAGAGCTTATTCAGTTGTGTAGGGCAGGGACCTCGGAATGGCAGGACCCTGGCAAGCCTTCACTCATACCCTTTTCTGATCCTTTTCCAGCGAACTGTGGTTACAAACGTGCCCCCTGAAGATCAGGATGGCTCTGGGGATGACTCTGACAACTTCTCTGGCTCGGGTACAGGTGAGCTGGCATGAGGGGCCTCCCTTAAGACAACAGTAGGCCATGTGCTGGCACAGTGATCAGGCAGCGCCCTGGCTGGACCTGAATGGAGATGCTGGGGAGAAGCATGGGGTCCAAGTTTCCAAGTTGCAAGGAGAAGACGCATGTGGGTAGGGAATGACAGGTGTGGGTGTGGAAGGCCCCAGAGGCCACCTGCTGGAGACAGACTAGGGCTCCTGCTCACCTCTTTACTCACTGGGCAACCTTTATAAGCTTGTTTGACTTCTCCAAGCCTCTGTTTATTTCCTCATCTGTAAAATGGGAATAATACCTTGACTTCATAAGGTTGTTGGGAACTCGCTATAAGGTTGCATAGAGGCTGGTGGGGTGAATATCTTTATAAATATTCCCTTATCTCCCCCACTTCCCTTTTCCCCATGGAAATGAAGTCCCTGAGACAGACGTGGCCGGGGAGCCCCCTCAGAGGTGGTGCTTTGGAGCTGAACCTCAGAAGAGGGCTGAGGCCATTTATGAGTTAGGTGGCCTAGGCAGAGGCCCAGGAGCTAGCGGGGGGAGGGGGCGGCAGGGGGGTCGGGGACGTGGGCCTGTGTTCTGGAGGAGTGTGGGTCTTTCTGGGAAGAAAGCAGATATAACAGGGAGGGGCCAGAGAGGTGTGTGCTGAGGGAATAATGCCCCTGAGGAGGCCCCCAGCCAGGGAGCGGGCTCCAGCCAGGACAGGAGAGGTTTCTCCCCAGATGGCCTTAGCGTCCCAGGGCTCCAGAGACCAGTCAGTCCCGAGGTGCAGGCAGCAGAGGAAGACAGCACTCCTTGTTCATTTTCCAAAGTCAGGTTTAGCTTCAGCTAGCTGTACCCTGGGGGCACGGAGCTTCTCATGGGAAGAGTTTGCTATGCTAGCCTGGAACCGGGCCCACAGGTCCTCACGCAGGCCATCCTCACAGCCTGAGCTTGGCTGGTCTAGATGTTCTGAGGTCTCCCCACCCCAACAAGCTCTGCTTCTGGCCCTGCAGGTCCTCAGCAAGATATCACCTTGCCACTGCAGAACCCCTCCACCTGGAAGGACATGGGGTTCCTGACGGGCATGCCCACGGCCCTAGAACCTACTGGCACCGGTACCATCACTGCTTCCACCTCCGTCCTGCTAGCTGGCCAGGGAGACCAGGAGAGAGGCGAAGTGTTCATTAAAAAGGTGGAGCCTGGCTCTAGTGCCCAGGAGAGGAGCACGCCACACCCAACTACCCACTGGGCGTCAACAGCAAGAGCCATCACTGCCCAGGCATCTGTCACCTATCATTCCCACAGAGACATGCAGCCTGACCACCATCAGACCTCAGCTCCTGAAGGACTTGACCAGCACGACCCTCACACTCCCAGCGTGGAGGACAGAGGACCTTCTGCCACTGAGGGACCTGTCAGCCAACTCCCAGGAGAAGGCTCTGGGGAAGGGGTAAGTTTCTGCCCTCTGTAGTCCTCTGTGTTTTCTGGGATGATGGTTGTTCAGAGGGTTTGGTAGCCCCAATTGACTCGTTGAGCACAGTGGTTGGTCAACCGGTACATCCAATGGCCTGTGCCCTATGAATAGTAATATATTTGCTACCATTAAGACAGGGTCATGAGGTCCCACCTTTCCTCACCCCAGGACTGGTACCCAGGGTGTGACATACTCAAGCAATGAGACCCAGAGCATAAGAGTCTTCAAGTTCACCAAAAAAGAGGGCTTCCTGCCCTGGCCAGATAGCTCAGTTGGTTAGACTATTAGAGCATCATCTCAATGCTCCAAGGTTGCGGGTTCAATCCCTGGTCAGAGCACATAAGGAAACAGATCAATGTTTCTGTCTCTTTCTCTAAAATCAACCAATTTTAAAAAAATGAAGAAAGGAGGACTTCTCAAACTTGACCAAGGCCCCTGCTGCAAGTGTAAAAGTTCTACCAAGTTTTATGTGTATCCAATAGGGGCATGGTAATTTTACACATTCTACCAAACAGCCTGTTTCCTTTTATATAAAAACATGTGCTCTGTATCCTGGACATATGTATCTCTAGAGCCCCAGTCTAGGGTTTATTGTGATGTGGTGAGAGGGGCCTGGCTTTGGGGTCCAGACATTCAGATTTTTTTTTTTTTTATTCATTTTAGAGAGGAGACACAGAGTGAGAGAGAGAGAGAGAGAGAGAGAGAGAGAGAGAAAGGGGGGAGGAGCTGGAAGGATCAACTCCCATATATGCCTTGACTAGACCAGTGCAGGGTTTTGAACTGGTGACCTCAGTGTTCCCAGCTCAATGCTTTATCCACTGCGCCACCACAGGTCAGGCCAGACATTCAGATTTAAGAGTGTCCAAGCTGTTGGCCACTGTGACCGGGGAGGCCTGGCCTGCTCTGGGTTTGGAAACGGACCTGGATGCTGCAGCCCCAGCCTGATCCTGTCCCTGTCCTCGTCCTCCTGTAGGACTTCACCTTTGATCCACCCACGGAGAGCACAACCGTGTATCCTGAGGAACGTGACCAACCCCAGCAGAATAGACCCCCAGTGGAGCATGGTGCCACTGGGGCCTCCCAGGGCCTCCTGGACCGGAAGGAAGTGCTGGGAGGTGAGTTTCTCCTGGTTGGTGGGGCAGGGGGGACAGCTGCCCTTGGGGTGGGAGGCTGTCTTCAGCCCTGATGTGGGCTGACCAGTGGGGGAGGAGTAGCAGAGCTGAGCCAGCCTCTGTCTGCCCACCCAGGGGTCATTGCTGGAGGCCTGGTGGGGCTCATCTTTGCCGTGTGCCTGGTGGGCTTCATGCTGTACCGAATGAAGAAGAAGGACGAGGGCAGCTACTCCTTGGAGGAGCCGAAACAAGCCAATGGTGGGGCCTACCAGAAACCCAGCAAGCAGGAAGAGTTCTACGCCTGAGGGGAGCAGTCCTCCCTTCTCCCTGCCACTTGCTAGGCCCCCACTCGCCTCTTTCGTGAAGAACTGCAGGCCCCGCCTCCCCTGGCACCATGCCACCTCCCCATCGCCCCAGCCCCTTAGCCCACCCCCAACAGAGCCTTGGGACATGCTGGGGGCTCTCCTCTGCTTCTCTGACTTCTGCTTGGAGACGGGGGCGCAAGAGCTTTCTGCATGCATCTGACCTTTCCACCACAGCCAGCACCTGGCAGCTCACTCTTCTGACTCAGTTTCCCTAATCTGAGACAGCTGTGGAAAGAAGGGCGACCCCACGGCTTTGGACCTGCATGGCCTGCTGTGGCTGGAAGCTGCCTGGGCTGAGGGCTGACATGTGGGTAGCACTTACTGGTAGAGACTAGCAGCCTTGGGGGCGTGGCCACAACGTGGCAGGGAGGAGCTCGGGGCTCCATCCGAGGTCACATTGTTTTGTGGGGACTCTAATTTAGATATCAACTTGTTTTTGCACATGTTTCCTCCAGTTCCTTTGTTCATAGTCCAGTAGAGTTTAATACTTTTGAGGTAAGTTAAGTTGATTTTGGTTAATCCCCCATCTTGCTTCCCTAATCTACGGTCAGGATGCAGTGTCAGGGTTAAGAAGTTTTTTGTTTTGTTTTGTTTTTTTAACTAGGAGAACCAAATCTGGAAGCCAGCATAGAGGCCTAGTCTATGTGTTGTCTCTTGAGTTTGTCAATCACGTGTGCAACAGGGTATGGAATGTCGGGTAGCCCAGTGGTGGGCAGTCACTTCTGAGCAGTTACGTCCATGTCTGTGTCGGTGACCAGGACCGCGCCTGTGGCCTGGGCTGCTGCGATGTTGAGGAACCCCTGTGTGAATGGAGTCCTGGCACCTAAGGGGGAAGACAGAGAGGACTATGGGCCAGGAGGTGGCAGTGGGCCCTGAGAATCTCCCACAGACTCAGCTGTTTCATTGGCACCATTTCTGGAGACACTTTCTCCTGCAAGGTGACAAGAGGGGTCCTGGGCTCACCTGGCACTGAGTCAGAAAGGACCAGGTTCACCTTTGATTAGCTCCTGTGGCCCTGCCCTGGGCTGGAATCAGGAATTTTCCAAAGAGTGATAGTCTTTTTTGCTTTTGGCAAAACTCTACTTAATCCAATGGGTTTTTCCCTGTACAGTAGATTCTCCAAATGTGATAAACTTTAATATAAAGTAGTCCCGTGAACCTTTGCTGCCTTTGTTCCCTCTCTCTGCTGGCCGCATGGATGCGACCAGCCTTTTCTCTAAACACCGTGACCCTGGGCAACTAAAAGCTCTGTGCCTCCATCTTTCCCATGGGGAGGGATTCTGGGGCCAGAGTCTCTCTGGTTTATTGTGTTTTTGTCTTTTTTTTTTTTTTTTTTTTTTTTTTTTAGCAAAGGCTAATATTCTCCTGAAGGTTGGTAGGTTCAGCCAAGGTTATATAAGTCCTGGTGTAATTTTCTATGTTGCCAAGATCAAAGCATCGTCTCCTAAATGGGTAAAGGGAGCTGTGATGCGCCCAGCACAGCTTGACCTGAGGCCCCGGCCACTGGCCACATGGAGGCCTGGAGCCATGGCTTACCTCTCAGACACCTGAACAGGCCACCCTCTCACCTTGGTTAGGGGCAGAGGTGCCCCCCAGCCTGGGCCTTCTGGGAATCCCTGTACTTGCTTATTTAATTTGACGACGTTCCAGCTGCTCTGTTGGCCGCTCCGAGAAGGGGGACATCTGTGACTCAGAAAGATGCACTGCCAGACGAAGGGAACCTGTGTCTGTGTGCAGTACTGGGACTTGCTGCCCAGAGTGTACGACTGGAAATGACTCGGGGGTGGGGAAGGGGTCTGTGACCGTGCTCATCTCTGCTGGTCCCTGGGACAGTGCCGAGCCTGTGGCTGGGCCCATCCATGTAACTCTAATAAACGGTACTTGTCATTCCGGGCTGCAGTGGTGTTTGAGTGTTTTCTTGGCCTGGCGATGTCCTTCCCTGTCACCTGGGGGTAGCCTGGCTCTGTGCTGTGCTGTGGCATGGTGAAGGACAGCGGATGAGCCCTGGTCCCTCTGCTTTAAGGAAAGGTGTGGCCACCTCTGCCCCCACCCTGTGTCAGCCCTTACCATCTCCCTCTTCCCAGGGTCCCCGGCCTCACTCTCTCCTAGATAATTCTCTTTCTACTTCCTACTGTTAGCCCTTCTCTTTGCTCCTTGTCGTGGGACCCTAGAAAACTCACTAGCAAATGGTCTGAAGTGTGAAAGGTCTCCAAAAATTGCCCATTTAGAGAAAAACAGCTATGGGGATTTGGGGGGTTGGAAAGCTCAGCCCACTGCAGGAGCCCAGTGTTCTCAGGGTACATGGCAGCCCTCCCTGACTCAGTCGAGCAGGTTGTGGACCCCCACCTGGCCCTTCCTAGCAGGTCTTCCTGCCCAACGCCTTCAGCACCTAACCCAAAGTCGGGCTCCGGGCAGCTTTGCAGAGTGGAGGGTGCTACTCTGCCAACACCTAGTGATCCTAAGGTTTGGAGGCTGGTACAAGCCTCAGATCATTCAACAAACACTGACAATACCAAGTGCCTGGGCAGACAGTGAGGGCCCAGTTGTGGAAGAGGCCACCTGGAATAGGTTAATGCTTTTATTGAGTTAACTCTGGGCCAGACACTAGACAGGGCACCTGGGTTATTTCATTCACTATCAAATACCCTTGACCCAGCCGAGACAGCACTGCTGTATAATGATCCCTGCTTTACAGACCAAAGCGGCCATAAAGAGGAATCTTGCCCAAGATCACATGCCAGCGAGCAGGTGGTACTAGACTGGGGAGGGCACCCTCTCCACCAGAAAGTTTTTGAGAACCCAGCATTCTGGGCCACCTGCTCCTGCCATACCCCCATAGGTTAAACTGCATCCCAGTCCTACCCTGTCTCCTCTGCTGAATCCTGCTTTCTGCTCCTGGGTCACACCCTCGTTCCTTCCCCAGGACACTGCCCAGATGGGTGGTACTGTAACAGGCTTTACTAAATGTTTGAGACTAACAGTAAAGCTAAAATGTCAAGGGGCTTCAAGTCCCTCGGGCACCCTGGTCTTCAAGAATTTCTTGGCCCATCTCTCCTCAGACCTCACCTTGCTGCCCCGTTTTCCACGACCTTGACTCCTCCTCTTCGGGTCTTTTCTGTTTTCCCAGGACTCCCTGCTCCCCACACCAACAGAGCAATTGAACACAGGTTTCATTTTCCCCTCACCTTCAGATCGTGTCCATGCGGCTCGAGTGTGCGTTCCATGGTGTACAGGGATGAGGGACTCACTGACTTTTCCACTAAAAGTTCCTTTGTTATTTTCTAAACGAATGAGCCATCTTTTCTGATTGTACTGCTGTCTTAATGTGAGGCCAGCTCCTGCCAGAAATGGTACTTTCTGCCTGCTTGCCTCCCGGGCTTTGCTCAGAATAGCACTGGGTTTTCACATCCAAAACAAAGATAGAGGCACAGCCCTGCTCTTGGTGAGTTTGTGGTCCAGGGCGAGGCAGACGGGTGAGAGCAGTTTCAGAGCTAGTGCTCGATGTGGGCTGGGGGCAAATAGGTTGCACCCTGCTTGGCATCTGGGTCACAGAGGTGTTGTTTCCACTGGGTCTTGAAGGACAGATTCAAATTGGCCTTTCACACAAGGGCTAGGAGGCATTCCAGGCCGATGGCACAGCTCTGGCAGAAATGGGGATGCAGGAGGCTACCCTCTGGACATGAACGGAAAGCAGATGCCCACATCTGCTTTTAGAGATTAGGCTGGGATGTGGGGAGAAGGCAGAGGTCATTCTGCCTGGAACCTCTCTGAGGGCCTGGGAGAGCCAGAAGCCTCCAGGTGAGGCCGGAAGGATTAGGGACCACAGAGGATGGAAGTCCCAGCGATAGTGCAGAGGGGAGGAGGAGGGGCTGGGTTTGAGAACTTGTTAAGAGGTAGAACTGGCAGGACCTGCAAGGCTTGTCTCCCACCGCACACTGAGCTGAGCCAGAGGGAAGGTACAGGTAGTGAGGGTGTCCTGGGAGCTGACTGTCAGGGGCGAGGCTGCCAGGACAATAATCCCAGAGCTGGGCCTCCAGGGGGTGTCCCCAGTTAGGACCCCAAAGCAGCACCTGGGGGAGAAGTCTTTTCAGTGGGTCTGCCCATTCCTTAGAGAGGAACACCAGGGTTGTGTTCCCACTGGGGAGGTGTCCTGCCCACCCCTTTCTGCTCAGTCCCACCTTCCTCTCTAGCCTGGCAGAAGAGAAAGGTGGGCAGAAGTGAGCCCCAGGTCCCTGGCACAGGAATTGGGGGAGGGCCCTGGGCGGGAGCCTGGAGGGGCTGGGATCCTGCTGGCTCTGCCTGGCCTCCACACAGCCTTTACTTGGCTCTCTTCCTCCCTCCCACTCCTTGGCACACAGCACCCCCACCCAGTGCCTATCCTTGGGCCATGCTAGCTTTGCACCTACTCAGGGCATGCGGGTGTGAGTATGACTGTACCCCAGTCAGGCCTTCGTCAGGGCCTGCATCCCACGCCTGCTCAGAGCTTCTCTAAGGAGAGACACCAAGTCCTCTGCCTATTGCCACTTCTGTGTCATTCCTCGCATCTCCCCCATTGTGTCATCGCAGGTGTCTGTTTCCACACTGGCTTCCTGCTCCCCTGGATGCATTTATTTTTATTTTTATTTTATTTATTTTAGAGAGGAGACACAGAGAGAGAGAGAGAGAGAGAGAGAGAGAGAGAGAAAGGGGGGAGGAGCTGGAAGGATCAACTCCCATATATGCCTTGACCAGACCAGTGCAGGGTTTTGAACTGGCGACCTCAGTGTTCCCAGGTTGATGCTTTATCCATTATCCACTGCGCCACCACAGATCAGACCTCCCCTGGATGCATTTTGAAAGCAGATATTTTATTATGACCCAGCAGGAGGCAGGGGCTTGCTGCACACATGGGAGTCTCTGCCTTTGGGGTGCTCACTATGGCCACCAGGTGCTCTGCAAGTCAAGCCGTCTTTCGAAACTTATTAACAGTGCAAGGCATCACCACACACCCACCAGCAAGGCTGATATTAGAGAAGGACAACTGTTGTAGGGTGTGTGGAGCAACTAGAACTCACTCTCCTGTACATCTGAAAAGCATGCCAGCTGATATAAGCACTTTGGAAACTGATGCTAAACATCTGCCGACTCCACGGCCTGAGCCCGTGTCCGTTGGCAGGCGTGCCTGAACATACTCACTGCGGCCTCATCTGTCATAGCCCAGATATGGAAACAAGCCAAACATCCGTCAGCAGGAGAATGAAGAAATAACCTGCAGTACATTTGTGCAATAGAATACTACTCAGCAATGAAAGAGGACAAACCATTGCTTCATGTACGGCCTAAATGAGTAACACAGGCAATATATTAATGTGTAAGAAGCCAGACACAAAAGAGCACATATTGCATAATCCATCTACATAAATCTAGTAACAGGCAAAAGGAATCCACAGTCATAGGAGCCAGTGGTACCTCTGTTGGGGGTGTGGTATTGTCTAGGTTGGGACTCAGAGGAACCTTCGCTGGAAGGTTCTCCTGGCTTGATGGTGATTACAAAGGTGTATGTATAGTAAATAAATCAAGTTATACACTTAAGATGAGTGTCCTCTGTGCACGTTATTCTGTACTAAGAAAGTTGAAGGCAGGGTGGGGGAGCTTATAAAAGGACTTCTGAGATTCTAATCAGTTTCTTTAAACTCCACTGTAGCTTTTTCAGCAGAAATGAGGGAGGCCCACATGGCCTACGTTTTCTTCAGGATCCCAGAGGATTCTGATTTAGGGGCAGAGAGGCCCAGGGCAAAAGCCTCGTGTGCAGAGGGCTGAGCAGAGCACACTGCCACGTCCCGGTCTCCTCGGCGGGCAGGGTGGGCACAGCCCGGCTGGCAGCCTTGATGGCTCCTCTCCCCAGCTGCAGCCAGAACCCACTCTTCCTCTGGTCCCTGGGTCTTGCCTGCCGCGGCAGTGTTTCCAGCACTTGAGGCAGGGAGCTAATCCTCTCTTCCACCACTCCAGGAAAATATTTGTTCAGGGACTTGGCACCCGCAGAAGAGGAAATAAAAGCCACCTTGGAGCCAAGCAGGCGGTGCAGCTGCCTTGCTTTGTCTGCCCCTCCAGATTGCCTCCAGGGCCCAGGGCCTGCCATCTGGGGCCTGGCGCAGGACTCCCCCCCCCCCCAGTGTGGGGATGAGCCCGGGGTGCCAGCTGTGTGCCCCTCCAGTTCAGGACTCATTTGTCAGTGCAGCTGGCAGATGTGTACGGAGCCTGCTCTGTGCCAGGCATGGCGCTGGGACCTGGCTGGGCCCTGGCTGCCGTCCGTGACCCAAGCCCTGTCTTTACCTTCACGGCTGTTGTGCGGTAGTGAGGGAGGCTGACCGGTGGAAAGGCCAAAGATGGCATCTAGGAGCATTGGCCGGAATACCAGGAGCCAGTCTGGCAACCTCTCAGAATGTCCACTGGGGGGAATTCGGGCCAGCACCTGGCATTAGGCTGAAGGCTGAATGAGGCAAAGGTAAGGGGCCATCAGGGCAGCATGTTACAAGTACATGGAACAGCCAAGTCCCAGAGGCAGGAGAGAGCATGAGCCCTTGGGGTGTGGGAGGTGGGTCCAGTTTCCTATGGGAAACCCCGGAGTCAGGACCCAGGAGGGAAACCAGCCGCTGGCACCACAGGACCTCTCAGCTTAAGTTCCCAAACGTGGACTTTATCCCCCCTGGGCATTGGAAGTTTTTATTTTGCAACATTTAAACACATTGATTTCATTTTTTTTCTTTTTTTTTTATAGAGACAGAGAGTCAGAGAGCGGGATAGATAGGGACAGACAGACAAGAACAGAGAGAGATGAGAAGCATCAATCATCAGTTATTTGTTGAGACACCGGAGTTGTTCATTGATTGCTTTCTCATATGTGCCTTGACCGCGGGCCTTCAGCAGACCAAGTAACCCCTTACTCGAGCCAGCGACCTTGGATCCAAGCTGGCGAACTTTTGCTCAAACCAGATGAGCCCGCGCTCAAGCTGGCAACCTCGGGGTCTCGAATCTGGGTCTTCCGCATCCCAGTCCAACGCTCTATCCAATGCGCCACCACCTGGTCAGGCTGATGTCATTCTTTTGATATAGATAGGTATAAAGAAGAAAATAAAATCGGCCTCAAAATACACCACCCAGAGAGTCCCTGATGGCATTTTAAAAATTAAAATACTCTGTGCGCATGATGAGAAATCCAAGCCTGACAGAAAATTATCAGTGAAAAGTGAAGGCCTCTCTCCACCTATCTGTCTCACCAAAGGCAATTTCGTTTAACAGACCTTCATTGTGTGACTCCAGAATTTTTTTCCAGGTGTGTGTTTCTGAGGGTAAGTCTGTGCTTTTCAGTAGCACCAAAGGGAGGGTTCTATACACAGCACCCTCTCTGGCTTCCTTTCAGCATGTGCGGTCTGCCCAAGCCCATTCTTTCTAAAGTCAGCAGAACATTTAGCTATGCGGGTGGTACTGACTCGGCTCTTCCCTCACTGAGCTAAGCGCTGAGCCAAAGCACTGAGTGTTCGGGGGCCTCCATCTATGAGAGCTCTGGTCACGGTCACAGAGTGCTAGAACCACAACCAGGTTGGGTGCTGGGTCTCCACGTCCCAGAGTCCTATGTATGTGGGGTGGGATGGTTTGTGGGCCTGCAGGAAGGATGAAGGAAATCCCAGGGACTACCCCTCACCTGTCACCACATGTGTCACTGAACAGTTCTATTTCCTTTTTTTCATGGTTGGGTGGTCGGGATGGAGATGACATCATCTGGTTGCTTTGATTTTCATTTAATTTTCAGTGAGGTAAGGAATCTGTTCATAAGTTTTTGCTGTTCATATTTATTTTTCCATAGGCGAACTGTTTTGCATATTTGGAGGGCCCGTTTTTCTAATGGGCCTTTTGTCTATTCCTCAAGGATTGGCATGGATTCCTGGTGGGCTGGTGATTTTGAGGGAGTGGCTGGGGTCTCTAAAATGCCACTCTGGCTGTGATGTGGGGAACAGTGGGGTCCCTGTGAGAGGCGCGTGGCTTGAGCAAACTGGCCTTGGGAAGGACACTGTGAAGACCTTCAGAAAGGAAGACCCACAGCAGCAGCCAGGGCATTGATTGTGTGTGTGTGTGTGTGTGTGTGTGTGTGTGTGTGTGTGTGTGCGCGCAACAGTTCATGGCCCTTTTGGGTCAATGAAAAAAAAAAACATTGCTGACTGCCCTCCCCAAAAGTTGTGACACAGCATTCATATTCATAAGCCAGAGTTGGGCCTGAGCCCCCTTGGGCCACCTGCCTGGTGTCTGTGCCCCTCTCCCTGACTGTGTGGGGCATGAGAAGGATGGGGTGACAAGGAGGAGGGAGGTGTCAAGGACGATTCACAGGTTCCCACTTCAAATATTATGGCCCCATAAACCATGGAAACGTCTCAGAAATTCCAGTATTTCAGCACATAGTTGACAGTGAACCCATGTCAGTCAGTGTTGGGCTGAAGTGATGCAGACTTCTCCTAAAAGAGAACTCGGGGTGCACTGGGCCTGAGCACGCATGTGGGGCTGAGGATGCTGCACGGAGGGCCGGGTGTCCCGAGTGAGCACAAGCTGCTGGGTCCCCTCCCTTTTCTGTGTGGCACGGAGAACCTGAACCCACGGTGGCACTTTAGAAATATCCATGAAGTGAAATCTGTTAATATTCCAATTCTTAGGTCAAAATGCGTGGGACAGGGGGCAGACTTTGAAAGAGGTTTTAAAAAAAATTCCATCTCCTAGTACCTGTTGGACAGTAGGGTTTTGGATAATCACCAAGAGTAGCTACCATCTACTATGTATCTAGACTGTGCCAGGCCCTACACACCTGCCCTCTGATTTTAGGGACACAGAACAACATAGTGTCAGGAGCAGAAACTTCGCAGTCAGACCCCACTTTACTTGCTGTGCAGCTATAAACTCAGAACCTGGGTGTTCTCATCAGTGAAACGGGGCTAACAGCTCTTACGTAATAGGGCTGAAGATGGACTACATGAGATATGTGAGTAAACTGCATCACAAAACTGGTACCTTGCTGTGGGCACTTTGCAAACACTCCATAAGTAGTGGCTAGTACTCTCATGTTCACAAAACCCCTGAGAGACAGGTATTACTACCCCATTTTATAGACAGGAAAATAGGGGTCCTAAGTCGTTGCTTTGCACAGCTACTGAGTGGCCATGCTGACATGCAGACAGGTCTTTGTCTTGGTCACTCAGAAGCCCATGGCACTCCCCTGGACCACTGCTGTTTACTGTCTCACCTGTTCTGGTTCCAAAGGACCACCTGGACAGAACAGGAGGGAGGCTCTCCTAGGCCGCTGCTGCCCAGCAAGCCCGGGGCTATTACCAGGCATGGGAACGGTAGCCTCCCTGAAATGCCTGGGTGCTGGTGCCAAAGTCAATAATGATAACCTGTCCTGCAGGAAACCATGGTCACAAGAATACAAACAACTGGGAGAGGTGGAGCTCACTCTCCCCCAGCCCCAGCCTGCTCAGTGCCCCTCTATGCTAGAGGGTGAGCTGGGGGTGACACCAGTGCAGCTCAGATCCAGAATTTGGGGTAGGAAAGTAAGCATGGGCAGTGCCCTAGTCCTGCCCTGCAGTTCTCCTGGGAAGCTGGCCGAGAAGGTAGCACTGGGCTCTGCCAGGAAAGGCCCCAGAGAGCAACTGCTGCTCCTGGGGCAGCTCTTCCCCTGGAGTCCTAGGCCCTGAGCACAGCACTGCATGCAGTTCACCATCAACACAATCACTGAGGCCTCTTCTGGGTCGGGAGCTAGGACCCAGAGACTTCAGAATACAGCCTTGGCCTCTGCAGAGCCCACAGTTTTAGGGCAAGGACAGACACACGTTATTAAATAACAGAGATGTCCAAGGCAGCACTAAGGACACAGATGAAGGGCACTAATCTAATGCAGCTTGGGGAGTTAGGGCAGTGGCCTGGAGGAGGAAACATCTAAATAAAGTATTATCCAAGGAGCTTGTCAGGCGGGGACAGAGACAGGTGTTTTGGGCAAGCACCATGTACTCAGGGACCCACAGGTGCCATCCAGTGTTCAGTGTCTGTGTTGGGAGTGGGAAAGCAGTGGGACAAGAGGCTGGAGCGACAACTGGGGCCAGTAAAGCAGGAGTTTGTAGGTCAAGGTTAAGGGTAAAGGGAATAGGTGGTGGTGAGCTGGAGTTACTCTTCCAGCTGTGAGAGCCCACTGTGCACTGAGTTCTGTGAGCTGTGCTAGTAGTTTGGAACTAGCAGCGGTGGGAATATTTACACCATGGAAACTGGCAAGCACTACAAATCAGGGCCAGTTGTTTAAAAATAAATAAATAAACAAGAACAAAAACAAAAAGGACAGCCTTTGGTGGATATTAAAGAAGGGCATGAAATAACTGGCTTTGTTTCTCAGAAGGACGCTGAGGCTGTTGCAGTGTAAAGGATGACTGGAGGGAGTGGAAGCCTGGAGATGGCCCTAGGTAACCTCCGCAGAGGCTGCCGGAGAAGGGCTGGTGGTGGTAGAGGACAGGCGCCTGGGTCACCTGACCGCTGTGCTGGCTCCACCTGGGGGTGGGGTGGAGGATTAGTTAGCTCCTGCAGCCTTCCTCAGCCAGAGCCTGAGAAGCGCAATAAAACCCTTAATGAAAAACACCTGGGCTATGGCCCTGCCAGGCTGTGAGCTGGGGAGGGGTGGGATCAGGGGATTGGAAGTGAGGGAAGAGAAGTAAGTACCTTGTGCTCCATCCGTTCATTTGCTCGCTCATCAGTAGTCCAGGTCTCCCTCCGTGCCCTGGGCCTCGGCCTGGGTGAGAACAGGCACTGTAGGAAGAGAGGAGGATGAAGACACAGTGATGGGATCACTAAACATGGACCCTTGGTGATCACTGAGCCAGAGTGCTGATCGCGTCAGGGCTTAGTCTAGGAGTGCTCTGGTCAAGGTCACAGAGTATCAGAGCCACAACCAGATAAGGTCCTGGGTCTCTGTTGGGCAGATAAAATATATTATGCTCACTTTGTTAAAGATGGTGCTGCCCACGTGGAAGTTCGTTGATATTAATGTGTGTTCTGGAACAGGCTGTGGGCAGGCCGGGTCGTTATAGCCTAAGGCTTAGTTTAAGAGTAAGCTCTTCTCCACGCCCTTGATTGATTGAATGATGTAGGGTGGTGATGTAGGGAGGAATCCCATTATGCCTCAGATGGGTGGCTTTGTATCAGAGACTTTCTTGTATGTATAATTGGATTAAAGGTTTGGATTTTCTATGCTATAAACTGGGGCAGCCCGGGAGCTTGCTCTCTCTCAGTTCCTGGGTTCCTGAGGTTTTAGAGAGGAGAGCAGAGTAAGGCCACATGGAGGAGAGGAGGCAGCCAAGATGGCAAAGTGCTGAGGGAGAAGCCAGTTTGTTAAGAGTTTGTGCTGGAGGAGATGGGGAACAGAGGTGAATAAGTCTGGTGAGCTAGAAACCTTTGATTCTAGGAAACTCGGATAAGTCAGTAGCTTTGTGAGCACTGAATGTGGGGGTTTTGGAGCCCAGTGTGTGTTTTTGCTTGCCCACCGGGTGCAAGCTAGAATTAAAGCTGATGGCTCACCAGTTCTTGGCTCCGTTGTTTCATTACCGACTGTTCGAATCCAATGCGAACCTGCATGGGTCAGGCTGCTGTGATGGCGGCCTCGACTACTGGCTTTACAGTCTCCATGTCCCAGAGGACTGTGTGTGGGCCGCGGGGTGGATTGGCGAGCGTGCTGGAAGGATGAGGCTGCTCTTCCCCTCCCAGGATGCACCGGGCAGGGAGGGTCTGAGACCCCAAAGGGGAGACTTGACTGATCCCACAGGTTTCAATGCCCGGAGGCCTGCGGTGGCTATGGGGGCGGCTGGGCTTCAGGCCCTCCACCCATCCTTCTTCTGAGGGACACAAGGACCGGACAGGACTTGCCTTGGGTGGGAGGGCACTTCCAACCAGGCAACATTTCTCTGTGGCTTCTCAAGATGGCTCAGGGCTGCAGAAGCAGCCATCGGGTTCCCAGGCCCTGTGCTGATGGGTAGAGGCCTCAGACTCCTGATGGTAAGTGCCAGTGGTTACCAGCCAGGTGGGTCAAAAATTGGAAAATAAGATGTTCTGGCTCTGGGAGGAGTACCCCCTGCTGTGTACTTTCCAAGCCCCCCTTCCTATTAAAATTCTGCCAGGGACTGGTGACCCCAAGTACAGCCTTCCCATTGGGGACACATGGAGCATCTCTGTGTACCTAAGAAACAGCACCCCTCTAGGCAGATCCAGCTCTGTGGGCACATGGCTTGATAAGTCACCATGACCTTGGCTACAGTTAGAACAGAGGGCACTTTCATCAAACAGATGTAGCCCTTGCAGCCCTTGTGAGGTGACCAGTAGCACAGAGACACCCACTGGCCCCAGCGCTCCCTCCAGCAGCTGGAGAAGAGGGCAACATTTGCACACAAGCTACTGTTTCCATGACCTCCATCTCTGCCCTTCCCCCAACCACAGACCACTTCAGCCCTTGTTAATAAACAGCCCAGAAATGGATGGCAGGGACTCAGAGGATGGGGAGGAGTGCTGTGAAGGCAGAGAACCTCACACACTTCAAGGGCTGTGGGAGGCATAGCTCACTCTGAGCCCCATCCTAACCACCCACCTCCTGCTGATAGTTCTGCCTAAGGCCAGGCCGCTTCCAGGAGGGAAAGGCCCGCAAGCCTTCTGGGCACCATGTGGGGAGGGAGACCCCAGCATCTGGAAATGAAAGGCACAGAACAAGAGGCCCCAGCCATCATGTCAAGGAGGAGGCAGTCCAGCCCAGCCGTCCCTCTGGGATTCCCTGCAGTGCCAAGTGGTCCCATCTGGCCCTCACCCCATGACCAGACACAGTCACCAGAGTAGCCACAGATGCCCCTTGGGTAGAGGAACCGGCCTTGCCAGCCGGGATAGGAGACGGATAGGAGACGTGGTCACCTTAGTATCTCAGCCCTTGAAAGCCGAACACCCTCCCCAGTGCCCTGGCCCTCCTCTGACCGTCGGCCCTTTTGGGTGAGTCCTCAGGGGAAGAGGGGACAAGAGGGGATGAGTGCAGAGCTAGAGCCAGCAGGCGGGGTGGGGGTAGGTGGGGGGGTGGGGTGGGACGACTCGGCTTAGTGCTCCCGGTGCTTTCCTTTCCTCTTGGGCCTCACTCAGATCACCTCACCGGTAAAAGGAGGTCAGCAAGTTACATAATGGGCCAGAGAGAGGCAGAGCTGGGACCAGGACTCAGAGCCTCCTCACGGCATTGCCAGCCATGCAGCTGGGGCTGACGGCCACACACCGCTCAGGGGACCCTTTAGGACATGGCTGGCCTCTTGGCACTTTTCCGCATACATGGATTTCTGGAAGTCACAAAACTGAAGATTCTAAAGGTTCTTGACGCCACACCCTTGAAATTAAGGTTCAGAGGAGGAGAGTGATTTGCCAGTGGGAGGTGGATCCGATGCCTCCTTTGCTGCCAGCCCAGTGCTCTCCACTGCTCAGGATGGCTGTCTGGAAACCCATTTGGTTAGACTGCAGGTGCCTGGACCCTGTACTGGGACTGGGACCTCCTTCCCACAGAAGGAGAATGTCCCCCAGCAGAAGCAGAAGCAGACATTCCTCTGTCACCGCAGCGATCTATCACATGAGACGCCCCTCTGTTTTGTTCCACGACGGACTCACAGAACAGCAGTTAGCTTCTTGAAGGGAGAGGAGCAGTGGCCAGTGACTGCCACGTACCCAGAGCACCCTGGTTTGTGCAGCGTGGAAGGAGCCGGGCTGCTGCCTGGGCAGGGCTGAGCCCACAGTGAATTCCAGTGGCTCTTCGGGGCCACCTACCCACCAGCCAGCAGAGTGGGGCATGAGAGAGAGTGGTTGGATCTGGAAAACGGGTCCTTCACTGGTCCCCACTGAGCACTTACAAAATGCCAGGGCTTCCCTCTGGAAAAGGTACTCTGCACTTAGGGTTCCCCCATCCCCAATCCTCATGGGAAGATTTCCTAGCTTGTCACTCAGCTGGACTCGAAGCCCTGCAGGAGGAGGGAAGGAGGGAAATGCCTGCTGAGGGCTATGGGTGTCAGGGAGGGGCTCTCAGGCTTCCTAGAAGAATTTCCCCCCGGGGAAGGTGTGTATGTATGAAAGGAAACTAGGAAATGCCATCCTGAAGGGGCAGAGAGTTGGTGGGGTAGGGTGGCTGGACCCTGGCTCTCAGGTGGTGCTGGTGTGGGTGCTGGCTCTCCCAGAGCAGTGGACCTAGAGCAGCTGGTGCAGTGGCCAGAGAGGGCCACCCCGGGGGCGTGAGGGGCTCAGGGGACTGACAACACGGCCTCCAGTGAGTCCTGACTCCTGGCACACCCTCCTGGCTTGAGAATGACTTTCTTTGAGGGTTAGTCAGCTGTGTTC
Source organism: Rhynchonycteris naso (assembly GCA_037038555.1). Classification (NCBI taxonomy): domain Eukaryota; kingdom Metazoa; phylum Chordata; class Mammalia; order Chiroptera; family Emballonuridae; genus Rhynchonycteris; species Rhynchonycteris naso. Next base: position 98,638,273 of record CM073001.1, read on the forward strand.
AGGTACCCCCAGGCAAGGAACTCAGACAGCAGAGTTCATGGGTACCCCACCTACCCACCCAGCCTCCTCTTTGGGCTGGAGGGCAGTTTCCTTTGTCCCATTCAGGAGGGCGTTCCCTCTCATGGTTGCCTCTCCCCTCAGCTCCCTGTGTGCCATGGCGGCCGCCAGGAAGAGGGAGCCTCAGGATTTGGGGCCACCGAACAGGAAACCCGCCTCCTGGGGAGCAGGATGGGCCTTGTGGCTTCATCTGCCTCATCCCTCTTCCTCCTCCCAAGTGCTATTCTGTCCTCTGCTATTCCTAATTCCTTTCTCAGCAGTGGATAATAAGATTGTCCGCACTCACAGGGCGGACTTCCAGGAGGAGGTGGTCACTGACTGGGTCCTAGAGTGCAGGAGGATCTACCTGTTTGTGACCCTAGAGCAGGGGTGCTCAATGCATCGATTGCGATCTACTGGTCGATCGCGAAGGAAGTGTGGGTACATCGCATGACATTAAAAAGACATTTGTCTTTTGATTGGCATACAGAGTAGCCAATCTGACATCTGAACTTTTGACACCCTACGTATGCACATTAAACTGCGCTAACTTGTTCAGTTACATTGCTGTGTAGTTAGCCTTCAATTTATTTAAACTAAATACAACAAAGGGTATAAAAATGAGTGCCGTAGCTGGTCTGAGTAAGAAGCCTAAAACCTACCACTTTCATACAGAATGGGAGGGGATTTTTTTCACTATGTCATATTCTAAGTGCGTTTGCCTCATCTGTCTGTGTGCCATTGCTATTCCAAAGAAGGGAAATGTGGAGCGGCTTTTTCAGACTGTTCATAAAAACTATGACACTGACTTTCTTCCGAAAAGAGAGCTGAGAAGGAGAAAGGTAAAAGGAGAATACACAATATTAAACAGTAATAATAGTAACTTATAGAAGAAATAAATTTATGTTTTGCATTTTTATTGTAGGTAGATCATTTTGACTTGGTCATCTTATAAGTAGCTCGCAAGCTGAAAAAGTGTGGGCACCCCTGCTCTAGAGGCTTCCAGGAGTTTCTGGGAGCCTTCCAGGGGAGGGTTGGGGCTGAGTGGAAGCAGCCTGGCCCCACATTCCCCGCTGTCACTCCGACCCCACAGTTTTTCTTCAGGCAAGGGGACGTGGGTGTGGGCGTGGGGCATGAGCAGTAGGAAGAAGGGAGGACTAAATCAAGGAGCTCTGTGTCTGTGGGGCAGAGAATTTTGTCTGCCTGGTGGCTCTTTAGGTCCAGCCACTGCCTGGGAACACACAGAGAGAATTTAGAACCCAGAGAAAGAGAGGAAGGGATGGGTACAGAGTGAGCAGGTATGTGTGTGTGCGTGGCCATTTCTCCTAATGCCTTCACCATCCTGAACACAGGTGCCTTCCTGGCTCTCGCAGCAGTGTCTTGGGGTCTCTGCTGTCGGGCACCCCTTCCTTTCTTTTCTCTGAGGCCCCTGTTGATTTTAGGGCCAGTGGTGCTCCCCCAAGGGGGCCTTGTCCCCATGCTGTGCTCTGTGGGCGCAGCTGTGGGGATCCAACTGCTAGTGCCTGGTGGGGGGAGACACCTGGCACTTGGGCTAGGTACACTGACTGGAGGGACAGCTGATGCCACAGACTTGAGACAGTTACAATGCCACACTCCTCCCCCAACCTGCCAGTGAGACTGATGACTTCCTGAAAAGGGGTTAAATGGGGGGTTTGTGACATGGAACATTTAATGTGACCTGAGGACTTCCTGTTCTAATGACCCCTGGGGCTCCTGACCTTTGAAAGTGTCTCATGCACAGTCAGAATGAGCCCTGAAAGTCACACTTTTCTAAGCAGAGCTGTTTTGGGGATATGCCCTGCCTGGGGCACCAGAATCCAGGTTCCTCTACTCCCGTAGTCTTGTTTGAGTTGCTGCCACAGAAGCTGCTTGGTGACCTTGAATCTCAGGATGTCAAAAGGGGAATCCCAACAGAAAGCGGATCTTCCCATGAGAAGGTGGTTTAGTGACCCTTCCCCCTCCTCGGGGCACTTGTTAGGAAAATGGGTCTGGAACAGAGCCCTGGGAGGCCAGCACCGAACCCCTAGGCCCTAAAGGCTCCCATGTGTGAAACAGCCCAGGGCCCCGACTTGGGGATAGTTGGGGGCCTCAGAAGGCACACTCTATTAGGACCCCTGTGTCACCCTCCTTAGATGAACCAAAGTCCACCCAGCCCTCCTGTTAGCTGTGTGACCCTCTGATTTGACCAACCAGTTGGTCAAACCCAGGTTGTTTCAAGCATTAGCTGTCTGCCCGCTGGGCTGTCTGTGAAACTGTTGGCTGGATCAAGCCCTGACTAGATGTTAATGAATACCAGACTGTGGACTGGGCTGGAGGTGGGAGTGGGGGGCTGGAAGGCAGGCCAGCATCTCAGGAGATGGGGATGTGATCATTCACTGTGAGCAAGGGGAGAGCAGCACTGTGCAAATGCCCGCCCCTCAGAGGCGGTGGTTATACGACAAGACTAACCGCCTGGTGGTCCTTGGGTGAGAGAGCCTGGAGAGAGAGAGAGAGAGAGAGCCCATAGCACGCCCATCCAGAGAGGGGAAAGCATGGCTGTGGCCAGAACCACGAAGAGGCAAAACCAGAGTGTTTGATTTCCTGGGAGCAGGCAAACTGAACAATGACTCAATTGAGAACTATTCCATCAAGTGTTTGTTTTTGAAAGGACAATGTAATAATCGGAAGGCCGTCCAGTTATGAAGGAGACCTGGAGAGGTCTGAAGGGGTTATTCCTCGTCTGCCCCCTACCTGTGGCTTTGCTCTGACACCAGGACCCATTCTGGAGGAAACCTGAATCTGACCTCCTGTCTCCTGCCAGCTGTGAAAAATGGGTGGTTAAAAGGAAGACTTAAACCAAATGTCCCCCAAATGGAGGGACCACATAATGTTCAGCCTCTGTGACTGAAGGGCCAAAGCATCCATTGTCAACATCATTGGCTGGCTGCTCTGGCTTTGTTTAACCCATAGCCTTGGGGATGGGGTCCTCCAAGACATTTCCTGGGGGCCCCAGCATGTCCCCATCACTACTCTGGGCCAAGTTCATACATCTGAGAGCCTTCTCTATGCATCCGAAAGGGGGAAAAAAGGCAGCAACCATTTATGAACTGACCACTTCCTAGGGCTCCCAGGCCATTTCTGACATTATGGTTTGTATGGAAAAAGGGGGTGGGTAGAAAATCAAGTCTGCAGGTACACCTGTGCATTAGCCACCTGCATATCTTTCCTACATCACCACCTGAACTCCTCGTTTCCATTCCAGATACCTGCCTCTGCCCCTGGGCACCCTCTTTCAGCATCTGCACCCTCCCAGCTACCCAAGCCAGGCGTGCACAGCGTCTGGAGGTTCCTCCCTCACTCTCCACATTCCACCTGTTTTGCTTCTAAATATATGGCCATCCGGGCTCTTCCTTCCCTGTCAGCACTGTGGTCACGGTTCCTGCTTCATCTTCATGACGATGGCAGCAGCGGTCTCCTAACTGGTACCTTGCTCCAGTCTCGTGTCCTTTGACTCAATCAGCCAGGCGGCCCGCAAGTTAGGATAAGTTGAGAAGAGTTTTGTGAACTCACGGCAAGGGGTAAGAAGACCCTAGAACTGGAGAGGTAAGTCTGCCCTGCGCTGTAGCCTTCCCTAAGGGACACAGCCAGCTTGTGGGAGCCCTGCAGGGAGGGAGCAGAGGTTAATGCCTGAACTTCACTGTCCTCTCTCCCCCTATCTCTTGCTAGGTCTCCCATTGGCAGAGTCCATCCAGCAGTGGGGATGGGGGGGCAGAGGAGCCTTTCAATGCTATCCACACAGGCTAGTCTTCCAAGCACAGGGCAGAGGGGAGAAGGGTGGAGGGTGACCACTGGTGTCACTCAGGTGCTGGCCCATTCTTCACATGGGGCCAAGGGAGTTGGTTCCAAAACCAATGTCTGAACAAATTTCCACCTAAAAATCTTAAGAATAATCAAAACAGCCTGGCCTGTGGCGACACAGTGGATGAAACATTGACCTGGAACACTGAGGTCACCAGTCCGAAACCCCGGGCTTGCCTGGTCAAGGCACATATGAGAAGCAACTACTATGAGTTGATGCTTCTCCCCGCCCCCCACAACTTCTTTCTCTTTCTCCTCTTTCTAAATCAATAAATCTTTTTTAAAAACTGTACTTAGCAGTTTTAGATGTTGTAAAATTAAAAAAAAAGAAGAATCAAGCCAATTTAATAAGAGCTACCACTCTTCTACCCTATGTTTGACTTAGTCCTTTTTGCAGGACTTTCAACGTTCCTGGCACAGAGAGGCAGACCCCTAGGTCCCATAGCCAGGACCTGGTGACACTAGACCTGAGCGCTGGCCCTGCTGTGACAACACTTCCTCTTAGGGCCCTGGAACTGCCCCTGGGGATGGCCCAGGCCCCTCCGATCCTCTCCCAGTCTCACTCCCCACTCCTGGGGCTCCTGGGCTCTGGTCAGTCTTTAAAACCAGTTCTCTGAAGTCCCCACTCACACTCACCTCTCCGAGCCTTGGGGGCAGGGGCCAGCGCACTGCAGCCCATGACCAAATCCCTGCCTAGCCCTGTTTCTATGTAGCCTGTGAGCTAACACACTTTTTGCATGTTCAATGGTTAAAAAAATTTAAAGAACATTATTTTGAAAATCATGTAAGGTTTCGATGTCCACAAATAAAGTTTTATTGGTACACACCCCCACCTGTTTGCTCATATACCCTCTGTGGCTGCTCTGGGCTCCAGTGAGAGAGTGGAGCAGCCATGACCAAAAAAGTAGGGCCCGTCAGCCTCCCAGACTTCTCATCTGGCCCTTTACAGGGAACGTTTGACAGGTTACTCAGTCTTTATTGTGTTTATGTGAGCATTTAGATTTTACCTATAATACATATGTGAATGTAGAAAATTCAAATGGTACAGGGGTTGGGGGTCCGGGAGCCCCTGTCCTCATCTCCTCACTGGGCTGCTCACTATTAAAGGCTCCCTGCCTTACAGGTCCCGTTTCCTCTGTCCAGGTTGCCCCCTGCGGCTTCTTGGACAATCTCCCATTATACCTCAAGCCAAGTGGTCTGGGAGGCTGCCCCTGATGGCTGTCTCCCCTCTGCTGTGTCAGCGGTGGCCCGGAATGGTCCGGCGTGGTGGCAGAGGGCACAAGTGCCCTCGCCTGCTACCCACGTCCTCAGGGGAGTCCTCAGCTTTTCTGTGCTTGGTTTTCCTTCATTAGTGACAATGGGGGGCATGACCTCATCTCCTTTCTATCTTGCTGTGAAGCCCACATGGTAGAAAGAAGTGAATACACGTGGCCTGCTCAGAACAGAGCCCAGCATACAGAAGGTGCTGTTTGGGGGTCAGAGCTTGTCATCCCAGCAGCCGGGACAGGCCCCCATCCTGGGACATCTCACCTGCTCTCTGCCATTTTATCATGTGTCTGTCTCCTCCACAAGGCCATGCTCCTGGGCAGTGGCATATTCTGTTCTATTCATGTCCCTGGGAGGGGTCAGGGCAGGGGTTCCACACGGCCTTGACAGGAGGAGAGCTGGGCCCTCTCGGTCCAGATTGGCAGGGTGGTCCTATGAGGGAATAAACAGGGTGTAATACCCCAAGTCCGTGGCCTAGAACTTGGGGTATTTGAGCCTGGGCAGGCGAGTCTGGGACAAAAACAAGGCCCAGCTTGTCAGTCAGGAGGAGCCCATTCTTTGGTTACTGCTGAAGTCTTTGGAAAGCTTGGGAGTCACAATGTCCCTAGGCTTTCAGGAGAGGCTGGGAAACCCAGTTAGGCCCAGGCCTTTCGTGGGGCCTGGATGTAGCAAGGTGGGGCAGCTCTCTGAGGGGCGCCCGGTGAGGCTGACTGACCCTTCAGATGAGATAAGGCCCCTCCTCAGACCAGCAGGGACTGACCTTTCTGGAATATTGAGAAATAGGAGTGGGGGTAGGCCTGTCGGTGGCACCTGCCACTCCCTCCCACTTCAGAGACAGCCATCTTTCAGTCCCCACACGACCTCCCATCCACACAGCCCCGACTTCTCCAGACTCCTGGAACAGCGAACCCCGACCCGAAATAGGCATAGAGTTTATTTAGGACACAAAGCACTTCAATGCTCTGTTCAACAAACAAGTAGAGGCCTAACCTCGGACGAGGGTGTGGGGACAGGGCTGAGTCTGGAGTCAGGTCTGGCCCAGTCCAACTGGGGGTTCACAACCACTGTCACTCTGGGAATGGGGCTGCTCCGAGGGCTGGGGTCATGGGGGTGACTGTGAGTGGGAGCCCCTTTGCCTGGAGCATGGCAGGAGGAATTAGGTACAGATGGCGGGACCAGGGGAGGGTCCTAAGAGGGGCCATCTCTCTGGGGCCTGGGGAATGGCACCCAGGGGTGAGCTCCTGTCCCTTTCAATCCAGTCTGGGTTGTGTGGTTTTGTGGCTGAAGCAGATAGGCTGGCTTCGGTGACACTGTGGGAGAAAAATCTTCAGGAAGGCTGATCCCACTGAGCACCGAGGCTGAAATCCCTGCTTGGGGAGCACAAGAGCCCCCAGACGAGGCCCCAGGAGCTGGGGCTGGGGAGGGGCCAGAATGTGGTGGTGATTGGGTCTCTGCATCCAGCTAGGCTGTCCCTTGTCTTTCCTAGGGCCATTTCCCCAGCTTCTGGGGGCCTGCCTGGCCCTGTCCCACTGAGTCGCCCCTGAGCCGGCAGGCGGGTGTGGCCGTAGCAGCTGTGTAAAGGGTGAGCTCACTTGCCATGCCCGCCCCGGCCTGCACCAGCCTGTCCGCTGCAGTTAATCATTGTTCAAATGTCCTGCCAGGCAAGCGGGCTACGGAGGAAGAGGTGACGGGCAGGGCTGCCTCTGCCAGTTCTCAGCAAAACTACCAGCGGGCCTGGGGCCGGAGTTGCTCCCCAGGACCCGATGGTGGGGCTGAAACCTCCTCTCTTAATTCTTTAGTGGAGCTCAGCAAACACTTTTGATTGCATCAGAGAACCTTTCTTTGTTGATTTCCTCTCTTAGACAGCAGGAACTCAAAGTAGTGCTGTGGGCAGCTAGGAGGACCAGCACCAGTGCCCCGGCGTCTTGATTTGAGCAGCAACTCCGCCCACTTATCCACTGTGTGATCTTGGCCAAGCTTCATAACTTCTCTGTGCCTGTTTCCTGGAGAATAAAAAGGTGTTGTTGTTGATAATGATGGTATTATTTTCCTCAAAGGGCTGTTGAGAAGATTAAGATATCTATAAAGTGCCTTACTGTGCTAATAACGCAGAAACCCAGGATCCCAGGACCGAGACTAAACCACTTCCTACTAGGTTCAGCTAATCCCTTCAAGGAAGATGTGCAGCCACTAGGCGCCGGACTGGGCTGTTCGTGCACGTTGTGTAATCACCCCTCACCTGGTCCCTTGTGAGTTGGGTACAGATGACCGCCCCCATTTCCCAGAAAAAGATACCATGCTCAGGGGAGTAAAGCAACTGTCCAAGGTCACACGGTAAAAGTGACAAAGCCGGTAAAAGTGACAAAGCCGGGATCCAAGCCCAGGTCCATCTGCGCCAGAATCCTGAGTTCTCTCCACTACCCTACTCTGCCAGGTTTGTAGATCAAAGATGCGAATCTGGACTTGTCAGGCAATTAAATTCTGCCCACACTCATTAACATCCTCCAAGCGTGGGGGCAGGGGTGGGGATGGGGCCAGGAGGTTCTGGGCTGAGTTCTGCTGTGAGACAGAGATCAACAATGCTTGGCTCAGTCCATGTGCTCAGGGGACCCCAGACAGAGGAGCAGACAGGAGAGCTGTGCATATGCCACAGTGGGGCTGGGATCTGCAAGGGCTCCAGGAGCCCTAGACACACAGGGCCTACCTGGTAGCTGGCGGGAAAGGGCCTTGAAGGTGCATGCTGGATCTCTCTCTCTCTTCTTTTTGCGGTATATGCTTATTTGTCATGGTTTGGGGTAGGGGACCTATAGAGATTGCCAGAGGCCGGGGACTCCTTTCCCTCCCACCCCAAGCTTCCTGTGCTGCAGTTACTGGCTGGAATGGAGGTAGAACAGCCACAGCAGGATTGTGCCAGAGACGGTGCTGAATAATCCTGATGGGCAGCGTGTGGGCAGCGAGGGTCTCCACCCTCCCTCTGCTGGGCTTTCTGTCTCTTTCTGACGCACACCGTGAGGGAGAGTCAGTTCCAGGAGGCAGGCAGCGTGCCCCTGGGCTGGTGGGAGCATTTTGGGGACCCAATGGGAATCAGCACACCCTGGAATTAGCAGCTAGGAAGAATCCATGTCATCCTTGCTGGCCCTTGTGAAAGAAATGTCCACGAGGCCAACTAATGCAGCCCAGGAACATGTGTGCATGTGTGTGTATGCACATGCGTGCATGTGTGTGTATGCACATGCGTGCATGTGTGTACAGCGTTTAGGACTGGCTAAGGCAGCTATGCTCCTTGTCAGAATGGTGAAGTTAGTGAAGTTCATCACATCGCCACTCTAGAAAGCTCTCTCTGGGCCCTCCTGTCCCCTTGGGGTGCTGGCATTCTTTCCCTGCAATGCCCACCCTTTCTTCACTCAAAAGCACAGTGCTTCACCTCTCCGCCTCTCTCTCCAGCCAAACAGGCTCTCAAAATATGCTTTGATAGCTTTACTTCCCTTGAGCTGTTGATGGCTGAAAATAAAGCTTCTTTAGTGGCCGCTCTCAGACAATGTTGCTGTCTACTGACTGTCCCCCTGCCCCTAAATGCATAGCTACTGTCCATGACTGGGGAGCTCAGCCCCGGGCAGGAAGTGTGGTGCTGAGCAGCTGTGCTCCCTGGTTTGCTAGGGCACAGGGGCAGCCTGATCCTTCTCGGCTGCAGCTGGAGGCCGAGGAGGGGAGGCTGAAGAGGGTGGTCTGTTGTTGGCCACCATGACAAATTCCAGACCCCAAGACCAGACTCAGGCCATACAGTGCTCCTATGTGTTTATAGCATGCTTTGGATGACTTGAGCACACACTGACCATTCCTGGCTGTGGTTGAAGCCACAGATGTAGGTGTTAGGAGACATGGGTGAGACTCTGCAGGGTGGAATGAGGTGTGTACATGATGTGGGTACCAGGGACTATGAGGAAGACACTGGAAAGATCGTGAAGGAAGTGAAAAAGGTCTTATGTCTTGCCTGACCAGGCGGTGGTGCAGTGGATAGAGCATCAGACTGGGATGAGGAAGACCCAGGTTCGAGACCCCAAGCTCGCCAGCTTGAACGCAGGCCATCTGGCTTGAAAAGCTCACCAGCTTGGACCCAAGGTCACTGGCTCCAGCAAGGGGTTGCTCAGTCTGCTGAAGGCCCGCGGTCAAGGCACATGTGAGAAAGCAATCAATGAACAACTAAAGTGTTGCGACGGCAATGAAAAACTAATGATTGATGCTTCTCACCTCTCTCTGTACCTCTCTCTGTTCCTGTCTGTCTGCTGTCTGTCCCTATCTATCCCTCTCTCTGACTCTCTCTCTGTACCTGTAAAAGAAAAAGGTCTTATCTCTCTAATCTATCCTTCACATATACCACCAGCATAAGCCTCTTGGTCTCAGCCAACTTGGCTGTTGAAATGATTATCAGGTTATTAGGTAAACATTGGTGTCCCCAAGGGTTAGGTGGGGGCTATGAGTCTTCAGGTGATGCCCTTGCTACAAAGAGGTAAGTTACAATAAGAGCAAATTTCAGATCAGATTCCATTACAATATTTTTAATAACAAGGAGACACAAAAACAGTCATTTGACCCTTTTCACTAAGCTCGGGAGCATCCCCTTTCTTTGTCCCTCGGTGTGCCAACGAGCACTTGCATGAAAGATTAGTGTCCCCAAGATAGGTCTATGTTCTGTCAGCAGGACCAGCCCACATTCTGGTTGGACCAGGAGACAGAGTTTTCCATCAGAGTTGTGTGTGTGTGTGTGTGGGGGGGGTGTGTTGGGACACAGAGGGGGATCCAGGACCAAATGGGAGCATACCCAGAACACTAGTTCCTGGCTGTCAGGCAGCCAAGTTTGCTGGATTCTTCTGTGTTGCTCAAGCAAAGACAGGTCTCTACCATCTTTCCAGCTAAGCACAGTTTTCTAACATCCCTTACTCCACCAGTGACCATTTTTCTAGGACACCTCTTATACTAACTAATGAACTTGGGGTGGGATAGATTTATTTGTTTGTTTGTTTTTAGGGTTATTATATTTTTTGCTGCAGAAAGCTTTATTTTTTCCATTTGGTCCAATGGATGGCACAGGGTTCCGGGGTGGTTAAAAGGATGCCTAATGGTTTCAGGGAGAGACGCAGGCAAAAGGCAGTACCAGGGGAATGCAAAGGGACCCCTCAAAGATCTCTGGGCTTCAAAGGCTGCTAGTCATGCCTTTCAAAAAGACACTCACCCAGCCCAGCCTGGAGGCTGCCAGCCTGCGCAGATGAGTCAGGTGTAGCACATCTTCTTGATGAGTTTCACCTGCTCATCCAGGAAGTGGCTCTCCAGGAAATCAGATGAGGGTCCGTGCTGGTAGAACTCAGGGAAAGCGGATCCAAAAGGGTCCAGTTCAGGTTCTTCTGCACGACCATGACGGCTTCCATGGCATCCTGAGTGTCACCCCATTCATCCTGTGAAGGCTTCAGCACATCCTGGGAAAGAACGCGGCCACTGCGCTGGCTTTGCGTCTTGAAGAGATGCTCGGCCAATACAGAAGAAGTGACCCACACTCCCCAGAGCCACGTCATCGAGGTCAGAACAGAAGCCTGAGAGAGGTAGGTGTGGGAGGCCCGCAGACACAGGTTGACTAGGCAGTTGACGGCAGCTTCCACCTTGGTGGAATAATTCTGACAAATCTGGAAGTTCATGCTCGTTTGGTGATAAGGAGTTAAGGTTTAAAAAACAATGGTTTTGGCTGGGTCTTGGAGGCTGACGATGGCTGAGGTGGTTCCAAATGTGGCCACAGGAAAGGAGATTGGAGGGTGGTCGAAGGCTGGAAGAAGGGGCGTCCCTGAGTCTGTTCCATTGAAGCAAGAGGCAGATCTGGAGGCCTGCCCAGGGCACTACCCAGAGAGTAGAGTTAGATAGCTATGTTTGAAGCCCTTGCTAGCCACTCCTAGAGTGTGAATATTTTTGTGTTAACAAGTCACCCCTAGAACATAAATTATAGTGAACTCACACACAGACTCATACACTACTCCTCCTGTTCATCCAGTGGGGCTTTCACCTAAGTTGCAGACAATTCCACTAGCCCTTCCTCCTCAAACTCAGTACTTCTGACACTTGGTCCAGATGGTGCTCTGTTGTGGAGGCTTCCCTGAGCACTGTAGCGTTTAGCAGCGTCCTCCCGGCCGTACCGAGAGGTAGCAGTAACATACATCTACCCTCCCGGTATGACAACTCTAAATGTCTCCAGACACTTCCAGCTGGGGCAAAACCCCTCCTGGTGATTGAACTAGAATGGCTACATTTATTGTCCAATCTGGAACACTTGCCTTCAAGACATTTTAAACATTTTATGTCATAAAATTTCAAACAAATACATAAATGAACTAGGGTAAAGAACCCCCATGGATCCACACCAAACCCCAACAATTGCTAACTCAGCTGATCTTGCTTCATTTCTGCTCTGCCTTCTGTCAGCCCACCCCTCAATTATTTGGAAGGAAATCAAGGACAGTATTCATCTATAAATACCGAAGTGTGTATCTCTAAAAGAGAAGAACTGTTTTTAAAGCATAACCACAATGCTATTGTCATCTTAAAAATAATTTCTAAATATCATAAAATATCCAGTAACAGGTGTAAGGTGGTTTTGAGAGTGTGATGGGGAGGTAAAGGGAATAGAAGGCATAAGTCGGGACTGTCTAGGGAAACCAGGACCGAGCTAGGCACACTGAAGTGTTTGGTTTCCCTTAACAGAGCCCTTCTAGTAGTGCTCGTGTCTGAAAGCCCTTCCTCCGCACAGCAACCTCCAACCGCCCCCTGTTGAACACAGTCCCAACTCAAGCGGACTCCAAGGCTCCCCTGATGTGACCTCACTTGCTCCTGCCTTATCCTCTAATAGTCCTCTTGCTGCTGCTGAGGTTACATTCAGTGACTCAGCCTCTCAGGAAGGCCTGGCCCTGCACCCGGCTGCCCGAAGGCCATGTTGGCATGTGGAGCAAGGGGCTGGGCATGCGGAGAGGGGCTGGGAGTCACCTGGACGGGCTTTATCTGTTTGGGGTTTGCCACAAAACAGTTCTGGGTTAGAGGTGGCTCAGCCTGGCTTGAAGTTAAAATTTTTATTTTTTAAATAAAAGTCTCTTTCCTCCTTTCCAAATATCTATCCAGGGCCTACTTTTTTCTTGCGAGACTCAAACAACTTACTCCCAAATGCAGAGGCCTCCTGTCCATGCTCAGCCATGCCCATGGAAGAGTGCAGAGCTGGGGCTTGGCCAAGGGGTGCAGAGGGAGCTGCTGAGAGTGGAGGTGCCATTATGCTAACACAGAGACACACAGACAGACACACAGAGATCTTGTTTGACTGAAGTCCACTCCCCTGCTTCTCCCGACAGGCTTCTCGGAGCGCAGGGCTCCCAGGAAAGGAGTCTTGCTCTCTCTGCCTGGAAGAGGCAGATCTCTTTCCTCTCTGGCAACCCGAGTCCACAGGCAGGCCTATCGGGTGAGACCCCATCTCCACATGTTTTCCCAAACTCCTGCAGGTAGAATTTGGGGGCTTCTGGCAAAACGCAACTCTGAAGAATGAAAGCAAGCTGTACTGCTTAAGATGAGACTGAAAATAAACTGGAACACTCCTGCACATCCCACAAGGATACCATCTCCAGCTCTGTCTCCTCCCACGTGCCCAGGACAGGCTAGAGACTGGCCCGTACAGTTCCTGGCCAGCATCGCCAGGGTGCCAACAAGACAGACTGTGTCCTGGTGTTTCCAGAATGCTATTTCTTGGCTTCTCTCCCACTAGATGGGGTCCCCCAGTAGACGAACCTTCCCCTGTTCACCCAGCAGAGAAGCCTCCTTTGTCCCGCTCTCTAGCTAGTCCCCTGTAGTATGCAGAGCCTGGTCTAGTCCTTGCATTGGTTGGCTTCCTGTTTGCCCTGTCCTCCTGGAGGATACCCTTCTGGGCCCTAGGAATCCTTTCCTACTCATATACCTTCATTCATTTACTCACTAAACAAATATCTATTGAGTACCTACTACGTGCCAGGTGCAGGAGTGGGTGCTGGGGCACATATAAGCAATACAAAGCAAACTCCTGACTCCTCCTGTCAGAAGCCCTGCGATCCTTTTGCACATGATTCCTCTTTCCCCATGGGGCCAGACGTGTAGACTGAGGGGCCTGAAGAGACAGTATCACCCCCTTGCGCTGGGCAGTGGTGTCTCTAACCGCTACATTTCTATAAGAGGTTGGTCTGTCAAGAGGCCTTTCTCTGAGGAGAGGAAGTTGAGTTCAAGGAGACTTGTTTATCCCATTGGAGAGGACCGGACAGGACTGTGGAGTGGGGGTGGAGGCTAGGGGTGCATGGCAGCAAGGATTTAGGCTCCAATGAACAGTCTGGTGAATTTCATGAGGATTTTATGTGACTTTCAAAAGGATTCTATGAAGCTTCTACATAGATTTCGTTAAGATCTCAAGAATTTGCCTGACCTGTGGTGGCGCAGTGGATAAAGTGTCGACCTGGGAACACTAAGGTCGCCAGTTCAAAACCCTGCACTGGTTCGGCCAAGGCACATATGGGAGTCGATGCTTCCAGCTCCTCCCCCTTTCTCTCTTTCTCTCTCTCTCTCTCACTCTGTGTCTCCTCTCTAAAATGAATAAAATAAAAATAAAATAAATTTTAAAAAAAAGATCTCAAGAATTTTATGTTCACCCACAAATTCTATAAAGATTCTAGGAGGTTTTAATGTATCAGACACTGAAGCCTTGAGGTGTGAAGGAGGAGCAGGACATGGCTTCTTGCTGGATCCTGCCAGCCACACACAGGCTCCCTCTGTAACACCACGGCGTTTCTCCCCTGTAAATTATATCGTGTTTCTTTTCTGCTGGGTTACTTCTTTTGCCCTTTATAGAACCAACTGAATGGCACAAATTTAAAATGTAAATAAAAGGGAAACCCCAGAGCAAACAGCACACGGTGAGCTTGGCTGGGGACATTCTGCGACATCAAAGTCTCCAAGGTGCATCAAAGATTCGGAGAAACAAACACGCAGTGCCTTCCCCCTTCCGGGCCAGTCATGATGACAAAGGCAAGTGGCTTCTGAAAGGCACACAGAATGGCACTCAGCCCCCAGCCCCCAGCCAGCTCCCTTCCTGAGCTTAGGTTTCTGTCCTCAAAGCTGGGATTCAGGCAGGTGGGTGGTACTCTTGTGGGCTTCCCCTAGCTGGGCCACAGCCACTGGTGGCCGAAAGGGGGCTCAGCGGCTCCCACAACTGCTGGCTCCTGGTCAGCACCTTGCAAGTCCCCACAAGCCCCATTCTCCACCCCTGGGTGGTGGGGAGAGCCGCAGCTAGGCCTCCAGGCAGGTCAGGCATCCTGAGAACATGTTCAGGCCTGGGGCTGCAGGGAGGGGTATGGGAGGTGGAAGGCCTCAGCCTGAGGCTGGGGCTCTGCTCACAGTAGATTGGTCCTTCAAGGCCTTCTCCCTCCAAGAACAACACTCCTCCACTTGGACTGTGACTTCCTGCTCAGCCCAGGGCTGTCGGTAGAGTCTTCTGTGATAATAAGGGTTTTCTCTGTCTGCTCTATCCAGTGCCCTAACCAGATATGCCCACTGAGCACTTGCAGGAACAGAATTGTAAGTTCCATTTAGTTTGAATGAATTTAAATAGACATCATCAAATGTGACTAGTGTCACCGAATAGGACAATGCAGCTGCGAGCAGGTCCTTTTGGTTCGCAGCTGCTTTCCTTACAATTGCAGCACTCCCTGCACTCCCTGCCCTCTCCGCCCCCCTTAGGGCCCTGAATGGGCCTGGGCACAGCAGCTGGGGCTGATCCTGGCATCTGTGTCTCATGGAGCTACTTCCAGTCCACATCCGTCTGCAGAGGTGGTTCCTCATGTCACGGCCTGGGAATGACT
This sequence comes from Rhynchonycteris naso, assembly GCA_037038555.1. Classification (NCBI taxonomy): domain Eukaryota; kingdom Metazoa; phylum Chordata; class Mammalia; order Chiroptera; family Emballonuridae; genus Rhynchonycteris; species Rhynchonycteris naso. The sequence continues at coordinate 98,653,332 of CM073001.1, forward strand.
GTTGCACTGTAGTGAGGGAAGAATGCTTGATGGTGCCCGAGGTTCCATGACTCTGCCATGGCCAGGGTATAACCCAGCAGGTCATTCTGAGCCCACCTTCTGCTTCTCCTCTTCCCCGAGGCTAAGGGGACCGCTTTCTAGAGCAACAGAAAACCAAGGGAGACAATTACCTGAGTGTTCATGATTATTAATAACTCAGCTTTAGGGCCACTTTAGTTTAAAAGCTCAACTTCACTACTTACTATCTGCAGACCTCCGGATGTTTGGCTGTGTTGAGTTGGGATAATAGCGTGGGCTTCCGTGTCAGAGGTCCTGGGTTGAAATCAGTCGTGTACTGTACTCATCCATCTTGTATATTTCACAAGAACTGATAGTTAAAGTTTCATGGAATATGGGGATCAGGTTGAGAAACATTACCATTATTAACAATTAAATTAAGTAACTTTATAATTGAATCAATCATATTAAATACAAAGGTAAGCCTGACCAGGTGGTGGCACAGTATATAGAGAGTTGACCTGGGATGCTGAGGACCCAAGTTCAAAACCTTGAGGTTGCTGGCTTGAGTGCGGGCTCATCTGGCTTGAGTGTGGGCTCACCAGCTTGAGTGCAGGGTCGCCAGGTTTAAGCGTGAGATCGTAGACATGATCCCATGATTGCTGGCTTGAGCCTAAAGGTCACTGGCTTGAATAAGGGGTCACTGGCTCAGTTGAAGACCCTCCAGTCAAGGCACATATGAGAAAGCAATCAGTGAACAACAAAAGTGCTGCAACAACAAGTTGATGCTTCTCATCTCTCTCCCTTCCTGTCTATCTGTCCCTGCCTGTCCTTCTTACTCTCTCTCAAAAAAATAAAATAAATAAAAGGTAATAAATATTTAAAAATCACCACTCCTTATTTATTGTACTATTATTTTTATTCTGAGGTTATTACACCTACTGTATCTGTACTTGGAAAGACTATGCAATAGTTTGCACTGCACATCTGTTCCCAGCTCTGTTCAGTGACATCACTTTGGTAGCTTGAAATCAGCCACAACGATAATATTTACACCACATAAAAAAGCAACAGAGTAAATGTTAATGATGCAGGTACAACTTAAGTGTGTGATAGCTGTAGTTATTATGTTGTGAGCAGCAAAAACACTAGGGAAACACTCTTCACATCTTTGAAAACTCTTATCTATTTCAGCAAAGAATTCACTCGTGTCATAAATGAAAGAGCTAAGTCCAACATGTCTTTGCTGTTTTCCTCATTAACATAAAGAAAAAGTATCAGCCAACATTCATGTTGGGATTGCACATGGAGAACTGGTTTGTAAACATTTGCTAGTGCCCCACTGCTTTAAATCCAGGTTTTGCCAGGTGCTGACAGGTGACTCTGTTTCAAATGCTTCTTCTCTCTAAGCCCCAGTGTCACCATCTGTAAAATAAAGACTTAATGTGTCAGATTTGATAGAGCATGAGCATCCATTTCCACCTCCCAATGTGCCTTTCCATAAAACTCCCTTGATGGGTTCCCCTGCAGCTAGAGCTCTGAAGGTAGATTCCATTCTGCCAAGTAAACACATTCACAAGAGATCTAGAAAGCAGATGTGAGGTAGAGCCCTGGTCTGCTGCTTCTGGCAGCAGTATCTCAGTGCCCTGGCTCCGATTCTTGGGCTCACAAGTAAGGCGTGGCAAGCTTTTCTCTGGCTCTTCTTAGAACTGGTGTTAGGCAGAGATGTCTAGGCTCTCACTGAGCCCCAAGGGAGACCCCCCCCCCAAAGACACAAACACAATGAAGACAGGGGCACAGATATGCACAGGTGGGCTCCCAACGCTCAGACCTGCTCCCAGGGTTCCCAGGTCAACCTAGGTCACACCCTGTGTGACATGAAGCCCACTGGCCCCCTCACAAGGCTGTAATTCCCCTCCAGGCCTGTTTTCCATGGGCAGATGTTCTCTAGGGCACTTTGACCAGCCCTTCAGTCCAGGCTAAGGCTAACTCCCCTTCTGCCCACCAAACCCTCCCCTGTTGGGTCTGAGGACAAACTTTTCCCCATCTCTTATACCAGGAATGAAGTCACACTTCAGAAGATGTCTATGCCAGTCCTTAGGGACATTTTCTACACTCAGAAGAAGGCCGGCAATAAGCCGGCAGCTCAGCCCAACAACAATGCCAACATAATCCCTACCACACCCCCAGGGATGCCCTTGTAAGATGTCCTTTCAGAATCCTGTAATATTTCTTTTTTTCCCTCCTATAATCTTTCCATAGGACCCTGACAATGGCCATACTCAGCATGGACCGTTTTCATGTCCCCATATTGGGTGTTCCCTTCACCTGGAGTGACCCGACATCCCTCCATCTCTGTGCATCTCAGCACTAGGGGTCCTTCCAAGTTTCGGTCCCAACTGAACGTGAGGTGGTGCCATCTTGCTCTTTCCAACTTCATTTGTGCTTTGCGCATCTCTATAATAAAACTTCAGCCAGTGTTCCCAGTGATACAGAACCCCTCAGCTCCCGTCACACTCTGGGTACACACAGGGAGCATGGCTACTCACACCCGCTGTGCCACACCACTGTAGGACTTCAGGGAAGCGCAGGGTCACCCTCACCCATGCTGTGTCACAAGTGTGTTACACCTGCTGGACCCTTGTCACCTGCTCCATCAACTTCTGCCATCTTGCCTTGCAAAGCAACAGAACACTTGAAACACCGGCCCAAGGGCAGCCTTCCCTTCAGACCCCACTGGATTGAGCCCCACATCAGAGTCCTTTCTCCTTCCAGTCTGTATCAGGGTTTGTCACTGGGTTTACGGTAAGTGAGCTGCTAATGTCCAGGCTCTCATAAAGTCCTTTATTTCAAGATAATAACAGGAAACAAAACTATCTTCAGTTTTGTCTATGACCCCTCTCTCCATACAGCGTCAAGAACTAGCCCAGGGGATAGGCAGGGGACGGGATGTGTGTGTTCCTGTCTCAGGCGAGAGCAGGAGAGGATGGCGGGGACCCGCTATGCTACCACTCCTGTGTCAAATGCAGAACACACAGCCTTCCCTAAGAGGCCAGCTTCTGCTGTGTGGCTTCCACAGGGCCCTGGCCCAGCCGCTCCAGGGTGTGGGAAGGCTGCTGGCCGCTGGGAAGGGTGTCTGGGCTCTGCTGCTTTCCGTCCGGCCCCTAGAGTCTCCCCAGGTCAGGAGCAGGAAGGAGACTTCGCATTACCCTCCACGTGGGGTGTATGGGGAGGAGGTCCTGGCTGATGCAGCAGCACACAGACACATTCACAAGCAAGGTCTTCTCCAGACCCAGAGGCCGGCCCTTAGCGCAGCCTCCGGGTTGCCAGGCAAGTATGGGGATGGGAAGCTACCCTGGCCATGTGCTGGCTGCCCTGGGCGTGGTGGCCATGCTGGGTGCAGCTGCAGGTCAGGACTGATTAGGCAAGCCTTATATTTTTGGTTATATTGTTCTGCACCCCCACAGACTTCCTGAGCTGTCCTCAGCCATGTCCAGTCTACCGACATGCCCATCAAAGGCAGTCCATTTCTGTTAGTGTTTCCAATCACTGGCATTTCATTATTAGAATTTCCATCTCTCTGCTTGCATTATCCATTCGTTTTGCATGCTGTCTACTTGATCCATCAGAGCCCTGAGCATCTTAATCCCAGTTGTTTTAAATTTCCCGTCTGATAACTCCAGCATCCCAACCATGTCTGAATCTGGCTCTAACACTTGCTCTGTCTCTTCAACTTGTATTTTTACCTTTTAGTATGTTTTGTAATTCTTTTTCTTGGTAGTCAGACATGATGTACAGGATAAAAGGAACTGCTGGAAATAGGCCTTCAGTGATGGGGAGGGGATCTGTTTTAGCCCTGTGATTAGGTCTCAGTCGTTCAGGGAGCTTGTAGCTCTGGACTGTGAATTGACACATGCTTCTCAGTATCTCCCCATTTGATGGGTCAGGATAGCTAGAGTGGGCTGGAGATGGCTATTTCCGTTCTCCTAGGTCAGTGTGGCTCTGGTGAACTAGTTTCTCCCAAGAACAGGCCTTATTAAGAACAGAGGACTCTGGGTATTTAAAAATGGTTCCTCTCCCCCCTCCCCTGCCAGAAGCATGAGCGGGTTTTCCTCTGCTCTTCATTCTGGGACCCTGGTAAGCGCTTGGAGGGAAAACTCACAAAGGTGTGGGAAACCCTGGTGACTGGGTCCTCCTGAAGTTTCCTCCCTCAGCCTTGTCCTCACAGAGCCTCCAGCAATTCATCAATGACAGCTCAGGTGCCCAGCCCAGCCTGGTTCCCACAGAGATTTGCTCTGGCAAGCAGAGTCTCCGCATTCACTTGTTGGTCTCTCTAATTTTGGGGTGGGGCCAGTGGTTTACCCTGTGACTCTCCCACCCCCTACCTCTCTGACAGATCTAAAAAGAGTTGTTGATTTTTCAGTTTGTCCGGCTTTTTTTTTATCAGGACGAAGTAGCAACTTGCAGCCTCTTACACAGTGGGCCAGCAACAGGAAGTGCCTCCGCATACTTACAGACACAGTTTTAGGTGTGCTTTTTTTTATTCGTCCAGGAAAATTGTCTATAGATTTTTTATCACATGCTCCGAGGAACTCTGAGCCATTTGTCACTGAGCCAGGTGGTCAGTCAATCGCAGGAGGGCCTGGGCTCGGAGCCAGAAGATGTGGCTTAGAATTCTCACATGGTTCTGAGTTACTGCATAAGCTGGACAGACCGCTTTATTCCAGACCCTTGTAAAACAGGATCATAACCCTTATCTTGTATGACGAGTGTATAACATGTTCACAGTCATGTTCACACATTCTTTGACATGCTTCCCAGCAAAAGACAGAATCTATTTTTCTTCTCTTTCTATGGACCAGCTTTGATGAGATGCTTCTAATTACTAGAGGCAAGAATGATGCCATGTGACCCCAGACTCTAGGTTAGAAAAGGGGATAGAGACCTGACCAGATGGCTTGGTTGGTTAGAGCATCGTCCCAAAGCACAGAGGTTGCCAGTTCAATCCCTGGTCAGGGCCATGTAGGAACAGATGAATGTTCCTGTCTCTCTCTCTCACTCTCTTCTCTCCTCTCTCTCTAAAATAAATCAATAAAAAAAATTTTAATAAGTGGGTGGGGGATTCAGTGTCTGTCTGGCTTTTGCTCACCCAGGACACACGCCCAGGAGTCCTGCGGCCAGGTGGCAGTCTGGCCACCTAGAAGCTGTGGTGCTGCAGAGACCAGAGGCGTGACTGCAGGGAGACAGGGAGGTGTATAAGGGACCCAGACGTTTCTGCCCCCGGCTGCCAGGTCTTTTCACCAGGAGTCAGGCATGTGGGCGAGCACCTTCAAATAACAGTTGCTCCAGCCCCTGGAACTGCCCCCACAGAGGCCAATGGGAGCAGGGACACGCTGGACCTGCTGAGCCCTGCTCACTTTGCACATTCACAAGAAAAATAAATGTGGCTATTGTTTTAAGCCACTAAGTTTTGGGGAGATTAGTTACCCAGCATTAGCTAATAACCCAACACCCTACCTACCTTCAAAAGAATTGTAAGCCTCACGTAGCACAATAACTTCTACATGGTAGGCACTCAATAAAACGGAATTTGTATGACCTGAAACTTGGACCATGTGAGCAGCTGCTGTCATGTGACAGGGTAACCTGGTCACTACCTGACAGTTCTATTTAGCTAAGCTAAGTCACTCCAGGCTTTCTGGAGGTGCACAGGGTTAGTCACCCCAGCCAAGCCAATCGGCTGTTTCTTCAGAGAGGGGTGTGTGTCCTCAAGACCAGAAACAAGCTCTGTTGGGGAAGTGCTGAGAGGGAGGGCATTCTTCTTCCTGTTGGCTATTGGCCATGATAGGCTTCCCAGGAAGGGGTGAGGGGGTCAAGGAGTGTGTGGAAGACGTGGGCTGAGGCTGAGCTGGTGACAGTGATGCTCTAACCAACCATAGCCTGCCCTCCTGCCATCTGTGCCCTGTGCCTTCATGCCAATGCTGGGGCCTCCCCTCTGTGCTCCCAAGCCCGGCTGTGCATCCTGTTATCTTTGCACAATTACACCGTCTCCCCCTCCCTGCTCCTGCTCCCTCACACCCAGGAAGTCCTTCAGGGAAAGACCTGCATGTTATGTATTCTGTAACACCAGAGCACACACGCTGGTGTGACTTCGGTGTCCCACAGGTGTATGTTGAGGGCCCTGAGAATCTCACTGAATAACTCAGGACGAGGCAGAAGGTGGCCACCAGGTGAAGTGGCCCCATATAAGCTTGCAGTCCAGGTGGCTGAGGACCAGAGTGGGAATCCTCCAACCCTCCACACCTCAGGTCCTGTTTGGGGGTCTCTGACCTGCTTTGTGCGCCATGGTCCATGACCCACCCCTGGAGGTAACCCACCCAGCGCCACCAGTGCTGCGGGACGGTGGTCCCTGGCTGGGCTCCCCGCCAGCTCTCTGCCCACTACTAGGGCCTCTGCTGCCTTGAGACCAGCATCCCACATCCCTGTGCCGTCACAGCTGGCAATGACGTTCTCAGTCTCCCCGCCTGGCTAGCTAAATAAGCCATGATCTGTCTCAGCTCTGACTGCTGTTTTCCTAGGAGGGGCCCGGACCCAGAACTCAGAGGCCATATGAAGGTGGTGCTGAAGAAAAGGCTGAGTCGCCAGAGGCCCTTAGACCATAAAGGAAGGAGCCAGGGGCCCCTCCCTAGCCTGCATTTCCTATCAGACGCTGAGCTTTACAGCAGGAAGGCCTGCCCGACAGAGCCTCGGGGCCAGCGCTGCAGCCGCCCGCCTGCCCTGGGCCTGGATGTCTGCCCGAGCAGATGGGATTTAACTTGCTGCAGGAGAAATATCTATAAAACATTAACTATCAACATAAAAGTGGGCTGTCAGACCCAGGGCTGGGCTGCTGGAGGAGCACCCAGCAACTAGTCAGTCCCACTGTGGAGACAACCTTATTGCTCACACCCATGTGTCTCTTTATTCGTCCCCCCAATCCCACCACAGGAAGACGTCAGGGCCCTTGATGTCATGGAGCTTCCCTGATGGGAAGGCAGGTAAACCTTGTGCTGTGTGTCATACGCATGGCTCACTGTCCACAGCCATGCCTCAGGGCCCACAGCCATGTCTCTGGACCCACTTCCAGGTCTCAGGGTTCATTCCCAGGTCTCAGGGTCCACTCCTAGGTCTCAGGGTCCGCTCCCATACTGGCAGGGCCTGCTCCTGAGACAGGGACCACGTCTCCGTGGGAATGGGGTGTGGCCGTAGCTGGTGCAGCTGAAGTGCAAGTCGATTGACTGCACCTGGCGTTCACTCTGGGGCTTCTCGGTAGAACTGGAAATGAGGGAGATGGGGCGATGGTGTGCCCCGGCTGTGTGGCTGATGGCTGTCCCAGAATCCTTCTTCAAAGGGCTCTCTCTGGAAACTGTATGTGCCAGGATGCCAAGGTCATGGGCTTGATGGCAGGAGTTGGGGGCACCTCAGGGGAACAGCCCCTGAAGAAGCCCTCCTGTCCCTATGGGCCTCTGCTCTTGGCCCACCTGTGCCTAAAATTTCTGCAGAGCTCACAGGGAGGAGGAGGTTGGGTGTGGGGGTCGTGTTATAGGCTGGAGGGTTTTTCTCAGTCCGCTGCTGGTCACAGCCATAGTGCTCCTGTGTGCTCCGTCCTCTGAGGGCTGAGGACAAGTCCCCCAGGTAATACTCCTTCAGTCAGAACACAGACCTCATGCTCAGACCCAGAAGACCAGGCAAGGTGAGCTGGGCAGGCTGGGGGGGCCCAACATGCCCAGGTACCCCCATGTTGAGGCATTGGGTTTTTTTCTTTCCTTCCATATTGTCCACATCCCCCTTTCTGGAGCCTGGCAGGTACCAACGTCAAGGTTATACACGGGGCACTGAACTCAAGGTGAAGCGAGAGGGAGGCTGAGTAGAACCCCACAGAGGAGCTGCGCTGAGAGCAGGCCCGTCGTGGCAATGTGAGTGGGGGACCCATACCTGTGGGCTCTGAAGCCCACCTCCCTTCCTCTGGGCACATTCAGAGACAGAACAGATAGAGCATAACAGCTGCCAACACAAGCCAGGGGTCGGGGTCCAAGGCCAGCGTCCCTTCAGAGGGAGAGTAATAAAGGGTCTGAGTGGCCATGAGAGAGGGGGACAGACAACAGAGACCTGAGCAGGAGGGCTTAGCTCCCTGTGACCAGCAGAGGAGGGTCCTATGAGGAGTCCCCCAGGACCAGGGGGTGAGATGGGTGGGGTGAAGTAAGCATAGTGGGACCTTCCCAGCAGGGCTTCCACGTGGGCTGGTAGATGTCACCTGGAAACAAAGAGTTGTGTGGGTGGGCTTTGGGGCTCTCTGTGTGCTTGATAGACAGATGCAGTAGTAACAAGACCACTAAGAGCAGATGTGGGGGGTAGACGGGGGGTGTGGGTTGGTCTGTGCATGTGCACCCCCACCTCACACATACATACACCCTGTCGGCATGGGATCTGCAGGAGGGCAGGCAGCTACCATGATGCACCTATTGTATCCCATGGAGGTGCAAAAGAAGAGAATCTGTCTCCATAGAGAGGCATCTCTTGTCTGGGAAGGACACCCCTATCCCCACGCCAGACACTAAGGGGATAAGCAGGGTGAGTAAGCACTAGACAGTGGCTGTGTCACCCTGGCTGTGGTGTGAGTAACGGGGCTAAACAGTGCCATGGGACACACAGAAGGCACACGGGGCACGTGAATCTCTTTCTTCAGGGCGTGGTGTGAATCATAGCCGTCATTTCCCCGATGGGAGCATCCATAGATGTTGGAGGCCTTTCTTCCTAGAGACAGTGATGTTTTCCTGCTGCCTGGAGAGGATCCATGTAAATTCAAGTCTCCCCCAGTGTCACTGGCAGCCCCCAGGAGGTCTGGAAAGTGAAGTGGGTCTACCCAGTACAGGGATGTTGACGGAGAAGGACAGGGATCAAGCATCCAGGCCTATATACTTAACACAATCTCTCCCTGCCTGGGGCTGCTGGTTCTATTTCTGGAAATGACCAATGGACTGCTGTCATCCCAGAGATCTGGATGATTGCTTGAAACTCTTGGTTTGGAGATCTACCCTACTCCCCCAAAAGAGCTGAGTCAGCAAATGGAAGTGATGAGGCATGCTTTGCTGGAGTTGATGCCGTGTGTGTGTGTGTGTGTGTGTGTGTGTGTGTGTGTGTGTGTGTGTGTGTAAGGATCCTGCTCAGCATGGCCAGAGAGGGTGAGGAAAGGAAAAGAAAAAGTGACCCATCCAGGGTCCCCTGTGCTTTGGGCCAGGCTCGAACCCTTCTAGGGACAGAACAGGTTCCCTGGCCTGGCTCAGTGCAGACAGGGAGAGGGGTAGAAAAGAGGGAGGGACGGGTTCAGCCTGAACACTCATAAAACCTCTTCGTCTGAGTGTTTATGGGCCCAGGTCCCTGCGGTAAGCCTTTAAAGTCAAGTAGCAGACTACCATGTGTTCATAAGATCCTCTCTGTCTGTAATGTACTGCCCCAGCAACAGTTCCTCCCAGGCCACTGCAGGCCCCTCCCACATCACAGCCACTGGGAGATGGGGAGGCAGGGGTCTGCAGAATCCATCCCAGGGTTGTGGTGAGCGAAGGCTGCTCCTAGACCGGGGTTATCCAGCCTCCAAGGACCCTCCACCTTCCCCAACTAGCTTCAGCCCTACTCCCTAGTGGAGGGTAGGTGGCCCTGGTGACATCCCAGGATCCCCAACCTAAGTCCCAGCTTGCCCAGGGACATATTTCCAGGGAGAGCGGGAATGTGTGTGAAGAAGGGCTGCCCGATAAAACTCTTACTGCTGCAATGATGAATCCCAAGTGAGACAAACACGGAAACAGACAGAGAAGCCGAGGTCACGCATATAGTTATGCTCCCCTGGCCCACTTCTGATGCACAGATGTGGACCCTCAGCATTCCTGCTTCCCCAGCTCCCAGAGCACCCCACCCCACACGTCACCTCATTCGGTAGCTGTTTCCCAAACCACTGGCCAGGCCTCTCACCTGCCTCCCCACGGAGGGTGTCATCCCGCACCCTGGAACTTGAGGCTCTGGTCTTCATTCCTTTGTTGCCCAAACCAGGCATTCGGGTTCTGACCTTGCCCACTAGGCCCGTCCACGCTCACCTCTCACCTCGTCCTCAGCAACCTGCCTCCTGTTACTAATCCCGTGCTGTCATGACCCTTTAACCTGTTAATGATAGAGCATTTTTCTTCTCAGGTTAGACCCTTGTATCCACATACAGCAGGCCTTGGGCACAGAGTCAGGCAGAATTGGACCTGGTTTCCGAGATACAAGCTGCAAAGCTCCAGGGAGCATGGGGTGGGGTGGAGGGGTTGGTGCATCAGGTAAATCTTCTTGGAGCCCCACTGGGAGAGAGTCAAGTTAAACAGAGCAAAGAGCTCTCTGCTATGTCCCCGCTCAGCAACTAGAAAGGAGACCCCTGAAGTCCTGCTGCCCATGCACCTCCCATCCCAGAGCTTTCTGGGAAGTGCCTGGCACTTTGGTGGTGGGGGCAGAGGACTTGCACTTGGCCCTGGGCTTCTCTCTCTGACCTCCATCCAGTTCCTGCTTACATAAAAAGTTACTGTGAGTATCCTACAGGAACATCCCTGTGAAAAGGTTTTGTTTCCATATGATAGAGTCCACTTTGAAAATATATGTGAAAAAACATCTTCTTCACAATTAAAACTCACAAAATATACTACTCACAAAAATTAGGGGATATTTCAAAATAAATATGAAGCAATAAAAAAAGCAGTTGATTTATTTTTATTAAACAAGAACATCAGAAAAGTAAATGTAAGTCAAAGAAAATTGTTTGATTATGCAGATGAGATGCAAAACCAACTATTATTTCATTGGTGAAAATGCACTATACAAAAGGCTGAAAGTACTGGAGTATCTACACATTCCCTGATCCCCTAATTTTTGTGAGCAGTGCATTTAAGATGAGTCATAAAAAAGAAAGTGAGAGAAAAAACCATAAAACTTAATAATGGACATAAATGAAGACCCAATTAAAGGGAATATACACTCTATTGCAGGGGTTGTGAACCTTTTTGGCTGAGAGAGCCATGAACACCACATATTTTAAAATGTAATTCCGTGAAAGCCATACAATGTTTAACACTAAATACAAGTAAATGTGTGCATTTTATGTAAGACCAACACTTTTAAAGTACAATAAGTCTCTGAATTCTTTTTAATAACATCGTTATGCTGCTGCTAACCGATGATGAATAAAGTACTTCTTACCATTAATGCGACTTCTGGTGCTGCATGGTTTTGCTGAAGGCTTTGTAGTCTGGTTGATACATGGTGAGGTTAAGCTTCATGCAGGCGTTGAGACTTCAATCTGTTAAACGTGATCATAGGTTGGTCTTAACATTCTTTAGATGTGAGAAAGACTGCTCACATGCATACCTAGAACCAAACATTGTCAGTACAGCAATACTCACATGCTGCAGTGTGTGGTATGTGACAGGAAGTGCGTTCCAAATTTTGATAATCACCTGGTCTGTGGCTTGAAGTGTTTTCATTTCTCCCCATTTGTGTTAGCTTGCCAACTATGCTTGCTGTCGTGCAAGTCTTTCCACATCTTCATTCAGTGACTTGAACTTATTCACCCACATGTCTGAGGCCTTCAGGTCAGCAGCTTGTAGCTAAAAATCTCTGATGGAGACACTGGGGATGTAACTACTCAGGTCGGTGCTGTCCACTGCACACTTGTGTGGATGGGTGCTGGACTTAAAAAGACGAGTGTGCTCACAAAATTCTCCAAAGCACACTTTGATTGATTGCTGAAGATCAAGATGTTGAGCAGGGTCACTGGCTGTGCACGCATCTTTAAAGTCTCCCAGTTTTTCAAAGTATAGTAAACGACCTGTTTCAATGTCGGCAATGAAGAATTTCAGCTTGTTTTCAAATGCAAACACTGCTTGTTGAAGGGATAAGACTGTATTTCCAATGCCTTGCATTTTCACATTGAGCTGGTTCAGATGTTCAGTCATGTCCATGAGATAGTAGAACTTCAGGAGCCACTCAGTGTTAGCTAACTCAGGATGCTCGACATTTTTCATTTCAAGAAAAGTTCGGATTTTGCTCAGACCAGCTGCAAAACGGCTAAGCACGTTCCCTCTTGACAACCAACGCACATTGCTGTGCAGAAGCAGACTAGGATAATTATTCCCAACTTTATCTAGCAGTGTTTTAAACTGGCGATCATTTAAAGCTCGGGCAACACTAAAGTTGACCACCTGAATGACCAGCAACATCACCTCTCCAAGCTGCTCGCCACACATCGGAGCACAAAGCATGTAGGATGCAGTGAAAACTTAGGATGGGTCTCTTTTCATGTTCACAAAGAAGCACTGCAAATCATCTGTTTTTCCCCACCATGCATGGAGCACCATCAGTACACATCAAAATAAGTTTATCCATCAGTAGATTTTTTTCTTTAGTGAACTCAGTGAAAGACTTGAATAAATCCTCCCCTCTTGTTGTCTCTTTCATAGGTAAAACAGCAAGACTCTCCTCATGTAGTGTGTCATCAACAGCATACCTTGGAATCATGCTGAAGTGGGATAAATGGCTTACGTCTGTTGACTCATCCAAAGCAAGAGAAAAGAATGGTGCTGCATTTATGTCCTTCACTTGTGTTGCCTCAAATTTTTTTTTTTTTTTTTTTTTTTAGAGAGAGGGATAGATAGGGACAGACAGACAGGAACAGAGAGAGGTGAGAAGCATCAATCATCAGTTTTTCATTGCCATTATGACACCTTAGTTCATTGATTGCTTTCTCACATGTGCCTTGACTGCGGGCCTTCAGCAGACTGAGCAACCCCTTGCTGGAGCCAGCGACCCTGGGTCCAAGCTGGCGAGCTTTTGCTCAAGCCAGATGGGCCCATGCTCAAGCTGGTGAGCTCGGGGTCTCGAACCTGGGTCTTTCGCATCCCAGTCCGATGTTCCATCCACTGCGCCACCACCTGGTCAGGTTGTGTTGCCTCAATTTGATTTGCCATCATGATGGTACAATCATGAACAGTTCTTGCTGACAGAGGCATGTCTTTTATTCGTTTGATTATCTTGTCTTTATCTGAAAAGTCGTCAAAAAGTTCATTGGCAACATCAAGCATGAATGTTTTGGCATACTCCCCATCTGTGAATGGCTTTCCATTTCTTCCAATTGCTAAAGCACCAACAAAGCTAGCTGAACTTTAGTCACCTTGTTGGGTCCAAACACGGAGTTGCTGCTGACTAGCTTGCACTCTGCACAGTAGCTCTTGACACACTTTCTTCCTGCTATCCTTTCTAGATATTTCGATGCAAATGTAGTATGGTGTGTGTTGAAGTGCCGCTTTATATTTGATCATTTCATCAACGCAATTTTATCATTGCATATTAGACACACTGCAGAACCTGCTCTCTCCACAAAGGCGAATTCCTCTGTCCATTCCTGCTGAAAAGTACGATACTCCTCATCTTTTTATTTTTTAGCCATTTTCTTTGTCAAAAGGGTTTCTGCAATTAGCTAGCTGACTACTTGATTACAAGGAGGGAAGTTTACTTCCTGACCTCACAACGACCTCTGTACATTAGGCATTATCCAATAGAAATTTGGTGTTGTCCTGGAGGACAGCTGTGATTGTCTCCACCCACCCGCAACCATGAACATGAGCGGTAGGAAATGAATGGATTGTAATACATGAGAATGTTTTATATTTTTAACGTTATTTTTTTAAAAATATTTTATTTATTGATTTTAGAGAGGGGGTTGGGGAGGAGCGGGAATCATCAACTCCCATATGTGCCTTGACCGGGTAAGCCCAGGGCTTTGAACCTGCAATCCCAGTGTTCCAGGTTGATGCTTTATCCACTGCGCCACCACAGGTCAGACTTTTTTTTTTTTTTAAAGTTTTGTCTGCAAGACAGATGCAGCCATCAAAAGAGCCACATCTGGCTTGCGAGCCATAAGTTCCCGACCCCTGCTCTATTGGGAGATCTCAATGTTATGAAGATATCTGTTGTGGAAACTATAAATTCAGCACAAACCCAATAACAATCTCACTGAGATTTCTGATAAAAATGAACAAGATGATTATTAATATTCACACGGGAAAAAATGCACAAGAAAAGACAATTTTGAAAAAGAAGAACAGTGAAGGAGAACATACATCCTGCCAGAAATCAGAATGTATTTTAAAGTCATAGAATTAAAAACAATATAGTAAGTATGGTTGGCATAAATAAGCATTTGTAAAAATAAAGGTAAATAAAACAAGAAAGGAATAAAACACTCCAACAACATATGAATAGACAGACAAAGGGAATAGAACAGTGAATACAGAAACAGACCTTTGAATATATAGGACTTTAGTGTATAATAAATTCAATTTAAAATGTTGAGAGAAATGACTGCAAAAGCTGAAAATCAAGTTTGATCCCTACTTTGCATGATTTACAATACAAAACTATAGTTTATTTAAAGAGCAAAACATTAAAAAAGTACAAAAGAATTAGAAGACTTAGCAGTTTAGTTTTGTGGTTCTGAGATAGAGGAAGCTTGTGAAATATATATTTTTTGTAGACATAGACAAAGTATTCTAAAATATATTAAAAAGTGTAGAGAAACTAGAATAGGTAAGAATAATTTTGTACAGAAAAATTAAATGCGAATCAGTCTACCCAATTTTCCAGATGTTGTTATTGTTTAATTGGGTACAGGGTTTCTGATTGGGATGATTAAGAGGACCTGAAAATAGTGGTGGTTACACAATATTGTGAATGTACTTCACATCACTGGATGTTAAAACCAGAACAGGTGAAAAATGGTAAATGTTATTTTTTTGTCTATTTTGTCCCCTCACACACACATGAAAAAGTGAGGAGATTTTATCATTGTGTTTTTTGCTGACAGGTAGGACCTACCTAACCTACAAGGGCAGGATAGGACAAAACCTACCTTTTGTTTAAAAACTTTCTCACCCCAGTCAGCACCAAAACAGAGGTGACAAGACATCTGGCTGTAGGATCCAGCAGCTGTGCTGGACGAGTGGGAGCCTGCGCATTCTGTGAGCATCAGCTTCCCTGGCACCCCGGATTCTGTATACTCTGGGCTCCACTTCCAGGAGCCCTGTAGTACACAGAGCCACAGAAGGTCCCGGCCTCCTGTATCTGTCAGCACACCCATGATAGAGGTAGTTCCTATGTGGGCACAGATGACAAAACATTTACCAGCAAAGAGGAAGTAGCTGGGTAGTCTGCGGGGTAACTTGTCACTGATGGCTTGCCCCATCCCAGTCTCTGGATTCCACATGTCCCCGTTTTAAGCCTGACCCATGCAGCTGAGGTCTGCATCACAGTCTGCCAGGCAGGCAGCCCTGCAAACCAAGCCATGACAACAAAACAGCCTTTGGCTCCTACGAAGATTTTATACAACCTTCCAGACTTGCACAGCCCACAGCTTCTGCCCAGCCCATATGCTCTAGGAAATACAGGAGCAGTAAATCAGATTAATCTTACGAAGGCTCCCGAACTTAATGGGCACATGTACTCCATCAAAAATGGCTACAAGGCGGTGGGCTTTTACATGAACCGCATTTTCCCACTGATTTTCACTCTAAAATTAGAAATGAGTTCTTCTGGAGAAAAATAATTGGCCATTTAGATGTGATTTTTGTTCCCAGCTTTATTGAGGTATAATTAACAAATAAAATTGTATATACTTAGAGTGTACAATGTGATGATTTGGTATAAATACACATTGTGAAATGATTACTACAATCAACTTAATAAACACATCTGTCACCTCAAATATTACTTTTTTTTGGGGGTAGTGAGAACGCTTAAGACCTATTTTCTTAGCCAATTTCAAGTATACGATGCAGTATTGTTAACTAGAGTCACTGTGCTGTGTGCTAGGTCCTAGGATTTATTTATTTTATAACTGAAAGTTTGTTCCTATGATCATATATCTCTCCATTTCTTCCAGTCCCTGGTAACCACCAATCTGCTCTCTGGTTCAATGAATTTGACTTTTTTCTTACATTCCACATGTAAGGTTTACCACACAGTACTTGTCTTTCTCTGTCTGGTGTATTTCACTTAGCATAATGCCCTCCAGGGTCATCCATGCTGTTGCAATTATCTTCTTTTTGTCAGAATAATATTCCATTGTAAATATATAGGATGCACTATAAATATTTATTATCATATATCTCACATTTTCTTTATCTATTCATCTGGCAGGGAACTTAGGTGGATTCCTTGTCTTGGTTATCGTGAATGGTGCTGCCATGAACACGAGGGTATAGACACCTCTTTGAGGTCCTGCTTGCATTTGCTTTGGTTATGGACCCAGAAGGAGGATTGCTGCATCAATGGTGGTTCTATCTTTAGTTTTTTAAGGAACCTCATGCTGTTTTCCATAATGGCTGTACCAATTATATTTTCACCAACAGTGCACAGGGCTCCTTTCCTCCACATCCTTGCCAACACTCATTATTTCTTGTTTTTTGTTTGTTTGTGTGTATATGTTTATTTTTATAATAGCCATCCTGATCATCCCTATTGATCACCCCTGATGATAAGGAATGTTGAGAACCTTTTCATGTACCTGTTGGCCATTTGGATGTCTTTTTTGGAAAAATATCTATTCAGCTCCTTGCCCATTTTTAAATCGGATTACTGCTTTTTTCATCTATTGATTCCCGAACCATTTTTTTTCTCAGTTCCTCTGAGCACTTTATTATAGAAATAGCTTAGAAAGACTTGGCCTTCCTAAGACTTGGTTGGCCATTTATTTGTCCATCACACATTTATGGAACACCTACAATACACCTGTCACTCACAGTATCATGGTGAGCAGAGCAGGTATAGCACTTGCCATCACGAAGGTCTTGTGGGAGAGTCAGGCATTAGACAAATCACACAAATGTATATACACAATAAGGAAAAAAGTAGGTAAAAAGTCAGAGCATTAAACAAGGGGCTGTGACCCCTAAAAAACCACACTGAGGCAATAAGGTATTAGCCAAGGTCTGAGACATTATTTATCAATTAATTTATTCCGTTGTTCTCTCAACAGGTATTTGTTGAGTGTTGACTATATTTCAGGCTCTGTTCTACACTATGGAGATGCAGGGGTGAAAGAGCCTGCCAAGATTCCCAGCCTCATGACGCTTCCCTCTAGTCACAGTTCATGAGTGGAGTTGGGGTCATGAGGAGAGCAGTCAGAGGGAGAGCAGGAGCCAGGGGCCTGAGGCAGAAAGGAGCATGGCACCCTCAAGGGACAGCCATGTGCCATCCTACTGGAACCCAGAGAGGAAGAGAGAGGCAGCTACAAATTCAGCTGGACTGGTAGACAGAGGCCCAGCTCGGAGCCTGGTGACTTAGGATGGCAATAGTGCAATGACTTATATGTGTCTGCGCTAACAGTTCCATTCCCAAACACAACCCACTGGTTTTATGTTCAGTGAGGAAGGCAGCTGTGCTGGGCTTGACAAAGTGCTAGATGCTTCGGAGTTGCAGCTGAAATGGGCGTGGCTTTTCCACGTGCATGTAGAATTCTCAGCAGCTTGAGCAAGCCAGCCACCACAAGGCGGACTCAAAGGACACCTGCATTCTGCAGAATTCTTCTGTGTTGTTCCTTTGCGGAGGTCTTTCACTTGACTTAACAGTGCCACCTACTAACTTGTGACCATGGGGAAATGTAGGTACCCACTCCGAGCCTCAGATTCTTCGGGTCCTGTGTGGGATGATAATACCCATATGGCAGGATTGTCGTGATGACTCATTGAATGAAATGAGAAAATGGATGTGAAATTGCCCAGCATGGTACCCGGAACTCAGGGGACATTCAGCACCAGTGTTATTCCTGCCTGTTTACCCCTTATTCAATTTGGAGTTTTGTTAAGTGAATTTCTGTTAAGCAAGGGATGTCTGTTCTCAAATTACAGTAACTGCTTGTTTCCGGGGCAAGAGGTGATTAACAAGACTTACTCTTGCAGTGGTTCAAGGCCAGCCAGGGGAGATGGCAGAGAGGGTCCGTTTTGAGCTGTTGGAGTGAGACTTCATTCTGGAACAAAGGAGCAACAATGATACAACCCAAGCCATTGTCTTTCCCTCTTTTGACGGGGGACCAAAGTCATGTGCAAGTATGTATGCGAGATCACTCCATGTGACCAAGTCAGCTTGAAAGCCGGTGCCTCTGAACGCCAGCCTCAAAATAAAATAATTGCATACAGACATTCCTTTTGATCACATTCTAATACTGATTTACAAGTCTGCTTCCTTGTAACCCCACAGAAAGCCCTAATCATGGAGCACATACCAAAAATTAGAATTCTGGCTGTGGAGGAGTGGGTGTCTGCTAAGGAGGCATGTGTGCAGGGGCAGTGAGTGGCGGCTTTCTGGGTTTAGCTCTCCCTTCCCAAATTAGGCACTCCATGTGGCTAGTGGGACATTTTCATCCGAACGGCTCGGGTGAGCACTGGAGGCAGAAGACAATTTTCTTGTGGTTTGCTCGAGGCCAGGCAGTTTTTCCATTCTGTTCTTTTATTATGATCATGATTACTTCATTACCTACCCCTGATGGGGTTTCTTTGGGTCCCAGTCTGTTTTTAATAAGAAGCAGACTAAAAACAAAGTTTCGGTTGTGTTTGAAATCTTCAGCCTTTTTTTTCTTTTCCTGAAATAATAGGTTCAAGAATTTTATTTGTCTTCTGAAGTTCTGAGGTTGGCTCGTAAATACTCTGACCCAAGTCCTCTGGGGAGCGGGGAAGTGGCACTTAGAATACCATCAACAAATGCAGATTCCTGGGCCCTGCCCCCCATCTGCTCAATGTGGAGCTCCAGGTGAGGCCTGGGAAGCTGCACTTTGAGCAAACGTTCCAGGTGATTCCTGTGCATGTTGAAGTTTGAGAACAGGGTCAGGGAGGAAAACTTCATCAGCAATATTTCTTTCTAATTGCCATATAATTCAAATACCATAAAATTCATCATTTTAAAGTGTACAATTAGGTGGCTTTCAGTAGAGTCACAAGGCCATGCAGCCAGCACCGATTTCTTGGCATTCTAACCTCCTACAAAGAAACCCCGTACCTGTAAACAGTTAGTCCCACTTCCTCCCTCTTCCAGCCTCTGGCAACCATGAGTCTATTTCCTGCTCCTGTGCCTATTCTGGACATTTGCTATAAATGATATAATAATTTATGGCATTTTCTGTCAGGCTTCTTTTACTTAGTATAATTTTTTCAAGGTTTATCTATATGGTCATATGTATTAGTACTTCATTTTTGTTGCTGAATAATATTCCATTAGAAGGATATATTTCATTTTATTTGCCCATTAATCAGTTGATATCAATCAATATTTACTGAGTACCATTTATGGGCAACATAGTCTGCTGGGGTGCTCAGAGGTTGAAGAGGTGTCCTCCAAATAGTGCAGGAAATCAACAAGAGGAGATGCGGGGACACCATCAAGCACAAAGCAGAATGAATGAATGAATGGGAGGCCACATGCATAGGGAAGGAAAGTTAACTTGTAGAGGCAGCATGGTGCCCAGCTGGGTGGTGGTTGGCACTGCCCAGGTTCAGAATGAGAAGTGACTGTCGCTCAGCGCAGTGCAGGGGCCTTTACTGCAAGTTGGGTCTGGGCTCTGGGGTTCCAGAGATGAATCAGATATGACCCACCCCCACGGAACCCATAGACTACGAAGAAGGCAACACGTGGACCTAGATTATGGCTTAATATAGCATAGTGGAGGGAGAGGGCCGGGAGAGGGCCGGGAGAGGGGGAGGGAGGAAGTCCCCTTCCAGCTCAGGGTTTGGGACAGATGGAGGAGGCAGCATGGCACTGGGTGTGGCGGCTTGGTTAGGACTCACATGGAGATAGACAATGGGAGCAAGTCCTAGAAAAGGTCGGGGACAGCAATGTCTGAGACAAGCTCAGAGACAGAGTTCCAGGACACCTGTTTGACTTTAGCCAATTGCTTTCAACCCTAGCTGCATATCTGCATCACCTGGGGCTTAAAAAGAACCCACAAACCCGTCCCAAAGCCTGGGTTCTGCCCATAGAGTTCTATTTTAATTAAATTACTTTAAGGTGAGCCCAGGCAGAAGTATTTATTAAAAGTTCTCCAAGTGATTCTAACGAGCAGTCAGAGTTAAGAACCACGAACTCATGGTATTCAAGGAGAGACAGAGGGCACGAGCATGGAGCATCAAGTTGGGAGTGGATGTTAGACAGGTTGACCACATCATTTATTGTCCAATCTGGGACACATTTTTTGCATAAAAGGGTGTGCTCTTATTAATTATGCCAGAGCAGCAGGTAGAAACGAGACTGCCCTGCACAAATACAGGCTGTAGATTTGAACTTCACCTCATCAAGAGTGGGAGCCAGGGAAGGTTTGGGAGCAGAACACTGACGCCTAGTAAAATTGGTGCTTTAAGGAGAAGAAGGAAGCAGCAGGCTCGGGTGGACAGACTGGCAGACGGCGGCTGCAGGCAGGAGGGCAGAGGGACGTGGGGAGCACTGAACTGGGAAAATGAAAAGGCAGATAAAGCGTGAGAAGTCCGTACAGTTCCCTCTGCTCGTTTGTTAACCATGAGAACTCCGGGAAGCCTCCTGGGAGAGGCTTAAGAGGATGGTGTGTCCAGTTGTCCTAGTGCCCTGCTCTAACATTCCTGGGAATTTCTGGATCAGCAGGACATGCTGCTGGCCAGGCCTTTTCTCTCCCTTTGTCTCCTGCCTGACAGCTTATCAGGTGAGATATACACCTGTCCACCCAGCCTGAGGCCAGAAACTAGATGTGTTTGGCTTCGAATGTGAGAACTTGGTCCAGCCTCTGTGCATGGGCACTCTTCTTCTCAGGGTCGGGTGGGTATGGGGCACCCAGCCATTGCCTTCCATGTCGCCTGACCCTCAAAGCAGACGGTATTGGCCCAAGACCTGGAGTGGGGGGAATAAGAAGCAGAACTCCTCTTCCCCCAACCCTGGCTGTGCTTCCTAACGGAATACATACGGAGGGGCTCTCTAATGCCAAACACGTGGTCCCCAGCTGGGCTGGGACAGGGGAGAGGGAGGAGGAAGGAGAGGAAGCTGGGGAGCAGAAGGACCAGCCCCCAAGCACTCCGGCCTCCTTCATTTTTCTCTTCTTTCCATCTGGGAAAAATATATTTAAATTTATCTCAAAAAATCTCAGAACATCAATATGTAAATACATGTCAACCTGCCCACCCTTTGCATTCACGGTGGCCAAGGAGGACATTGGCTGCCCAGACGTCCCAACCCAGCTCCTGCCATGGCCCTGAGTTGATGAGATAGGTGCCTCCCTGGCCCAGGCAGCGGGGGACAAAGTGCAGTCATCTCTGGCCTGGAAAGGAAGTCCTCCCTGTCCTTGGACCTAAGCAGCAATCACAGCCACACCTGGGCCTCATTAGTAGTGTGAAAGGTCAGCTGTGGTCACATAGCCCGGGGGCTGGGACCAGAGAGGGAAGTCCGTTTCTCAGTTTCTCACAAGAGAGGCTTCCCTGAGGAAACTTTGCAATAAAATCTTCAGTGCTGAAGGCTCGCGCTATCAAGAAGTCGATGGTCCCAGCGTCCTCATCTGGAGAATGGGTGCACGGCAGTCTGGTAGGTCAGAACTTTTTTTTCTTGTTAATTCAAGGTGCCCTTCTTTCCCTAGACCAGCTGTATGAAGATTATGGAGTCTATAATCATTGGCCCTTTATACAACATCAGGGTGGTTAACACTTTTGCAAACTGGTAAAAAATCTGGCGGCACTGGTCCGCGGACGGGCAGTTGAAAACCAGTGATCTAGACAACTGAGTAGTCCCTTGAGGGACCTCTCTTGGTTAAGCTAGTGTGCCTTGATTTCCCAGGGGAAAGGGCAGGACAGGGTCCAGGGGACCGGACTAAGGCAGGTTTCTCTAAGTGCCTGCATGCGGGACAAGCGAGTCCAACTAACACTCAGGAAGAAAGGAATGGAGACAAAGGCCCCTCCATGTTGAAGCTGGAATTCCACGGATGAAGTTTGGAATGAGTGTTGAGCCAGAGGCCCATCGCCCCTAAGGGGATGGCACCAGCAAGAAGGGAGGGTCAGAGTTGGTGACCTGGCTTAAACTCAGGGTCTCTTTGAACCTAGGCCCCGAGTGTGGCTGAGGACAGACGCCTCCCTGAAGTCAGCTGACTCTGCCATGGTCACACTCAGCTTGAGAACATGGCTGAACTTGGAAGTGTGACATATAAGAGTGGTAACCTTGGAGCCTGACTGGGCAAGGGGCAGGCCTAGCGGCGCATGACCCCAGCAGGCTTCACAAGATCGTTTCCATAGAGATACCATAGTGCTGTGCCGCTGCACGGGAGTCAGGGCCTCGAGGTGTTCTGGCTTCTCTCCCATTGCCATTTACTCCCCTAGGGCCCCGGATGCCCCCAGTTTCCTTGGGGGAGTGGGCACATATCAGTGAGTGTGGAATGAGCCTTGGGGTGCCAACAATTATTGAGTAAATCAGAGAGAGATAGAATTTGTGTCCCAAATTGGTGAACTGTTTGCTTAGGAAAAAATCCAGAAAGTTATACAATGATAAGTCATTAGTTATTGCCTCTAGTTGGTAAGGTATCAGGTGATACCATTCTTTTTTTCTTTTTATTTATCTGTATTTTAGACTTTTCTCCTACAGTGACCATAAGGGATTATTAAAAACACTTTCATGGTGTTTCAAAAAAGAATAATTATTTAGAGGTCCCAAGAGAAACTTTTATGATGACTGCTTTTATCTGTCCCAGGAGGTGGGGGAGAATACGTTATGTTTTGGAAAGATTTTTCTTAATTCCATGTGGTTGAAGCAGAGGAGTTAGGTGCTTAGAGGTGTCTGTTCAACTCTTTGGGGAAAAAATCAGTGAGCAGAATCAGCAGAGCAGAGTGTGGCTTGCAGTGATGGAAGAGACCGGGTGCAACTGCACAGGGCCTATACAGCATAGTATGTACATAGTAAAGTTGGGGTTTTGCGAGGCCCTTCAGAAGTCAGGGCCAAGGCACACGCCTGGCGTGCCCGCCGTTAAATCTGCCTCTGGCCACAGTGGACTAGTTCAAGGAGCAGGGAGGAGACTCAGCAGGCGTGGAGCTTGGTTTCTAGTCTATGAGGGCTATGTGGGACAGTGGGAGCCCAGGGCCCCTAAAGCACAGAAACCACAAGGGATAAGCCATAGGGCAGGCCATAAAAGGAAGGTGTCTGCAGCACAGCCATGAATGGGGTGTCCTAGGAGATGCTGCAATGAAATGACCTCAAACTTCAGTCAACAAAGATGTTTTGTCCACTGGTTATTATGTCATCCTAAACAAGAGGGGAGATGCAGTGCGGTGAGTGGCAAGGAGAGAAAGGTGTGACAGCTTATCCAGCCAAGAGGCTCCACAGAAAGGAGATAATCAGGGCACATGTGAGGCCAACAGGCATGCCAGTTTGGGAGGGTGGGTTCCAGCTGGTGTAGACATGAGGCATCAGTGGAGGTCTGGCTGGTGTAGACATGGCAAGGGGAGGGGAAAGTTCAGCTCAGAGGCAGAGGGACTTTGGGGAAGGAGGAGTGTGAACTCAGGTCCTGGTCCATAGTATATATTTGTGCAAATTACAAAAAGTTACCCCAACTGGGTAAATGCCACCTTGCACTAGGGAACATGAATAAGTGAATTGTGAGCTGGATTTTCTACCCCTGAGTGGCTCATTTGGCTAGCTGCCCTTGTTCAGTAAATGTCCTATGTGTTTGTGCCCAGAGGCTCTGGGTGGCCACAGTACAGGTGTGGATGTTGTTTGTCCACAAATGACCAAGTTTGTACTGGGAAGGACAGAAGCAGGATGTGGTACCATGTGAGGAGACCCGCACAGTGCAGAGCATGGTATAGGGTCCAGTGGAGTGGGTTGAAGTCCAGGGCAGATTCTAAGGTCAATGGTGAGCTGGAGTGTGAGGCAGGGAAACTGAGGCAGAATCCTATTTGTAATAGAGGTGACACTGCAGGCAAATGGATGGGGATGTGACTTTGGGGAAACCACATCTCTGACCCCGAGACTCATTCCTGACCCCTCTGGAATGTCCTGACTGTGGAAGTCCTGCCTGATTTGGTGGGAGGAGATCACAGCCAAGGCAAGCAGTGGGAGCCTCAGTGAGCCCCATTGGGAGTCAGAGATGGGCAGGAGCAGACCTACTAATCGCTTCAGCTGTTCTTTATTCTTGGGCATGCTTTCGAATAATCTGTAGAGCTGGCTGGACCCCCCTTCTGAGTGTCTGATTCAGTAGGCCTGGGGGCGGGGATGGGGGGACCGCAGATCTGCCTTTAGTATTGCTAACAAGTTCCCAGGGGATGCTGGCTCTGGTGGGCCAGTGGCTACACTTTGATGCCCACTGCTCCATGAGCCGTTCCGGCCTCCTAAAACACAGGCCTTCTCCAAGCACTGGCCAGCATCTGGTTTTTGCCTACTCCTCTTTGTCAGCTCTGGGTCCCTGGAGAGTTTCCTCACCCACCATCCCTCCCTCTGAAGCTGTGGTGTGAACCCCGCTTCCTGCTGGGATTTACTCCCTTTCTTCTGTTCTCCAGTCTCTGGGGGAAGAACTGGACACTCCCCTTTGGGCTGTGGGAAGGGCCTGGGTCATCCTTTGATATCTGGCTGCTCCTGGAGCCTCAGTGCCCCCAGAGACCCAGGGAGTCTGGACCCTGGTTTCCAGGCCCCGATGGGCAGGTGTAAGGGGTCAGAGCTTAGTTACTGCAGAGGGTGACTGTTCCCCCTAACGTCCCGATGGAGCCTGAAATCAAACCCTTTCACTGGAAGAGCCAAGTTCTAGATCTCCCGCGGCCTATGCACTGGAACACTCCTGGCACTCTCAGGGTGTCGGTTTCTCCAACTGTAAAGTGAGGCCATCCCAGAGAGTCCCCAAGAGCCTGTCCAGGTCAAATGTTCAGAACTCTGAGGAGGAAGATGAATCAAAAAGAAGAGAAGACTCAGGGTTTGCTGGAAAGGGGTGGGGAGAAGGTGATGTCAGCTGTGGTGAGCTGGGCCTGGGAAGGCAGCTGAGTCACTGGGCATGACAAGAGTGGATGGGGAACCAGGGGAAGCTGGAATGGGGAGTCATGTGGTCAAACCACTGGCGAGGGGGCTGGGGCTGGTAGTGGGGTTGGGCTTTGGGGACAGTGGGGTTGCCTAGTGGTGTGGGTTAGCCACTGGCTGAGGGGGCGGGGCCTGTGGGTCGCCCAAGGCCCCAGCTGGATCATCAAGGCTCTGGGCTCTGGAGAACTGCAGCCATGTGGGAGTGGCCATGGGGCAGGAATGGCTGAGGGGGCCCTGGCCCCGTGGCTGAGTGATGGGAGGCCTCTGGGTAACCAGGCCCTGGAGAAGGTCCCCCCACCCCCCTGCAAGGAGCCTGCCTGATCTTTTCGGCTCTGGGCTCCAGTCCTGGGGCCACTTCACGGCTGTGTTCCTGCTTCTCTGCTGACTCTTAGTGACTTGTAGACTGGGATCAGGACTCACCCTGTGATGGCCACCGTGCACAGCTTAGCTTAGCATGGTCAGGGTACATAGTGCGGACCCTCTCAACTCTCCCTCTGACCGAAAGACTTGGAAAGAGGGGTGGAGCCTGAGGGACTGACCATACCTCCTCCCTCCACTCCCCCCCTCCCTCCGCTCTTTGTGGCTTTTGCTCAAACCCTTGGTGTTTTGAGTGCTGGTCACCATGCTGGTCACTATGGCCAGGAGATAGGACCTTAGCCTCTCAGGCTCTCCCAGGCTCCGGCAGCTCGGACAGCAAGCAGCCCCGTGCCCGTGGCCTATGCTTCCCTCCCAGAGGGACCAGCTCATGTCTGACAGGCCTTGTTCATGGGTACAGCTCTGCCACACATAGTTCTGTGCTCTCGAAGTCTTTTTCTTCTTCTTTTTTTTTTCTAGTTTCAGCTTCCTGACATGTAAGTTAGGAGCAATTATTCTTGAGTGGCCAGGGTCCCGGTGCAGGGTAGAGCTCCATCAGTAGTTCTGTTGTTGTCAGAGGAATCCTAACCATGGGGGACCAGAGGTGCCTATGTCCCCGGATTCCTGGGGGCTGGGCTGTGTATGGGGAGACCTTTGGTGGGCTGCAGGCATTGCTGGCCTTTGGGGGAAAAAAAAGGGGAGTATTGGGAGGGGACCAGAAGCAAGGGTGGGTGGGTGGGAATGGGGGGCTTCTAGCCCATCTTAGGCCATGGTTGGGAGAGGCACAGCCCCCTATGCAGGGGCTTCTGGTCAGGTGAGGGCTGACTTGGGAGGTTATCTGAGGGCACAGAAAATATCTGGCATCTATGGGAATAGGAACTCAGGTCAGGGGTCACTTCAAATTAAAATTTAAAAAGCCCTCTGTGTGAAGGGAATCAAAGGAGGTGAAGACATTTGCTCTTCCGGAGTCTCCTGAACCCAGATGTTAGCAGTTAAAATTCTTGTGGTGCCAGACAATGGGCCCTGAGAGCAGCTCTGGCGGCTAGAGGACTCAGCGGGATTTTTCAGTTCCCCTTTGGGACACTGACCCCAGGATTTACTGAGCAAAGCCATATGCTGGGGGGTACAGGGTACTCTGGGGGCTCAGGCCTCACGGGCTTCTCACTTTGGGCGGGCTGCTCACTAGAACGAAACAGAATCCAGGATCCTGCGGGCCTGAGTCAGAGCAGCTCATTAGCTGGAGGCCTGGGTCTTGCAGATTTATGGTCATCTGGGGGAAGGTCTTTGATCTGAGCCCAGGGTGAGGGGCAGGGGATTCTGGGTCTTAATTGGCATCAGTCAGGCTGATGCTGACCAGGACCCCATCCTGACCAGCCCCCGCCCTGGCCTCTGTGACTCATGCTGACTGGGGTGCAGGAGGCTAGGGGGAAGACAGTGTGTATGGCATTTATTCTGGCTCTTGAAGGGGGAGAATTAACAAACCAAGGGACCCTTCTCCCTGCAGCCACTCCCAGCCTTGACCCAACCTTGACCTCTTCCCCTTCCCATTCTGACCTCACCAAGCCCAAGGGTTACATCCTTCCTCAAGGGGTCACCATGGGCCTGGCCCTGTGCTGGGCACTGTGAGGATGTATTTCTAGCAGAAAAGCGAGACTGGAACCCAACAGCAAATCACAGATGAAATGATAGGCTGAGACTTGCTCAGCCCAGCGGGGTTCATTTGCATGAAGCTTGCATTGTGTTTTGTTCTTTTGTTTTCTAGCTGAAGAGGAGGGAGGAGGTACATATATGGGACAGTAGAGGGAGAAAGAAAGAGGGCAGGGAGAGAAGGGTCAGAGGAGAGAGAGGGAGGAGGACACGCTGAGCTGGGGGGGCGGGGGCAGAGAGGCACAGTAAGAAAAGGTCCTGAAAGCAGCATGCACGAGAGAGGACAAGGGAGCTCCAAAGAGGCCCCGTGGCCAGGCTTGAATCCAGCTTTGTCTAAGCGCAACTGAGAACGCTAGGGCCTTTTGGCTCCGTGGTCCCATATGGTCTCTTTAGGCCGAGACAAGCTGGAGCTGGGCCTCTCTCCTGAAAGTGTTTGTGAACAGCTGAGTGAATGGAGGCATTAATGCAGTTTCAGTACTGTGCCCACTCCCATCCCACCCTGGGCTTTTGTGGAGGAGTGTGTGGGGGGGTGGCAGGCAGGAGAAAAAGCGTAGCTGCTAGGACAAAGTTCCTGCCCCCGAGGGTTGACCTTATGTCTAGGAGCCAACCCTCCAGAGCAGGGGTCCCCAAACTACTGCCCACAGGCCGCATGCAGCCCCTTGAGGCCATTTATCCGGCCCGCTGCACTTCCGGAAGGGGCACCTCTTTCATTGGTGGTCAGTGAGAAGAGCACAGGATGCATCCACGCCCATAGTTCCCATTGAAATACTGGTCAGTTTTTTAATTTAAATTTACTTGTTCTTCATTTTAAATATTGTATTTGTTCCCGTTTTGTTTTTTTACTTTAAAATAAGATATGTGCAGTGTGCATAGGGATTTGTTCATAGTTTTTTTTTTAATAGTCTGGCCCTCCAACAGTCTGAGGGACAGTGAACTGGCCCTCTGTGTAAAGTTTGGGGACCCCTGCTCCAGAGTGAAAGTTGCTACAAGATGGTGTCTGTCCTGGGACAGAGAAAGCAGAGGAGGAGGCCAGAGATGGACCTGTCCGCTGCGTAAGGCAGGAGGGTGGCCAGACCCAGGGGGCAGCAGGCCACCTTGTCCTTGGTGTCCTGGAGAAGGCTCGGGAGCAAGCCGAGGAGAGGGATGCCACCACATCCTGGGCTGGTGACTCAAGTGGGCCAGTGCCTTCCCCAAGCTGGGTCGGGGTGGGGGGACGATACAGAGTATTATTATCTTAAAGGAGAGCTTTGTACTATTCAGGAAAGATGGGTGCGATTTCTTTCAGGTAGAGCAAGCAGACGTGAGGATTTCAGAGAAGGGGTCAAGGTGGTAGGTACTTCAGGAGGAAATGCAGTGGAGGAGGCACCGAGGCCTGAGTAGCTCCGTCTGCAGGGTCCACTGAAGGCCAGCACTCTGTGACGTCCCGGCATTGCATTTCTTCAAGCCCACCTGCATCTTCCCCTGCCGCTGAAGTTCTTATTTCTTTAAGCACCATAGAGAAATATTTTTCTTGTGTGTGGGGCCCAGCCAGATAGGGGTTGCATCTTAGATCCTCTTTTACAAACTAGACCTTTTCCCGTGCAACTCGATTGCTATATAGTTTACATGCAGTAAGATGCACCTGTTTTACGCATATCATTGGATAAGTTCCACCAAATGAAAACAGCCACATACTTACCAGCGAATAAGATAGTGACTATTTTTTATCCCCCCATAAACTCCCCTCATGCCCCGTTGCCATTGGTGCCCACTCCTACTGCCCACCCTGCCATTCATAGACTGCCTCCTGCTGCTCATCTGACCTTCTCTAGACTTCCTGTACAGGCACTCAGTGTCTTCTCTCATCCTGCCGCTACATTTTAGCATGATGCTCTTGAAATTCTCCCTCGAGTTTGTTCCTTTTAATGACTGAGCCTCATTCCCTTGTATGGGTGCACCCGTCTGTCCATTTGCCAACTGGTGACTGCATATTTTCCCCGGTTTGGGAGATGATAGAGAAAACAGCAGGAAGGCAGGTGTATGTGTCCCAGTGAGGGGCCCCCTTCATTCTGACCCTGTTCAAGAAGGGTAGAGAGAGAGAGGCCAGAGCCTGACCCCACAGCATGCTGGGGACAGTGACAGCACTAAGTGATCCCAGGGAAGGGCAGGGCCTGGGAATCTGAGGGTTGGGTTGTCTCAGGGACTTCCTAGACATCTTTAGTAATAATGGCCACCATGAGTTAACAACCCACTATGTGCGGCATCTCCAGTCCTCGCTGAGACCACACAGAGAGCCGTGTGGTCCCACTGGACAGCCTGAGAAAGCTCATTCATAAAGGCAGGTGACGAGACCACAAAGCTATAGGTGGCCAGTTAGGATTCAGATCTCCGAAGCCTTTGTCTCCCATGCTGTCTTCCTGGAGGAGGTGGGCTTACCCTGGGAGTTCTGCAGGTCAAAGGTCAAAGGTACTGAGACCAGCTGTGTCGGAGAGGCAGGTGATGGCACTCTGAGATTGGTAAGGACCCTTCAAGACTTCAGAGTAACCAGGTAGTGAAAAGGCTGTCAGCTTCCACAGCCTGCAGAAGACGATGGGAAGCTCTCTGCCTCCTGATCACTCTGGGGATGTCTGAGGTGAGTTCTGAACGGGGAAAGGGGGCAGCTTGGGAGGAACTGGGCCCACAACCTGGGAAGCTGACCCTGTGCATCTCTCTACCCCGCTTCCAGGTTCCTGCCTTCCCCACCAGAAGCACAGTCCTGGGAGTGTTAGGAGCAAGGCCATTCCCTGGGGGTCTGGTGGCCTCAGCTCGAGGCACCCCCTGGGGAGAATGGCTTCTGTTCTCTCCAGTGGCCTCCTGAGGAACCCAGCTCACTCCTCCCAGGCCGTGCCACCAGGGCGCAGGGACACAAACGAGGCTGGAAGTTCAGAAATCTGAGCAAAGTCTTAGCTCTTGCCACTACTCGACTTTGTGACCATTCCCTTCCTCTTTCTAGACCTCAGTTTCCTCATCCGAAAGAGAAAGCGGTTTTAGAGACCAGAGGACATCTGATTCCAGGTGGAGTAGTTGGTGATGCCAAGGGCAGTGAGCAGATCCAGGGAGGCGGGGTGCAGGGTGCTGTTCCCTCTCTGGGCACCCTGGACCTCTCCTGGGAGAACCTTCCCAGGGAAGGGACTTTTGGGGGCGCCCCTCTCGGCACACCCCTTTGCTCTCGTGCTGCGATTCCCTGGGGCCTCGGTGAAGGCCCAGCCCCTGCAGAAGACAGGTGGCGAAGGCAGGGAGCCAAGAAGCAGCAGAGCCAGCCTGTGCCAGAGCTGCCGCCACCACAACATCATCGAAACCAGGTCAGCTCCTATTAACCCAGCGAAACTGGGAGAGCGCTCACCTGGGGCCATCTGCACAGGCTCCTGGTTTTACAATCGGAGTGCCCAGAGAAAGAAAGAATGAGTTCACTCCCGATTGCCCGTCTCTCTGAAGGGCTGGCTCTGTGTGGCCCATGCCATGCCCCTCGGCCTCCGCAGCCTGCCAGGCGCCACATCCACAGAATGCAGGAGGTGTCTCCTCAATCCCGGCCTGCTTCACCTTAGCGCATGGCCGCGGTTAATGGGAAGAGGCTGCCAGCACCCACCCTGGTCTAGGGTGGGCTGGGAGGCCTGTATAAGTGGAGGTAACAGGAGGGCAGAATGGGGTCCCTCCACTGCTGTCTCCCCCAGGACCTGTCTCAGAGCTGGAGCACTTTCTTTCATAGACTGGGTGGGAGTCAGAGATGGAATACAGGTGATTCCTACCTCTCTTTGTTTCCTGGAGGTGCCTTTGAAAGCCCATGGACACTTTTGCATCCTAGGGGTGACCTTCCCTGCCCACCCCCTTCTCTCCCCACCAAGTCACCCTCTGTCTCTGGGCCCTGACTCATTGTTGTACCAAAGCCCCAGCTGGGTAGGACAGACAGACTGCAGGGAAGCAATGCCCTTTGGTGGTGGTTTAGGACTGCCCCCCACCCCCGCTGGATCAGGCCACAGGTGTTTATGGAACTCTGGTTGTACTTAACCCCAGCCCTCCTCTCGGGGACCAGCTCTGCCCGACATCTCACGGACTTGTCCTCGGACCCAGGACACTCCGCCATATTCAGAAAGCTTTCTCCCAGCTGCACCACAGGCTCCATCAGCTGCTCCATCATGGCTATCCTTCGTACTGTTCCCTCGCTCAGGACTTGGAAGAGACTTTTTGGCCCGAGGTCAGAGGTGGGGTCAGCAGGGTAAGATGAAGGGGCGAAGACCACGGCTGTGGTCATGGTGGCTGGCTGTGAGGGGTGCCTCTCCTGGCCCCTGCAGTACCGTTGTGGGGATTAGACAAAGGTGTTCCCACTGGGCAGATGCAGCTCCAATGTGGCCTCTTAGTCACTTTTCTGGTTCTCACAGTGCCAAGGGGGCAGCTTGTATACAAGTTTAGAGTAATAACTGCCCCCAAAGATGTCCACGTCCTAATTCCTGGAACCTATGGATATGCTACCCACACAGAGGACTGAGTAGATGTCATTAAACCAACGGACTTCAGGTGGGAGATCACCCTGGTTTACCTGGGTTGGCCCTAAAAGCAATCAGAAGGGCCCTTACAAGAGGAAGACAGGAGTGTCCGAGTCAGAGTGAGAGGGTGTGGCCATGGGAGCAGAGGTCAGAAAGAAATGGAAGGTGCTGTACTGTGGGCTTTGAAGGTGGAGGGAGGGGTCACGAACTGAGGAATCGGGGCATTCTGAAGCCAGAGTTGAGGGAATGGATTTCTTCTTAGGGCCTCCAGAGGGGACACAACCCTGCTGGCACCTTGATGGGAGCCCCTTAACACCCAGTTTTGGGCTTCAGACTGGCGGAACTGGATGGTGAGGAGTCCGTGTGCTTTGAGCTGCTGTTGTGCTGGTCTGTTCCCACAGCCACAGCAGCAAACACATGAGCCATGCACTTCTGTGGGACATTGTGCCCGGAGCCCGGGGTGAGGTGGGGATGGGAATGGAGGAGGTTAGACTGGTAGGCAGGGACTACAAAAGGCCTCCTAAGTCATAGAGAAGAATTTGCCTTAGTCTGAAGGCAGCCCAGTAGAGCTATGTATAGATGGGTGACATTTCAGGAGGACCCCCGTTGTGGAAGATGGACTAGTGGGAAGTGACTAGAGATAATGTGAAGAGGGCCTCCTGCATGTGTGGGGGACAATGACGTGACTTGTGCCCAGCCAGTGGCAGTTCAGAGAGGCATAACCTGCTCCAGCGGACACCTGGAGACCTGAAACACAGAACAGGGCAAATTCCTCCTCTGCCAGTCCCCGACGTTCCTGTCCTGCCTCTCCCTGCTCTGCGCCAAAGGCTCCTAAGGGCCTCTGAGATGAGGTAGTGACTTTGGAGGAATGGTAGATACTGGAGGATATTCCCAAGGACTCAGTTAGGAAGGGTAATAGGCATTCTGTGTATGTGCACATCCATGCAGGGACATTCACACACGCACACACATATGCACACCAGGAGGGGTGCTAGCATGCCCATGGCCTTTCTACTTGGCAGCCTTCTTTCTCACCCTGCCCGTTCACAGGTGCCCCAGGGGTGCTCCCCTGGGGCATGTCTGATACCAAGTCTTCAAGGGTGACTGCCTTTTGGGGCAGCCAGACTGAGGAGCCAAGGGGTGGGTGACAGAGGTCTGAACCTTTGGTGGGGACACACAAGGGGTGCAGCAAATGCATTTTTTTGTCACACCTGTGATTGCTGCTAGGGTCATTCCATCTGAGAGCTCAGGAGGAGTCTCACTAGTCAGATGGCACAGGTTCGTGGTGCTCTGCCTCACTCTCATCTACCTGAGATCACAGGGGCAGTGGCAGCCGCTCTCAACCACGGCATCCTGGGCATGCCTCCTGCTGCCTCAGCTCCCCAACAGTGGGCTCTTTCTCAGGGCACTTGTTCAGCCACTCTGACCCTGCTGCTGTCACGTCCAGAAACAGCATTCCCCTTGCACTCAGCCTGGGTCTCCCATACCAGCTGTGGCACTGGGTGGGCTCTCCTGGAGGCCGTGACAAAAAGCCTGACCCAAGCAGGAGAAAGCAAAAATGCCACATGTTGGCTTATGAACCGGCACAACCCAGGGCCAAACTTGCTGGAGGCAAAACTCCACCCAGGACTCGACACAGGAGCCTGGCCGGGCTTCCAGCCCTCCCTTCTTCAGCAGACTCTGTTTTATGGTCCCAAGGTGACTGCACGCATCTCCAGGACCACCGCTTCCCTCGCGAATTGTGTAGCTTCCTTGTGTATGGATTTCGTATTTGTGTTATTGTATTACTAAATTTTATTTACACTTAAAGTATAAATTTAATATATATGGACTTTATATATCATTTTGTATATTAAGTGATATTAGATTTAAAATATAAAGGAAAGAAGCATTTTAAAATGCAGTGCTAGCTACACAGTCATTCTGCTACTGCATTCAACTATTACTATAGCTCTTATAAAAAGATACTGCTATCACACTTTTGGGTGTGTGTTCCATGGAAATGCCTGAATAGTTCATCAAAAGAAGTGATGTTTATAATAACCCAAATCTCTTATTGTAAAATTGGTAAATTGTAAGATGCATATACAATTTAATGCTACAGAGCAATAAAATGTATGCCCTGATGCTGCTGCTTAACACGAATGAACATCACAACGATGCGGAACAAAAGGATCACACATACAACATTTCGTAAAGTTAAAACGTTGCAAAGCTTAAAAAATAAAACAAAGTGCTGTCTCCTCCCTCGTTCTCTGCCTGCATGGATCTGCTGTCCATGGCAGAGGGCGTTCTGGTAGGGATTAATTAGTACAAAAGCTTTGTGAAGCTTGTGGTGTGTCACTAAGAACTTAAATGTGAGGTGGAGGGTAGCTACAATGTAAAATGCACCTCCCCTTGGCCCAGCAGTCCTATGGACATGAATTTATCCTGTAAATATATGATGCTTTCAAAATCACATAAGCACAAGGTTATTCGTTGTAGCATTAATTGTAATAGTGAACAATTAGAAAAAGCATGAATAACTATTGAGAGGTGACTAGTTAAACAAATGATAGTTCCTGTGATGGAATACTATGATACCGTGCAGTCATTAGCCAAGAACAACGTAGCTCTACAGTGATAGGGGATGAGCTTCCAGGTATGTTAAGTGAAAACAAAAGATGTAGAAGATTGTGTGGCTGTGTAACAACAGTGTGTGTGTGTATGTGTAGGCAAGCATGCACGTACAGATTTAGGCATAAAATGCACAATGTCTGGAAGGTAAAAAATAAGGGGAAGATGGGCTTCTCAGAGGGTGGCATCAGCACCTTTGAAATTTCGAGCCCTGGCCAGTTGGCTCAGCAGTAGATTGTTGGCCCAGCCTGTGGAAGTCCTGGGTTTGATTCCCAGTCAGGGTACATAGGAGAAGCAACTATTTGTTTACACCCCACTGTCCCCATCTCTCTCTCTCTCTCTCTCTCTCTCTCTCTCTCTCTCTCTCTTTTTCTCCTGCAGCCATGGCTTGAATAGTTTGAGCAAAAGTTGGCCCCAGGCTCTAACGATGGCTCCATGGCCTTGGCCTCAGGGGCTAAAATAGCTCGGTTGCTGAGCAATGGAGCTGTGACCCAGCTGGGTAGAGCATTGCCTGGTAGGCGCTTGCCAGGTGGATCCTGGTTGGGGCACATGCAGGAAGAGTCTGTCTCCGCTTTCCTGCCTCTCAATAAAAATTTTTTTTTTCGTACAGTTTGTCCACATTTACCTATTCTAAAATAATAATTTTCTTTTTAAAGCACTTCAAAATAATGAAAACAGAGAAAAATGAAGTGTTTACGCCTGACCTGTAGTGGCACAGTGGATGGGGCATTGACCTGGAGTGCTGAAGTGCTTAGAATATAATAATCACTGGTGAATTTTATCTCACGTGGGTACATCTCTGTTCCCACTGCACTGTGTACACAGCCCCACACTGGCATTGTAGTATTGCTGTGTATGCTGTGTAATCATTGCCTATTTACCTGTTTGGCTGTCCAACTGGCTCCAGGGCAGGGATGATAGGTTTTGCTGTATGTCCCTGTACTGACCAGCGACATTGGCACATAGTAGATTGTTGAGTGAATGACTGACGGACTGAATTTACTATGAATGTGTTAGAGGGAAAAATGAAGCCATAGTTTCTGCTCTCTAGAATCTCATGATTTAGTGGTGGGGCAGGAGTCACACATGACACATTTCTGGCCACTATTGGCAATGACCCTATCATCCTGGAGATCTTGGGGAGAGAGTAGGAAGGATTTCCAGCACAGAGAAGTGATTTACAGTTGTGGGAGTGGTGTTCAGGCCCACAAAAGATGAGAGCCGAAAAAGAGCTGGTCCAGGACACACGAAGCATGGAGGCTACAGCAGGAGAATCAGGTCTGCTGTGGTGGGAAACACAGGGAGCCTAGGTGAGGCCAGGGTGTCACAGCTTGGCTCAGTTGACCCTCTCCCCTGTGAGCCAGGCTGGGAGGTGGCTCAACCATCTTATGCTGTTATACCACAAGTTTCAATCTCAGAACAATGCAAGGTCATCAGAATGGCACCTAAGCCTCACCTCTGGACCAGTACCCAGAGACAGAGCTGGGCAGCTACCCAGTCCCCCTGCTTGGGTCTGCAGCCCTGTAGAAATGGGTTTATGTGATTCTGGAAGCTTAGTCTTAGACTGACAGCATGTGTGGTTCCTTTCTTGCACTTGTCCTGAAACTGCCCAGCCTGCTCAGAATGGTTGTCAGTGTGATTATTCTCTTGGTCACTCACCAAGACCTGACTTAACCATATGAGATTTGAGGGCTAAAAGGAAGGTGGCACAAGACTTGTGCATCTCAATCAATCTGCCCAACAGGAACATTGTTTTTTGTTATCTATTACTGAATAACAAACTCTTGTTATGGCTTTTAAACAACTGCTATTTTATAGTTTCCTGTGATTCTGTGGCTTGACTGGGTTCAGCTGGCTGGTTCTTCTGCTGGTCTTGCTTAGGGGTCTTTCGTGGAGGTACATTCAGATAAATGCCGGGACTGGAGTCATCTGAAGGTTCACTATGATGATGGGTCAGCTGGGCCTTTCTTCCTCTTCATGTGGCCTCTCCATATGCATCTGTCAGCAGGCTAGCCAGACGTCTTAATCGATGACTCAGGGATCTCAAAAGTGAACCTTCCAAGAAAGAGGAAGTAGAAGCTACCATTCCTCTTAAACGCTAAGAGGGTCACTTCTGCCATGTCCTGTTGAATATACCATGTGTCACAGGTCAGCCTAAGTCAATGTGGAAGGGGACTACATCGTGGCATGAGTGTCGAGAGGTGTGCATCACCAGGGGCCATCCTTGGAGACTAGCTTACACAGTCCTGTGGCATGGTAGAGGCAGCTGAGACACCCAGGAGAGAAGACATCCATGATCAGTGAAAGGTTCTGGTCTTTAGGTCCTCTTAGCTGGGCTTAGGAGGTCCTGTTGCCTCTCCCTGGCACCGAGGAGGCATGTATAGGCGGCTCTCCTGGCATACATCACTGTCCCCACCCCTTGTCTCTGCTAAGAGCTTTGGCTCCATTGTCCTCTGAATGGGTGCACCCTGACTGGCCACTTTAACACAGGGTATAGGAGCTTTCAGCATGGCTGTAGGTATTGGCTATTGCAGGGGAAATGTCAGCCTTATATACTCAACTGCTTTCTGGGCACTTCCACCTGGGTATCCCAAAGACACCTCAAACTTAGTGCCTCAAGCATTAACTTCCCATTTTCCTACCTGCCTCCCTTCTTAGGGAAGCTCTACCCAAGAGCTCCAAGGTCATTAGTCCTTCTAAAGGAGATGGTCCACAGGACTCCAAGGTGATTCTCAGAAAAATTAAGTTCAATGTCTGGAAGTGTTCTTGCTCTGTAGTCAAACAAGGGTGCTAACTATACCTGCCTGGCTCAAGATAATCTGCTGATAAGCAAACTGAATAAATTAGGTGGAACTGTAAAAAAATGTGAAGTACTATATAACCAAGGGAGGGACTAATGTTTATGGTAGGGGTATTCAACCTCTGTTGAGTACCCATTCCCTACTTCTTCTGATAACAGAGGCCCCCTTTTCCTCTTAGGAAACTCATTCCATGGGGGTTGGGCGGGGTTGGAGTGATAGGAACATTCCTCAGAGAATTCCATATATTTGAACACAAAGGTTGGTTCAGAAATGGGCATGTGACCGCCAATGAGGCCAGTTAGAGTCCTCCAAGCCTTTCTCCTAGAGCTCTTGAGGAAGACAGTTTCTGGGCACTTGAATTGATAAGGTCACTCTGGCTTCCCATGTGGTGGAATCCAGCTGGGCAGTATTTACTGAGGGACAGAGCCCTGTTGACATCATGCTAGCCACTAGGTCCAACCCTGCCTGAAGCCCGATCAACCCTGACTTTTCAATACCATGAGTCAATCAATTCATCTTCTTTTTTGTAGCCCGAAGAGCCTGATTAATTCAGTGTCTTTAAAAAATAAAACAATACAAAACAAAACAAAACCATTTCCTATTAATTCTCACTATTCCATGACTTTCTTCATGACCTGGCTCAAATTCTCCTCTTCTACTCTTGAATTACCCTGTCACACACACACTCACAAGCATGTATGCACACACATATAATTCAGATTACATTATCTTGCGCTGGTTTGTTAGAAATGTGTTGGGCGAGACTGTTTCTGGAACCCCTGTGGTCTTGGTAGCATAAGAGCTTCCAGAGGGCAGGAGTGTGTTGGGGGCCTTGTAGTGTCTGAAAGGTGGGTTCATTGCTGGGGTGGGGTGAGTGAGTGTTTGTGGACGTACATGCCTGTATGAGGGCACAATGGCAGTTGTGTGTGTGTGTGCGACCAGAGCAGAGGTGACAGAATATCTTTATGGGCACTGAGTGACTATGTGAGTGCATGAGCACTAAGGCACTGAGGGACTGTGTGAGTGCATGAGCACTAAGGCACTGAGGGACTGTGTGAGGGCATGAGCAGTAAGGCACTGAGGGACTGTGTGAGGGCATGAGCAGTAAGGCACTGAGGGACTGTGTGAGGGCATGAGCACTAAGGCACTGAGGGACTGTGTGAGTGCATGAGCACTAAGGCACTGAGGGACTGTGTGAGGGCATGAGCAGTAAGGCACTGAGAGACTGTGTGAGGGCATGAGCAGTAAGGCACTGAGAGACTGTGTGAGGGCATGAGCAGTAAGGCACTGAGGGACTGTGTGAGGGCATGAGCAGTAAGGCACTGAGAGACTGTGTGAGGGCATGAGCAGTAAGGCACTGAGGGACTGTGTGAGGGCATGAGCAGTAAGGCACTGAGGGACTGTGTGAGGGCATGAGCAGTAAGGCACTGAGAGACTGTGTGAGGGCATGAGCAGTAAGGCACTGAGGGACTGTGTGAGGGCATGAGCAGTAAGGCACTGAGAGACTGTGTGAGGGCATGAGCAGTAAGGCACTGAGGGACTGTGTGAGGGCATGAGCAGTAAGGCACTGAGGGACTGTGTGAGGGCATGAGCAGTAAGGCACTGAGGGACTGTGTGAGGGCATGAGCAGTAAGGCACTGAGGGACTGTGTGAGGGCATGAGCAGTAAGGCACTGAGGGACTGTGTGAGGGCATGAGCAGTAAGGCACTGAGGGACTGTGTGAGGGCATGAGCAGTAAGGCACTGAGGGACTGTGTGAGGGCATGAGCAGTAAGGCACTGAGAGACTGTGTGAGGGCATGAGCAGTAAGGCACTGAGGGACTGTGTGAGGGCATGAGCAGTAAGGCACTGAGGGACTGTGTGAGGGCATGAGCAGTAAGGCACTGAGGGACTGTGTGAGGGCATGAGCAGTAAGGCACTGAGAGACTGTGTGAGGGCATGAGCAGTAAGGCACTGAGGGACTGTGTGAGGGCATGAGCAGTAAGGCACTGAGGGACTGTGTGAGGGCATGAGCAGTAAGGCACTGAGGGACTGTGTGAGGGCATGAGCAGTAAGGCACTGAGGGACTGTGTGAGGGCATGAGCAGTAAGGCACTGAGGGACTGTGTGAGGGCATGAGCAGTAAGGCATGTTCTTCAGGCAGCAGGACCAGTTCAGGGACAAGTCCCTGCAGGCCTGCAAGGAGAGTCCCTGCTGCAGCCAAGGGCCCAGCAGTGCCCTCCACACTCAGTGGCTGGGGTGTCCCTCACCTTCAGAGCTCAGCTTTGTCTCTTCAACCATAGAGACTGGAGCTGTTCGTGTCGGCCTCCCCAGCATGTAGCACAGGCCCCGGCACGCTGTCAGAGCCCCGTGCTTAGTGTCAGCATAGAATAAATGAAAGAATCAATGATCTGATCCAGATGAGGGACCCGTCCTCTGAGCAGCCCAGAAAGGAAGTAGGACCACCCTTCTCCTGCCAGGCAGGCCAGATGGTCTGCAGGTGCTGTTCCAGGAACCCCTTCACTGAGCTCTCATTAACATCTGGCTCTTTGTAAGTTCAGGTATTCCCACCGAGACATGATCCTCTTCCTCCCCTATACTGGCTTACTGTCTGGTAGGCCTCAACTTGGACAGGACACAACTTCCCCAAGAAGCCCACCCCACACATGCTCACACACACTGTGGGTAGGTGCCCCTTCCAGGCCCCCACAGCACCCATTCTGGCATTTATGGAAGTACTTGTCACATTGCATTATAAATGACGATTTGTCTTCATCATACCTCCACAGCTGAGCCCGTGGGTCTGTGTGGCCGGCTGTGTTTCAGGTGCAGGAGCTATGGTAGTGAATGTGACAGGCTCCCTGCTCTTGCAGATCACCCACCTTCATGGGGGAGAAACAGCAAGCAGGTACCCAGACATGTGGAACAGATAGATCGCTTTCATGATGATGAGTGCTATGAATAAAACCAACCAGGGTGATGCAAAGAGAGCCCCTGGAGGGGTCAGAGACTGTCTCTTCAAAGAGGTGATGTTTGAGCTGAGACAGGCAGAGATTTGGGAGAGAATATTCCAAGCAGAGGAAGAGCTGAGAAGCTCTCCCTCAGGTGGCACTATGCCCTTGTCCCCAAATGTGACAACGGGAAGAAGGTCGTGTAGAGGAAGAGTGCGCGAGTTGAGGTCAGAGCGGCAGGGAGAGACCCAATTTTGTATAAAATTTTAGGCTGTAGCAAGGCATTTAGGTTTTATTCAAATAACAGTAAGGAAGGGAAACGACCTATTTCAAATCTTCAAAGATCAGGCTGGCTGTCGTGGTAGACGGTTTGCCGGGGACAAGAGGAGGAGTAGGAGTCTGTCGCAGTCATGAGGACAAGACTGTGAGAGTGATGGAGAAGGAGAATGAATTGGGGTCGGGGTGCCCTGAGGTGAGTTTACAGGGCTGGGTGGTGAAGCTCACGGAGCTAGCAAGTGGGGGAGACACAGAAGGATGCTTAGTCTTGGGAAACTGGATGTGTGCGGGTGTCAGTCATCAAGATGGGAAAGACAGATTGGATTGGGGACAGAAATGGAAAGTTTGTTTTGCCTCTGTTAATTTTGAAATGCCTGGTAGAAGTCCAAATGGAGATGACAAGGAGATACAAGCCCGTAGTAGCTCAGCAGAGAGGCCACAGCATACAACTGATTTGAAAGCCTTGATGGTATTAACTAGGTAGAGAATGTGTACAGAGTAATAGAAAGCCTGTGACCAGGCTCTGACGCATGGCAACATGTAGAGGTCGACTGAAACTAACAGAGGAGCCTGAGATAAAGGGGGAGGGGAGAGAGGGAGACAGACAGAGAGACAGAGGAGGGAGGTGATTTTCATGGAAGCTGAGAGAACATGCAATAAGGAGATGCAGCCAACCATTGCAGGGCTGCTTGTAGGTTCAATAAGTGGTCAGAGAAGTGACCACTGGCTTCTGCAATGTGCAGGTGGCTGGAGGCGTTGACAAGGCAGGGTCAGTGGAGTGGCGCAGAGGGAAGCCCAGCGGGGTCGGTATGTGGAGAATGGAGGTGCAGAAGGACAACAGCAGGTAGAAAGCTTCTTTAGGAAGTTCCTCCGTGGTGGAGAGCAAGCCGCTGGCGCAGTAGCTGCTGGAGGGGAAAAGGGCATCGGGGAAGTGTTCTGTTTGTTTTGTTTTTGTTTATATTTTTTAAATTCTTTTTTTGTTTATTCATTTTAGAGAGGAGAGAGAGAGAGAGAGAGAGAGAGAGAGAGAGAGAGAAAGAGAGAGAGAAAGGGGGGAGGAGCTAGAAGCATCAACTCCCATATGTGCCTTGACCAGACCAGTGCAGGGTTTTGAACTGGCGACCTCAGTGTTCCCAGGTCGACGCTTTATCCACTGCGCCACCACAGGAGCTCCTGTAGTCTTTACATATGCTGATGGGAAAGGTCCCATAGAGAGGGGGTATTATGACAAAGAAGGGAAGATAATAAAATAGTTTCCTGAGCAAGGATATTGAGAAGGTAGAAGGCATGGGACCCAGAGTGAAAGGCAGAGTTGCCTTTAGGTGGGAACTGGGGTGGTGGGCAGGGAGACAGGTACAGATGCGGTAGGCGGATGGTTTCGGTGGTGGGAAAATGAAGCAATCCTTCCCAACATTTTCTATGTTCCCAATGTAATATGAGACAAAATGATGAGCTGAGGGACAAGCGGCATTAGAGGACAGAGGATGTAGAGTGAACAACGCCAGGAACGTGTAGGGAAAAGACTATGTTGGGTGCCTATTCAAGAATCCTGTTAGTTGAGTGAGGTCAGTCCGCATGGTATGTGTTTTTCTGCGGCCACATGCAGCCACATGGGTGCAGGCACAGAGGAGAAAGTTAAGACATGTGGTCGCCGGGCAACCCCAAAGCTTGGGCCTGACTGAGATGATGAAATGTCTCAAGTATCCCAGCTGATCTTGGCCTCAACAGCTGAGAAGTCTGTCCCACCACAGCCAATGCCTGGTGTGTTCAGCACTCAGGAAACATCCGCCCTTTCAGTGGTTGGGAACAACTTGGCGTTGGGATGTGGGATAGAGGGGTGACATCATTGTATGAGATGCTCATTCCTGCTCACCCAGCCCTTGTCATATCCCTGCTCCAGCATGACATGGAGTAACCATTCCCATGTGTGTGACCCGGAAACAGAAAGAAAACAAAGCCCTGACCACCAGGCAGCCCAGGGACCCAGCCCAGCCACAAAGCGCTTCTCAGAGGAGTTTTATTGGGGTGCGTGTGTGTCTCTCTCTCTGCCTCATTGTCAGGCACCCACTTGCTTCCAGAGAAAGGGCTCCTTCATCCCTCATATTAGTCATCCACGCCTGCACAAACAACCGGCCCTCTCCTCCGTGTTCTCACCCACCCCGGGCTAGAGCCTAGAACAGCGGCTGGCTCAGAAAGATGCTTCATAATTTCTTGTTGAATCAATGAATGAGTGGACACACCAAAGCATCCATCCATGCTGGGGAAGAAAACCCCTGCCTTCCACCTGGCCAGACTGAGCATCCCCTCCCACACCCTCCCTGTAGCGCCACTGGGTGATCAGGGCCAACCTGGGCAGAGCCAGAAGGTCTCCTAGGAGATGGCAGAGAGCTCTTGGGGATTGAGGAAAGAAAGCAGGACTTTGCCTTTCCGGAGTCTAGTGCAAAAGGGCCTGGTGTCGTTTCAGTTCTGGACACTGGGTGGGACCAGCTGGGCTGCCTTTTCTCGTGACCTCCTGGTCCTGACCTCTCGGTGGCAGGAGCAGCCTCAGGTGCACAGGCCTTGGCTCCTCCCCAGCAGCTGGGAGGCCCCTGACTTCAGGCCAAGGGCACTCTGAGCAGAATGGCCACTTCAGTGACCACAGGGCTAGGAGGTCAGCCGGTCAGGGGTCATGCCAAGCAGGCATTGCCTTTTCCAACAGGGCTTCAGTTCTGGTTCAGGTGGAAGGGAGTGCTGAGGAGGACCTGTCCCTGGGCATCCCAGCCTCAGGGGAGACAGGCCATCAGGCACATCTGTCCTGCTCCTCAGCCTGTTCCCCCTGCCCCTTTGTCTCCATGACTTTCCTGAATGTCCTGGTCGGCTAGATGAGGTATGGAAACCCCAGCTGGATTTCTAGAAGAGGTGTGAGAAGCCAGCCTCCGGGAACACTTGCTGAGCCCTCCAGTAGGGGTTTTCTTTCTGGCTGGGAACCAGGAGAAAGAGTAGGCCAGGAGGGCTGAGGGCCTAGATGCGGGCAGCTGAGGGGTGTCCACTCCCAGCTCTGGGCTACTGCTGAGGGGCTGACAAAGCCTTGCTGGGCAGGAGCCGGCCCAGCTGCCAGTCTGCTGACCACAGAGAGAGACCCTGAATGCCAGGGACGCTTGCTAGGGCCGATGTCCCGGCAGGGGTTGGCCAGGGAGGAGTCACCCTCTAGGAGACAGTGAGGGTGACCCCACCCCAAGTAT
The DNA here is from genome assembly GCA_037038555.1 of Rhynchonycteris naso. Taxonomy (NCBI): domain Eukaryota; kingdom Metazoa; phylum Chordata; class Mammalia; order Chiroptera; family Emballonuridae; genus Rhynchonycteris; species Rhynchonycteris naso. The sequence continues at coordinate 98,696,775 of CM073001.1, forward strand.
AGGGGCTGGGAGAGAGGCATGTGGCCAGATGGCCCCCCAAGGTTCACCCGGTTCAGTCCCCTCCCCGGCAGTATGGAAGGTGAGGCCCCACGACTCACTAGCCCATGCCAGCTCCCAGCTTCGCAAGGTTTGCTTGTGGCTGCCACGCCCCACGGCGGCCACAGTCAGGAAGGTGGTGGACATTTGAACACACTTGTGTCTGTTGAATGAATAAATGAATTCAGGTCCCCAGGTAGTTCCAGTGTGCTCCCCACTGCACCCCACGCACCCCAGCAGGGGTCATGGTCAAGGACTTGAGACTCGGTCCATCGGTGTGACCGGGGGCTCACAGGAGGTGTCCTGATGGGAATAGACGGCCGGTCTGTCTCGAGCAGTTGCTGCGAGTGTGGAGTTTTTCAGGAAATAAAGAGGCATTGATTTGTGAGCCCTCTCTGCAGGTAATTGAGACTAATTCCCCCCAGACCAAACCCTGAGGTGCTCCGGGCTCTGAGCTGGCAGACAGTGAACAGCGCTGACTGGGGCCTGGCCCAGTTCCAGCAGGAGTGGCGTGGGAACGCGGCCTCCAGCCCTGACCTGGCCGTGCATGGGGGGAACTGGTGTGGGGCCAAACAGCGTGACCTCTGATGGACACTTCTGGGCCAGCCGGGGCTCAATGCCCCCATAGCAGCCACTTCTGTGTCATTCGTCCCTCTCTCTGAGGGCTTCCCAGACGTCTTTGGTGGGAGGCAGTGAGGACTCATGGTGGTCTGTCCTTCCCCTGGGTATACATGGGCTGTGTGGCTACAGCCCCTCCCAGGGGCAGCACGGGGCCCAGTTATTCTAAGGCATGACGGTTAGAGTGGATGGAATAAGACCTGCGAAGGCTGGTAGGAGAACCCTGAATCCAGCAATCCCATTCTCTTTCCTCTGGATCTTGGGAGAAGGTAGATTGCTGTTTGACACATTGGTGACTATAAATGTGGGGGACGAGGGTCATGGGGTGAGCTGCTCACATCTAGAGGGGCTGCTGCCCCGTGAGTGGCAGCTCTGGTGGGCAGCCACAGAGACACATGGGCCTGCTCTGCCGGAAATTCTTGGTCTGGCCTGGCTGGTTTGGAGCCTGGGCCGGCAGGAAACCTGCCTTTCCTGTCCGCTGCTGCCAGCCCATCAGGCACCCCGAGTGAGGGCAGGGCACGCTCACCAGTTCTCACACAGAGCTCTCGTGGGTTGGGTTCCCAACAAACAAGGTCTTGCCCCATGGGACCTGCTCATTTTTTCCTCCTCCTCTTCTGCTTGGTGCAACGGAAAGTGGCAGACCCTCTTGGGTTCAAATCCCAGCTCTGGATCTTTCTGACGGGGGCCTGAGGAAAAGCCATTTATTATTTCTAAGCCTGACTTTCTCATCTCTGAAACCAGGAATGTGGTGTTCTTGGAGGCAAGAACAGCTGGCATATTGGAGACAGTCCTTGATTGGCAGTTCCCACCCTTACTCCATCTCCAGAGTCCTGAGCCCTAAGGATATCAGAGTCCCTGGACTGACCCTGAGAGACAGTCACTCTGCCCAGAATCTGGCCTGCCCCCTGCATCCCCCTCCCTGCAGCCACCGGCTCGGGTGCTATCCTTGGAGTCTGCTGGCTAAATCCCATCTCTCAGCCTCATCTGACAGTTGGACCCTGCTGATTGGGGTCACCCTACCTCCTGCCCGACCCCTGGACCCTGGTTTGACTGGATTCCCAAGAGCTCTCAGGCTTGGGACTGAGACCACAGTAGAGGGTCTGGGAAAGATGGAGGACATTTCCTAGGGCTCTGGCTGATTCAGGAACTTCAAAAGCAAAATCACTTCCGGCTTTTGTCTGCATGAAAAAAGCTGGTAAGGGGAGAAACAAAGGTTTGTCTGCTGTTGCAGAGGGCCAGGGGCCTGCACGATTCCCAGCAAATGGATCTGTCCCAGAGGTGACCAGGCATTCCCATCACATGTCCTGGCAGCTTCGCTGGTCACAGCATGGCTGCAAATTACACGTTGTTAGAACAGTCCTGATGGTGAAGTCACTGCAGCCCTAATTCTATTTATTTCATTGACAGCTTTAGCAAAGCAGTAAATCTTGCTTTCAACCATGTCTCTTGTGGCTGGTTCCCCGAAGGACCTATTGTCAGAGATGATTACAGGGAGAGGTCACTGTTAGAAGTTACTCAATGTACCATTTGTCACTTCTTTCCTTCAAATGTCAAGTTCTTCCAGGAAAGCCTGCCGTGTGGTGAACTGGAGTTTTCAGAGATGGTGTATCCTATGTCACATACTCTTCTTGACACTCACCCACTGAGTATGCCCCTTCTCCTTGATCCTGGGTGGGATTTTGGGACTGCCTTGATGAGTAGACATCACTGCAAAATGACAGTATGTGACATCTGAAGTTAGGTAAGAAAAATGCCATGCACTTTGTAAAGCCAGTAGCCGGGGTCAGGATCACAGCGGCCTGACCCGTGCAGGTTCGCATTGGATTCGAACAGTCGGTAATAAAACAACAGAGCTAAGAACTGGTGAGCCATCAACTTTAATTCTAGTTTACACCCGGTAAGCAAGCAAAAACACACACTGGGCTCCAAAACCCACTCATTCAGTGCTCACAAAGCTACTGACTTATCCGAGTTTCCTAGAATCAAAGGCTTCTAGCTCACCAGACTTATTCACCTCTGTTTCCCATCTCCTCCTGCACAAACTCTTAACAAACTGGCTTCTTCCTCAGCACTCTGCCATCTTGGCAGCTTCTCCTCTCCACGTGGCCTTAATCTGCTCTCCTTTCTAATACTAACCTCAGGAACTCAGGAACCAAGAGAGAGAGATCAAGCTACTGGTCTCTCCCACTTTATAGCATAGACTCAAAACCTTTAATCCAATTATACAAACAAGGAAGTCTCTGTATAATGGGATTCCTCAGGAGAGTGCACCACCCTACATCATCCAATCAGTCAAGGGTGTGGGGAAGAGCTTACTCTTAAACTAAGTCTTAGGCTATAACGACCCGGCCTGCCCACAGCCTGTTCCAGAACACACATTAATATCAACGAACTTCCATGTGGGCAGCGCCATCTTTAACAAAGTGAGCATAATATATTTTATCTGCCCAACACACTTCCACCATATTTTGGGGGGACTCTTGTTCTTGGATTTTAGCCACCATGCTGTGAGGACGTTCAGGTCACATGGAGAAGCCACATGTAGGTGTTGTGGCCCATAGCTCCCACTAGGTCCTAGCCAACCACCCACATCAGCCACCAGCCAGGTGAGGGAAGACACTTTCCCGGGGACTCTGTCCCCAGCCAGTATCTAACTGTACTTACAGGCCCCTGAGTGAGACCTACCTGGCTGAGCTCAGCCAACCCCCAGAACTGTGAGAGATAATAATACAATGAGTGCTGTTGTTTTAAGCCACTAAGATTTGGGGTGATTGATGACATATCATTGGATCCCCAGAACACCCCTGAATGATAATCATGGACAGTCACTGTTGGGCAGATAAAATATATTATGCTCACTTTGTTAAAGATGGCGCTGCCCACATGGAAGTTCGTTGATATTAATGTGTGTTCTGGAACAGGCTGTGGGCAGGCCGGGTCATTATAGCCTAAGGCTTAGTTTAAGAGTAAGCTCTTCTCCACACCCTTGACTGATTGGATAATGTAGGGTGATGTAGGGAGGAATCCCATTATGCCTCAGATGGGTGGCTTTGTATCAGAGACTTTCTTGTCTGTAGATTGGATTAAGGGTTTGGATTTTCTATGCTATAAACTGGGGCAGTCCGGGAGCTTGCTCTCTCTCTCTCGGTTCCTGAAGTATTAGAAAGGAGAGCAGAGTAAGGCCACGTGGAGGAGAGGAGGCAGCCAAGATGGCAGAGTGCTGAAGAAGAAGCCAGTTTGTGTAGAGAGAAGGAGATGGGAAACAGAGGTGAATAAGTCTGGTGAGCTAGAAACCTTTGGTTCTAGGAAACTCGGACAAGTCAGTAGCTTTGTGAGCACTGAATGTGTGGGTTTTGGAGCCCAGTGTGTGTTTTTGCTTGCCCGCCGGGTGCAAGCTAGAATTAAAGCTAATGGCTCACCAGTTTTTGGCTCTGTTGTTTTATTACCGACTGTTCGAATCTAATGTGAACCTGCGTGGGTCAGGTGGTTGTGATGGTGGCCTCGGCCACAGGCTTTACAGTCACTGCCTCTCAAACTTCGCTGTTGTTGGAAAATGGAAGAGCACCCCTTCTCAAATGTTCTTCCTTAGCTTCTGAACTGTAATATCTGGGTGAGTCAATCTCTCAGGGCAGGATCTGAAAGTGGGAATTCCAGTTTTCAGAAGCTGTCAGACTGCTTTCCTACACTCACCTCCTCACACAGGCTCTCTTGAACATGCCTGCTCAGAGAGAGGCATTTGTAGTGTCGTGCGGAGATCGTGACTCAAATGTCAGGTAGACCCTGCGTCCTCGTCTGTCCAGGGTAGTATAACAAAATACCAGAGACAGAGAGCCTTAGAAACAACAAACAGTTATTTCTCACAGTCTAGAGGCCGGGAAGCCTGCGGTTGAGGTGCCAAGGGTTCGCTGTGGGGTGAGGGCCAGTCCCTGGGTCACAGACGGTGCCTTCTAGCTGTCACTCACAAGTGGCAGAAACAAGCTGGCCCTCTGGGGTTGCTTTCACAGGTGCTAGTCCCTATTAAGAGGGCAGAGCCCTCATGACCTAACTCTTTCCCTCAGGCCCCCACTTCCTCATATCCCATCTTGGGGGGACACTAACATTCAGACCATAGCGCTCAGGTACAAACCTCAATTCTGCCACCTCCTGGCACCCTGTCTTCGTCACTTTATTTCTGCATTTCAGAATGGTAAATGTAAAGCCAGTAGTCGCGGCCACTATCACAGCCGCCTGACCCATGCAGGTTCTCATTGGATTCGAACAGTCGGTAATGAAACAATGGAGCCAAGAACTGGTGAGCCATCAACTTTAATCCTAGCTTGCACCCAGCGGGCAAGCAAAAACACACACTGGGCTCCAAAACCCACACATTCAGTGCTCACAAAGCTACTGACTTATCCGAGTTTCCTAGAATCAAAGGTTTCTAGCTCACCAGACTTATTCACCTCTGTTTCCCATCTCCTCCAGCACGAACTCTTAACAAACTGGCTTCTTCCTCAGCACTCTGCCATCTTGGCTGCTTCTCCTCCACATGGCCTTAATCTGCTCTCCTCTCTAATACTAATCTCAGGAACCCAGGAACCGAGAGAGAGAGATCAAGCTCCCAGACTGCCCCAGTTTATAGCCTAGAAAATCCAAACCTTTAATCCAATTATACATAAAGAAAGTCTCTGATACAAAGCCACCCATCTGAGGCATAATGGGATTCCTCCCTACATCACCACCCTACATCACCCAATCAGTCAAGGGTGTGGGGAAAAGCTTACTCTTAAAACAAAGCCTTAAGCTATAACGACCCGGCCTGTTTACATTACAACTTTTCCCCCACAGCCATCACAAGCATAAGGGCAAATAATATCACCTGGGTGACGGGCTTCCATGTGGGCAGCACCATCTTTAACAAGTGAGAATATTATATTTTATCTGCCGAACAGTAAACCTCATGCCTACCTTACTGGGTTGGTACGTGTTGGGCAGATAAAATATATTATGCTCACTTTGTTAAAGATGGCGCTGCCCACATGGAAGTTCGTTGATATTAATGTGTGTTCTGGAACAGGCTGTGGGCAGGCCGGGTCGTTATAACCTAAGGCTTAGTTTAAGAGTAAGCTCTTCCCCACACCCTTGACTGATTGGATGATGTAGGGTGGTGCACTCTCCTGAGGAATCCCATTATACAGAGACTTCCTTGTTTGTATAATTGGATTAAAGGTTTTGAGTCTATGCTATAAAGTGGGAGAGACCAGTAGCTTGATCTCTCTCTCTCTCGGTTCCTGGGTTCCTGAGATTAGTATTAGAAAGGAGAGCAGAGTAAGGCCACATGGAGGAGAGGAAGCAGCCAAGATGGCAGAGTGCTGAGGAAGAAGCCAGTTTGTTAAGAGTTTGTGCAGGAGGAGACGGGAAACAGAGGTGAATAAGTCTGGTGAGCTAGAAGCCTTTGATTCTAGGAAACTCGGAATAGTCAGTAGCTTTGTGAGCACTGAATGAGTGGGTTTTGGAGCCCAGTGTGTGTTTTTGCTTGCCCACCAGGTGCAAGCTAGAATTAAAGTTGATGGCTCACCAGTTCTTGGCTCCGTTGTTTCACTACCGACTGTTTGAATCTAATGCGAACCTGCATGAGTCAGGCGGCTGTGATGGTGGCCTTGACTACTGGCTTTACAGTACGACAATTCCAGATTCTTTAACCAGGCTTACTCTTATTTATTTATTTATTTGTTTGTTTATTTATTTATTTTTAGTGAGAGGAGGGGAGGCAGAGACAGACTCCCACATGAGCCCCGACCAAGATCCACCCAGCGAGCCCACTAGGGGGCTATGCTCTGCCCATCTGGGTTGGTTGCTCCATTACTCAGCAATCAAGTCATTGTTTTAGCACCTGAGGCAGAATCCAATGAGCCATCCTCAGCGCTGGGGCCAACTCGTTCAAACCAATTGAGCCATGGCTGCAGGAGAGGAAGAGAGAGAAAGAGAGAGAGAGAGAAGGGGGAGGGGTGGAGAAGCAGATGGTCACGTCTCTTGTCTAACCTGACTGGGAATCAAACCTAGGATATCCACATTCTGGGTTGATGCTCTACCACTAAGCCAACCAGCCAGGGCTACTTATTCTTAAAAACAAGGAAAAAAGAAAGAAACACACAAGAAGAATTTGAGACAGGTCATGGAGATGTGGATTGCCTTGCCGTAGCAATAACAACTGATATTTGTCAAATGCTTACTAAGTGCCAGGCCCGTATTAACTTATTTGATGGTCACAGCAACCCTGTGAGTTTAACTAGACTATTATCTGCATTTTACAGGTGGGGAAACCAAGGTAAAAGAGATTAAGTTTCTCAAGGATACACAGTTTGTAGGTAGTCCAGCTGCAGACTGACCCTAGAGCCCACTATATCACACTGCCTCCGTAACTGGCTAATTGTGGGTAGAGGTGCTGATGGGATCGTGCCCGGCCCATGCCCTTTCTGAAGAACATATCCCGAGAGATCCAGGGCTTGGACCAATATGTTATGAGGCAGTGTGCTAATGGGGGAGACACAGTAAAGGTGAATGTCACACCTGGGAGCCCTGAGCTGCTATGGGGAAGTGGGGTGACAAACCAGGAGGGAGAGCAGCAGCCAAGGATGAGGACATTTTACAGGATCAGGACAGTAATACCTATCTGGAGTCCTCTGGGGTCTGAACCACCCTGGAGAGCAGCAGCAGTGGGGAAGTGAAGCAGGTAGAAATGTCAAGGCCACTTGACCTTGAAACTTGTCCTTTTACTTAGGCCAAGGGACCCTCCATGAGTCACCTTCCCTCATCTCTAACATGGTGATATATTGTGCAGCCTCCCAGCATGAGAGCTTGGGCACAAAGTGCTTGGGAAACCGGAAACGGAAGAAGCTACCGCTCATCCTCTAGTTAGTGAAGGATATATCCTTTTAAGCTTCCGTTTAAGTAAATTTGAGCCAGTTGGAGGGAAACTTACTTCAAATGAATAGGGTGCTTCCTTAACTACTTAAACAGTGTCATGAACATCATTTAACTTTCTTCGTGACTCAAGTTAATCCTGATGAACATTCATTTCCATACTGAACTGCAAAGTTGCCATGGGCGTAGAGGACACTGACCTGTCTAGGTGTGGCTTGGTGCCTCAAGCCAATGCCTCCAGGCTGCCGGGCTCTCCAACTCCTCCTGATTGCCCTTTAGATCATCAGACTCATCCCTCCCTGAGGCTGTCAGCTGTCACCTCGCTGAGCGGTCAGGATGTCAGCCCAAAGCAGTTCAACCGCACTTTGAATTTGTTGTTCCTAACCTGTTGTGGATTTGCAGACCAGATGCCTGCATCTGTTAGAAATGTGCATAAAGTCAGGAATCCCTGAGTACATAGAACTGAGGGGTTCAACTCAGGGTAAAGTGCTGAGCTTTAGTGCATGGAGTTTGTGGCATCACTCTTGGCCACGCAGATGCTTTATGCTCCCTTTATGGGTTTCAACAGCTCCAGGTCACGGAGGTGTTACTCTAGCACGTGACCTGCCAGTGATCTCCTTTTATTTAGTTGTGTAATTTATTTATTTACTTATTTTTTACATAGAACTGTTTTCTTTTCCTTCCTGCAGTTGGTGTTTATTGTCAGTCACAGTAACTCCAGGGTCACCACGGGCCCACAGCCTCAGTCCATGCCCTGCCCTTTCCAGCCCTGCCCCAGCCTTCGTAGGTCATACCTGGAAAGCACATTCTAAGTGCCTCATGTGCCCGGCACTGGGCCAGGCTCTTAGGGGGGCTGCCAGAGCTCAGTCCGGCTGAGGAGTCCAGGTTAACATATGGGAACAGCTAGGGGACACACAGAAAGGCCGAAGGTCAAGGCTGGCAATGACTCTGCCTGACCAGTATGTTAATGCATGGGCAATCAAGACAGAAGACCATCAGGAGTTTCGGGGAAGGCCCTGGGGAGACCTTTAATGACACATGCTGGAGGGACAGCTAAAACTGAGCAATGCTTAGGTCCCAAAAAATGCTGACAGGCATGAGATGTGGGCAACGCCAAGCCAGGGTCTCCAAGCAAAGTGAGGAGCGGAGAGGTTGGAGAGAATGTGGGGAGCCCTCGGGGTGACTGGCTAATGGAGAACTGGTGGGCAATGTGGGCACAACCCACAGTCTCCCTCAGGTTTGGGGTTGGGAGTGGAGGTGGGAAGAACATCAGGAAACAAACAATGGGAGCGAGGGAGGGTGGGAGACGGGAGGGCAGGGTCCAGGCTGGCAGAGCCCTGCTATGTGGGGGGAGGGAGGCCAGAGTTGCTCGAGCACCCTGGGGCTCTGGCCATGGTGCCCATCCCCAGCTTGTCTACATAGGCAGTTATCAAAGTGGAATGTAAATAGGAAACCTCTTGTTCGATCACCTTAAAACTGGTTTGAAGCAATACTGCTGAGAACTGACACGCTCCTGGCACACCTCACCCACGAACACCACAGTAAAACAATTTCTTCTTTTCAAATTTACAAGCGATGGCCAGCACTCTTGCAAGAGTGCTGCGAGGCCACCCCTTCTTCCTCCGCCTCCAACAAAGCAGCTGGTTTGAGCGCAGAGATGATCCAGGAAATATGATCCTCAGAGGTCCCAAAGAAGGCCCTGCGAGGGTTTCAGGAGGTGCCTGTGAGCTCCTGACTTGGTCGGAATGCAGATGATCAATCAGTGTTCCTAAGGCCTGGCCCTGTCCATCATGCATGGCTCCCACACCTACTGCTCTGAGGGCCTACAGGCGACACAAGGTCGGGGTGGTGGTCCTAATGGGGACTCTGGGAGGGCAGTGTCAGAGGGGAATCGTGGCCTTTCCTCCAGAGACCCCATTACATTCCCATACCCTTCACCTTCTGTTATATCCTCTGGGTGGACTGATGCATCTCTGCTTTCTACAAACAAGGCTGCCTAGGCCCAGAGTGGTGCAGCCACTGGTCTGGGGTCACACAGCTGCTAAGTGGCAAACCACAGGTTCAAGGCAGTTTTCAGGTCCAAGGTGATGGGGAGAGGCCGGAGGGTGGGGATGAAGGAAGTAAGGGGCAGCCAAAGGTGATTTTCATTGTTTGGAAACAAGTACTGTGTTCCAAAAGGAGTCCACAAGATGTTAAGGCCTCTGGTCATCTCATGTGTCCCTCGCTGGGACCCACCCAGAGAGGACCGCCTCCCCAGGGGTTCTACCTACCCCCTCCCCTGATACCCGGCTTTCTCAGGACAGCTCCTTCCTGGGGGAGGGGGGAGCAGGGAGGGGGTGCCCAGGGCCTGCTGGACCGATGTGCGAAGTCCGCTCTGGGAGCCTGGGAGCCCAGTGCCCCACCGTGCGGAGGGAACAGGAACTGCCTGCACGGCCTCCCTCACCCCGCCCGCCCTGCAGTGCGGGGGCTGCGCGGACCTCCCTACCAGCAGACCCCATCTTCAAGAGCGTCACCCTGTACTTCCTTCTCGCTGCGCGCCCTTGGGCACCGGCGCAAAAACTGTTGTCAAATGACATAATGGGCCACAGAGTGACCGATGTCAAATGGGGACAGGTGCAGGAGTGTTAGGGGGGGTGGACACCAGAGACCCAGGAGGACCCATCCCCAAGGGACAAGAGCCTTCCTGGGGTGAGATCAACAATGGAACAAAGGTTGGAGGGGTTCCCCAGGGTCCAGGGCTGGGCGGAGCCAGGGAGGCCCTTCCGTGCTGTGCAGAAGAACTGCGTCTTTTCTTGGATGGCTATTGTTGTTTCTCAAAAGAAAGGAGTGGCACCCCTGCTTCCAGAGCCATTTGATGACATGCAAGAAAACCCAAAAGTTCCCCGATAAACGTGACTTGCCTTTCTCGAGTTTGCTTGAGTACATAATTAAATGCATAAATGTTTTAAAATGACGGTTTTATGGAACTTATGATACCAAGTCCCCATGCATTTAAAGCAGGGACAGGAGACTTCGGTGCCATTTGAGCAATGGTGGGCTGCTCTGGCATGTGTCCCAGGTAGGGGAGACCATTCTCTCTGCCATGCAGAGTGGTGTCTATGGAAATGCCAGCAAAGCCCTGGGAAGTACCTGGCAGGGAGGACGGCAGGTGACCTCTGACAGAGATCACTCTGGCTTCTCCCATGGAGGAGAAGAGAAGACCAGGAGTCAAGGAAAGGAGTTAGGGGGGTGTTCCCAAGGTCCAGGAGTAGGTGAACTGACAAGGGCTCCCAGAAAGGTCTTGGAGACTCCCAAGAAGTCCCAGTCCACCTGGAACACTGCTGAATTGGGAATATGGTCATGTGAATCATGGGCCTGGTTATAAATCTGGAACCTAATTTTTTTTTTCTTTATCCATTAGCTTTGGTATTTTAACTATGATGTGTCTTGGTGTAGATCTTTTTGGGTTTCTCTTTAATGGAGTTCTGTGTGCTTCCTGAACGTGTGGAGTGTTTCCCAACCTTAATTTAGGGAAGTTTTCTGCTATGATTTGATTGAACAAAGTTTCCATTTCCTGTCCTCTCTCCTCTTCTTCAGGCACCCCTATGATGCGGCTGTTGTTTCTCTTCAGGTTGTCACAGAGCTCCCTTAGAGTTTCCTCACATTTTTTGAGTCTCTTTTCCTTTTTCTTCTCTGCTTCTGTGCCTTTGTTTATTGTGTCCTCTAACTCGCTGATTCGATCCTCAGCATGATTCATCCTGCTTTTAATTCCTTCCATTGTGGTCTTCAGTTCTGATACTGTATTTGTCATTTCTGTCTGATTCTTTTTTATTATTTTAATTTCATTTTTTATACTTGCTATCTCTTTATTTAGGTGTTCATAATGACTACCCATTGTTGCTCTAACTTCTTTAAACATCCTAACTATCATTATTCTAAATTATGCTTCTGGTAATTTGGTTATATCTGGTTCATTCAGGTCCTTCTCTGGGGATTTTCTCTTGATTCATTTGGTTTGCATTCCTCTGCCTGCCCATCTTGTCTGTGTATAAGCAAGTTGTGGGCACTGGAGTCCAGTAGGTGTTCCCTTTGTGTTCTATAGGTGTGGTCTGTCTGCAGACCCACCACCCCCTCTGCCGCTGCCTAGGGCAGTTGGGTATGGGCATTGCCAGCGCCGGCCCACTGTGGCTTTTGCTGTAATTTCTGCCTCTCCTCCACGGGAGGGGCTGTCACTCAAGTCACAAGCCTCAGCACCAAGGGTAGAGGTGAGCACCTTTGCTCAGCTACGGACCCAGCCTGTTTCCGGACTTCCGCCCAGCACCTGCAGTCAGAGCCTGCTCGCCACAGTTTCGGGGGGTTGGGCGGGGCTTTTGACGTGCTCTCAGCTGTGAGCCTTTGCCCATGGGGAGCTTTAGCCCCGCCCTCAAGGCGAGGGCCCTTCTGCGCAGGGTCGCAAACCAAGGTTTATTGGGCTGGGCGTGTTTGCTGGCTTTCGCTCATCCCGGATGCTACCCCGCCCCCGCGTTCAGAGCCCACTCATGTACGAAGGATGGCAAACCGTGGTTTCTCCGGCCAGGCAGGGCTAGTAGCGTGGGCTCAGCTGAGAGCTTCCGCTCATCTCGGGGTCTACCTCGCCCCCGCGTTAGGAGCCTGCTCGCGCACCTAGGATGGCAAACCGCGGTTTCTCCGGCCAGGCGGGGCTGGTAGCGTGAGCTCAGCCACGAGCCCCTGCCCGTTCCTGGTCCTAGCCCCATCCCCACGGTCAGGGCTGGCTTGCGCAGGTTCGCAGATCAGATCTTTGCCGGTTCCTGGCCTCCTGCTTTGTCCCCGCAGGTGGGATTACAGGCGGGCCCGCAGCTGCCGGACCGCTTTCGCGCGTCCCCTCCACCCCTGCTGGGCTGGACTAAGCTCACACCGGCTTGGCCTCCGTCCATGCCGACAGAACCGTGTTTCAGCGTCCTGCCGCCACCATACCCTTCAGCAACCCTCAGCAGAGTAGGAAGGGCTCTAATACTCCACACTGTAGGCCTGGAGCTCCCTCACTTGTTTCACAGCTTAAAACTGTCCAAACGCCTCTTCTAGGCTCTGGGACTGTAGGCTGGGGCTTGGTTCCTGGGACCCAGGTCCCTCCCTCTCCGCCAAACTCTCCTCCCGCCACGCGGGTCTCTCCGGGCTGCCGTTTGCTCCGGGGAGCTGGGCAGCTCTCTTCACGTTTTCGCTATTCCTACCAGTCTCAGTGTGGCTTCTTCTGTGTTCCTTGGTTGAAGAGTCCACTTAGTTTAGCTCAAAGTTGGTTTATCCAGATGTGGTTCTTAAAACTGAGTTATAATCCACTTTGGTTCTGGGAGTTGGAAGTTGGTACGTCCGCCTATTCCATCTCCATCTTGCTCCCTGGAACCTAACTTTTTTAAACGACTGTCTTTGGAACTCGGGACTTCTATTCTTTGCTCATTCAGAAAAACCTGAAGTACTGTACGCTGATGGACACAGTTTTTGTTCCTGTGACGTTCCTCCTGTTGAGTCCAGAGGCTGTAACAGGGATCTTGAATGCTGTGTTCAATAATTCTTTAAAGACAGGTAGGCAAACATATTCACAGATACTCTTTTATTCTCATTTACAAGTGATTTTCCAACACAGGGATATAAACAGACTTATAAGACATTAGAGCAAGTAGGACGCTGAGATTCTAGCTCCAAACCCTTGTTTTAAAGATGAAAAAACTATAGCCCAGATAATCCAAATTCAATCCAATCCAACAAACATTGAGCACCTACGATGTGGCCAGTAGAATGAAGCAGAGTTAGATGCCAGGAACTGATGACTTCTTCTTGGAAATCTCTGTTGACCCTGTCATGAGACCAGCTCCCAGGTGTGAGGACTGCTATGAACACATCCCCAAATCTCCTGCCCTAAAATGCCCCATTTGTCTGAAATCCCCATCACTAGAGATTTCTCTGAGGGGTAAGGCACCGCAGGCCACTGTCTACCACGTGAAAAGAGTGATTTATTAAATCCTGGTGAAGTTAGGGAGTGAGGAGTTAACCAGGAACCCTAGAGGTGGGGAGCAGAAAGCATAGCGCCTAGGGGGAGCCATCTGAGCAGTGCTTTTGGGTGGCAAGGGCTGACTCAGGGACAGGTCTGTTTCTTGGGAAAATCAAGAAATCTTTTTCAGCTTTCTTGTTTTAGAGGAAAAAGTGGCTGTCCGCCAATTCTGTTCAGAGGTTCAGGAGTAGTCTGACCTGGAGGCAGGACTGTCTGACAATGTCAGGCACTGGTGCTTTGCATATATTGTCTCAAAATCTCCAGGCTCTAAGAAATGGCCCAGCAGGGAGATGGGCAAGAAATGCTGTGGGGAGTGCCCAGAGATGGCAGTGATGCCACCTCAAAGGCTCACCCGCCTGCCTGGGCTGGGCTTGCAGGTCAGGACCTTCTCAGACAGAGCATGGCCATTTCCTCCCTGCTCCTGAATATAGAGCATCAAGGAAGCACATCCCCTGCCCATCTCACTGCTGGCGTGGTCTTTGGATAGCAAAGAAAAGGGAACCCACACGTCAAAGATTTTAAGTTCTAGATCTGTACGTGAGCCTGTGGTTCATGTTACCATATTCTTTTTATTTTTTTAATTATTTATTTTATTCATTTTAGAGAGGAGACACAGAGTGAGAGAGAGAGAGAGAGAGAGAAAGGGGGGAGGAGCTGGAAGCATCAACTCCCACATGTGCCTTGACCAGACCAGTGCAGGGTTTTGAACTGGCGACCTCAGTGTTCCCAGGTCGACGCTTTATCCACTGCGCCACCACAGGTCAGGCCTGTTACCATATTCTTAATTCAGCACTTCACAAAGTGGTCTAGGGACCCTGGGGGTTTTCTAAGACCCTTTCAGGGGGTGTCAAGGTCGAACCATTTTCATAATAATACTAAGAAGTTATATGGCTTTTTCACTCATTCTTTCATGAGTGTCCAGTATTTTCTAGAGGCTACCTGACATGTGACATGGCAAGGGACTGATGCAGAATCTAATATAAGAATCTAGCTCTGCCTGACCAGAGCAGCAGTAGCACAGTGGATAGAGCATTGGACTGGGATGTGGAGGACCCAGGTTCAAGACCCCGAGGTTGCCAGCTTGAGCACGGGCTTATTTGGTTTGAGCAAGGCTCACCAGCTTGAGCACAAGGTCGTTGGCTCAAGCAAGGGATCACTTGGTCTGCTGTAGCCCCCCCGGTCAAGGCACATATGAGAAAGCAATCAATGAACAACTAGGAGCCGCAACAAAGAATTTATGTTTCTCATCTCTCTCCCTGTCTGTTTGTCTGTCCCTATCTGTCCCTCTCTCTGACTCTGTCACACACACACACACACACACAAAAATGAATCTAGCTCTTGCTGGACTGGTGGTGGTGCAATGAATAGAGCATTGACCTAGGATGCTGAGGTCCCAGGTTTGAAACCCTGAGGTCACTGGCTTGAGCATGGGATCATCGACATGATCCCATGGTTGCTGGCTTGAAGCCCAAGGTCGCTGGCTCAAATCCAAGATCTCTGGCTTGAGCCCCCTTCCCCACACCCCATCAAGACACGTATGGGAAGCAATAAATTAACAACTACAAGTGATGCAACTAGGAGTTGATGCTTCTCATCTCTCTCCCTTCCTGTCTCTCTCCCTCCCCCCTCTCTTGCTAAAAAAAAAAAAAAAAAAAAAAGAATCTAGCTCTCTTCTATCAAGCCAGACATAAAAGAGACTTACAAAAGTGTAAAACAAAGCCACGCTTTTTGCTCTTTTTAGAAAGTCTTCTTAATTTTATATTAAAATGTTTTGTTAATATGGGTTTATTATTGCTATTTTAAAGGATTAATACATTTTTTAAATTCTTAGCTTTAGTTCCTAATATAGTATAAATCAATGGATGTCAGCCACATGAACATACTGATATCCTGATAATTTTTAAGTGTATAAACATGTGTGGCGTGTAACACAAAGTGCTTGAGAGGCCAGCAGGAAGAAGACAATGACAAATGTAGGGAAGAGACACAAACCGGGGGAGTGCCCACCGCTGCAAAGACCAAGTTGACCTTGCACTGTAATGACACATGAGGGCGCCCTTACCAACCGGCAGATTTCTTGTAAGGACAGATGCTAGGATTACCAAAATAAAGACCAGTTTTATCCACCACATTTGAAGAAAATTTAGTGAGACAACTGACTGCAAAGGTAGAACAAAGACTTTTCCTAACCACTACACTGGGCACCTGAAATTAATATAATATTGAATGTCAACTATAATTGAAAAAAAAAAAAGGAAAGAATTTTCCAGATATTCAAATACAAAAAATGTGCCTTGAATGCACCTTTTCTGAGGATGCTACTAAGGGAGGTGCTCCAACAAAATATGGGGGCAACACAAGGAAGAGGAAGGCCAGGAAGCACTAACCTAGGAGAGAAGTGAGGAGAAGGTTCCAGTAACAGCTGTGCACAGGCCTCCAGGGGAATTTTCCAGATGGAAGCAGGGCTCGGGAGGGACTCCCAGGAAGATAAAACTGGTAGGACGCCACATGCTTCTGAGCATCTTGAAAGGAAATTTGCATACTTAACCAAAACTTTGAGGTTTAATCAGTGATAAGTACTTCAAAACCTAGATAAAGCAAACCAATCAACCAACCAACCAAACAAACAAAAGAAGGTTAATTTCAGGAAAAGCAAAAAACAAGCAAGAAAGAAAAAGTTACACTAGCACACTATATCATTCAGCTGTGGACATCACTGAGACAGTAGTCATAACGTAAATGCAAAATAATGATCTGACTGAAATTGTGATGTAACTGCATCTGAAGAGGCAGGAAATGTGTTTATACACAGTGGGAAGGAGTGAACTGCTTGTCTTCTACAGCAGAAATTCAATGAGTGACATTTATAACTAGAAAATCAAACAGCAGTAAGCAAGTGTAATATTTAGAGCTAAGGAGGTAAATCCTGGAAGAACCAGCTGAAAGCCTGGGGAGGAGGAGGAGGTGAGAGCTGGGACTGGGAACAGGGTCTTTAAGGTATGAGCATGTTTATCTGATCAAAATGAAGGCCTCCCCTCTGTCCAGCTCTCAGTGTTCTTTGTGCGTTGGCCACAGGCTGTTCCTCTAAGCTCACTTTTCACCACCCTTCACCTTACCCATGTCCCTATGATGTTTTCAGCCTTCACTCTAGCTCCTGTCCAGAAGCAGGCGTCTCTGTGTAGAACGCAGTCCCGTCTATCTCCTGTCAACTTCCCAGCCAAAGACAGCTTAACCTCACCTCATCCGAGAAGCTTTCTAAGATCCCATAGGTTCCACCCCGGCCCCCCCACAGGACACAACTCTTCAGACGTCCTTATCCATAAGTCCGGTCAGCCTGCTCATCAGAGCCTGTGAGTCGTGCACAAGGCTGCCCCCTCCACCGGGCTTGGGATCCTGGGAGGCTGTGATCCTTGTCCCACTCCTACAGGGCCCAGCACATTGCGTCTGACCCCCACGGACTTGTTCAGTCTCAGCTCTTGGCATCAGGACCAGATGCATATATGCATGGGATGACCCAGGAGCTACAGATGCCCGAGCTCTGCGCTGCGAGGGGAACTAACTATGACTTCCTCCTGCTCCTCTTTCCTTGCTGAACTGACCATCAAGCTCCCCTAAGACCCTACCACCCCCATCCACTGGCCAATCCCAGCATGCCCCCTCAGGTCTGGCCCTATGCCTCTAGACTCCCACCCTCATTAGAAGGCAGGTTGGTACAGCACAAGGCGGAGAGACAGTCCACTGAGATATAATATGTATTCTCCCAGCGTTTTCTCCTCCCCATTACAAGCCGGTAGCCAGGCCCGCAAGCTGTTTTTCCCTGAGAGGATTTTGCAAAACAGGCCTGATGTACCTCTAATAACTGCCCAAGCCCATGGAAGAGTGTGTGTCATCTGTGCCGATGTCCTGCAGGGGGCGCCTCTGAGAGTAGCATGGAAGAGAACTTTTTCTGCTCCCTCCAGGCCTGAGGGGTATCACAGTGAGGCCTCTGTGAACAGAAGGCAGAAGGGGGCCTCAGGGCACACCTGGGCCTCCTGGACCAAGAGCCCGAGGCTCCCAAAATCGCTAGAATTTCTGCACTGGGAACATTGAACAGAAAGCACAGTGGAACCTGACCTGAAGGGTCCGTGCCAGACTGCCGAAGACAGTGGGTGTCCTGGTGGTAAACAGCGTGGGCAGGTGACTGAGGACAACAGAGAGCTCCTGAAATGTCCACACAGTCCAAGTGGGGGTGGGAGAGTGCTTGGAAAAATTGAAGATACAAGTCAGCGAAGAAGAGTGAAATCTTCCCATTTGCGACATGAATGGACCTAAAGGGTATTGTGCTAAGTGAAATAAGTCAGGCAGAGAAAGACAAATGCCATATGATTTCACTCATATGTGGAATCTAAAGGACAAAATAAGCAAATAAAGAACATTGAAACAGGCAGAGACACAAAGAATAGACTGACTGACTGTTAAAGAGGGAGGGTATTTGGGGGGTGAGTACAAAGGTGAAGGGATTAAGAAGTGCAGATTGGCAGTTACAAAATAGCTCCAGGGATATAAAGTAGGGGATATAGTCAGTAATACTGTACGTCACTATATATGGTGCTCGGTGGTACTGGAAATATTGGGGGACCACTTTGTAAAGTATATGATTGTCTAACCACTATGCTGAACACCTGACACTAATAGAGAATGATATTGAATGTAAACAGTAATTGAAAACTAAAATAAAAAGTATATACTTAATAATGATGATACAGATTTTTTAAAAAAAGTAATTTACATTATAAAATAAATATTTTCTAAAAAAACAAAGATGTAATTCAGGGGAGCCATGAGCACTACATGGCTCTCAGGGCCTACCTGAGTGAGGAAGACTTTAGCTCCTAGATGGCTATGCCTGAGGGGATGGCTGGGCCAGACTGGCCCCTGGATGCCGAGGAGCACCGAGACCACCAGCAAGGTGAAAGGACTTAGTGCAAATGGGTCAAGCTTATTAAGACCCATCTGTTGTGTCTTGGTTGGGGTCCTTGAGCTCAGGGCCACCTGATACCCGACTGAGACAGAAAGGTGGACAGAGAAGGCTGTGGAGAAGGAAACTGCCATATCTGCTTGTTAACATCTGTTTGCATGCTTCTACCTTGAGACTTCCTGAAGTTGGATGTGTGTGGCCATTTAACCTGAAAGGAAGAGAGGAAGGACAGAAGACCAACCTGTTATTTCCGATGATAAAAGTAACACAGGATGAAGGAGCATGGCTGCCCTGGAGTCAGGGACAGACGTGTGTGGGACAGTCTGGGTCATTGGCAGGGAGGGACCCAGAAGTCTGTCTGCCTCGAGGGCAGAGGAGCCCCTGGGAAAGGATTCAAACTTGAGACGAAGTGTACCCTCAAGAAGGGAGCCTAGACGTGGCAGATGTGGATCAGTACGAGTCCCCCAGTCCTCAGAGAAGAGGAATGCTTGAAGATCAGCACAGCGACTATCACTCAGATTTATTCCTTTGCCCAGCACCCCCTGTCCTCAATGGTTATAAGTCCCATAGTTAAGTTAAAACGGGACGTGTGGCTTCACTAAAGCTCCGAGTGGTTGAGGCTCGGGCGTGGATATTACATGCCAAAGTCTAGTCCTTTCCCTCAAATGACGGGGCGTGGAGGCTCCCAGAGAAGACAGTGTCATTGTGGCACCTTATGGAGACCCTGCTCACTGTCAGGGTGGTGTCCTGAGGTGGCAGCCATGCTTACTGCAAAGGCAGCTCAGCACACTGGGATTTGACAGCATGTCCCAGCAGTCACGGTCCAGGTTGTACCAACCTGGCTCTGCCGCCCCCCTGGCCTTGGCTAGCACGTGCAGTCCCTTCACGAGCATCCATCTGGGCAGACAGATTGTGAAATGGCTCCCTCCCTCTGCCCTGAAGAGGGCTTCACAACTGGGGCTCAGGCTGAAATCTGGCCTCCAGGCCAAGCACTTCTGAACAATGACCCTGGACATCAGTGAAACATCATTGGAGAGCCAGCTGTGCAGGGAAGAAAATGAGGTATGTCATGAAAGGGCTGGGAGCTGGAGAAACACCCCAATTAGAGCAAAACATTTGTAAAATTCAGAGAAGTCTAAAGAAAATTGAAATCTCCCAGCAGTCTGATATTTGATGTTCAAGCCTCAGAAAATTTGATGCAGAACTAAATCAGATCCAGAGGGTCCTTTAATGCCCTGCCTTTGAACAATGATGCTCAGTTTTGCTGGCCAACCCTGGGCCTTTGCGGGCCACTGGACCTGGTGGACAAACTGTTCCCTCACCGGCCTGGGGCCCAGCTGTGGTGACACACAAGTCAGGCTGTAAACCAGGACTGCATCCTCTGCAGTCTAGACACAGGAATTCCATTTCTCTTCTTAAGACTCTATGATGTGTTGGAGTCCTGGGGTTCACAGCCCCTGGCAATCCCTCAACTTCTGGAAAACGACTCATTGATTCATACCCACTTACAAATATTTCTTGAGCACCTTGTCTGGCCCATTCCTACCCTCGGGAAAAACATTCCCAGTGTGTGAAATGACCTTTTGAGCCCCTTCCCTGTCTGCCCGCATGGCCAGTGGCTCCACCTCCTGCAGCGCTCCTTCCTGCTCAGCGCCTTGCCTCTCTTTGGCTGCGCCCAGCAGAGGGAGGATGTTTTAGGCACAGAGGGCATGTAAGCAGAATAGATGGACCTTGGAGCACTTCCACAGTGTGGAAGGGGTGGAAAGTAGCTTCTGATATCAAAAGTGACAGCTTCCATTTGCCTTTAGGGTAGATCTTTCTCCCTTCCTCTCTTCCCTTCCTTCCTACTTCCCTCCTTTCCTTTCTTTCTTCCTTCTTCATCCAAAAGGGTGAGTCCCACAAATATACTATGACCATTTTTCTTGAGGAAAGCAATAAAGGATTGTGTATGGATGTGTCTGAACTATGTCACCAAAACTGATGGCAATGTGTGTGTGTATGGGGGCGGTGCAGAAGGAAGGGAAAATAAAGGTTCTGGAAGCATGCAGAACAATGACAACACTGTACCTTGCTTGCTTATGAGGAAATAGGGGATATGTTGCACCAGACATTCAGTGATATTTTTAATAAGTCCTCTTTTTTCTTAATCAGGGATATAAAAATTCAAAATCTATAAACACATACATGCTAACAGATAATTGCATAACATTGTTTTGATCTAAAAGAACTGTTTCTAAAAAAGAAATATATTAAAAAAGCTGCACCATCACCTGACCAGGAGGTGGCGCAGTGGATAGAGCGTCAGACTGGGATGCGGAAGACCCAGGTTCGAGACCCCGAGCTCTCCAGCTTGGACCCAAGGTTGCTGGCTCCAGCAAGGGTTTGCTTGGTCTGCTGAAGGCCCGTGATCAAGGAACATGTGAGAAAGCAATCAATGAACAACTAGGGTGTTGCGATGGCAACGAAAAACTAATGATTGATGCTTCTCACCTCTCTGTTCCTGTCTGTTGGTCCCTATCTATCTATCTCTCTGACTCTCTCTCTGTTCCTGTAATAAAAAAGAAATAAAATTAAAAAAAGAAAAAGGCTGCACCATTAACAACATAAAATTAATGGCTGATGTGTGTACTGATACATTTCATCCCTTTCCAAGGTGTGTTGGTGTGTCTGATGACAGCTGACAACTAAAGTGGGATGAGCAAGGGATAGGCTGAGGGGCTGCAGGTGATGCCAAAGCAGCTTCCCTACAGTCTTTCAAAGAGATCACAGACTGCTTGAAAGTCATGCAGGGATCCAAGTTAAGAACAGCAAAAACTAGGGAAAATACACCATAAAACATTTAAACTAACAAGTCCTTATAAGAAAAAAAATAATATGAGGCCCTGGCTGTGTAGCTCAGCTGGTTAAAGCATTGTCCCAATATATCAAGGTTGGGGGTTTGCTCCCTGGGCAGAACACATACAAGAATCAACCAGTGAATATATAGATAAGTGGAACAACAAATCTATGTTTCTCTCTTTATTTCTCTTTCTCTCTCCTCCCTCTCTAAAATCCATCAATAGAAAAATTTGAAAAAGATGTTTGATAATCTTGATTTTAATTTAAAAATTAAACTTTATATTGAAAATGCATCCTGACTCTGGCTGGATGGCTCAGCGGTAGAACATCCGCCTGGTGTGGAAGTCCCAGGTTTGATTCCTGGTCAGAGCACACAAGAGAAGTGACCATCTGCTTCTCCACACCCCCCTTCTCTCTCACCATCTCTCTTCTCCTCCTGCAGCCATGGCTCAAATGGTTCAAGCAAGTTGGCCCTGGGTGCTGAGGATGGCTTTATGGCCTCACCTCAGATGCTAAGAGAGCTTGGTTGCTGAGCAACGGAGCAGTGGCCCCAGAAGGGCAAAGCATTGCCCAATAGGAGGCTTGCAGGGTGGATGGATCCTGGTCTAGGCGCATGTGAGAGCATGTCTGTCTGCCTCTTCACCTCTACTTAATTAAAAAAAAAAAAGAAACTAACAAAAATGCATCCTGCTCATATGCTATTATGTCCTAGAGGAAGTAGTGCAGAAAGCAGAGGTGGTTCAACATCTATCAAAAAGGTCCTTCCTCTCTTTACCAGGACAGGATACTGGATTCCCCAATCCTGTGTGATACTTCCTGCTGCAGTATAAATTTCTTTTACCAGAGTAAATTCAACAGAGATTTATTGGGAAAAAATGTAAACAAACCCAGGTTAGCTGATTCCAAAGTTTGTGTTTTTGTGTGATTTTTTTCATTATACCACAAGTACTGAATAGGCAGATCTTTAGTTATTTAATAACTATGATTAAATTGTTGAACTGTAATCAAAGGATATAATTTAAAAAGAAAACCACTGGGTTTATATTCCCAGGACTGTGCTAGAGGGAAAGCTTAGAAAAAGAACCTTGTATTCTGGTCAGGGAAAGGGGACACGGAGTCAGGCAGCAAGCAGGGACAAGGCAGCCCGTGATGGAAGGGGTGAACCATAGCTGCGTGTGTGAGTGTGGGCTGGGGAGATCATGGTGGGGCCCTTAAAGGCCAGGGAGGGCGGACTGGCTGGAGAAGAAGTAGCTTTAAGTGTGTCCTTTCCCCTTGCCAATACCAAAGTTTCCGGTCTGGCCCGTAAGGGGCTGTGAACAGATTCCCCGAGGATCTTTCTCCAGCTCTGAATTCCATGACTGCCCAAGGCTGGGTCGAGCCACAATGAAGTCATGTTCTCCCAAGAGTCCTGCTTGCTCAGAGTGTGGATGTGCTTCAGATAATGAGAGGGGAGACTCCTTGAATGCCCAAGAGATTCAAGCTGGTGCTCTAGGCAGTGGGAGCCATTGTAGCTGCTAGAGGGAGGTAGTAGTAAAATGAATCCAAAATGCTGAGTATGCAGTGAGGCATAGATAGAAATCTGTATATAAGCTGTGTTGGGTATTTTCTGTACCTCTGTCCAGATCTTTATTGTGCTGAGTATTCTATTCTATGAACACAGTATGTATTTTCATTTTTTTAGGTCTTTAAAAAAAATTCTTTTGGCCCTCGCCGGTTGGCTCAGTAGTAGAGCACCAACCTTGCATGTAGACGTTCCAGGGTTGATCCCTAGTCAGGGCACCCATAAGAAGTGACCATCTGCTTCTCTTTCCCTCCTTCTCCCCCTTCTCTCTCTCTTTCCTTCTTGCAGCTAGTGGCTCGATTGGTTGGAGCATTGACCCCAGGTGTTGAGGATAGCTCAGTTGGTCTGAGCATCACCCCAGGTGTTGAGGATAGCTAGGTTGATTTGAGCATCAGCCCCAGACAGGGTTATTGGGTGGATCCTGGTCGGGGTGCATGCAGGAGTCTGCCTCTCTATCTCCCCTCCTCTCACTTAAAAGAAATTTCTTTTAGGATAAGTGTGTCCTAAATATTATAGTTAAAAAATATTTATTCTTTACATGACACTCAAATATGTCTGGTCATCCTTTATTTTTATGTGCACAATCTGGTAACCCCATTTTAGCCCCACAGTCCTGCCCATATGCTGTAATGGTCCTTTCATGAAACCCTTCTGGGGGAACTTTTAGGTGGGGTCCTTCATTTCCTGATGTTTCTGGCCCCCACCCAAGCCTTCTGCTTTCCACTGAGGTGGGGCCTGTGTCAGGTCCTGGGCCCTGGTACCAAGGTCTGCCAGCATGTACCCCCTTTTCCCATTGATTTCCAAAGTACAGGATAATGGTGGCCCTGAGGGCACCCCTGCATGACTCAGAGGTGCTGGTGACCTGCATGGGGCAGGGGACCATGTAGGCTGGTGCCTGAGGACAGCAGTTGTAAAGGAGCCTCCTGCACAGGTCTGGTTGTCTGGGAGGGGAGACCCCATGACGCCTGACACCTTGTGGTGGGAGGTGGCGCGGGCAGGGGCCAGCCAGGCACCATACACTTGACCCGGTTCTGCCACTTACTGGCTGGGTAGCCCTGACCACTCTGGGCTTCAGTTTCTCCATCCATAACTGGGAGACACGCTAGTGCCTCAGGGCAGTCAGGAGGAAGAAAGACACTGTATGTAAAAATTTTGGCACATAGAAAGCATTCCAAAAATAGTAATTTTTGTAATTATCCTTAGTTGTTCGCATCGCCTCCCCTGTGAGTCTGTGAGCCTTTGAGGCCAGCAATGGCTCTTACTCACTTCTGTCTTCTCAGCCTCCGCCCGGGCTCTGCAGAGTGCAATGCTCTGAAATGTCAATGGAGTGTCACTCAAGCTGCAGTGACATCTGGGCTGCTGTGGGTAGGGCTTCTGAGAAGGCGGAGCTTATGATAAAGGATCAGATTGGGACTTTTCAAGGTCCCCGAAGCTTATTGTAAAGTACAACAGAGTTGTCATGATCATTTAGACGATTTTTTTCAGTTATCAGCGTCTCACAGTCTTTTCTGTACATGTGATCTGATCAAGCTTTGCTGATACATGAAGTATGAGCTCTTATCTATTGATTACATGACTACTGGGAGGTCAGACATGGGCAGGGCTTTTCTGGGGCCAGGGACTTCGTCTCAGGTGGGCGGCCAGGCCCTCCCACAGCACTCTGGTCACACTGTCCTCCAGGAGAGCCAGGACGTCTTCCCCAGGGCTGCAGACTAGGAGAGCCAATCTGATCCCTGCTGGTTTCTCCTGGGCCACAGCCACTGACCAGCTCCGGGAGGCCCTGGGACGGAAGCCCAGGGGTTGGGGGGTGGATTGCTGAAGGGGTCCATTTAGGAAGCCCAGAAGTATTGCTCATACACCACTACCCCCAGGTGACAGTGGGACCTCTGAGGACCCTGGGGCCAGGCCATCCCTGGTTTGACACTGGGCTGGGTGTGGGCTGTGTCGCAGACCACCCAGCACAGGCCTCATTGGGCTTTTCAAAATAAACACATTAACAACACCTGGCCACACATATGCAGACCCCCCCACCCCTGGACTCAGGGCTCCCCATGTGTTTACTTCACTGAAATTCCATGCTTGGAGCCAGGCCAGGCCAGAGGTAAACCAGTGGACACCAGGGAGGATCAGAACCACCTGGCACATTCCAGGGCCCATCCCTCTGCCATGGGGACACAGACCACAGACCCACCCCATCCGTGTTCCAAATGCCCTTTCTGCAGAGAAGCAGAGGAGGTATGCAAAGCTGAGACAGCTGCCTGAGTGACACTGCCTAGGGAAATAGATGAAAGGAATGCATTAGATAAACACTCTGGAATGGCTGAAAAGTAGTTTGCATTTCTTCCTGCTCATACATGTTAGCTTGGTAGGAAGATCAGATCTACTCTGCAAAATTTACAAAGCTGTTTTCTCTGGGAGTCCAAGTGGTGATACAGATCTACTATGGACCCTGTAGCTAATGGTGAAAGTGCTTCAATAAAGTCAAGAATCACAGTCAGTGTGTCACTAAGGGAACCGAGAATGGTTTAAGGAGGTTGGCAGCAAACATTCAGGGAGACACACTCTACATCTGTGATAAAGTAGACAGTAGCCATGCCATAGAGATCTTCTGAGTTCTCCCTAGTCAGTTGTTTTAGTGACTGGCTGTTTCTATGTGGCCACATGTCAGGGCCAGAGGACCTAGGCTCAGAGTGTGATTTCACATGGCCACAGCTCTAAAGACAAGGGCAACTGTGTGTAGCTATCGACCTGCTGCTGACCTGAAGGCAGTCTTGCTGACCACTGCTGAAATCCTAGACCCATTTAGGTGTCTTGCGGGATCTTTGAGAGGCATGTTTTATTCTTTATCAAAGGGTGGAAGGACCTTCACACAGCCTCCAGGCTTATTTTAGCAAGGACCTCAGAGATCATGTGGTAGCTGTCTTCCCTTACCAATTTGTGAGCTCTAGCCCTCAACAGTGGCTTCTCCTGCCAACCTTCCCTGTTCTCTCACTTTTAGCTCCCACTGGCCACCACTACTCTGCCTTGATTTGCCCTGGAAGGCTGACAAATACGGATTGTGTGACTGACTCATGTGCCATGTTCTCTGACTTCCACTTGGGTTTGCTCGATGGACAGGTGGAGGAGAGTAAAAGCGAGCCATTCATCCACATTTACACACACACACACACACACACACACACACACACACACACACACCTTTCTTTCAATTAGCACAGTTCCTTCCCCCGGTTCCTTCACACTTCCTCTGATGCTGGTTCAAAGGTGCTTTGACATCTATCCTTTGGCTCCCTTCACTCTGCCGTACCTCAGACCCTGATTCAGTCCATTAATTCTTCTCAGACTTTTATGAGTTCTTACAGGGAAGAAAGCCTCACAGAGTTCACTATTCACCTCATACTCTGGACATCCTGGGGCTTCTATAATGGTTCTGGAAAACTCTAGGCTGATCATTCTCAGCTTTTGGGCAATGTTGATGCCTTCTGTTGCAGTTCTCAAATTCCCCTCTGTAAAGTCAGTAGCCAGGGCCACCATCACAGCAGGCTGGCCCATGCAGGTTCACATTAGATTCGGACAGTCGGTAATGAAACAACGGAGCCAAGAACTGGTGAGCCATCAGCTTTAATTCTAGCTTGCACCTGGCGGGCAAGTAAAACACACACTGGGCTCCAAAACCCACTCATTCAGTGCTCACAAAGCTACTGACTTATCTGAGTTCCCTAGAATCAAAGGTTTCTAGCTCACCAGACTTATTCACCTCTGTTTCCCATCTCCTTCTCCAGCACAAACTCGGCAATAACTGGCTTCTCCCTCAGCACTCCACCATCTTGGCTGCTTCTCCTGACCTCCTCCACGTGGCCTTAATCTGCTATCCTTTCTAATACTAACCTCAGGAACCAAGAGAGAGCAAGCCCCACTTTATAGTGTAGAAATCCAAACCCTTCAATCCAATCTACAAACAAGGAAGTTTCTGATACAAAGTCACCCATCTGAGGTATAATGGGATTCCTCAGGAGAGCACACCACCCTACATCATCCAGTCAGTCAAGGGTGTGGGGAAAAGCTTACTCTTAAGACTAAGCCTTAGGTGTCTGACCAGGCGGTGGCGCAGTGGATAGAGCATTGGACTGGGATAAGGAAGACCCAGGTTCGAGACCCCGAGGTTGCCAGCTTGAGCGCGAGCCCACCTGGCTTGAGCAAAAGCCCGTCAGCTTGGACCCAAGGTTGCTGGCTCCAGCAAGGGGTTGCTCAGTCTGCTGAAGGCTAAAGGTCAAGGCACATGTTAGAAAGCAATCAATGAACAACTAAGATGTCGCAATGAAAAACTGATGATGCTTCTCATCTCTCTCCATTCCTGTCTGCCCCTGTCTATCACTCTCTCTCTCACTCTCTCTCTGACTCTCTCACTGTCCCTTAAAAAAAAAACAAAAACAAAAACACTAAGCCTTAGGCTATAACGACCTGACCCGGCCTACCGGACCCGGCCTACTTACATTACAGCCTACTTACATTACAGCCTTTGCCCCACACCCATCCCAAGCATAAGGGCAAATTATATCACCTGGGTGACGGGCTTCCCCATGGGTAGCGCCATCTTTAACAAAGTGAGCATAATATATTTTATCTGCCCAACACCCTTTTCCCACTACCTGGGGTGGCTTGTAGAAGTTGGATGAGCTGAGATTTGGAAGTTGTGGTCTCTATCTGGCCCTGTCTGTATACCATAGTCACCTTCACGCTAATTTTGAGACCCTCCTGGTCACTGGATGCTTTGGCAAAAATCCTCACAACCCTTCTAGGAGACAGACCAGCTAGATCGATCCTAGAACCCTAGAGTGAAAGGGTATCACCTTTACAACCACTGCTATCTCTGAAACATGGCTAGACCAGCCCTGGGGTCAAACTGGGTCACATGTGGCAAAGGCTAAGGTGAACCAGGCTACAGAACAACCAAAGAATTTTATACCTGCGAATTGGAACCTGAGACTGCTCACTTTCCACCTGATGAAATTATTCTAGACCCAGCTCAGTTCTCAAATCTCAGCTCATGTCAGTTCCTCTGTGAGGTTTCCTTCCCTCTGCAGAATTCATTACAGATCATGTTCCTGGTGTTTGGGGACATATTGCATTGTGTTCGTGGTTTACCGCCAATCCCCACACTCCCACCCACTGCCATCCTCAACATGACTGGGAGCACTTCTAGGGCAGACTCGTCTCATTCATTGCTCAATACCAGTCTAAGGAAAGAATGAGTTAGTTAATGAGACTAATGCTTTGGTGGGTCAGATGAAAGGCAGTTGTTGGCCTGTTTAGCACTGGAGTTTAATAAATATCGTTTTTGTTTTCTTCTTTTTGGTTATAGCCTAGATCCCTTTACTCCAAACCTCCTTTGAGGGCAGGGTGTCGGGCGCATGGTGGGGCAAGCAAGGGTCTGTGGGGTAGAGCACAGGATAGTAGGAGGGATGCTTTGGCGTGCCCGTGGGGGTGGGACTGTGTGTGCAGTCCCTCTGCCTGCACGTGGGAGCCAGGAGTCTCCGGGGCGGCGCCAAGGCTGGCATCGCGTGTCCCCCATCCAGGGACTGGCTGTTTCTACAATCTGTGAAAACATCCCCGTAATTTGTTTTCCTCACTTCCATTTTAAGAATTATACCGAACTGAGATGATATGAGTGAATATCCTAGAAGAGAAAAAGGAAGACTTGACACCTTCCTCCTTATTCAGATCCCTCTGGAACAAGCAAAATTGCAGGTGGGGTCTGTGGGATTTTGCTCTGATCATTGTTATAGTGGTTGTTCTACCAGATAACCGGACTTAAAATATTTTGACAACAAAGACAATGATCCTGCCCAGGCCAGGTTGCTCAGTTGGTTAGAGTACCTTCCCACATGCCAAGGTGGCGGGCTCCACTCCCTTCAGCCAATGAATGCATAACTAAGTGGAATAACAAATCTCTCTCTCTCTCTCTCTTTCTCAAATCAATAAAAAGGAAAAGAAATAAAGCATTATATGATCCTGAAGCATAAGCATACTAATTCAAATGTGTGCTGAGTATGTGAGAAGCTTCTCTACTAACATGCTTCTGATGGAACACGCCACACTGCAGGAATAAGGTCGTTACCTTTGTAAATACTGACTGTCAGGCAGTCATTAGTGAGAACCGCAGCCAGCACCTTGCAGACACCACTTCAGTGGTCGCCTTTATCATTATGAACTGTGCGGTGCACAGCTCCCCCTCAAGCAGCAAAATCTGCCGGCATGCCCAGGAACACGTGGTGATTAAGAGTGCACTGGTCAGTTGGGTGAATGTGAACCAAACGATCCCAAAAACTCGCATAGCCATGCGGTAAATGAACATACCTGTAAATTAACAAAATTAAAGGACAAGTATAACAATGGAGAGCAGGGGCAGTACAGCTTCTGGAACAAAATTACCTCTGACAAATGTAAAAACTTCTTTGTCTGTCAAGTAGGTGGTTTTCAGAGTCGACTTCATACAAATGTGAACAGGCATGTTGTTATTGACCATACAAAAATTTTTCCTCATGTTTGTGATGACTGTGGCAAAGGCTTTTTGAGTATGCTAGAATATTGCAAACACTTACATTCACATTTATCTGAAGGCATTTATTATGTCAATACTGTGCATATTCAACGGGACAAATCAAAGATCTTAAAATTTATCCAGATAATTTTGCAATCGGCTGACTTACCTCATAAATGTAATGGCTGCTTGATGAGTTCTAGAAATAAAGGAATAATTAAGTCACCTTGCATGAGACAACTTGATTATTCTCTTCAACTTCCATAATGTTCATGTAAAATCATAAATGCAACATTTTTGGACATGTTAAAAATAGATTATTTTAGCCTGACTAGGTGGTGGCGCAGTGGATAGAGCATCGGACTGGGATGCAGAAGACCCAGGTTCGAGACCCCGAGCTTGCCAGCTTGAGCGCGGGCCCATCTGCCTTGAGCAATAAGTAAATGATGTTTAAAATAATCTATTTTTTTTTTTTACAAGGACAGAGAGAGGGATAGATAGGGACAGACAGACAGGAACAGAGAGAGGTGAGAAGCATCAATCATTAGTTTTTCGTTGCCGTCGCAACACCCTAGTTGTTCATTGATTGCTTTCTCACATGTTCCTTGATCGCGGGCCTTCAGCAGACCGAGCCACTCCTTGCTGGAGCAGGCTACCAGGCCATGGGTTGAGAGACAGGAGTAAACTTGTCCTGTGGGGGCAGAAGGGAGGCAGGGTGGCCTCCATAGGGAGGGACTGAGGCGGAGAGTGTCCAGGAGCAGAAGGAGATGAGGATGGAGAGAGGTGAGATCCAGATCACAGAGGGCTAAGGCATCATGTTAGGAATTTGGATTTGAATAAGGGATGTACTATGATCTGAACTTTTTAAAATTTTCCCTTTTGTAAAAAGAATTAAAATAAGGTAAACAACTCATCAACTGCTTTTTAGTACTAAAAAGTCCCATGTCCTTGGAACCTCTCAGGTCTGAGCAAACTGGGACACTGGTCACTCTAAGTGTATCAGAGGTAGGAATTTTGGTCTATGTTTAGGTCATCAAGAAACACTATATTCCTTCTAGTACCTTCTAGTAGCCTTAAGCCCCTTCCTTCCTGAGAGGTAATTATTGAGAACTGTGTCCTTTCAGGACCACAGGGGAATTAGTAGACACTCAGAGAACTGGGCCTTGGCCTCCGTTGGCATGGTTACTGCAGATACCATGACTATCAAGAGGAGGATGGTCCCTCAGTGACTCTCTGCTCCTCGGCCCTAGCCATGGGTAAAGTCCCCCTTCCTTCGCACCTCAGGTAGCCCCGCTGTCTGATCTAGTTACCTTCTTTCCTAGAACCTCAGGTGGGCTCCTCACAGCTCTCAAGAGCCACTGAATTCTCTCTCTTTCCTGGATCTGGGAAAATCTCATCTCTGGGTCCACGGCTGGGTCCCAGCACTCTATCTCCCACAGCCTCCAAGGACATCTAGCAAAAAGCCATCTCTTCTATAAATACAGAGACATCATTAGGCCATTTTACAGCCTTCCTATGATTCCTGAATGTGAGATTACAATGTCTGTCTACCTGCTTCAAATATGAAATGGGGGTAGGGGAGTGAAGCAAAGAAGGGGAAATAGAGAACTTTTACATCATATTTTTTTCTGCCCCAAGTAAAAGCGGAGAGATAAATTAGGAAGCTGTGACATATTCCAGATGACAGAAGATGGCCGTTGGATTCGAGTACTGGCAGTGGAGGTGGAAAGGGGACACTTACCACACGTATTTTGGAGGTAGGAAGGAGCAGCACTACATGCTAAGGAAGCTGGGAGATGAGGGGATGGAGGGACTCAAGGGTTCCCTCTTAGTAGTCCTTCCATCTTGAGCTTTTGGTGTAAATAATTCTGATGTGGAAATTAGGGGCTCAGACCGAGGTTGTGCAGTGGGCTGTTCATCTGAGAGACAACTCTGTCACAGCAACAGACGGTGGCAGTCACAGTAACATGAATGAGCCACCAAATGGCTGCTCTATGTTTTAGAAGCTCTCAGAGGCCTTGTTATATATTTGTCTTTTAGAATGTTGTGCTGAAATGCGTGATGCTGATAGTGAAGATACAAGTTGCACTTTTCTCTAAAGCACAAAAATGTGCTTAAACCTCTTTAAAGAGTTCAGAAATTAAATAATATTTTAGTTATAAATAACTTACATGGCAAAAAGCACAAAAACAGAAAACCCTTACACTTTTAAAGATAGCTTGACCAAGGGACAAACATTTTTGTTTTTTAATTTTTTCCTTTGCTGTTTTTGGGACTTCTGGTTGATTCTTCAGAATGTCCTGAGCCGGGAAATGCTGGTTTTCTGGAAAGAAGGAAAATGAAAAGAAAACAAAAATCTGTTGATGAATTCCTGTCCCCCACCTTCGAAAAGAAACTCCACCAAAACAAAACAAAAAAACCACACAGAAGTTTAAAAGGCGTTCATGGGGGTGGGGCTTCTGTTCGCTGCTTCAAACACGTGACAAAAGTGGGCAGGGTGATCAGGATGAGAAGGGGAAGTAGGAAATCAAATCAGTCTGGGGAACTATTTTGGGGAGTGGGGAAGAGGAAGAGGGAGGTGTGAGCTTGGGAAAGAGCAGAGAGGGCTGGCAGAATTTGGAATTACGGCAAATGACAGCACATGATTAACTACTTCATACGTTGATCACGAATTAGCAACATACGCTGGCTTTCATTTTTTGAGCAAAGCCTTATTTTTGTAGACTCCAAATCTTAAAGAGCTATCTAGCAAAGCAGAGGGTTTAAGGGTCTGTCCCATGCAGGGACTCCTCTTCAGGCACCCTGCAAGGAGAGCGGGGTCCCTTAACACAGTTTCATAGACACCAAATGTCAGGACAGAGTCTAGTCTGTAACCAGAAAGAGATTTCCTCAGAGTGGGGTTAAAGAGCTCTGACACCTATGTCATCTTAACTGTCTGCAGACCAAGAAGACCATACCTCCCTGCAAAGCTAAAGGCACTGTGTGGTGGGGCCTGGGGCACTTCTTGGTGGCTCATCCTCCTCTTGGCTCTCACAGGTGGCCCAGGCTCCAGCCATGCCTTCCCCTGTTCCTGACCTGGGCCATTCCCCCCTGCAATAAAAGGGTGAAATTGCAGTCTTGGATGCTGTCCACTCGGGACCACGCTCTGGCCTCATCTCTGCTCATCCCACCTTGTCATCACCTTTGCTCTAAAATGACTGCCCTGTGCCTGCAGCGCTCATGGTGGGAGGCTGGGACACATGTCTCATTGTTGCAGCTGGGATTTAAAACCAACGCTTCTACACAGGACAAAAAATTTCAAAAATACAACAGGATATAGAGTGAAATAAAAAATAAGTCCCCTTTCTTCTCTATTCCTTGACCATTCAGTTTTCCTCTTCAGAGGCAACCTCTTCCTTCTACTTCATACCTATATTTTTTATGTCCTTTAAGATATCGCCTGACCAGGCGGTGGCGCAGTGGATAGAGCATCGGACTGGGATGCGAAAGACCCAGGTTCGAGACCCTGAGCTTGAGCGCGGGCCCATCTGGCTTGAGCAAACGCTCGCCAGCTTGGACCCAAGGTCGCTGGCCCCAGCAAGGGGTTGCTCCCTCTGCTCAAGACCCGCGGTCAAAGCACATGTGGGAAAGCAGTCAATGAACTAACTATGGTGTCGCAATGGCAACGAGAAACTAATGATTGATGCTTCTCACCTCTCTCCTTTCCTGTCTGTCTGTCCCTATCTATCCCTCTGTCTGACTCTCTCTCTGTATATAAAAAGATATATACCATGCATCTATAATCATAACCACATATATAATTTAAATTTTTTATAATAGTAGCATATATTACATACTGTCTATATTTGTATTTTCTCACATAATTCTATATCTCTGAAATAAATATATTTCAGTAAATATTGAGCTGCCTTTCCTTTTTAATGGCTATATAGTATTCTATTCCTAGCTGTGCTGCTTAATTTTATGTGTCAATTGGCTGGGCCCCAGGGTTCCCATATAGGTGGCAAAGTGTTATTCTGAATATTTCTATGAGGGTGTGTTTTGGGATGAGATTTATATTTAAATTGGTGGACTTTGACTAAGCAGATTACCTTTATAATGTGAGTTGGCCCCATCCCATCAGTTGAAGGCCTGATTAGAAAAATAGCTCACTATTCTTTAGCAAGGGTAATTCATCTAGCAAACTGCTTTTGAATTTGAACTGCAACTCTTTTCCTGAGCCTCCATCCTACTGGTCTCCATCATCAGATTTTGGACTCACTAATCTTCCACAATTATATGAGCCAAGTCCTTAAAATCAGTCAGTCAATCAATCAATCAATTTATCATATCTATCTATTTATCTATCATCTATCTTATTTATATATCCATCCTATGGTTCTGTTTCTCTAGAGAACATGGGGAATACAATACTATAATCTATTTAATCAGGCCTCTAATTAGTGGACACTTAGGTTTTTCATCTTTTCTGCTATTACAAACAATGCTATAAGGAATATTCTTGTACATTGTCATTAAGCACATACCAAGACTATGGTATTTTGCTTCAGTATAAAGGAATTTAGAAAATCCTCACCCCAAGCAATAGCCAGGCTAGCTTGGGCAATGTCTTACTACAAATCTTATTTTGAATGTCATTACTCATTAGGAAACTACAAATTGCAATCATAAGGAAACATCCCTGTACACCCAGTAGAATGGTTAAAATTATAAAGACTGGCCATATTAAATGTTAGTGAGGATATGGGACAATTGAAATTCTCATACCCTATTTTATAAAAACAGCTGGTCAGTTTCTTAAAAGACAAAAATACAGTGATGACATGACCCAGCCAGTCCATCTTTAGGAATTTTCCCCAAAGAAATGCACCAAGACCTGTGTGTAAATGTTTGCAGCAGCTTTCTTTGTGACAACCCCAAAATAGAAACAACCAACTGTTCATCAAGAAGCAAATAAACGTATTGTAGGGTACTCATACAAGGAACTATTCACTAAAAAGGAATGACCTACTGATTCCTGCGACATCAAGGCTGTGTCCCACAATAATATGCAGTCAAGGAAACCAGGCCAGATGTGTAAATACTCAGCCTGGCCTGTGGTGGCGCAGTGGATAAAGCGTCAACCAGGAATGCTGAGATTGCCAGTTTGAAACCCTGGGTTTCAAGGCACATATGGGGGTTGATGCTTCCTGCTCTTCCCCCTTCTCTCTCTCTCTCTGTTCCTCTCTCTCATCTCTAAAATGAATAAATAAAGCCTTAAAAATATTTTAAAAAATGTGTAAATACTCTGTGTATCTAAAATTCTAGAAAATAACACATTAATCTATAGTGACAGAAAACAAATCAAAGGTTGCCTGGGAGCCAAGTGGGAGAGCAAGGAAACATTTGGGGTGGTAAATATGTTTTGTGTCTTGATTCTGATAACTGTTTCACCAATGTACACATACATCAACACTCATCAAACTACATACTTCGAATAAGTGCAGTTATTGTATTTCAATTATATATCAACAAAACTATAAAAAATTTATTTTGAATGTCAAAAGGTGAGTATTAAGGTTTTCTTTCTGTATTACTTCTAGAACAAGCTTAGTCTCCCTCATGTAAATGAGTGGCTCAGGAAGACTAGAGAATATCACATACTCAGAAAGGCCAAGAGAAAAAGCACGTTAATATCTTTCCAAAGTATCACCCCAGCGAGTTACCAATTTATATTGTGATTATGCCCTATACCCCTCACCCTGCTCTTCAGCTGCACCCCCCATCACACTCAAAATGCCAGTTAAGCAACATGTGACTGAACTGTTTGTTCCCCAGATACACCAGCCGTGGTCACTGTGACCTGTGGAGCGGGCATGGCTGAGGCCAGCTGCAAAGTCTCCAGGGCAGGAGCTCGCCACCACCTGAGGACTCACACCTGAGGATGTCCAGGAGGCTGATGCCCTTCCCCACTCTGAGCTGAGCCCTCCTGCCTGGCTGCGAGCTTAGGGAGGAGAAAGCTGAGTCAGGCCACCATGCAGACTACAAGAGGCCAGCGGAGAGGTTGGGGCAGCCCTCACACTTGGCAGCCTGTGCAGATGCCCTCCTGCCAGGCTCAGACAGGCCCTCAGCAGCTGCCCTGGATCTGGGGCCGGATGAGTAATTAGTGCTCCGGTGGTGGAGCAGCCAGCCTCTGCTCGTGTCAGCACAGGCCAGAAGCAAGAAGACAAAGGATGAACCATGCGAGTGCCCCGTAGGAGGAGGAGGAGCTGCGTGCTGCAGGTAGGGCCAGAAGGGTGCCGCACTAGCTGGTCCAGCCCTCCTTCGAGGCTGTGTCCAGAGGGAACCAGCAGCCTTTCCACGTCTCATGCTCACTGTAGTTCAGAAAGCTCTCAACCCCACGGCCTGGGATCGTCTGGAAGTGGAAGACCCCAGCAGCCCTTGCTTGTCTTTTATATCATTTTCACTGATGTCCATTTTTAGTGCCAGGTACCCCTCGCCCCCCACCCCAGCCCCCTAACCCTGAAAGAAGGATCTGCTGGGCTCATTATGCCTCTCTTGGACTTCAGACGACAATATTCTGCACTTTATGGGATGAAAAAAGGGGTCAACACATCCTGCCCATCCCCTCCTCAACCAGTAGGAACTAATGTGAACGGAATCTGCAGTGTTTTAGTTTTTAAAATTATAGTCCAGGTGTTTGGCAAGTTCATATTTGCAGAATGAAGAGAGAGAGAGATGATTAAAAGCTCAGTTCTTGGAAATAAAAGGGCAAAGGACTCCGGGTTCTTTCGTTTCACTGTTCCAAGGTCCCTTTAGCCCTGGATTCCGTAGACTCTCCTCACTTGCAGGATTGCTGGAGCTCACAGACGCAGGGTCCTGGTATTCTCTGGAGACTCATATGCTTGGCTACACTTGGCTGTTTGGCTTCATTTTAGACGTTCAAGAAGAGCTATTAAATTAAATGATGAGAGTTGTGGAATATTCTATTCTCGGGAAGAGATATTGACAAGATTCTGCCATTAAAAGTAACATCAGGTAAATAAAATGTACAGAGAACACCAAAATCAAGTACTTGTGAGGTCGTAAAAAACCAGCAAAGGCAGAAAAAAATTCAACTGACTCATTTGCCTGGGCCAGAATGTGGCTGAGAGTAGGCAAATTTATTCTGCCTAGGTAGGAAGAAATGTTTGACACGCAGCGTCAAGGTCATGAGGGCCGAGACCAGAGAACTAGGGTACTGTTTGTGCTTCATATTTTTCAGAAATAACCTGAAGACTACAGTTCAGGCCAGAGGTAGCATAGAACAGTGTATTGGTCAGGGTTCAACCAGAGACACAGAATGAGTAGGAAGTAGATACTAAGGGATGTCCTGCAAGGGACTGACTCAGTGATTGTGGGGGCTGGCAGAGCCCCCATAGGGAAGGCCATCAGGAAGAGCAGGCTGGAACTCAGGGGCATGGACAGAAGCTACCATCCACAGGTAGAATTTCTCCTTCTTCAGCTCTGCTTCTGAGACCTTCCAAGTGATGTAATAAGGTCCACCCACATTATCCACAATAATCTATTTTGCTTCAAGTTAACTAATTATGGACATTAATTACATTTACAACATTTTTTTACTGCAACACCTAGTGTTGGATTGAATTAGTGGAGACTCTTTCTCAACCAGGTTGACAAATAAAAAAGCTGTTACAACATATTTCACCTGCTGGCCTCAGTCTCAACCATTTCCATGGAGTGCTCTTGAGAAGTCTGGTGGGCCAGTAGGTAAGTGACAGCTGGCACCTCGGAGGGACACATGCCCCTGTGATGGGTGTGTGGAGGAACCCAGCCCACACTGTGTAGCACTACCTGGCTGCATACCATATGGGACTTTTCACACTGACTCCCAGAAAGACTAGAGCACAGAGATGGGCAAGCCTTTAGAAAATCTTCATCAAATTCATTGTCCATTGAGGAAACTGTGGCCCTCATCATGAAATAGCCAAGACCAGCCAGAAAAAAATCCAGGTTTTCCATCTACAAGAATGGGGAGAGGAATTTGAAGACTGAGGGGATAAGGAAGGATGGAAAAAGGCCCAGTGGAGAAGGAGAGGCAAACAGATCCTCCAAGCTTGGAGCTGGGACTCCCAAAGTTCACCCCTTCATTGCACAGATGGGGAACCGAGGTCACTCTGTGCCATCAGGGTGGAACTGGAACCGAAGCCAGACCTATGCTTCCTGGAACAGTACTGGGTCTCCACCTGGCCTTCCTGCCCTCCCAGGGAACTGGGGACACGAAAGGTTGCCCCTCTAACCCTCAGGCATTTGGAATTTGGTGGTCTTAAAAAACAAGAATCAATTCATTAATCTAGATAATTAGTTTAGAAACCAGAAGGCTTGGGGACTGTGCCAGGAGTACAATTTCAAACTAAGTCTCTACCGTGAAAAAAAGTAGTGTTCACAGGTGACATCCCCACCTCAGCCATCCAATCCAAGGGCACCAGGGATGGGCTGATTGGCTCTGTACATGCCACCCCTATTCTGCCCGCCCAGTTCTCATCCTTAGAGGAACTCATGGCTCTAGGCAGGAGTCCTGTGGATGGAAGGGCAGAGGCATCCTCCTCTTGTTCCTCTTCCGTGCCTTACAGATGACTACAGGGAGCACAGAGAAAGAGTCAGCTCAAGAACATCCAAGTCTACTGACTAAGAATTCCATTCCTCTAATTCTCATCTCACTGTCTTTGTCTGTTGCCCCTCCCATCCCCACCCCCACTGTTTTCCACTTATTTCAATTGATTCCAGGAGGGTAGCCCCACATATAGACAATACCATGAAAGTGTTCATAGCAAGTGTTAGTGGCCAGATGGAAGGTAGGCATACTTGAGAGGGCCCCAATAAGGCAGAATTTAGCTACGCAAACTCTTTTTACATTAAAGGAGAAGTATTTAAGCATGGTTTTGATGCCTTATGCTTCAAAGAAAAGCACACAGAAATAGCTTGGGCCTTTGGGAGGAGAAATGTGAGCCCTGGCTCGCTTGGAGGCTGCATAAAGAGCAGTTATGACCATGACTAATTCAAACCCTGTTCTGGGTTTTGCTGAGTGCGTCAGTTCTCCCTGTGGTGCATGAAATCCTTGCTAAAAACTGAACCCTGTTAGGGAGTAGGAACCCAATCCTGGTAGAAGGGACAGTAAGCCACCGTGGGTCCTGTCACACTGCTGCTCAGAGACGCCCTGTATCATGAAAGGTCACATTTTTAAATGATTGATGTAAGCCCCAGATGCCAGAGCTGCTCAGAATCGGGTGAGCTGAGCCCTAAAATAGATACCCTTGCCAGGTAAAATAATCCAGTTATCTGTGATTCAGCATCGAAGACCCCACTCCTGGATTGTCTATCCATCAGCAAATATTTATCAAGCTGGGATTAATGCTAGGTGGTTTGGTATATTAAAAGACTTATAAACATGTCACGGTCCACCAGGAGCTGTCTGGCCAAGGAAGTAAGACGAACTTACACACAGATACCGAGGCAAACCAGCCCGGGTATGCATGGAGAAGACCACATGACTTATGCCCTATGAAGCAGTCA
Organism: Rhynchonycteris naso; assembly: GCA_037038555.1. Taxonomy (NCBI): domain Eukaryota; kingdom Metazoa; phylum Chordata; class Mammalia; order Chiroptera; family Emballonuridae; genus Rhynchonycteris; species Rhynchonycteris naso. Next base: position 98,735,803 of record CM073001.1, read on the forward strand.
AGGACAGAGAGCTCAGAGCAGAGGCTGGTCCCAGTGGGCAGAGCTGGGCAGGGAAGATGGCTGTTCAATGCCCACACCCCTCTTCTTCTGCTCTCCTACTGGCCATCACTGCTGGACCTTTGGCCAATGACAAGTTGAAACAGCAGGAAGGCACCAGCCCAGCAGGACAGGCCGCTGATGGCCACCTTCTCTTCTCAGGAGGATTTCCTCATGATCATCCACAGCACCACCCTGTCACAGGTGGCCAGTCTTCAATCCATGCCCCTGGTCTCTTGGCAAGCGCCCAGCTGCAGGGCTGACTGGGCAATGCTCCACTGTGCCTATGGGGGCCTCTTGCCATTCCCCATTTCTCTAACCTCCCCAATACCTGCCTGACCACCCTTCCAGAGGGGAAGCTTTACCTAAAATGTTATACCATTAGAGCTTAGTTCCAACAGAGTTAAGTGGCACCCTTCCAGCCTCCCTTTTTGAAACACCAGTAAGGAGGTGGAGTCACTTAGGTCTCCATTGCCTCGGTGTGAACTGTGTGTTCAGGTTAGTGATATCAATAGAAATGGGGACTCCAGAAAGGCAGACTGTCACCCCATCGGGTCTGTCTGGTCTGGGTCTCACTGGGAATAGTGCCTTCCCAGAGACGCTGACCTGCTGCCCCACGCCCAAAGGAGAGAAGAAACCAGTGAGGTAGGGAGACTCAGAATCTTGAGTCAGACTGAAGGAAGTTTGTTTTAACTTGGAACTATGTGAATATATTTCCTGATTTAAAAAATTACATTTGAAACTGTTTTGAGACAAAAGGTGTTGTTATGATTACAATGATGTTGAAATCTAGAATTGTATGACTAAACCAGGCACCTTGCAGACTAGAGGGGCGTCGAAGTTCATGAAGGCAGGACAGTGGTACCCTTTCATGTCCGCATCCCATCACTAGGCTCATGGTGAGATCGACACGCAGAAGTAAGGGTGATGGAGGGAAAGGCACAACTCTATCAGAAAGCTGCTCTGAAAATGAGTTTCCCATTTTTTCGCCCTCCAGAAACATGCTTGGGTCTGGTTGGACTCTGGTTCCCTGAATGTCCTATTTCAGTCTAATCCACTCCAACCAGTAGACACAATGCCATGAGGACCTAGTGGCAAATGATGTGCGTGTGGCTGGATGGTCTTAGCCCAGCTTCTCCAGATGTCCCCCTGGGATCACCTCCAACCTCTTGTGATGGGATTGACTGTCACAGCTCAGAGGAGTCTCATTCTATTTGCACAACACAAGTTTTTGTAACACTGAGCTTTTATGACATTACATCGGCCTCTCAGGTGGACTTAGATGCAGCCAGATCACACGAGTTGCTTGCTCTTTTTCTAAAGGAAAGTTTAGAATTAGATGCTGACAGATACATTGATGAAGTAAGTTTTCCAACTCTTTGTGTTTTTCCATTTTTGATTAGGTAGTGCATTCACATGGTTCAGCCCTCAAAACACTATAATAGTAGTCAGTGCAAATTCTTTCTCCTACCCTTTTTCCCATATATGCCCAGTACCCTATGCACCACCCCCTTCTGATTATTAGTTATCAGTTTTTAATTTTTTGCCAAATACATTTATGCAAATATACATAAACACAAATATATATTCTATTTTCCTTTTTTTGTTTACAAAATGATATGATACTGTGTTCTGTACATTTTTCTAATATCTTAGCGATCTTACTGTTTTTGTTTATACAGAAAACTTCTTCATTATTTCCATTAAAAGGATGCAGTACTGTTATTTAAACCAGCCTCTATTGATGACAATTTAAACCAGTTTGGATGGTCTCCAAGCTTTGCTGTTACCAACACGGCTATAATGAGTAACATCATTCATACATCATTTCACACATGTTCAAATGCATCCATACTATAAATTCCTGGAAGTTGGATAGCTGGGCCAAAAGGTATGAATACTTTTGAAATTTGACGTATTTTGTCAATTTGCCTTCCACAGGGGTTTACGTTCCCACTAGCAGCGTATGAGAGGGACTATTTTCCCCTAGCCTTGTCAAGAGTGTGTATTACCAGAAAATTTTGGATTTTTGCCAAGCTGTTAAGTCAAAAATGGATTTCAGTTTAATTATTTTTGTTGTTGTTGAGGGGACTTTAAATTTTGATAGAATTTAAAACTTCCAAAATTTGTAATCACATACAAAGACTTTCCATATATTCTTAGTTGAGCTTAATTTGCATTTTTTTCTAATTGAGAGTGAAGTTGTGAATAAAGCCAAAGAGCTGATTGATGACATCATCAACAAAACTAGATGCGAGGTATTCCTATGGATGCCAAAATGCAGGCAGGTGGGACAAATCACTGAGAGCAACCAGACCCGTGTGGTATCAGTTACTGAGAGGGAAGGGTAGGGCGAGGGATGCCGAGGCCCCGCTGGCTGGAGAGCCTGCACTTGCCAACAGATACTCACAGGAAACTTTGTAGGAAGGCAGCTGGTAAGCTTGGTTGGTGCTGGTGCAACCTGGGTCCTGTAAACCCTCAAAACTAACCAAACCAAGATCCCTTCCAAGACAAAGCCCTACATTAAAGAGAGCAGCTGGAATAGTATCCAGATTGAACAGATTAGGAGCACTAGGAGCAAAAAAAGCAGAAGTTCCAATCAGGGGCAGAAACAGAGCCAGCAGAAGGTATGGGACCATATTTTTCAACACTTGGTGATAATATTGAAGAGGAAGCCCAAACACATACTAGTAAAAATACAAAAAATATGTCTGCAAGGATAGTCACTGTGGCTGTTATTTGTAACAGCCAAAACTAGAAACAAAAAGAATCCGTCAATAAGAGGCACATTCATGCAATGGACTATTACACAGCTATAACAAGAAATGAGTGATATCTCTCCTTACTGCTGAGGTGTGGTCTCTGAATATATTGCTAATTGGAAAAGAAAGGTGGGGAAGAGTTGAGTATGCTACTATTTATCCAATAAGTGGGGTGACAGGAACATAAGAACATATGTGCTTAGATTAAAATCCTTTTTGAATTAAAAATATATCTATGAAGAAGACAGGAACAGTTTGCAGGGAACAGGAATAAAAGCTGGATACCTATGAATATATTTTGCTTTGTAGATTTGACCTTGGAAACATGACCATTTTACTTATTTTTAAAAATCAAAATGAAAAAGCAGTTCTTAAAAGTTGAAAAAGTTGCCAGACCAGGTGGTGGCGCAGTGGATAGAGCATTAGACTGGGATGCGGAGGACCCAGGCTCAAAACCCTGAGGTTGCCAGCTTGAGCGCAGGTTCATCTGGCTTGAGTGCAGGCTCTCCAGCTTGAACAAGGGATCACTGGCTTGAGCGTGGGATCTAGACATGACCCCATGGTCACTGGCTTGAGCCCAAGGTCACTGGCTTGAGCAAGGGGTCACTCAATCTGCTATAGCCCCCGGTCAAGGAACATATGAGAAAGCAATCAATAAACAACTAAGGCGCTGCAATGAAGAATTGATGCTTCTTATCTCTCTCCCTTCCTGTCTGTCCCTATCTGTCCCTCTCCCTGTCTCTGTCACACACACACACACACACACACACACACACACACACACAGTTGAAAAAGTCAATAAACATCATTGTATATTCAATTGATGACATACCATGCAGAGAGGAATTACTTCAAGTTGCTTTAAAACAGTAATTTGTAAATAAACAAACAAAAAAAGAAATCAGTAATTTGAGCTGAGAGTAGGGCTACAGCAGGTCTTGGGACTTACTGCCTGGAAGCTCCCTTCTGCTACTGCAGTGGCTGCTTCCTGGGTGTATGGTTTTACGGGTTGAAATGTGTATACCCAAGCTCAAATGCTGACATCCAAAACCCCAGTCTCAGAATATGATCTTATTTCTAAATAGGGTCTTTGCAGATGAAATTAGCTAAATTAGGAAGAGGTCTTTTGGATGGGTCCTCATCTGAAGGGCCCTGCGTCCTTATAAAAAGGGGACATTTGGACACAGACAAGCACACAGGGAGAATGTCATGTGACAATGGAGGCAGAGATTGAGGTGAGGCTTCTACAAGCCAAGAAATGCCAAATCTCTAGCAAATCACCAGAAACTAGGCAAGAGGCATGGAACAAGTTTCTCCCACAGCTCTCAGGAGAAGCAACCTTGCCAACACTGTTACCAAACTAAAGGAGTCAACTCACCTGCACACATCAAAGCCCAATCAAAGCAAACAGCTGTTTGCAGCCAACAGAGTAAAGGGTTATTTTTAAGGAAATCTCCTTACATCGGAATCACAGGTGAGCTAATGCTCAATTTCTAGGCTCGCCAATGGCTTCCAGGGTATGAATTATATAGGGAAAAATCATTAATCATGGTGGAGTTCGGCTTGTGGTCTCTATTGACTGGATGGTGCTAGCTAGGGTAGCTGGTAGTTGATCATTGCATCTGGTCCTGATGTCAGCCATGGCGTTGCTGTCTGGTTTTGCAAGGATGTTGTCGTAGGGTCAGTTAGTTTTCACGGGTCTGAGGCTGGAACACAATTGAGGTCAAAATGTTATCTTTAGTTTGACCAAAACTCTTTCTGTGGTCAAAACGCCTGAGGGTTTGCTCTTTAGACAGTTCAAAGCTGAGCAGAATCTAATGTCCTAAAGGCTTAATTGTTAAAGAAGAGAGTGGATGCACAGAAAGGAGAAATGGAGTTTCTATGTGGTTACAGCATTTTGAACTCAGACTCTTGGCCACCAGAAGTGTGAGACAAATTTCTGTTGTAGAAGTCACCCAGTTTGTGGTACTTAGTTGCGAGCCCTGGCACACTAAATCCTAAGGCTTCCATTTAATTATTTGTGAGACCACTTCCTCAACTACTTTATAATAGATCAGGTTCCAATAGGACTACTGCCACCATTCCTGTTCATCAAAATCCATTGACATGAGGAGACACATGCCCACCCTCCAAGGTGAGCCCCTCACTTAGGGAAATATGCTTGTTGATGTGTTTCAGTCTCTGCTTGGGCCTCACATATCCTTCTTGCTTCCTCCCTTATGGCTTCTGTCTAATCTCAGCTGCTCTTTGCATCCCTGATTTATTTTGAAGGCCCTGGATATCTATCTGCTTCCAGTTTTGTTGAACATCAAGTTCACTTCTTTGACATTCTTCTTGATGCTTCTGTAAGGCTTAAAGGAGAAGAGACAGAAAGATGCTAAACCTATGTCACCATGTCCATACCAGAAGTCCTTAAGGTTAAAATTTAATTACACAGCTCAAGAAGTGATTTTAGCCAAGTGCATGGAAAGTAATTTTCCCATGGTGATAATTACATAGTACTTTTCAATGTCAAGATACTTGGACAACACTTACTAATTATTTTTTCCAATACCTTGGAGCAATTAAAAATAGAAATCACATGCTTAATTTGGCTAAAAGAGATAATTACCAATATCAGCAGGCAAATCCCCCTTGAGGGACTGAGGATGAATAATTAAATCATAGTAGAAATATTTTAAGACATGATTTGCCTTCTGCTTTCATTAAAGAAATTAAAGCTTCATGAGAAAGCAACTTTTATTTCCATTTTACAGGTGAAAAAACAGATTTCAGAGAAGAAGCTTCTTGTCCAAACACTGATTAGCCAGTAATCTAAACTGTTAATGTGAGAGTTGTATGAACCCACAGTATTAAGAATTTTGAAAATCATAAATTCATTTTCCTCTTCTGTTAAAAAAAATCTGCTGAAGGCAGCTCTTAGTATCTCCAAGTCTCCTTTCAAATATCAATAACCATTGCCCACTGTGGTAGTTAGGAGGCTTAGGTTAGTGATTCTCAAACTTTTTGTTCTCAGAACCCTTTACACTTTTAAATATTATAGAGGACACCACAGAGTTTTTATTTATATGGGTTATAACCATTAATAGTATTATATTAGAAATTAAAATTAAGATAATTAAAAAAATATTTATACATTGATTTTAAATAACAATAATAAATTCATTATAAGTTAACATATCTTATAAAAATTATATTTTCTAAAATTTTCAAAGTAATGAGAAGAGTGACATTATTTTATATTTATATGAAAATCATATATTTATATGAAAATCTCTTCAATGTTTGGCTGGATAGAAGTAGCTGGATTCTCACATCCGCTTTTGCATTCAATCTATTGTGATATGTTGTTTTAGTTGAACTAGACCAGGCATGGCCAACATACAGCCCGCGGGCCAGATCCTGCCCGTGTAATGAGTTTATGCGGCCCGCAATTAAATTTTTAATATTCTCCACACGACGCACTGTTGAAATGAAATAAGTGGCACTTTTATTTTTTATTTATTTTACTGGGACAGAGAGAGAGTCAGAGAGAGGGACAGATAGGGACAGACAGACAGGAACCGAGAAAGGTGCAAAGCATCAATCATTAGTTTTTCCTTGCCGTAGCGACACCTTAGTTGTTCATTGGTTGCTTTCTCACATGTGCCTTGACCGTGGGCCTTCAGCAGACCGAGCAACCCCTTGCTGGAGCCAGCGACCTTGGGTCCAAGCTGGCGAGCTTTTGCTCAAGCCAGATGGGCCTGCGCTCGGGGTCTCGAACCTGGGTCTTCTGCATCCCAGTCCAACGCTCTATCCACTGCACCACCGCCTGGTCAGGCAATAAGTGGTACTTTTAAATCGTTATACATAAACTACGATATCTTCAGTAATCTTCAGCACAACTATATTTGTGAACAAACTTTTTCTTTAATGAATCTAAATAAAAGTACAAGATCAAGACTGAATGATTTACATTTGGAGGCTGTGTTAAGAATAGCTACTACGGGAGGGGGGAAGATGGCGATGGAGTAGGTGGACGTACCAACTTCCAACTCCCAGAACCAAAGTGGATTATAACTCAATTTTAAGAACCATCATCTGGATAAACCAACTTTGAACTAAACTAAGTGGACTCTTCAACCAAGGAACACTGCAGAAGCCACATTGAAACTGGTAGGAATAGCGAAAATGCGAAGAGGGCTGCCCAGCTCCCCGGAGCAAACGGCAGCCCGGAGAGACCCGCGTGGCGGGAGGAAAGTTTGGCGAAGAGGGAGGGACCTGGGTCCCAGGAACCAAGCCCCAGACTTCAGTCCCAGAGCCTAGAAGAGGCGTATGGACAGTATTGAGCTGTGAAGCAAGTGAGGATACTGTTTGTGAAAAAGAGACAGTTTTCTCAGACCCAAGAATCTTTTCAAAGGGACAGCGCAGAAACCCTCTCTCACAACCACGCACCCGGGGCTCCGGGGAATGGGGACAGAGGACAGGAACAGAGCAGCGGGAACAGAGAGTGGACTGAAGGCACGAGGACACTCTGAGGGACAGCCATCCTGACCCCTGGGCTAAGTCATTTCCCTAATAGAAAACGAATATTTCCCCTGGAACTAGCAACACCAGCAAAGGGAGACAGGACACTAGCCAAACAAGCTCTCCCATGGCAATTAGAACAGAGCTGCTTAGAGGGAGGGAGCTCCCAAACCTACAGTGTGGAGACTTAAGACACTGCTATCTCTCTGAGGGTTGCTGAAGGGATGTTGGCGGCAGGACGCTGAAAAAGCAGTCCTGTCGGTGTGGGCGGAGGCACAACCGCTGTGAGCTCAGTCTAGCCCAACAGGGGCGGAGGGGACGCGTGAAAGCGGTCCGGCAGCTGCGGGCCGCCTGTGACCCCACTTGTGGGGAAAAATACGGGCAGAGATCGGCTCTATGACCCTGCGCAAGCCGGCCCTGACCGCGGGGACAGGGCTAGGACCAGGGACAGGAGAGGGGCTCGCAGCTGAGCTCAAGCTGCCAACCCCGCCCGGACGGAGAAACCGCGGTGGTTTGAAATCCTTTGTGCGCCCGAGCTGGCTTTCGCAGCTGAGCTCACGCTACTAGCCCCGCCGGGCCAGAGAAACCCTGGTGGTTTACAAACCTACGTGCGTGCGAGCGGGCTTTTGCGGCTGAGCTCACGCTACTAGCCCCGCCTGGCCAGAGAAATCCTGGCGGCTGGCCACCCTACATGCGCGAGCTGGCGCCCAACGTGGGGGCGTGGTAGAGTCCTGATCGATCGGAAGCTAGCAGCTGAGCTAACGGCAGCAAACATGCCCGGCCCAATAAACCGCAGTTTGCGACCCTACGCAGGAGGGCCCCGGCCTCGAGGGTGGGCCTAAATTCTAAACGGGCAAAGGCTCACAGCTGAGAGCACGTCAAAAGCCCTGTCCAACCCACAAAACTGTGGCGAGCAGGCTCTGACTGCGGGGGCTGGGCGTAAGCCTTTCGGGAAAAGGCTGGTTCCGCAGCTGAGCAAAGGTGCTTACCTCTGCCCTTGGTACTAAGGCTTGTGCTTGAGTGACAACCCCTCCCGCGGAGGAGAGGTGGAAATCACAGCAACAGCTGCAGTAGGCTATCGCTGGCAACGCCCATACCCAACCACCCTAGGCAGCAGCAGAGGGGGTGGCAGGCCTGCAGACAGACCACACCTAGAGAACACAAAGGGAACACCTACTGGACTCCAGTGCCCACAACTTGCTTATACACAGACAAAATGGGTAGGCAGAGGAATGCAAACCAAATGAATCAAGAGAAATCCCCAGAGAAGGACCTGAATGAACCAGATATAACCAAACTACCAGAAGCAGAATTTAGAATAATGATAGTTAGGATGTTCAAAGAAATTAGAGCAACAATGGATAGTCACTATGAACACCTAAATAAAGAGTAACAAGTATAAAGAACGAAATTGAAATAATAAAAAAGAATCAGACAGAAATGACAAATACAGTATCAGAACTGAAGACCACAATGGAAGGAATTAAAAGCAGGATGAATCACGCTGAGGATCGAATCAGCGAGTTAGAAGACACAATAAACAAAGGCACAGAAGCAGAGAAGAAAAAGGAAAAGAGACTCAAAAAATGTGAGAAAACTCTAAGGGAGCTCTGTGACAACATGAAGAGAAACAACATTCGCATCATAGGGGTGCCTGAAGAAGAGGAGAGAGGACAGGAAATGGAAACTTTGTTCAATCAAATCATAGCAGAAAACTTCCCTAAATTAAGGCGGGGACACATTCCACACGTTCAAGAAGCACACAGAACTCCATTAAAGAGAAACCCAAAAAGATCTACACCAAGACACATCATAGTTAAAATACCAAAGCTAATGGATAAAGAAAAAAATCTTAAAAGCTGCTAGAGAAAAAAAGGCTATCATCTACAAAGGAGCCCCCATAAGGATGACATCAGACTTCTCAACAGAAACACTTGAGGCAAGAAGGGAATGGCAAGATATAATCAAAGTAATGCAGAACAAGAACCTACAACCAAGACTACTTTATCCAGCAAGGCTAACGTTTAAAATTGAAGGAGAAATAAAGAGCTTTCCAGACAAAAAAAGCCTCAAGGAATTCATTAAAACCAAACTAATTCTGCAAGAGATACTAAGGGGCCTGTTGTGAACAGTTCAAAGGGAGGAAAAAATATAGCAAAAGAAGAATACAGCTTTAAAGAATAAAATGGTAATAAACAACTACATATCAATAATAACCTTAAATGTAAATGGATTAAATGATCCGATCAAAAGACATAGGGTAGCTGCGTGGATAAAGAAACAGGACCCATACATATGCTGTCTACAAGAGACACACCTTAAAACAAAAGATGCACATAGACTGAAGGTAAAAGGATGGAAAAAAATATTTCATGCAAATGATAATGAAAAAAAAGCAGAGGTAGCAATACTTATAGCTGACAAAATGGACTTTAAAACAAAGGCTGTAGTAAGTGATAAAGAAGGACACTACATAATGATAAAGGGAACAATTCAACAGAAAGATATAACCATTATAAATATCTACGCACCAAATATAGGATCCCCGACATACATAAAACAGACTTTGATGGACATAAAGGGCGAGAAAAACAGCAATACTATCATAGTAGGGGATTTCAATACCCCACTAACAACACTGGATAGATCCTCAAGAAAGAAAATCAATAAAGAAACAGCAGACTTAAAGGATACACTAGATCAACTTGATTTAATAGATATCTTCAGAACTTTTCACCCTAAAGCAGTAGAATATACATTCTTCTCAAGCACTCATGGTACGATTTCTAGGATAGACCACATGTTAGGACACAAAAATGGTCTCAATAAATTTAAGAAGATTGAAATCATATCAAGCATCTTCTCTGATCATGATGCCATGAAACTAGAAATTAACCACAAAAGAAAAACTGAAAAATACTCAAACACTTGGAAACTAAATAGCATGATATTAAATAATGAATGGATTAACAATGAGATCAAAGAAGAAATTAAAAAGTTTCTAGAAACAAATGATAGTGAGCATACATCAACTCAAAATTTATGGGATACAGCAAAAGCAGTACTGAGAGGGAAGTTCATTGCACTACAGGCATATCATAGGAAGCTAGAAAAAGCTCAAATAAGCAACCTGACCCTGCATCTAAAAGAACTAGAAAAACAACAACAAATAAAACCCAGGACAACTAGAAGGAAGGAAATAATAAAGATCAGAGCAGAAATAAATGACATAGAGGCTAAAGAAACAATACAGAGGATCAATGAAACCAGAAGCTGGTTCTTTGAAAAGGTAAACAAGATTGATGAACCTTTAACTAGACTCACCAAGAAAAAAAGAGAGAGGACTCAAATAAATAAAATTAAAAAGAACAGTGGAAAAATAACAACTGATACAACAGAAATACAGAGCATTGTAAGAAAATACTATGAAGAACTCTATGCCAAAAAATTAGACAATCTTGGTGAAATGGACAAATTTCATTTAAACTTCCAAAAATCATATAAACTTCCAAAAATCAATCTGGAAGAATCAGAACACCTAAACAGACCAATTACAACAAATGAGATAGAAACAGTTATCAAAAAACTCCCAAAAAAGAAAAGTCCTGGGCCTGATGGCTTCACAAGTGAATTCTATCAAAAATTCAAAGAAGAACTAACTCCTATCCTCCTCAAGCTATTTCAAAAAATTCAAGAGGAAGGAAGACTTCCAAATTCCTTTTATCAGGTGAGCATAATTCTGATCCCAAAACCGGGCAAAGACAACACAAAGAAAGAAAATTATAGGCCTATATCCCTGATGAATTTAGACGCTAAAATTTTCAACAAAATATTAGCCAACCGGATCCAGCAATATATGAAAAAATCATACACCATGATCAAGTGGGATTTATTCTGGAGAGGCAAGGCTGGTTTAATATTTGCAAATCAATCAATGTGATTCATCACATAAACAAAAGGAAGGACAAAAATCACATGATAATTTCAATAGATGCAGAAAAGGCATTTGATAAAATCCAGCACCCATTCATGCTCAAAACTCTCAGTAAAGTGGGAATACAAGGAACATTTCTTAACATGATAAAGGCCACCTACGACAAACCCACAGCAAACACCATACTAAATGGACAAAAATTAAAAGCAATCCCCTTAAGATCAGGAACCAGGCAGGGTTGCCCACTTTCACCACTCTTATTCAACATAGTTCTGGAAGTCCTAGCTACAGCAATCAGACAACAAGAAGAAATAAAAGGCATCCAAATTGGAAAAGAAGAAGTAAAACTGTCACTATTTGCAGATGATATGATATTGTATATAGAAAACCCTAAAGTCTCAGTCAAAAAACTACTAGACCTTATAAATGAATTCAGCAAGGTGGCAGGATATAAAATTAATACGCAGAAATCAGAGGCATTTCTGTATACAAACAATGATCTGTCAGCAAAAGAACTTAAGGAAACAATCCCCTTCACTCTTGCAGCCAAAAAAATAAAATACCTAGGAGTAAATTTAACCAAGGAGGTTAAGGACTTGTACTCAGAAAATTATAAAACATTGATAAAGGAAATCAAGGAAGATAAAAACAAGTGGAAGCATATACCGTGCTCATGGTTAGGAAGAATAAACATCATTAAAATGTCTATACTACCCAAAGCAATTTATAAATTCAATGCAATACCAATGAAAATACCAATGACATACTTCAAAGATATAGAACACATATTCCAAAAATTTATATGGAACCAAAAAAGAACACGAATAGCCTCAGCAATCCTAAAAAGAAAAAATAAAGCAGGAGGTATCACTCTTCCGGATATCAAGGTCTACTACAAGGCCATTATACTCAAGACAGCTTGGTACTGGCATAAGAACAGACACATTGATCAATGGAAGAGAACAGAGAACCCCGAAATAAACCCGCCGCTTTATGGACAACTGATATTTGACAAAGGAGGAAAGAACATACAATGAAGTAAAGACAGCCTCTTTAACAAATGGTGTTGGGAAAATTGGACATCTACCTGCAAAAAAATGAAACTAGACCATCAACTTACACCATTCACAAAAACAAATTCAAAATGGATAAAAGACTTAAACATAAGCCATGAAACTATAAGCATCTTAGAAGAAAACATAGGCAGCAAGCTTTCCGACATCTGTAGCAGCAATATATTTGCTGATTTATCTCCATTGGCAAATGAAATAAAAGGCAAGATAAACAAATGGGACTATATCAAACTAAAAAGTTTTTGCACAGCTAAAGACAATAAGAACAGAATAAAAAGACAAACCACACAATGGGAGAACATATTCGACAGCACGTCGGATAAGGGGTTAATAACCAAAATTTATAAAGAACTTATAAAACTCAACACCAGGAAGACAAGCAATCCAATCAAAAAATGGGCAAAAGAAATGAATAGAAATTTCTCCAAAGAAGACATACAGATGGCCAAAAGACATATGAAAAAATGCTCAACATCACTAATTATTAGAGAAATGCAAATTAAAATCACAATGAGGTATCACCTCACACCAGTCAGAATGCCACTCATCAGCAAAACAAAACAGAATAAGTGCTGGTGAGGATGCGGAGAAAAGGGAACCCTCCTGCACTGCTGGTGGAAATGCAGTCTGGTGCAGCCACTGTGGAAAACAGTATGGAGATTCCTCAAAAAATTAAAAATCGAACTGCCTTTTGACCCGGCTACCCCACTTTTAGGAATATACCCTAAGAACACCATAACACTGTTTGAAAAGAAGAAATGCATGTTTGTGGCAGCATTGTTCACAATAGCGAAGATCTGGAAACAGCCCAAGTGTCCGTCAGAAGACGAATGGATTAAAAAGTCATGGTACATATATACTATAGAATACTACTCGGCCATAAGAAATGATGACATCGGATCATTTACAACAAAATGGTGGTACCTTGATAACATTATACGAAGTGAAATAAGTAAATAAAAAAAAACAACAACCTGAGAACAGCATGAATTCATACATAGGTGGGACATAAAAGTGAGACTATGAGACATGGACAAGAGTGTGGTGGTTACGGGGTTGGCGAAGGGAGGGGAGGGTGGGAAAGGGAGAAGGGTAGGGGCACAAGGAAAACCAGATAGAAGGTGACAGAGGACAATTTGACTTTGGGTGAATGGTATGCAACACAATTGAATGATAAGATAATCTGGAGATGTTTTCATTGTACATATGTACCCTGATTTATTGGTGTCACCACATTAAAGTTAATAAAAAAAAAAAAAAAAGAATAGCTACTACAAGTATAGAGCCAGATATTTAAAAAATAATAGGCGATACAAAGCTCCTCAACACGTCACATTAGTTTTTTTGTTAATTTGTTGTACTAAATTACTTACATTTATTCATAAACAAATTACATAATAAAATTTTATTTACTTAAACAAATCATTTTTGTATTTAACATTTTTTAAATTTTTTTAAAATTTTATTCATTTTAGAGAGGAGACAGAGAGAGAGAGAGAGAGAGAGAGAAATGGGGGAGGAGCTAGAAGCATCAACTCCCATATGTGCCTTGACCAGACCAGTGCAGGGTTTTGAACTGGCGATCTCAGTGTTCCCAGGTCGACGCTTTATCCACTGCGCCACCACAGGTCAGGCTGTATTTAACATTTTTTAATTTTAATATTTCATCCGGCCCATGAAAATGTTTTCTTTCTAATCTGGCCCGGGGGCTAAAACTGTTGGCCACACTTGAATTAGACAAAGAAAATCTAGCAGCACACAGATATGTAGTTGGAAAAAGGAGGAGTATTTTAGTAGCCCTTTTAGATACTTGTGGCTATTCTTCTTTGATTTTACACTAAAACTTAGTAAGTGGTAATTCCTTAAAGGTCAGTTACATTGTAGAATATGAAACCATAGCAATGAACTTTTCATACAGTTAACATTAAAAATTATCAGCCTACTGTGTATTTTGATTGGATCTTTTACTATGCCTAATTTTCTAACATTATGCATTGGTTATCTGGGATATATTGGTTCACTGAGTCATGCAGATATTAAAATGTTGGTATCATACAACATAAAAAAAATCAGTTTATTTCACCTCCATTCACATCAGGAAAATCTCTATTCTCAAGCTCATGAGGGTTGATATAATTTTTCTCTATTTTTTTTCTTTGAAAGTCCAATTTTTATAATTGGCAACAGATATTCCAGTTAACAGATAATCCAGTTAATTTCACTAGTTTTCAATAAACTGAATGTCAAATACGCTTGTCTGGATTTTAATGTTTGCTGGTCAGCCATTCTTTCAAGTTGAAATGGCGCTTGTGAAAAAACAGATAGTTGAATTATCAAATCTTGAAAGCCCCAAACCGATTATTTTACGTCATTTGGCTCACAATAAATTGGTAACAACTGTTCCTATAGCCACATGGATATGAGGGAAGCTGGCGAAGGGATGCTGGGAAATGTAGCCCATGGCAATGCAGGTACCATTTCTGCCACACAGATATCTCCCACTCAGTTCTTCCTGTCCACACTTTTCCATACTATTCCTTCTGCCTCAGCTCACCCTGTCTCTTCTTGTTTCCTTCTACTATCTGTTGAGGTGTCCAGGAATCCTGATAAGTGGGTATTCTTATTTTGTGCTACTAACACACTTTATTACCTTGTGATAGCAGCTGTTATCTTTATCTTAATGACTAGCTTTCCTCCTCCTATAGGCTATAAAAACTACAGCAATGACACAAGTCTGTCTTATTCATTCTTGTGTTCCATCACATGGGATATAAGAAGTCCTCGACAAAGTTTTGCTAAACTAATGTGAATAAGACTAAGCCATTATTTAATAGAGAAAGGTCGTTTAGGTGAGAAAGATTGATTCGGGTGAGAAGGGCTCACCCTAATTTTTTTTGCTGTGGATGTTTCTAAGTTATTTTTTTCTAGAAATACTGCTCACTACCCAGCCAGCAAATAAGGACAAGCTGCTAACAGTACTTTAAAATTATTTTACCCAAAAATGGTGTGTATATTAGATAAAAATTATCCAGACAAAACTCCATAATTACCCTTCCCCCCTTAAACCACAGCTCTGTACACTCTTTAGTAATTCACACCTAGTTCTAGTCCCCTGGTCCCTTCCCTGGGATAGTTTTAGCACAGGAAAAACCAACCTCAAGAGCTGATCTGATGCCATGTTAAATATACCTTAGAATATGGATTGGATTTAGTTTTCATAGAAACAAGATAAACTTTCCCCCATCTTTCTATTCTGTAATTTTTTTCTTATTCTGTCTTATTTTTTTGCTTGATTGTATTGTATTTATTTTCGTCTGCCACATTTTATATCAAGACAGAATAACAGTGCTGCCCATTAGAACAAGCTGGAGGGCTTTAAAAAATTCCAATGCTCTGGTCTTATTCAATAACAATTAAACCAGACTGTCTGGAGGTACTAGCTAGGTAACTTTCTATATAGCCTCAGGTGATTCCAACATGCAGCAAAGTTTGGAAACCACTTGCATGTTAGGTTTTAATCTCAGTTCTGACACAGACTGGTCTTGAAACCTTGGGTATAGAGTTTAACTTCTCTGTGAAGTTAAATAATATAAAAGTACCTGCCTTATAGAGTTGTTGTAAGTATGAAATGACTCAAAATAAACAAAGTGATCTATACATAGAACACAATAAGGGCTCTGTAATTTTTTCTTGGGGGGAGGGCGTTATTATAGTCTACTCCCTAATCAGTGGAGAAATGTCCAAATTCACTATGAGTTAAATTACTACGACTTCACTCCATCCTTTAGTGTAGCTTGGTTTAATTATCCCCCCAGCCCCCGGGGTATTTTGAAGTATCATTCAAAGTAGGAAAATTGCCCATGGACAATGCTTTCTTTGTTGGAGAAGTCAAGTTTCTGCTTTCCAAGAATTTACATTTTAGTAGGTGAGAAAAATAATGGACACATCAATATATATATATGTAAAGCCAGTAGTCGCGGCCACTATCACAGCCGCCTGACCCACGCAGGTTCGCATTGGATTCGAACAGATGGCAATGAAACACGGGAGCCAAGAACTGGTGAGCCATCAGCTTTAATTCTAGCTTGCACCCGGCGGGCAAGCAAAAAAACACACTGGGCTCCAAAACCCACACATTCAGTGCTCACAAAGCTACTGACTTATCCGAGTTTCCTAGAATCAAAGGTTTCTAGCTCACCAGACTTATTCACCTCTGTTTCCCATCTCCTCCTGCACAAACTCTTAACAAACTGGCTTCTTCCTCAGCACTCTGCCATCTCGGCTACTTCTCCTGCACATGGCCTTAATCTGCTCTCCTCTCTAATACCAACTTCAGGAACTCAGGAACCAAGAGAGAGAGAGATCTAGCTACTGGTCCGCCCACTTTATAGCATAGATAATCCAAACCTTTAATCCAATTATACCTAAAGAAAGTCTCTGATACAAAGCTACCCATCTGAGGCATAATGGGATTCCTCAAGAGAGTGCACCACCCTACATTATCCAATCAGTCAAGGGTGTGGGGAAGAGTTTACTCTTAAACTAAGCCTTAGGCTATAACAACCCGGCCTGCTTACATTACAGCCTTTCCCCCACATCCATCCCAAGCATAAGGGCAAATAATATCAACTGGGTGACGGGCTTCCATGTGGGCAGCGCCATCTTCAACAAAGTGAGCATATTATATTTTATCTGCCCAACAATATAATTTCTAGCAATGCTTGTTGAAGCCACGACAGTGCAAAAACCTTTAGTCCGAAAACATTGCCCTCTCTCCAACTAGAAATATATGTATTTGGCTGTGCGGAAGGCCCTTCTATTCCCTAAAAGGAAGTGTAGGTACTTCCAAAGTGTTAAATCACAGTGGATGAAAAAGGGGTTCTAAGAAAGGTAACCTCACAGGTTGATCTGATCCTAAATTTCTTACTGGGAAGATCTTGGTGTGTAGTCATACTCCAGACATGCAACTTTTTTAAGTGAAAGGTTTCTCTTTGCCTTAAGCAAACCCTGTCTATGTACCTACGTTAACCCATCTTAGAAATAAGTGTAACTACCCTTAAGGGGAACACATGGTCTTTTACTATCCTGTAATCTGATCCCTCCCTTGCTCTCTTCCACCTTTATGTAATCTTCCTTACATTCCCTCCTCGATTTCAAAAACATAAAAGAAACTGCAAAACTGTCATTATCAGGATCATCTGAGACCTTGCTTCCCAGCATTGTCAATTTGGCTCAGATAAAATCTTACAAACATTCCTTACAAGTTTGGACATTTAATTTGCAACATGTTTTTTAAGAGAAAAAGTCGTTAAGAGTCTTCTACAAATACAGAATCAACACATGCCAAAGATTTTATTTATTCATTAACTGAGGAGGCCAGTAAGATGTCGAACCAGTTGAAAGGAGAATTTAAGTATCCACTTATGTTATTGAATCTGAAATAGGAATGAATTTACAAATGAGATGCAAAATAGCTTTTTCCAAGGAGGGGGAAGATTCAATATGAAGTTCAATAAACAAAAGTATTTTATCTTGCTCGCAGCTATTCATAATTTAGAGTTGTGCAGAGCTCCACAAAAAAAGATGGAGCCCCCACTCCCTTAGAATCAGGATACAGGGAAGGTGTGCCAGACTTCGGCTGGTTTTCATTGAAGACATTCAGTAATCTTTGGTCCATTTCAATATGCATACAATTCTCCCTATAAAAATCACCCTGATTATCCGTAAAAGTCCAGCATCTAAGAAGGTCTCCCTCTTCCATCTTGTATTATTCTCGATCCTTTTTGCCTCTTTGTTTGTTGTCTTTTTGGCAGGGTTGGAAGGCATTTTTTTTTTTTTCTCCCACAGCAGAGAGGAGGGCCTCAGAACCAGAGTTAGCCTCTCCCATCCCCCAAAGACACCGCCTCCGGCCTGCTCAATAATGGGCTACGCGCAAAGGTCACGGAGCGGCCGCCCTCCCGCGATGCCGCCAAAGCAATACGTGACAAAGACGTCACTCAGAAAAGTCTTTCG
Organism: Rhynchonycteris naso; assembly: GCA_037038555.1. Lineage (NCBI taxonomy): Eukaryota > Metazoa > Chordata > Mammalia > Chiroptera > Emballonuridae > Rhynchonycteris > Rhynchonycteris naso. The sequence continues at coordinate 98,754,126 of CM073001.1, forward strand.
GCCCTTTCTGTCTGATGCGCATCCCGTCTCTCCCTTTTCCTAGTACTGTAAATACCATTTTCTGGCGGCTCTCTTCTCGGAGATGGTGAATGACCTGCACACACGCAACTCCTACTTCCCTAAGCCTCCGAGCCAGCTCTTGCCGTCACTTAAGAGCAGAGGCAAGTTGCACTTCTGATTGGGCGTGACGTCTTGTCAATTTCCGAGTTTCTCCAATTAGGGGTCGAGTCTCCCCAGCTTTCCGCTCTTCCATTGGCCTGTGTGCGGGGAAGGTGGAGGAACGAGGGGTAAACCGAGGTCGCGCGAGAGCGGTCCTCAGTCCTCAGTGCGCAGGTGCGAAGTGCCTGGCTGGGGCCCGGGCTGGGGGCGGGCTTGAAGACGCGTCGTTTGGTTTTGGACAGCGGTGACGAGAGTTTTGCTGGGTTCAGCTGTTGGGCCGAAAGCCTTTGTCCGGGGTCTGTTCAAGAACAAGGTCCGCGAGGTTCCCAATGGTGTCCATGACTTTCAAGCGGAGCCGCAGCGACCGGTTCTACAGCACCCGGTGCTGCGGCTGCTGCCATGTCCGCACCGGGACGATCATCCTGGGGACCTGGTACATGGTAAGCCCGGGCGGGGCGGGAGGGTAGGGCCCTGGGGGGAATGCGCGTGAGCGGGCGGTGGCGGAGCCCGGTTGGGAAGGAAGGGAGTATTCCCCGGGAGGGGAGGAACTGAGAACCGGGCGTTGGGTGGGGCGGGAAGGCGCGGGGCAACTTTTTGGGGGTGCTCTAACTTGGAGGGAGGGGACTGTCCGGGAATCATTGTGGGGGTGGGGGAGAAAGGGGAGGAGGAGGAGGAGATCGTTCCGAGGCCAGAAGAACGGGGTTGAGAAAGGCGGAGGCTTTGTGGGTAGAGGGGGAGGAGGGGAATGACGGTATTGGGTTTTGGTGGGAAGTTCTGGAAGTTACCAGTTTTCGGCTCTTTTTGTACTTCCGTCATCTGAAAGTCTCCCAACCTCACCCCAGCCCTTCCTGCTCCCTAGAGTTTTTCTCCCTTACAAACAATTAGGAACGGACCTAAATAAATGCAGCCTGAGTTCGACGTTGTGTCTTGCCTGAAGGGAAAGGAAAAAATCAGCGTGCAACGCAGCCCGTGGTTCCCGGGGCCTATTTGTTAGAATGTGTCTGTGATTTCGGCAGGAAGGCCTCTCTTGGAGGCCATACCATTTGTTGGGATTTACACTCGATCAACTTGGCTGTAGCTGTACTACCCCCTGCACATTAGACGCTTTTTATATCACAACCGTTTTGTTTTTTAAGAGACCTATTTTGAGAGCCCGTGCTAGTCTAGCCACATCTAGCATTCCCTGGATTTCAAGATCAATGTAATTCTCTGTCACAACCAAGTTGGCAGTGCTATTGATTTGATGGTTCACTAGTAATGTTTCGTGATTTCTTATCTCCAGAATACGTATGTTTTGAAGCTGATTTGTCTGTGACTTCCAAATATGTGGTTTCGTTTAGGTAATTTAAGGCTATGAGGACATTACAGAGGCTTTGACCGACTTCTGTTGTCGACTTGGCTACTTTTCTAATGACTTTGTAATATTTTTTTGTGTGTGTATATGAGGTTGTGGCATTAGTGACACTGCTCAGTTTCTGATGACAAATTTAAAGGGTGAAGAGCTTTATCACAGACATTCTTTTTGCCTTTCTCTGTTCTCATTACTTCCCTACCCAGTGCCTTGAAATCATTACAGTTTGGACAGACACCAGATGAGAATCATCTCCAGTTTACGTAGTGTTTCATGACCCCCTGCCGCCCAGGGGACTATCTGCTGTTCACATTATTCCGGACTGCCTTTTTTTTTTTTTACAGCCTTGCTTTTATTAGCGAACATTAGAAACAACAGAACTTGAATGTGTAGGCTTATTTGCTTGTTTCTAAGTTTAATATTTCCTGTACTTTTATATTCAGAAACATCACCGTGTCATCTTATTGGTTTAGTTTTATATCACACCCTGTAAAGAAAGACTCCCTTCTTGTTCTGTATTTTAACTGACTTGTAATACTGGACATCTATCAATTAATGGCAATAGCGGCTGTTATATTTCTAACTTTTATTTCTAATCCATTTTGCTAAAGGTATGGAACTTTTAATTTCTTTTGTTTGCCCTTAGCTCTGTCTTTGTTTCCCTAAAAGAATAATTTAAATCTTTAGAGCCCTCTAGTCTTTCTCTACCCTGCCTTCCTCATCAAGAGATGATCTTTTCTCCTACTTTAACTGAGAATGGGTGTCCAGTAGGCTGATATGATACTCTTGCCTGCAAGTCCAGCCTTCCTTTTTCTTCTCAGTGCCTGTCCTCCATTCACAGAACAAAGGATTTCTAACTCCAGAAAAAATAACATCCATCCCAATTTCAACCATCTGAATGTAATTGGCTGTTTTTCTTTCCAAGGCAGATTTTTTTTGATGCTCTGAGCTTAGCTCACAAAAGTGAAAGGAATAGCAGGAAAAAGTGTTAGTTATAAAGAGCAAAACTCAAAATTCAGGGAGAAAAACTTAACTAAGAGCATTTATTCTCCCAAGATAAAGGATGAGGAATTTAAATCTCTTCTTGAAGCACTTGATGTGTAAACTGCACATCATGCTTTAGCCATAGCTCTTCTCACTTTGTGTGGACTTTTCTGGTTAGTAGAACATTATAAGCTGCTAAGTCAATTAACCTTAAATGAAGAGATTTACTGATTATTTACAGTGGAAAAAGCAGTGGTGGATATAAAAAAAGTCACAGGGACCATATGTCATTAATCTTTTGTATTATTACCTGCCACATAGAAGCTCTCAGATATTTCTAGGCTTGAACATGGCACCTGTCCTCAAGATTTTTGGTATTACAAAGAGCTTTGGAGCACATACACAAAATGAAATTTATGGTACATTGACAAGGGGGAAGGAGAAAGTGATCAGAGTAACTAGATTAAGGCCATTGGTTTTGTTGGTTACAGTATTGCTGTTGACTTTTAAAAAGTGTGGCTTCGGTGCCATAGCATTACAAGGACTAGCTGGGGAGACAAATAACATTTAGAAAACAAGAGCAACTAGAGAAAAGTGTAATATAGTAAGTACCTCTAAAACAAAGGATTTATCCAAACAGTGCATTTTGTTGCCAGAAGCTCCCTTACTAAGATGGAGAAAAAAATGTGGGAGTAAGGTAGAATGTCATTTCCCTTTCCAACTCTCTCTTCACGATGCTCTCTATGTCGGTGGGAGAATATGGTTCTCTTTGGATTGCCTCTGTGTCATTTGGAACCTAGGGATGCAACCTGGCCACCTGCTGGGCCCAGACGCTTATCAGTGACTTTTGTATCTGATATGGTGTCATTGCTTTCTAGCAACTGCTTCTACAGGTCTAGTGTTAAGGCTGTAGAACTGAAGTATTAATTGTATGGTACTAAATAATGCAATAGGATATAGAGAAGTCGGAGCCAGTTATATGCACCAGGCTTGAAGTGTTGTCTTTGGCGTTTTTAGATTTAAATGAAGCATGGGTGACTTAATACTTGGTTAATTAATAGATGAAATTTCAGAATGAAACCTATTTTAAATTCTGGAATTTCTAAAATTGTTTTCTCTAATTTATTTAAGAACTTGAAGACAGATGAAGGTATATTTACCATGTAATGTTTATTGAATGATTGAAAATGGGCTTAAAATTCTGCAGATGTCCTTCATTGTTAATGGTGTACTGCAGGAATGCATTTTGAGCATTCAATTTTTTTGAGCAATGACAAAAATTATTTGTAATATTTTTAGGTCTTGGAAAGGGTTTAATATATGGCTACTTTTTAAAAAAATTTGACAACAATTTATTTTGAAATTATCCATCTTTCTCTGGGTGAACCTTATTGTCTATTTAATTTATGGCTGAATTTTCATGAGTGCCTCAAACATAAGCAATCTAAAGTTAAATAACTGGGAGAACAGTGAAGACAGTTTTTTCCTCAAGCTGTACTCCTTCCCAGCCTCTCCTCTGACTTACGTAAGTGTGATGTGGTGATATTTCAGAGTTAGCACCTTTCCTCGGACACACTGCTCTGGTCTAGTTCTCCCCCGAAATGTTTTTCCAACTTCACGAAGAAAAATTTCAAATACACAAAATAGTGAAATAGTGATAAAAATCTCACTTATTCATCACCCATTTTAATCATTAACACTTTGTCAATTTTGGTGAATTTTCTAATTAGCTCAAATGTTTCTTGCTGAAACTTTCCTTGCTTCTTGGTGAAATTCCTTGCTTCCCAGCCAGAGGCATCTGATTTTCTGATTGTGAACCTGGAAAAGTTCCCACGTATCTCCTATTTGTACTTTAAGATCCTACTTATCACACAGCAGTATAAGTATATTTCTCTTATTTTTCTTCCCACACAGGATGTTCTCTTTCAAGGAGAAAGGTGGTATGTTTTACTCTATTAAATGTGTATGGTAACTAACATTAATTAGAGCATTTGAAGTATTCAGTAGACGTTTGTTAAATGAATTGTGTACATTTCATTTAACACATACAAAAAACAGTAGGAATAACTCATTTGTAACTGGATATAAGGGTAAAAAACCAAAAACTTATACATACACATAATTTTATAAAAACTTTTTGTAATTTTTCTATTAATGAATTTATTGGAGTGACTTTATTAAAATGATGTAGGTTTCAGGGGGTACAGTTTAATAACACATCATCTGTGTATTGCATTGTGTGTTCACCACCTCAGGTCGTCTGCTTCATCATCCCCTTACCCTCCCCTACCTCCCTAACCCCTTTCCCTCTGGTGATCACCAGGCAGTTCTCTGTGAGATTGTTTTTGTTTTTTCTTAATCCCTACTCTAATTAAAATTTAAAGATTGTTAATTTTGATCTTTATCTGATGACAGTTCTTTGGCTCTCTGTGGATCCCTCTTTCTTTGCCAAAGGGACCCTAATCCGGATGCCCTGAAGCAAACACATTTTAATTATGGTGTCCGCAGATACTGACTGACTTGTGGCAAGATATGCTGTGGGAAAAGTGAAGAATAATAATTAAATTACAAAAACCAGTCCACAAAAGCATCTTCTGCGATGGGTGTGGTGACGAAATAAGGAAGCAAAGAGGAATTCCTTGGCCAAGGCTCAGTGCTCCCATGGATCTGACTCTGTTTATTTGTAACAGTGAAATCTAATGCACCTGGCTTTTGTTATGTTGTTTGTTTACAGATACAGGGTGTGCAGAAGGCTTTCCAAGATAATGCCGTATAACCCATTGAGTTTGTAGTGTCGCTCTCACATTGAGTGGTGAGTGGTATGTCCCTTGCCCACGGTGTTAACAGATTTGCATAGTTGCTACATTCTATACCTCCCCACATTACTAGATTTAGAAATTAATTTTAATTACTGTTTTGTTAAATTTTTTTGTTAAATGTAAAAAAGGGAAAAATGAATTAGGAGTAAATATTCTGGAATTGAACATTTTTGCTATTTTCAGAGAAATGTTGTATTGCAGGACTGTAAAATTAGTTTGATATATTTTTTTGAAGCATGCTGTATGGAACTTAGTAGGAATACCAACTGCAGTTCCAAGTGAAGAGCTCAGGGTCTGTTTGAGCACAGGACAGTGGGCAGTGGCGAGCCTGACAGGGTCATAGGTTGGGCTTTCCAGATCAGTGTTTCAAAATGTAAGTTGGTGGTGAAATAATGGAGTATAATTAACTCAATGATGATTTGAAAATTGTGTGTGCTTTTTTTGAAATAGTACTGAAATTTCTTTTTCCATTTCTTGGTCCTTTTGGAGTGTCATTTCCTTTATTTAATAATTGAGTTTGCATGTTTTTCTTGACACAAGAATGTCTTTTTTGTGGAGTGCTTTTTACTGTGACTATTGTGTTTAGCAGAGTTTGCTGAATTGATTCCAAGCATATTTCCTTAAACAGAATATATAAGTTCAGTAGATAAATCTTGATTGTTCAGTAATTCACCTGATCGTATTAACTCTCATACTTTTATACCATAAACACTGGTCTCATGCATTGCATATGAAAATGGACAATTAAATTAAAATTCAACGGGGGAGCCATCTTGAAAATAGGAGTTTTCCTTGTAAGGCCTTTTAGGAGTTGAAGGGTAAAGTGCCTTCCTTTAAGCAGTGCAAGGATAAAGCCATGTTACTGAACATTTATTGGAGAGTACAGTATAAATATTTTATAGCCTTAGATAATAGTTTCTTTTGGAAAGACCTCAAAACAGGAGTTGCTTAGGAATGGTTATATGTAATCACATGGTGCAAAGAAGCAGGCAGTCTTAAAAAGGGCCAGATTTGTATTCTAGCTGCATCCTCTATCAGCTTTCTTGAATCTTAGTTTCCCCATCTGCAGATGAACTTCAGTAATATTTATTTCACTTAAATAAGTGAAGTATTATATGGCAATATACTTGGTATCTTCAGACACATTAGTCAGATGTGTATTTGGTAATGTGACATTGCTTTTAGATCACCTAACCTTATCTTATTTAAAGATAAAACTTGGGCTGCTTCCTTTAGAGCAGTGGTTCTTAACCTTTTTTGAGGTACCGAACCTACCAATTTCATATGCACATTCACCGAACCCTTCTTTAGTGATAAATAAAATAAGATTTTTTTTCCAAATTCAAGACATAGGTATATGTTTTTTTACTGGTGCAAAAAATGAGCTGTGCACGAACATCACCTTGCTCAAAGAACAAAACCAACAAAGTGCATGAACTCACAACGAATTACGGTATTACTTATTCTGGCCTCTGCGGCAGAGGCTTCTCCGAACCCCTGAGACTGACTCATCAAACCCATAGGGTTCGATAAACCCAGGTTAAGAACCACTGCTTTAGAGAATGTGTAATGCCTTTGATAAATTTAAGCCCTGATAAAACTTATCATTCTGGGTGGACAGGAAAGAGCTGTATAATAGTTTGTTTAAAATGCTGTTGATAAGGCCCAAACAGTTCTTGAAAGTATCAAATGTTCAGATTTTCAAGAAGGGGTAGAGGACAGATTCTGTGAACTGTAGATAGCAAAGTCTAACTCCAGTCTAGGGAAACTTCTCTCTGAAATCATTAACAGTTTTGAGCACTTACTTAAAGAAGTGGTGTCTCCTGGAATACTGCAGAGACTCAAAACTAGAGGTATGAATATTTCCTTTTTAAATGGTGTTACAACCCTTCCAACCCACCCCAGCAAAATTCACCAGGTTAATTATGATGGGATTTCAGCAGGATGTTTGACAAAGTCTTAAGATGTTCCTCTGGATCAGAAAAAGAATTTTACTGAAAGGTTATTAATGGGAGAGGACAACCTCTGGCCCCTTTGTTCTCGCTCTGTTCTCTTGTTAGTGACTTATATGGAAATACTGATTACATGCTAATTATATTTTCAAATGCAGGGTGCTGAGAGAGATAGGAAATCTATAGGGTATCAGAATCTAGATAGAGAAATTTCTTGACAGGCAAGAGTGATAAGATGAGATTCGATTGCAAATATTATATATGAAGGCTTATAATTGGGTCTCAAATGTAACTGAACCAGGTAGGTGATAGCTTTTTGAAGTCGGGACATATTTAAAATCCTACAAATAATTGTAGGCGCACTATATACAAATTTCTGAGAAATATGTTATAATTAAGTCAAATATTATAATAATTTTTTTTTAGATTTTATTTATTTATTTTTAGAGAAAGAAGAGAGAGGGAGAGAGAGAGAAGGGGAGCAGGAAGCATCAACTCCCATATGTGCCTTAACCAGGCAAGCCCAGGGTTTTGAACCGGCAACCTCAGTGTTTCAGGTCTATGCTTTATCCACTGCGCCACCACAGGTCAGGCTAATTAAGTCAAATATTAAAGAATAGAAATACAGAGTTTAAGCGTGCTTTTGTGGTAATTAAATGAAATAAATAATGACAAAATTAAATTTATTCTGACATTAAAAATTTTTATGTTACATTTTTTGAGTTATGCTTTTTAGAATTCGTAAAAAGGGTTAAAAATGACAAAAAAGTTATCTTTTTTAATATATAGATACATTCTTATTAAGATTTAGTAAATTTGGCAGGTCCAATGCGAATGTATTAAGTTTTTTCATTCTTGTGTTTATGAGAAACATGAACCTGATGTGTCCTAGCAATTTCTTCAATGTTTGGACATATATTTGAAAGGCAAACTTTCATTTCCTTGTCAATACATTGAAGAATTCCTCTCTTTTTACTCTTAATTGTGTTGAGTGCAGAAAACCCCCACCATACATATCATCTTAACTTTACACCAAACAAAGGATAGAAGAAACTTGCCTTTAGTCTTTCCGGGGAACATGGGGGTAGTGTAAACAATCTGGCACCACAGCTTAACAGCCTTTTGCAACCTAATCAGGCAAGTGAGGTGGGGAGTTGGGCAGACTGTCAGCTTACAGCCAATTCCCCACACCTCTGTCCCCCAAAAACCTAAACTCCAAAAACCCTGTTGGTTTTATGGTCCCCAACAGGCACATATTTCTCTGGAATACCATAGGGTGCACCTGGAAATCTTTTAGGGCGCACCAGTGCACCCTAGCGCACACTTTGAGAAACACTGGTTTGGTGGGATCAAATGTGGAAAGAATTGAGGGTTTTAGGGAGTTACTTTCATATAACAATCAAAAAATTTAGGAGGCCAGCGTGATTTTAGGCTGCATTAATTAAAATGTGCCAGTTAGGGACCCGAGACCACCCCTACCCCTACCCCCGTGTTCTCTGCAGGCCTGTCTTAGATCATTTGGACAGTGTATAGAGAGGGCAAAGAGGAATTAGTGAGGCAGCTGGGCGCTATGCTAGTGAGAACCATTCAAGTACCTGAGTGTAATTCGGGAAAGGACATCTGGAGGCACGTGTCAGCTGCCCCTGGGTGTTAGAGTAGCACTTTTTTGGTAGGGGGAGCGGATTATTGCAGAGGGTAGAATTAAGACAGTAGGTCAGTGGTTCTTAACCTGGGTTCTCTCGAACCCTAGGGGTTCGATGAGTCGGTCTCAGGGGTTCTGAGAAGCCTCTGCCGCGGAGGCCAGAATAAAGTAATACTGTAATTTGTTGGAGTTCATACACTTTGTTGGTTTTGTTCTTTGAGCAAGGTGATGTTCATGCACGGCTCATTTTGTGCACCTGTAAAAAAACATACCTATGTCTTGAATTTGGGGAAAAAAATCATTTTATTTATCACTAAAGAAGGGTTTGGTGAATGCGCATATGAAACTGGTGGGTTTGGTACCTCAAAAAAGATTAAGAACCACTGCAGTAGGTGAAATTTAAGTGACACATAGTTGAAATCTTGGCAGGTCCTTAAAGCATTTTAGTCTTTAAAGCATTAAGTCAAGAGGAAATAGTTCTCTGATACGACATAGGAGATACAGTGGAGGAGTTTCAGGCTTACCTTATGGCTCATTTTATGTTTATCCAAAGGCTATTATATATATTTATCTGATGGATCAGTATATTGGATGAACTGGCTTCTTTAAAACCAGAAATTCCCGATTGGTATAGTAGTATGTAACTGAATGCGGACAATTTGTATTGATCCTTTATTTTTAATTGTTTTATTCCGTTAAATCAATTACCTTCTCTCTGAAACAATGAAATTTATACTTTAACTTTTGAAATACTTGTTTTAACACTGTTCACTTTAACTTTTTGAAATACTTGTTTTTAAATTATTCCTATAGTAGTACATATTTTATCTCACAGTCTCCAATTTTTTTTTTTTAATGTAAAATTCGCTTGGTAGTTGTTAAGAGCAGCCCTACACTAGGAGTTAGGTAATATGTACAATTATTTTCAAGTAGATTGTGTTGCTCTAACGTGTTCTTATTAGTACACCAGTAAGCTAATCAGACACGCTGCACCTGTCTTCCCTTGCAGTAGCCGCAGACGCTCCCACTACCTGCAAAACTGTCACTCTCAAATGACTTAGTGAAGAAGAGGAAGTAAGAGGGTGGAAGTAACATAGTCAGGGAAGACAATGGGAATCAGAGGATTCACACAGTTTAGCTCTTTTAATCAGCCAGCCAGCCTGCTAGCAACAGAAGGTGGTTTCCATTGAGAAAGTGGGAACGTGGTCACCAGTGACCTCGGTCTTGTCTGTGGCTGTAGTAGGAAGTTGCTTCTTCATTTTTGCTTTAGCCAAGTTGTACTCCTCAGAATCAAACTATTTTTGCCCTTTCTGCAATTGTTTTCTTAAGAAATCTGAATCTCCAGGCTTTTGTCCCAGAGGAGGATACCTTGCTTTTAATTTTGCTTCTTCAGCTTTCTCTAAAGGAGTCACTTTATCTTCCCGTTTTCTTCTGGTTTTCCGCGGAGGCTGCGTTGGCGCTTCGCTGTCCATGCTGCTCGCCCACAGACCAGACGCCAGGCAGATGTGATTAATTCCCCGGGGCCAAGGCCACCCAGCTGTGCTTCCTCCGTCCTGCCTGCTCCCTTTTGTCTTTCTAATGTCAAGTAAAACAATTTTAAATATGGGAAGACATCTAAAGATTGTGCTGAAGATGCTTCCTAATCAGTAATATAAATGTTAAAATATTATCTTTTATAGGTGGTAAATCTGTTGATGGCAATTTTGCTGACTGTGGAGGTAACTCATCCAAACTCAATGCCATCTGTCAACATTCAGTATGAAGTCATTGGCAATTACTATTCATCTGAGAGAATGGCAGGTATGTTTTTAATTGGAAATATCTCCTACTAATTACACACACACATACTTGTTATTTAGAAGAGGATTATCTAAATTATATTTAAGTTACTCTGCTTGCTAAGGCAGAAAAGTGTTTTGTGACTTTTTCAAAGATATTCAGTGAAGATTATAATTGAGCATTTCTTGCCAGGAAATGTAATGGACTACTAGACGATTTTTGAGAGATTGATATTGTATACTTTGACTCCTGTTGAGGACTGGGGAGATCATGGAGAGAGAGATTACAAAAGGTTGTGAGACTTTGAAGGTCAGCTGACAAGTGTCGTAGAGGATGGGAGATTTGTTCATGGGACAAAAAAAGACTTAGAGTAAAATATACAATATGAATTATTGGTATATTTGGTGATATCTTTTGCTTAGGGTCACAATTCTAAATACATTTTTATTGTTTAGAGGAGGCCAGACTTGACTTTGGAGTTAAAAATAGAGTGACTTTAGTCCTGGCTCGGTGGGTTAGAGTATTGAACCAAAGCGCAGAGGTTGCTGGTTTGTTCCCCAGTCAGGACACAAACGGGAACAGCTTGATGTTCCTGTCTCTCTCTCTCTACCCCCCCCCCCCCCCTTCCTCTCTCACTGTAATCAGTAATAAAAAAAAAACAGAATAACTCGATGACATTCATAGAAATTACCTATTTAAACCTGTTTATTCCTGATAGCAGTATTTTCATTATTTATCTTCCTCTACAATACAGTGCATAAAGATTGTAGTAAAGTTTTATGTTAGTATAAGTTACGTTTAAAATTTTAATATTTGAACAGAAAGTTATGCCTCAGACTTTTCAGTGCAAATAATTTCTATGTGTTGATTTTTAAAACAAATTTCACTTCAGAAGAATGTTTGCAGTTCATTTATATACATTATATTTATAATATTGTACGATTTTAATTATCATTTAATTTTGTTGTCAAATATGATAGAAGAAATACCAAGAACTTATTAGAAACAATGCTTTTGGCATTTTTTTTTTTGAATAGTGTGTTTTTATTTAAAAACCAAGACAGAATGATAAACAAAACTTATAGCTTTAATGGCCATTTTTGGTATTTATAAAATTTTGCTTTAGGCTGTAAAATATTATGGAATCTGCTCACATCAGCCTTTTCCTTTGTCATGTGTGTTCCTCTTAAAATTGAGGTGTTGAGAAAGATTTTGGGTCGTTGAGATTCTTGTCGGTCTGGATGCCTGGCTGAGCCTTCGCTAGAGTTATGCATGTTGCATGAGTATTATGACTGCTGTCAAATCAGAATCAGGTGTATTCATTATCAATTTTTGTTAATTACAATTCTACAAAAGCCCTTCTTGTTGAGAGAATGTAAAAATACATAGTTCTTGGTCAGGTTGTATTGTTTCTTTTGGAAGGTGAATTTGACTTTCCCATAGAGCCAGTGTTATAATAGCAAGTTAATTTCTGATCATTGGCCTGCTGATCAGTTTCAAATAAGGAGCTTTTTGATTAGTTTTTTAATCAGTTGAACAGGATGTATACTCAGTATATCTGAACTACTTGTACAACAATTGCAAACTGCTTTTCACATGAGTTTACTCTTGTTTATTCTGACGTTGAACATGGATAAACACTTGGCCCCTAAAGGAATTTCCTGAGTGTGCTGGAGTGGAAACCTCAGGTCCATGTCTGGACATCTGCCTTCATATTCTGTTTGCTATATTGATCTACAAATGCTGGCATGTCTCGTGTCCCAGTGTTCCATGTGTTCCCCACCTGCCAGTCGGTTTTCTCCATTTTGCTGTTTGTTGCTCCAGTGGAAGACTTTGAACTTGACTTTAATTTCAGTATTTTAAAAAATCGAAATAAGCATATAGTTTTCTATAACATTTGTAAAAGCTGATTGTTATAAAGTTTTCTTCCAGGTTTGATAGTACCGATCCTATTTAATTTCATGTTTCCACTGAATTTTTCTTTCTAAGTGCCATTTTGATGCTACAGCAGGGAAGTCCAACATTTTCCTGTCCTGTATCCTCTATGAAAATTTAAGAGGGCTATTTTTACTTTGTTTAGTGCCAGATATTGGCGATGTTTATACTGCCACGTGACAGGGTGAATACATGACATTTATCCAGTAGTGTGAATGAATACTCAGCAGTTATTCTCACCGTTCATTACTGTTAGTACTCTTCAGGTTCTTCATATCAACAAGTCAAGTGTGGTTTAGTATTTTTTAAATTACTTAGATGTTTTGTGAGAAAGTTAGTGACCGTGGATTAATGTAGAGAAGAGGTGTAATCTCTGAGAACAAGTTGAGGCACAGAAAAGAAAGCAGACCTGTGTGTCGTGGAAGCCAAGGTGATGGTGTGCGGAGCAGTGGTTGGGTGTTGCAGTGGGAAGCGGGGATCAATGGACAATCTTGAGTTCCAGATTATGTGTTTTATCTAAGGCAGGGGTCGGGAACCTTTTTGGCTGAGAGAGCCATGAACGCCTCATATTTTAAAATGTAATTCCATGAGAGCCATATAATAGGTTTAACACTAAATACAAGTAAATGTGTGCATTTTATGTAAGACCAACACTTTTAAAGTACAATAAATCTCTGAATTCTTTTTAATAACATTGTTATGCTGTTGCTAACCAATGATGAATAAAGTACTTCTTACCATAAATGCGACTTCTGGTGCTGCATGGTTTTGCTGATGGCTTTGTAGTCTGGTTGATACATGGTGAGGTTAAGCTTCATGCAGGCATTGAGACTTCCATCCATTAAACGTGATCATAGGTAGGTCATAATGTTCTTTAAATGTTGAGAAAGACTGCTCACATGTAAACGTAGAGCCAAACAAACATTGTTAGTACAGCAATCCTCACGCTGCAGTGTGTGGTATGTGACAGGAAGTGTGTTCCAAGTTTTGTTTGACAATCAGCTGGTCCACGGGTTGAAGTTTTTTCATTTCTCCCTACTTCTGTTTGCTCGCCAACTCTGCTTGCTGTCGTGCAAGTCTTTCCACATCTTCATTCAGTGACTTGAACTTATTCACCCACATGTCTGAGGCCTTCAGGTCAGCAGCTTGTAGCTCAAAATCTCAAATGGAGACACCAGGGACGTAACTCTAGGTTGGCGCTGTCCACTGCACACTCGTTGGATGGGTGATGAACTTAAAAAGATGAGTGGGCTCACGAAATTCTGCAAAGTGTGCTTTGAATGACTGTAGGAGATCAAGATGTTGAGCAAGGTCGCTTGCTGTGCATGCATATTTAAACTCTCCCAGTTTTTCGAAGTGTAGTAAACGACCTCTTTCAATGTTGGCGATAAAGAGTTCCAGCTTGTTTTCAAATGCAAACATTGCTTGTTGAAGGGATAAGACTGTATTTCCAACGCCTTACATTTTCACATTGAGCTGGTTCAGATGTTCAGTCATGTCCACGAGATAGTAGAACTTCAGGAGCCACTCAGTGTTAGCTAACTCAGGATGCTCGACGTTTTTCATTTCAAGAAAAGTCCGGATTTCGCTCAGACAAGCTGCGAAATGGCTGAGCACATTCCCTCTTGATAACCAACGCACATTGCTGTGCAGAAGCAGACCAGGATAATTATTCCCAACTTCATCCAGCAGTGTTTTAAACTGGCGATCATTTAAAGCTCAGGCAACAATAAAGTTGACCACCCGAATGATCAGCGACATCACCTCACTAAGGTGCTAGCCACACATCTGAGCACAAAGCACCTCCTAAGGTAGGATGCAGTGAAAATTTAGGATGGGTCTCTTTTCATGTTCACGAAGAAACGCTACAAATCCTCTGTTTTTCCCCACCATGCACGGAACACCATCAGTACACACTGAAATAAGTTTATCCATTGGTAGATTTTTTTCCTTAGCGAACTCAGTAAAAGACTTGAATAAATCCTCCCCTCTTGTTGTCTCTTTCATAGGCAAAACAGCAAGACTTTCCTCATGTAGTGTGTCACCGACGACATACATTGCAATCACGCTGAACTGGGATAAATGGCTTACTTGTCTGTTGACTCATCCTTAGTGAGAGAAAAGAATGGTGCTGCATTATGTCCTTCACTTGTGTTGCCTCAATTTGATTTGCCATCATGATAGTACGATCGCGAACAGTTCTTGCCTACAGAGGCATGTCTTCTATTTGTTTGATTATCTTGTCTTTATTCGAAAAGTCGTCAAAAAGTTCTTTGGCAACATCAAGCATTGGCGTACTCCCCATCTGTGATTGGCTTTCCCTGTCTCCCAATTGCTAAAGCACCAGCAAAGCTAGCCAAATTCCAGTCACCCTGTTGGGTCCAAACACAGAGTTGCTGCTGCCTAGCTTGCATTCTGCACAGTAGCTCTTGACATGCTTTCTTCCTGCTGTCCCCCGCTCGATATTTCGATGCAAATGTAGTATGGTGTGTATTGAAGTGCCGCTTTATATTTGACCGTTTCTTCGATGCAATTTTATCATTGCATATTAGGCACAGTGCAGAACCTGTTCTCTCCACAAAGGTGAATTCCTCTGTCCAATTCTGCTGAAAAGTACGATACTCCTCAACCTTCTTTTCTTTTAGCCATCTTCATCGTCAAATGGATATCTGCAATTAGCTAGCTGACTACTTGATTAAAAGGAGGGAAGTTTACTTTCTGACCTCACAACGACCCGTATACATTACGCATTATCCAATAAAAATTTGGTGTTGTTCCAGAAGACAGCTGTGATTGTTTCCAGCCACCCGCAACTGTGAATGTGAGCGGTAGGAAATGAGTGGATTATAATACATGAGAATGTTTTATATTTTTAACATTATTTTTTTTATTAAAGATTTGTCTGCGAGCCAGATGCAGCCATCAATGGAGTCACATCTGGCTTGCGAGCCATAGGTTCTCGACCCCTGATCTAAGGCAAGAGGGGGCATCGATGCCATTCTGTGTTCAATAGATGTGGCTTAAGCAAATACCAGCCTTTCCCTTCACATGGACCCTGCTCATTTCATGAGACCCAAATTGTGTTATTTCTTTTATATTTTTTCCTGATTTTCCAGACAAAGCTAATTGTTTCTGTTTCTGTTGTAGCACTTGCCACATTGGATTATAGTTATCTGCTTGCACATGTTAGACTCTTAGACTCTGAGCAGAGATCTATCTAGCAGGGTACCTTAATAAATGAGCCATCCTTAATGAATGTCAGTGAGTTGTAGCAGTTTAACAAACAAGAAGACAAAGGTACGAATTCCTTAAGCTTGATTACGTAATGCTGAGGTAGGCGTATTTCTTTTT
Source organism: Rhynchonycteris naso (assembly GCA_037038555.1). Classification (NCBI taxonomy): domain Eukaryota; kingdom Metazoa; phylum Chordata; class Mammalia; order Chiroptera; family Emballonuridae; genus Rhynchonycteris; species Rhynchonycteris naso. The sequence goes on from CM073001.1 coordinate 98,770,098, forward strand.
ACCCTCTTGGCCTTAGATCTTTTTCACAGCCAACCCTGAAAATTTTTGGATGTTTGTAAACTAGCTTTAAAATGTTACTTTGTCCTGAAGAGCTTTATTCCTTTTATGTAAGTAGCTTAACAAGATTTTGGTTTTTGTTTTCTTAGATAATGCCTGTGTCCTTTTTGCCGTCTCTGTCCTTATGTTTATAATCAGTTCAATGCTGGTATATGGAGCAATTTCTGTAAGTATTCTGTGTTTTCAGGTTTTGGAGTTGGATCTTTACTGAGCGGTACTTAGTCCTTTCATGTGTGTGATGTGATGTGGTTATCTTTCTCTTCAGTATCAGGTGGGCTGGCTCATCCCGTTCTTCTGTTACCGGCTTTTTGACTTCGTCCTCAGTTGCCTTGTTGCTATCAGTTCTCTCACTTACTTGCCAAGAATCAAAGAATATCTGGATCAGTTAGTAAGTATTTATGCTAATTAGTTATATTTTCTTTTTTATTTTAACTGACCCTATTTGTTTTTTAAAGGGCTCTAAAGTAATATCACTACTCCTGACTACTCTGTTGAAACCAGTAAGATGACAATATTTTCTTACCATACCATTTGGATAAGCCAATGTTAAAAGTCCCTAGCAACCTTGGGCTCAAGCTGGTGAGCCTTGCTCAAACTAGATGAGCTTGTGCTCAAGCTGGCAACCTCGGGGTCTCGAACCTGGGTTCTCCACATCTCAGTTTGATGCTCTATCCACTGCACTACCGAGCAAGGGGTCACTCTGTCTGCTGTAGCCCCATGGTCAAGGCACATATGAAAAATCAATCAATGAACTACTAAGGAACTGCAGCGAAGAATTGATATTTCTCATCTCTCCCTTCCTGTCTGTCTGTCCATCCCTATCTGTCCCTCTCTCTGACTGTCTCTGTCTCTCCCCCCCGACCCCCACACAAATAGTCCCTAACAGTGGTTGTTATGGTATTTAAGTAGTAGTATAATTTTTGTTTTGAGTAAACTAAATGTATAACCATTTGACTGTATTTGGCACTCTTTAAAGCAGGGGTGCTCAGTACGTCGATTGCGATCGACCAAGTGTGGGTACATTACATGACATTAAAAAGACATTTGTCTTGATTGGCATACAGGGTAGCCAATCTGACGTCTGAACTTTAGACACCCTACGCATGCACGTTAAACCACGCTAACTTGTTCAGTTACATTGCTGCATAGTTAGCCTTCAATTTATTTAAACTATATACAACAAAGGGTATAAAAAAGAGTGTCGTAGCTGGTCCGAGTAAGAAGCCTAAAACCTACCACTTTCATACAGAATGAGAGGGGATTTTTTTCACTATGTCATATTCTAAGTGCGTTTGCCTCATCTGTCTGTGCCATTGCTATTCCAAAGAAGGGAAATGTGGAGCGGCATTTTCGGACTGTTCGTAAAAACTATGACATTGACTTTCCTCTGAAAAGAGAGCTGAGAAGGAGAAAGGTGAAGGAAGAATACACAATATTAAATAGTAATAATAGTAACTTAAATAATGATAATATAGAAGAAATAAATTTATGTTTTGCATTTTTATTGTAGGTAGATCATTTTGACTTGGTCAGCTTATAAGTAGCTCGCAAGCTGAAAAAGTGTGGGCACCCCTGCTTTAAAGCATTAATTTTCAGCTTTTGCAGGCATTCATAGCAAATGTTAGAGTGCCTACTGTAGCCTTTATTCTGTTCTAGGTGAACTGTGGTGAATGGTGTAGATATAAAGATAACTTCCTTTTCAAGGAGCAAACATGTATTTGGGAAGTTAAGACATGAAGATGTTATCTGTGATAATGACCTAGAGCTGATACAGGACAGCAGTAAATGAGAGACTTGGGTTAAGTGCTGAATGGTGGAGGGGTAGGGAACACTTGGGACCAGGGGAAGGTCTGAAAGGCAGTGTAGGGTCCAGAGAAATGAAAGCTCACTTAAAGAATTCTACCTTTGCTGAAGGCCCACGGTTAAGGCACATATGAGAAAGCAATCAATGAACAACTAAGGTTTCGCAATGAAAAACTGATGATTGATGCTTCTCATCTCTCTCCGTTTCTGTCTGTCTGTCCCTATCTATCCCTCTCTCTGCCTCTCTGTCCCTGTAAAAAAAAAAAATTCTACGTTTTAAGAATTTTTCTTCCCACTTTCAGACTTTCTGCCTAATCCATTTTGCATATCACCAAATTCATTGTTCATTAAAAAATCAGTTGTTGATTTCTATGGGCAAGGCCACTCTGCTGGATCCTGGGGAGGTATCAGTGAACTTGCTTTCTAGTGAAGGGTTGGAAAACTGACAGTTACTGAACTACAATGGTGATAAAAGCCGTGAAGGAAAAGTGTAGGCTGTTATGTAAGTGGATATTATACAGGTAGCAGACCTGCAGTAGGGTAGTGAGATTGAATTCCAAGTAGGAATTAAGGTGGGGAAAGCACAGATGAAAATGTTCTGGGTAAAAGAGACACCTAGAAGCAGGGAGGAATGTGGGACATAACTGGGACTGCAAGGCGACTGGTGGCCGGCACACAAGAGTGGTGGCAGGGGAGCAGACTGGGCTCAGGCCAGAGACAAGTGCCAGGCACTGCTGTGGGCCTGGTCAGCAGCTCTCTAGAAACAGCTCTCTCTGTCTTGTCATCTCCGCCTGCAACAGTTAAAGCCTTCTGAATAAAATCGTAGCATGTCCCCATGAGCTGCTTCCATTGTGTGTTTGTCCTTTTTACTTATAGTTGAAGGCTTAAAGAATACTTTTGTCCCAAAAGGACATTTAGCTAGCCTTTGGGGTTGGTGTGTGGAGACTTTTTCTTTCCTTTTTTCCCTCCTTCCTCCTTGCCTTCTTCTCTTCTTTTCTTCCTCTTTTGGGATATTTTTGTGCTGTTTTTTAATGAAAATGTGGGATTATTTGTATTTACATTTCCATTAAAAACATACAGGTTTAATACTGTTAAATGAGCCCTGGCTGGATAGCTCAGCTGGTTAGAGCATCATCCTGATACACCAAGGTTGCGGGTTTGATCCCTGGTCAGGCCACATGCAAGAATTAGCCAGTGAAGGCATAAATAAGTGGAACAACAAATCAATGTTTCTCTCTCTTTCCCTCCCCTTTCCCCCCTTTCCTCTTTGTTTCTGTAACATCAATCAATAAAAATTTTTTAAAAATTGATTAAATGAGCTATATACAAAAACATGAAAATGAATTTTTTACTACTCCCTTTAACAGCCCTCACTGGTTTCTCTCTTATTTACTTGGTCTCTCAGCATGGAAGGCACTTAATTAGTTGGCCAGTTTGTAAATAAATCTTAACTTACTATAATTTCCCTCTCCTTGAACCTAGCCTAGCTCATTGCCTTGTATACAGTAAATGCTAAATATATATATTCTTTTTTTTTTTTTTTTTTTTGGATTTTTCCCAAGTTAGATGCAGGGAGGCAGTCAGACAGACTCCCGCATGCACCTGACCGGCATCCACTGGGCAAGCCCACCAGAGGGCTGTGCTCCATTGTGGCCAGAGCCATTCTAGCGCCTGAGGTAGAGGCCATGAAGCCATCCTCAGGGCCCAGCCAACTTTGCTCCAATGGAGCCTTGGCTGTGGGAGGGGAAGAGAGAGAGAGAAGGGAGAGAGGGAAGGGTGGAGAAGCAGAGGGGTGCTTCTCCTGTGTGCCCTGACCGGGAATCAAACCCGGGACTTCTACACGCCAGGCCGACACTCTACCGCTGAGCCAACCGGCTAGGGCCACTAAAGTATTTGAAACAGGTAGCTGATCCTTCTCAGTAGAGCATAGTATGTCTGCAGTAAGTCATATAATCTTGTCTAGCTTTGTAACAAGGGCATGCCTTCTTTTTGTTCCTTTCTGATGAGTCCTAAGAGTGATTATTTTCCCTAGGTAGAACTAGATGGTCCATGGAACTTAGATAGATATCAGTACTTCTGACTTAGCAACTCAGTGACCCAGGGACAAATTTGGAGTTCTATACAGGAGATAGTGTTTTTTCAAAGGCCAGAAAGATATTAAAAATAGTGGAAAGAAAGTGAGCTCAGTATAGACTCTTAGGAATATTCTGAGTATACAAACAAATGTATTTTAAATTATCAATACCATGCATTATTGATGAGGCTTAAAGTACTTTGAACTAAGTTCTGTTTATAAGTTTTTATCAGACTATGGGTTCTGGCTTTGGTGCCTTTGTTTGTACTTGTACTGTGCATGCTCTTGAAATGCTCACAAAGTGCAGGTGTTCTGACAGAATTATAAGTGCGTATATATGTTTAATAGACTTTATTTTTAGAGCAGTTTTAGGTTCACAGCCAAATTGAACGCAGTTCTCATATATTGCCCACCGCCACCCCCGTAACCTCCCTTACTGTCCACTCCCCAAACCACAGTGGTGCATTTGTCATGGCTGTGAACCTGTTGCCACATAATTATCAACCAACATCCGTAGTGTACATTAGGGTTCATTTTGGGTGTAGTCTGTAGATTCGGACATGTGATAATGACTATTCACATTATCATACAGAACAGCTTCACTGCCCTAAAACTTCTCTCTGCCTCTTCCTTCCCTTTTTTATAGCCTGATTTTCCCTATAAAGATGACCTCCTGGCATTGGACTCCAGCTGCCTCCTGTTCATTGTTCTTGTGTTCTTTGTCTTATTCATCATTTTTAAGGTGAGTTGCTGACTCAGTATTGGGGGGTCAGTTAGAGTGTAACACTGTCCACCGGACCTCCTGTTGCCTTATCTCTAGAGACCACAGTAAGTGATGGTGTTGGTTTTAACACAGTGTGGAGACACTTCTGGGAATGTCCTCCCTCTTGTTTCCAGAGAGTGGTTGGCAATGCCAGGGTCCTTACTAAGTAAGGATTATCATGTTTTTAGAAGTGGTTCATGATTTGGATTGAGAATCTGTTAAAATCCCTAAGGTTCAGAAACAGAGTTTCTTCTGCAGCATAACGGTTGTCAGACCTGAAACCCCAACTCTGGTTTTTCTGTAAAATGATGAAAATAAAACTTGTGACATTTAAGTGAGAGTAAGTAGGGATAGTGCCTGGGTTTGTGCTCGGTCCCCGTAGGTGTCAGTTTCCTTCTCCATAGAAATGAGGGGAAAGCACTGGTAGTCCCCTTACCTTTAGAACAGGTAGTCTGTTGAGTTCTAGCATATGTAAATTTTGTTTGTATTCTTTTAGGCTTATCTGATCAACTGTGTTTGGAACTGCTATAAATACATCAACAACAGAAACACACCAGAGATTGCTGTGTATCCTGCCTTTGAGGCACCTCCACAGGTGTGTGGCCTAGTATATTAAACTCGCTAGCCTTTATTGATTATTTTCAAGAACTTGAATCTTGACCTTTGCTTCAATGTTATCACTAGTTTAGGGCATGAATAACTTACATCCATAAGATTGAACATTTCTCAATTGGAACCCTGGGTACATGGGCGAGAGAGTCTGCACTGCCAATCACATTCAGTTTGGCCGTTAGGTTTGATTTATAAGTGGTTTCCAAGGGTATTACATTGGTGAGGGGGCCATTAGGCAGGAAACAGCAGTGTGACCCATGCCAAGCTCATGGCTTCTGGAAGTTCTGAGGATGGTGGTACCATCAGTTGTGTTGCTTTCAGAAAACATGCATATGACCCAAAGAAGAAGCTGATTTTTTGTGAGATGAATGAATGGGCTCCATGACTCTTTCGGGGATGCTTATCTCTTTGGGGCCCTCTAGTTGCTATTTTACTCTTTTCAGATTTTCAACATGCAGAATATGAGGGGCCCATGTAGGGCTAGCCTGTTACAGGTTAGAATGTTACCATTCTGTACGGATGTGCCCTTTACCCCAGAAAAAATGATAAAAGTATCCGGCCCTTTGACTGCAGTTTAAGGTGAAATTCTGGCTCCAGCATCTTACTGGAGGCTTCCTTTCGCATGGTTCAGTGGGGTCCTTAATCCAGATTCATCCTACCTGAGGTGCAGTTGGCACTGGTACTTCATCAGCCACATTGGAAGGATGGAGGGGACACGGGTGGATATTTCCTGTCAAGATGTTCTGGTAGCCTCTCAGGGTTCAGAAGCAAAACTGCCCGCCCTTCCCTGCCCTGCCCCTCTAGCAGTCTTGAATCAGATGTCTCACCTGCATTGTAAGGGTTACTAGTCCTGTCTCTCCTCTCAGGAACTATTTAGCTAAGTTTCTTCAGCTCTTCTCTCTGGGTTCGTATGTTCCTATGTAGGACATAAAATCTGAAAGCTGAGTTACTATAAGTAGGATTTTCAAGGAGAATAAAGTCCAATACAATTTTTTTCTCTTTTCAGTATGTTTTGCCAACCTATGAAATGGCAGTGAAGATGCCTGAGAAAGAACCACCGCCTCCTTACATCCCTGCCTGAGGACGTTCTGCCTTTGTCAGTAAACACTATACCAGCTTTTTGTCTTATTTTACAGAATGCTGCAATACAGGACTGTTCAAACTTGTTTGATACCAACTGCATTTTCCTTTGTTTAAGCATTTATTTTCAAACACTAACAAGCTTTTCGGACATTATTAAAAAAGTCAGTTCTTTTTTTGTTAAGTCTATTATATTTAGTATTTTTTGAAGACAATCTATGTTAAGCAAGAGCAAAGTGCCATTGTTTGCCTTTAATGGGGGGAGGGGTGGGGAGGGGTGTCCTCTGCACATTTTCTTTTTCAACTTCGCACTTTCTTTATATAATACTTTGCATTTTGATTATTTGCTGCCCTGGATACTTTTAGGAGGAATGAATAAAGTATTCTGGGTGAGCCATTAGTTATCTGAAATTTTTAGCTATGAAAATAGGAACAATATATAACATTTTAACTTGACTCTGGAAGATGATGGTTGCATGTTTCTAATTTGTATGCATTTCCATCTTTGTGATAAGATGCTTTAATAAATCTCTTAAAATTTACTGTTGTCATTTTTAAGAATTCTATTATCCTTTTTTTGTAGGTAAAACCTAACAATAAATTCAGAGGGCCACAATTTCTGATACTTTGAGAATACTGTGGTAGACTTCATTGGAAAGGACTTCTTGAATCCAGTAACTCAGAAGTACTGTTTAAAATTCTGGGGAAGCCCTGGCCGAATAGCTCAGTTGGTTAGAGCATTGTCCCGAAGCAGAAGTTGCAGATTTGATCTCTGGTCAGGGCATACACAGAAAAAGGTTGATGTTCCTGTCTGTCTCTCACCCTTCCTCTCGCATTAAAATCAATAAATAAAAGATTTTTAAAAAGTAGAATTATGGGAAAGATATTACTTGAATCACAGGCCAGAAATTAATATTAATGGTTTGATAGACAAATTATATGAAAGTATAGCAAGCTGTGTGTTTATTTGTCTTTTTTTAAGTAAGACAGACTCCCGAATGTGCCCCAACTGGGATCCATCCAGCAACCCTGTCTGGGGCTGATGCTCTAATCAGCCAAGCTATTTTTAGTGGCTGAGGCTGACACTTGAACCAAGGGAGCCACTGGCTGTGGGAGGGGAAGAGCGAGAGAAGAGGGAGAACAGATGGTCACTTCTCCTCGGTGCCCTGACTGGGAATCAAACCTGGATGTCCTTACGCTGGGTCGATACCTATCCACTGCGCCACTGGCCAGGGCCCAAGCTACGTTTTATGATAAGATTATTTAGTTGGGTAATGAGCTCGTCAAGAACAGTTTATGTTGAAATACGTCATTTGACCTCCAGAGGGGGGAACCAAAGAGGAACAGAAGCAAACTGCTAAAACTTTCTGAAAATATTCCACTTGGCATCTTGCTGAAAATGTGGCAGTGGTGACATGCTTATCTGACATATAGACAAACATGTTTGACTTTTTTTTTTTCGTATTTTTCTGAAGTGAGAAGCAGGGGGAAGGCAGAGAGACAGACTCCCGCATGTGTCCGACTGGGATCCACCCGGCATGCCCACCAGGGGGCGATGCTCTGCTCATCTTGGCTGTTGCTCTGTTCCAACTGGAGACATTCTAGCACCTGAGATGGAGGCCATGGAGCCATCCTCAGCTCCCGGGCCAACTTTGCTCCAATGGAGCCTTGGCTGCAGGAGGAGAAGAGAGAGATAGAGAGGAAGGAGAGGGGGACAGGGTGGAGAAGCTGAGGGGTGCTTCTCCTTTGTGCCCTGACCAGGAATTGAACCTGGGACTTCCACACGCTGGGCTGATGCTTTACCTCTGAGCCCACCGGCCATGGCTTCATGTTTGACATTTTTTAAAGGGAAAACAGAATTGTTTGGTTGCAGTCTCACTTTTAGGAACACCTACCACCATCACCCCCAAAATAAGAGTCAACTGTCTTTAGAGGTGTGTCTTCTTCCTGACTGGTTTTGCTACTGTATTTCTGTCTCAGAGCTGCTAATAGCAAGATGTCTTCAGAACATGCTAAACTTGGGAACCCTGTTCCCAGTTTCAGATCCACAGCTGTTAAACCAGATGGTTAGTGCAAAGACACCAGTCTATTGGACTACAGAGAAAATATGTGGTGTTCTTTTACTCTCATGACTTGTGCCCCACGGAGATCACTGCTTTCAGTGATAGGATAGAAGCATTTAAGAAACTGTTGCCAAGTATTGTGTTGCTGTGGATTCTCACTTGTCACCTGGCATGGATCAACACACCTAGGAAACCCATGAACATCCCTTGAAGTCAGGCCCTAAGTGCACCATTGCTCAGGAGCATGGGGTCATAAAGGCCGATGAAAGGGGTCTCTATTATTGGTGATGAAGCTTCATTAGATCACTGTAGAAGACCCCTTGGTTGGCTGCTCTGGATGAGACAGGAGACTACTTCAGGCTTGCCAGATTGCTGACAAACGTGGGGAAGGGTGCCCAGCTGCCTGTAGCCATGCAGTGACACCAGCAAGCTTGATGTCAGAAGAGCAAAGAGATCTGTGAGCAGAAGTGAGCACTTAGGGTTATGCAGCAGTGGATGGCCATGGAGCAAAACCTCTTAACTGTTGTCATGCTTAAAACACAGAATCTTAGACTTTGCCCAGATGTGGCATGGGATAGGGCAGGCCTTTCTTTGGAGGGAATGACCACACTTATGGAACAGGGCAGCTGATGTGTACAGTAGTGGAGCATCACCTTCGATGTTTTGTAGTTTCTATTCAACTTGAACTGAGGGGAAAAAGCTATATTTAGAAGTATAAATGTATCTGGGAGTACACCCAGTTTTTGGTAGTGGGAAGTTTTTTTAGCTAGAGAGAGACAGGAAGGGAGAGAGATGAGAAGCATCAACTCATAGTTGTGGCTCTTCAGTTCAGTGATTGCTTCTCATATGTGCCTTGACCCAGGGAGTTGGGGTCTTGACTGGGTGGTATTGGGGTTCCAGCTGAGCCTGTGACCCTTTATTCAAGCCAGCAACTTTGGGCTTCAAGCCAGCAACCATGGGATCATGTTGATGATCCTGCACTCAAGCTAGTGAACCCGTGCTCAAGCTGGCAACCTCAAGGTTTTGAACCTGGGACCTCAGCATCCTAAGTTGATAGGATCCACTCACTGCCACCACTGGTCAGGCTAGAAGATGTTTAACTGACACCTTTCTGGTTTTAGAACATTTCATAACCTGAGGTGATTTCTATGGGCTAGGTCTTGCTTTGTTTCTGTATAAAAACCAAAATGGAAATCTTACGAGAGATCCATCAAGTTTTCTTGGTTGTTATTGTTGATTTAATTATGTTGTTTTCAATTGAAGATACGCTAACCAGTGTTTGGATACTAAGCAAACTGTTACTAGTCCTTTGCTAGTGGTGGGATACATGAACATTTGAACATATCAGGACTGACCTCCTGGGGCTCCTTGTACTATTGGCAGGTAGATGCAAAGGATCTTACCCACTACCTACAGCCACTCTCAGAACTGGTCATTGTTCTTACCCCTGGGGCGGAAATGATGGGCCACCCCTACCTCTGATCACTACTTCATTGGAAGCAGGTGTATCTTCTGGGAAAGGACACTGGTTTTGAACTTAATGGAGAACAGTCACAATGTTTTAATCCCAGTCATTTCTTCCAAGGAAGCAAAAAAAAATTGTGATTTAGGGGTCATTTTTACAGTAGAGGGAAGTCTATTGTCACATAAGTTAAATATCCAGGTAAATGTGCCAGAATTGTTTCCCTGTTAATGTTTTCCCTTCTTCTGGTGCTAGGGAAATACCTTAGTAGGTTACTTTAGTATGTTTGATTCTAAAATTCAGATAATGTTTAAAGATAAATGTTTAAATGTTTAGCTCTGTTTTTTAAAATATGAGGTAACTTGCCGTAAGTGGGTAGCTCATAAATTTGACCATTCTCACCCCTAAGTTGAACACTCCCTTAGAAAATCCTACGAAAATGTCTGGAGATACTGATGCCTTCCTAAATCAGAGTCCTTTAATTTTTTTCTAACTTGTGTTTTGGCTTTATCATTCCGTACTGCACTACACACCCTTAATCACATGTCTCTTGGCTCTCAAAACGTTTTACTGAGGTTTGCATATCTTTTTAGTCAATTTTGTTTCCTTCTGTAGCTCTGATCACATCTGCATTTATGGTGTCCTTACCACTCTGTATTCTGGTTTTGGCCCTCATGCTTCCTGCACTTTCCCAGCTTTCACTTCTATGAATGTGGCTACAAAAGCTCTACGAAGCTCCAAGTGTTCCCGAGGCTTGCCAAACAAGTCCAACGAGGCCCTTGTTCCCCAGACCGAGCCCACTGGCACATACATTCTCCCGGCATCATTAGCATATTTGGTGTGATGGAAAGGGTGTGGCCTCAAGAAATATGTGCACCCAAGTCATGCTCTGTAAACAGAAGTATATTTTGAGTGAACTGGTTACAGAGGCAGGAGATGTAGTGATGGGCAAAACTAAGAATTCCCTGGTCTTGTTTTAGTGGGAAGAGAGATGACAAAATATGCGGTAAGTTAGAGGTAGAGCTATGGAGAAAAAGGAAACGGGGATGAGGATTGGAGATGGGGGTGTGTGCAATTTTAAATGATGTCAGGCAAGGCTACGGTTTAGAAGGTGACATGTAACACCTGAAGGATGGGGGAGGGAAAACACCCCAGGCAGAGGGACCTGCAAGGGGGTGCTTGTGTGTTCAAAGCATAGTGAGCTTGAGTGAAGTGAACAGAGTAAGAAGAGGAGGGGCAATGGGAGTGAGTGCAGAGGTACTGAATCGGCCATTGTGGGTCACTATGCTGGCTGTCTCCTACTCTTAGTGGGGTTGTGAACAGATTCAAGTCCCGAAGTGCCTTATGGTCTGAGTTCTTTGAATCTGTTTTCTTTGGAGGACTCTGATACCTCACAGACTTGTAAATAATAAATGATACAATTCATGTGCAGACCCTAGTACAGTGCCTGGCACATAAAAAAGAAAAAAAACCCAGTCAATATTATAAGGCAGGTTGTATAGGAGAGTTGTTGAGAAATCAGATGTTGGATTCAGACAAACTTGGTTTTAAATCTTAGTTCTCCCGCTTACCGTATGAATGTGGCCAGGTTACTCAGTTCGCACACTATCTTCCTAAGATGTAGACTTTATGTACAGAACTTAGCACAATGGCAGACTTGTAGTAAGTTCTCAAAAGAATATATTTACATACATATACATATGTAAAACGTTATTTTTTAAAAGTTTAGTATATTCGGTAAGTGGCCATTCTCTCCTTTGATCATTTGGCAAATGGGCTTTCAGTGAACTAGCTTTGAAGAAAGATTTGGTACCTAGGCTGTACCTCCATTACAGCTCATGTTACATTCTATTCGTGTCCCTGTTAATGACCAATGTGAAGATGAGCCACCTTCTCTTTCTTCCATTGAGCACAGTGATCTGCACAAAGCTGCTGGGGAGAGGTGGGGTAGTAAATGTTTACCACATGAAACAGTTTGTCTCCACAGATTTTACACTCTTAATACTGTGATGGCAAACCTATGACGCGCGTGTCAGCACTGACACGCGTAGTCATTTTCGATGACATGTGGCTGCTTGCGGCTGCATACCAGAGAAGTATGGGGCCGCATGCTGAGAAGGACGTTTTATCCTCGGCTCCTGCACGGCCAGGTGCAGTAGCCGAGGATAAAACATTTGCTGTAGTGTAGACACTCTGTGCCGGAGGTCTGTAGGCCAAAACACTTTTGTTATTTAAACTATAAATATTGCAAAATTATGTTTTTTTTTTTTCTCGAAGTGACACACCACCAGAGTTATGCTCAGTTTTTTGGCGAATTTTGACACACCAAGCTCAAAAGATTGCCCATCGCTGCTCTAATGATTACTTTCAATATAAACTAGGTGTCACTCACCAAAATGTAGGGTATACCACACCTACATTTAAAGATTCCTGCAATAAGAAACCAAGATACTTCTCATTTATAAATTGTGTACTTTCTTCTCCCTGTTGATGTACTAATCGCACTGTGTTCCAGTCTGTGACTAATTTGTTTGCAGTCATCATGGGGATTTGTTCTGTCTCCAATGTTTTGTGTGAGCAAATGATAGGTGTGCCATTTTTGGGATTCCTTTTGCTTTCAGAGAAGGCATGTGTTAGAAATAAGCCCAAGAGTTGGCTGAAAGGAAAAAATTGTACCTCTGCTTTTTGGAAGTTGCTTTGTTTTCCTAGAAAAGTCATGACTTCAAGTCTAAGGGAATATTTTAGAAGTAAGATGAATGTTGTCAAGTGAAATGGAATTCAGGCACATGAGAGAGGGAGGATGGGACTGGTGAAATGAGCTCAAGATCTAGAGTCAGAATTGAAATCAATTCCTAACTTTTCCAAGACATCACTCCCTCATCTTGGTAAATTTAACTGTATTTGAGCTTTAGTGTTTACTTGCATCTGTAAAATAAATAAGATGCAAGCCTCTGACCTACCTACTTCTTAGAGTTGTTCTAGGATCCAGTGAGGTAGCAGATGTGGATGGGTTGGCAAGTACAAAGCACTATGCAAACATGAGGGGTGGTGTGAGCAGGGAATGGCTAGAGGAAGGACTGTATAGGGAGGAGAAAGTAATTGACTTGGAAACCAGAGGAAGTTACTGTTTCTGATTTGTTAGAAAGGTGCTTTGTATCTCATTCAGTTAGGTAGCTTAGAATCTGGACCCAATTCGGTTTCATCAGGAAACCCAATTTAGATTCCTGGCCCTCCCACCAGTCAATGGCATTAGTAAACTCACTGCCAATGAGTAGCTGACTAGATTTCTTGCTTTGACCTTATGTGACTCTGATATTTGCTTAAACAGGTAATTGTCTTTTAAAGAGAAAAATATTTTAAAAGCCTACATATGCAACCATTTAGTTACTATTTCTGGTGCTCTCTGTACCTTTTGTAGGTCCACATTTTTGTCTGTTACCAATTTTACGTCTGCTAGAGGATATTTTTAATTTTTAGTTTTAATTTGGGGGGGCAGTGTAGCTCTGCTGCTGACGAATTCTTTTGGTTTTTGTATGTTTGAAAATGTCTTTGTTTTATCATTTTTTAAGAAAGATATTTTCCTTGGGTATAGAATTCTAGGTTTTCAGGGATTTTTTCAGTCAGTACTTTATTTTTCCTTGACAGGTTTTAGACAGAGAGGGCGATAGGGAGAGAGAAGGAGGGAGAGAGAGAAACATCCATTTGTTGTTCCACTTATTAATGCATTCATTGGTTGATTATTGTATGTGGCATGATGGGGGATCAAACCCACAACTTTGGAATAATGGGACAACACTAACCAACTGAGCTACCCAGTCAGGGTACTTTAGTACTTTAAAGATACTGCCCCACAATCTTCTTGTACCCATAAATTTGCTTTTATCCTTAACTTTGTTCCTCTGTATAAAACTGTTTTTTCTCCTTCTAGTGATTAAATGTTTTTCTCTATCACTGGCTTTGAAAATTTATATATGCTGTTCTTTGATTGTACTTTTTAAAAATGTATACATTTAAAAATGGAGTATTTTCGTTTTTCCCATGTTTCTTGTGCTTTTAGTTCATTGACCTTCTTTGATCTGTGTGTCTATAGGTTTCATGAAATTTAGAAATGTTTTCAGCCATTATTTCTTCAAATACTTCTTCTGCCTTCTTTTTCCTCTTCTTTGGGGATCATGCCGGACTGGAAAGGTAAGGATAGGTTTGCTACAATGAGGTTATTTGACACAGACCTTGAGATTTGGACAGTATCTGAACTGATGGAGATATGGGTAGAAGACTTGGTAACTATTTTAATATAAAGGGATTAAGAGAGGAAAGAGGACACCAAGATTTCTTGCCTATGAGGCTGGGAAAATACTGGTACCAACAGTAGAAATGAGGAATAAAGCAGAGGAAGTTCATTAGAAAGGAAGATGTTGAGTTCGATATGGTTGAGCATGAGGTGTTTTTGTGCCCTTTGAATAGGGAGTATAACAGGCAATTATTAACATAGGTCTGTTGCCCAGAAGCAGGATTGAGACAAGAGACTCAGATTTGGGAATTAACCACTAAAGATGCAGTAGCTGAAACCACTCTGGATGGAATTCCTGGCATAGATGGTACACAAAGGACCGAAGAAGGCCTAGTTGGTGAGAGATCCCACATCTAGCAATTTGTTCAAGGAAAGAATAACACACATGGTTCACAAAAGGGCTTCATTGAAGCACTGTTTGTAATTTTAAATTTATTTTATTTTAATTTTATTCATTTTAGAGAGGAGACACAGAGTGAGAGAGAGAGAAAGAGAGAAAGGGGGGAGGAGCTGGAAGCACCAACTCCCATATGTGCCTTGACCAAACCAGTGCAGGGTTTTGAGCTGGCAACCTCAGTGTTCCCAGGTCGATGCTTTATCCACTGCACCACCACAGGTCAGGTGCAATGTTTGTAATTTTAAAAGGTAGAAACCGAGTATCCCAATATAGAGAATGGCTTAAATAAATGAAATATACAGTGGATTATAGTACAGCCATTTTAAAATGATTAAAGAATATAGCCAATAAAAATGTTCACTATACATTAAGTACAGAAAGCAAGTTATAAGACCACACTATACAGTGCAATCTCATTTGAAATGAGAATATATGCATATATAAGCAGAGAAAATTAAAAGCAACCCATAGCCTATCTTTGGATATGGTAATCTTTATTTTCTTATTTTTGCTTGTCTGTATTTTCTAGATTCTCTACAGTAAGTTACATTTCCTTTACAGTAAGCAAAAAAAATCTTATAAATTCTTCAGTGCTGACCCAGAAAAAACGCCCATGGCTTTCCAAACTCTGGAGTGGGGGAGGCAGAAAAGGAAATGGCAAAGGAAGTAGAGCCTTCATGCAGTCTGGGTCACATACCAGCCTGGCAGGAAGGGGCTGGAATTGGGGGCACCAGGCAAAAGGGGAGCTGTCTGAACTCCCAGAAGAAGCCTTTTGACTTGGTGATTGAGTCATTATATTAGTTAGTGTCTGCTCTTGAGAAGTGTGGAGGAGAGGAGAGGAGAGGGTAGTCACTCCCTGGCCCAAGGTGTCTCATAATCATAAAGCTAGTGTGTCAGCAAGACTCGTTTTATGCAGGGATGTGACCCCCACCCTCACTGTCCATGCTGGGCAGTAATTTTCTTGTTTCTGCCCCTGCAGTGAACCCATGTCCAGGTCTGTTTTGAGACCGTAAGAACCAGGACATTGCAGACAGACCCCCTCAGCAATGCCAGTATGGCAGTTGCCTGCAGCGGTACAATGCAAATCTCTGGGTCTAGTTCCAAGCCATCTATTTCAATCAGAACATTTGAGGTGGGAGCCTAGGAACCTGCCTTTTAAAAGCCTTCCAGGCAATTTCAATGAATAGTCAAGAAGCAGAGCCTCTGTGTTAGTGCGTGTGTGTGACTCCTTCTCCAGGTCTCTCTCCTTCGCACACAGTCACAGAAGACAACATGGGAGTTGCTCTCAGTACCATGACTGGGGGGGCTTTGGTCATGAATCTGTAAGTGCAGGATATGGAAAAAAATACCTCCCACTCCAGCTTGGTCCCATGGCATTGCAGGTGTCCTGGGAGTCCTTGGAGCTGGACAGCAGGGCACCACCAGCCGTAAAAGGACTTGGCTCCCGGGACTGACAGCATGTTCGTTGGAAGAGGTTTTCAGTGAGGTTCCCCAGGGGCCAGAGCTGAGAAGGCTGTGCAGCTTCCTACTCACATGGTACCAGGGGCAAGAATAAAGAAATCCATCCACTGAGCTTCCTCCCTGTGAAGCTGAACAGCTGTGAGATTGGCCAGCAGGAGGGGCCCCCTGATGAGAAGGTGATCTGGATTCAGAGACAGTTTCTTATTGAATGAAAACAGGAGACGACCTTAGGGATACCCACTTATTCCATCATAAAAGATGTGTAAATAGTGTGAGATCATATTGTAGTTTCTAGCAATTGGCTATCCCTTTCATAAAAGGCTTGTATTCTCTACCCACTGACATCAGGCTTGGCTGGGTGGCTTGTTTTGGCCAATCACCCATGAGTGGAATTAATGGGAGACACTTCCTTGCAGAAGCGTAAGATCCATCCTCTGGTGGTGCCATCTTTCCTGTCTTTCCTTTGCCACTAGACCTGCATGTCCCAGGTTGGGGCCGACCCTTAAGTTGGGTGCCAGAATGAACATGTAGGGAAGAGTTGTAGTCAACCTTGCATGGACATGTAACAAGAAATCTTTGTTGTGATGAGGCCCTGCGATTTGGGGGTACATTAGTTATCATAGCATAACTAGCTATAGCTGACTAATAAAGAAGTAGTCATTTAGAATTGTAAAAGCAAAATAGTTAACTGCAGTAAATTTGTAAAGAAAGCTAGCCATAACTCACGCCCTAGACTAACCACATGGTTTTAATTTTTACATCTGCTTACATGTAAATGTGCCAAAACAGACCTTTGCACTTTCTGTTGCTTCTCCCTCTGAACTTCAGGGAAGGAGTGGGGGTGGAAGAGGCCAGGGGAAGGAGCCAGTCCCCAGCACAGCGGCAGGTTGTAACTTAGTGAAATGAACGAGCAATGCCATTTCCTCGGCATCGTGTGACTGGGAAAAATGCCAGGTGATTTCTTCTGTGAACAGCCTGCCATGCCTGCTTAGGGGCCTGTCAAGGCAGAGTTAAATATCAGCTTTGTTGTATCATCTTGCGTTTCCCGAAGTCCCGGCCCTACTGCAGACGGCAAACCTGCACGAGGCAGGATTTACAGGAATCCCATGGGGAGCAGTGCGGGCATCCGCTCTGCCCTTTCGGAGTGTGCAATCAGGTGGGGTCGAGCAGTTTGGACAGTCCTGGAAGTGAAGTGACAAGGCTTAAGGAGAGAAGTGATTTTAAGGTTACTGTGCGGAGCGCAGATTTTAAAGGGTGAAACGCTGGAAGCAGGAAGACCAGATAGGCTCCGTTGGAATTCATATTCATGTGTCGTCAGACACAGCCGGCCTCTCTTTTCCTGAAGTCGGTGTGTTCCCTGAGACACGTCCACCCTTCCTCCTTCTCTCTCTCCCCGGGGACCGTGAGCTATGGAGGGTCCTTTAGCAGCTCCAGCCTGTGCTGGCATGCCTGCTTTTCCTGTGGCAGGACAGTAAGAAGTTAGAATTTCTTTCCAAGTGGAATGTGACAGCCTTTTCTGTGTCTACGCAGCCCTGTCTGGGCTTACTCCTGTGGCTGTGATTTTATGCCTTTTCCTTCCTAGGCCCTTCCTTTGTTTCACTGTCCCCAGCTTTAATAAACGTACCCTTAAAATGCCCCTAAATCGCCTGGACTCCTGTCCTGGGATCATCGCTCACTAAAGTGAAGAACCACACATTGCAGACTTTGCTGGGGCAGACCCACCTCAGTCCCGGTCCCTTTCCGGTGACAGTCTGGAGGAGGAATAAGAGGGAGGAAGGGGGGAAGGGAATGAGGGAAGCAGCGAGCCCCCCAAGCCTCGGAGAGGACAGGCCGTCCTGCCCTCCAGCGAGCAGGGCGCACCTTGGGGACCATGTGGTTGGCCTTGCTACTTCGGGCCGCAGACTCCCGCCCAGCCTCGTGCGCTCAGCAGTGTTTGCGCACATTGGGAGCGGGGATGAAAGCACTGCTGTTCTTGCGGCTAAAACCTGTGGACCTCTTCCCCCCACCCCCGAGAGCCCTCAGCGAAACGTGGGCTTCCTGGCCGGGGAAGGAATGCAGTGAGGCGCAGGATGAAACCGTGAGCCGAGCAGAGCTGGGCGGACAGGGCAGGCGGAGCCCGGGCTTCTGCGCTGGGCTCTGGGGACCGACAGGGGCGCCCGGAGCCAGGCCCGCCAGCGCAGGAGCCGGAGCGGAGGGTCCGGCGGCTGAGGCCCTGGTGGTCCCTCTAGGGTTGGGGAGGCAGGCGTCGGCCGGGCCCACCCGCCGAGGCCGGCCGCGGTGCAGGGACGGGCGGGAGGGGTCCGGCCTGCGGTCTGGGGCCACTCCACCCAGAACTTCCCGCCGCTGGAATGCGCGGGGCGGCTCCCTGTGGCCGGGCGGGGCGGCCCCCAGGCCGCGGGACCTTTAAATTGGCCGCTGGGGCGGCCCCGGCCCGACTGACCCAGCGCGAGAGCTAGCCACTCCGCGACGTTGGACACCATTCCGCGACGTTGGACACCATGCCGCGCCGCCTCCGGGGTCTGCTCCTGCCGCTCTGGCCGCCGCTGCTGCCGTTGCCGCTGCTGCTGCTGCTCCTGCTGCCGCCACCATCCCCTGCAGTTCCTGCGGCCCCGGGTCCCCTCGCCCGCCCAGGATTCCGGAGGCTGCGGACCCATGGCCCAGGGGGCAGCCCGGGGAACCGCCCTGCTCCGGCTGTCCCCACCGGCGTGCCCTATTCGGGGGCTGGCCAGCCCGGAGGGGCCCGCGGCGCAGGTACCCCCCGCCCCGGCGGCGCAGGTGAGGCGCATCGGGGAGGGACAGTCGACAGGGGGCGCGGAGGGAGAGAGAGCCCGGGACAGGTGGGCAAGGGAATCCGGGCATCGATGTGTTCCCTCCAACTCAGCCTGAGCATCTGTGGCGCATGAGAAGGGACCCTATACCGGATGCATCCTGTGGGGAAACAGGTTCAGAGAAGGGCGCCAGAGCTAGGATGTGGGGGTCTCCTGAAGCCCAAACTCCGGTAACTGCCCGCTGTGATCTGGGTAGGTAGTGTCGGGCAGCTGCGGGGACGGGCGCCCCCCAGGAATCTGTCCCAGCCCCAGCCGGCCACTGCTTCAGCTAAACAGTCTTCCCGGGACTCTGCTCTGAGTTTTCTGGAAACTGCTCCATCTCTGTAGGCCCGGTTCAGTGCATGCCCCTTCTCCTCCTGCCTACCCTCAGACTGCCTCCTGCAGTCTTGGATCTGGGCTAGAATTTCGCCTTTCCAATCTGGGGTTGGGGTGGGAGGCCAGGTAGGAACCGAGCTGCCCCAGCTGCTACCCCACCCCACCTGTCTTGTAACCATTCTGGTCTCAACCTCTGTTCTGCCACTGACCACCTGTTCTGCTTCAATTAATTGGGCCCCAAGCTCAACCTGTTCTCTCCTTGGTCATCAAACACCCCAGATGCTTTGGATCTTTGACGAACAATTCCATTTCTCTTTGAGTCAGGAGTTAGTTCCTGTGGCAGAACAGAGCTCACACTACCCCGCAGAGCACATATGGGAAGCTGAGGTTTGTCAGAGTGAAGGGCCCCAGCCAATACATGTCAGAGCCCAGAATAGAACCCAGGGCTTTGAAATCCCAGGCAAGGGTCTTTCCACTGCTAGCAACCTAGCTTTTGACGATTTGACGTTGACTACCAAAACTCCAGCTTCAGTGCTGCTAGAGAGGCAGCACCAAACCCTTATCGGTGTGTCCAGTCTTATATGGTCAGTAGTGCTGCATGCCTCAGGTTTATCTGTGTTGTCTAGCCCCTCCTGCACCATTCTGGGTGATGCGAGATTGGACAGGGGTTCTTTCCTGCGCCAGCCACAATGGACTGGATTTAAAACGGCAACAGGATTGTCGGTGAGCCAGGCAGTGCCAATGTTCATAAGGCTGGTAGTCAGTTCAGCTGGTAGTCAGCTGGTTGCTCCCTGCCAGGAATAGGGAAAAAACCTTTCTTCTAGGAGTTAATTTTCACCTCTGGTCCTGACCCACCTCCCTTGATGGGTCTGGGAGAGGGAAGAAGAATTTTGCATGGGGTGGCTATGTTCCCCCTAAGTAGCACTTGTCTTTCTTATCTGGAATACAAACTGATCTTGAATGATGATCCTTTAATATCACATTCCACTCTTTGGCAAATTCCTTCCATAGAGATCACTAAGCTTTTATTTTTAGCATGACTCAGAATTTGTCAATATTGTGAGTATGGAAACATTTTAGGAACTCCAGATTTCTACTTTCTTGGTTTCTGAGAATCCACATGCTGCTGTTTAGAAAAAGGGAGTGAGATTCATGAACAGTGATGGAGTAACTAAATTATTTCCAGGAAGATATAAATCAGGAAGTAACCAGGTACTCACAGAATTTCCTACCACCTGCGTCAAGCCCCCGTCCTAGTTTTCTGTTGCTGCTGTCATAAGTTACCAAGAATTGGTGGTTTAGCAACAACACATTGTCTTAAGAGTCTGTACATCAGAAGTCCGATATCAGTCTCACTGGACTAAAATGCAAGGTACTAGTGGGGCTGTGTTCCTTTTGGGAGGGTGTAAGGGCGAATCTGTTTACTTGCCTTTTTCAGATTGCAGAGGCTGCCCTCACTCTGCCTCATGGCCTCCAGTCCCAGACCATTGCCCCATTTCTGATTGTGGTCAGATCACTGCTTAGTCACTTCTGTTCCCTACACCCTTCCTTGCAGGTGTTTGCAAGAGCAGGCCCTTGGACTTGGTGTTTATCATTGATAGTTCGCGTAGTGTACGGCCCTTGGAGTTCACCAAAGTGAAAACCTTTGTCTCCCGGATAATCGACACGCTGGACATTGGTGCCATGGACACACGGGTTGCAGTGGTGAACTATGCTAGCACTGTGAAGATTGAGTTCTATCTCCAGACCTACTCAGATAAGCAGTCCCTGAAAAAGGCCGTGGGCCAAATTACACCCTTGTCTACAGGCACCATGTCAGGCCTGGCCATCCAAACAGCCATGGAGCAAGCCTTCACAGTGGAGGCAGGAGCTCGGGGGCCCAGCTCCAACATCCCTAAGGTAGCCATCATCGTGACAGATGGCCGGCCCCAGGACGAGGTAAACGACGTGGCGGCCCGGGCGCGGGCCTCAGGTATTGAGCTCTATGCCGTGGGCGTGGACAGGGCAGACATGGAGTCACTCAAGATGATTGCCAGTGAACCCCTAGACGAGCATGTGTTCTATGTGGAGACCTATGGCGTCATTGAGAAACTTTCCTCTAGATTCCAGGAAACCTTTTGCGGTAAGTCTTTGTTTCCAACTAGAAAGATTGATATAGTCAAACATTATTAAGCCAAAGAAAAAGTACTCTCTTTTTATTTTTGGTGGAAATTTCATGGAAAATCTTAAATATAAGCAATGATGTGTGTGTGTTTTACTGACTTAAACACTTTGTTGGTTTAGGAATATAGAGCTGCCTTATATACAATGTGGTTTGCTCATAAAATTTCCACATTTGCATTAGAAATGAGAAAGTCTGGAAATATCCAGGATAAATGATCATGCTATTCCCTGACAGGGTCAGAGAAAAATAAAAATAAAACATTCAAGATGCTGCTCTTCCCATCTCTGCCCACTGCAATGTGTTCCCCAGACATTTGCTCCAGCTTTGCCATGTGTAGATTTCACAAAATTTTCCTGTTTTCCTGTAGAAGACAAGGCCCTGTGTCTGTCCATGGAAGGTCATCTGACCTCTGTTCCGTGTACCTGGCAGTCAGAGGGACATTTAGTGGCTGCTCTGGCTTTCGGGTCTGGCTTTTTGTCTGGTTATTCTTTATAAAGAAGAGTTAGGGATCAGGGACACTGGGATTTCAGCTCACTTCAGAGATGGAAGGAGCAGGATTTGTTTTTGTTTTTTAATCATTCTATTACTGTTCTTACTTCTTCATTTAGGATGGAATTTGAAATGGAAATTTTTAGCATGAATCAGCCAAAACCATGACTATTCCAAGCTGGGGTTTATTGCTTGTCATTGATCAGAATTATGAGTGTGGGACTATCATCATGTTTCATTCATTCATTCATTTATCATTTGGAGATAATCTTTTCTAGCCCTCAGTGGAATTCTCCAAGCAGGTGTGGGAAAATTTCTAGTTTTGGTGAATTTTATTTATTTATTTATTTATTTATTTTTAACAGGGACAGAGAGATAGTCAGAGAGAGGGACAGATAGGGACAGACAGACAGGAACGGAGAGAGAGGTGAGAAGCATCAATCATTAGTTTTTCGTTGCCATCGTGACACCTTAGTTGTTCATTGATTGCTTTCTCATATGTGCCTTGACCGCAGGCCTTCAGCGGACCAAAGCAACCCCTTGCTGGAGCCAGCGACCTTGGGTCCAAGCTGATGAGCCTTTGCTCAAGCCAGATGGGCCCGCGCTCAAGCTGGCGAGCTCGGGGTCTCGAACCGGGGTCCTCCGCATCCCAGTCCGACGCTCTATTCACTGCGCCACCACCTGGTCAGGCTAGTTTTGGTGAATTTTAAGACGTAGACACACACACACAACATAGATACCTTGTGCTATATAATCTATTCCACATTTATTTGTTTTACACACTTTTCATGATCACTGATGATACAAAGATGAAATAAGTCCCTCCCAACCATCCAGCAACAGTCTAGGGGTGGGGATGAGACAAACAAGTGAGCTCATAATTACAACTGTACATTTCAAGGAGACTGTCTATCTAAATTAATGCGAAACACAGCAATCACCAGTTTGTCAGGAAATGGGAGGTGAAGTCTTAGGTTGGAGCAAAGTTTGACCTCATCTCAGCCAGACTTGGCTGGGATCCCCTTGTCCCAGGACACTGGGCTTTCATAGGCAGTCATTGGCTTTGGTGGCATCTCCATGGCATTCATTGGTTTCCCACAGGAAAATGGTTGTCTTTCTCCCAGGAAAAACCCCTGTGCTTATGGGTGAGGGCTTGTCCATAGAGATGCTGTTTTGTGGCAGTCGGGTCTCAAAGCAAGAACCTGGGGTTGGGCTTGAAGGCCATAAAGTAACAAGTGGTGAGTGGCAACCCATCCTCTTGGTACAAAAGACCTACTTGTTCTGGGGATGGGGAAAGGCCCTCTCTGTGGAAAAAAAGACTGAAGAGCAGCTTGTTGTAGTCTGTGGGCTGGAAATATCATTCCATGAAAAGGCTATTCTTGGGAAAATGTTAGCCTTGTCCTGTTGCCAAAGCAGTGGAGGCTGGGTTACCTGCCACAGGGTGCCAGCCTCCTCCAACAGGCTTCCTTGGTTTCTCAGAAATGACTAAATTCATTGATTCTTCTTTCAAAGCATCTCCTTAGGGGAAAAAAATCCAATGACATGTAAAATGGCTGTAGAAGAGAAATGATGGAGACGCAGTTTAGCTAATATCTTATTAATTTTGTTCTTTTCTTTTTACCTGTTTGTGTATAGTGTATGAGTTTCTTTTCTTTACTGATATCAGAGGCCCTGAAGTTGCCTTTGTTTAAATTTGCTGCATATTTGGAAGGCAGGTACCTGCCTTCACCATATGTAAGTTCAAATATGCATTGCTGCCCAAGTGTGGGTTCCAGGCCTAGAGGAACATGCCTGTGTGTGAATTCTGTTCAGACACAAGCTATAGAACCCTTGAGGACCAAACCCTGGCTGCAGTGGGACAATTAGCTTATAGAGCTTCAGGAAGTATATTATTGTTCTCCCCATTTCTGGCTTTGGGGAAGCAAAAGTCTTTTACACAGGTGGATGATTAACTCTTTGAGTAGTGAGGTTTTGTTAACCCTTTGAGTGAGGACGTTCATGAATTTTTATACTACTTAAAGGTTAAGTTGAATAAATATCAAATTGCCCAACCCATGTAAGTGTTGGGTTTCAGCTCCCAAATTAAAAATTCCCTTTCTTTGTTGAGAAAGTTAATGATAAGATCTGTGATTTAAAACTAGCAACATGACTAGTTGAAGAGTGTTATTTCTCATAATCCAGAGGCAGAAACAAATAGCCAAAATTTACAGTGAACTCAAGATAGGATCAGAAAGAAACCAGAGACATGGGAGAAAGTACTTGAAATGTTTGCATCTCAATACTGACTGTCGTCAACTTTAAACTTCCTTTGCACAGTGGTGGACCCGTGCATGCTGGGCACACATCTGTGCCAGCACGTGTGTGTCAGTGACGGGAATGGTCAGCACCACTGTGAATGCAGCCAGGGCTATTCCTTGAACGCCGATAACAAGACGTGTTCAGGTGAGTCTTGCTTCCCCACAGGTGGCCGACTGGAGCTTACATCTGGGGACCTACTCTCCAGGTTTTGGACTGGCCTTATGTTTTTCTCCTAACTGCCTTTTGGTGGTTTACTGTTGTTTATCAACTATTTTCCTCAATAGGGAAAAGGAGAAGTAATACATAAATCAGCCTAGTACAGTACAAAAACTTGGTCCTTTGGAGGATTTGGAATTATTCCTGGATTTTATTTAATTAACTAAAAAGGTTTTGCCTTGGCTGGGTAGTTTGGTTGGTTAGAGCATGGTTCCAATATGCAAAGGTTGCAGGTTTGATACCTAGTCAGGGCACATGCAGGAATAGATCAGTGTTTCTCTCTTTCTCTCCCCTCTAAAAAAAAGAGCTACCCTTTACTCTCTGTGACCATAGATACCATAGAATCTAGGAGAAGTAGATTTAGAGAGGTCCTCCACTCATTGGGTATAGGAATACTCACATTCAGTCATGAAGAATGAGAAGTAGGCCCATATTTTAAAAAATCCTGGAAAAAATATTTGAGAGGAAGATAACTTACAGGTCATTTAATTCAGCCTACTCATTTTACAGATAATGAATTGAGACCCAAGATGGGAGACTACCCTTGTATTAGGTCTGTTAGTAAAGAATGCAAGACCAGAAATTTGGTTCCCAACTTCCAGCCCTGTAGCCTTTCTCTTGTGCCAGGCTGCTCTTCTGCTCTTAGGTGTGTGTGTGTATGTGTGTGTGTATATATATGAGTAGTGAGATCTGTAATTATTTATTCACATTGGCTGTGTTCATGTTTATCCTGATCATTTTTGATAGCTATCAATAAGTGTGCCCTTAACACTCATGGATGCGAACACATTTGTGTGAATGACAGAATGGGCTCTTATCACTGTCATACAAGGGTTACACTTTGAACGAAGACAGGAAAACGTGTTCAGGTAAGTGGAGGAAGAGGCTTTAACTATTGCCACCTCTGTCTACCTAGTTCTCTAACTAGTGTCAGAGGCGTAGGTCACACTGATGGGAAACTTGATCTGTTTTCCTCTTTTGCCACCCTTGGCTTTTCCAATTTCTAAGTCTTGTTAGAAAAGTTATGTAGCCCTGGTAGGGTTGCTAAGTGGAGAGAGCGTCATCCCAGCTCACCGAGGTTGCAACTTTGATCCCTGGTCAGGGCAATACAAGAAGCAACCAATGAATGTACAGCTAAATGGAACAACTAAATGGAACAATGAGTAGATGCCTCTTTTTCTCTCTATCTCTTGCATAAATGGGAAAAAAAGTTATATATATAGCACGGTCAACGTGTGTAAGAATGTTGTTCATTTCTTTCTCTGTACCTACCCAAGCAGTTCATTCCAAATGCTAAAGACTGTGTAACAAGTTAAAATAAAATACCACCCCCCAGGATATTTATTACTTACAAAGGGAGGGCAGAAACTGCTCAGTGGAGAAACCTGGTGGTTAAAGTGGCAGACACCACTTTAACTTAGTGACCAAAGTTAACATCAACAGTCGTGACACACAGTGACATCATGATCTCCTAACATGATGCAGTGAGGGCACAACAGCACTCTGTGGTGAATTGCTAAAAAATCAGAGCCACAAGGAAACAGTAGACAACCCCAGACTGAAAGCCATCCTATGAAGTAATTTTCCAGTACTTTCTGAAGTGTCAAAGTCATGAAAGACAAGAAATAAATAAAAATTAGAGGAGACTAAGATGTGACAGTTTAATGCAACATGTGATCCTGAGTTGGATCCTGTACCAGAAAAGGGACCTTGGTGGAATAATTGGCAAGATTTAAATGATTAGTCAAATTAATAGATTAGCTATAAACTAATCTGTAAATGGTATTTTATCAGTGTTAATTTCCTGGTTTTGATAATTAACACTATGGTTATATAATATGTTAACATTTGGGGGAATTAGATGAACAGGACCTGTTCGTACATTTTTTTTGCAACTTCGTATGCCTGAAGTTATTTCAAAATAAAAAGTTTTAAAAATAGTTTAAAAAGAGAGAATAAGTGCATTGAGTGACAATTTGGGTCTTGAGTTCGGATGCTGTTCTAAGTCAGTTGGTCTCTTTTGGACTCAGTTTCCTCACTTACAACAGAAGAGGGTTGAACTACACTTTCTTCAAGCTCTGTGTCTTTCTGAATCTAGTATAATTACCTCATACTGTTGCTATTCCTCTTAAAGGAATGCTTTAGAAAGTATTTTATGAGATACTTAGATTATAAAAACTCTATGTAGATGATTCTGAAAAGGACTTGGGGAACAGCAGAAGAATGAGTGTTGTGCCCCAGTAAGAGCAAATAGTACTGATGATGCCTTTGAAAGGCTCCTAAGGGGTTTTCTTCTTACACATTTATAGCGCAAATAAGATTCCTATATATAGGCAATAAAAGACTTTTCCACGTTTAATTTCTTTTCTCCTGGGCTTTTGTCTGGCAGCTCAAGATCAGTGTGCTTTGCGTATACATGGCTGTCAGCACATTTGTGTGAATGACAGAGGAGCTGTGTCCTATCACTGTGAATGCTATAAGGGCTACATGCTGAATCAAGATAAAAAAACATGCGCAGGTAAGGCACACTGAATGAGTTCTTTCACACTTGGCTCTTTCTGTTGCAGTGAAACCAACTTGCAGTTCACCAAAAGAGAGATTCTTCAAAGTAACTTAAAGAATCAGGCTTCAGGCAGTCTACTGTGCTTACAAACTAAGACATGTATTGCTTTAGATTTAGGGCCATGTGCTCACTAAATTCTGCAAACAGAGATGACTTCTGAAAATTACTGGGAAATTACTCCCTAGTAGGGGATATGAGAAAAGCTCATTGAATGTAGGGTCCTTATCCAGGAAAATTTTATAGCACTGTAGACTGCGGGCTTGTAAAGCAAATAGGAAACTTTAGAGGAAGTCAGTTGGACAGTAACTATTTGATGTGATAGGCTGAACTGATCTTTTTCCAATTACAACTTGGTCTGGAACTTTTCTGTAGCATTAATCTTAAAGCTGGGTCGTGTTGGTAAAGGAGACTTTGTAAAGGACTGAATTAGACCCACACAGACCTTCCATTAAGTTTGAAGTCGTTCCCTGACAGTCTGTAGATGATCAGTCTTCGATGAATTGGAGACTTGGCTAGTGAGCCCACGCCAGAACACAAATCCTCATTAATTTGATTTAAATTCGCTGGCAAAACAGGGTGGCATTTATAATGTAAAAACATTCCTAAGAGAAATTCCTAGCTCTCCAGGTGGTGTTTAGCTTTGGCATATTCAATTCACTTAAAAAGATTTTATGTATATTTTCCTCTCCCTTGAAGGAGATATATTAGGTGACTTTTCCAAGAGAGAAGAAGGCAAATGGCTATCACCAATTTCCTTGTAAAAAAATGAGATCAATGGAAGAGTACATTTATTAATGCTACAGAAAAGTTCCTATGCTAAGCACTGTGGGGAATAAAGCAGCATAGATTTCAGCCTTTGAGAACCAATACCTTAAGTGAGCAGAGACTAGGTAGCCAAGAAGAGGGACTGAAGGTAACTAGGGGCTTGGGTGGAGGCATGTCCCCTTGTTATCTCTAGTGAGAGACCCTGAGCTAGTGGGACTGGAGGTGGACATTTCAGGATGGTGACAGGTAGATGGAGGAGTGGAGAGATGGTGTGGAAAAGGGGACTAGCTTGCATTGGCTTGCTCAGGGAGGCTGGGCTAGGTCAGGTGGGGTGGAGAGGACTACTGGCTGTACCTCTCAAATTGTTACAAGCATCCCAGGTGGCACTGGAAGCTTCCAGGAACATTGAAGTTGTGGGAAGAGGAAACAAAGTTACATATCAACTAACTGATAAGGAATAAAGTGGAACATTTTACTTAAAAAATAACATAGAAATCAAAGGAAGTTCCAAATTCAGGCTGACTACTTCAGGAATACTCCCACTAAGGATACCCGGCATTCCTCAATGCCTACTGTGTGCACGTGTGGTGCCAGGCATTCAGACACAGTCACACATTTAGTGTTCACAGCAACAATACAAGGAAACACGCACAGACAGACTGGGTAACTTGCCCCTAGTCACTCAGCTAATGAGCAGCACAGCCAGGATTTGAATCCAGGGAGTTGCTCAGGTGGTTACATATGCTCTTACTGTCTCATGGTGCGCAAACCAAGATAGTGAAGAGAGACAGATGAGAAACAGAAGATGGTGGAAAGTTAGTATTTCTATATTTTCGAGCAGTAATGGATACGATCTAAAGCTGGGGTACATGGGTCAGACCCCCTCTAATGGCCTGCCTTCCCCTAGCGGGGCAGTAGGAGGGCTTGTGAATTCAACGTGGAGGCTCAGAGCAGAGGCGGGAGTGGAGGCATGGCCAGCGGAAATCTCCAGAGTTGGCTGCTAAGCTGGGGTAGAGGGAAGAATGAAACTTTCTCTGATTAGGCATTTTGCTGGAACCACTAGAATTGTAGAGATGAAGTCAGAAAGACACTTGATGGAGAGATTATACAGAGCCTCACATTCCACGCCAAGCTCTTTTAGAGGCAATAATGAGCCATGGAAGGTTCTGGAGCATGAAATGACACTTAAGAGAGTTAGAGAGGAACACATGAACTAGTGTGGCCCCTGCAGTGACAGAGGGAAGGTCTCTTGGAAGGGTTTCCTGGGTTTGCTGGAGAACCTTGGTTTTCACTGGTTCCGGGTCACTCGGACCGTGGGGCTAGAACAGCCCTTTTCTCTGCTCCCCACCCAAAATGGGTAGACAGTCTTCCGCCATGAAATGTATTAATATGTGAGAGATCACAACTACTTCACTGGCCAACCGTGCACATCATTATCATTCTCATCACTGTTATTTTCTGTGGGGGGAGGAATGTGTGTGGTCAGTGGTTCTTCTCCCACTTTGTAAGCTATTGAGGGTGGGTCCTTGGCCATTGGAGTCCTTTTTGTGTGGCATCCAATTCAGTTTCATGGGCCCCTAAGAGTAATTTGGTGACGGTGAAGTGGATCCATGTATGGTGGGAGATGCTGGAGGCATTGGTGGCCACCAGGCAAAGTGGAAGGGGAGCTTTGGAATACAATGAAGACTCAGGAAAGCCCCAGTGCTGTGGGTAGGAAAACAGAGAAGGCACCCCCAGATATCAGCAAGGAATGAAAAGGAAAGGAGTGTCTGCAATACAAGGAGAGGTAAGGGGATATAAGATGGGGTACAGGAAAATAGGCTTGCTGCTGCTGGAACATGGGAGACTTGTTTCTGATGACTGAAGGACTCCTTCCCAGCATTTGATGGGACCAAACCAAAGCCTTGTTCTCCCAGAAGTCTGTTTTTAGTTTCTGTTGTAATTTGTGGCTGTTTTCTTCCTGCCCCACTCCTAATCAGTCCATGACAAGTGTGCCCTGGGCTCTCATGGTTGCCAGCATGTCTGTGTGAGCGATGGGGCTGTGTCCTACCACTGTGATTGTTACACTGGCTTCATCTTAAATGAAGACAAGAAGACATGTTCAGGTAAAGACTGTCCCTTTACTCCTGCTTTATTTGGTAGGACAACCTAGGAGTAATCATTGCTCCAAGTCAAAGCACATTCTTCTGGTCAGAAGCCTCCAGAAGGTCCCAGTCAGCATCAGAATGAGACAGTGCCACTCCTTGCACCAGGCATTCTTCCCTCCATGGTCTGGTTCCATCCTCCCTCCCTCTTGCATTAGAAGGAAGAATCACTCTTGGATATTTTTCTACTCCTGGAAGGTGGGGATTCTAGCACAAACCCCTTTGTTTAGCCATTCACTGATTTATTAATTCAGCAACATTCAGGGAGCTGCTTTTACATATCAAGGACCCTATTAGTAGGTCCTGAGGAAGGGCTCGGATACAGATCAGTGTTTTTTAGTTAGCAGTGTACAAGTCTTGCCCTTCTTTTGTTAAATTTGCTCCAAAATCCTTTATTCTTTTTGATGCTATTGTGAAGAGATCCATCTCTCAATTTTCAGTTGTGCTCCACCGCAGTTGTCCAATTTTCTGTGGGGTCTTTTAATTACAACATCCCACTGAGCCCCTGCCATTGGGGAGCTTGTGGTCTATCAGACAAGATACACTGAAAAAGTATCCCAAGTACCAATTTTATACTCTGGACAGGGAAAACAGGTGGGCTTATACTTGGTATTCAGTAGGTACATTCTGGTTTAGTGACTAATTGACTGATTGAGATGGTCTTTGAGCTGGCCATCCCTGAAAGGCTCAGTCGGATTTGGACAGGTAGGTAGATGGTATTTAATCAACTGAGTTTTTGGTCCCCCAGCCCTATAGCCTATCTTTGTAGAATGTGGGAGAAAATGTAGGAGCAAAGGGCCACTCCCTGTCCTTAGGCAGTGCTACTACTCAACTCCTAGGGGGAGTTGCTCTCATTTCTATTAGACAACTTTAGGGGCTATGATATCGGTTAGGAATAGCTGCTTCACTGAATTACAGAGAGAAGCAGGAGTTAGCATTATCAGCCTCCAGGGTTTTGCTTAAATGTCAACCTGACTTTTAGTTCCTAAGTACTCAAGGGTAAGAACTAGAACTCCCACTTTAAATAATTCAATAGAATAATAGTCTATATAGGTAACCAGGTATTATTTAGTTTTAATCCTTGAAGTATTTGGCCACACACATAGGGGTTTTCCTCATTTTCATTTTTTTAAATGAGGACACAGTATCACCAGATTGTCTTATCTCTGCATTCTTGGCTTCCCACTATACTCTTTTTTAAAAACTTTAACTTTATATCATGGAAAATTTCAGGCCATCACAGAGGTGTTAAGAAAATATAATGAGCTCACATATAATCATCGCCCAGCTTTGACAATGGTAAACTTGTCCCCAGCATTTCCTAATTCAGTTTATTCTGTGACATTAACATTTCAAAGTATTGTCTCCTCTTCCTGTGTGTTCTTACATCCTTTTACCTTCCAGAAAGTTCATTTAGGTAAGGCTTAACAATGGAGCTATCGAATTGTGGATTTTCCGATGCGCTGATTGCTAATGAACTATTGATATAACATTTCATGCACTGTTGTCATTAGCCATTGAAGAAGCACAGAGACTCGTCTCCACAGAAGATGCTTGTGGATGTGAAGCCAAGCTGGTGTTCCAGGATAAGGTCAGCTCGTACCTGCAGAGGCTCAACACCAAAAATATCCGTTCTGGAAGGTTTTCTGCTTCTGTTTAAAGCCTACTGAGGTATTGCAATGAACCAGACATTTTAGGATATTACACAGGATAAGGGCCCTCCCTATTTATTAAGTTTCAAGATGAGCAATAGTAAACTGTGCAGCCTTTATTTTTTAAATTTAGAGTTCCTTTTAGACATTTTAAGAGACCGTTCATCCCCTTCATATTTACATGTAAGAGCTACCTGTTTCTTTTCCCTTGTGTTTTTCCATAGCAGTGTGTGCTCCTCATGGAGCTCTTATTAACAGATCGAGCTAATACGCTATAATTCCTTAACATGGCCTCTTAGATCAGAAGCTGCACAGACTCAGAATGAGTCAGCTGATTAATGGGGTGTGATGTTCTGACAACACATAGCTGTACACTTTGGCAGGCCAAGTGGTCAAAAAGCAGATTTGAAATGTAACATGGTGCCGTGTCAGAAATGTTTAAAACCAATTCTTTAGCCAAAGTCGTAATTCAGGAAAGGTACTTTTTCTTAGCACAGCTCAAGTTAACAACACTGATCTTGGTGATCTTAGAGGAATGGTGTTCAAATTTTGTTATGGGGTGCCCTAGGAGTATGGTGAGACTTTCAAGAGGTATGGTATGTGTGTGCGTGTGTGTGGGGCGGTGTAAGGGGGTGGCGGACTGAAAGTTTTAAAGAGATCAATATCCATATCCTTTACTTCCTTAAACTGCTCTGCCTGAAATGCTCCTTAGGGTCGGCCGCCATCCTCTCTTCCGGCCTCGCTTCAGTGTCACCATTCTCTTAACTTGACACAAGACAGGCACACCTCTCCCGCAGCCTGAACTTTACCAAGCTGAATTTCTGGGAAAAGTAAAAGCTCCAAGAGCCCAACAAAGGAACAGCTCAACAGTTTCTTTTCTTTTCTTTTTTTTTACAAGGACAGAGAGAGGGATAGATAGGGACAGACAGACAGGAACAGAGAGAGATGAGAAGCATCAATCATTAGTTTTCCGTTGCTGTTGTGACACCTTAGTTGTTCATTGATTGCTTTCTCACATGTGCCTTGACCGCAGGCCTTCAGCAGACCGAACAACCCCTTGCTGGAGCCAGCGACCTTGGGTCCAAGCTGGCGAGCTTTAGTTCAAGCCAGATGGGCCCACGCTCAAGCTGGCGAGCTCAGGGTCTCGAACCTGGGTCTTCCTCATCCCAGTCCAACGCTCTATCCACTGCGCCACCGCCTGGTCAAGTTCAACAGTTTCTTAAACCAAAGCTTCATACACACTGCTCTCCCAATCCAGTCCACTAAGAGATAACTTTCCAATTACCGCATTTCCCCACGTATAAGACACACCTTAATTTTGGATCCCAAAATTTGAAAAAAATATGTATTACATAAAGTTATTGAACTCAAGTTTTACTCATCATAAAATTTATACAACTCCTCATCACTGTCAAATGCAAGTAAAAAAATACCTACAACCACTGTATAAGATGCACCCAGTTTTTAGACCCAAAATTTTTCAAAAACGATGTCTCATATATGGGGAAATATGGTACATTTTACCTTTTATTTTTAAGGATTTTTATGTCAAAACCTGCAACTTATTTGTTGTTTGGATCCGTTATGTGCTCAGAATAGTTGTAATAATAACTCAATCCAGATGATTTTTAAAAAATTAAGGACTTATGGTCAAAGAAAATTAATTGAAAGGTAATTTCAATATAAATGTGTGTGCTTGTTTGTGTAAGTATAATAGAGGGATCAAGAAAAGTTTTCCGAGATTGAAAATAGAATTAAATTCTGTGGAGAAAGTAGAAAGGAAATACAAATTCTTTTAAGTATTTTATTTTAAAAGAATGATACTAGGTTTCAAGTCAGTATGGTTTTAATATTACATGTGATACATTTGAAAGACTGATTTAAATTTTATTTTAGAGAGTCAATATTAATAACAGCAGAAATGGCATATTTTGTAACTAAAACTCATGATGATAATTTTCATATCATTTAAATATGCACAACACTTATTTGTCAAATTATTTTATGGGACATATAAGCTCAAAAGTTTGAAGACTAAAGCTTACATCATAGTTTCTAAAGGAAAGAATTCCTGAGTTTTAGATTACATTAGATGAGAAAACACTTTTACTCTTTTTAATTTACAATATAACAATTATTTTATTTTGTACTGAAGTGTTTAAAAGTGTGTTTATGTTTTCTAATGTCTAAAAATAAATGGTGTTGGCCTTAACAACTAGCTACTCGATGACATTTTGGAGAAGTTGCAAGCAAATGACTACAGACAAATACACCGTTGAATTGCTCAAAATTTTCATCTGGAAATATGAAGAACTTGGTATATTTAATACTTTTGCATATTCTGATATTCCTGCTAATAATCTACCATTAGAAATGCTTGAATATTACTTGGATAAGTAGTTTGAGGCTCTTCTGGAGAATTGGTATCATTTTTCTAAGGAAACATATGTCCAAATCGTTATTAAAAGCAAACTGTAGTGTCACTAAGGTATGACTGTAAAATGCTTGGTCAGAAATAGAATGAAAAATTTAATATGATTTTATTTACTAATTGAGCCATTTATTTTTTTTTCAGTTCCTAAGTCTCATTTTATTCTCAAATGAAGTCTATATTTTCTATAATCATGTTCATATTATATATTCATTATAGATATTTTTAAATGTATAGAAATACAAAGAAGTAAATATAAATCAACTCTACAAAACTAACATTTTGCTATTTTTCCAGTGTTTTTCCTTTATATTTGTTAATTTCTTTATTCAGTTCCTTTTTAAAACAATTTTTATTTAATTTGTTGAGGTGACATTGGTTAATAAAATTATGTAAGTTTCAAGTATATGGTTCCATAATACATCACCTGTATATTATATTGTGTTCACCATCCCAAAGTCAAAGTCTCTCCTTCCGTCACCTTTTATCCTCACTTTTCCCTCTTCTAACTCCCCACACTATCTTCCCCTCTAGCAATTACCACAGTGTTATCTGTGTCTATGAGTTTTTTGTTAATCCCTTCACCTTTTTCACCCAGTCTCACAACTGCCTTCCCCTCTGACAGCTGTCAGTCTGTTCTCTATATCTAAGAATCTGTTTCTATTTTGTTAGTTTATTTTGTTCCTTAGATTCCACGTGGTGCTTTCTCTGACTGGCTTATTTCACTTAGCATAATGCTCTCCAGGTCTATCCATGCAGTTGTAAAGAATAAGATTTTCTTCTTCTTCTTCTTCTTCTTTTTTTTACAGCCGAGTAGTATTTTCTGTTGTGTAAATGTACCAAAGCATTTTTTACCCACTCATCTACTGATGGATACTTGGACTGCTTATAAATCTCAGCTATTGTAAATAACACTGCAATAAACATTGGGGTGCATATGTTCTTTTGAATCAGTGTTTTGGGTTTATTTGGATATATACCAGAATTGGAATCTCTGGGTCATAATGCAGTTCCATCTTTAATTATTCTGAGGTAACTCCATACTGCTTTCCACAGTGGGTGCACCAATCTGCATTCCCACCAACAGTGCAGGAGGGTTCTTTTTTCCCCCACATCCTCACCAGCACTTGTTTGTTGATTTAATGGTGATAGCTATTCTGACAGGGGTGAGGTGATAGCTCATTGTGGTTTTAATTTGCATTTCTCTGGTGGCTATTGGCCATCTATATGTCCTCTTTGGAGAAAGGTCTATTCAGGTCCTTTGCCCATTTCTTAATCAGATTTTCTTTTGGTGTTGAGTTGTATAAGTTCTTTATAAATTTTGGACATTATCCTCTTATCAGATGCATTGGTGGTATGTTCCGCCATGCAGTGGGTTGTCTTTTCGTTTTGTTGTTGGTTTCCTTTGCTGTCTGAAACCTTTTTAGTTTCATGTAGTCTCATTTGTTTATCTTTTTTTGTTTCTCTTGTCTGAGGCCATATATCAGAAAAATATTGCTATGAAAAGTGTCCAAAATTTTACTGCCTATGTGTTCTTCTAGAATGTTTATTGTTTTGAACATTACACTTTTCTTTAATCTATTTTGAGTTTATTCTTGTGTATGGTATAAGAAGGTGGTCTAGTTTCATTTTTTTTGCACATATCTGCCTAATTTTTCCAACACCATTTATTGAATAGGCTATCTTTACCCCGTTGTATGTTTCTTGCCTCCTTTGTCAAATATTAAATGACCATAAAGGTGGGTGTATTTCTGGGCTCTCTTTTCTGTTCCATACAATGGGAATGTTTGATCTATTTTCTTTTGATAGTATTTATAGTCTAAACCAGGGGTAGTCAACCTTTTTATACCTACCGCCCATTTTTGTATCTCTGTTAGTAGTAAAATTTTCTAACCGCCCACTGGTTCCACAGTAATGGTGATTTATAAAGTAGGGAAGTAACTTTATAAAATTTATAAAGCAGAGTTACAGCAAGTTAAAGCATAAAATAATAATTACTTACCAAGTACTTTATGTTGGATTTTTGCTAAGTTTGGCAGAATAAATCTTTATAAAACAACTTACTATAGCGTTTGGTTGCTCCGCTACTACCCACCATGAAAGCTGGAATGCCCACTAGTGGGCAGCAGGGACCAGGTTGACTACCACTGGTCTAAACCATTCTTATAATTGAGTGTAAATTTTACCCAATATTTACACATAAAATATTTCCTTTAATTAAGTTGAGATGAATAAATTTAGAACTATTTCTTTAATACTTTTTATTTTTTGCTAGAGTATCACTAAAGCTGTGATTGGGGGATATTATAATGCACATATCTAAAATAGTTAACACAGATCAAGTGAACATTACATGCCATTTTTAATTCATTCTGGTGTTTGAAAGAAACACACAACTAAAGAGTTTAATTGTGAATTAAGAGTATTATAATTTTTTATCAAGGACCAAAACCCTAAATTTACTTTGTTGTTTTATTTTCTGAGCCAATCAATAAAGTTTTATTTATAAATATTGCTGACAAGTAACAAAACCTAATGTTGTCTTTTTAAATGTTAGTGATGAGCCTTTTTTTCTTTCATATTTGATACATAAATTCTTTTTAGTTTTAAAGCTTACAACTTTTAGAAAGGAAAAGTCCCTTAAATTGTGTATGACTCAGTTCTTCTAATATATTTTTGTGTGTTTTCTTTAGTATAATAAAAAAGTATCTTTATATATTACTGTCATGCCTTTTCTTGGGGGGGGCTGACTCATCCATTTTGTCTGTTAACATATTTCCTTAAATTAAACTGAATTATTTTGAATATATAACAGTTTCTTGTCAAAGAACATAATATTGTGACTCTTCTTATAATTTAAATCTCATGCTATTAATGTTAAGTGTAAGTTCAGGTTAAATAGAAAGGCTTTAATGAATAATGCTGTGGGAAAGGGAATAAAGAAAAATTATATAAATTTAGACAAAATAATGATGTGGGTATATTAATATATGTGCCTGAAAAGCAAATAAAACCTACAGAAACAGTCTAAACCAGAAACAGTCAAAAATCTAAAATATAATTTTTGAAGGGAATAAATATAAAAGCAATACATCAAGGCAGTATGTATTTTATGAAACATCTGTTGTTATTTCTCAGCATTTTTGAAAGGACATGACAGAGTAGTATTCTTTTCCAAACTTCTTTGAGCACAGAATCAGTAACACTGGGAAACAAAATTTTTGTTGCATCCACAAAAACACTTGTTCTTACCTAATTTGAGTGTGCTGATTTCAAATCTGACATTAGTTTTCCTCTGTAAGCTACAGGTTTTTTGCAATCAAGATTTTAGGTATTCATCTTATTGTAAATTTTTCAGCATTTAGTTTAACATAATGAAGTAGAATGTCTTCTTGGGCATCATCTTTGTGAAAATATAGTAATTTATATAATGCAGTAAATACACTAATACACTAAAAAACATGATTGCATCAGAATTTGTCTACAATTTCAAAATAGAACATATTAAAACACTTATTTTCATCATAAAATTTGCGCAAAACTTATTTAAATTCTATTCAGGCAAAAATTAGCATTTGTAGCTCTTGCATTTGTGTGCTTGTTGAGGACAATCTCGTTTGATGCTCCAGCAATAGTCTGCCATCATATTTTTGTCCCATCGCCACTGATAACACTCTTCCATCGTCTTCAGATCTTGATGAAAGCGTTCTCACTGCTCATCACTAACAGCTCTAAGATTTTCGGGAAACTTATCAAGGTTACTGTTCAGGAAGTGAATCTTAACGCTCATGTTATATCCAATGTTGCGGAAAGCCAACAGCATCCTTTGAACTAGAAGTTCATAGTTTTCTGCTTATTTGTTGCCAAGGAAGTTCTTTGTAACTGCCGCAAAAGACTGCCATGCTGCTTTCTCCTCCTTATTCATCCTCCTGGCAAATTCTTCGTCACACATGAGGGTTCGAATTTGAGGTCCATCGAATACACCTGCTTTTATCTTCTCAAAAGACAAGGCAGGAAAACAGAAATAATATGTTGAACGCATTCACTTTCTCTATTCAAAGCATGAACAAACTGCTTCACTAAGCCAAGTTTGATGTGAAGTGGGGGAAAAATGATCCTGTCTCGATTATCTACAGGCTCATTCACAATATTTTGCATCCCTACTTCCAGAGCTTCACATTTTGACCACTCCTTCTGTGTCTAGTGTTTCTCCCAAGCTCAGCTCTCCAACAAACACAGATAGTAAGGATACTTTGTGAAACTACTCTGTGGTCCTAGCAGGAAATTTACCATTTTAAGATCCACACAAATGATCCAGTTATACTCCTCATACTTCAGTAAGTCGAGGACAATTTTTATGTCATTATAGTCTTCTCGCAGATGAGTTAACCAATTGGAACCGCTGCATAAACATTACCGTTGTGTAGGAGAACACATTTCAGACTCTGTTTAAAGCAGTCAAGAAATAGCTGCCATTCTGTTGGACTGTATGTGGTAACACCTAGCTGGCTGAGAAGACTAATGATATCATGACAGTAAACAAAGTGTTTTTCTTTGGAGAAAAAGTTCACAAAAATTTGTTCACGCTTCCTGAAATGGGCTACTTTAGCTGACTGGTGAAGTACATTCTTTTCTTGAAGCCTGGAGGCTATAACTCAGCTGCTTTCTTTGATAGTCCCAAAACTCTTACTAAGTCATTCAATTCAGATTGGCTAAACTGCTGAGGGGTTAATGACTGCTTGGCATCAGAAGAAGACCCTTCAGATTCTACAACCATTTCCTCATGCATCTTATCAAAATATACTGATCACCATATTCACTTTCTTCATCCTTAGAATAAATAAAACCATTGAAAACTGGAACTGGAAATGTCTCAGAGTGTGGGATAGGTTGTATTGCTGAAGGAATATTAGGATATGCGATCATATGCCATTTTTTTTTGCTGATGCCCTTTGTATGGATCAGACAGAAATAAAAGTCACTGCTGTGGTCCTTAGGTTCACACCAAACAATGGAAATACCAAAAGGCATTCCCTTGCGTTTTCCTTTTGTCCAGTCACGAAGCATTTCCTCACAACTATGACACACAATATGAGGAGCCCAATTCTTGTCTTGATCGCCAAGGGGAACTTGAAAATAGGCAATATATGCACGTGTCACAAATGATGAAATGTTGTGCCTGTGATGTTGAAGTGTGTAACAGCCGCATATATAATAGAAGGTGTCAGGATTATTCTTACATTTACGCCTACTCGAAGAAGAAGCCATGATTCAATCTTAAAACAAAATAAGAGGGTGTTTCTATCAGATAATAATTGTTTACATTTAAAAACAACTATAATTGTGTAAAAGTGATATTTGTAAAACATTAATTGCCTTGTGGTTATGTTCAATCCAAGAGTCGTTGCCTTTTAACTCCAACTGAAAAACCAATGCATTCCATTAACTGTAACAAAAAGAAATTAAAATTACATAAAACTAGAGCATGCACCAAAAAACGGATTTCAGATTTGGAATCAGCGATACAGAAATATACAGAAATAGTTCTAAAACCTCATGCAACAGAAAATGAAAAAAAAATTGTTCCCCAGTGTAATATACATCAGAATGTCACAGAGCAGTGCTATAGAAGAAATTTATGAAATAGTTCATGATCAAGAATGAGGGAAAGGTATTTAGAGATGTTGTTTCAAGAATGTGACCATTAGCAACAAGCTCATTTAATCATGTCTTAAATTTGCCAGTTGGTTGGGATTCCCTGGCTTAGAAAATACTCATTTGCTTAATGAGTCCACTATAGGGAGCCTGTGAGGAGGTGCCAACACATCTTAGAAATTCATAGTTTGGTGCTGAAAAAAAACCAGATACATGTGCATTTGAAAACAAATACATATATTACCTGAATTGGCTGGAGGTAAAGTATGGAAAGATTATTTCAGGGAGACCGTACAGATGCGTTTTGCTAGGATTGTTTCAGGGAGACCATGCAGATGCGTTTTGCTAGGCATAATTGGTCAAGAGGGTAGGAGCATCATAGGACATATAAAATGTCGTTGGAAGCCTGGCCTGTGGTGGCACAGTGGATAAAACCTTTGGCCTGGAGTGCCAAGGTTGCTGGTTCAAGACCCTGGGCTTACCTGGTCAAGGCACATACAACAAACAAGCAATGAACAACAAACAGGAAGCAACTATGAGGTGATACTTCCCGTTCCATGCCCCCCTCTCCCTCCTGTCTCTGTAAAATCAATAAATGAAGAATTAAAAATATGACCTTGGAAGCAGAGGAATGGTGGGTTACAGAAAATTAATTGGCTTGGTTAGTGTTGGGGCACCAAAGTGAAGACATTTTCGAGTTGAAGGCTAATCCTTAATTTAGATTTTATCCAGGGTGTAGATTTGATAGGAAAAGCACCAGGCCCACTGTCAATTCTTGAGTGCCTTGGGTGAGGCAACAGATTTGAGTAAAAGATTTACACTTTATTTGCCTGAGATGAGGAAAGGCTCTAGGAGGGGAAATTGGCTACTGTTGCATAGAGTGAGTACATATGAGATTATACAAATCAACAGTGAGACCCACAGTGGGTAAAAGGGAAAACCAGAGAAAAAACCTGGATGAAACACTTGCATGAAAGTTTCTGCCCTATGCCTAAAATTGTGGTGTTTTGTAACTTTCCAGGGGTTCAGAAAGCACAAAGGAAAAAAGGAGAAAGAAATAAGGTAGAAAAGAATACAGAACAGTTGACTCCAGGCGAGAAAATACCAAAATACCTCCATTACTAAAAAAAATGGAATTACAATGGCAATTACATGGTGTAACGACCCAAAGCTAATATATATTTTTATAAGGACCCTTGGGCTGCAGTAACAGTTTAAATAAGCTGTTAAAAGACTAAAACAGAGTGAACACAAATCCCAACCCCAAATTGCTCCGGGGGAGTTCTCTAATTCCCAAAGGCCCAAGGGAAGGTTTGCAAGCTCTGAAAACGAATGTTTGCACTTTCATTTGGCCGAAGGCGCCAATCTACCCAATACTGTACAGTTAATGACTTTCCCCTTTCAACAGTGCTGGGGGCTTCAGGGCTTACAAAAGACCCAGTCATCCAACCGGCACCTTTCCTTCCAAGTGGATACTGACACCTGTTGTGAGATTCACAATGACCATCCCAGGTGTGCCCCGAACCCGCTGGGGCTGAGGGCATCAGAGACTCCCTGGCAGGGCGCTGAAGGCCCGCGATCCAGCTCTTAAGTGAGAGCAGAAAAGCCCCGAGCCCAACTGCAGCCCCAACCCTGAGACCTTTGCTCTTAAATACGCCTCAACGTCCGCGCAGGCGCACGACGCCCTTTGGCCGCTGAGCGGCTGCCACCGGAAGTGGCCCCGGGCGCCCCGGATGCGACCGGTTGCCAGGGCGACGGGAGCTCCCCTGAGCCTTTGGTAGAGGCAGGGCGCGACTTAGAAGGAGTGTCCAGTTGCGGGCTCA
Source organism: Rhynchonycteris naso (assembly GCA_037038555.1). Classification (NCBI taxonomy): domain Eukaryota; kingdom Metazoa; phylum Chordata; class Mammalia; order Chiroptera; family Emballonuridae; genus Rhynchonycteris; species Rhynchonycteris naso. Next base: position 98,811,504 of record CM073001.1, read on the forward strand.
GGCTGCTGGGGTCCTCCTCTCGGGGTCTCCGGGATGTTCTTCTACCTGAGCAAGAGAGTGAGTGTCCCATCCCGCCCGCGAAGTCAGGCGTCCCGATCGCGGCTTCTCTATCCCTCTTGCAGCCTGCCTCCCTGGATCAGCAGCGGCCCTCCTCCAGCCGGTCCCCAAACCCCAGACAGATAGTCCTTGGCGGAGCGGGCGGTCCCCTCGTACGACCCTGTCGCATACCTGCTCCTGGCTGGGTTCTTTAGTGGGGTCAGCCGGACAGATCAGTGCGTGCTTCCCTAGCTTTCCTCCTCCACCTGTTGCTGATGGAGGTGACTTCAAGTTTTTGGACCATCACGGCTGCTCTGGAAGAGAAAAACAATTACAGAAGGGTAGCCTAAGTGTCGTGTGTGGAAAGGGAATGTGGACCGATGGGTTTATATCTCCGTGTCCTCCACAGGCCTTTTACAAATCGCCGCTAGGTTCCTCCGCTGACTTGTCACTCACTGGCGGTCTTTTGTGAGCACTTCTTTCCCAAAGGGTAGGGTTCCGGCCCAGGGCAGGGACTAGCCCCTTTTCAAAACGTCGAGTATTGCAAGGATGACCATCTTTTTCATCTTGGGGGCATTTTCTTGAGCCTTTCCTTTCCTGGATTCTCAATTCCTTCCTAAAAAGATGTGAGTGACTGTGGTTGCTTTTCAGATTGCCATTCCCAATAACGTGAAGCTGAAGTGTATATCTTGGAACAAGGAGCAAGGATTTATAGCATGTGGTGGTGAAGATGGATTACTGAAAGTTTTAAAACTAACGGCACAGACAGGTAGGTAGATGAATGCAAGCCCAAATGTTTGAGCTGGATGAAAAACTGGCTTAAGATTTGCTCATGTTATTGTCAACATGCGATTTTAGTTTTTTTTAAAAATGGGAAACAAACTCCAAATCCCAAACATTTTGTGGTGTTTTTCTAGAATATTTTTGCAGTAAAGTTCAGAGTATATTGAAAGTAAATGTCAGATGGCTTTTGATAAAGTTATTGGTGTAAAGTGAAAAATTTTTAAAAAAAGAATCAAAACTAAGCCACTGCGTTGTCTGTTTATTATGCTATATTCTTAGGAGTCTTAAGAAAAACGATGTGGAACAGCATTTAAGTAAGGTCACAGAATCTTATATTCTTTGCAGGCCCATGTTATCCTTTCTGTTTATCAAATATCTTTTTAATTTTTTAAAAAATGTATTGATTTTAGCGAGAGAGGGAAGAGGGTGGGGAGAGAGAGAGAGAGAGACAGGAACATTGATCTCTTCCTGTATGTGCCCTTACAGGGGATTGAACCAGCAACCTCTGCCACTTTAGAATGATGCTTTAACTAACTGAGTTATCCAGCCAGGACCAGATGTTTTAATGGTTGATAATGCACCTAGTTCTCAAGAACAGAAAATGAAAATTTAAAAGCATTAAAAAAATAAGTTTCTGTGTTTACAGCTTGATTTCTTTTTTTTTTTTCATTTCTCTGGAATCATAGTAAACAGTTTTGTTTCACATTTCTTTAGCATGCCTAGTGTTGTTCTAGATTGAAGGTTTTGATAATCCCCAATCTAGATTGGAAATCTAAATAAGTAGAGTGGAATTACAATCTCAGCTCTGCCATAAGACTACTGAATAACATTCAGCAAGTTGTTGAATATCTTGGGATTTATTTATTTAGTTCATGCTTTTATAAAATGAGGGTTTTGGCCCTGGCCAGTTGTCCCAATGGATAGAGCATCAGCCCTGCATACAGATGTCCTGGGTTCAATCCCCAGTCAGAGCACACATGAGAAGCGACCCTCTGCCTCTCTCCCTCTCTGTCTCCCCCTTCTCTCTTTCTCTCTCTCTCTCTCCCCTTCTAGTAGCCAGTGAGTGGTTCAGGCGTGGCCCTGGGAGTTGAGGATAGCTAGGCTGGTCTGAGCATGGGCTTCAGGCACTGAGGATAGCTCAGTTGACTTGAGCATTGGCCCCAAATAGTGGTTGCCAGGTATATCCCAGTCAGGGTGCATGCGGGTGCCTTTCTCTCTATCTCCCCTCCTCTCAGTTAAAAAAAAATAAATAAAATGAGGGTTTCAACTAAATTATGGTTTGGATTCCTTCCAGCATTGTTTCTCAAACCTTATCAGGCATAAGAATCATCTGAAGATGTTGTTAAAACTGATTTCTGGGCTCTATCCCCAGAGTAGATCTGGGATGGGATCTGAGAGAATCTGCATTTCTAATGATCCTGATATGGCTGGTTCTCAGCCCACACTTTGAGTAGCACTTTGAATGTGGTATTTATAAATATTTTTTGACACTTTCTATGTATGGAGTACTTAACATTCACTATCTCATTCGACTTCACAGTAATCTTGAGAGGCAGGTATTCCAGATGAGAAAACTGAGGTGCTGATCAGTTAAGGATTTGTGAAGGTTACACAGCCAGTAAAATCCCAAATGGAGCTGGGATTTGAAACTGAACTGTCTCACTTTCAAGCCCTTGTTTTTAACCACTGCACAAAGCACCTATGGCCAGCCTAAGCAAAGAAAGAATATCTAAGTAAAGAAAGAATTGTTTTGATATGCTAGACTAATTTTATGAAATAAAAGGCAGGTTTGGAAGGTAGATACTTATGTACCAATTAGAGTTTGGATTCTGATATTTAGTCATTTAATCTCTCAATATTTTATTTATTTTCTTAACTATCTTAAAAGAATATTTTTTTCTGTCATGTTTCTCAAATATATATGAATATGTGTAGGTATATTATATCTACTTTTTGTCTTGCTTAAAATATGCAGCAAGTTTCAGTTACATTAACTCATTATGTTTAACATTGAAGCTTTTAAATAAAAAGTTACTTCTTTTGTTGCTCTGTACTCTTAATGAAGTGTGTTTAGAGTGTTCTTTGAAATTAGCAAGATGGAAAGTAGATCCTTGAGAGGTTTGGAAAACAGTAAATTATTTGTTTTGGAACTTAATAATGAATGTAAATCATGTTGGAAGAGATGAGTATGAGAAATATGGCTGGAATATTCTAACAAGGTCAGCATATTGCATTTAATAGTAATAGTTGCGCTGCAGTGGGTTCCTCTAGTAACAGTCACCAGATATGCGTGACTACTGCATATCAAACACTTGGTGTGCTAGAGAGGTGACATTGTAAGTGCTGTTTTGGGGCTTAGCCACACAACAGCTAAGTTATCCTTCATCAGTACAATACAACAATCCTCTATGTCAGTAAAACATCTTCTATTGCATCATTTTAATGGCTGTTTAATATTCCCTCATATTGGTATATAATAATTTACTGAACCAGTTCTAATATTGGACATTTAGATGTCTCCACACTTTTAATGTTAAAAGAGCAATATGTTTGTTTCTAAATATTTGCATGAACCTTTAATTACTTTCTAGGATAAATTTCTAGAAATGGAGTTCACTGAATCAGAGATACATGTGCATTTATAAAGGTTCTTAATACATTTAGCCAATTTATCCTCCAGAAAAAAAGTGTGCATTACTTTGCATTCCCAGTGGTAGTGTTCCAGTTAGAGTTTGGATTCTAATATTTAGTCATTTAATCTCTCAATATTTTATTTATTTTCTTAACTGTCTTAAAAGGATATTTTAATGTTCTGTCATGTTTCTCAAATATATATGTATATGTGTAGGTATATCTACTTTTTGTCTTGCTTAAAATATGCAGCAAGCTCTAGTTACATTAAGAAACTCATTATGTTTAACACTGAAGCTCACCCCATTGCCTAGAAGGAGAGGAACCAAAACCAGCATTGGCCTTCATCTTTTTGCATCAGGTTAAGATGGGAGGTGGGTAACCCCTTTTCTTTCATAAGGCAATTTATACAGTTTTGCCGGCACCCACCTCCTCTCACTTCCTTAGGGACCTCAGTACTAATTGATTATCTTTCTTTTCCATATCTGTGTACTTTCTTCTCCTTTCTCTCCCTCACCAGTGACTTTCATGGTCCAAAACTAATGAGCAGCTTTTTTTGGTTATTATCAGTATTTGAATGTTCCCTCTGTCCTGAGTCATTATTTTTCAAGACCAATGGAGAATTTAAATGTTTTAAATTATTGCTATATTTATACATGTTTTTCTCCCCTTTCCTCTCTCATTAGTTCTCAATCTCTTTACTGTATGCTCTGTCTCCTCTAACTTGGAATTCCTGAGGATGTGGCTCTGGGCTGTCTCTTTATTTTGTATGCTCTCTAAATGTATTTATTCATTGCCATCTATGGGATGATGAGCCCTAATCTATTTCTCCAGCCCAGATTTGGGCATCGCTGAATGTTTCACATACAGCTGTACTTACTGTGTCTAATACCGAACTCTTCACCTTCTCCCAAATATCTTTCATGCCTCTTCATTTCAGAAAGTATCTTCATTTTACCCATTTGCTCATGTTAGAAGCCCCTACTTCCCCCCACCCATTAAAATCACCTTTGTGGCCCTGGCCAGTTGGCTCAGTGGTAGAGTGTCGGGCCGATGTGTGGAAGTCCTAGGTTCGATTCACAGCCAGGGCACACGGGAGAAGCGCCCATCTTCTTCTCCACCCTCCTCCTCTCCTTCCTCTCTATCTTTTCCTCTCCTGCAGCCAAGGCTCCATTGGAGCAAAGTTGGTCCGGGTACTGAGGATGGCTCCATGGCCTCCGCCTCAGGTACTAGAATGGCCCCTGCTACAACAGAGCAGCACCCCAGATGGGCAGAGCATCGCCCCCTGGTGGGCAGGCCCAGTGGATCCTGGTCAGGTGTATGCCGGAGTCTGTCTGACTGCCTCCCCACTTCTAACTATGGAAAAATACAAAAAAACCCACAAACCACCTTTGTCAGCAAAGTGTATGTGAATCCATCTTACCCTTTGTCTCCCCCATGACCTCTCTAGCACCAGGTGTCATCCCTCACCTGGACTGCTTATGAGAATCACTTTCCTTCTCTCCATTCTAGTCTGTTCTTGCTTGTGGTAGGGTTTGAGGGTAATGGCCCTGATGAAGGTTGAGATGGCATCTCTTCCTTTTCCTGCCACTGCTGCTGGGGCCTCTGTCCACTCATTATCGTGAGAGGAGCTTTCTCCCTAAAGCAAATGTTTGGGTCAGAGAAAAAAATATGCCAACATCATGCAAGCCAACTGTAGCCACCTGTATAGTCCTCCAAGAACTGCAGGCAGTGAGAATGCCTCAGCCTTCTAATGTGCCTGGGCAACAAGATTGACACGGAAAGATTCTTGTATTTATTCTGGAGATGTTCTTAGCCAGACCAACTCCATACCTAAAGTATGTGCTGAAAATCCAAGATCCATGAATATCAGGTCAGGTGTCCAAAGCTGTCCCCAGGGATGTGTACATGATCACTTGCCATCATTCATGCAGACAAGCGAGGCAGCCACGTGATCCTGCTGGTTCTCAGTCTGGAGACTATGGTTGCAACTCCTCAGAATGCCACTATCTTTTCAAATGTTGCAAAAATGTCTTCCATATATTTAGATTCTGCTTGTTAAACTTATTATGTGACATGTAACAGGAATTTCTCTTGGAATTAGCATGCTAACAACTTTTATGAATGCAAAATGTAAAGATGGTATTTATGAATGTCAGGTTTTCCTAAGATGAAGGTGCTCAGATAGTTAGTGTGTGTGGTCACTGTTCCACATCTTTCATTCTCAGTCACTTTATCACAGTTAAACCTTTTTAAGTCCTTTGGACTTTTTGAACACCTGGGAGATACTTTGGATTGTTGGAGTCACTGATTTCATTCTGAAATTGATCTTCATGATTTTTAAATGCCTTGTTTTATTAGGATGCCTTCTTTCATCATGCCTTTTAAATCCAAGGTTTACTGCATATGCTTTTAGAAGAATTATGTCAGTATTACCAGATTTTTGTTCCCATGCCAATTTAGTTTGCATGTTACCTTATTGGCCACGGGGTGTTTAGAAATGTAACTCAATGGAATCTTGGCATATTGGTGGCTTTATTTTATTTAATCTAAAATTTTTGGCCTTTTGTTTGGAAATCAGGACTTTCACATGAGTTTTGAAAATCTCTTTTGCATGATCAAGTTATGGAGTCGTTGCCAGCCAGAGATGTTGTTCAGATGTGGATGAAATTACATCATGGTTTAACAGGGAAAACATGTTCACTGTGCAGAACTGTGATTTCAGATAATAGAAACAAATGGAAACTACTTCATCATACTTTCAAATATAATAGGTCCTGTAAACCATTAGAATCACTCATCACTAATTTTACTTGGTTCCAGTGACTATTGCTAAAGGCATTAGAATGGATTTTCAGTGCTTAAGTTAAGAAAAATGTTTTCATCATGTATTTTTAGAATTCTAGAATAAGGTTTAAGTGTGTAGTCCAGTTTTAAAAAAGATTCAGTGAGTGAAAGAACGCTATTTTAAAAAAAAGAATGTTCAAACTAATGTGTATGTCAGCATTTATTCTATCTTAATTGTTTGATAGCTGACTGTGGTGTTAAAGATGTATATTTTTGTCTTGTTCAAGACAGCAACTGGATAATTAGAACGAGTGGTTTTGAAGGAACCTGGGTTTTTTTCCTGATATTATTTTCAGAGTAAAGAATATTTTTCATAATATTTTAAGACACATGTTTATCTGAAAGTGTAATTTTTTAGCGACAACTTGTATAATTCCAGTCACACATTTTATGATTTTCATAAATTTTTATTTTTATTAAAAATATTTTTTTTTAGAGAGAGACAGGAAGGGGAGGCAGGGAGGAGAGAGATGAGAAGCATAAAATCATAGTTGCTTCACTGTAGTTGTTTTTTTATCGATTGCTTCTCATACATGCCTTGATGGGGAGGGGTCAGGGAGTTCAAGCTGAGCCAGTGACCCTTTGCTTAAGCCAGTGACCTTGGGCTTCAGGCTAGCAACCTTGGGATCAAGCCAATAACCTTTTGCCAGCGACTTTGGGATCATGTCCATGATCCTACCCTCAAGCTGGTGACCTTGCTCTCAAGCCGGCAAGCCCAGGCTCAAATCAGGGAGCCTATGCTCTCATTGGTGACCTTGGAGTTTTGTCTCGGGTTGACATTCCGTCCACTGTGCCACCACCAGTCATGCCATAAATTTGTGTTTTTAAACGAAAACTTTAAAAGGCTATATCTTACATGTAATAATTGGATTTTTGAGTGAAGACTAATTTACTAAAATGATATGTTTTAATATATTTATTATCTATAGTATGATCAGTAATCAAGGAGAACAAATAAATGAAAAGCAATCTTTAAAGGCTTCCATTGCACTCTGAATAAAATCTAAAATTCTTATTATTTCCTACAAAGACTACACAGTTTTTCCTGTGCTTACCACTCCTGTTTCATTTTATGTCATTTTCCTCTAATTCAACCACATATGCCTTCCTTCAGCTTGTCCAAGGCTCTGCCCTGAATGCCCCGGCCTTTGCACAGGCTATTTCCTGGCCTGCAATACTTCTTCCTTTTCCCTGTCTCACTTGGTTATCTCCAGTTTAATCCCATAGTCTCAGTTCAAATATCCTTTGTTCAGAAAGTCTTCTCTGCTCTCCCTCTCTCCAACCCAAATTAATTCCGCTCTGTTAGAATCTCTTATTATGCCTTTACTTCTCCAGTTTATATATATACTTCTATATATATTTATGTGGGTGTGTGAATGTGTATTTAATATCTATCTCCTCAGTAGGCTATAAGTTTTCTGAGGGGAGAGGCCTTAGCTATTTTGTTCATTGTTTTATATCAAGAACCTTCCACAGTATATATAACACAATGTTGAAATTCAAAAAATATTTGCTGAAGTAATGAATAACACAAGATTCTGCAAACTCTAGTGAAAACCAGTTTCCAAAGTCTTTGCTTTTTGATTTGCCTTATGCTTTAGATTTTTCAATCAATATGTCATAAATATATCTATTTGTGATCTTTCGAGCAGGAATAGGTAGTAATAATAATTACTAATTGTTCAATATACTGAGTAAACAATGTTTTTGTATACATTTTGTTTTATTTTGCCAGAATCATGCCTTTGCAAGGGTGTACATATTATTGTCCATGTTTCCACCATGAGAAAAATAGATTAGAATGAGGCTTTATTAAAAAAAATTCTTTCTAATATCATCCAGGAATAGGATCTCCTTTCAAAAAAAGCAAGAAATGTCAAAATCTTATAACCTGTCACTTTTATATATTTGCCATCGTATTTTTTGTTTGTTTGTTTTCTGTTTTTCTAGATGATGAAAAATTGAGGAGTATTGCAGCTCCTAATAGTCTTTCTATGAATCAGACTCTTGAAGGTCATAGTGGTAAGCCCTGTAATTTTAAAATCATATCCCTTCTTTAGGCATTTAGAAACTATCTACTTAATGCAGAATTGTCATCATTTTCAATAATGGTGATATTTAAATTAATCATTTCTATAGCTATAATATAGCCTGGAACCATTCAACAACTTTTACATTACATGATGAGGCAACATCTTCAATAAATTTGGAAAAAAATAGGTGTTATTTTACATATTAGGAAGTGTTGTAACCTATCTATGGATAGAGTGTAATCTTTTTTGAGAATTTATCCATGGTTTTAGCTTATAGTAGGCTAAAGAGATGTAACAGCTAAATGCACTATATAATCCTAGATTGAATCTTGGTATGAGAAAAACAAGTATCATTATTTAGACAAATTGATAAAATTTGAATGTGGACTGTGGGTTACAGAAGAATAATGTATCAGTGTTAAATTTTCTAACTTGTAATGTGCTTATGAAAGAGAGTGTCCTTATTCTTATGAAATAGACACTAAAGCATTTAGAGATTACAAAAACTGGGAAGAAAAAGTTTATATAACCCAGAATTTTAAGATCTGCTCGAGAGTGTGTTACAAGAGGGGATGGGGAAAAGTGATTAGGGGACATAGCCACAAACAAATCTCCTCCCTCCCCTTCTCATAAACTCCCCAACAACAGCCAAGTGCTTTAGTATGAAGTTCTTTCGTCATCACAATCCTTGGGAGTCTGTCTAGTTTGGTAAATCTTACATTTGTTTCTGTCATCAGATATATGGCAGCTCTTGCACATAAATAGGTGCTTTGGTGGCTTGAAATAGGAACAAACATGAAAGGTAGTAGTATGCAGTCTTGTAAAAAATGAGTGATAATAGTAACTGTATCCTATGAATATTTTTGACTAATATTAAAGACTGATTAGTTGGACAGGAATTGCATTGATTTTAACATGTTCTTGGCATTTGTTATAACATATGTGTGAAATTATAGCTTTTTGTAGTTTCTAATTTTTTTTTTTTTTAGGTTCTGTTCAAGTCGTTGCATGGAATGAACACTATCAGAAGTTGACTACCAGTGATCAAAATGGACTTATTATTGTTTGGATGCTTTATAAAGGTATGTTATAGTCTATTATATCTTCCACAAATTGGAGTCTGGACTACAATATTTGTAAAGGTAAATAACATCTTTGAAACAGACCAGTTTTAACCAGCAACAGGAGTTCAGCCTCACTGTGCAAGGGTGATATTTCTGGATTTATTGCTCCTGACCTTTCTCTCTGTAACTTTATTTCCTTTGAACTGTGCCTTTGTATTAGGAAAGTGAATTAGGTGACTGTTGGTTATCTCCAAAATTAACTTAGACTCTTAGCAGGACAGCTTCTGCTTGAGGTGCCTTTTTCCCCAGTTTCCAATAAGAATTACTTTCTGTGTGGTCAGTGACTGGAGTTGGTTTAGTAGATAGAAACACATTTTTTTAAGATGCTAAAGGCAGTAATTAATTTCCTTTCTTGAGTCAGTTAGCTTCCTTTTTTTTCACAGACATAGATTTTATCTCAGCTCTGACTACTGGCTCACAATTTGTGCCTTTTGCCAACTGGAGAGAGCGAGTGTCACTATTGCTAAAAAAACCCCCATAACTCAGGCACAGAGAGAGAGTGAGAGAGAGGGATAGATAGGGACAGAGACAGGAATGGAGAGAGGTGAGAAGCATCAATCATTAGTTTTTCATTGCCGTCGCAACACCTTAGTTGTTCATTGATTGCTTTCTTACATGTGCCTTGACCGCGGGCCTTCAGCAGACCAAGCAACCCCTTGCTGGAGCCAGCGACCTTGGGTCCAAGCTGGCTCCAAGCTGGCGAGCTTTTTGCTCAAGCCAGATGGGCCTGTGCTCAAGCTGGCGAGCTCGGGGTCTCGAACCTGGGTCTTCTGCATCCCAGTCCAGTGCTCTATCTACTGCGCCATCACCTGGTCAGGCCCCATAACTCTTAATACTTGTTCTCTTGAGGCCTGTAGCGTCATCTTTAAATGAAGAGGGTACCTTAGTTCATGTGTTATGTTTTGAAAATGTTCAGGCTATACCATTTAAATATTCTTGGTTAAAATATGCCATAGTACATGAATTTGTTATTATTCTTTGAAATTTAAGTCTGTGTGTATGTATGTGTAGGTCATAAAATGTGAACTTACAGGAGATTAGGATAAATGTGATCTTTTTCTGAGGTAGGTTCTCCTGCCTTAGTCCTGACTCTGATAATACCCTGCTCTGCCTTGTTATTCCAAATTTCATGCTTACTTGTTTGGCTGCAGGCCAGGGTTCTGTATACTAAAATGTAGTAAAGCCTTTTAAAAAGCAAAAGCAAAACAAAATAGACTTGTTATTTGCCTCACATTTGTTTTACCTTGAGACAAGTCACATATCACTCCAAACCTGTACACAAGAATACTTCTGTCATTCAACATTAGTGATGTAATATCACTAATGTGATAAACTGTTTAAAATGTTTTTCAAGTAGATTTAGAGTTTTTACCTAAAATGCTTATAATTAATTTTTAGAGAGTTTATGCATACATCTAAAGTTATTGTAGTCTTTTTTTTTCTTGGTTATTATCTGAAGTGTTCCAAGTAGGAAAAGTTAGGCTTTGAGAAAAATCAGTTGTTTTGGCCCTTCAAAACCAAATAAAGTTTTTTATTTGTTTGTTTTTTTAGTGTGAGAGAGAGACAGAAAGGGAGAGAGATGCAAAGCATCAACTTGTACTTGTGTTAACTTAGTTGTTGATTGATTGCTTCTCATACATGCCTTGACCAGGCCGAGGAAAGGGGCTCTTGCTGAGCCAGTGACCCCTTGCTTAAGCCAGGAACCTTAGGTCTCAAGCCAGCGGCCATGGGGTCATGTCTGTGGTCCCATGCTCAAGGCAGCGACTCTGCACTCCAGCTGGTGAGCCCACGCTCAAAGCTGGATGAGTCTGTACTCAAGCTGGCTAGTTACCTTGAGACCTTGGACCTAGGTCTGGGTCCTCTGTGTCCTAGGTTGACACCCCATCCACTATGCCACCACCTGGTCAGGCTAAAGTTTTATTTTTTAATTGACTAAAAGAAAGGAAGAAAGATAAAAGGAAGAAAAAACTGGGAATTTATTGTGTTTTCTGTGATAATCTCTGAAGCAATTATTAGTCAAGGCCTAAGTTAATTTTCTATTTGGTTTATGTTGGAAATTTGAAGGTTTTATGGTTTAATATCTCAAGTTGTTGAAAACATTGCAGTTATTTCTTTCACATTGTATTTCCTGGAATATTTTTATTTCTATTTTTTTTTTTTTTGCAAGAGAGAGATAGAGAGAGACAGAGAGGGACAGATAGACAGGAAGGGAGAGAGGTGAGAAGCATCAGTTCTTTGTTGTGATACCTTAGTTGTTCATTGATTGCTTTCTCGTATGTGTCTTGACCTGGGGGGCGGGGGCTCCAGCAGAGCGAGTGACCCCTTGCTCAAGCCAGCGACCTTGGTCTTCAAGCCAGCGACCTTTGAGCTCAAGCCAGCGACAATGGGGTCATACCTGTGATTCCACGCTCAAGCCAGCGACCCCAAGATTAAGCTGGTGAGCCCGCACTCAGGCCAGAGACCTCGGATTTCCAACCCGGGTCCTCTGCATCCTAGGCCCATGCTCTATCCACTGCACCACCCCCTGGTCCGGATCCTGGAATATTTTTAAATCTTATGTACCAGTTAATAGGTCTGGAAGTTTTGACTTGTAATTTTCTTTTTATTTGTGAAAATAGGCTCTTGGTATGAGGAAATGATCAACAATAGAAATAAATCAGTGGTTCGAGGCATGAGTTGGACTGCGGACGGACAGAAGATCTGCATTGTCTACGAGGACGGGGCTGTGATTGTTGGTTCTGTGGACGGTAATGCCTTGCTGATCCCAGGACTGAGATCAGTCTAGTGGATGTGTTATCCTTTAGAGGTTTAGATTAATTATATATTAGTCTTCTGACAGAAAAGTAAACACAAAAACAGGGAACAGAGGGTAGATAATTTGATGACATTCAAGTATATTCCAGTAAAATATTCTATTTAAAGGAATTTCCTACCGTGGTGCTGATAAAAAGGAAACTTTTCAGATTATTTTAAATATGTCTGCTTATTTATATAATTTATCTTTACACCATATTGTTACATCATATTATAAATATGTAGATTTTAGGTTTTTTTCATGAAATTTATTTTAATTTATTGTGTTTACATAGATTCTAGTATCACCCCCAAATACATCCTTCCCTCCCCCATGTTCCCCAGTACATTCCCCGTCCCCCTCCCCATAACACCTTTCCCCCTTCCCTCCAGGATTTGCTTTTATGCTCTCATCCCATCCTGTCATTCTATCATCCCCTTTCCCTCTGTCCGCTTACCCTCTGAATCCTTTGATCCCGCCTCTGTCTCAGTTCCGCTCCTCAGTTCATATTGTTCGTTGGATTCCTCAAATGATTGAGGTCATATGATATTTTTCTTTCTCTGCCTGGCTTATTTCACTTAACGTAAGAGTTTCCAGATCTATCCATGTTGTTGCAAAACGTAATAATTTCTTCTTTTTCATGTTTCCATAGTATTCCATAGTATATATGTACCATAGCTTTTTAATCCACTGGTCCACTGGCGGACACTTGGGCGGTTTCCACTTCTTGGCTACTGTAAACAATGCTGCCATAAAGATGGGGGTGCATTCTCCTTTTGAATTAGGGATTTGGTATTCTTGGGATATATTCCTAAAAGTGGGATGGCTGGGTCAAAAGGCAGTTTGGTTTTTAATTTTTTGAGGAATCTTCATACTGTTTTCCATAGTGGCTGCACCAGTCTGCATTCCCACCAGCAGTGCAGGAGGGTTCCCTTTTCTCCACATCCTCGCCAGCACTTGTTCTGTGTTGTTTTGTTGATGAGCGCTATTCTTACTGGTGTGAGGTGGTATTTCATTTTAATTTGCATTTCTCTAATGATTAGTGATGTTAAGCATTTTTTCATCTGCCTATTGGCCATCTATCTGTCCTCTTTGGAGAAGTGTCTATTCATTTCTTTGGCCCATTTTTTGATTGGATTGTTTATATTCCTGGTGTTGAGTTTTACAAGTTCTTTATAAATTTTGGTTATTAACCCCTTATCAGACGTGTTGTTGAATATGTTCGCCCATTGTGTGGTTTGTCTTTTTATTCTGTTCTTATTGACTTTAGCTGTGCAAAAACTTTTTAGTTTGATATAGTCCCATTTGTTTATCCTGCCTTTTATTTCATTTGCCCGTGGAGATAAATCAGCAAATATATTGCTCCGACAGATGTCGGAGAGCTTACTGCTTATGTTTTCTTCTAAGATGCTTATGGTTTCACGACTTACATTTAAGTCTTTTATCCATTTTGAGTTTGCTTTCGTGAATGGTGTAAGTTGATGGTCTAGTTCCATTTTCTTGAAGATAGATGTCCAATTAACCCAACACCATTTGTTAAAGAGGCTGTCTTTACTCCATTGTATGCTCTTTCCTCCTTTGTCAAATATCAGTTGTCCTTAAAGGTGTGGGTTTATTTCTGGGTTCTCTGTTCTGTTCCATTGATCTATGTGCCTGTTCTTATGCCTGTACCAGGCTGTCTTGAGTACAATGGCCTTGTAGTATACATTGATATCCAGAAGAGTGATACCTCCTGCTTTATTTTTTCTTTTTAAGATTGCTGAGGCCATTCGTGTTCTTTTTTGGTTCCATATAAATTTTTGGAATATGTGTTCTATATCTTTGAAGTATGTCACTGGTATTTTAATTGATATTGCATTGAATTTATAAATTGCTTTGGGTAATATAGACATTTTAATGATGTTTATTCTTCCTAGCCATGAGCACAGTATATGCTTCCACTTGTTTGTATCTTCCTTGATTTCTTTTATCAATGTTCTATAATTTTCAGAGTACAAGTCCTTAACCTCCTTGGTTAAATTTACTCCTAGGTACTTTATTTTTTTGGCTGCAATAGTGAAGGGGATTGTTTCCTTAATTTCTTTTGCTGACAGTTCATTGTTGATATATAAAAATGCCTCTGATTTCTGAGTATTAAATTTATATCCTGCCACCTTGCTGAATTCATATATCAGGTCAAGTAGTTCTTTGACTGAGACTTTAGGGTTTTCTATATACAATATCATATCATCTGCAAATAATGACAGTTTTACTTCTCCTTTTCCTATTTGGATGCCTTTTATTTCTTCTTCTTGTCTGATCGCTGTGGCTAAGACTTTAAGAACTATGTTGAATAAGAGTGGTGAAAGGGGGCACTCCTGCCTGGTTTCTGATCTTAAGGGGATTGCTTTTAATTTTTGCTCATTTAGTATGATGTTTGCTGTGGGTTTGTCATAGATGACCTTTATCATGACACGGTATGTTCCCTGTATTTCCACTTTACTGAGAGTTTTGATCATGAATGGGTGCTGGATTTTATCAAATGCTTTTTTTGCATCTATTGAAATTATCATGTTATTTTTGTCCTTTCTTTTGTTAATGTGATGAATCACGTTGATTGATTTGCGAATATTGAACCAGCCTTGTTTCTCCAGAAGAAATCCCACTTGATCATGGTGTATGATTTTTTCATATATTGCTGGATCTTGTTGGCTAATATTTTGGTAAGAATTTTCGCATCTAAATTCATCAGGGATATTGGCCTATAATTTTCTTTCTTTGTGTTGTCTTTGCCCGGTTTCGGGATCAGAATTATGCTCGCCTCATAAAAGGAGTTTGGAAGTCTTCCTTCCTCTTGAACTTTTTGAAATAGCTTGAGAATGATAGGAATTAGTTCTTCTTTGAATTTTTGGTAGCATTCACTTGTGAAGCCATCAGGCCCAGGACTTTTCTTTGTTGGAAGTTTTTTGATAACTGTTTCTATCTCATTTGTTGTAATTGGTCTGTTTAGGTGTTCTGATTCTTCCAGATTGATTTTTGGAAGATTATATGATTCCAGAAATTTGTCCATTTCACCTAGGTTGTCTAATTTTTTGGCATAGAATTCTTCATAGTATTTTCTTTCAATCCTTTGTATTTCTGTTGTGTCAGTTGTTATTTCTCCACTCTGATTTCTAATTTTATTTATTTGAGTCCTCTCTCTTTTTTTCTTGGTGAGTCTAGTTAAAGGTTCATCGATCTTGTTTACCTTTTCAAAGAACCAGCTCCTGGTTTCATTGATCCTCTGTATTGTTTCCTTAGCCTCTATATCATTTATTTCCGCTCTGATCTTCATTATTTCCTTCCTTCTACTAGTGGGGCTTTATTTGCTGTTATTTCTCTAGATCTTTTAGATGCAGGGTCAGGTTGCTTATTTGAGCTTTTCTAGCTTCTCCTGGTATGCCTGTAGTGCTATGAACTTCCCTCTCAGTACTGCTTTTGTTGTGTCCCATAAATTTTCAGTTGATGTATGCTCATTATCATTCGTTTCTAGGAACTTTTTAATTTCTTCTTTGATGTCATTGTTAATCCATTTGTTATTTAATAACATGCTATTTAGTTTCCAAGTGTTTGAGTATTTTTCAGTTTTTCTTTTGTGGTTAATTTCTAGATTCATGGCATTGTGATCAGAGAAAATGCTTGATATGATTTCAATCTTCTTAAATTTGTTGAGACCACTTTTGTGTCCTAACTTGTGTTCTATCCTAGAGAATGTACCATGAGTGCTTGAAAAGAATGTGTATTGTACTGCTTTAGGGTGAAAAGTTCTGAAGATATCTGTTAAATCAAGTTGTTCTAGTGTATCCTTTAAGTCTGCTGTTTCTTTATTAATTTTCTTTCTTGAGGATCTATCCAGTGATGTTAGTGGGGTATTGAAATCCCCTACTATTATAGTATGGCTGTTAATCTCGCCCTTTATATCC
Source organism: Rhynchonycteris naso (assembly GCA_037038555.1). Classification (NCBI taxonomy): domain Eukaryota; kingdom Metazoa; phylum Chordata; class Mammalia; order Chiroptera; family Emballonuridae; genus Rhynchonycteris; species Rhynchonycteris naso. The sequence continues at coordinate 98,827,693 of CM073001.1, forward strand.
ATTAAAGTCTGCTTTACGTATGTCGGGGCTCCTATGTTTGGTGCATAGATATTTATAATGGTTATATCTTCTTGTTGAATTGTTCCCTTTATCATTATGTAGTGTCCTTCTTTATCTCTTACTACAGTGTTTGTTTTAAAGTTCATTTTGTCAGATATAAGTATTGCTACCTCAGCTTTTTTTTTCATTTCGTTTGCATGAAATATTTTTTTCCATCCTTTTACCTTCAGCCTGTGTGCATCTTTTGTTTTAAGGTGTGTCTCTTGTAGACAGCATATGTATGGGTCCTGTTTCTTTATCCATGCAGCTATCCTATGTCTTTTCATTGGATCATTTAATCCATTTACATTTAAGTTTATTATTGATATGTAGTTGTTTATTGCCATTTCATTCTTTAAAGCTGTATTCTTCTTTTGCTATATTCTTTTCCCCCTTTGATCTGTTCACAGCAGGCCCCTTAGCATCTCTTGCAGAATTGGTTTGTTTTTAATGAATTCCCTGAGGTTTCTTTTGTCTGGGAAGCTCTTTATTTCTCCTTCAATTTTAAACGTTAACCTTGCTGGATAGAGTCGTCTTGGTTGTAGGTTCTTGTTCTGCATTACTTTGAATATATCTTGCCATTCCCTTCTGGCCTCAAGTGTTTCTGTTGAGAAGTCGGATGTCATCCTTCTGGGGGCTCCTTTGTAGGTGATAGCCTTTTTTTCTCTAGCAGCTTTTAAAATTTTCTCTTTATCACTTAGCTTTGGTATTTTAACTATGATGTGTCTTGGTGTAGATTTCTTTGGGTTTCTCTTTAATGGAGTTCTCTGTGCTTCTTGAATGTGTGAAATGTTTTCCAGTCTTAATTTAGGGAAGTTTTCTGCTATGATTTGATTGAACAAAGTTTCTATCCCTTGTTCTTTCTCTTCTTCTTCAGGAACCCCTATGATGTGGATGTTCTTTCTCTTTATGTTGTCACAGAGCTCACTTAGAATTTCCTCAGATTTTTTGAGTCTCTTTTCTTTTTTCTGCTCTGCTTCTGTGCCTTTGTTTATTTTGTCCTCTAACTCACTTATTCAATCCTCAGCCTTATCCATCCTGCTTTTAATTCCTTCCATTTTGGTCTTCAGTTCTGATACTGTATTTGTCATTTCTGTTTGATTCTTTTTTATTTCTATTTCCTTTTTTATACTTGTTATCTCTTTATTTAGGTTTTTATAATGACTATCCATTGTTGCTCTTTGAACATCCTAACTATCATTATTTTAAACTCTGCATCCAGTAATTTGGTTATATCTGGTTCATTCAGGTCCTTCTCTGGGGATTTCTTTTGATTCATTTGGGTTGCATTTCTCTGCCTGCCCATTTTGTCTGTGTATAAGAATGGTGTGGCCCCTGAAGTCCAATGAGTGTTGCCTCTGTATTCTCTTGGTGTGGTCTGTCTGCAGGCCCACCACCCCCTCTGCCGCTACCTAGGGCTGTTAGGATGGGCGTTGCCGGCACCGGCCCACTGCGGCCGTTCCTGTGATTTCTGCCTCTCCTCCGTGGGGAGGCTGTGTTCTGGTGCCTGGCTCTACCCCCTCAGCCTGTTTGGGCCTTCGCCTCGCCCCCACAGATGGGGTTACATTCCACACTCAAGCCACAAGCCTTGGCACCACGGGTATGGATGAGCACCTTTGCTCAGCTGCAGACCCCACCTGTTCCCGGGCTTCTGCCCAGCCCCCACGGTCAGAGCTGGCTTGCGCAGGGTCGCAAATGGCGGTTTCTCGTGCTGGCAAGTGCTGCTGGCGGGCACTCAGCTGTGAGCCTCTGCCTGTCCTGGGCTTTAGCCCCTCCCCTTCAGTCTGGGCTGGCTCGCACAGGGTCGCATACCTCGGAGGCCAGGTGATGCTGCACGCCCATGGGACCCTGCTCACCAGGAGATATCTGCCCGTTCCTGGCCTCCTGCTTTTCCCCCGCAGGTGGGACTGCAGGCGGGCCTGCAGCTGCTGGACTGCTTTCACGCCCCCTCCACCCGTGCTGGGCTAGACTGAGCCTGAGCTCACGCCCTCTGGGCCTCCGACCCCGCCTACAGAACTGCGTTTCTGAGTCCCGCCGTCACCATCCCCCCAGCAAGCCCTCAGCAGTGTGGGTAGGGGCACTGCAGTTCAGACCCTAACAGTCCATACTGTAGTCCTGGAAGCTCCCTCCGGCTAAGCAGCTCTGCTCTGAGTGCCACGGGAGAGCTTGTTTGGCTGGTATCCTGTCTCCCTTTGCTGGTATTGTTAGTTCTAGGGGAAATATTCATTTTCGATTTGGGAAGTGACTCAGCCCAGGGGTTAGGATGGCTGTTCCTCAGAGTGTTTCTCCCTGTGCCTTCCAGTCCACACTCTCTTCCTGCTGCTCTGGTCCTCTCCTCTGTCCCCGTCCCTCGGAGCCCCAGGTGAGTGGTTGTGAGAGGCGTTTTCTGTGCTGTCCCTTTAAGAAGAATCCTGGGTCTGAGAAAACTGTCTCTTTCTCACAAACAGTATCCTCACTTGTTTCACAGCTCAATACTGTCAAAACACCTCTTCTAGGCTCTGGGGCTGCAGGCTGGGGCTTTGTTCCTGGGACCCAGGTCCCTCCCTCTCCACTAAATTCTCTCCAGCCACGCGAGTCTGCCGTTCACTCCAGGGAGCTGGGCAGCTCTTTCCTCGTTTTCACTTTTCCTACCAGTCTCATTGTGGCTTCTTCAATGTTCCTTGTTTGAAGAGTCCACTTAGTTTAGTTCAAAGTTGGTTTATTCAGATGATGGTTCTTAGAATTAAGTTATAATCCACTTTGGTTCCAGGAGTTGGAAGTTGGTACGTCCGCCTACTCTATCGCCATCTTGCCGTCTCTAGATTTTAGTTTTATAAAATATATAGATATATAACATTCTCTGGTTAATTTAAGTTGAGCTATAATTGACATATAACATTAGTTTTGGGTGTACAAAATAATGATTTGGTATTTTCTATATTGTGAAATGATCGGTCAGTTATTTTTTAATGGTGCTAGCATGTCATTGTTAATTGTGTTTTGTAGCCTTAAAAACTATGTCTTTCAAATTCTAGTTCATAGAGAACACTGGGCTGCTGAAAGTCTGTACCTTTATTTTCATATGAAACTCTCTATAGAGAAATAATTTATTTTTAAGTCATTTTCATTTTTCTGATTTTTACATTTTTTCTGTGTATGTGTAACTTTATGTATTTCACAAATGTTTCTGAGAGTCTACAAAATCACAGCTGTAGCTCTAGGCACTAGGTACAATAAAAAATTTGCCCAGATATGTATCAGGAATCGGATAAGTAACCAAGCATTATAGTATCTTGTGATAAGTGCTAAGACAGGGAAAATACAGCAACATACACAGAAAGTATGATTTAAACCCAGACTTAGAGGAATCAAGGAAGGCATTCTGGAAGAAGTGATGTCTAGGATGAGGCATTAGCCGTGAGGAAGATTGATATGTAGAATGTCCTGGGTCTAAGAAATAGCATTTGAAGAGGCCCAGAGGGTTTGTACTTAGCCATATTGAGGTACTGAAAATATTTTGAGAATCAGTATAGTATAACACTAGGGAGAAGAGTTGTATGTGATGAAATTAGAGTGATTAGCAGGGGACAGACCATGACGATCATAAATTATAAAAAGAGTTTGTGCTTACCTCTAAAAGTATAGGGAACACAATGAAAGGTTTTGTGTGTTTTGGCTCCTTTATCAAAGATGATTTGACTATATGTATGTGGTTTTATTTCTGGGCTCTCTATTCTGTTCCCTTGGTCTGTGTGTCTGTTTTTCTGCCAGTACCATGTTGTTTTGATTACCGTGGCTCTGTAGTATAGTTTCAAGTCAGGTATTGTGATACCTCCAGCTTCATTTTTTCCTTAGGTTTTTTATGGTTCCATATAAACCTGATAATGTTTTGTTCCATTTCTTTAAAAAATGACATTGGAATTTTGATGGGAATTGCATTAAATTTGTATATTGCTTTGGGTAGTATGGTCATTTTAACTATATTTATTCTTCCTATCCATGAACAAGTAATGTTTTTCCATTTTATTGTGTCTTTTTCAATTTCCTTTTAATAATGCTTTGTAGTTTTCAGTATATAGGTCCTTTACATTCTTTGTTATGTTTATTTCTAGGTATTTTATTTATTTTTGTTGTAAAAGGGATTTTTTTTTTGAGTTCTTTTTCTGAGGTTTCATTGTGGGCATATAAGAAAGCAATAGACTTCTGTATATTAATTTTGTATCCTGCAACCTTACTGTATTGGTTTATTGTTTCTAATAGCTTTTCTGTGGAGTCTTTGGGGTTTTCTATATACAGGATCATGTCATCTGCAAAAAGTGATACCTTTACTACTTCTTTTCCAATACAAATACCTTTTATTTCTTTCTCTTGTCTGATTGCTCTGGCTAGAACTTCTAGCACTATGTTGTTTTGTTGATGAGCGCCATTCTGACTGGTGTGAGGTGATATCTCATTGTGGTTTTAATTTGCATTTCTCTAATGATTAGTGATGTTGAATATTTTTTCACCTGCCTACTGGCCATCTTTATGTCCTCTTTGGAGAAGTGTCTATTCATTTCTTTTGCCCATTTTTTGATTGGATTATGTTCCTGGTGTTGAGTTTTACAAGTTCTTTATAAATTTTGGTTATTAACCCTTTATCAGATGTATTGTCAAATATGTTCTCACATTGTGTGGTTTGCCTTTTTATTTTGTTCATATTGTCTTTAGCTGTGCAAAGTCTTTTTAGTTTGATATAGTCCCATTTGTATATTCTGTCTTTATTTCCCTTGCACGTGGAGATAAATCAGCAAATATATTGCTGCGAGAGATGTTGGAGAGCTTACTGCCTATATTTTCCTCTAGGATGCTTATGGTTTCATGACTTACATTTAAGTCTTTTATCCATTTTGAGTTTATTTTTGTGAATGGTGCAAGTTGGTGGTCTAGTTTTAGCTTTTTGCTGGTAGCTGTTAAAAAAAAATATATATGTAGATTTAAAGAAAAAAATGGCAATAAACAACTACATATTAATAATAACCTTAAATGTAAATGGATAAATGGTCCGATCCAATCAAAAGACATAGGGTAGCTGAATGGATAAGAAAACAGACCCATACATGTGCTGTCTACAGGAGACCCACCTCAAAACAAAAGATACACATAGACTGAAAGTAAAAGGATAGAAAAAAATATTTCATGCAAATGGAAATGAATAAAATAAGCTGGGGTAACAATACTTATATCTGACAAAATAACTTTAAAACAAAGACTATCATAAGGGATAAAGAAGGACACTACATAATGATAAAGGGAGCAATCCAACAGGAAGAGATAACCATTATAATATCTATGCACTTAAATATATAAAGCAGATTTTGATGGACATAAAGGGAGAGATCAACAGCAATACTATAATAGTAGGAGATTTCAATACCCCACTAATATCACTGGATAGATTCTCAAGAAAGAAAATTAACAAAGAAACAGAAGAATTAAGGGACACACTAGATCAACTAGATTTAATAGCTATCTTCAGAACCTTTTACCCTAAAACAGCAGAATATACAGCCAAAATGCCCTTCAATGGAGGACTGGATAAAGAAGACGTGGTACATATATACAATGGAATACTACTCAGCCATAAGAAATGATGACATAGTGCCATTTATGAAAACATGGATGGACCTTGATAACATTATACTGAGTGAAATAAGTAAATCAGAGAAAGCTAAGAACTTTGATTCTATATATAGGTGGGGCACAAAGTTGAAACTCGTGGAAATAGATAGGGGGTGCAATGGTTACCAGGGGGAATGGTGGGGGGAGATGGAGGGGGATGAGGGAAGGGGGAGGGGCTTAAAGAGAAACAAAATATAGGGTGACAGAAGATGATCTGACTTTGGTTGATGGGTATACAACATAATTGACTGTCCAAAGGATGTGGAGATGTTTTCTCTAAATCTATGTACTCTGATTGACCAATGTCACCCTGTTAAATTTAATTGTTTAAAGAAAAAAAGAAAAAGAAAAACGAATAGGAACAATGTGATCGGATTTGTTCTCTAGAAACATCTCTGTGACTGTAATATGAAGAATGGAGAAAGGAAAGGAAGAGGACAAGTGGGTCAATGAAGAAATTACTGTAGTAATTTAGGTGAGAGATGATGGTAGATGGTAGCCTGAACCAGTGCAATGACAAGTAAAAAAGAAGTAAGTGGACACATTCTAGAGATACTTAAGAAGTGGAATAGATAAGACTTTATTATTCATTGGATTAGGGATGAGGGGATAGAATTGTCTACGGTGACATCTAAGATTCTAGCTTTGGCAACTAGATGTATGTGTTGCCTTTCACTGAAATTAAGGATGTGGGAAAAAGACCGATTTTAAACATGTTGATTTTGTCATGCCATAGGATGTCTAAGTATATATGTTTGGACCACAGTTAGACATATATGTCTGCATTTCAGAAATATCTGGGTCAAAGGCATAACTTTGGGAATCAGAAGCATATAGATGGTCACTTAAACCATTGGAATAGATGAAAAACCTTAGTGCCATCTGTACATAAAGAACCAATATCATTTAATGGATGGCAGAAGAATCCCATAAAGGATACTGAAGAGTAGATGTCTTGAAGATAAAGGAGAATGCAGATTCACGGAAACCAAGAAGGAAGGAAGGAATGACAGGGTGGTCAAGAAAAAGAAAAGTATCCTTGGATTTAGTACAGGCCATTAGTGACCTGAATTGAGGCAGTTTCAATGATGTTGTGGGGCAGAAGTCAGATTGCGTTGGGTTGAGGTTGAGTGGGAGGTGAGGAAGTTGAGACTAGGATCAGGCTTTCAAGAAGGAGTGATAGAAATAGGGTAGTAGCTAGAGGGGAAATGTAGGTGTGAGGAAGTGTGTTTTATTTTGTTTGTTTTTATTTGAACTTGTAGTTTTAAAGATTCAGAATAGATGCAAATATGTTTAAAATATTTATGAGAAAGAGCCTGGAGAGGTGTTTAAAGAGAAAGAGAAAATATGAATTATCAGCCAAGGGAGATCTTTGCAAAGCTAGGAGGGGATTCGATCAGAGAACAGCTTGCGAGATTAGCCTTGGATGGGTGTCTGCTTGCTGACATACCTCTTCCTTTGTATTAGGGGGCAAAGTGGACGGTGAATGTGGATTCAGTTACGTTTTGAATGTTTGAAAGTGGGAGTAAAGGATTTCTTTTTTGAAAGCTTTATATTCTTTCCAAAGGAGAAGATGAATTCATCTGCTAATTGGGAGTCAGGTCCCGGGTCAGAGTTTAGAAGAGAAGTGGGAAAGCTGGAAATAGCTGTTGTTTCGAATATTACTAGGGTGTTTAGCAGGTGGTAGTTGCTCAACAAACATTTATTGACCGAATAAACTGAACGAACTTATATTGATGTGAAGAGTATGAGAACTCTTTAGTGAAACATAGGAGTTTAGAGCAGTTTGGTAGAGAATCATAACCTGAACTTTTAATGAAATAATTATGTTGTATTTCTTATTTTAGGAAATCGCATTTGGGGAAAAGATCTGAAGGGTGTACAGTTATGTCATGTAGCATGGTCCACAGACAGTAAAGTCTTACTTTTTGGAATGGCAAATGGAGAAATACACATTTTTGATAATCAAGGGAATTTTATAGTAAGTATATATCCATATATTCATTAGTTTTATTAATATATTTTTATATGATTATATTATATGTCATTCATATACATATATACATTTAATTATGATGATTTGTGTAATCAAATTCTTCAATTCAGGTTTAAAGAAATGTTTTTTTTAAATTAAAGAACCTCTGGGTTGCTTCAAGGTCTATGAATGCTTTTAGTTCTAACTTGTGGTGGCCAGAAAGGAAAGATTTCAGTGTACTGAAGCTGAGGGATGAAGAGGAGGGTGATGTGCAGTTTAATCTCTGTGTCTTCTGATACTTGAAGCCAAAGTTTATACAAGAGACCACAGAGATTTTTGTAGCAAGCTACTCAAGTTTGTTTCTAAACAGAATGGAAGACTTAAATAGCAGGGGACAAAAGTCAGGTCCTGGAAAGAGGGCAAGATGATTAGGCTCAGGTGACCTAATCTCAAGACTGACTCTGGCTTTGCGACATTTAGCTGTGATGGATCTGATCCTATGGGCAGTTAGCCAGGGTCAGGACCTTATATAAATCCATGAATTAACGGAAGTGATGAGAGCCAGCTTTCATATGACTCTTTGCTTTTTTCACAACACTCTTATATGCCCCTTGTCATTTGAGTCTCATAAAAATTTCGAGTCTTTTAGGCCTCATTTTGCAAGTGGGGAACATGGAAACTCAGGTGAAGTGATTTGTCTAGGGCTGGAAACCATAAGTGGTGGTGCTTGCATTTGAAACCAGATTTTTAAATCCTGTGTTCTGTGTTTCCTCTACAATCCTCTATTCTTACTGATACCGACTAATTAACCTAACTGACTTTATGTAGATGAAAATGAAGCTGAACTGTTTGGTGAATGTCACCGGCGCCATCAGCATCGCTGGAATTCACTGGTACCACGGCACGGAGGGCTACGTGGAGCCGGATTGCCCCTGCCTTGCCATTTGTTTCGACAACGGGAGATGCCAAATAATGAGGCACGAGAATGACCAAGGTATGTGAATATTTTTAATGTGAAGAATTAAAAAATATTTTAAAATTGTCCTTAAGATTATAAAGTTCTCTAGGCCAAGTGTTTTACCACAATTGGCTTATTTTTTTCTTTTTGACTAGATCCTGTTTTAATTGATACCGACATGTGTGTTGTAAGTATCCAGTGGAACCACACAGGCAGCGTGCTTGCTGTGGCCGGCTCCCAGAAGGCCACCGCAGAGGATAAAGATGTCAACGTCGTGCAGTTTTACACTCCGTTTGGTGAGGTAAATGTAGTCAAGATTTAGTCTTCTTACTTTCCATTGAAATATGCAGTGATTAAGGTAGGGGAAAAAGGAATGGAGAAAAGGGTATAGATTTGTCACATTTTTCTTTTTAAATTTTATTCATTTTAGAGAGGAGACACAGAGTGAGATAGAGAGAGAGAAAGAGAGAAAGGGGGGAGGAGCTGGAAGCATCAACTCCCATATGTGCCTTGACCAGACCAGTGCAGGGTTTTGAACTGGCGACCTCAGTGTTCCCAGGTTGATGCTTTATCCACTGCGCCACCACAGGTCAGGCTTGTCACATTTTTTATAAGGGACATTTTTGGTAAAATATTAGGTGTACATCTTTGAGTGATCCTCATTATAAGTCTTCATAGTTGTATTTTATCATAGAATTTATTTTATAATCTACGTTTAGAAAACCAGATGTTTCCTATAAGAATATCACCATGGAATAATTATTTTGAATCTTTTCTCTGTGATCTGAATATGCATATATTTTTACAGCTAGTTATTGAATTATTTTTGGTATAATTTAGTTGTTTCAGATTAATTTTTTAAATTATTTTAAATTTTTGAATTTTTAATGTGATATATTAAATGTGCATAGATATTAAACATATATATTTGTTTGCTCTTCCCCAAAACTTTTTTTTTTTTTTTTTGATTTTAGAGAAAGAGAGTTAGGCAGGGAGAGAGAGAGGGAGGAGAGAAAATAAGAAGCATCAACTCATAGTTGTGTCACTTTAGTTGTTCATCGATTGCTTCTCATACGTGCCTTGACTGTGGGGCTCAGGCTGAGCCATTGACCCCTTGCTCAAGCCAGCGACTTTGGGAATCATGTCGATGATTCTGTGCTCAAGCCAGCAACCCCACGCTCAAGCCAGAGACTTCGGGGTTTCAAACCAGTGACCTCAGCATTCCAGGTTGGCACTCTTATCTACTGCACCACCACTGGTCAGGCTCCCCCAAACTTCTAACAGTTTTAATCTGTTGTGGAATAATTAATTATTTTAAGAAAATCTGTCTCGATTAATCTTAGGTGATTCTACATGAAAAGATAAACATTATTTTCATAAATGCATATATTATCATTCTCAAAAGTATTATTACTAAATTTAATCTTTAAAGAGAAATTTCTTGAAGCGGTAGTGGAAAATAACAAATAGGAGACTGAGTATATTGTGAATTTTAAAGAATTTAGAAAATGAGAACTTGTTAGTCACTAAGCTTGATAGATTTTTACCTATTTTCTAACTCTGGAATATATTCAATCTATTTTGGATAGCTGTTTTTTTTTTTAAATATGTATATTTTAAATTTATTGATGAGAGATAGAAAGAGAGAGAAACATCGACCTGTTGTTCCATTTATTTATACATTCATTGGTTGATTCTTGTATGTTCCCTGACTGGGATCGAGCCTTCAACCTTGGCGTATTGGAACAATGCTCTAACCAACTGAGCTATCTGGCCAGGGCTTCCTGTTGGTTTTTATGAATTCACCATAGGCTTCAACAATATGCACTTTTGCTCACAAAGCCTTCACCAGTTATTTTAATCTTAACTTTTTAAAATGTATGTTAATAATTTTTATAAGAATAAAAAATGGTGTCAGTTGATGCTATTGAATCAATATCTCCAAGTTACCCAGTAAAATGTGCACTAGAGAGTGGGTGCTATCTATACATTGTCAACTAATAATCTTTATGATAAATGTAAAAGCTAAAGAAAACAAAAGCATAGTTCTCAAGGTTTCTAAATAATTAAAAATCTGATGTTTATTTTGATGCTTCTAGCCTTTTTTTTTAATACAAATTTATTACATACAGTTCTTTTTTTTTTTTTTTTTTACAGAGACAAAGAGTCAGAGAGAGGGATAGACAAGGACAGACAGACAGGAATGGAGAGAGATGAGAAGCATCAATTATCAGTTTTTTGTTGCGACACCTTAGTTGTTCATTGATTGCTTTCTCATATGTGCCTTGGCCGCGGGCCTTCAACAGACCGAGTAACCCCTTGCTCGAGCCAGTGACCTTAGGTCCAAGCTGGTGAACCTTGCTTAAACCAGATGAGCCTGTGCTCAAGCTGGTGACCTCAGGGTCTCGAACCTGGGTCTTCCGCATCCCAGTCTTACACTCTATCCACTGTGCCACCGACTGGTCAGGCTAGCCTTCTTCTTAATTCCCATTCATTTTTTAATTGTTTTTATTAATTTTAATGGGATGACATTGATAAATCAGGGCACATATGTTCAGAGAAAACATCTCCAGGTTATTTCGACATTTGATTATATTGCATACCCATCACCCAAAGTCAAATTGTTTTCTGTCACCTTCTATCTGGTTTTATTTGTGCCCCTCCCCTCCACCTAACCCTTCCCTTTCCTCCCCCCTCAGTAGCCAGCACACTCTTGTCCATGTCTCTGAGTCTCATTTTTATGTCCTATCTATGTATGGAATCATATAGTTCTTAGTTTTTTCTGACTTACTTATTTTACTCAGTATAATGTTATCAAGGTTGTTGTTGTAAATGATCCAATTTCATCATTTCTTATGGCTGAGTAGTATTCCATAGTATATATGTACCAGAGCTTTTTTCTTTTTTAATTTTATTTGTTGATTCTTGGAGAGAAGGAAGGCGGAGAGTGCTTCCTATCTGAGTCTTGACCAGGCAAGCCCAGGGATTCAAACCAGTGACCTTCAGAGTTCCAGATCAAAGCTTTATCCACTGCGCCACCACAGGTCAGGCTGTACCAGAGCTTTCTAATCCACTCGTCCACTGACGGACACTTGGGCTGTTTCCAGAATATCGCTATTGTGAACAATGCTGCCACAAACAGGGGGGCACATTCCTTCTTTTCAAACAGTGCTATGGTATTCTTAGGGTATATTCCTAAAAGTGGGATAGCTGGGTCAAAAGGCAGTTTGATTTTTAATTTTTTGAGGAATCTCCATACTGTTTTCCACAGTGGCTGCACCAGTCTGTATTCCCACCAGCAGTGCAGGAGGGTTCCCTTTTCTCCACATCGTCGACAGCACTTATTCTGTGTTGTTTTGCTGATGAGCACCATTCTGACTGGTGTGAGGTGATATCTCATTGTGGTTTTAATTTGCATTTCTCTAATGATTAGTGATGTTGAATATTTTTTCATATGCCTATTGGCCATCGGTATGTCCTCGTTGGAGAAGTGTTGATTCATTTCTTTTGCCCACTTTTTGATTGGATTATGTTCCTGGTGTTGAGTTTTACAAGTTCTTTATAAATTTTGGTTATTAACCCCTTATCAGACATATTGTCGAATATGTCCTCCCATTGTGTAGTTTCTTTTTTTTTATTCTGTTCTTGTCTTTAGCTGTGCAAAAGCTTTTTAGTTTGATATAGTCCCATTTGTTTATCCTGTCTTTTATTTCACCTGCCCGTGGAGATAAATCAGCAAATATATTGCTGCGAGAGATATTAGAGAGCTTACTGCCTATATTTTTCTCTAGGATGTTTATGGTTTCATGACTTACATTTAAGTCTTTTATCCATTTTGAGTTTGTTTTCGTGAATGGTGTAAGTTGGTGGTTTAGTTTCATTTTTTTGCAGGTAGATGTCCAATTTTCCCAAACCATTTGTTAAAGAGGCTGTTTTTACTCCATTGTATGCTCTTTCCTCCTTTGTCAAATATCAGTTTTCCATAAAGGTGTGGGTTTATTTCTGGGTTCTCTGTTCTATTCCATTGATCAATGTGCCTGTTCTTATGCCAGTACCAGGCTGTCTTGAGTACAATGGCCTTGTAGTATATCTTGATATCCGGAAGAGTCATACCTCCTGCTTTATCTTTTCTTTTTAAGATTGCTGAGGCTATTCGTGTTCTTTTTTGGTTCCATAATTTTTGGAATATGTGTTCTATATCTTTGAAGTATGTCATTGGTATTTTAATTGGTATTGCATTGAATTTATAAATTGCTTTGGGTAATATAGACATTTTAATGATGTTTATTCTTCCTAGCCATGAGCACAGTATATGCTTCCACTTGTTTGTATCTTCCTTGATTTCTTTTATCAATGTTTTATAATTTTCCGAGTACAAGTCCTTAACCTCCTTGGTTAAATTTACTCCTAGATACTTTATTTTTTTGGTTGCAATAATGAAGGGGATTGTTTCCTTAATTTCTCTTGCTGACAGTTCATTGTTGATATATAAAAATGCCTCTGATTTCTGCGTATTAATTTTATATCCTGCCACCTTGCTGAATTCATATATCAGGTCAAGTAGTTTTTTGACTGAAACTTTAGGGTTTTCTATATACAATATCATATCATCTGCAAATAATAACAGTTTTACTTATTTTCCAATTTGGATGCCTTTATTTCTTCTTCTTGTCTAATTGCTATAGCTTCTTCTTGTCTAATTGCTATAGCTTCCAGAACTATGTTGAATAAGAGTGGTGAAAGGGGGCACCCCTGCCTGGTTCCAGATCTTAAGGGGATTGCTTTTAATTTTTGCCCATTTAGTATGATGTTTGCTGTGGGTTTGTCACAGATGGCCTTTATCATGTTAAGGAATGTTCCCTGTATTTCCACGTTACTGAGAGTTTGAACAGTCCTCTTAGTTTAGTTCAAAGTTGGTTTTTCCAGATGATGGTTCTTAAAATTAAGTTATAATCCACTTGGTTCTGGGAGTTGGATGTTGGTACATCCGTCTACTTCATCGCCATCTTGCCGCTCCAATTCCCATTCTTTTTTGGTTATTTTTGTTCATTGCCATCAGTTTATCATTAAATTATTTTATCTGCTTATATTGTTAGTTCAACCTTCTCCAAGTAGAAAAACATGGATAGTAAGGCTTATTTGGTTTAGCTTGTGAAACTATGTGTTTTGCTACACTGAAAAATCGAAATGATTTTTGGTATAGTTATAATTGAAAGTATCTAGCATAGTTCCTCAGGGTATATTAATCAGTTAATATTTTTTGAATGAATGAATATATGGAAGATTTATTTTGGATTTATGTTATTAGGATATGGAAGATAAGGCCCTGGCCAGTTAGCTCTTTCAGTTAGAGCATTGTCCCAAGATGCCAAGGTTGTGGGTTTGATCACTGGTCAGGGCAGATATGGGAAGCAGCCGATGAGTGCACAACTAAGTGGAACAACAAATGAATGCTTCTCTCTCTCTGTTTCTCCCTCTCTCTCTCCTCTTAAACTTCTCTTCCTTTCTCTCTCTCTCTCTCTCTCAAATCAATCAGTCAAAAATAAAAAAGGTAGGGAAGATAACTTGGAAGGAAGTTATGAAAAGATTCAAACTTAAGGAAAATCTCAGCGAAGACTTTGCTTTTGATTATGACGGTTTGGGTCTTCCCGCGCTCAAGCTGCGGTCTCAGCCATGGGAGGGGTAATAGCACGAGCCTTGGAGTTTGGACCCTGTTTCCACAGTGTAGTTTCACTTAGAGAAGTTACTTAACTTGTGAGTCTCAGTTCACTTATTTTTATGAAATAAAGGTAGTACCTTCTGGTGCTTTTGTGAAAGTTAAAGGAGAAACAAGAAAATGCCACCACGTGCTTAGTGGGTGCTTATCAAGGCCAGTTCTCTTTCCTTGCTGCTGATGGCCTCCCCCTTGCTGGTTTGCCCAGCATGACCTTATTCCTCCCCGTGTGGCTGTCACCACCAAGAGTTCGGCTGTGAAGGGCTGCTTGTTCTCTGTTGTCTCACACAGCCAGTGGGATGGACAGAGCGAACCCTCCTGGGCTAAAACGTTTCACCTCCTTGTTTTCCTGGCAAATGAAGTTTAATACATTAATTTTGACTTCAGAGCATATGTGCTTACCAACAAGCGATACCAGTGTAATTTATTAAAATTCTTGGGATTATACTGTCTATCAAATAAGCATAAATTTGAAATGTTTTCTTTTTATGGCCACATTAAAAGAGTCTGTGTGTTCATTTATTCACTCATTAATTTAGCCATAAAGTGTACTATGTTAGAGGAAATTAACTTTTATTTATTTACTTATTTATTTATACATTTTTTTTTTAAATTTTATTTTTTTTAATGAAAACATCTCCAGGTTATCTTAACATTCAATTGTGTTGCATACCCGTCACCAAAAGTCAAATTGTCCTCTGTCACCTTCTATCTGGTTTTCCCTGTGTCCCTCCCCTCCTCCCTATCCCACCCTTCCCTCCCTCCCCCCACCCCATAACCACCACTCTCTTGTCCATGTCTCATAGTCTCACTTTTATGTCCCACTATGTATGAAATCATGCTGTTTTCAGTTTTTCTTTTTTTCTGATTTACTTATTTCACTTCGTATAATGTTATCAAGGACCATCCATTTTGTTATAAATGATGCGATGTCATCATTTCTTATGGCTGAGTAGTATTCCATAGTATATATGTACCATAACTTTTTAATCCACTCGTCTTCTGACGGACACTTGGGCTGGTTCCAGATCTTCGCTATTGTGAACAATGCTGCCAGGAACATGGGGGCGCATTTCTCCTTTTCGAACAGTGCTAAGGTGTTCTTAGGGTATATTCCTATAAGTGGGATAGCTGGGTCAAAAGGCAGTTTGATTTTTAATTTTTTGAGGAATCTCCAAACTGTTTTCCATAGTAGCTGCACCAGTCTGCATTCCCACCAGCAGTGCAGAAGGGTTCCCTTTTCTCCACAACCCTGCCAGCACTTATTCTGTGTTGTTTTGCTGATGAGCACCATTCTGACTGGTATGAGGTGATATCTCATTGTGGTTTTAATTTGCATTTCTCTAATGATTAGTAATGTTGAGCATTTTTTTATATGCCTATTGGCCATCTGTATGTCCTCATTGGAGAAATTTCTATTCATTTATTTTGCCCATTTTTTTGATTGGATTGTTTGTCTTCCTGGTGTTGAGTTTTATAAGTTCTTTATAAATTTTAGTTATTAACCCCTTATCAGAAGTGCTGTCGAATATGTTCTCCCATTGTGTGGTTTGTCTTTTTATTCTGTTCTTATTGTCTTTAGCTGTGCAAAAACTTTTTAGTTTGATATAGTCCCATTTGTTTATCTTGCCTTTTATTTCATTTGCCAATGGAGATAAATCGGCAAATATATTGCTGCTACAGATGTCGGAGAGCTTGCTGCCTATGTTTTCTTCTAAGATGCTTATGGTTTCATGACTTACATTTAAGTCTTTTATCCATTTTGAGTTTGTTTTTGTGAATGGTATAAGTTGATGGTCTAGTTTCATTTTTTTGCAGATAGATGTCCAATTTTCCCAACACCATTTGTTAAAGAGGCTGTCTTTACTCCATTGTATGTTCTTTCCTCCTTTGTCAAATATCAGTTGTCCATAAAGCTGTGGGTTTATTGCTGGATCCTCTGTTCTGTTCCATTGATCTATGTGCCTGTTCTTATGCCAGTACCAGGCTGTCTTGAGTATAATGGCCTTATAGTAAACCTTGATATCTGGAAGAGTGATACCTCCTGCTTTATTTTTTCTTTTTAAGATTGCTGAGGCTATTCGTGATCTTTTTTGATTCCATATAAATTTTTGGAATATGTGTTCTATATCTTTGAAGTATGTCATTGGTATTTTAATTGGTATTGCATTGAATTTGTAAATTGCTTTGGGTAATATAGACATTTTAATGATGTTTATTCTTTCTAGCCATGAGCACGGTATATGCTTCCACTTGTTTGTATCTTCCTTGATTTCTTTTACCAATGTTTTATAATTTTCCGAGTACAAGTCCTTAACCTCCTTGGTTAAATTTACTCCTAGGTACTTTATTTTTTTGGCTGCAATAGTGAAGGGGATTGTTTCCTTAATTTCTTTTGCTGACAGTTCATTGTTTGAATATAGAAATGCCTCTGATTTCTGAGAATTAATTTTATATCCTGCCACCTTGCTGAATTCATTTATACGGTCCAGTAGTTTTATGACTGAGACTTTAGGGTTTTCTATATACAATATCATATCATCTGCAAATAGTGACAGTTTTACTTCTTCTTTTCCAATTTGGATGCCTTTTATTTCTTCTTCTTGTCTGATTGCTGTAGCTAGGACTTCCAGAACTATGTTGAATAAAAGTGGTGAAAGTGGGCAACCCTGCCTGGTTCCTGATCTTAAGGGGATTGCTTTTAATTTTTGTCCATTTAGTATGGTGTTTGCTGTGGGTTTGTCGTAGATGGCCTTTATCATGTTAAGGAATGTTCCTTCTATTCCCACTTTACTGAGAGTTTTGAGCATGAATGGGTGCTGGATTTTATCAAATGCCTTTTCTGCATCTATTGAAATTATCATGTGATTTTTGTCCTTCCTTTTGTTTATGTGATGAATCACATTGATTGATTTGCGAATATTAAACCAGCCTTGCCTCTCCAGAATAAATTCCACTTGATCATGGGAATGATTTTTTTCATATATTGCTGGATCCGGTTGGCTAATATTTTGTTGAGAATTTTAGCGTCTAAATTCATCAGGGATATTGGCCTATAATTTTCTTTCTTTGTGTTGTCTTTGCCCGGTTTTGGGATCAGAATTATGTTCGCCTCATAAAAGGAGTTTGGAAGTCTTCCTTCCTCTTGAATTTTTTGAAATAACTTGAGGAGGATAGGAGTTAGTTCTTTGAATTTTTGATAGAATTCACTTGTGAAGCCATCAGGCCCAGGACTTTTCTTTTTTGGGAGTTTTTTGATAACTGTTTCTATCTCATTTGTTGTAATTGGTCTGTTTAGGTGTTCTGATTCTTCCAGATTGATTTTTGGAAGTTTATATGATTCAAGAAATTTGTTCATTTCACCAAGATTGTCTAATTTTTTGGCATAGAGTTCTTCATAGTATTTTCTTATAATGCTTTGTATTTCTGTTGTGTCAGTTGTTATTTCTCCACTGTCCTTTCTAATTTTATTTATATGAGTCCTCTCTCTTTTTTTCTTGGTGAGTCTAGTTAAAGGTTCATCGATCTTGTTTACATTTTCAAAGAACCAGTTTCTGGTTTCATTGATCCTCTATATTGTTTCCTTCGCCTCTATGTCATTTATTTCTGCTCTGCTCTTTATTATTTTCTTCCTTCTACTTGTCTTGGGTTTTATTTGCTGTTGTTTTTCTAGTTCTTTTAGATGCAGGGTCAGGTTGCTTATTTGACCTTTTTCTAGCTTCTTATGATATGCCTGTAGTGCAATAAACTTCCCTCTCAAAACTGCTTTTGCTGTGTCCCATAAATTTTGAGTTGATGTATGCTCATTATCATTTGTTTCTAGAAACTTTTTTATTTCTTCTTTGATCTCATTGTTAATCCATTCATTATTTAATATCATGCTATTTAGTTTCCAAGTGTTTGAGTATTTTTCAGTTTTTCTTTTGTGGTTAATTTCTATTTTCATAGCATTGTGATCAGAGAAAATGCTTGATATGATTTCAATCTTCTTAAATTTATTGAGACCATTTTTGTGTCCTAACCTGTGGTCTATCCTAGAAAACGTACCATGAGCGCTTGAGAAGAATGTATATTCTACTGCTTTAGGGTGAAAAGTTCTGAAGATATCTATTAAATCAAGTTGATCTAGTGTTTCCTTTAAGTCTGCTGTTTCTTTATTAATTTTCTTTCTTGAGGATCTATCCAGTGTTGTTAGAGGGGTATTGAAATCCCCTACTATGATAGTATTGCTGTTAATCTCGCCCTTTATATCCATCAAAGTCTGCTTTATATATGTCGGGCTCCTAAATTTGGTGCATAGATATTTATAATAGTTATATCTTCCTGTTGAATTGTTCCCTTTATCATTATGTAGTGTCCTTCTTTATCTCTTACTACAGCCTTTGTTTTAAAGTCCATTTTGTCAGATATAAGTACTGCTACCCTGGCTTTTTTTTCATTTCCATTTTCAGGAAACATTTTTTTCCATCCTTTTACCTTCAGTCTATGTGCATCTTTTGTTTTAAGGTGTGTCTCTTGTAGACAGCATATGTATGGGTCCTGTTTCTTTATCCATGCAGCTACCCTATGTCTTTTGATTGGATCATTTAATGCATTTACATTTAAGGTTATTATTGATATGTAGTTGTTTATTGCCATTTTATTCTTTAAAGTTGTGTTCTTCTTTTGCTATATTTTTTTCTCCCTTTAAACTGTTCACAATAGGCCCCTTAGTATCTCTTGCAGAATTGGTTTGGTTTTTATGAATTCCTTGAGGCTTTCTCTTTCTGGGAAGCTCTTTATTTCTCCTTCAATTTTAAACGTTAGCCTTGCTGGATAAAGTAGTCTTGGTTGTAGGTTTTTGTTCTGCATTACTTTGATTATTTCTTGCCATTCCCTTCTGGCCTCAAGTGTTTCTGTTGAGAAGTCCGATGTCATCCTTATGGGGGCTCCTTTGTAGGTGATAGCCTTTTTTTCCCTAGCGGCTTTTAAAATTTTTTCTTTATCCATTAGCTTTGGTATTTTAACTATGATGTGTCTTGGTGTAGATCTTTTGGGGTTTCTCTTTAATGGAGTTCTGTGTGCTTCTTGAACGTGTGGAGTGTTTCCCAGCCTTAATTTAGGGAAGTTTTCTGCTATGATTTGATTGAACAAAGTTTCCATTTTCTGTCCTCTTTCCTCTTCTTCAGGTACCCCTATGATGCGAATGTTGTTTCTCTTCAGGTTGTCACAGAGCTCCCTTAGAGTTTCCTCACATTTTTTGAGTCTCTTTTCCTTTTTCTTCTCTGCTTCTGTGCCTTTGTTTATTGTGTCCTCTAACTCGCTTATTCGATCTTCAGCGTGATTCATCCTGCTTTTAATTCCTTCCATTGTGGTCTTTAGTTCTGATACTGTATTTGTCATTTCTGTCTGATTCTTTTTTATTATTTCAATTTTGTTTTTTATACTTGTTATCTCTTTATTTAGGTGTTCATAATGACTATCCATTGTTGCTCTAATTTCTTTGAACATCCTAACTATCATTATTCTAAATTCTGCATCTGGTAATTTGGTTATATCTGGTTCATTCAGGTCCTTTTCTGGGGATTTCTCTTGATTCATTTGGTTTGCATTCCTCTGCCTACCCATTTTGTCTGTGTATAAGCAAGTTGTGGCCACTGGAGACCAGTAGGTGTTGCCTTTGTGTTCTTTATGTGTGGTCTGTCTTTATGCCCCCTACCCCCTCTGCCGCTGCCTAGGGCGGTTGGGTATGGGCGTTGCCAGAGCCGACCCTCTGTGGCTTTTGCTGTGATTTCTGCCTCTCCTCCGCGGGAGGGGCTGTCACTCAAGCCACAAGCCTCAGGACCAAGTATAGAGGTGAGCACCTTTACTCAGCTGCGGACCAGCCTATTTGTGGACTTCCGCCCAGAACCAGCAGTCGGAGCCTGCTCGCTACAGTTTTGCGGGTTGGGCGGGGCTTTTGACGTGCTCTCAGCTGTAAGCTTTTGCCCGTCCGGAGCTTTAGCCCCGCCCTCGAGGCCAGGGCCCTTCAGCGCAGGGTCGGAAACCAAGGTTTATTGGGGCGGGCGTGTTTTCTGGCTTCCGCTCAGCTGCGGACTTCCGCTCGTCCTGGACTCTACCCCGCCCCCGTGTTCGGAGCCCGCTTGTGCATGTGGGATGGCAAATTGCAGTTTCTCCGGCCGTGCGGGGATATTAGCGTGGGCTCAGCTGCGAGCTTCCACTTGTCTCGGGGTCTACCACGTCCCTGCGCCCACTCGCGCACGCAGAATTGCAAACCTCGGTTTCTCCGGCCGGGCAGGGCTGGTAGCGTGAGCTCAGCCGCAAGCCCCCCGCCCGTCCCTGGTCCTAGCCCGGTCCCCGCGGTCAGGGCCGGCTTGCGCAGAGTCGCAGAGCATATTTCTGCCCGTCCTGGCCTCCCGCTTTGTCCTCGTAAGTGGGATTAAAGGCAGGCCTGCAGCTTCCGGACCGCTTTCGCACGTCCCCTCACACCCTGCTGGGCTAGACCGAGCTCCCACCGGCTTGGCCTCCGCCCACGCCGACAGAACCGCGTTTCAGCGCCCTGCCGCCCACTATGCCCTTCAGCAACCCTCAGCAGAGTAGGATGGGACCTAATACTCCACACTGTAGGCCTGGGAGTTCCCTCACTTGTTTCACAGCTCAAAACTGTTCAAACGCCTCTTCTAGGCTCCGGGACTGCAGGCTGGGGCTTGGTTCCTGCGACCCAGGTCCCTCCCTCTCCGCCAAACTCTCCTCCCGCCACGCGGGTCTCTCCAGGCTGCCGTTTGCTCCGGGGAGCTGGGCAGCCCTCTTCGCGTTTTCACTATTCCTACCAGTCTCAATGTGGCTTCTTCTGTGTTCCTTGGTTGAAGAGTCCACTTAGTTTTGTTCAAAGTTGGTTTATCCAGGTGATGGTTCTTAAAATTGGGTTGTAATCCACTTTGGTTCTGGGAGTTGGAAGTTGGTACGTCCGCCTACTTCGTCGCCATCTTCGAGGCACCCTATTTATACATTAATGATTATTTATTTATATGTTTATTTAATTATTTATTTATTTATTTACTTAATAAATATTTATTGAGTACCAGTTTGCCAATCAGTCTGTGAAAAAATAGGGAAGTAAATGTGGATATGACAGAGTTAGTGCTTTCAAGTAGCGCACTGTCTAAATCTTCCAGAACCAGAGAGGGAGAGAAGAAGGCAGGAAATACACTGAGGTTATATGTAGAAGGACAAGTAGAGATCCTCCGGGATGATAAGGAGCATGGAGAGGAGGTTGGGGTGGTGGGAGTAAAGGAAGCTTTTGGGCAGAGTGGATGCTGTCTAGGCCTTAGGTATAGGGGTATAGTACGTTCCTCATGACTGAGAGTACAGTAATTATGGCTAAATAGTGGGACTTTGAGCCAAAGAGTGTATTTTGTCTCAGAAGGGAAAATGCATTGTACACTATGCTAAAGAATGTGATAATGGGGAGCTATGGATTTTTAAATTTTTAAAAATTTTTTATTTTTTTTAGTGAGGGGAAGGGAGGCAGAGAGATAGACTCCCACATGCATCTGACCAAGATCCACCCAGCATGCCCACTAGGGGGCGATGCTTTGCCCATCTGGGGCTATTGCTCCATTGCTCAGCAACTGAGCTATTTTTTAGCACATGAGGTGGAGGCCATGGTGCCATCCTTAGTGCCTGAGGCCAAGTTGCTTGAACCAATCGAGCCATGGCTGCAGGAGGGGGAGAGAGAGAGAGAGAGGAGAGAAAGAGAAGGGGGAGGGGTGGAAAAGCTGATGGTTGCTTCTCCTGTGTGCCCTGACTGGGAATCAAACCCAGGATATTCACAAGCTGGGCTTACACTCTACCAGTGAAGAAAATTCTTCATTGAGCCACCGACCAGGGCCAGGGAACTATGAATTTAAAAAAATTATTAAACATTTTTAAAAGAAGGATAGGATATGATCAGATTTGTATTTTAGAAATATAATTATGACAATGGAGACCCTGGCTGGTTGGCTCAGTGAATAGAGCGTTAGCCCAGTGTATGGACGTCCCGGGCCTGATTCCCAGTCAGGGTACACAAGATAAGCGACCCTCTCCGCCTTCTCTTTTTCTTCCCTCTGCAGCTAGTGGCTTGATTTGATTAGTTCTAGTGTCAGCTCTGGGCACTGAGGTTGATCCAAGGGTGTCAGTCTCAGGTGATAAAAATAGCTTGGTTGATTTGAGCATCATCCCTAGAGAGGGGTTGCTGGGTGGATCCCAGTCAGGGAGCATGTGGGAGTCTGTCTTACCATCTCCCCTCCTGTTACTTTAATAAAAAAAATTTATGACAGTAGAGACTGAATTTGGGGCTACTAGGTGGGAATGAGGAAAGAGATGGAAGGTAAAAGTTGCATTTAGGTAAAGGGGGACAAATATACGGCTACAGAAAATGCTTTGACTTTGGGTTTGGGCACACACGTAATCAACAGTTCAAATGCTATAGAAATGTTCACCTGAAACCTATGTACTCTTACTGATCAATATCACCCACTAAATTTAATTTCAAAATTAAAGAAATTTCAGTTTGGCTGTTACCATAGTTCATTCAAGAAAGGAGGCAGTTGTAGTGCGGTAGACAGGAATGGAAGCAACAGGACTTGGAGACTGGCTGGTCATGGGGGATGAAAGAGAGGCAAGACTTAAGGACTGAATTGACTATTACAATAGTTCATTGATTCTAAGAAGCACAATTTCTTACAACTCTGAAATTGGGACGCATCTTATCATCACAGTTGTCCTACTTGAGTTAGCAATATGTTTTTTCTTTCCTTAGTTGTACATAAAAATTAAGACACATGTTTAAATCTTGGGCATCTTAGATTTGATAAAATTTGATACTGCATTGTTTGGCTATAGTTTGTAAATTTCTCCTTTCTTTTATATGGTTTTCATGATAAAAATTCAAGGAAGGCCCTGCCTGGTTGGCTGAGTGGTAGAGTGTCAGTCCAGTGTGTGGATGTCGCAGGTTTGATTCCCGGTCAGGGCACACAGAAGAAGTGCCCATCTACTTCTCCACCCCTCCCCCTCTCGGTTCTTGCTCTCTCTCTTTCTTCTCCTGCAGCCATGGCTCAATTGGAATGAGTTGGTGCTAGGTGCTGAGGATGGCTTCATGGCCTCCACCTTAGGAGCTAAGAAGAGCTCAGTTGCTGAGCAACAGAGCAAGGGCCCCAGATGGGCAGAGCATTCATTGCCCCTTAGTGGGCTTTCCAGGTGAATCCTAGTCGGGGTTTATTCAGGAGTCTGTCTCTGCCTCCCTTCTTTTGAGTAAACAAACAAAAAAAATTCAAGGAAAATGTTTTGTAGTGAGTAGAAACCTTTCACAAATTAATTTTCATACCAGTTTTGATCCCTCTGATGTGATTGGTGGCAATTTGTATTTCATTTAATTGTGATCGTTGAGGTTACATATAATTATTTTTTCAGTGTCTAGGCACTTTGAAGGTTTCTGGAAAGCAGATATCTGCACTGTCTTGGGAAGGAGGTGGATTGAAAATTGCACTAGCCGTCGATTGTTTTATATATTTTGCAAATATTCGACCTGATTATAAGGTGAGTATTATTAACAGTTATAAAAAAAAGAAGCTGTTTTTACTAAATAATTTTATTATAGCTCAAAGTATATTTCTTGCCCTATTTATATAGCCTCTTTGTTTTAGAAGCCAGCTAAAAGGAGGCTTTTCAGTGTGAAACTGCTTTTCTAGGATTCTGTAGGTATTGGGTAACATTACTCTAATGGTCAGCATCTCAGCAGGGAACAGATGGTACACTCACAGGAGTCATTGAAGGAGACTGATGGAGGGTTTACTAGTGGGCTCTTGGCAGGGGTAGGAGGACTGGGAAGGGGTGACACAGCAAGCACCCAGAGGCTGGCTAGCAACAGCAAGCAAGGTGAGGAAGTACTGTCCTGGAGCCAGTCAAGAGCTGTGACGGTGCAGGAGGGCCCACCTGCCGGAGCCACTGCCAGCTGGCTGGGCAGAGACAGCTCGGGGGTAAGGACTTCAGCCCTCTACCTACCTGTGCGCATCTTCTACTGGCCAAGCCAGAAGGCAAGGGAATGGAGTTCAGAGAAGTCAGCCTCCAGGACACAGAGTAGGGGAGAGAATGGATCAGAGGGGAAAATTCTGAAGATTCAGATTAAGCTGGTAAACCATTAAAAGTATTTGTTATTAAAAAACTTACACAAATATCATCTTTAAAGGGCAGAGAACCTCAGAGAAATGTCTGAGTCTAGGAATAGTGTCGGGAAAGTGTGGGATAAGCATGGCGCAGTTTACAGTGCCAGGAAGTCAGGGAGTGCCAAAGACACAAAAGGAAGGCTGTGCCAGAGACAAAGAGCTCCCGGTGGCCAAAGGTGAATTAATTTGAGCAACGTTGGATTGTAACCCAAATTATAAAACAAATTGTCCAGGAATACAAACTGACATAAATAAATGGGGGAAACGAAACAGATAGATCTTTCTTGACGAAGTTTTGAATTTACTCAGGCACCGCCCCTTCAGGAGGCGGCGTGCAGTCCCCTTTTCCCCAAGTTGACTGCAGGCTGCATTTAGTGACTGACTTCCAAAGAGTACAGAATGGAGAGAGGCAAAAAGAAAGTAACTTCACAGCAGAGAAACCTGGCAAACACTGCCTTGTCCGGTGATCAAGGTCAGCATCCTCAGTGATGTCACGTGGGTATCACATACCGCCTGATGACATGACAGAAGAGCTCTTCACTTCTCTGGTGGTATTCTTAAAAACTGATACACCTGATCTGAGCATGGGAAGGACATCAGACAAACCCAAATCAAAGGACATTCTACAAAATACCTGATCGGTACTCCTCAACGCTGTCATTAAAAACGAGGACAGACTGAGAACCGTCACGGCCCAGGGAAACTAAAGGAGACATGACAACTAAATATAATATATGCTCAGAAGGATTCTGAAAGAGGAATAGGACATTATGGAAAAGCTGATGAAATCCAAATAAGTATGAGGTTTAGTTAGTAATACTTCATCAGCACTGGTGGCTTAGCTGTCATAAATGTACTGTTGTGATAGAAGATACAAACAATGGGCAATGTGGGAAAGGAGCACAGGGAGCTATGTGCTAGCTCTGTAGCGTTTGTGTAAATCTAATATTGCCTTAAAGTAAAAATGTACACACAACTGTAATAATGTTGATTCTGAATATTGGTTGATTCAAAATGGCACATAAATACGTTGGGAGAGTTAGCAGGAGTGGAAACTCTAAGTGTACAAGTTTGGTAATCAATACATATGGACCATGGATATAAATACCACAACCATTACAACTAGAAGAGTTGTAAATATCTTCCTTGGGAGGAAATTAGGGAGAGGGTTCTGCATTTTGTTTTAAATAAGCCATGTAGAACTATCTGATTATAAACTCTGTGCAAATGTTACTCTGATAAAAACAAATATAAAAAGTGTGGATGTGTGGGGAAAGGCAGAGTGTCCGTCTTTAGATTTGGTTTGGAGACCAAAATCTGAGCTTGTGACAGTAGTCCCTCTCCCTACTGCGCCCCCTTGCAGCCATCACTGACTATTGAGAAATTTTTTTTATTGATTTTAATTTATTGTGCCTACATAGATTCAAGCATCCCACTGAATAATACATCTTCCTTCCCCCACCCTCATGTTCCCCTTGATTCCTCCTTTGCCCCCTGCCCCTAACACCCTCCTTCTTTTCCTTCAGGATTTGCTGTCCTGCTCTCTATAACGCTGTGCTATGTACATATAATTTCACCAATCTCTTTCCCTTCTCTGATCCCATCCTTTCCTCCCCTTTCCCTCTGTTTGCTTTCTCTCTGGTCCCTTTGATCCTGCCTCTGCCTCTATTCTGTTCCTCAGTTCACATTGTTCATTAAATTCCTCATACGAGTGAGGTCATATGATATTTTTCTTTCTTTTCCTGGCTTATTTCTGAAATTCCCACTGCTGGAACTTTAATTTTACAGATGAAAACCTAATTTATTTTTACAGTACATTATTTTGTAACTATCTGAATCACTCTTAGATTTTTGTTATTTTAATGAGAAAAGGGGTTCAGCTGAATATTCATCTTTCTCTCATCCATTTATGAGGACTATATTTTGTCAGAATTGATAAACTATGTATATGCAATATTTCTAGAGTAAAAATATAATAATGTGTTTTCTTTCCCAAGGTTAAATGTTCATTCTCCCTTTTCCTGTCTTTCCTTTCCCTCTTCCCTCCTCCCATTCCCTCTCTTCCATCCTTTTTTTTCCTAGTGGGGTTATTGCTCAAATACCATTGTCTATGCTTATACCAAACCTGATCGTCCAGAGTACTGTGTTATATTTTGGGATATGAAAAATAATGAGAAATACATTAAATATGTGAAAAGTCTCATTTCTATTACTACCTATGGAGATTTCTGCATTTTGGCTACAAAGGCTGAAGAAAATCATCCTCAGGTAGGTGTTTCTTGATATTGTAAAATGTAGATGGGTCAATGACTTGGCAGAATTGGGCTATAGTTATCTACCTTATTAGGCATGGCCTCTATACAGACAGGTGCAGTGAAGTATTGGGTCTATTGGTCATGTCTAGCTAGACCTCTGTTTTGGAAAATGATATGACCCTATCAGTTCTATGTTCCTTGATTTTTTTTTTCAATAGGTTGATCCACTAACTTTATATTGACCAGTTCAGTATTAAAGCTTTTTGTCTCTGAAATATATTCAAAATACCACAAAGCCTTTTCCAAATTAAAATTCCATGAGCAAAAATGAATATCCAGATGTCTAGTATAAATGCTCAAGAAATTATAGTTATATTGCTTTAAAAATCAATGTCTTGTAGCACAAAATAAGTAATGTAAACAATGCCGTTTTAAGAGGTATGATAACAATTTAAATATTTGCAGAAGCATGTAAGTTTTTCAAGAGGACTAACGTTATGTTTTAAATTATTTTATCCCATTAAAAAGTATAGAGTTTTTGGTTTAAAGCAACCATTTGAACCAGCACATTTGACTCTATTTTCTCCTGAAACTCACTAAACGAGGGTATTTTTAAATAAGTCATAAATCCATAGGGACCAGGAAGATAGAGGAAACAGCAACATAGTTCTGGAGGTTAGAGAGGAGGCAGATTGGTGGTAATCACCTTAGCAGACCTAAGGGGGCTAAGTCCTAACTCATTGAGGGAGAAGCCAAAGAAGCAACCAGTTTACATCACATAATCCTGAAGAGATGCAGCACTGATGGTACCCAGTGGGAGAAAGGAACAAACAGAATAACAATTTGGAAGTACCGGAGATTGCGCAGGAAGAAGAAAACTTAAAAAAAGCCATAGAAAGAAGCAAGTTCCTAGATCCCCTTTTCTCTAGTGCCCTCCATCATGTAGTCCTAGGGAGACTGGAGTTTATTCCTCAAGAGGCTAGGAAGACTGTCTGCAGGGAAGAGCACCACATCTAGGCAAGGGTGAAGTGATCTGCTGAAAACAAGGCAATTACATGAAAAGCTGACTACTCAGAGTCCCTCAGGCATGGTTCCCAGAACACTGGCAGCTAAACATACAGCTCCAAGGAAGGGGAGTAGAAGACTCCTTTGAGACTCTGACCCATTCCAGAGAAAAGACCTCTATAGGTACTCACATTGGAAGTCCCCCAGGAAACTCCCTTGCCCAGTCACCTTACTGTGAGGATGAGTTGTGAGGCTCACCCATAAACAAACAGATTCCAAACAGCTTTTTAATGTCACATTCGTAAATATAAGCAGCTAGACAAGTTATCAGACATTTAAGGAAAGCATCTGATTTAACACACAGACACAAAAACACAGGAGAAAAGGATGGGGGGGCAGAGACTGTAAGAAGAACACTTCAAAGGAACCACTCAGGTATCTTCAGAGAATTTAGAGATATCACATACATCCGTAAAGCAAGGGAAGGATGCTATAGGTAAGGGGGCTTTTGAAAATTGCAGATATGATAACAACTATGAAAAATGTGACAGAAGAGTTGGAAGAGAAAATGAAGGAAGACTTATAAAGTGGAGAAAGAGGATCAGGAAATGGAGAAGAGGAGTGAAAATATAAGAAACTTGGAGGATGGCCCTGGAAGTTCAGTATTTGAACAACAATTCTAAAAAGAGTGAACAGGCAAAATGGAGTCAAGTAATTCTGAAAAGAAAAGTCAAGAAAATTTTTCTGAGTTTCTAGATTTTAAGTGTTGAGGTCACTGAATAACAATATTCCCCATCGAGTCATGTTATTGTGATGTTTCATAGCTCTGGGGATAAAAAGATTCTACAAGCTTCTGAGGAAAAACACTTCATAGGGCCAGGTAACCTAGTGGCATTCGACTTGTCAACAGCAGTACTTTGGAGAATTGCTTTCAAAATTCTAAGGAAGAATGATCTCCCATCTTTAATTCTATGTCTTAAGCCTACTATTATTTAAAATGAAGGTAGAATAAAAACATTATAGATATACAGGCTCACCAAAAATTTACGCTTCAAGCTTCCTGATGTTAGAAAGCTACTTCAGGGTCTGGTCTACCAAAAGAAGGAATAAACCAAGAAAGAGGAAGAAGCAGGACAGCCTGCCAACAGCAGTGCAGACTGGTCCCAGCGCACAGTGTGCGGCACACCACGGGTCCGCACATGAGAGCAGGTCACGTGGTTCTGGAAGAAATTCAAGATGAGATTAATAGAACTCTTAACGTGTTTGAACCTTTGAAAGGAGACATGTGTACTGGGAGTTAAATGGGGACTTGAGTTAGTAATAATTAGAGAAAACTAAGCAAAGAAAAAACAAATGTCCAACTATAGGGAAAGCAAAGTGCACTTGAAAGGAAAATAGCTTGTGATATACTTGATGACTCAGTTTTGTGAATAGCATTTATCTAGTCAAAATGATGTACTTACTGGATTTCTTAATTTAAAAAACTTGTTTGATGTATGATAAACTAATTAAACCCTAAGTTCTGATCTAATAAAATTGTAAGCGGATAAATGGAGGAATAGAAGGGTCCCCATGGGATAAGGGCCACACTGAGAGGGGAGAGAGACTACATTCTTGTCTCTGATAGAAGGGAATCAATAAAAAATTCCCCAATTGAAACAAAACAAAACTAGAAATGCCATTCTAAATGTATTTCTTGGATTGTGGAGGTAAATATAAAAGGGATTAAGTTGAAATTAATTACTCTAGGAAGCAAGAAATGGGAAGTTATGAGAGATTTGTGTTTTTAGTAAGAAGTCTCATGGAACTGTTTGAGTCTGTGAGCATGCAATGAGAAGAAAATATAAAATACAAATTATTTGTGGTGTTTTGTGGCAGTGAGTAAACTTATTATAAGTATGGAAGAGTAAATTATAATATTTTAGTAGGACTTTTATCATTTAGATTATATTTATAGAAACAAGTTTTACTTGAGATGCTTGAAAAAGAAAAACAAAGTTTGTATGTTATAGTACATAGAGAATTGATTAACTTGAATCATCCTGATCAGGAGAACTGTTAAGTAAAATAGTATCCTTGGTTAGATGCAGAAAAGGTGACTAACAGTAAAAAAATGAAATAATCACTTTAGCACAATATGATATAAATTATGCATTATGCTTGATGTTTTCCTAATATGAATTGTTGATAATTATCTGTGTGTGTAATTGGATTATGCTATTTCTAAATTAACTGAATTTTTCTGAATTTCTTATGTCATATATATTGCTTCAAAGGAGGAGAGCCAGCTGGAAACATTTGGTGCAACGGTAACAAATTAAATTAGCTCTTATAGCTGATCATCGGATAAAAATTAATATTAAGATTATAGCTGACTAGGAATTCAAAAGTGTAAATAATTAACTGTAGCCAGTGTATTTGTGTTTCCTAAGTGTCTTAAAAACCACAGTGTTCTATTATTGAGAAATCAGCCTTGGTTTAATTTCAGTTCATATTTTTTATATTTAGTGCTGTAGATTATATTAATCTGCTATTCTTTGACTTAACAATTTTGTCCATTATTTCTCAGTGGTACTTGCAAAAGAGATAAGCATGACGTGGAACATAACTTCCTTTATTGTACTTAAACAGGAGTTCTGATGCCTTTTTTTATTTGTTCACAGTTTGTGCTAGTTCTTTGTAATTCTATTGGTACACCCTTGGATCCCAAATACATTGATATTGGTAAGAAAATGTTCATATTTATTTCCTATTTAACCAAGCATTATTTGTAAAATGAATTAAAAAGCCTAATAATGATATTATTAAATTAGAATGGTATTCTCTAATACGAGGATGAGCCTACTTCCTGGTTTGCCAGGTCCAGTGTATGCCTGTTAACCATGGTACAATGATTAATAATGTCCATTTCACTGAATTAACCGGAAGTACCCTGATTAACATACCAGTTATAAGGTTATTTTTATCTAAAATACATAATAATCTCACAACTGCTATACTGCTATCATTTGCTTTAAGCGGGAACTATAATTGTATAGGAATTGGTATGCAAAGTAATGATTAATATGTAAGAAACTGAGGATTGTAGAAAGAATTTTACCCTTCAAGCACTTTTATTATTAATAAACTGCCTGTAAATACCTCTCTTCCATAAAAAACACTTGGCTGCTTGTAAAAATGAGTTTGCCTTTTCCAGAATTTTCCAAAGAAATATGTCTATTATTAGGGACAACTTTAAAAATGCCTGAGTTTTTGTATTCAGATATTTGTTACTTTATTTA
This sequence comes from Rhynchonycteris naso, assembly GCA_037038555.1. Taxonomy (NCBI): domain Eukaryota; kingdom Metazoa; phylum Chordata; class Mammalia; order Chiroptera; family Emballonuridae; genus Rhynchonycteris; species Rhynchonycteris naso. The sequence continues at coordinate 98,858,743 of CM073001.1, forward strand.
TTTATTTATTTATTTATTTTTACAGGGACAGAGAGTGAGTCAGAGAGATAGATAGGGACAGACAGATAGGAAAGGAGAGAGATGAGAAGCATCAATCATCAGTTTTTTGTTGTGACAGCTTAGTTGTTCATTGATTGCTTTCTCATATGTGCCTTGACCATGGGCCTTCAGTAGACTGAGTAACCCCTTGCCTGAGCCAGTGACCTTGGGTCCAAGCTGGTGAGCTTTATGCTCAAGCCAGATGAGCCCGCACTCAAACTGGCAACCTCGGGGTCTTCGCATCCCAGTCCGATGCTCTATCCACTGCGCCACAGCCTGGTTAGGCAGATATTTGTTACTTTAGATGTACCATTCCCTGTATCCAATAGCTATGAAAGTAACCATTAAAAAGTTTCAAATTTTGTCTAAGTATTTTGTTAAAAACCAAATATTTTGTTGCTGTTTTACTATTACTTCCAGAAGTACTTAAACAGAACTCCTATTTAAAAAGATTTTCTTTTAAAGCATATGGTAGTTTATTGGATATGGTATTAGAAAAACTATTAGATTTCAAAACTGAAAACATTGAATTAGGTTCTGAATCTGAGAACTAATCTTTTTTTTTTCCCTTCGGATTTCACATGTAGCCTTTACAGTCAAATGTTAGTGTCTGCCTTCTAAGTGTTTCATTTTGCCGAGCCTTGTGGGTAATACAAGCAAATGTGAGAAATATTTACTGGCCTGAAAGATTTTATACTTTATTTTTAGGGGCTTGGTAACTGACTTGTAGATCTTGAAACTTTTCAACTTCATGTCTTTGTTGTTACTAGGCATTTTTATATGTTTATACACACACACACACATTAGTGTTCCTTGTTAAAGGGCTTAGCTTAAAATTTTTACAGACTTATCACATGAATATCTTATATTTATTAAGAACAAAAGTCTAAGGGGTAAATTCTGTCAGTCTTCAGATTATATGCTTTTTCCTTTAATATCAAATTTTAACATAGAATCATAATGCTGATAGGATTAGCTTCAAAGTAATTTTATCACAGGTATTCTACTTTTAATAAAGCCAGATGTAAATTTTCAACTTCATCAAATGACAAATGCTTGAGGGCATAGTTATTTGTGGTTCTGAGTCTAGAAACTTTTTTTTTGCAGTCTCTGTGGCTGAAATTTTAACAAACAGTTCTTTCGTTGGTTTACTGCCAAAGTAAACTCAGCTAAGACTCAACATTGTTTTCATACTGTAAAATTCCTTTTTAAAGTTTCTATGCCAAATTTTCGTGAGGACTGGAGGTTAAAGCAAAAAAAAAAAAAAAAAGAAAAAGAAAAATATGTAACTGATATTATTACAGAAAGTGTGATTTTTGTTTTGTCCTGATAATTTGTATAAAAAATTAAAAAAAGAACTTAATGGATTATTATAGAAGTTTAGTTTGTGGGATTCTGTTGTACTGTCCAGGTAGGAGGTAGGTACCTTTTTTGATGTTCTTTCTCTGAGTCCTCACAATACCTTAGGTGTGCTTCTATTCAAGGTATTTACTCTGCATTGTGATTGTTGATTTTCTCGTCTATCTTCCCCATACGATTATGTGCTTCTTAAACATCTTCATCTATTCATTTCTGTATCTCCACTGCCTAAGATGTATTTGTTTATTGAATGTTTGAAAATATCCATTTATTTAGTAAGCCTTCAATGAGCATATATTGTTTCAGTACTGTAGTGGGTACAGGGAAGGCTAAGAAATTAATTATGAAATTTCCTGTAGGATTGCTAAATAAATAATTAAAATACCATTAATCCGTTGAACAAGGACAGTTACTGTCCTGCTATCTGCCAGGCATTGTGCTGGGTGCTGGATAAGTGGAGGTCAATGCACGAGGATGGCACGGACTTCCTTTCTACTTAGAGAAGGTTTTATTTAAGCTGAGTATTGAAGGGTATCTCTTCAGGTGACGCTTCGAGAAGAGAAAATAGCTTTGCAAAGGAATGAAGGCATGACAAATGTCTGAAAAGTATCCGGTGCCCGTGCAGCCACTTTGCTGGGAGCAGGCAGGAGTTTCCTAACAGCGGGTGTAGCACATGCAGTGAGTCCTCCATGCAGCCCAGCTGATGAAAATGTTTCAGTGCAGCTTCAGTCTGCCAGCTCTTTAAAGGCTGAGAAATGATTAAGTGGGAAAGCGGCAGAACATTACAGTGTAGACATTTATTTCAGTCCTCAGCATTTAAATGTTACAAACAGGGTTTTACTTATATGCAGATTTGTAGATTTAAAATCATTTTAAATCCTTGCTTGGCTAGTAAGTACTTACTACCTACTAGCGTTGTAAAATTCAGTTAATGAAAGCATAACTACTTTCTTAAAATTTTTTTCCCTAATTATCTTTGTAGATATTTTGAGTTTCTCTTTCCAGATGTTGAATAGCTCAGAAGGACATGGAGTGCTTTTATCCCAGTTGTAATTTCTTTCTAAAATACTTTCTTCCTAAAATATTCTATTAAAATTTGTTCTTCTAACTTTTTCCTAGAGGCTTTGGTCTAGGAAACTAAGAACTGATCTACCTGGATGGAGGGACCTTTTAATAAAGATCCAGTATCATTTATGTAGAAGGTTTAGCTACCCATGTGAATTTGCTGACATCACTGCCACATTGATTCAAAAGAACCTATGTGTCAGATAAATGTTTTTAGTATTTTTTTTTTTAACAGAGACAGAGAGAGAGAGAGTCAGAGAGAGGGATAGATAGGGATAGACAGACAGGAATGGAGAGAGATGAGTAGCATCAATCATCAGTTTTTCGTTGCGACATGTTAGTTCATTGATTGCTTTCTCATATGTGCCTTGACTGCGGGCCTTCAGCAGACCGAGTAACCCCTTGCTCGAGCCAGCGACCTTGGGTCCAAGCTGGTGAGCTTTTGCTCAAACCAGATGAACCCGTGCTCAAGCTGGCGACCTCGAGGTCTCGAAACTAGGTCCTTATGCATCCCAGTCCAACGCTCTATCCACTGCGCCACTGCCTGGTCAGGCATGTCTTTAGTATTGACTAGTGGATCTGTATATAGTTTTATTATAAAAAAACCTATGTAGGTTATACAAATAAAAACAGTAATAGCAACCACACTGGACACTTATCAGCCCTTTATGAGAGGTGGTGTGCCATAGTAAAGAGCGTGGATATAACCCAGCTTCTACTGCTTTCCAGCTGTGCAACTTCAGGAGGTTATTTAACCATTCCACCCTTAAGTTTCTTCATTTGCTAAGTGGGAATAATAATAATGTCTACCTGACAGGATGTTTGTAAGTTAATATATGTACTATATTAATTATATATTAATATACTCATGTTATACATGATATTATAATTAATATATTAAAATATATACCTGACATAATTTTGAAAAATTCAATAAATACTGGTTTTTAAAATATTATTAAGTATTTATTTTATGCCAGGCACTGTACTATGCTTTATATTTAAATTTCTTTTAATCTGTAAAGCAGCTCTGTAAGATTGGTATAATTATTACTTTCAGTTTACAGTCAGTAAACTAAGGTTCAGAGGTAATAAGTCATTTATCTAAGGCCACAGAGTTAGCAAATGCCTGTGATTTAAATCCAAGAAACCTTACTTTACTGTGAAACCACTAGTATTTTAATTTTGAATTAATTAGGCTAATGATAAACTCTTGTGGTTATTTAGGATGTATCAAAATAAAGGGACATGATTGTAATTGTAGGTAAACATTGGTTAGAAAAATACTTTCATATGCTAGGAAAAAGTGGTATTTTACTAGAAAGCAGTTACACTTTATGAATTTCTCATCACATTAAGGGCATAATAGTTACCAGCATCAGAGTCTCCAGGGTAGCGTTTACTGGGAAGTGGGCAGAGTTCCTGTGATTTAGTGGAGACCGCTTGGGGAGAGCCTGAACCTGGCTGCCTTCCATGCAGGGTTCCTGCAGGCTGTCTGGTTCCCCAGGACTGCCCTTCACCCAGTTGTCCCGCACGAAGGCTTCTGTCCCCCTCTAGGGTTGGGTAAGAGTACACATTTTTAATACAAAAATCTTGACAAGTGGAAGGAAAAATTTTTCAAAAATATGATTCACTATTCTGAGTTATTTAGCCCATAAACATTCTTGAATTTGAATCCCCAGTCTGTTAATCTATTCAATTAATATCATACTGTCAATCTAGTTTCTAATTCTTCGTTCAGTTTCTAGGTTTCTTACTGCCTTAAATTTCTTTTATTTGGCCTGAGGCAAGAACTCCGTAAATGGTAACTGCAATTAACATCATTTGTTTATTCTGGCTTTATAAATGGTGACTTTTCGTAATAGTTTTAAGTAGTGGAGTAATTTTTTTTTAACATTTTAATTGTGAATTTAGAAATTAGGTACTAAAATGATTTTTTTTTTTAAAGGGAGAGGGAGAGAGTCAGAGAGAGGGATAGATAAGGATAGACAGACAGGAACAGAGAGAGATGAGAAGCATCAATTATCAGTTTTTCGTTGCGACACCTTAGTTGTTCATTGATTGCTTTCTCACATGTGCCTTGACCACAGGCCTTCAGCAGACCAAGTAACCCCTTGCTCGAGCCAGCGACCTTGGGTCCAAACTTGCGAGCTTTTACTCAAGTCAGATGGGCCCGCACTCAAACTGGCGATCTCGAGGTCTCGAACCTGGGTCCTCTGCATCCCAGTCCGATGCTCTATCCACTGCGCCACCGCCTGGTCAGGCTAAAATGATCTTTTATGAAGGAGTTTTTTTGTGTGGATTTATGTTTAATTTTATGTTGTTTATTTTCTTTGTGACCTAGGACAAGTTATTTTACATTTTTAATTCTTCATTTCTTTGTATGTAGGATGGATATGATGAGACTATCTGTTTCATTAACGGGTACACAGTAAGAGCTTAATTAAATGTTCTTTAAGAAGCAGAACATATGAAAATAATTATATGTTTAGGAGAATATATTCCTAAATTAGGAAGGAACTTTGGAGAATTTTCTTTTCTAAATTAGTGAGGAAATATAAGACATGAGATCGGAAGGAAGGACAAAATGCCTTAACCAAGCAATAACACTGGGGAACAATTCTTTTTTATTTTCTGTTGCATGAGATTTTAGAACTTTTTCTATATATTTCTGCATTGCTGATTCCAAATATGAAATTCATTTTTTGGTGCATGCTCTAGTTTTTATGCAATTTTAATTTCTTTTTGTTACAGTTAATGGAATGCATTGGTTTTTAAATTGGAGTTAAAGGGCAATGACTCTTGGATTGAACATAACCACAAGGCAATTAACGTTTTACAAACATCACTTTTACATAATTGTAGTTGTTTTTAAATGTAAACAATTATTATCTCATAAAAACACCCTCATACTTTGTTTTAAGATGCAATCATGGCTTCTTCTTCGAGTAGGCTTAAATGTAAGAATAGTCCTTACACCTGTTATATATGTGGCTGTTACACATTTCAACGTCAAAGGCGCAATATTTCATTATTTGTGACACGTGCAGATATTGCCTATTTTCAGGTTCCCCTTGGTGATCAAGACAAGAATTGGGCTCCTCATATTGTGTGTCATAGTTGTGTGGAAATGCTTCGTGACTGGACAAAAGGAAAAAGCAAAGGAATGCCTTTTGGTATTTCCATGGTTTGGCGTGAACCTAAGGACCACAGCAGTGACTATTATTTCTGTCTGATCCACAAAGGGCATTGGCAGAAAAAAACAGCATATGATCGCATATCCTAATATTCCTTCAGCGATATGACCTATCCCACACTCTGAGACACTCCTGGTTCCAGTTTTCAATGGTTTTCTTTCTTCTAAGGACGAAGAAAGTGAACATGGTGATCAAGTGTATTTTGATAAGATGCATGAGGAAATGCTTATAGAATCTGAAGGGTCTTCTTTAGATGCCAAGTAGTCATTAACCCCTCAGCAGTTTAGCCAATCCGAATTGAATGACTTAGTAAGAGTTTTGGGACTATCAAAGAAAGCAGCTGAGTTATTAGCCTCCAAGTTTCAAGAAAAGAATGTACTTCACCAGTCAGCTAACCTAGCCCATTTCAGGAAGCGTGAACAAATTTTTGTGAACTTTTTTCCACAGACATACACTTTGTTTACTGTCATGAGATCAGTAGTCTTCACAGCCAGCTAGGTGTGACCACTACAGTCCAACAGAATGGCGTCTATTTCTTGACAGCTCTAAACGGAGTCTGACATGTGTTCTCCTACACAACGGTAATGTTTATGCAGTGGTTCCAATTGGTTATTCAACTCATCTGCGAGAAGATTATAATGACATAAATATTGTCCTCAACTTTCTGAAGTATGAGGAGTATAACTGGATCATTTGTGTGGATGTTCAAATGGTAAATTTCCTACTAGGACAACAGAGAGGTTTCATGAAGTATCCTTGTTTTCTATGTTTGTTGGATAGCCAAGCTCGGGATAAACCCTGGACACAGAAGGAATGGCCAAAACATGAAGCTCTGGAAGGAGGGATGCAAAATATTGTAAATGAACCTGTAGTTCATCGAGACAGGATCATTTTCCCCCACTTCACATCAACCCTGGCTTAATGAAGCAGTTTGTTCAGGCTTTGAATAGAGAAAGTGAATGATTTCAACATATTATTTCTGCTTTTCCTGCCTTGTCTTTCAAGAAGATAAAAGCAGGTGTATTCGATGGACCTCAAATTCGAACCCTCATACGTGACGAAGAATTTGCCAGGAGGATGAATAAGGAGGAGAAAGCAGCATGGCAGTCTTTTATGGCAGTTACAAAGAACATCCTTGGCAACAAAAAAGTAGAAAACTATGAACTTCTGGTTCAAAGGATGCTGTTGGCTTTTCGCGACATTGGATGGAACATAAACGTTAACTTGATAAGTTAACCTGAACAGTCAACTTGATAAGTTTTCTGAAAATCTTGGAGCTGTTAGTGATGAGCAGACTACTGCTGGAGCATCAGACGAGATTGTCTTCAACAAGTACACAAACACAAGAGCTTCAAACGCAAATTTTTGCACAAATTTTATGATTAAAATAAGTGTTTTAATATGTTCTATTTTGAAATTGTAGACAAATTCTGATGCAATCATGTTTTTTAGTGTATTAGTGTATTTACTGCATTATATAAATTATTATATTTTCACAAAGATGATACCCAAGGAGACATTCTACTTCATTATTTTAAACTAAATGTTGAAAATTTTACAATAAGATGAAAACCCAAAGTCTTGAATTGCAAAATCACTTTAGCTTACAGAGAAAAACTAATTTTATATTTGAGATCAGCACACTTGAATTAGGTAAGAACAAGTGTATTTGTGGATGCAAGAAAATTTTTTTCCTAGTGTAATGGTAGTGGGGATGCGAGGAAGGAATGGATTTTATTTATCCATTCATCAGTTAATGGACAGTTGGGTGGTTTTTTACTTTTTGGCTATTATGAATAATGCTGTTATGAACATTTGTGTGGACACGATGTCATTTTTTAGGTTATACCTCAGAGTGGAATTGCTGGGGTAGATGGTGATTCTGTGTTTACATTTTAAAGAACTGCTAAGCTGTTTTTCAAAGTGCATGCTCCACTCTACATTCCTACTATTTCTCCATATCTTTGCCTATATTCAGGTCTTGTCTCATGCTTGAATCTGGCAGGAATAGTGGGTGTGAAGTGGTGTCTCATTGTGGCATTTACCTGATGGCTAGTGCTACTGAGCACCTTTCCATCTGCTTACTGGTCATTTATATATCTTCACTGGAGAAATTTCTTTTCAGATCCTTAGCCCATTTTTCAACTGGGCTATATGTCTCTGAGTCATAAGAGTTCTTTACATATGTATTCTCTCTCTTGTGGGTTGTTTATGCAGTTTTTTTTGGTGTCCTTTGAAGCACAAATGGTTTTAATTTTGATGATTTCCAATTTATCTATTTTTCTTTTGTTGCTTGTGCTTTCAGTGTCATGCTTAAGAAACCATTGCCTAACTCAAATCACAGAGATTTACTTTTATGTTTTTTTCTAAGGACTCTATAGTTAGGTCTTTCATCCATTCTGAGTTAATATTTTTGTATGGTTTTACAAGCGTTTGACTCTTGCTCTATTTCCCAGACTGTGTGTGGGGAATACTGTCTGTGAAATGAGAGGTCGAACCCCGTGACCACTGAAGTCCTTTGCAGCACACTCTGTGAGTCTGTGTAACTGTAACGTAACTGTCTCAATGTTCTTTTTTTAATAGTACCACTATTTGTTGCAATGACCAAAACCCACGTGATAGCAGCTTCAAAAGAAGCATTTTATATCTGGCAATATCGTGTGGCAAAGAAGCTCATAGCATTGGAAATTAATCAGATGACGCGGTCTCGAAAAGAAGGGAGAGAAAGGTATATCTTTTGATTCATATTTTTAGGGGCTCAATCATATCACATTTATTTTATTTTACTTTTCTTTATTTTTTTCAAAACCCATAGAAAACTTTTAGAAGAGTTTATTTGAGCCAGACTGACACCATATGCCTGGGAACAACGTTTCAAATGCTCCCTCAACCATATCCTATTTCCAGCAGACACAGTTATAAATTGTGATGCGCGAGAACTGTAAATGGTTTTGATTAATAGAAATAATGTTTTCTAGTTGTTTGAGTATCTTTCAAGTGGGTCTGTTTAAATTGATCAAAATAAAAGAGAGGGAAGCATGGTGTAATAAACAAAACCCCTTAGAGATAAAGATTGGAAATCTGTGTTTCATGTTTTTATAAGGAAATGGCTATTCTTTCTTGTTTGTTCTCACCAGATTAGAGTGGTCATGCTCTACTGACGTGGTTATTCAGCGGAGGTCTTTGTGTTAGTGGCACAGGTCTTCCCGGACCAGGAGGGGGGTGCTTCTAGTATTATTCATCATAGGAGAGGCAGGTCCTTGATACAGATATGGAGGAGGTCTTAGGTAGGGTGCACTGGCCACTACACTTCTCTCTTTTACCCTGGATTACAGGGAACTATTTTTGGCCCTGGGGATAAGAGGGCTCTACTGCATAGTCAGGAGCCAGGATTCTCTATAGTAAGTCTCAAGGTACAGGTGCATTTATTGTGTTTTGGAAGTTCTCTTTTAGTGATAGTCTATGTGTTATTCGTCATTATCCTAAGCTGTTAGGTAAAGCATTTGGTTAAACGTTTTAACTTTATGCTTGTTAACGAGGGCATATGCCTGTGCTGGTGGGTTGAGCAGTGGGCAGTCATGTCTGGAATCTCAGCCTGCTTTTTTGAATCCTCTTCTCCCTTCCTATTAAGACTCACTCTTGCACTAAGATAGAGGATATGTCCCCAGTAAAAGTATTTTGGTTTTGTGACTTCACATGGAAGCAGAAAATAACAGGTAAAAAATACTATATCTTGTTACTTCTGAAAGACTCAGTGGGAAGAACCTTTGGCCCCTTTAAGGGCAGTATGTGGCTGTGGCAGAAGTGAGGGAGGCCTGCAGTCTGGGGGAAGGCAGCCCTTAGGACAAAGCTGGGCAGAAAGGTCTAGCCCAGAGGTCCCCAAACTAAGGCCTGTGGGCCAAATTGCGGCCACCTGAGGCCATTTATCCGGCCCTTGCCGCACTTCTGGAAGGGGCACCTCTTTCATTGGTGGTCAGTGTATGGAGAACTGTATGTGGCAGCCCTCCAACGGTCTGAGGGACAGTGAACTGGCCCCCTGTGTAAAAAGTTTGGGGACCCCTGGTCTAGCCTCTCCATAGAGTGGAGTGAGTGTCCTCTGTAGCCAGGTAAAGAGATTCTGGCTTTAAATACCTTTATTTTTGGTATTTCCAGCTGGAATATATTTCTACTTTTAATGACTTTGGGCTAATTCTCTCTAGACCTTACTTTTCACATCTGAAAGGTATAATTGATAATGGTGACAGCAGTTAACACTGATTACTTCCTGTGTGCTAGCCGCTATGGAGAATCGGTATTCATATCAGTCAATATTCCTGTTATTCCCATTTCACAGAGAGGTAACTGAGATGAACAAGCTTAAATTATTTGCCAAAGGTCACGAGCTGATAAGTAGAGACGGGACATACCGGCAGTTTATCTGGCCCAAAACCACTTTGCTCAGATTGCCCTTTCTTGTTGTGCTTACTTGTTTTAAGAAAGGGAGGTGGTCAGATTTCTTAGCATATCTATTTTTACTTTTGACTTTTATTTGTGATAAATGAGTAGAAATAGTAACTGTGTATACTTAATAGAAATGTATTAAAATGCAGAAACATGGCACTTCTAAATTGGTCCACCTTTCTGTATTTAATATAGTTTTATTGAACTTAATATTTGAGCTCCTTGTTACATTGATGAAAGGACAATTATGATTTCAAGTTAACAATGATAAAATTTCATGATACATTATTTTAAAGATGGAAAATGGCTTGATTTTCCTGTGATTATATTACAGCTACAGTTTCTTGAACGCTTTTTATATATCAGGCTGTGTATGCATATGCTTTATAAAAACCATTTCATTATGCCTCTCAAAAACCCTCCTAGGGGCAACTGTCATTCTTATTTTACAGGTGGAGAAGTTGAGGCTTAGAGAAGTCATCAAGCTCTTTTCCCAGGTCCTCATAGCTACTTTATGATGTCTCTACTCTATTCACCTCCATTCATTTTAATATTTTTTCAGCAGACATTATAGAGCACCCGTCAGCGTGCTGCACCCTGGAGATGTAGTCTTTGTCTCCAGGAAGCTCACCCCCTGGTGGGAGAGACATACTAGCAGGGATACTGCAGTGTAAATGTCACAACAAAACTAAATGTCCAGCCTGACCTGTGGTGGCGCAGTGGATAAAGCGTCGACCTGGGAACACTGAGGTTGCCAGTTCAAAACCCTGCACTGGTTCGGTCAAGGCACATATGGGAGTTGATGCTTCCAGCTCCTCCCCCCTTTCTCTCTCTCTCTCTCTCTCTCTCTCTCTCTCTCTCTCTCTCTCTCATTCTGTGTCTTCTCTCTTAAAAAAATGAATAAAATAAAAGTAAAATAAATTTAAAAACTAAATGTCCAAAGTGGTGCATCTTCGTAACACAGTAAGCACAGGCAAGAAGTCTTTAGTTCAGAACAAAAGTTCCATTAATTAGAGCTTTGCAAATACATTTAAGCTTTATTTTTATTTAGCACGTTGCTAGAAGGGAAGTTACAGAGAAACAACAGAGGAACTCAGTATATTAGAAGTTACTTCTGAGTAATGTAAAATATCTCTTGGGCTTAATGAAATTCATTGGAAAGATGGGCTTTACTGTGTAAATATACTTTAGGGACAGCTTTCAGGAACATCTCACTTGTATAATTAGTAAACAGCTGGTAGATAGTTTCTACCTCTATAAGATTGAGCTTTGTCAAGAACTCTTTAAAATAACAAGGACATTTATATTAAATAACAATATTCATTGGTGTCATCCAACCCTTTCACTATTTTAGAGATGATGGAATAGTATAACCTTTATGCTATCTGAAATTCTTATTTTTTCCCCAGAATTTATCATGTTGATTATACTCCTTCTGGATCAGTGGACGGGATGCTTGATTATAGTAAAGTCATTCAAGTAGGTGATTTTATTACTGTCTTCAAATCTGTAGATTTGTAAATACTGTAATTTTATTTTGAGACATGAAAAAGAATTTGTTTTCACTGATAGCATATTATTCTAGTAATTTCTTAAAATTTTCTATTCGGAAAACCTTTTTCTAGATCTGCTATTTTTTCCTTCTTTTGATTTTTAAAAACATTTTATTTTAAAATAGTGTTGGCTCACAGGAAGCTGCAAAAATAACACATGAAATCTCTTCACCCAGCTTCCTTCGATGGTGACATTTTATATAACTGTGTATAATATCAGAATCAAGAAATTGGCACTGGTAATATTACTGTTCAAACTCTGACCCGATTCCTCATTGTTTGCACTAGTTTTCACATGTATGTGCGTGCGCATAGTTTTATGTGATTTTATCATCATGAAGGAATGTGCCATGTAATCTTTCTTCATTTTCACGTCCACCCTCCGCTCTATCCTTGTTCCCTGGCAACCCTCTAGAGTTTTGATACACTGAAAATGTTTTATGAATGGACTCATGCAGCATGTGACCTTTGGGGATGGGCTTCTTTTCACTAAGCATACGCTGCAGTGAGCCATCCAGGTTGTGGCACTGCCTGGCTATCTCTCCATTCCCCACTTTGGCATGGTTGGTCCTTCTCCCACCTGTTCATCTATCGTGAGTAAGCTCAGGTTTTATCGTCCTTGCCCATTTCAATAAGAGTTAGATGCTCCTTTCTCTGTGCTCTCCTGTGTGGGCCTCTTTTTTTTTTTAATCATCTGTCCTGTAGTTAGGTGTTTGCTTCACTCTTTGCCAGTAGACTTTTAACTAATCCCTGAGGGTAAAGATTTCATCAAAGTATCTCCAGTGCTTAGTTCAGTGTCTGGCTTAGTTCAGTGTCTGGCACATAGTAGGTACTCACTTAGTAAAAAATTTGTTGGTAAGTATATTGTTGAACTGTATACTACCCTATATCAGATTAGTCATTCAATAAATATTTGTTAAATAATAATAATTGATTTATTTTAGGGCACAAGAGATCCAATTTGTGCCATAACTGCATCTGATAAGACATTGATTGTGGTAAGTTGTGAAAAAAATTATTTTATGACTAATAATTGTTTGAATTGTAAACATAGAGTAAAGCAATATGTTTTGGATTTGTGTATCATCTTTTGGGGCACTTTGTGTTTTACTGAGTCCAACATAAGAAATAAGAAAATCTTAAAGATTGCCTCACCAATTGTTTGTCTTTTGCAAAAATAGCTGTTTATAAAAACAGTGGAATGGGGGAAAATTGGGGAGAGTTTGACATTGGGTTGAATGAAATGGTTGGCAGAAGTGAGGTGGGCTGGATGGCATTAGTAGGTCTTAAAATGTTTCCTCCTTATGTGGCCTGCTATTTTGTGTTGGAGAAAGTGCTTTGGATCACCTGCTTTTATAAGACTTAGGATGAAAAGGTGATGTGTTTGCTAGCCAGTAAAATAAAGAAGTACATTGCAAATTTTTGCTGAGTTTTTTCCAATGACATCAGTGTATAGTGTCTTTTCTTGAGTTCTGACATTTGAAAATATTAATTTTTGAGATAAATGTTTACTTTCATATAGTAATGCTGGGAGAGTCATTGAATTTGTTCTTTTTCTATTTATTAAAAATTTTATCTAAAAAATTACATTTAAAGAGGTGGTCACTGCTTTCTGATTGTCTTCCTTTTCTGCAAACTTGTATCAGATAGATGGCTTGTGGCTCATATTAGATAGACTCGTATGAAATAGACTTTCAGTAACAACTGTTTCATATGGTGACCTTATATTGATCTTTCATCCATATGAAATTTAACTCAATAAATGCTTTATATTTTAGCTTTTAATGTATCCCCTATATTACTCTGCACAATAACTATAAATAACTCTAGATATTTCTCCTTTGTGATATAAGAATGTGTGTATTACTGAAGGACTAGGTTTTTGACTTCTTTTTTGAATGCTACATGAAAATATTGGTTCACCTTCTACCACGTTTAGATGGTTTTAATTAAGAGATAAATGTGTACTCAGTAACCTGATTTGGTATCACAAGGGAATTTGTGATGACAGCCTCACTTTGATTTTGAAACAAAGGTATGAGCATATACAGAGACCTGTAATTGTAATTTAATATTATTATGGGAAATTTGCTTTAGTAATCAAAAGTAATTTCCACAGGGTCGTGAATCTGGCACCATTCAGAGATACAGTCTCCCTAATGTTGGTTTGATTCAGAAATATTCCCTCCCTTGTCGAGCCAGCCAGTTATCACTGAACTGCAACTCTAGGTGAGTGAACCCTCTCTCCTCAGGCAGGTGTCTGGCTCAGATGCTATCAGCTGGGGTTGTAGGGTTTCTGTGATAAATGCAAAGTGTGTGTTATTTAAATTGATTACAGGTAAGTGTGGTTTTACTATGCTGTGTTTGTATTTAAATGTGTTTTTTTGTACTGTATTTGGTTTAGATGTATTTATCTAATGGGAAAAATATAGAAACTTGACCTTATTCCCAGGTTCTGATGAGCTGATTTTGAGGTAGAATGGTTATAGATAATTTATTCATGCTTGCTGGTAGTAATTTTACAGTTTTTTTCCTTCTTCGATTTCATGATTTGCAGTCGTCTGGCTATCATAGACAACTCAGGAGTTCTCACTTTCTTTGACCTGGATGCTCGGGTAACAGACAGCACGGGACAGCAAGTCATTGGCAAGTTGTTAAAACTGGAGCGAAAAGATGTATGGGATATGAAGTGGGCCACGGATAATCCGGACTTGTTTGCAGTGATGGAGAAAACAAGGATGTACGTTTTCAGAAACTTGGATCCTGAGGTAAAAACAAGACATGAGCATTACCGATAAGTAAATAATGAGGCAAATATCAAGATGTGGGTATTTCCCGTTTGTTTCTTCAAGTGGTTTATTGGTGTTGGCTGCATAAATTTATGAAAGTAAACAGAAACTTTTCAGGAGAGTTTTAAAATATTTGGTTTGAAAATAATACTCATCCTTTAAATATTTTCTACTTTCTCTGAAAGGCACTTTGTAAGCATTTTATCTGTTCTTTTTAAAAGATGGAACCATGATCATTAATATATAGAGTTTATATTTTCCTGTCAAAGTAAAAAAAAAGAAAAGAAAAGATTCAAAATATCATAATTGCTTAAAACAACCTAACCAAAAAAATGTGGCTCTGAAACTGCTTTGTTCTCTCATTCCCTTTGCCTATGTATCTGCCTCATTCTGTGGTTATCTTGTCCCATTGTTGCCCATTGGCTGTCATCCTCAAAGGCATGTTCTTTCTCACCCAATAATCTTATGAGTTTGCAGATGTAGACTGTGATTGATGTACTCTCTCTGGGGTACCAGGAAACCCCTCTTTCACTAACTTTAAAGTTATATTTTGACTTTCTACTTGTGGCTGACAGCAGCTGATTTTTAGGCCCTGAATTTTCCTGTCACTTTAGTCTGCTCTGGATCAGCTGTAACTGCTGTGTTTAGGAAATTCAAGATAATTTGAGTGGTAGCTATTATTAAGAAGATTAATCTTTTAAACATTTAATGGAGGTTCAATTTGGAATTTCTGTACTCCACTAATGTAAATAATAAGAGATGAGCTAATAAATGCTTTATGTCATTAATTGATATTGGTTTGGACCTATAATTTTCTACCTGGAAGGAAATTGCATGCCTGGGCCTCTGAGTTGCTGATGATCCTCTGTAGTACTTTTTTTAAAGTTATTTAATTTTTTTAAAATTTATTGATTAGAGAGAGAGATAAATAAATAGAGAGAGAGAGAGAGAGAGAGAGAGATGGGAGCATAGATCTGTTTCTGTATGTGCCCTGACTGGGGATTGAACCAGCAATCTCTGCTTCGGGACTATACTTTAACCAACTGAACTATCTGGTCAGCCAAGGCTTCTGTAGTAATTTATTTAAATGGTAAACTATTTGCCTCTTTAATATAAGTTTTTTTAAAGCTGTTAAGAGTCTGAAGGATCTTTGTAATTTTTAGACCCCAAATAATGGTTCAAAGGAAAGGCATTCATTTGACCTGTAAGCATGGCTTCTTTCAAGTCAAGGGTCCAAGGGAATTCGACCCTTCCCACAAAAAAATTGTTGAAATTGGACAGGATAACCAGATGGAAGTAGAATGCCTTTGAATGCTAGGGTCCTTTTCTCCATCCTTGAAAATGACTAGTAATTACTACTTGGAAGTTCAGAGATCATACGTCTGGAAGAGTAAGAGTACTGGGCCTGGCTGTTCAGAATGTGTGGGGCACAGTTGGGTATTCCGGCACCCACTGAAATTGTTGCCACATAAAGCCTTTTTCTTTTTAAACTTGAGTTTGTTGTCTGGCTTGGCAAGTACTTCAAGTTCTATTAGATTTACAGCTAGATGAGTTTTTTATAACCTTACCTCTGGCTGGATTTCCTCACAAACCATACTGGACTGTTCTTTTCATTCATGAGGACGCTGGCTGGCGGTGGGCCCTATGCGGTTACTGACTGCTGTTCATTCCTCTGGCTGCCTTACTGACTGATCATTAAGAACATGCTGTTCAAAACAGAATGCAGGAGTTCCTTCCTTCAGGGCACAGTATTCTGTGTTATTATTTAGGAGAGAAGCTATTGTTTGATGGTTAATATTGACTTATTTTTTATCCATTTGAGTGTTAGCATGAATTCTCAATTTGTGCTTTTAAGTTGAAAACTGTTCTTCAGATTATTTGTGAGAAAGGGTGCCATTTGTGTGCAGGGTCCTAATTCACTGGTAAGGCACATTTTCTTTGAGAATTAGGAAATGGGATTCAATATTGGTATTTCCTGTTTGATCATTCTCGTACCTCTGGGCGCTGTCCTGCTGCTGGCTAGCCCTTCCTTCCTTTCCTTGCTCCTCTCATTGGCATTCTGGTTTCACACTCATGTTTGTGTCAGAGTGCATAGTTTTACCCATCAGGCAACCGTGTTTGTACATTTGCCTCTTTTCCAAACAAGAGGTTTCCAAACTTTTAAATACATGCCTTTTTGCTGAGTACATTACCTTTTCTGTAATGCAACCTTTTTTTGGGGGGGGGGAAATAAAAGGATTTTGTAAAATTTTCTCGTATAATCTGACTATTTTAATGATCTCGACTTTCTAAAAGAAAATAAATATTTTAAAACCCCATTAACACATGTAATGTGCATACAGGAACCTCATTCTTAAGCCTAGACATACTAAACTCAAACTAAGTATGATTTCTTATTTTCATCTTTTGGTATCTTCCTATAAAATGTTTGTAGTTTTGATCATAGGTGAAGGACTAACTTTCAGAGTTATAAATTTGATATGTAATTTCATTTGGATTTTCTTACTTTCTGTTTCATTTTGATATACATATAAACACATCTTTTTAAAAATTGCATTCTAGTATTATTTCCATTACCTTATCCCAGTGGTTCTTAACCTGGGTTCTGTCGAACACTAGGGGTTCAATGAGTCGGTCTCAGGGGTTTGGAGAAGCCTCTGCCGCGGAGGCCAGAATAAAGTAATAATACCATAATTTGTTGAGTTCATGCACTTTGTTGGTTTTGTTCTTTGAGCAAGGTGATGTTCATGCACGGCTCATTTTGTGCACCAGTAAAAAAACATATACCTGTGTCTTGAATTTGGGGAAAAAAATCATATTTTATTTATCACTAAAGAAGGGTTCGGTGAATACGCATATGAAACTGGTGGGTTCGGTACCTCAAAAAAGGTTAAGAACCACTGCCTTATCCTATTCTTCTGAGTGTTTTTGGAGGTAGTAAGTATATCGGAAGTTTATTTCTTTTGATTTGTATATTCATACCTATTCTTTCTGCTAGGGATTTAGGGCAGCTATTTTACATTATAATATTCATTTACAATACTTTATGTCTATAAGTCTTGTAACACTGGGATAAAAGAAAGACATAGAACAGACTCAAGTGTTTACATATTGGCAAATAATGCAGAAAATCTATCAGGAATGCGCTTTGGCTAATGTTACAGAGGACGGATTTTTTAATATTGGTATGAGACTTCTTTGATATATGTACTTAAATACAAATATAGTGTTTGTTAATTTTATTAAGAATTAAATTGAATGTCAAATTGCATGGATAAGAATTATTAAGCTTTTAAAGGCATTTTTGGATTAATTGGGAAAATCTGGACTGACATTAGATTCTGTAAGGTAATTAATATTGGTTATTAATAATGGTGTGGTAATACTAATGTGGCCATGTCAGAGAACATATTTATATTTTAGAGACAAATACTAAAATATTTAGTATTATGAGGTTTATAAATTTAATTTATTTAGTTTAAAAAACTTAAGCCAAAAAATTGAAGCTTATTTAAGCAAAATATTAATAATTATTTAGACAATGGGTATATGAGTGTTAATGACATCCTCTCTAGTTTTCTGTTGGTTTGAAAATTTTGATAATAAAATTTAAAATCATGGTATGTTGAGGAAGGGAACTTTTATATGTTATTAACTATGACATCTGTTTTTGTCTTTAAAGGAACCAATTCAGACTGCTGGATATATTTGTAACTTTGAGGAGTTAGAAATTAGAACTGTCTTATTGGACGAGATATTAAAGGTGATTCTTAAAAAGAAGTTATATTTCTGCTACTATTATGACTGAGCTTAATTTTTGCACCAAGCAGTGTGGTGTCCCAGTTAGAAGTGTGGATTGTGGAGTCAGATATGTAAGGGTTCTAGCCCTGCTCTGTCAATTGTACAGACTGTAAATAGGTTCCTTCATTTTTTTTAGCTTTATTTTTCTGTTTACAAGCCTCATCTTGCCTTTATAAAATATGGATAATGATAGAACCTATCTTATAGGAATATTATTTTATAATGTGTGAAAAGTACTTACCACAGTGCTAGGAACAGGAGCTCAGAAAATGGTAGCTAGTTGTTGTCATTGTTTTTATCTTAATAACAAAGAGGTACGGAAGAAATACTTGACAATTTACATCAGTCTTTTTCTAGTTCTAGGATATTTGAGTAACTTTTTCTTTGAAGGTTCACAATCTCTTCATTTTTTCCCAAGTTTTAGGAAATAATTTATTTCTGGTTCAGGATGTCTTTTTGAACCCCCACTTTTGACTTTTGTCTTCATTAACCATGTTTTGAGAATATTTTTTGTTTGTTTGTTTACAGGGACAGAGAGAGAGTCAGAGAGAGGGATAGATAGGGACAGACAGACAGGAACGGAGAGAGAGATGAGAAGCATCAATCATTAGTTTTTCGTTGCCATTGCGACACCATAGTTGTTCATTGATTGCTTTCTCACATGTGCCTTGACCACGGGCCTTCAGCAGACCGAGCCACCCCTTGCTGGAGCCAGCGACCTTGGGTCCAAGCTGATGAGCTTTTGCTCAAGCCAGATGGGCCCACGCTCAAGCTGGCGAGCTTGGGGTCTCGAACCTGGGTCTTCCTCATCCCAGTCCGACGCTTTATCCACTGCGCCACCGCCTGGTCAGGCGAGAATTTTTTTTCTTTAAGACTATACTGAGTGCAGTTTTAACTTGTTTGGTATAAGAGACACCACGTTCTCTGTCTGTTTTGTCATCTATTGGGCTTAAGGACGTGCAAAGCCTTAAAGGAAAGAATATTGTCACATGTTACTCTGGGGCCTTATTGACCCAGGAAATACTTACCTGAACTATAGATTCTAGCAAACATGCAGGTTTAAGAAATAACATGAGTATTGTTCATTTAAAAATAATGCAGTGTTAAAATGTCAATTATATCTCAATAAAACAGGAAATAAAATGAAATAATGTGAAGAAGGTTTTAGAGGACTAGAGAAGGAATGCGAAAGGAGAAGGGAGGGAATTAACGCTTGCTAAAGCCCCTTCCTAATGAGATGTTCATACTTATTACATATTGTGTTCCTTTGTCATTGCAGCCATGCCCCCTGGTAGATATTGCACAGACCTCGTTTGTAAATGAGAAAGGTTCTTAGTGGATAAAATTATTTACCCAAAAGTTATCTGTTCATGGACTCAGCAAATATTTATTGATAGTAAGACATAGTTCCTTCCTCTAGTGGAAGAGATGGCCAGGTAGACAAGAAAGGCAGCACCAGAAAAGGGTTGGGTCAGTCAACCCTGGGGGGTCAGTCGGTGTACCACTTTAAAGTCTGAAGCAAGAGAACGTCGGGTCATTTCCGAGACTGACTAATGTGAGCAGCACAGCAGGCATGTGCTAAATATTTGATACATGTTCTCTCATTGAATCCTCACAATTCGAGGAAGTAAATTTGACTGTTTTCAATTGTACAGATGAAGAATCTGAGGCTTAGAGAGAAGAACTAACTTGTCAGGGACACCGTGTGAATGGCAGGCCAAGATGTGGTTTGACTCCAAGCTGTTTGGTTTCAAAGCTGGAGTATGTCACTGGAAGAAATGAGGAAGGGGAGAGTTGGTGGGGGTGGAGGGCCCAGGCCATAGGGATCTCATGTCGTTGTGGAGTTTGGACTTCATTCTGAAGTAAGTGGGGAAGTAGATCAGGAGAGTGACATGCTGGGGTTTCTATTTTGGAAACATGGTTTTGGCTTTTGGATGGGAAGGAATGGGGTAGAGCAGGTTCTAGAAAGAGTTGTCACATGGCCAGAAAGCAGTGTAATTAGGATTTGAACTTCAGTCTCTTTGACTCCCCACCTCATGTCCTTTTCATACCAGTTCCTACTTTGAAACCTAAGAACTTTTCAGTTTCTAGACACAGAAGTTTAGTGGGAGGGCGAGTAGGGGTGCATGCGGCTCAGCCGAACTTTTCAGGGAACAGCCAGTGCTGTTCACACTTGGGAGCTCCAATTTTCTCATTTGCTTCACTTTCCATTACTTGGACTGTGTGGAATATTGCCAAGTTCATTATAACTGCTTGTTTTCTTTCTTTGGCCATTAGCTCTCTCCTGCAAGACTGGCTTTCCATTTTTGTTTTGTCAGCCTATTAAATTACAAAAGGAAAGTGGTGAAGAACACTAACTCTTTTTCCTCTTGTTTGCCTGCTGCCCAGCAGCCAGTGGAGTGACTGTTTCATTGCCCCGCAGGGAAATAGGTTAAGAAGTGAGGGACGGAGTTTGTGCTCTTATGGGAGCTGTAGCACTTGGGGCATGAAGGGAGCAGCGTGTGGGGACAGACTGAGCTGAAGGAAACAACCTGCCTAAGTCTCCCTCCTAGAAAGGGACCCTTTCTACCACTGCAGGCACCCTGAGAACCTCAAGAAGAGCGTTTTCTAGATAACTCACAAGATCCACACATGGGACTTTCTTTTCTCCCAAGAAAAGAATGGGAGAAAATGTTTACAGTATGGTGCATCTTTTGGTTAAGGTGTAAAAAAGGAAACATATAGAGTCCAAAGGCCACTATTTGAATTCCTTTCTTTTCAACTGACTTTTAGAATCCAGAACATCCAAACAAGGGTTATATTCTTAACTTTGAGATTCGGTCCCTGCGAGATAGTCGAGCGTTGATTGAGAAGGTGGGAATTAAAGATGCATCTCAGTTCATAGAGGACAACCCACACCCCCGACTTTGGTATGTAAAAATATAAACTCCTCCCCGAGTGTCTGGTGTGAGCTTCTAAAGTCCCGGCTCTGTTGTCCTCTCTCATACCAGCCTCCACAGGGATGAACTTCTGTTCTTGCTCTTCCTTTTAACATAGAGAAGTTAGTTTTAGAAGAACTCAAAATAAGCATACTAATATATCTATATCTCTATATCTATATATCTATATCTATCTATCTATCTATCTATCTATCTATCTATCTATCTATCTATCTATCTATCTATCTATCCCTGGCTAGTTGGCTTAATGGTAGAGTTTTGGCCTGATGTGTAGATGTCTTGGGTTTGATTCCCAGTCAGGACACACAGGAGAAGTGCCCATCTGCTTCTCTACCCCTCCCCCTCTCGCTTGTTTCTCTCTCTCTTGTCCCTCCTGCAGCCATGCCTCCATTGGAGCAAGTTGGCTCCAGGCAACTAGGATGGCTCCATGGCCTTTGCCTCAGATGCTAAGAGCTCAGTTGCTGAACAACAGAGCAATGGCCCCAGATGGCAGAGCATCGCCCCTAGTGTGCTTGCTGGGTGAATCCCAGCCAGGGCACATGCAGGAGTCCGCTCTCTGCCTTCCCTCCTCTCACTGAATAATATACCGTGTGTCTGTAAAGTCATGGTGCACTTTTGACCAGTCGACAGGCCAAAAGTGCAACATGACTTTACGGACACACTGTATATATATCTCTTTCTCTGTCTCTCTCTCTAAAGGAAGGGGGAGAGATAGGAAGTATCAACTCATAGTTGTGGCACTTTAGTCGTTCATTGATTGCTTGCTTCTCATCCATGCCTTGCCGGGGTTAGGGGGCTCTAGCTGAGCCAGTGACGCCTTGCTCAAGCCAGTGGCCTTGAGCTTCAAGCCAGTGATGATGGGATCATGTTGATGATCCCATGTTCAAGCCATTGACCCTATGCTTAAGCTAGTGAGCCTGTGCTCCAGCCAATGACCTCAGGGGTTTGAACCTGGGACTTCAGCATCCCAGGTTGACGTTCTATCTACTGCGCTACCACTGGTTAGGCTAAATATATAAATATGTTTATATATGAAACATATAAATGATCACTTCCCACCATGTTTCACTGGAAACCATAGTTCTAATTTAATTGTAGTTCAAGACTTGTCAGTAATTTGTAGTAGACTTTTCTGATTCTTTTTTATGAAGGCGCCTACTGGCCGAAGCAGCACTTCAGAAGCTGAGTCTGTACACGGCAGAGCAAGCGTTTGTGCGCTGCAAAGATTACCAAGGCATTAAGTTTGTGAAGCGTCTGGGCAATCTGCAGAGCGAGGTCCTGAAGCAGGCAGAGATTGCTGCCTACTTTGGCAGGTTCGAAGAGGCTGAAAGAATGTATCTCGATATGGACAGAAGGTCAGTGAGGAAGGGGCAGGCATCCTGGAGCACCTCCAGGGGCCGTATGAATGAAGAACGTAAAATAGACTAAGTGTCCCATACCATTTCTTTGAGAAAATAATTTCAGTTTGGGTTCCACATGCCCCTCATTAATCTATGGTTTGTAATTTGGGGCAGTTTCCTTCTTATTGTTTACACATATAAACAGATGAACATGGAGATATTTATCACTTGTTAGGAAAAATAATCATCTGAGTAAGAGACCGAGGGACTTTTTATAGTTTATTACACAGTTCATTATTTGGGTTTAGGCATTATTTAATTTACTGTTGTTAAGGAACATGAAATAAAAGTTAAATGTATTTAGGGATTTTTATTCTTTATATTTTATTTTAGATTTATATAAAATAATGTAAGAACTTCATTTTGGCTGTAAACAGTATGTCTAATTTGTGTTAATATTATTTGTACTTCCAGGAGAGCCTTACTACAACTTAAGCCCTGAAAAGAAAGATAAAACCAAACATGTTTTTATTTTTCATTATCTTAAAAATAAATTTTTTTTAAAGTGAGAAGCAGGGAGGCAGAGAGACAGACTCCCACATGTGCCCCGACCAGGATCCACCCAGCAAGCCCCCTATGGGGCTCTGCTCTGCTCATCTGGGCTGTTGCCCCATCGCTCGGCATCTGAACTATATTTTAGCACCTGAAGCAAGGCCATGGAGCGATCCTCAGCGCCTGGGGCTGACTTGCTGTAACTGAGCCATGGCTGCAGGAGGGAAGAGAGAGGGAGAGAGAGAGAGAGAAAGGGGAAGGGTGAAGAAGCAGATGGGCGCTTCTCCAGTGTGCCCTGACTGGGAATTGAACCCAGACATCCATACGCTGGGCCAATGCTCTACCACTGAGAAACTGGCCAGTGCCCCAAACATGTTTTTTTATATGTTTGGTTTTTAATTGAGCTTGATCATATATAAGAAATTGATGAAAAGAAGTGATTGTAATTTAAGTCATTATTTTGCTAAGGAAATTGGAAGTCCAGGAAAATAAAAGGTGGGAAATTATTTCCTTTTCCCTGGTCCAGGTTTTCCCTATTGCTTCTTACCTGGTCAGGTTAAGTTTCTAAAATGTTTGGTGAGTTACCTTGTCTATCTGTTCATTGCTGTGTATTTTCACTACCCTAAAATTGGACCTAGCACTTCGTAGGCACTTGATAAATATTTGTCAAGGGAATGAATGAATAAGTGAATGAGTGAGTGCCATTGTTTGCAGAGATCTTGCTATTGGCCTCCGGCGAAAATTGGGAGATTGGTTTAGAGTACTCCAGCTCCTGAAAACTGGGTCTGGTTATGCTGATGACAGCCTCCTGGAGCAGGCCCACAATGCCATCGGAGACTACTTTGCTGACCGACAAAAGTGGTGAGTAACCTGTCTGGGGCCCTTCATCCATTCACCAGCACCTGCATACTTCCCCATGAAATAATGCTATGGAAATGAGGACCATCCTCTCGGATCCTAAACTCCAAGTACAGCTAGTGCTCGACTTACAACCACGATTGGCTCCGACAGACCCGTCATGACACAATTTGGTTGTAAGTTGAGTAGGCTATATCTACAATACTGTGACATAATGTTATAAAAATCTTTAAGTCATATTTTATCATAATTTTCTTTCATTATTGTTATATATCATAATTTTCTTTGTTCATTTTATGCCATTTGTATCATCTCTACACCATTTTGTTTCTTATTTTTACATCTGTCAGGTTTAAGTAAAACACCGCATTACCAGTACAACTGGTTTAATATTTGCAAAACATACAAAATTACAAAATACAGGTGCATACAAAAACTGCTCCAGACGTGGAGCAGTCGTGGCTAGCAATTGTGGTCGTAAAGTCAAATGGCCGGAAGTAGCATAGGTCGCAAGTTGATCAATACCTGTAGCTCTAAATTTGTGATGGTGAACCTATGACATGCGTGTCAGCACTGACACGCATAGCCATTTTTGAGGATAGTTGGCCGCATACCAGAGAAGTATGGGGCCGCATGCCGAGAAGGACGTTTCATCCTCGGCTCCTGCATGGCCAAGTGCAGTAGCCAAGGATAAAACATTTGCTGTGCCTGACCTGTGGTGGCGCAGTGGATAAAGTGTCAATCTGGAACGCTGAGGTCGCTGGTTCAAAACCCTGCACATGTCTGGTCAAGGCACATACAGGAGTTGATGCTTCCTGCTCCTCCCTTCTTTCTCTCTCTCTCTCATACTCTCTCCTCTCAAAAATGAATAAATAATAAAAAAGAAATTAAAAAAAAACCCATATGCTGTAATGTAGACACTCTGTGCCGGAGGTCTGTAGGACAAAACAACAGAACTCTGGCACAGAGCATTTAGTTCTGGGACTTCCAGTTAGGCTGTTTTTCTCAAAGTGACACACCACCCGAGTTATGCCCTGTTTTTTGGTAAATTTTGACACACCGAGCTCAGAAGATTGCCTGTCACTGCTTTAGATTCACATTGGGAAGCACAAGATGCTTAATGCTGTTAGATAAGCACTCATGAAACTTGTGCTTAGCTCCGGGCAGCCTCTTACTGTTCGAGACTACCAGTCTATGATTTATTTTTGAAAGAGTAAAAATAGTATTTTATGTTGGTTTATTTTGTTGTTATAGATTATTTTAAGAAATTGTTGGCTTTTATTCTTTTGTTTTCATTTTGATCAATGTGATTTTTTATTTATATCAGTGTTTGGGAGTCACTATGTATAAGATTAAAACAATATTAGACTATTCAAAGAATGTTGTAACTAAAATACACTTCACAGTTTAGATATTTTCCCTCCCAATTTATATGCTTCAAAGACATTTGTAACTGAAGATGATGACCCGACTAATACTATTAATTATAATGAAGGAACATTGTTTTGGTGAAAGTGCTGTTTATCAGGAGATTCACATTAGCTTTATATGTTTCTTCCCCATAGGTCGAATGCTGTACAATATTACGTGCAAGGCCGAAACCAGGCACGCTTAGCTGAATGTTATTACATGCTAGAAGATTATGAGGGATTAGAGAATCTTGCCAATTCACTTCCAGAAAACCACAAGTTGCTTCCAGTAGGTATTGCCAATTTTAGTTTTTGAAGTTGTTAATTTACTTTATAAGGTTTTTAAGTTATAGTCAGGAAGTATTTTCTGTGACAAGGAAAATTTTAAATTACTGTAATCTATAATCTTATAGTTTCATAGGCATGAAATGATGCTTTTAAATGATAAAACACTATACTAATGTTACAGAATACTTGAAAATGGAGGGAAGATTAATCAGATTCCTGCTACTTTAACTTGATCACAGTTTTGTATTGTCTTGGCAGTTTTAAAATATTGCTTTTAAAAGTTAGCTGAACACATGACATATTTGCAGATGAAATGACATTTTGTCAGATTCTTTTTTTTTCAGAATAATCCAGGCTGTGTCTGGTGATTAGTGTGTGTGCGTGTGCGTGTGCGTGTGCGTGTGTGTGTGTGTGTGTGTGTGTTTGAAATTTGCTATAACAAAAGTTTAAAAAGATAGCTTGACCTTTATTCTTTTATATTAACAATAAATTATTTATTTGAGTTGTCTGGAATTATGTCTTTTTAAGCATCTTTTAATTAATTGTTCAATGATGTTGATGAGTTTGTATTTTGTGTCTAAAATGTGAATCACTGAGCTGAATAATACCTGTAGTGTTAGCTGTGCTCAGCGACCAGGGAGGGAAGTGTATCAGTTATAAGTTCTGCCATCAAAATGTTGTTAGTTAACCAACAGGTGAGGAAAGCTAAAAATTCAGTTTCTATTATGAGTTAGAGCAGTTATCCCTGTAAAAAAGGGTTTTACGCCCCTTATTCTCAATCCTGTGTGTTTTCTGGAGTGGAAAGGAAATCGTAATGACTTGTAACCCTGGCTGTAGAGACAGTGTAGTCCACGTGCGTGCTGTCAGTTAGGTGGGTCTGGGGTGGAAAAGAGAAGCATTGCTGGAGTGTGTGCAGAGCTCTAAGATTATTGAGTAAATACTAATGATAGCTATAATAATAATTAAATAATTAGAAGGATTTAAAAATGTAAATAGTGCTGCACATTTTAAATCAAGTTTTGGAACAGTTTTTAATAATATAGTAAAATGTACATAATGTTTAAGTGGGAAATACTGTATACAAAGCTACACACAGGGTGGGGCAATAGTAGGTTACAGTTGTTTGTATGGAAAATAACACAATAATTAGTAACAACACAAGAATAAGCTCTGTCTTTCATGTCCTCACAACTGTAAATCTACTTTGCCCAACCCTGTGTAGTCTGATCACAGTCTGTGTGCCACCTCACACACACATGTGCATTCAGAGGACACAGATGTTACCTAACTGCATTGAGAGAAGTTCTCTGGGTAATAAGATTATGAGTAACTACATTTTTGTGTTTTCTAATTTTATTTTACTATCAGAATTTATTACTTTATAATCAGAAATACGTAAGCATTACTTTTAAGAAGATAGTTGGATACAAAATGTATTTCCCAAAATATTGTAAAAGTAGGTGTGGGGAGCCTGACCTGTGGTGGCGCAGTGGATAAAGCGTCAACCTGGGAATTCTGAGGTCACCAGTTCAAAACCCTGCACTGGTCTGGTCAAGGCACATATGGGAGTTGATGCTTCTAGCTCCTTCCCCCTTTCTTTCTCTCTCTCTCTCTCTCACTCTGTGTCTCCTCTCTAAAATGAATAAATAAAAATAAAGTCTTTAAAAAAAAAGTAGGTGTGGGGAAAGAAAAACTCTGGACAATTTGATATTCAGAAAAGAACAAAGTGACGTTCTAGAAATGGAAAGTACAGCCAATGGGTCTGTTGGGCTTTGTGTGGTTCTCTTTCCTGGCCACTGCCCTCCAAAGGAATTCTGTTTTGGATCCAGTATCCTGACCTCATGCCAGCTTGTTTGGGGCATTTTTTAAAAAATTGAGAGGAGGGGAGGCAGAGAGACAGACTTGCACATGAGCTCTGACTGAGATCCACCCAGCAAACCCACTAGGGGTGACACTTTGCACATCTGGGGTGTTGCTCCATTGTTCAGCAACCAAGCTCTTCTTAGTGCCTGAGGTGAGGCCATGGAGCCATCCTCAGAGCCTGGGGCCAACTCGCTCCAATCCAGGCATGGCTGCAGGAGGGGGAGACAGAGAGAGAGAAGTGAGAGGAGGAAGGGTGGAGAAGCAGATGGGCGCTTCTCCTGTGTGCCCAGACCAGGAATCAAACCTGGGACATCCACACGCCCGGCAGATTCTCTACCACTGAGCTAACAGACCAGGGCCTTGGGCATTCTTTATAGAGATTCGGGTAGCTCTGTGAATGAATAAGAGACTGTCCCTTAAGCCTGAAATTAACAATTACCTTTGATTATATCATCTATTGCCTTAAAGGTTTTTTTTACCCACTACTGTGGGGTTTGTTTTAGAGCTTGATTTTCTGTAAACTAGCTTCTAAACTGAGAAAGGAAAGAATGCAGTATGTTCAGGTCCCAGTTAAGAGATCCCTGGCAGGAGCTGGCAGTGTGTGGGTTTTATAGAAGGTGATGCCTTGGCATCTGCTCTGGTTTGTAGCCTCTGTCCCTATGTCTGTTTAAATGCCAAATTTCAGGAACCACCTGTACATTCAATACTCACATGTCCCAGGGAGTTTTTCTCAATCAAAATATAAGTGATTTCCTTGGTCTGTAAAATCTGATAGTATTGTTTTGTCCTTACAGAAAATAGCACAAATGTTTGTGAGAGTTGGAATGTGTGAACAAACAGTGACTGCGTTTTTGAAATGTAATCAACCAAAGGCAGCTGTAGATGCCTGTGTACATCTCAACCAAGTAAGGAACTGAAAATTAAAGTCACCTGGTCATCCTTGAAAGACTGTTGCCAGCACAATGTTCAGAGAACTGAGATGAATTTTGTGAATGGGAGACAGATAGTCTCTTACTTAGTGAGGAACTGAGAACATACTGGCATAAATGCCACCATTAGTGGTGACCCAGTTGTAACTAACTGTATGGGAACATGAACTAACCCTGTGCTTCAGTCTGGCAAGTTTTTGTCCCGAAATAATACCATAATTTTCTGCATTTTATTAGAATTGGGTTTTGTTTCTAAAGAAGGCCCAGGTTATTGTCATTGCAATAGGAAAGAATTGAGTTACTTTATCAATATTTATTCTGGCAAATCTATATTCTATTCCCTTTAAAGAAAATGTATACTTGATATTATTAAGAGCTGAAATTTAATTATAATTAAAGTTCAGAATTGTTGAAATTGTTGACTGTCAATGCATTCTTTTAAGTATTTTCTTAAAGCATTTTATAAAGCTTCATTTGCTTTATAAAAGTAACTTTTAAATGTTAAATCTGATATAACATTGTCTTAATTAAAACTGCATAATTTGTTTTACCATACACATATCTTTCTCTCTCTCAAGAGTTTGTGTAGGATTAGAGTTTTAAGATTAACATATATATAAACTTTGAAGCTTTCCTTTCCAGATGTACGTCTTAAGCAAATCCAAGTCTTAGATCATGTAGTAACCATTTTGATGCATGTTTAACTTATAACATTTTTGTTGCCCTGATTTTAAGTGGTTTTTAAAAACATACACCAGTTTTTAATTTCAATACAGTGTTATTATAAACTTAAAGCTTTATTGTATGAATTTTATGATATATGTGGCTATAAATGCTTGGATAACTGAATGGTATATTTTTTTCTCTAAGTGGGACAAAGCAGTTGAATTGGCTAAAAATCATAGTATGAAAGAAATTGGGTCCCTGTTAGCGAGGTATGCAGCTCATTTATTGGAAAAGAATAAAACTCTTGATGCCATAGAACTCTATCGGAAAGCCAATCACTTTTATGATGCTGCTAAACTCATGTTTAAGGTATGTCATATTGGAGTATTTGGTTTGTTCTAGTTACTAGTGTATTTTTAGAAATTAAAGAACACATTTTCCTTTTTGTTTGGAAACAAATATTTGTTATAGCAAAATATTTCTGGTTTTATTACTACTATAACTAACAATATGTTATTTTAGTATTGTTACTTTTACTCACAAGGCTGTTTATTAATATTAGCTCTTTATTGATATTTAAACAATTATGTATTTATTTAATACTGATGTTAAAGTGTTACAAAATTTTGGGGGAGCATAACCGGGATTTAACCCTATTGATAGTAGAATTTAACCCTATTGATAATAGAATTTGGGGTCCTTTAGTTTTTACTTTTACTTAGTTATTAATTTTTTTTATAATTGTGGACTTCTTTTTGCTTATAGTATCTATGGCTTTATTTTCTTTAAAATTTTTTTTTAAATTGAATTTTGTAGTGAGAGGAAGAGAGGGAAGGAGGGGGAGAGAGAGAGAGAGAAACAAACATTGATTTGTTGTTCTACTTATTTATACATTCATTGGTTGATTCTTATATTTGCCCTGACTGGGGATTGAACCTGCAAATGTGGCATATCGGGACAAAGCTTAATCAACTGAGCTAATCAGCCAAGGTGAATTTTGAGTCCTTTTAGATGTGCACGTTTTAAAGGCATTGCACTTTTCATAATATACATTTGGCAAGAAGGTTTCTAATATGGTATTAATGTATGCAAATTTCTATTCTAGTCTTTTCCCATTTACTTTAATGAAAAAATGATGTTTCCGTCAGAATTGTTTAAATAAATAAAAATTTCTGAAGGATGTACTATGTTAAAGCCATCTTGTCTCTGTATACATAGGATATTATTTTTAAAAATCTCCTTGTTTTGGGAAATACTACCCATTCCCTGAAAGCTTTCTTGATTCTGACTGATGGGACAGCATCTCTTATTTTCTAGGAATGTTAGAAGTTCTAACTCCAAGGGCTATATGCTAAGAAAATACTAAGTACTTATCAGTGTTAAGGAAAAGAAAGTTGGTTTTAAAATATCTATATTTTATCCTACTGACTTTCCTCCTTTCTTTTTAGAGAATCAACTTTAGAGGTAATTGTATCTTTGCAAATATGTATTTATCAATATCTTTCCCAAATTCTTTAAATGTTTAAAGATAGCAGATGAAGAGGCAAAGAAAAGAGCTAATCCTTTACGTGTCAAGAAGCTATATGTACTCTCTGCTTTACTGGTAGAGCAGTACCATGAACAAATGAAAAGTGTCCAGCAAGGAAATATGACAGGGAAGAGTTTGGAGGTAAGAAAGAACATTAGGTAAGACTAGATCTTCTGAAGTGTTTAAGGAAAATAACGAGTCACACACACTTCTCTTTTTGGACAGACCATTTAATTTGCTTCATTTGCATTTATTTTCTTAAGTAATATGTGGAAAAGAAATACTTGGAATTAGTACTTAAATTTTAAAAATTCCTACTTGAAGTTATTGTAAACTATTTTTTCTATAAGACTAATTTACAGTCTTTGCTTTAATTCCTTACTGAGTAAATCTTTTCTGATCTCTGAGGTCTAAAAACTTTCCAACGATATGTATATTATTTTAATGTGCAAATAAATCTCTTATTAAAGTTTAATCAATTTTATTTTAAAATTTGATCAGTCCTTTCACAATGTATATGTATAGCAAATCACCACAATATACACTTTAAGTATCTTACATTTATTTTTCAATTCTGTGTCAATAAAGAAGAAAATTTGATCAGGCCAGTTTAACAAAATATGAATTATAATGGAGAAATTCAGTCTGGAATCATAGTTTTGTAGTGAGAAAATTCGCTAATGTAGATATGTTTATATATAGCAGTCTCAGAAGCTCTCTTTATCGGGAGGGCAGTGTTGTGGCCGTGCTGATGGGAGATGGGGTGTGCTTCTCTTGCAGGCCTCTTCCGCTTTGGCTGGCTTGCTGGAAGAAGAGGTTCTTTCTCCAAAGAGCTGGTTCATGGATAATGCCTGGAGAGGGGCTGAGGCCTACCACTTCTTTCTCCTGGCACAGAGGCAGCTCTATGAGGGCTACCTGGATGCCGCCCTGAGGACAGGTGGGCCAAGGACCTAGTGTGCAGACGTTGTCTAAAACTGTAAATGGAATAGGAAAGGCCAGCTCCTTCAGTCTGCCCGTAATTTAATTTCAATAACGCCTTTTTTCCTATGCATTCATTTTCAGATGTTTGAGGTTTGCTATCCATAATTTGTTTTGTGCATTCCCCTTTTTGAAGTTCTTTTTATTTTTAATACATAGAAAGCAATATGTATGGTTCACAGGAAAACAAGAAGTTTGAAATAAGCAAAAAGAACTATTCTATTCATTCAAGGCTAAACACTTAATAGCCAGACTATGCTCTGCCTGACCTGCGGTGGCGCAATGGATCAAGCGTCGACCTGGAACACTTGAGGTCGCTGGTTCAAAACCCTGGGCTTACCCAGTCAAGGCACGTGTGGGAGTTGATGCTTCCTGCTCCTCTCCTCTCTCTTCCTCTCTCTGTCTCTCTTTTCTAAAATGAATAAATAAATAAAAATAATTTTAAAAATATAGCCAGACTATGTCCTTTGTATGTGTATATATGTTATAGTAATATTTATATATTTAATAATAAATATATATTACATAAAATAAATATATTTAAGTAAATTTGTTATTTTATAATATTTGGGGTATAACATTACTTTTGGTTTCTTTTTAAAAAAACAATAATATGTTGTAAAATATATATATGTGTGTATATATATATATATATATATATATATATATATATATACGTATTAGTGAGAGAGAGAGAGAGAAGAACAGACAGGGACTGACAGACAGGAAGGGAGTGATATGAGAAGCATCACCTCATAGTTGCAGTACCTTAGTTGTTCATTGATTGCTTTCTTATATGTGCCTTGTCCTGGGGGCTCCAGCCAAGCCAGTGACCCCTTGCTCAAACCAGTGACCTTTAGAGAAATTCTTTTATATCACTGTTTCTGGAATTCTAAAGTGATTTTTTTCTTTTATTATTTTTGTAATTTTATCTTTATTGTTACTTAAATGCCCTAAGCTTCAGTTTCTTTTCATGAAAAGTGAGAAAAATAGTATTTTCTTTATAGGGTTGTTTTGAGGCTTGAGAAATATGTGAAAATAAAAGTCCTTTATTATAATGTTTGGACATTGTGAGACCTTAAGGAATTATAAACATGGTGATACTATCAACAGTGGTTGTTTATTTTGGTATAGTCCTATCAGTCAGGGGATACTCTCAGGGAGTCCTTCACTTCAAGGTTATTAAATATTATATTTTATTATAACTTCTTAGTTATCCTAAAATCATTTATTAAAAACATATTGTTCCCTCATAGATTTGAAATTCTACCTTCAAGAAACTAAATTCACACATCTTATTCATTCTTTTCTAGACTACTATTTTCTAGTCCTGAATTTCTATTGCAGTACTATCCTCTTACCTTATTTTTATATTTTAATATCTGGAACCTCAGCTTTCCTTCATTCTTCTTCTTCTTTGAAAATAGTTTTTGGGTATTCTCCTTGGTTTTATCCAGATTCACTTTAGAATCTTTCCGAGGGTAGGGGGAATTTCAATGAAGTCTCATTGGATTTTGAATTAGAAATGCATTATTTAATGTATTAACATTGGGATTATCAATATGTTTACAACATTGAGTTTTCTTATCCAGAAACATCAATTATTAAAAAATCTTTTATATCTGTGTTTCTATCTAAAGTTTTCTTCTTTTATGCTCTGAACATTTCTTTTACAGTTTATTTCTGTTTTTCTTGTCACTAGCCATGGGACTGTAAATATTTTTCTAATTGCTTATACGTAGGAATCATTTTTATTTTTATATTTTTTAAATAACTGACCTTCATTTAATTCTAAATGATTAATAAGTGATATAGATTATACACTACTTAAAATAGTTGTATTTTATATAATTTATGCACAATTTCTAGATTTATTATAAGATAGATTAGACTTTTAACTTGGGATTCTTTATCCACTGGATGAAGATATCCATATACATTAATATTTTTGTCTTTCAGTGATAAAATTATCTGAAACAATACATGCCCTGTAAATTATTGGCCATGAATTTGTGAAATTAGAGGGCATTCTTTATTATAACTAAATGAGCTTACTCTGTAAATTTCTTCCAGTGAATTTGTATATATTTGATCCCAAAACCACCTAATTGTAAAACACATGAATATATTGCTTTAAATTGTTCTATGAAATTTTCAGTATTATACTGTAACAAGATTTTTTAAGACTGTGAAGTCTAGAGAAGGAAAAATACAATTTGATTACCAATTTATTTTTGTGATAGAGAGAGACAGAGAGAGGGACAGATAGGGACAGGCAGACAGGAAAGGAGATGAGAAGCATCAGTTTTTTGTTGCGGCTCCTTAGTCTCAGTTGTTCATTTATTGCTTTCTCATATGTGCCTTGACTAGGGGGCTACAGCAGAGCGAGTGACCCCTTGCTCAAGCCAGCGACCTTGGGCTCAAGCCAGTAACTTTGTGCTCAAGCCAGTGACCTTTGGGCTCAAATCAGTGACCATGGGGTCATGTCTATGATCCCACACTCAAGCCAGTGACCCTGCACTCAAACTGGTGAGCTCGCACTCAAGCTAGAGACCTTAGGGTCTCGAACCTGGGTCCTCTGTGTCCCAGTCCGACACTCTATCCACTGTGTCACCGCCTGGTCAGACTGCTTACCAATTTATTAATCTACATTGCATTTTTAAGAAAGATATTATATCTCCAGTATAGAAAAATTAAAAATAAGATATGATAGTTGTCAAAATAAATTGAGCTGACAACTTAGAGGCTCATTTTCACTTTTTTCCCTTAAAGTTCTATTGTTTCAATAAGACAAACAGAAAAACAACAATCTGTTCAAAAACACACAAAGAGAAAATGTTTAAGTGTTTCTGGAATGCCACAACATTTTTACATATGCATTTCTTTCTTTATTTTTTTATTTTTATTTTTTTTTACAGGAACAAAGAGAAAGTCAGAGAGAGGGATATATAGGGACAGACAGACAGGAACGGAGAGAGGTGAGAAGCATCAATCATCAGTTTCTCATTGCCGTTGCAACACCATAGTTGTTCATTGATTGCTTTCTCACATGTGCCTTGACCGCCGGCCTTCAGCAGATCGAGCACCCCCTTGCTGGAGCCAGCGACCTTGGGTCCAAGCTGGCGAGCTATTTGCTCAAGCCAGATGGGCCCGCGCTCAAGCTGGCGACCTCGGGGTCTCGAACCTGGGTCCTCCCCGTCCCAGTCTGATGCTCTATGCACTGTGCCACTGCCTGGTCAGGCACGTATGCATTTCTAAATGGTCATGTGCATCATTTGGTAATGGTTATATGTCCAGGATCTGAGCTGTTAGCTGGCGTCCCAGAACCCTGCAGATCACCGAGCCTGTGTCTTCATGACAGTGCTCTGATCTCATCATTGTTTGCTTTTAACTTTGCTAAGGTTCATGTAGGTCCAAATGAAACAGTTGAACACAGATTCTTTCCCATGCATAATCATGATTGCTTTGCAAAATCCAAATTGTTCTTTCTTTCCTAGCTCTTCACCTGAGAGACTTTGAAGACATTATCCCTGCCATTGAGATTTACTCTCTGTTAGCACTCTGTTCATGTGCCAATAGAGCTTTCGGTATTTGTTCAAGAGCTTTTTTTAAACTTGAATCTTTAGAGAGCCTCAGTTCAGAACAGAAACAGCAATATGAAGATCTTGCTCTAGAAATCTTCATCAAAAATACTCCAAAAGATAGCAGAAACTCGGAATCGGACAGCTTTCTTGAAGGGTAAGGATAACTGTAATTAGTAAATGTCATTCTGCCGTCTTAGAAGCTTGTGTTTCTATATGTATAATGGTGTGATATAATAAAGCACTAAATTTTGAAGTAGTTTGTTAACATTATACCCTGTTTTATTTAGTTTTATAAGTGTATTGGTGCTTCATTTTCTCATTGCAAGAAAAGTTTTTAAGTTTACCTTGAAATATTTTTTATTCCTCAGTTTTTTAAATGTAATAAAGTTTTAAGTAAGTAGGAGTTTTAAAGTATAGTTATTTGTTTCTTCTCTTATTTTACAGAGGGGAAAGGAAACTGCCAACATGCATTGCCACTGGAAGCCCAATCTCTGAATATAAGTTCTGGATGTGCAGTGTGTGCAAGCACTGTGTTTTGGCTCAGAAAATAAGTAACTACAACTTCTGTCCCTTATGCCACAGTCCAGTGGGATAAAGAATGAAATGTTGTGGATAACTGTAGGTTGTACTGACTTTTGTTTTACATGAAAGTCAGCTTCATTATTTCATAGTTGTACTTTGACACAAAATTCTTTATAAATTATATATATAGTACCTGTATTATATATACATATACATATTATATATATAATTTTGTATCAAACTATGCAATAATGATGCTGTTTTCATATAAAACATATAGAAATCAACCTTTTTCATGTCCGTCTGTTTCTACCTTGTATTTGGTTACATAATACTATGGAATTATTCTGAGTAAGAAAATTTTTCTCACAGTGTCAAGGTTACTAATTAACAAACTGTTGTATATTGGCAGGGGTATAGGGGCAGCATGGGAGTGGGGCAATGTTCTGTCAGAAGAAGGTTAAAGGATTTGCTTCAAGTCCCAAATCAGCTGTTGACTCCTTAAGCCAGAGGTCCCCAAACTATGGCCTGCAGGCCAAATTGTGGCCACCTGAGGCCATTTATCCGGCCCCCATCCCGCTTCCAGGAGGGGCACCTCTTTCATTGGTGGTCAGTGTATGGAGTATTGTATGTGGTAGCCCTCCAATGGTCTGAGGGACAGTGAACTGGCTCCCTGTGTAAAAAGTTTGGGGACCCCTGCCTTAAGCCTTTCCTAACATACCTATCGGAAACTATCTTTTGGAGCCTTTTGATTTGCCACTATTTCCATGATGTCTGAGTACTAGAACTTTTCATCTATTTTAGATAGAGCCTGAGTTGCTGTGGCTAATTCTTGTTCAGTTTAATACAGAAACCAAAATTTCTAAAAATAACCTCTCATACATGGTAGACTTAATTATCACACATTAAGTCTACATGTCAGGCATATCTTTTCTACTATTGTAAAAGCTTAAGTCTGTTCTTTACGATTTACATCTGTGAAAGTTTAAGTGATCTTTCATATTTGGGGACCTTGTCTGTCTTGTAAATGGTACTAGAGAAAGAAC
The DNA here is from genome assembly GCA_037038555.1 of Rhynchonycteris naso. Taxonomy (NCBI): domain Eukaryota; kingdom Metazoa; phylum Chordata; class Mammalia; order Chiroptera; family Emballonuridae; genus Rhynchonycteris; species Rhynchonycteris naso. The sequence goes on from CM073001.1 coordinate 98,895,488, forward strand.
AAGTATGATTTGACCAAACTAGTTTTATTCAATGAAAGAAATTTCAGGATAACAACAGTAACAAACTCTCCTGTGGTGAACAGGGCAAAGGGAAGCAAAATTGTCTCTATATAACAAACAATTGGAGAGAAGTTAGATACAATGGGCAGTATGTTGAAGACAGTATATGAAACAGTTACGTTAAACATGAACTGACTCCCTTTAAGTAGTGCTGATATGTTCTCTGTCATAAAACTTGATGTGAATTATGTGAAGTTTCAAATTAGCATGGTAGGTCAAAGTATTGAGATGACAGAAATTACTGAAAAAGCTATACAAGTAAGTACCGTGCCTAATTGGCATCATAGCATTGTTGACCCACCTGCTATCAAGCATAAATGCTGACTTTATTATACATTTTTAAAAGTACACTTTGAAATTATAGTTTTGTATTTCAGGGGCTGAGATCTTAGGTTTTCTGTGGCATTAAGTGAAATAATACGTGTTAGGGTTAAATTTGCCCCTGTAAAACTCAAATTCCCCTCATCCAACGTCTTCCCTGGGCTCAAAACAGAATATTCCCATCCCCCATTGCTTGTAGTTAATTTGCTTGCTATTCTCTCTCTTACTGGCTTCCTGACCTTTACTTTGATATGTAGCAAAAAGTTTACCTTTGCAGGAATATCAGGGAAAGCTTACATTGGGGTGGGACCTGATCATTAGGGGAGTTTAAATCACAATAGTTGTTTGTGAAAGCCTAGCTTTTCCTGGGAGATTCCTGACTTCTTGGCTGTCTTCAAGATTTAAGACACCAGAACGGACCACACTGAATTAGGCCTGTGCTACATCAGAAAGAACTAGTGTTTCTGTGGTTGAATCCCCCTTCTTTCCCTCCTCATGGTCAAGTCAGTGACCAAGGCCTCAAATCCTGATACGCTAAATCTTAGTATGTCCATGTGCACCCAACCCCATGCCAGCAAATGCCTGCATCAACCTCTGTATCTAACTCTCTCCTGCAGCTCAGGGCTGACACCCTTTGCTGGACTAAGCCTACCTGCACCCAGATACTTTTATAATAAACTCTCCTTTTGGAACACATTAGCCTCATGTTTTCCTTTCAGCCCATGGTTTCTGCCTTTCAGTAGCATTGTAGTGAAGTTTTGAAATCAGGAAATGAGTCCTTCAACTTCGTTCTTTTTCAAGAGTGTTTTAGCTATGTGGGATCCCTTGAAATTTTGTATGGATTTTTCTATTTCTGTAAAAATATTGGGGGTTTGAGGGATTCCATTTAATTTGTGGAATGCGTTAAGTAGTATTGACATCTTTAAAATATTGTTTTATAATCTATGGACATGGGACATCTTCCTATTTATGTCTTTAAGCAATATTTCATTATATAAGTCTTTCACCTCCTTGGTTAATTTCTAAGTATTTTATTCTTTCTGATGTTATTGTAAATGTAATTGTTTTTTAAATTTCCCTTGGATTGTTCATTTTATGTACTTTTTACTTGAATTAAACGTACTATATTTAAATTACTGTCTGGGTTTCCTTTTGGCATAAACAGTCAAGGAATGTCAAGTAACATCACAGACTACTATGACACAAACTGCTATTTAAGTATTACAAAGGTTCAAAAAGGTCGAGAAGTTTGTATTCTAGGGTCTTGGATCTAATAAACAATTTGAATCTGGACTCAGGACCAAGGGACAACTACGTTAACGGGAATCCAACACAAAGTGTCCTGGGGTACCCAGAGCCTACTCAGCAAAGGGGTGTCTTGCTGAGGGTGGACGCAGAAGCAGAACAGGTGCTACAATTACCCGTTCGGAAAAGCGAAGTTTCTTCCGCTTCCGCGTCCCCCCGCCCCGCCCCCATTGTAACAGGGCAAGCTCCACGGATTTGGAAATCAGTTCGGCCTGGTATTTTTCTGTGAACCGAGTCTGGTGGGACTAGCAGTAAGAACAACGAAACTAAACGGCGCAGGGGTCTGTCAAAGCTCTCTGGGCAGCCTGCGCTCACGGCGGCCGCGGACCTTCCCTAATCGCCAGCCGACGGGTCCTCAGGAGGTACAAACTGCCCCCTTGACTATCGCGGAGGTTGAATTCAGAGGTGCGCAAGTGACTTAGCGGTTCAGCCTCTGAAATCAACCCTTTTCCTACACTGAAAGCCAGGCCTTGACGGCTATGGAACGGCGGCAGGTGCAAGACAGTCACGCAACCTTAGCATTCGCCGAGGCTCATTTCAAGAAGGGCGAATACGCGGAGGCTTAGACGCTGTACTCCGCTTACATTCGCCAGTGCGCCGGCGCAGCTTCCGTCGAAGCGCTACCCCGGAGGTAACTATCGCGAGAAGTGTGGTCAGGGGCGTCTTTGGAAGTGGTCGCAGGTTGGGGAGTGGGAGCCACTTTGCTCGGCAGCCTTAGCCCAAAGGGCTGCAGGGACCGGTGGTGCAGATGCCTATTTTCTCGGAACGACGGTGAGGGGATCGTCTTGGAGCGTAGCGCCTTGCGTGTTGCTCTGGGAGATCCGGTGCATCGGCTCTTCCGCCCCGCGCGTCTCCGGCTCGCGTTCCTCTCTTTCGAGAGACGCAGGGCGGGTAGGGCTTTTCCACCGTTATTTTAACAGTGGGATATCCGAGACCTGGTGAGGGCGAGGAGACACCTGGGCAGTGCCACGCTAGCACACGGCACCGCGGACCCCAACCACATCACAGCAGGGTGTTTTGTTTTTCACGTGTTGTGAAAATAATGTAAAAAAATGAGAAGTAGTATAATGAGCCTGCAGGTAACCATGATTTGTCTTCAGCATTATCACTTCACCCAGACCACATTTATCTGGATATTTTAAATGTGTTTCTAAATGTTAAAATTCTTAAAGACCACACTATTGTTAACGCATAATTCCTTAATATCAAATATCCAGTTAGGTGTCTGAACTTCACTGATCAATAACGTTTTTGTTTGTTGTTTGGTTGAGTTTTTATTAGGGGTACAAGTCAGACTGCACATCAGGTCCCTTAAACTATAGGCTCCCCTTCTTTTTTTTTCCTTTGTGGACCCTGAGAAAGAAGACACCTACTGAAAAGGGCTGCGGGTGGCTAATTGGGCCCTAAATTTGAAAACCGAACAGCCTAGCAGACATTTCTACCTAGGGATCTCTTGCAAACTGCATTTCAGGGAGGGTCTGCACTATGCTTCACCCATCTGAGCCAGGTTCCTGAAATCCTATTTTGACCAATAGGACTGAGGTTTTCCCCATCCAATTGGAGCGGCATAATTCTGATCCTAATTTGCATGAGGGTAGACCAGGGATCAGGGGTGGGACCCTTATAAACTGGTTCACCTCTGGTTCAGGGAGCTGGGTTCCGATTTCAAGGACTGGTGTGGGGCAGAGCTGAAACGCTGAAGATGTCTGCAGTACAAAGCAGACCATCCAGGGGCAGAGCCACCTGGCAGAAGAGGGCCTGACCTTGGGGCTGCTTTACCGCCACGATGTTCTCAGAGCCTTGCTCTATCACAATTGAGCTGTTTTGCATTGAATAAAGTTTACACCTTCACCGCACACTAAATTGGGGATTCCTGTTGGTGTTGAATTGCCACCAACCAACGGCCATAGATTGACACCTTGTAGATTGTTTGTTGAGGAAACCATGTCATGTGTCCCGAGAGTTCCCCATATATTGTTGTTGTGGGAACCATCCACTGATGTCATTTAATATAGTACTTTGTCTGTTTGCAAGTTGGTTCAATCCAATGCAGGTTCAGTATTACAGCGAGAATACTCTATAGGTGTTGGTGTGTACTGTTGCCAGAAAGCGGGGAGTGTCTAGTTGTCTCTCTTTGTGATGTTAGGAACCTCACCTACTATTATCTGCTTGCCCAAAGCTTCTTGGGTTTATGCCTGCACGTATAGCATTCATTATTACAAATTTTGCCTTAGTTCTTGATGATGTGGAATGGATCAGGATGAGAAAAGGAAGTACACAGGGGTTGAATGAACAGTTTTTTTGTTTTATGACAGTTTTGAGTTGTCTGCCCCATCATCCTCTTCCACCCTCAAGGAGTTGATTTTTCTTGAGATGATGTCAAATCGTCTTTTGTGTGTGGCTTAAGATTCTTATTGTTTGTTAAATCCATATGTATTAAGCCAGGTAAATAAAATTGCTTTCTCATTTCAATAATACACCAGAATAACAGTTAATTGAAGTTTCTGAATAGGCAATAAGGTGGTACATCCCCCAACCTAAAAATTAGTTCTTATTTCAAGCTCTAAGAATAGACTTATCTAGTACATTTCAAATAGTATATTCATGAGCAACAGATATATTGATGCCATCTCATCTTGTTTCTCTTCTTCCTTTGTACATCTAAGCCTAAGAGCACAGTGTGTCTGCAGCAAATGTAACTTCTGCTCCTTACCAGTTTAAGAAAGAAAATCCACATGGTTTAGTAGAGGGGAGTTCAATGTGCTTGAATTCTAGTTGTGGCTCTGCCGCCTAGCTTGTACTTTTTCTCAGTTCAGTTTCTCACCTGTAAAATGAACCTTCAGTTTCCTTATAGTTCTGAAATTCTAGGAACTCATGGATTGAAATGGAAATTTTCAACTTTTTCTCTTACATGTATCTTTTAAGGTTTAATTTTATTTTTAAAAAAATATTGAGTCACGGAATGATTTTGAAACACTATTTGCAAGCTTTGAATGCCTTTCACTCTGAATAGTTTATAGTATTTTCTTTTAATATCCAAAAGTATAGCCTTCACCATAACCTAATAGCAAATGTTTTTACTTGGCTAAAATGAGCAAATGCTAAAAATTCATATTTGAATTAGGTAATCTGGTTAAATTATATTACCATAAATATTGTTATTATAAAAATCTCAATACTACAGAAAGAAATTTGGGGCTCCAACTGTTAGCCCACATCTTTAAAATATGAAAACGAATGCCACATGAAAAGTAAGCTTTTAGAATTTGTTGTAATGAGATCTAATTATAAATCAAACCCTATACAATCCTTTAAATATAAGAAATTTATAACAAGGCTTTGAGCATAGAAATTAAAATGACCAAAACCTTAATGTACTTCTGAGGTTGCATTTTTCTTACAACTCTTTACAGGGTAGCAGTTAATCTTGTGTCATAACAGATGAAAGGAGTATGCCCTCTCTTTTTTTTAAAATTTTTTTTCATTGATTTGAGAGAGAATAAAAGACAGTAAAGCATTCACCAGTTGTTCCACTTAGTTGTTACTTTCAGTTGTGCACTCACTGTTGCCCTGACCAAGGATTGAAATAGTGACCTCAGCGCACTGGGAGGACACTGTGTCCACTGAGCCACCAGCCAGGGCTAAGTGTGCTCTCTTGTTCATCCAGAAATCTCTCTCAGTCGGGGCTCATAGAAACAGACATTTTCTAAAATTGCAGTGGTTCCTCATTAACAAACTGGGACTTGAAAGAGAGCCCTGGGCTGTGACAGCCCCTTAGGGCAGCAGTACTTCCATCCCTGTCTGGCATCGCAAGAATCAAAATGAAGAGAAGTAACTTTTAATAACACTGACTGCTGTCACAGATATTTTCTGAGGACTATACTCTGCACTATGAGGCAGAGCAAAGAAATGACAGATGAGTTTAGGCTGTATCTTTGGTTTGGTTCAAATTTGAGGATCCCTTTCAGAAAGAAAAAACACGGAGCAGAACCCATAAATGTTCTCTGTGCAAATGATTTGTCTGGCAGGGGCTGAGGTGAATGGGGATAGGTGGGGAGGGCTGTATTACTTGCTGGGCTGCTGGCTGTCAGAGCTGCTGGGTTTCCACCCCTTTCAGGAATGTCTGTTCACTCTGTGCTCCTTGGGCAGTCTCTGGAGCGTCAGATGCAGAGTGGATTCTGCACACAGGAGCTCCAGCGTGGACGGGTCTAGACGCCCTTCTAGCAGGAAGCCAGCCTGGTCTTGAGGAGAGTCCGAGCCAAAACTAAAATGAGGGCAACTCTCCCTGGAAAGTGCTCCCTGCATTTTCACTACAGGTTGACTCTTAGTTCCTTTTTATTCTTTTTGCTAGAAAATGACTTCAAATCTCACTGTTTTGGGATTACTTAAAATTTTGAGAATAAAATCGTACATTTACTCTGTGACATGTTCATAGCCAACTGGGACTGTGAGCCGGCTTTCCCTCCTTGCTCAGATTGAATCTAGTCAGTCTCCTTTGCCATGCTGGCATGTGCTTAGAAAATGAACAGTGCTTTTGATATTATGCTCAGCAGAACAAGTTGGCAATGGAGAGGGGCTCTGGGCGCTCTACAAAATGAATGTGTTTGACATTGTAGTGCTCTAACCTTGCAAAAGTGAGCAACGGAATTAAACAAAAATTTATCCACTACTTTCCACTTGGTTTCTTCAGCTTGGTTTCTTGGTGTGGATGCTGCGTGCGATAGGCTATGAGGTTTGATAATACCCACAAGAGAAGGAAGGCAGAAGCGGGAGGAATTTGGTAACGCGGTGTTTTTAATGTGAACTTTTTGTTTAAAGCGAATGCAGCCCGGAGGATTTGGCTACTGCGTATAACAACAGGGGGCAAATCAAGTACTTCAGGGTTGATTTTTATGAAGCCATGGGTGACTACACATCTGCCATAGAAGTCCAAGCCAGTTTTGAAGTTCCGTATTACAACAGAGGGTTGATATTGTATAGGCTGGGTAAGAATTTTTTTCCCCTTTTGTCCTTGATTATATTCGCTTTTGAATGTTTTGTAAAACGAATGTAGTAATCATCAAGTCTCAAAACGTTGTGTGACATGTAGGCTTAGAGCCCGGAACAAAGGAGTTGTTCCTGAGTTTATTTTAGGCTTTCAATAGGCATTACAGACCACAGGGGAGCACTGGGGAGGGAATTGGACCTGGGCGCAGGAGGGAGGGTGACCCCATTACTTTGTGCCTGTAGCTCCCAGCTGCGAAATGAGGGTAATGCTGATGATCACCTGTGAAACTTTCCCTGAATTCAGATCTTTCAAAGCTTAGGAGATGATGTTAAAACGAAGGAGTTGTAGATCCTTGGAATCAAGGGAGCATACGTACTGTTTTTATATTTAAGGCATTAAAAGAACATTTCTTGTTTCCAAATTTTACTATAATTATCTAAAATAGGTGATGTAATTTTGTTGAAACTTCATGATGATTTCGGTTATATACCTGTTAAATTTCAATAAACAAACCTCTAACTAATTTTAAGTATATTATTCTGTAAGAGCAAACAAAAACTGCTTTGATATAGCCCTTCATGTATCGTTATTAAGAGAAAAAAAATCCCTTCGGTAGGAGTGTTTGAAAGCACGTAAATATAAAAGCAAAACTATGTATATCCAAACTTTGCTATGAAATATATAAGGAAATACTCAGCTTGTTTTCTCTTTTTGATTCTGGTAAAGGGTACTTTGATGAAGCTTTGGAAGATTTCAAGAAAGTATTAGCCTTAAATCCTGGATTTCAAGATGCTACTTTGAGCTTAAAACAGACTATGCTAGACAAAGAAGAAAAACAAAGAAGAAATTATTGAAAATTTTAACTTCAAAATATTAATTCATGATCCTTACACCTGGCATCTCATTGTCTTTAAATTAAAGTAGGTGTTGAGCTATTTTGATTTATATTTAAGATAAAGAGGTTAAGACATTAGCACTGAAAGTTAAATAATTGATTTAAGGTAGTTAATTTCAGATTAAGTATTTATGTTGAATAGGTATGCTTTTTATAAAATAGAAATAAGTAATAACAATGTATAATTGCATGTTATTACAGTAAAATATTTAAAATATGTGTAGTGTTTTCAATTAAACAAGAAATTTTTGCTATGTTTTTATTTCCAAATTTTTATTGAATTTTTTATTTATAAACAAGTTGAAGTAGACTACAGTAAACACCTATAAACTCTTCACTTAGATTCACCAATTGTTAGCATTAACATTTGCTTTTCTCTATATTTAAATATATAACATTTTGCTGGACTATTTGAAAATAAGTTGCAGATACTATAGCACTTTAGCACTAAATATTTTAGCCTGTATCTTTTAAGAATAGAGACATTCCCCTTTATAGCCACAATACCATTATAATACCTAATAAAATTAACAATTCTGTATCTATAATGTAATCCATACCCAGCCCATATTCTAATTTTCCAAATTGTTTCCAAAATGTATTGTGTAGATTTTTATTTCTGAGTCTGGAGTCAATTAAATTACATTACATTTTGTTATGTCTCTTTGAGTGCTTTTAATCTAGAGTAGGCCCCTGCTCATTTTCTCCCTGGCATTGCTTTGAGAGCAAAACTATTTTATGTAGCTAGGCAAGAGAGATGTAACATTTGTAGTTAAAAATAAACAAATGTCCTACACCAGAGTGATTTGAAAGAATTCAACTCCCACTTATTTTCTCTAGAAATCATTCATAAGTTAGGTTAGGATTTACATACTGAACACAGTTTTCCATCTGCAGATAACAATTATTATCAACATTTACTGAACACTTATTATAAGTCAAGCACTATTCAAACTCTTCAAATAATAAATTGGGAGTGGGATGAGGGTGGATAGAGAGGCGAGGAACAGACAAAAAACACTTATTAAACATTCAGCTTAAAATAATCTATTTTATTTGGATGCTGCCAACAAACGATTATGGTATAACGAAGCTATCAAAATTGGGAAGAATTTGAAGGGCCAACAAGGCACAGCCAACCATGTCTCATCTACTTTTTTTCCCCTTTTTTGGTGTTTATTGTTGAGGTTTGGCTTTTTTAAAGACACAGATCCTGCATGTTGGGATCTCCCAAACTCATTTATTAATGCAGTGGAAAAACAGGCTGCTCTGGGGTGGGAATTACCTAATCAGGACAAAGGCTTTCTCAGATGCGGTCACCATCATCAATCAGACTTGCAAGTTTTTAAACAGTTTTTTGAGTTTAAGTGATCTCATGAAGCAGAAGTAACCACCCAGTTTGTAGTTAATAAATAATATCTGAGAAAAATACATGGAGAATTTGGGCTGCAGGTGAATGAATATTAAAAGGAAATGAAGTTTGAAAGGCATCTAAAGGTCTCCATATTTCTGGAATTTCACATTTTCCAGTATGACTTACCTTTCCATGTGTTGGAAATGTCTTTAAAAGAATTTATAAAGTTGCATTAAAATGTACAGAAATCTCAAGAAACTTTTATTTAAAAAGCAAGGTCCCTAGACCTTGGGAGAGCTTCAAGCTCTTTTACCCAGAACATGAAATACTTAAATCTTGCTTCTATAACTTTATTTTCTTTTGGCTCATATTCTCTTTTCCATACTGTTGACTGGAGTTAGATATAATATGGGGAAAAAAACTTAAGAAATTTTGTTTAGTTTGTTGGATTTATTATTTAATGTTTCTTCATCCTTTATCAGAAAAAAAATCAGTGATGTTCACAATCAGCTCTTCCTGATCAGAACCCAGGCACTTACTTTTCTCTTGTTATTTTTGTCTTACATTACTGGAAATAACTAAAGAATAATAAACTTCCATCATTTATCTTCTTCCAAACTTTAGGCATTGCACATCCGGATTCTAAATTTCTAATTGACTAGGTAATACCTTTGCTATGTGCCTTAAAGATATTCTTTCATGTTTGCTAGCATTCAGATTGCTCACATTTCCTTTTTCTAATAGAAAAGTACCCAAGTACATTGTTTTCTATTTTTTCTCTCTGCAAAAACAAGGCAGAAAATTCTGGTTTGTGATAAGGTGTTTGTCTTTCACAAAGAAAGGTAAGAGAGACTAAATGAACTTAAGTTGCGTTTGAGCTCAGAAAATTAATCTTAACTCTTATGCATGCTGCTATTCCCACCCCCCAAAATCTGGAGCTAAATAAATCCAATTGTTTTAATTTGTGATAGCAAACTATAGTCTGGCCGCTGAGATAGCAAACTACATTTCCAAGTCAGTGTTTAGTTATTATCTAATTGCCCTTTTCTAGCTCTTCTCTGGTTTTCCTGTCTTTTGCTGGCCTCTTGCTCTCTAAGTCTCGGCCCCCTGCCAGTCTGCAGGTCTCACGTCTTTCTCACCGGACAGAATATATATCAGTGGTTCTTAACCTTTTTTGAGGTACCAAACCCACCAGTTTCATATGCGCATTCACCAAACCCTTCTTTAGTGATAAATAAAATGTGATTTTTATTTCCAAATTCAAGACATAGGTATATGTTTTTTTACTGGTGCACAAAATGAGCCGTGCATGAACATCACCTTGCTCAGAACAAAATCAACAAAGTGCATGAACTCACAACAAATTACGGTATTACTTTATTCTGTCCTCTGCGGCAGAGGCTTCTCCGAACCCCTGAGACTGACTCATCGAACCCCTAGGGTTCGATAGAACCCAGGTTAAGAACCACTGATACATATATTTCATCTCTGTAATGCTCGGGCAAATTATTTACTCTGATACGCATCTCAACATCAGATTTAACTCTTATGTCTCAAATAATTAAACCTATCTCTTGATTAATACTTGAATGTGTCCCTGAAAATACTTATGGTAAGGGAAAAGCCATTAAGTGAAAAAATATTTCTAATGATTTTCAATTGGAGAAATAATGAATTCTGTTTAGCCCAAGACTCCCAAATTCTTTTAAAAGACATAAAAATAGATCAGTTGAACAATGAAAAGTTTTAAATAAGTAATAACAATTTGAAATGATGTAGTAATATTTACAATAATCACAAACTATCATGGCGTGAGTGTTTACTTATCTGGTTTTTCTTCCCATACCATTAAAAAAGCTTTATTAAGGTGTAAGTCACATATCATACAATTCATTCATTTAAAGTATATAATTCAATGGTTTTAATTTATAGTCAGTTTCTGTACTATTTTTAAAATGAACTTTTCAAGCTTTCTGGGTCTCCTAGTCTTCTTTCATGCAAACTGTATTTAATTAAGTTATTTTGGGCAAATTAAAGGCTGAATGTGAGCGTGCTTCAAAACACCTAAACACACACACACCCCAGCTGGACGAGCCCTAAAACGTGCTGCCTCTTCCAGTTTCATCTAAATAAACATCATGACTGCAGTTTGGTACCTGATATCCTCTGGTTAGAAACTTGTGTTCAGTAAATGGGAGGGCACATTTACTGAAGCTATGATATAAGATATTCCTTATGGCATATGTATTTAATGTGTTTGAGTGAACAGGTTGTTGTTTAAAGAAACAAATTGTTGACATCCATGGTTTAATATTTCAAGACGCTAGTGAAGAACTAATTGAACAGTTTTGGCTATGTGAGCTAAGTGTGTAATTTTAATAACTTCTTAATAAATTCACATTTTTGGTGTTTCCTCTATTTCTAAAAAAATGTGACAGTAAATTATGGAAAATGGATTCCAGTTTAAAAAGGCATTAAGTCAGAGCGGGAGAGAGATTGTTAGGGGTATCTATTGTTAGGGGTCATCAAAAGACCATTCATTGCATTTTTTACAAAAGGGAAAAAAGGATGAGAACTTCAATTTTTATTTTTTTGAAAAAACAAATCAATTGGTAAGTTTAAAAAAAAACATACATTTTTTAAAATCACAAGAAGCTAAAGCACAAAAGGCAAAAATTATGACCTGTGAATATGCATATAATCGTGAAATAAAGAGCCCAGAAGTGTAATCCCAGTTCCATTCTCGGGTGCAATGCATAGTGAAGAAGGTCATCTTTTTTACAGAGGAGGAAGCAGAAGCTAAGAAATTCAGTAACTTGCCCAAAAGTATGTCCCAAATCCATATAAACATTAGAAACTGCAGTTTGTAGCAACTGATTTCTTTTTGGTTGCTGGTGTTAACTCAAAGCAGATATGTGGAGGGTGTTTTTGGTCCTGATACAAAGTTAAAATTGCCCATAAAATGCTTTAGTGCCCATCAAGGTGAGTATCAAAATAATATTAAAATATGTTTAGTTTTTATAATGGAACATTATTGCTATTCCAGAATTGCTTGTTGCTGATTTTCCTTCCTGATTGAAAACAGACATGAGAGATGGTGAAAAGTAGATTAAATATTAACAGCAAACTGCATTTGGAAAACTGAAAGCCACAGCTGCCAATATGTAAATGTGTATTTTATGTTAAGAGAAGTATCCAATATTTATAAATTAGGCAAAGGGAGGATTGCGGTCCCTTCAATGTTCTACTGAGCACAGCCTCCCGCAGCCACCCGGGGAGGATTTTGTGCCTGGGCTGCATCTTTCTTTGATTTTTCTATTTGATTAGGACTCAGGCTCTGTGAGATGACATGTAGCTGGTGGATTTTTGTCCAGATGAGGTGCAAATGATTTTTGTCTGGTAGAAACAACCCTAAGGATTATGGTTTTAATCGCCCTGGGGACATTGACCAGTGTTGGTTCTAACCTAATAACTTGATTCCCCGTTTTTTTCTTTCTTGACCATAAACACTCAGTTGTCAGATGCTCTTTTACCATCCGGTGGTTCTCTTCTTCACGGGTTAAATCAACATTTGTCATGTGTTCATTCTGTATTCTTAGAAGAGTCCTTAACTTTAAAAAATGTATATTTTGACACTTTTACAGAGAAACCAACTTTGATAGTTTGTCAATATGGTCACTTAAGTTGTTTCTTGCAGGAATTAGAGAGAAGGGGACTGAAAAGTTTCTGCTGCCTGATGATTTCAAATAGTAATTTCTGTTTGGATTAGATGGAGGTCTAATTGAGCTCTGGCTGAAAAGTATAGGGAAGGCCATAACCTTAAATTAAAACACATGTAAGTACTTTTAAAAGTTGGCAAGAATTGCCAAGGACTATATATATACCTTATTGTAAAAAGAGAAAGTTCACCTGTTAAGGTCCCATTCTCACTCTTAGGGGGTAACCATTGTGAAGTTATACCTGCCCTTCCAGACCTTTTTCTGTGCACAAAACATAAACACATGTATACAGATACATGTATAGAATTATGGTCTATGTATCATTAGTAACATAAAGTCATTTGTCTTGGACATTCTTCTATGTAAGGATGAAGAAATCTACTTCGTTCTGCTTAGTCTCATGATTTTTAAAACCTCATTAAAAATGCTTGCCAGTTTTTTTGTTATAAAATTAATAATGCACACGGTAATAAAAATTAAAACGGGGCAGGAGGTAGAAATGATGTGTGAGGCCCCGTCTGCTTCCACGTTCTGCTCCAGGACTAACCACTTTGAACCAGAGCAGTGAGGCACAACGGGTTAAATGGCTCCTTTTCTTGTTCCCACTGGTCACATCTTTAAAAAATTGGTTTTCATTCCTTTCACCACTTCTGTGGCTCTTTGTCAACACTTCAGGCAATTCTGACCGGTTTGTACCAAGAACATCTCTGAATGGAACCACATTTATCTGAGCCTGTTTCCACCTCATTAGAGTGCTCTTTTTAAGCTTACAGAGAGGCTGTAACACAAGCTTAAACTGCCCCACCCTGTGATGGTGTCTCTGCTCTCTGGTGTCCCGGGTCCGGCTCCGTCAATCTGGTCCACCAGCAGCAAACGTATGGGTCCTGACCTCAGCACAGATCCAGCAACTTCCATCTCTTCCTCTGCACCCCAGTCCAAGATGTCACCCCCCTCTTTTGTGCAGGTCTTCCAGCTAGCCTCCTCCTTGGTCCTCATTGCCCAGGTCTGTTTTAACACAGCCACCAGAGTGAGGGTTTGAAGTGAGGCTTTGGCTTTCAGCACTGAGAGCCAGAGCCGAATTCTCACAAAGTCACATCAGGGAACCTCACACTTGTACCCTCCCTGCACCCCTCACCCCATGGCTTGGCCCACTCCTCCTTCAGACTTTTGTCTGTCTGTCACCTTCGGGTGGACCTCCTTTGATAACCTGTTTAAAATAGCAAATCCAGAGCATATGCCTCACTGTCTTTTTCTCTCTCTGCCCCATATTGTGTATTTATTAATCTGTCTGCCTGTCCTCGGAAGGTAAGCTATGTCAGGTGCGATATTTGTCTGTCTTGTTCTCTGTGTGTCATCCGCACCTTGACCAGTGCGTGGCATTCAGGAGGGCTTCACATGTGCGGAACAAATAAACAAATTAGTTGTCAAATATGCTATTTGACTTGCTTCTCAGATCTTGCAGACTTACCACTGGCTAGTAAGTATGGCATGGACACGTGTTCGATCATTTGTTTTTCAGTTGGTCTTGAAAATATGGCCAGTGTTCATTTTATTTAAAATAGCTTAGTTTAGAGGAAGAAAGCATTTAACAGGGACTGTATGTTTTAATATGGCTTTATAACACATACCTGTTCTGGGTTGAATGATGTCCCTCAAAAAGTATGCTGAAATCTTAACCACCAGTACCTCAGGATGTGACCCTATTTAGGAATGGATTGTTGTGGATGTCATTACTTAAGGTGAGGTCCTATAGGAATAAGGTGGGACCTTAATCCAATATGACTGGTGTCCTTTTATGATTCCACCTTACATGATCGGTGTCTTTATAAGAAGGGAATTTGGATACAGACGTGGGGGAAGATGCTGTGTGAAGATGGAAAGAGAGATTGGAGTGATGCTGCCACAAACCAGGAACACCAGGCCACCAGAAGCTGGAAGAAGTGAGGAAGGATCATCCCTGGAGGCTTTGGAGGGAGCCTGGCCCTGCCCAGCACCTTGATTTCAGACATCTAGTCTCCAGAACTGTGAGAAAATATGTTTCTGTTCTTATCAACCACCCTGTTTGTGGTACTATGTTGTGACAGCCCGGGGAAACTAAGTATCCAATAAAAGTTAGTTCAGTTTCCAAACTAGAGACCTTGGCATGCACATGCCTGTGTTCTTGCACCCACAAATGCAGTTCTGTGGGAAGGGGATGCACATTTTGTTAGAACCAGACTATAAACTAAAGATTTCCAAGGGAGGCAAGAGAGGGCTCTTACTTTCTGCTGTAGTCATGACCCTGAATCAGGAGTGCGCTCATGGCCAAGTACCCTACAAAACACTGGTTTGTTCTGGCTGCCCGCTGAGAGGGCAGCCAGAAACCACCCTGTGTGCCTTCAAGACACTCAGCTCTTGGAAGACCGGATCTCTGGCTGAGACTGGAAAAGAAGTGGGAGTCACTGCAGGCTGCCAAGCAACCAGCCATTACAGCAAGCCAGGTGAGACGCCATCCAAGTTGGCTGAGCAGCCAGTATTGGGAGCTGTCAGTGGGGCTCGCAAAATAAGAATCATTTCCATTATGAAGACCAGCTGCTAGTAGACTTATTGGAATTGGAGCAGCTTCTTGAATGGGGAGGGAAGGGTGGAGGGTGAACAGAGCGAGGCGCCTGTATGTGGAGCCCCAACTTCCTCTGTCACTGATGTCGGTATGCAGCAATGGTGACAATGGCCAGTGTCTACTGTCCTACCCTTGTTATTCTCACTCCCACCTCCCTGTCTCTGCTCAAGGTTTCTCTCTCAGAATGTTCCCCCTCCATGTATATAAGTCCTGCTCATTCTCCAACAACCACCATTAACTCTTCACTGCCTATATCAGGCCAACTTTCCATTATGGCCCATTCAGGGCACTGTTGCCATTGGATGTGTTCCGTAGGCCAGCAACATCAGCATCACCTAGGAGCTTGTCAGGAATGCAGACTCCCAGCCCAACGCCAGACCCACGGAATCAGAATGTGCATTTCCACGAGCTCCCTGGGGGCCATCTGCACACTGAGGTGTGGTAAGCGCGGGTCTGCATCACTAGTTCTCAGCTGAGGTCTCTGGACCGGCAGCATAGTGTCACCTGGGAACTTGTCAGAATGCTCCATTGGGGCCTGACCAGACCCACTGAACTTGACACCCTGGGGGTGATGCCCAGTCTCTTGTGTTTAAGGACCCCTCTGGGAGACAGCGTGCACACTTGAGTTTGAGAACCACTTGTCCGTATCATTCGGCCAAGTATCTAGTTATGCTCTTTCGTTTCCTGTCTGTCTCCCCCTTCACGCTGGGGACTCTTGAGATTAGGAACCATGTTTGTGAGTGTCCCTGGCACTTAGCCCAGGTCTAAGAATGGGCTGACTGAGGTCCAAGGGTAACCGGTCAGTGTCTCCTCCCTGTCTGTACTATTCTATTCAAGCATGGGGGGCTGGGAGAAGGGGAGAGCTCAGGGCAGGTGCAGGAACATGTCCCTTTGTTCTTCTTGGTCTTTCAAGGATTTGAGTTTCTTGGGGGCAACATAATGTTTCCTGTCTCAAACCAGAGACCAAATCAGTATCATGTAATTTTGCATTAATAGATAATAATTTATAATAATTAATAGATAATAATGAGTGATCACGTTGGGGCCTGACGTGATCCAGATTTCTGTTTCCAATAGTTTTATGTGGGTTTTCATCCCTGGGGAGGGGGATGACACATTGCTATTGAGCAAATAAAGCAATGCAGGCTAACTGTTCCTTTTTCTGGATCAATAAGTCCTTTATCTGGGCAAGTGGCAGTGGTTAGCTCTTCTGGCTGACGATGTCTGTGAGAAGGATTCTCAGACATGACAAATGGATAGCTTCCTCCTCTAAGCTCTCATGAAACACTGCTGAGTCTCATTGTCGTCAGTTAACACCCAGCCAGCCTTACCCTGCTGGGGAGCACAGTGTTCTGTCCTCATCCTGAGCACTCCTCTCATCCGACTGGCTGCTTGCTGTCAGATTTTTAAAGCTGTAATTCCTTTCAAGTTGCTTGTGGGCTTATAATTTTAATCAGAATCATATGACACTTGAACTGGGAGGGGGGGCACTTGTGAAATCATCTATCTCTTTACTTATTTCTTACTACTTATTTAAAAAACCTTAATGACCTGTAAGGGTTACAACAAAACTGAGAGGACAACACAGAGGTTATGCATTCATCTCCACAGCCTCCAAGATGCACAGCCTCCCTTAATGTCAGCATTGCCCCCAGAATGGTACATTTAAAAAAAATCATTTTTTTAAACCAAGGATGAACTTACATTAATGCATCGTAATCACCCAAAGTCCATAGTTTATGTTAGGGTCCATCTTGGTGTTGCATACTCCTTGGGTTTGGACGAATGTATGATAGCCTTCATTATATTATTCAGAGCAGTTTCACTGCCCTAAACATCGCCTGTGCTGTGGCTGTCCGTCGCCCCCACCCCCTATTCCTTTATTGCAGACCAGCAGGAGAAGGCTCTGGTTTAAAGGGTGTACAGCTGGTGAGCAACAGAACGGGACCAGCCCTTCTGAACTCCCGGTTTATAATTCCAGTGGCTTCCAGTTGCAAAGCCCCTCAGTTCATACTCCCACGAGTCTTGACAGCAAACCTAGACTTGCTTCAGGAGCAAGTTCTTTCCCCAGGACCATTCTGCAGAACGGGCCCCCCAGGCTGCCTAGCCAGTGATAACTGGCGCCAAGGCCCGGAAACCTAACGCACAGCAACATTATATATCGAGACACCAGAATCCCTGGAGGAAGAGAGGACCTGCCAAGGCACAGGTAAGCTCGGGGTTCTCAGCTGGGGCTGCGGGAAAGGAAACCGGTATGAAAACTCTGGGAGAGGGGCAGAGATGGGCTGATAGACTCCACGAGGGTTCCACCCACTTAACTGCCAGTTATAATTGGACTTGTGAGTATGGGAAGAAGAATGGTAAATTCATATAAAACCCAAGATATAGAGGAAGACGAGCTACGGGGAATAGGATCAAAGGTGAGTTAGAGAAACTTTCAGGGAGGCAGATGCCTGGCATCTTCTCTATCTTCTCATTTAAACTCCTTGATATGCCTTCTTTTCTTTTTCTTTTATGACAGTCAGAGAGAGAGAGGGACAGACAGACAGGAATGGAGAGAGATGAGAAGCATCAACTCTTCATTGTGGCACCATAGTTGTTCATTGATTGCTTTCTCATATGTGCCTTGACTGAGTGGCTACAGCAGACCAAGTGATCCCTTGCTTGAGCCAGCGACCTTGGGCTCAAGTTGGTGAGTCTTGCTCAAACCAGATGTGCCCATGCTCAATCCAGTAACCTCGGGATTTCGAATCTGGGCCCTCCACGTCCCAGTCTGATGCTCTATCCACTGTGCCACCACCTGGTCAGGTCTGATATGCCTTCTAAATTGACATTGTTTCTATTTCACCAGGAGGGAGGCTCTGACTAAATTAGCCTGAGTTCACAGTCCCAGATCCCTTTCCCCCCTTCCACCCTTGCACCTAAGCTTCTTCTAGGGTGACCAACTTGTTCCAGTTTGCCCAGGATGTTCTTGGTTTTGAGACTGGCATTGCAGATTTAGTTGGGGTAAACCTGGCTTCCCCCTCCTTTTTCCCCCATGGGGGAACCAGTGTTCTGGGCCAAAGCCATACTGGCCCCCCCAGGGCCTGACTTAGGCCAGCTTCGCTCAGCTGATGGGCACAGGAGCCAGGACAGGCAGCTGGCTCCCTGGTTCCTTGGCGGAGATGGGTGGTGTGCACAGACCCAGGCCAACTGCTGCAGCCAGCACCCATCACACCGCATTGGACCGGAGCACTGGGCACCACCAGAGAGTGCTGTCTGCCTGGTTCTGCTTTAGTCTAAACTGAGAGGTCAACACACAGGAAGACAAGTAACTCAGCCACTGGGGAAGCCAATCCCTGCTGTTTCTGCCTTGGGACAGATTTAGGTGCAAGGATCAACAACTTATTCTGAGTCAGTTCAGGTCAAGGTGGACTTGACTTGAATGATACAAGTTTCATGGCATCCAAGAACGAGCTTTGTGAGAAGGTTGGGGTGGGGGGAAAGGAGGATAGCTGCCCTGCCAGCCGCCCCAGCAGGGCTCCCCAGTGTCTCCAGGGTCCCAGTTAATGGGGCTGGGCTTTGAACCTCTGCTAATGCAGACAGGCACATTTAGAGGGAATGCTGGACTTCTTGAGGGGGGGGGGAACTGGGTTGGAGGCTATGACTTAGAGGGATTGGAACACTTCTGCAACAATGAAGCCTTTGAATTAGGACAACTTGCCCACTAACTTGCCACTGCCATGTTGGGGAGGGGCAGGGCTTGCTACTGCCAGCTAGGTAAGACTTCAGCTGGCCAGGGGAGCACAGAGCCGAAAGTGGGTGACTCCCAGGGGAGGAAGGGGAGCACTGGAATTGGCCCAGGTGGCAGCTTCCTTCTTAACCTGCTGATCAGGGAAGTCACTCCATCAGGGCAGGGGGTGGAGCTATGTGAAGAGCAGAGAGATATTGGGTGTCACTATCCATAGAGCTCTACCCACTGGATGGAGGTGTCAGGAGTGGGTGAGTAAGCCTTTCTTTTCCCTCTCGACAGTCCAGCTATGGCAGCCTGGGTTCCAGGCCACCATCCCACTGCAGGCGTGTTCCACCTGCCGTTCCTCCAACTTCCCTTTCCGAAAAGGCACTGGTCCTTGCCAAAGTCTTTCTCACGCTCCTCAGAGCTGTGCTCCCTTCTCTGAGTACTGATGCCAACCGCTTTGTACCCACTACTCAGGGCAGTTCAGGTTTATTCAGTGCACGTGGGCAAATCCTGTTTTTGCAGGGGCCCTTTGGGGGCTTCTTTCTGTAACTCAGCACCTACACTTCAACTGTGTTCTTCCTTTCCTTTGATGCCCTTGTATTTCTAAGGTTATGATTATGAACCAGGGGCCTAAGGTCCTTGGTGGTGAGAGGCCAGCCTCCTAGAGCCCTTGTGGCTTAGCAGGGGCCAGGGCTCTCTGTCACCAGGGCCGGGAGCTGTGGCCCACACCCCATCCTGGCCCCGGCCCCACCTGGCCATGGTGCTCAGCCAGTTAACAGGATGGACCACCCATTCTCCGAGTGAGAAACATTGTCCTTCAGAGACAGTTACATGGGCCAGGATGGAGCGTGTGGGCCACGGCGGCTCTGCCCATTACGTACAGTCTGGAAAGGAGTGAAGCACTCATTGGGCCTGAGGGACACATTCCAACCGCTCTCCTCAGGTCTGCTCCAGGGCGGGCCGGGAAGGGTCCTGCACACCAGCCCTGCAGCGAAGGCCATGCGAGCACATGTGGAGGAAAACAGAGCTGTGCCAAGGATAGGCTCCAGGGTCCGAGGGTGTTCTCTGACCTCCTAGAGTTGGGGAAATACTGACCCCCCCCAGGGGGTGAATATGGTCACACGTGTGTCCCTGGGAAACAACCTCACATGGAAGTGGGCAGCTGGGCTTTGCACATCATGCTGTGTGCACCCAGCTGTGCTCCTCCTGCCAGTTGTGCGGATTGGGGCGGGGGTGCACGGATGGCGGCTGCGGGAGGTGCTCACTGGGAGCTCATTTGTGTACACGTGTTTCTACCTTTCATGGCTGTAAACTTTCACCTCATTTTATAAAAGAAAATCTGAGAGAACAAGCTTGGAGGGGCTCTGCTGCGGGCCCTGAGAATCCTCTCTTATCTGAGACAGAACACAGCCAGGACTGCAGGGGTGACATTTGTCTGCTTAAGTGCATGTTATTGTACTTGACATCAGTGGTCATTCATGGAGTGACTTACACGCCCTCTTGCACAGTGGCCACCACTGTGACAAGGAAGTAGACAGCCAGCCAGGACCATGGCCAGGACCTTGGGGTGCTAGCCTCTGAGAGGAGAAAGGCAGGGTTCTCAGAGTTGCCAGGGCTCTCAGGTAACATGCTTTCTAAAGGTCCACCTCAGGTCACAACCTTCTGGCTAGTAAGTACGTAACCGCAGAGCCACTGAAGCCAGGCCAGATGATTAAGTACACCTCCCTGGCCAGTATTCAAGGCGGATATGGGGTGGGGGGAGTTAGCCTGAGGCAAGAAGACTTAAGATTTCCAGGCTCATGTGAAATTTCTTCTAAAGTTTTTTTCTTTTAGGAGGATGACCAGTCTTGTTAAAAGTCTCATAAAATGCCTGAAAATAAGCACAGCCAGATACCAGACAAGCTTGATGGGTGAGAGCCAGGTGGCTTTGGCCAGAGGGCCTTTTGAGCTCACCCAGATCCGTGTACAAGGCCTCTTCAAGCAGGAGTGCCCTGTGGGGAGGACAACGGGCCCTGACGGGACGCAGCCGGATCCGGATACGGGAGCTTGGTCTCCAGGGCTCTGCGGAAGGACAGTTTCTAGTTGGGTCAGTACTCGAGGAAGATGGGGTTTCATCTGGAGCTATGGAAGGGAGAGCTGGATATGTTTATGGGCTGGATGGCAGGCAGAGCTTCTCCGTGTCACTACTGTGCAGTGTGGGAGGGCTCTCACCCTGCTCCTTCCTCCCCAGGAGAGCACTGGCCTTGACAATGCCTGGTAGGGTCCCAGTGCAGGCCGCCTCGGGTCAGGGAGTGCAGATACGCCTGAGAACAGAAGTGTGGGAGAGTGGAGAACGTATAGTAAGAAGTCTGAGTTAGACACTTTATCAACACTTTGAAAATCTTCAATGACCTTAATGAGGTTCAAGTCCCCATATTGCAGGAGGTTCAAAAAAGACAAATGACAGCTCCAGACCACACAGCTAGTCACTGGCTAGACAAAGGGTCGGCTAGAGCTCTGACTTATGCCAGCTGCCCCCACCATGCCTAATCTGAATTATTAGTTCCCCTCTGTCGGACTTGGCTTCGGGATGTTGATGCCAACTCACCAAGCAACATGTGGGAGCCAGATCTCATCCAAAAGACATAGGAAGTACTTAGCAGGGGCCTGGGGCTCCCAGGGACTTAGCACCATGTCCCCAAACTGTCTAACTGGAGTCTAGATTTCTGTTTGTCCCTTTCTGTTCTTTGAGAGCATACTTCTTTGGGTCCAGATGCCAAAGGCTTCACCACTAGCCTCTCGACCATAGAGAGAGACAGGACTCTCTCCCTCTGGGAGCCAGGGTAAAAGTCTACCTCCAGCAGGTTGTTACTCCATCCCCTGGAGCTGTCAGAAAGGATTTGGAGATGGACATGTGTGCAGCACTTGGGAGAAGCCTGGTGTCCATCAGCAACACCCTTCAGTTCATTCTGGTCCCTTCTTAGCCACGAGGAAGCCTGCACAGAGCTGGGGGCACTGCTAGGAATTCCATGGGAGACCCTGGCCGAGATACTGCCCAGGATTATCTCCAGGGCTGGAAAACTCTTGATAGGCTCAGGTGGCACTAAGATCCCCGGGGGGGCTGGTTCTCCCATGTCGGGTCTTGCTCTGGCAAATGAGGTCTCCTTGTGGGGTCTTGGGCTATTACGTCTGGTAGGATCAGGGCTCTGGTTCTTCCCTCTCAGTGGCTAGCGGAGTGTACTTGCCCATTTACAGTGGGATTCTACTGGGAGCTGTCGTCAAATTCTCGGATGCTGACACCCAGCACTTGTCCAGGACAAATTCTGCTGTGGCACCTGTAAAGCTCACCTCGCAGAACATTGACTCCAATGGCTGACTCAGGGTGGTCATGCCAACATCACAGAAGTCAGAGAGGGACTCATCCCAGGAAGGAAAGCATTTGGTATATTTATGAAGAGTTTCCTTCTTCTGCTCCCCCTCCCCCAGAATACACCCTGAAATACTCTTACCTTCAGCTACCCTTGCCTGGCCTCCAGTGTCTGCCTTCCTCTGCTAGACCCTATAAAATGTGAGTGCCAATCCTAGGAGACAAGGTAGAAATACTCAAGGGAAGCCCCCTCCCCAGTCACTCGCTGACCTCTGATCTGGGCCTGCTACACCATCTAGCCATCTCCTGGTGGCAGAACAGCTTTCTTTCTCAGCCTGTCCCCATATCTGCCCACTTGGGTTAGGGTCTCTTTAATCCAGTAGTAGCAGAAGAGCAGTAGCCTAGGGCAAGTGGAGACAAGAGCCAGTTCTTGGTTTGTGGGGTTGAAGAGGAAAGAAAGACTCAAGGGGACTCTGCTTCATAGACAAGGGGACCCAAGAACCAGGGATAGGAAGGGATTCCACCAAGGTCTCAATTTGTAAGTGACAAAGATGACCAAGTTAAGGTTTGAGCCCTGTACAGACCGCCTACTGCAGGCATTTATTCTACTGGCCTTTTACATTGGTTGGTGAGCTGTATTCTTTACAGATGATCACCTAGTCACGTGATAGTTTTTTCTTAGCAACGTCACTTAGTCTTCTAAAGAAGAGGGTCTCTCAGTGTAACTCCAATTTATGTTATGCCTCCAATATCAATAACAATCTGACGAGGAAATAAGATATAGCTCAAAAAGAAAAGGAAAACTATAGAAATGGAAGCACTGTCATGTTTGAGGCTTTCCCACAAACTGTTCATTAGTGCTCTTTCCCTGAGGAGATGGGACTCCCTGTGGGTGGGGCAAGGTCATGGTGGGTGAGCTCGGGGACACAGCTGACCTTCATTCAGAGAGTAGCTGTGTTACCTGCAGTCAGAATGTCTTGTGATTGTGGGCCAGCCATCCCCAGTAAGGGTTTCCTTCTCTTAGATGACTTCATTTTCATATACTATATGGTCACCTTCAGACTAAAGGACTCAAGGCTTTAGAGCAGGGGTAGTCAACCTTTTTATACCTACCACCCACTTTTGTATCTGTTAGTAGTAAAATTTTCTAATCGCCCACCCGTTCCACAGTAATGGTGATTTATAAAGTAGGGAAGTAACTTTACTTTATAAAATTTATAAAGCAGAGTTACAGCAAGTTAAAGCATATAATAATAATAACTTACCAAGTACTTTATGTCGGATTTTCGCTAAGTTTGGCAGAATAAATCTTTATAAACAACTTACTATAGTTAAATCTATCTTTTTATTTATAGTTTGGTTGCTCTTCTACTGCCCACCATGAAAGCTGGAATGCCCACTAGTGGGCAGTAGGGACCAGGTTGACTACCACTGCTTTAGAGTGTATTGAGAATATGGGACTGAGAAAGAATACCTTCTAAGATGTCTCAAGGACTGGATGGAACAGGTGGCTCTTTTTCCTTTCTTACCTTCATGGAGCTGGTGATGTCATTTGGGAGAAGGCTTGGTTCCTGCTAGTGTGGTCCTTCAGGGTGGCCTTGCTCATGTCAGTGGAAGGGTCAGTGGCCATCATGGTGGACACAATCACAGCACCATTGGGAAGCACACTAGAACATACCACAGCCCTCACAACCATTCTTGCTCCCCCACCACACCGGACCAGGGCCTGTATCCTGCTTTACCTGGGAATCTGTGGACCGAACCTGGACTGAGACTCTCTCTGAGATGGAACTGGATCACCACCCTGGGTCTTCTCACAGGTTGCCTCAGGTTTACCAATTTGGATTATATCCTTTGGTTTTTGAATCATGATGGACAAATATTGGAATCTTCTCATTATCACACATTTCTGGAGTTGAATGCAAAGCCTAAATGCTACCGGAGGCAAAGATCATGGGCCTTGCATTGAGGGAAACACATTTAGAAGGAAAATTAGGACAAACAGTGAAGAACAAATAACCAATATAAGGTAGAGCATGGTCAGGACTGTTATGGCAGGAGTTTCAGGAAGAAGAGGGAAGGGAGAACCAGAACTGTAGAAGAGCTGGCATTTGAAATGGGCTCTGAAGCCTGCGAACTCATGCAGAAAGAGACGAAGATAATTTTCATGAAGAAGGTGTGGTAGTATCACGAGGAGTATGAGCTTCAATCCCATGCTGTCTCTAATTTATCTTCCCCAGATGGTACAGAGATCAGTGGGTCTGGAAGAAGATTCTGCCACGGCAGATGCTCACGGCATTCCTGATGGAGGATGGAAGGAAAGGCTGTGGCTACAGGAAGCCAGTCGTGGACCCGAAGACGGGGCAGAAAGATAGAATGAGGTAGCACAGAGATCATGGGCCCAATAGGACACGAGGCTGTTGGAGGCCAGGGAGCTCTCTTGAAACACCAAGCAGGAGACCACATGAGTGGAGAGCCCACAGGCCTGCATACCCACCAGTGAAGTCTGAAGGGGGGTGCAGGCACTCCATGGAGAAGGTCTCTAGAACCTCTCATGTGTCTGCCTCCTCAGAGCCACACCAATTGGGCCTGTGTCCTCTGGAGACTAAATGCCTGGGACCCACCCCCTGCTGGACTCGGCTTTCTACAGGCCTCACCGCAGAGGCAGGTTGGGTACCTCATCCCTGTTGAATCCAAGACCTTTGGGAGTTGCCTGCCTTCCCGGGGCCTAGGATCTGCAAGCCACTTCTTTCTAGTTCTAGGGTTTTGTGTGGCATGCCATGCACCAGAACATAGGCCGCTGTTCATGACCCCCACTCTGGGCTTGTCTTAGAGACACTGGAAGTTCTCTGTAAGAGGGCGCCCACATAGAGCTTGCTCAAGCCTGAACCTTACTGCTGGTCCCCTACTGGGAGTGTAGCCAGCCGGCGCTCTGCCAGCCACTGCTCAGGCGCCTGGGCTTTAGAGGCCGCAGGCATGTGGCTCTTCACGGGTAGGTAGAGCTCTTTAAATGGTAGGTACATCCTAAGGGCTGAGGGCCTGGTTGGGGCACCAGCTTTGCCACTGCCTCTGTGATCAAGTTCAACAGCAGGAGTCACCTGGCAGCAGAGACTGCATAGAGACTACCTGCCTTTAGGTCTGTGTTCCTTCACCATACTCTATATTTTCCCCTGTCACCTAATTGACTCTTGCTTCCAGGGAAGGATATAGTTCATGGTGGATAAGGACTAAGTATTAAGGGACTGTGTTCCGTGTATCAGATTTGGCTTGCAAAGTAAGGAAGGAAGCAAGGGAGGGAGGGAGGGAGGAAGGAAGGAAGGAAGGAAGGAAGGAAGGAAGGAAGGAAGGAAGGAAGGAAGGAGAAGAAGCAGTTTCAGTGTCTGAAGACCCAGCACTCTGGCTGGTGTTCCTCATGCCTTCTCTGCCCCACCCAGGTATGCTCACCTCCATGTGAATAGGAACAGAACATAGAATAGCTCTAGGTGGTCTCTTCTCCAGGTTCCAGCAGCACAGGCATGTTTATGTTCACATGAAGGGAAAACCACTTACTGCTTTGCAAGAACACAAAAGTTCTGAAGTCCTGGGAAGACTGGTAACAACTGAGTAGAGAGGCTGGGCCAGTCCCATGTGTCTTGATGGGAAGGGGCACACGTCTCCTGTTGGCAGACAGATAGGCGGAGGTGTGCAGGGAAGGAGCAGTAGGGCAGAACAGAGCAGATAGAGACACATTGAAGAGGTTCAAGATTTAGAGATCTAATGTCTAATCTCAGCTGTTGTGTTAAAAACTTCCGGCATCTGCATGTATCCTCAAACCCCCAACCCTGAAGTCGGAGCCACGCTGGGCCTTCCATCTGGCCTTCCACCCAATTGTACTGTAGCCAGGCCAGTGGCTTTGCCATTGCTCCTGAGGCTCCTTCCCTGACTGCTCCCACCTGAACATCCTGCCTGCCTGAAGCCTCACCTGAGTGCAGGGATCCCTGGGCCATCTCATCTAAAGGAGTACCACCTCCCACCAGCCAAGAAGCAGGGCCGAGGACCAACCAGGAATGAGAGGCAAGGCCTCCATCCCTGGTCTTGTGTCTTCAGCCACAGAGGTCACAGCCACTATAAGTGGAATCTGTCTTTTTTTGTCCACCCTACAGAGCTGCTTTGCTTGTGAAAGCTTGGCAGGTCAGCCCCGGCAGGGCACAGATGGGACCGTGGTCTATGCTCTTAACACACAAGAGAACTCCGCAGCTGGGAAAGAGCTTAAGCCAAGCAGAGGCAGGACTCACCCAGGAAGGATTGCTGGGTTCTCTAGTGGCCTTGGTCCCCCCGGTGGGTCCTGGCTGCCCATCCACACTGTTCCGTGGGATTTGCCGTGGCTTTTGTTTGAATTTGGAACAAGGACTTTGTTTATTGGCACGGGGTGTGAAGGCCCCTTAGGAGCCTTCTCATCAGCTTGATTGACCATGTGACAGCCCAGAGCAGAGGTCCAGAACACAGGGTTTCTTCCGACAGCACATAGCCAAAGCCTGAGGAGGCTAGCTGAGCACCCAGGGGCATGGTCACGCCCCCAGAGGGGCTTGAGTGGGAGGATAAGGTCACTGCTAGCCTTGTTGCCCTTCAGCGTCCTTGGCATCAGGCTCACTTAGGACCATGCTCAGGGCTGATCCCAGGGGAGCACCCCCAGCTCCCAGATTCTCTGTCTCTCCTCCCTCTCCCCGGTGACTTGCCGGGTTGCTCATGGTGGCAGAGAACTCAGCTGGGGTGGGGACAGGAGGTTGCTGTGGGGACTTGGAACCTTAAGAACCCAAAGGCCCGCCCCCTACCACCGACATGTTCTGGGTGGAAGGATTTGTTTCTTAGGAAGCTCCCCCTCGGCCTCTACAGGAAGACCCCATGGAGGGTCAGTTAGAATGGGGGGCGCTCCCTGTTGCCCTCTGGGGAACTTCACTGACCTGGGGACAGTGAGATGGCAGCTTGGGTGCCCCATGGTTAGAGCCAGGTCCAGAAGACCAGGAGCAGCAAGGAGAGCCTGCGCAGTGGACAGGTGGGTTAGGGAGGAGCAGGGAGGGAGAGGGGAACTGGGCCGCCTATTGTGGGAGCACAGTGACTTGGGTGGGGTGCTGGAGGGCTGGGGCGGAGGGGCTGTAAGAGCTGTGCCCCCTCCAGGTGCGGAGGCTGCGGCCAGCTGCTGCTTGGGCAGCTCCAGCTCCAGATGAGCTGGGCGGGCTGAGCAGGGGTGATCTTGCGGGGTGGCCTGGTAGGAGTGGCTACTCCTAGGGTGTGGTGCTGGGTGAGGAGGCCCAGAGCACCGCCCAGTCACATGACCAGATCTTCCTGGGGAAATCTAAGGTTGCATGAAGCAGAGTTGTGAGTTGGCTCAGAACTGAGCATATAAGGATCTGGGCTCCACTTCTGGTTCTGCCACTTACTGTGTGGCCTGGACGGGTGACTTCTGTGTGGGCCTTCCATGACCCACAGCCCTCTGAGTGACACCTGGATGCGTCCCCGGCCTCTGTGAGAGGTGAAAGCTGGCTTTTCCACATCCTTTCTTTACAAGTGCTGATTCTTGAGGGCAGTGGCTACTTGCTCAAAGGTTGTACCTCATTTTTTTCTCTATTCTGTGCATACCGTGTCTGGTGCTTTGACCCTTACCCATACCCGCAGATTAGCAGGAGGGGTTGAGGACACATAGTTGGCTCTATAATGTGTGAGGTCCAAAGACACTGAGTTCTTGGACGGTGCAAGGAGAAATGGCCTGGATGTCTAAATGCTGTGCTCACTTAAGAATTCTGCAAAGGCTCTAGAGCAGAGGTCCCCAAACTAAGGCCCGTGGGCTGTATGCGGCCCCCTGAAGCCATTTATCTGGCTCCCGCCGCACTTCTGGAAGGGGCACCTCTTTCATTGGTGGTCAGTGTATGGAGTACTGTATGTGGTGGCCCTCCGACAGTCTGAGGGACAGTGAACTGGACTCCTGTGTAAAACGTTTGGGGACCCCTGCTCTAGAGTGACGTCATCCTGTTTGGTAGATGCTCATGTGTGTAGCTGCCGAACGCTCAGAATGCCACTGCGGCCACCGAGGGACTGAGTGTGTCATTTTGTTGGAATTAGTTTACATTTTCAGAAATACTCGATTCAGTTATTGGAAGACTTTAAAGGATGTTTGGAACCACCGATGCACATTTAAAGTGTGTGACTCTCCTTTTCCAGCCACAAACTTTATAAAATATAAATACAGATCAAATGTTGTTGATGAAAATTTGGTGTCCAAATCAAGTGTTCAATATACATCAGCTTTTAAAGACTTGGTGCCAATAAAAGAATGTTAAGTGTCTCAGGAATAATTGTTTCTATTGACTGTGTGTCAAAATAATAACATATTTGGATGTTTTAGGTCAAATGAAATACATTCAATCTTAATCGCACCTGCTTCTGACATATGCTGGCTCCCGACTCTGGGGGATTATCCTATACCTCGGGGCATCTGTTGGCCCTTATCTAATGTCGCTGAGTTGAAAAACCCTTTGGACTATTCCCAGGCTGTGGCTAGATCTGAGGCTGGAGGGCTGATGATGACATTTGGTGGGAGAGTGGCCTCCACTCACACAGGGAGGCGGGGTCTTGGGCTGAGCTGGAGCCCCTCCCCAGCAGAGGGGCTCCGCAGGGATTATTGAACTCAGCTTTCCTTGCTGCCTGCTGCTTACTGACGGAAGGACAGACAGACGCAGAGTGCTGGCCTGCTGTACCATCTGTTGCAGGAACAACCACATCTCTTAACTCTCTAGAACCCTTTGTTCCTCTCTGCTGAGTGCTTCTAATGCTGGCTGTGGCCGGCCTCCTCCCCTGTCCCCTGTTCCCTGTCCCCTAGCCCTGAGCTTCAGGGCTCTGCCATGGATCAGCGGAGTGAGGAGAGAGCAGAGGGGACCTGTCTTGCTCTATTCTGGGCTTTACCAGCCTTCTCTGGGCAGCAGGAGAGCTGGGGTGAGAGCACTGGAGCAGAGAAGATCCCAGGAGGAATAATAATTGGGGTTCCTAGCTGGAATGCTGGGCTTAGTCAATGTAAACTTGACCCTGAGGCAGTCAGTGAGGGGCCTGAGGTCACTGTGTGGAGGTGTGTGATCAGGGCCATGTGAGGTGACTGGCTGGGAGGCTCTGGGGAAGGACAGAGGAGCAGACACCCCCCTGCATCTGTGGTGACTTAACTCCATAGTGAGCTGTCTTGCACAGGTGCAGTAGGGCGGAGGCTAAAATAAGAGCCCGCCACTTCTGAACACGTGTTATGGGAAGGGGATGGTGTGGGGTGCTTCTGAACATTGTATCGTCAGAAATTCTTAGTAATCCTGAGAGGTAAGTGCTTTGAAAAACCCATTTTTGATCAGAAAGAAGCCCATAAGAGTGAATTGGCCCACAGCCTAGTGTTGATTAAAGGCCAAGGCAGGATTTGAACCTAGCTCTGATACCAAGGCTCATGGTCTTGAAGGTAGGTTGCTTACAATGATGCAGAAGGCTTTTGAGCCACAAATGTCCTCAGAATTGGTTTCTTACAACCCCATCGTCGTCCCCCCCGCCAACTTCAGGGACGGGGAGTCCAACTTCAGGTCCAGGCAGGGGTGAGGGTTTGTCTAGGTCCTGGTGCAGAGCCAGCCTGGAACTTAGGTCACTAACTGAGCTCCTTCTCCTCCCTGAAACTCCCTGTTGGAGGCATCTTAGAGCTCTTTATCCTTGTTAAAGGGTCAGCCCAAGTGTTCACGATTGGTGGGAGTGATCTGAACAAGTTATCTCAGCTGCCCCACTCTGGGGCATGGTTTTGTTCTTGTAAATAGCTGTTCAGGTGTCAGATGGCCCTGTGAAGGTGGAGGAGGCATTTCTTTCTCTCCTAGGACCTAGAGTCTCGATTTGGAGCCCAGAGGATGTGAAACTCAAATATGACAAAGCCACTTCGGTATATACATGAGCTCGTGTGACTTCCCTCTCTCTTGCCCAGCCTCAGTGCCTGGGTACCATTTTCTAGTTGACCACTGGGTGTCGCCCCTGCTCTACCGGAGGACCTTTCTTTCTGCTGTTTGAGGCTCCTTGATGTCTTACTGTGTGTTGGCCTGAGACAGGTGCTGGGAGGGGTGTCCCCTTGTCTGGCTCTGTTCTGAAGGCAACGGGCCCCACTCTCTTAAGAGGTAGTGTTTTGCCCCTCTGAAAAAACAAGCTCTAGGCAACATCAGGAATTCATTGGAACGTTTCAACAGAATGCTTTTCTGTGGACGTCTAACTGTGGTCTCTGTGGCTTACCCATTTACATCTTTAGGGCTCTTGGTGTCACACGGGCACTGCTGCAGTGTCCCAGCCCCCTATCCCTGGGGCTTGGGGGTGTTGGTTGCTGGGCCTATGACCTTATTTGAGGGAATGAAGAGATGGTATAGTCGAGCCAGGCACTGCTGAGACAATGCCCTGCCCTGGGGCCTGTCCTCATGGTCCTACCAACAGGCTGGGAGCAGGTGGCACAGGCCCACCATCCCAAACCTATCAATGGAGGGTCTGAGGAGGGATGCCTTCTTGCTCAGGGTCACTCACTTTGCTCTCTTCTGGGCATTTTCACCCAGAAAAGGTGCCTGCTGTGGATGGAATTTTCTACTCCCCCTCCCAATCATGTGTTGAAGTCCTAACCCTCCAGTGCCTCAGAATGTGACCTTATTTAGAACTATGGTTGTGGCAGATGTAATTAGTTAGATAAAGTCATACTGGACCAGGGTGAACCCTAATCCAATATGACAGTGTTCTTATAAAAGGGGGAAGTTTAGACACAGATTAACACGCAAGGAGAAAGCATACCCTGTAAAGATGAGCGCAGAGACAGAGCGATATCTCTATATGCCACAGACACCAGAGATGACCCCACAGCCTCAGAAGGAAGCAATCTTGCCAATACCTTGATCTCAGACTTTTGGACTCCAGAACTGGGAGACAGTGACTTTGTGTTGTTGAGCCACGTGTTGTGTGGTGCCTTGTTATGGCACAGGACCCAAGTCTGAAAGGTTGCTCTGGGGCCTCAATTCTTCTCTCTGGGCCTCTGACTGCGATTGGCCGGCTCTCCCCCTCCATCCCACTCGTTTCCCCCATCCTTTTCATCCTTCTCATCATTGGAGTAAGGGACCTCATCATGTGCCCCTTACTCCAAAATGACCCACCCTGGATCAGCTCCCCACAGAAGCCATTCTTTCAGGAAGTAGAGTTCTACCAGAAGGCATCAGGAGAGCAAACTGACTGAGCTTATTCATACAAGGGGTGAGTGACTAACACCTAAGCATGTGATTCCAGGAGAAGGCCTCACTGAGCTCTCCGAGGAGCACTTGCATGTTTGAGAGGAGTTTGTTAATTCCTGATGAGGACCCTTTGTCGTGGCCATGCTTGCCCCTAAGTAATTCGATAAACACGGAGTGTGTTTCCCTCGTGATGAGGGCAGAGTCCTAGGGACAGAGTCTGTGCTGCCACCCTGGAGGTCCTGGGCTGGTCCTGGCTTCTTCCTAGGTGGGGCCCTGTGCAGGCCCCCCATCCCACCCCAGCCAGTGGAGGCCAGAGCGAGTCTTTCTAGTTCCATCCCCAGTGGGAAGGCCCGAGACCAGAGCTCTGCCCAGCCCTCTGCCCCTTCCCCCACTCCCCACAGCTCCCCTCTGGCCATATAAAAAGCGCTGTTTTCAGTGCTCTGGCCAGGCAAGTTGCCCCTGGGGTTGGATGGTGCTGGCCATCCAGCCTTGAGCCTCATTGGCCTCCTGGGAGTGGGGCTGGCTGGCTGTGAGGATGCCCAGAAAGTGCTGGCAGCAGGCAGACCCCCCTGCCTGGCTCTAATGAGTGTCGACCTGTGGCCTCCAGCTGTGGAGGGCTCATGAAGGGGCCCAAGAGGTTCTGGGGGAGGGGGCACAGAAGGAGGGGCTGCCTTTTGAACCTGATGGGGGGCTTCTTTCTTCAGGAGCCTTAGAGAAGGGGCTCGAAGCTCTGGTCCCAGGGCCAAGGGCTGGGCAGGTGAGCAGAGTCCCTGGTGATAGGAGCTGGGCTGGCTGGCTGCCCCTCCCCTCCTCAGGGTTGGTGGGTCTCTCCTGGCATGGCTGACTGGGCATGAGCCACACTGGTGTGGGGAGAACTCATGGTCCAAGAAGTGGTCCTTCTCTCAGAAGAGTGTGCTCCACTCCGGGGATGCTGAGAGCTTCTGAAATGCCATTCCACCTTGTTGTGGCTCTGAACTGACAGCAGGACAGCAGAGTAGAAGCTGAATGAGGAGAGGAACAAGGGCGGTTCTGGGGCAGCTTCCGGGAGGAGGTGGAGATTGAGCAGGGCCTTGAGGGATGGATGGGTTTGTGCTGGAGGAAGGGGCAGGGAGGCATCCTGGCTGAGGAAACCCTGCAGACAGAGGTGCCCAGGGAGAAGCAAGTATGGGGTGTGAGGGCAGCAGGCTGCTTCCCAAGCCCTTTAAGAGCCCCGAGAAATGCCACTGTGGGTCTGTTTATCTTCCCTGCTGCACCCCACTTCTCCATTACTCCCTTTCCATCCCCAAAGCAGTCATCCCATTGAACTTTCTGTGCCTTGCTCTGCACACTACAGGCCACGTCCCCTTCATTTTGCCATGTGGTTCCTTCCCCCTGGTAGGACCTCCCATGCTCTGATCCTACCACAGTGTCTAGACCAGTGGTTCTTAATCTAGGTTCTATTGAACCCTAGGGGTTCGCTGCGTCGGTCTCAGGGGTTCAGAGAAGCCTCTGCCGCAGAGGCCAGAATAAAATAATACCGTAATTTGTTGTGAGTTCATGCACTTGGTTGGTTTTGTTCTTTGAGCAAGGTGATGTTCATGCACGGCTCATTTTGTGCACCAGTAAAAAAACATATACCTATGTCTTGAATTTGGAAAAAAAAAATCATATTTTATTTATCACTAAAGAAGGGTTCGGTGAATGCGCATATGAAACTGGTGGGTTTGGTACCTCAAAAAAGGTTAAGAACCACTGGTCTAGACCCACCTCCCACCTTGTTTGTTAAACTCCTTCAGCTCCTCTACGCCAGAACGCATTCTTTCCATCCTCCCTGGAATCACAGACCTCCCTTGGTCATCATTCAGCAAACAATGGTTGGGCCTCCAGCTTGCTGGGCATTGGGATCTACATCCCCAGCCTGTTGAAGGTCATAGTGCGAGGACAGGCGGATGCACAAACCAGTCCCCACAGTGTGGCCAGGACCGGTTCCTAATGGAAGCACACCTAGCCTCTGAGCAGCTGGGGGCCTTGCGGAGGCCTTGGCCATCTATCTCCCAGCATCTCTGAAGCATTCGTCCCTTCCTACCCAACGGGGCAGTGGTGACCAAGTCCCTCTTGCTTGGGAGGGTTCTTGCTGCTTCCTGCAGTACAAGGTCACCCGGATGTTTGCAGGGACTTTATTTGGAGAGCCTGGCTTCACTATTTGAAGCTAGAGATTGAGGTGTGTCAGAGCCGCCCCGTCTCAGTGGCTACGCCCTCTGAAATAGGGTCGTGTTTCTGTTCTCCCTGATGCTGGGAACTGAAGTGTGTGTGGAAACACAATTCATAAATCAGTGGACTTTATTCCCACTGTTCCCTGGCTTTAATTTCCAGAAAGAAAATGTCAGTGTTATGGCTGAAATCCTCTTAGTTTTAGGAAACCCATCATGACCTGAGTTGTTCATGTGTAGTTCATATCCTATGTGACAGGCCCAGTTCTGAGAGTGACGAAGGGTCGGGTTGTGGTTTCACGGCAACGTGGGTGATCTGAATGTGGGGTCCGTCTGCAGAGTCTTTAGACCCCAGAGCCTGCCCTTTGCTCCCCCAGGGAAAACGCAGGGAGCCGTGGCTGCGGGTACCCCATGCCAGGGTGTGCCAGGGGCTGACACTCACAGAGTGTGTATGACTGAATGTATTTGAGTGTGTGTGAGTCTGTGTGCATGCATGTGAGTTTATGTGTGAGTGCGTGCACACACGTGAGTGTGCTCAGTGGGGAAAGAGGTCTCAGGAAAGAGCTCCCATCCTGCCCCAGCATTTCTTACCAGCAAGGCCCCTCTCCCAGTCCTCCATCT
The DNA here is from genome assembly GCA_037038555.1 of Rhynchonycteris naso. Taxonomy (NCBI): domain Eukaryota; kingdom Metazoa; phylum Chordata; class Mammalia; order Chiroptera; family Emballonuridae; genus Rhynchonycteris; species Rhynchonycteris naso. The sequence continues at coordinate 98,929,841 of CM073001.1, forward strand.
GGAGCCTGGGGTGCCCTGACCTGGTCCTCAGAGGTCACCTGAAGTTTTTGTGACCAAGGTATATAAGGAACAGAGGGAAGGCTTCTGCCCAGGGATTCCGGACGGACGTGCTTGCTGGGAGCTGGGAGCTCTGTCAGGTGCCCAGTGAGGGGTCCTTGAGTCTTTTCAAATCACACTATGGATTCTGACTTTTCTGGCACTAGGGGTTCTTTGCCCACCTTTCTTCATACCTCGATTTTCAGGGCTCTGCTTTGGCGCAGAGCATCCGGGTTGGGGATGTGAGCACGGCTGTTATCTCTGTGCCTGGCATGGGACTGCCTGCTGGAGAGAAGACCACTCAGGTCAACTTTGTAGCCCATTATGTGCATACCATCTGTTTCATCCCATTTTTACATGTTGCCCCTAAATGAACAATCAGCATTGTCTCCATGAATCTCAGAACACGCAGCCTTGCTGGATGTCCCTGTATGCAGGGAAACCCACAGGCACTTGTAGAAACAGCTTGGAGAGCTGCTTCCTAGGGCACCTGAACCACTGCAGCTAGAGGCGGGTGCTGGCTTCCCTCCAGAGGCTCTGGGCAGGGATTGCAAGTGCTTTGCTGGTAGAACACACCTGGGCAGGTGGTAGAGGGGGCTGGGGACACCTGGCCAGAGCCCCTTCCAAGTATAGAGCCCTCCATTTGTTGCCTCTGCTGGGACCCCAATTTCCCGCTCCTGCCCCTTTTGAAACAACTTTTCCAAAGGCAGAAACTGACTGGAGCCCGCAAGATCTTAATTGGTGTCCTTTTGACTTAGTTTTTGCTCTCACTTGCCAGAACCCTGAGTCTGCCTTCTTGAGTGGAGCCCCACTCATGGCCCTGAGAGGTGTGCGGGGTGCTGATGGGGAGGATGGAGCCCGCTGTTCCCCAGGGCAGCTTCTGTCGATGCTTGCAGACCCCCCTCACTGTTGTGCCCTGTGATGGGCTTTTAGAAAAGCATCTTTCTCCTGCAGAAACAACACTGGGACTGACTCACAGAAATGGATGGGGAGAATTTCTAATCGCGGTAGTTTGCCATGGCCTCTGGCAGCGGGGGCTCTGAATGCTAATGCTGGTAACACTTCCAGAATCGTGTTACACCTCACCTGCACGTGTGCCCTTTAGTGCCAGATGCCTGGCAGGCACGCTGGCTAGGGCACAGAGCAGGTTCAGTCTCTTTTTGAGACCCTGCTGTTTGTTAATTATGAGTTGTCTGGGAACATAATTGGAAAAAACCCTCCCAAAAATCCACGTCCAAAGAAATTGGGCCTTGAGTCCCTCCATCTGTCATAGACTGGTGAGGGGAAGAAGGAAACAAGGAGAAGCTTGGAAGTCACCAGGCTGCTTCCCCACTCGAGACCCAGGTGTCATTGCTTTGACAAGCCAGCCATGAGTTCAGTCTTCCACATACAGCAGGCATGGATAGTCTCTTGCTCCCAAGATGCATCATAGTTTTCTCCTTCGGGAAGGAAGAAAGGCCATCACAGTGAAATGGGATCCATTTTTCTTGTGAGCAGCTGAGCCCTGCCCTGCAAAGCCCTACCCTCCGTGGCTAGGTCCTGCTGTGCTGAGTAGGCAGAGGATGCCCGGCCGAGCTCGCCCCCCTGGCATGGCCTGAGACTTACTATACGGTTGAGTGGCACGAGGAACTTGAGTGTCATGTGTGAGGGCAGCAACATGTCTGGGCTGTTTCTATTTACTGTCCATCAGGGGTGCCTGCCTCATCCTTGAAAAGCATGGAATAGGCACATTTTAATAACTGCAATCAAATTTCACCCTGAGAGTGCTTTCTATTTCCCCGGACATCCGGTAGCCGTGGTTTGGGGACTGGAGACATTCACTCTGACAAACATTTTCCCAAATGTCCTTCTAGACGACTACCCTGGACTCTTGTCAGGAGCAGGGATGCGCAGCTTCCCACCCTTGATTTCCTCCTTCATCATCTTTAGAGACTTCCTGGGGCCCAAAGGAGAGAAACGGGGGGTCCATGGGGTCAGGCGGGGACAGGAAGCCTGGTTTGACCACACAGCAGTGTTGCCGAACCTGCCAGGCTGGGGCCTTCTTCCCTGGTTTTCACTAGTTGGAGCAAACAGGAGACAGACAACAGGAGGGTGGGGGCACATCTGTATTCTATGAAAACCGATCTGGAGCTCCTCACGCAGCGGGGTCTGCCTTGACTTCCCTCTTGCGGTTGAAATTGATAAAATGGGTTATGGAATCATCCTGCCTATGGGGCCCGCTGGGAAATCTGTCCAGGGGCCAAGAAGTGAACCCTGAGGCAGGACGCATGCTTTGCCCCCTTCGATTATGTGGAACCGGGTACTATGCAAATCAAGGGATGCCACTCTCCGGGCTGCAGGATTTCAGGCTGAATTGTTTGGGGAGTAAAGTGAGACTGAAGAGCCAGTTTTTTTAAAAGTTAATGTTAGGAGAGGAGACAGATGAAGGGAAAGGTTCTTTTTCATTTTGCCTTACGAGGTAATTTGAAAAAAAAAGCAGCTCTCCTTTGAAATGCTGCTGGTTGTAAATGAGTGTAAGGCAGGGAGGGTCATCAGAAGAGTCCTACTCTGGTTTCAAAGAAGGTACTTATTTCAGCACAAATACATAGCCCCGAAATTTGCCCAGAATTTTATTTTGTTCTCCATTTCAAGGAAAAAAAAGTATCAGGAACAGCCCAAGCCTGGTTCCCTGTCCATGACAAGTTCTCGTGAAGCCAGAACCCAGGGATGGGGCTTTCAAAGTCACCTTCAGAGGGGTCATGTGTCCCAGTGGTGGTGGGGACCGTTCTGAACATGGGCCTCTGGGACAGGGTGTGTGGGGGAACGGCGTACGAATTGGATGTGAATATAATTGATATTTAAGTCTCTCTCTGGAAACTTAAACTTTGATAGTTTACATCTCTGCTTAATAGCATATTAAATCATTTTATAACCCTTAACAACTGTTTAATCTTCTCATTGTTGAAAAATGAGGTAATTGATCTAAGCCATGTCAGAATATGCCAGGAAAAACTCATTTGAATGTACCACCCTTCACCATGATGTGGAGGGGATTCGAGGGGTCTGTGTGTGCTTTAGGGGGTCCCACCTCGCCCACAGTGGGATCTCACCCTGAATGTGGGCAGAGGAGCAGGGACGAGGAGTCCTCTGCAGCATTCGCTAGGGGAGGCCCACAGGGGAAGCCTGGAGTCAGGATTTGGCCCTCAGGCGGGTATTGCCGCCATCTAGGATTTTGGCTCTTACTTGGGCATTGTTGAAAACACGTTTTTCTGGCCGACAGCATGTCCTATGATCTCTCACTGTGTTCAGTTCAGCAAGATTGTTTGTGTACCATCACAATTAGTGCTCATGGCAGAGGGAGAGAGGGAGAGGGAGAGAGAGAGAGAGAGAGAGAGAGAGAGAGAGAGAGAGAGTACTCTGTTATTCCAAAAACAAGTATGCCTTCTCCTTGGGAATGACACCAAAGAATACCTTCTAAATGAAGTATGTTTCCCTTCAGAGATTACAGCATCAGTTGATCAAAGTCCCCTGGAAATAGCTCTTGGCAGCTCTGAGGTTCTTTGTAACTCTTCTTTGACGTGAGCAGGGCGGCCCTGCCCTGGGAACAGCAGCCGTTGTGCCTTTGGAGGCCGATGAGCCTGATGAGCCTGGGGTGGGGACGAGCCTGGGGTGGGGACGAGCCTGGGGTGGGGACGGATGGGTGTCCCGGTGCCTGCTGATGGTTTTGCAGACCCCCGCGGCCTCATATTGATTCGGGGGTGGTTTGGTTGGAAGTGGTTTTGTTTCTCTGGAAAATTGATTGTGGCGCACAGGCTGGCTCCCCCTGTCCAAGTAATGCAATACAGGCATCTTCTGAACTTAAACAAGGTTTTGGCAACCCTGGTGAAATATATTGTCGTCAGCTCCATGTCCTGACGTCCTCAGTAGACCTGAGGAATGTTTGGACCTCGGTTCCCCGAGGTTTAAGTTTAATGAATGTTCAGACAATCCAAACGTGTACCTGGCAACAGGGAAGAGACCTTCATGTTAATTATCGCTAAGCTCGTCTGTCTCCTGCCCAGCCCTCTATACAGTCCTCCACATTTGTATACATTTTATATGGTCTATTTCCATTATAAATTGCCCATAAATTAAATACAGATTTTCTTGGGACCATCTTAAAAAAATAAAAGAGGAAAAGATCCTAGTGATACATATTTCTGGTATTAGAGGTGACGTGAGTGCAGAGGGGGAGGGTGGCCCTGTGTGCTAACTCCCCAATATGGAGGTCACACGTCTGGGTTAAGGCAACCTGAGTTGTGTGTGAACGGAGACGTGGCATGCCTTTTTTCCATCTTTCGTGTTGTGAGCTGCACACCATGATTTAAGAGAAGATGGAGAATGATTGATTAGCCTAGACAGGCTGGAGTGGGTCCAGGGGAGGACAGGAGGACAGCAAGGGAGGTGAGCTGTCTCCACCGAGAAGAACCGGTCAGTTGCATCCCGGAGGAGATAGCTCTCAGCACAGTGTGGCCATGCCTGGGGGAGTCATCTTCACTGTGAGGTGCCTTGTCAACATAATCTGTTGCTGATAATGGAAATCAGAGCAGATTCAAGGTTCATCTCTAAAATATCCTTCTCATCCTTTGAGTTACGAATTCTTTATTGAGTGGGGAGATAAGGGTGGACTTAGGCTGACTCCAAAGAATCAGAACCCCTCTTGAAGCCCATGCCATCTGTGCCCCGCCTTTGTTGCCTCAGGGCCTTTGCACCCACTACTCTGCTTGGCTTGCTTGCTCCTTCCCCTCTTTGAGATCTCTATTTGATGAGGCCTCCTTGACCACTCTATTTGAAAACATATCCCTCTCTCCTGCTTTATTTATTTTTCTATTAATTTCCATTTCATACACTGTGCATTTTACTAATTATTATAAGCAATAATAAATACACAGTCGATGAGCCAAGGAATTTTATCTCTTTAATGCTCTGTTCTGCTCTAGTGCCTGGTACCTAATAGGTGCTCAATAAAATGTGTTGAATGATTGCATGAATGCCCATGGGTATGCATTTGGAGGTCATCAGTTACATGTTATGGAGGAAAAAATGTTGGCAAAACTACTTTAAGAGACTAGACTTGAGCCGGTTACAATTACAAAAAGGCAAATTCTAGTCTAATAAGAAAAAACTTTTGAAGAAATACAAATTTCATCCAGAGTCAGCTGCCTTCCTAGGGTGTGAATGCCCAGGGAGAAAGCTTGTACAACAAGTGAGGGAGGCTGCTTGTTATGTTAGGGAGGCTGTTGAGAGACTTCTGCCCTGGGGTGGGTAGAATTTTGTGATATTAGTCTTTCTTCTCTTCTATGCGATTCTGCTGAAGGCCACACAGTGTCCTACCCTGGGCTCTTCTAAAATCCAGCATCCCTCGCATTCTGGGTGCTTTTGGGGGTTCAGATGACTCCGGGACTTGTCTTAGCTCACATGGCTCTGTCTGGGCCAGATATAGACAGTACAGATTTCATCCTGCTGGGACTAGGTGGCTTCTGCACCCCCGGCAGGTGGTCTGTCCCGGGTGGTCCCTGCGCTGCCTTTCTCAGGGCCTGCTGGACCTTTTCCCCAGGGCTGAATGGTGCTACAAATAAATTTGTCCCCGAACGAGGTATTCATTTCTTGCTTCTCCATTCAAGCAAGCACTGTGTCGTGTGCCCCCTTGAGTCTGCTCTGGTTGTTGGGGCCCCATCCCCCAGTTACCGGACTCAAAACGCTCTCCCCCTCTCGGCCCATGCCTGCTGGCTCCAGCTCAGGCCCTTTCCATGTCTGGGGGCAGAGGAAGCCAGTGCCACGAGGAGCCAGGAGCAGAGGCACCTGTTGGTGGATGAGGTATCAGATGCCAGACCCCACAGGGAAGACCAGAAATCATCTCTGTCGCAGTGTGTGAGGGGCTTGCATGGGGCTCAGGAGAAGGCCTCCCAGTGCTAGGATGCAGAGTGTAGCAAATGCCATCCAGAGGGACCAGTTGCCTCAGGCAGTCAGAGGGCCTGGGCTCTGTCACAGATTGGCTCAGTGACCTTGGACAAGCCATGTGACCTCTCTTCCTATAATGTCCATATCTATAGAGTGGGGACTAGACTGTACTCAGGAGCTGACTCTTCAGTGTTCAATGCAGGTCTTTTCATTGTATGACTTGGCGGGCTTTGGGCTTTTACATCTCTATGTAGGCACACTAATTTTACTAATAATAGAGATATATGGAGACATGAAATGCTATGTGAGCATGTCTGTTTTGGCTCCATTGAGCGGGTAATAAATGGGTCCGGGGAGCTGAGCTCCTTCCCCCTGTCCTTATTCTGAGGTGGTGACACCCACACCTTGACAGGCCTTTAGGGAACTGAGACAGCCTCTCTGTGTGGGAGATGAGCAGCATGGGTGTGGGTGGGCTCCTCTCTTCCAACTGGGGCTTGTGGGGCAATGGAGAACAACCAGAACCCCTTGGCGTGATGGCCCTGGGTGGTGGATGAAGTCTTCCTCACTTGGGCTTCACAAATTATTCTGTGGGGTCCATTAAAGCTGGGTGGGGAGCGGGAGACGGATTTTATGGGCGATTTACACATAGCTTTTGGCTGAGAAGCTGCACATTGCCAGCTGGACAGCGGCTGGCTGCATCCCGGCAAAGCCCTTGCCTGGAGCGGTCCCGTGGCGTGAGGTTGTACCGCAGCAACCTGGGCAGCGTGGCCCAGGACCTCACGAGGACCCCGCGGCGCCGGAAAAGCCGGGAGGGTGGTAAAGTCATGCGGCCCCTCTCCTCGGGAGGCCTTGAGGTTCAGTCCCAGGGCTGATGGGACTGTCCCCCTCGAGCAGGAGCCTGCTCAGGAGGAACTACGTTTTGGAGCCAGCAGAGCCTTGGAGATCACATAGCCCAGTTTTAGATTTTCCTGTGAAAGAAACAGGCTCCGCGGGGCAGGGGAGCCTTCCTGAGGGTCACGTGGTAGGTCTGGGCTGGGGCTGAGGCCGGACCTCTTTTTCCCATCTTGTGTGGCCTCTGTGAACTGAGGACAGGAGGACGTAGCAGGGGGAGAGATGGTGTCTCTTCATGCCCAGCAGGGCAGTCTTCTAGAGACCCTGAGCTCGTGGGACGTGGTCCTCCTGCCTGTGTAGGGTGCCTGAGCCACTGGTCACCTTCTCAGCCTGTGGCTTTTCTTCTTCTTCCCCCAGCTCGGAGCCTGGTGCTGCTGAGATGTCCTGGTGTCTCCCTCAAGGCTGCCTGGAGCACTGGGGTGGCCAGGGGTACAGTGGGTGCTCACGGCTTCCCTCCTTGGTATGGGTATGTGAGAAGGCTCGTCTCTTATGCATTCCGCTGATGGCTGCTACAGCTGGGAGTGCGTGCTGGGTCTCAGCCTCATGGCTTCAGCTCCACCAGTGTACCATCGGGCACTGGGTGATGGGGCAGCCTGGCCTTGAGGGTTCATGTGTGCTCCTCACTGGCTGGATGGTCCATTGAGTTTCTCCAGGAGCGGCTGCTGCTCCTGGGGGCAGTTTAGGAACAGAGAGCTCCGACTCGGGCTTGATGGCTTGGAGACCCCATGTGATGCTCTTATCCCTGCCTGCACCTCTGTCTGTTGCCTCCTGCTTCATGGTGGGGGGCATGCGTAGAGGGGCTTTATGCTATCTCCATCTTGAAACTCACCATCGGTTTTGACCAAGGGGACCCACATTTTCAGTCTTTCCTGAGACCCTTGAATTACGTAGCTGGTCCTGTCATATACCCCCCTACCCCCCGTCTTTCCCAGTCCCTCATGCAGCTTGAATGGATGACCAGGGATGGTTGGGAAGGAGCTGAGTAGAGAACATTTTCAGAAAAGGGGGTGGGAGTTGGTTTCTGGCTGGGATGGGACAGGGTGGGATTGACCTCCAGAGACCATGAACTTGGTAAAGCTTCTCTTGGCAGCCTCCAGGCATTGCTCTCTGTGGCTTTTCTCTATTCAGACTTTCCACATTCTGCTAATTTTTGACCTGTCCCCCCATAAACTCCTGTTTTAGGGACAGGTTTCATGGGATTGGCCATTTTAGTCATCAGGCTAAGCTAGGTTAGGTAGAAAATGAACCTGGAAATCCCAATGGTTTAACACAGCATTTTATTTCTTGCTCATGCTTCCTGTCCATCACAGATTAGGGGGCGGGGATTCACTCAAGGTCCTACATGGATGGAGGCTCTGTCACTGTAGCTGTACAAGTGATTGCTGTGGTGGCAGAAGGGGAGGAAGGAGGGTCCTCACACTGTTCATTATGCTTCGATTTGGCAGGGACACGCATCACTATTGTCTATAGCTCATTGGTCAGAATTAGTTCTTGGGTCCCACCTAACTACAAGTGGGCTGGAACAGGGGTTTTTTTACTTCCAGGGAGAAGAAAAGAAACAGCTATTGGTGAGCACTGGATATGTCAAGTGAGTGGCCCCAGAACTTTAATGGGCCACAGAATAGATGGAAGGAAGGAAAATGCCATGTCTACATTCATCTAGGGAGAGTTGTGTTTCATATTTACCTGGAGTGTTTATGGTATTTGTGGATGGCCTTCCTAAATGCCAGGCCCCACATTTCCTTAGGGCAGAGGGCCTGTGCCCACCTCTTGTGGGGTTGGGAATGTCAGTGAGCTGGTCTTGCCTTAGGCACACAGGGGATTCCTGTGGTTGAGCAGATCACAGAAAAAGAGCTGATAAAAAGCAGGTGCTTAGTATCTGGGTGTGGACTGCTGGCAGATTTAAAGTTTGATAAACTTAGAACCATAAGGAACCAGTATGAATTTGATTCATGCCATTTGATTGTAAGAAACATCACATCTATTTTCTTAAATCCACTTTGGCCCAGTCCCCAGCCTTGTGGCTTCTGGGATGTCCAGTCTCTGTCACGTGTCTTCCTCACCCCTGGTCCACCTCCTCTTCTCTCTTCACTTTGGCAGTGACGAATAAGAACAGGCTATAGACAAGCAGGCTGGGGTCTCCTTTTGGCCATTTCTCCTTGCCCAGGACTGCGTGGTCCATTTGAGGATGGGAAGTGCCCCTGTAGCAAATTCCCTGTGTGCTGCACTCAGATCGGGGGTCCCATTGTCACTCAGCCGACAGTGAGACTCATGGTACTTGGCAAGCCAATCCCACAGTTCAGATGGGTCCCATCCTGCTTCTCTGGGCCTCCCCAGACCTCTGGTTTGAGCCCCCAGTCTGTGGCACATGCTGGCTCCCAACCCTATGGCCAGTGGATTGGGGGCTTTGTCTGCCTGCCTATCTCTGCTGGTCCCGCCAACACTCAGGCACTGGCCATCATCGCAATATAGCCAGAAGATTTAATTGTGAGTTACCTCACTTGGTTCACATTTTCGTGGCCAGAGCCCATCGCAGACAAAACACCAATAAAAGCCCAGGCCAGAGGAAAACAGGACCACAGAGTGGAGGAAGCAGAGTTGTTCCCATGGCCCAAAACGTGTGTCACTTTCTCCCCCCCCACCCCCCGCCCCCTCGCCGACCTTTTTTTTTTTTTTTTTGGCAAAGGAGAAAATGAAATAAGTTTAAAAACAATGTACAGTCCACATTTGATGGCTGCAAAACGTGTATGGCCTTCAGTTGTTTCCAGCAAATTATTCATGATCTATTTGAACATTAGCTAGACACTGACACCATGTCTCCTCCTTGAAGTGACTCAGCCCCTGCTGGGGCGGTCTGGGCTTTTCTGGCCTGGGGCCTTGAAGGATTCCATACCTGAGCCAGGTAACTCCCCTTAGGATCAAGTCTATGTGTGAGTCCGTGGCTGCGCTCTGGAGGGTAAAACATTTGTAGTCCGTTATAGCCGGTCCCCATGTCGGGCTTGATGAGATGGGGGCCGGAAACAGTCCAGTTCTGGTACCTGCCCACGCCTGGATTGTGTGTGGTTTTCTCTCAACGGAAAAAGCTTATCTATTTGCATTTTTTGTGGTTCACAACTGGGGAGTAATTAGCCCCTTACCTCTTACTTTCAACAGTCCTGTGCAACACCTTTTACCCTAAAGTAGCCCTAAAGTCTGGGTGAGCTGCATGAATTGACTCTGGCTGGACAGTCAGTTCCCATGCTGTAGCCTGTGCCAATTCCTTCCCTCCTTGGGTCCTGGTTTTATTTTTATTTTCTCTATTAAAAAGCAAGGAGTATCCAAGAAAATAAAAAGACTTTAAAAGATCTATGGGAGCCTTTGTTTTATCAAAACGCCTCATACATGGAATAGATTAGAATTAGAAAGGCTCTTTTGAGAGGGCAGGGAGAATGACCTTGGTCTGACCTTGACCCTGTGGTCCACTCCCCCAGTATCCCTTAAAGGTCTCTATGCAGCCCAAAGGGCTCCATCAAGCATAGTTTTAAAACCACTAGGGTAGGTTATCTGTCAGGACATAATGGTACCTGCCGTTCTGATTCTTACCCACTCCTAGCTAGATGAAACAAACCAAACCAGAATAGCTCCAGAGCCCCCACAGGCCCAGGAGCAGAGGCACAGAGGACGGGCCAGTGTCTTCCCAGGAACCTCCGCTGTTTCCTCTGCGCTTCGAAGCACTAGCTATTGACCCCTAGGCTGCCTTCGCTCCCTGGGCCCTCCCTTGTCAGCCAAGGGAGGTTTGTTCAGACCCCTGAGGCCCATGCTTTCCTGGTGGGGTGGGAGTTTGTCAGAGCTCCCTGTGACCTGCGAGACCCCTGTTCTTGAAACCCTCAGGACAGGACTCTTTGGGGTGTGTCACCAAGGTTCCCGCCCCCTCCACAGAGACCTCTAAACCACTGTGTTGCAGGAGCAGCTGTGGGCGGAGGGGAGGTGGGGGACCTGCAGCTGGGGATCCGGGAGGGCCGAGTTGTTCTCTTCCAAGTCTGCTTACTTCCCAGCCTACGATTAATGCACATTTGTGGAGTAAATGAAGGTATGGTGGGGGAAACAGGCAGGCATGGAAGAACACTCCTAGATGGCCGTCACTCATGCGTCCCGGGCACTGGTGGTGTTGGCTCAGTGGCTGTCGGTCCTGTGGCTCAAGGGTCAGAACCCTGGATGGGCTTGGACTAGAATGGCCCCCAGTGTTCCTGCTTACCTTGCCCCCGCTCCGGCGCAGAGGTCTTAGAACTCAGACAAGAGAGATGGCCCACTTTGGCTCTGGCAAGTTCCTGGAAAAAGTGGCTCTGTTTGTCTAGGGAAAGCTGCCTTCCTCCCGCCCAATGAGCCTGCTGAGGCCCAACCTGGGGAAATCGCTGCTTGTTAATGGTGTGGAGACTCAGCAGACAGAGATGTGTGCGTCCTGGGAGGCTCAGCCTGGCATGCTTCAGTGCGGGCGTGCCAATCAGAGCTAGCCCCCACTGGGTGGCCTACTTACCTCACTGGGTCAGTGCAGTGGCTCACGTTGCAAGTGAGTTACCATTTTCTGGGGTGGGGAGGGAAGCCTCCCAAGTGTGGATTTTCTTGGCTGGGAAGTTGGAACTATGTTGTTGGACATACCCTGGCCTAGGAGGGCATCATAAAAGCAGCCGGCTTCTTACTGTGTGATGTTTGGGGTTGTCCATCAGTGCCCGGAACCTTTGATGGAGTCGTACTCTAATCTTCTGGTGGCCCTGCAGACACTTGGGTCTGGGAACGACCTCAAGCCTGTCCCTCCCTCCCTCCCTCCCTCCCTCCCTCCCTCCCTCCCTCCCTTCCTTCCTTCCTTCCTTCCTTCCTTCCTTCCTTCCAGACATGCCCCTCTAGAACACGGGCATTGTCATCCATATATGTGTATGTGTGAGCCAGTGCACGGGGAAGTGATGCTGTGGGGGGCAGGTCGTGTGTGATGCTGTCCATGTTGTCATCTATATTCATGGACACAAGTGTATATCACTTCTAGACCCAGTCCCAGTAAGCGCGCTGTCCTAGGGAAGTCGGTGTTGATCCTTGGCCATAGGGGTGTTTGGCTTGAACTTGGTCACCACCTGTCTCCAATGCCTGTGTTCTCAGTTGCTGTGGTAGCTGGCTTCATGGTCCGGCTCTGCAGGCTTTGGACGGCCCTGTCTTTTCTCTGGGCTTGGCGTTTATTAAGCTCCTACTGTGTGCTGGACTCTTATGTTGTGTCCCGTTTAAAGCTCACCTTACTCTGTGGGCTGGTGGTATTCTTAATTTACCAGTAAGCGCGCTGTCCTAGGGAAGTTGGTGTTGACCCTCTCTCCCTCCCTTCCTTTTTTTCTTCCTTCCCCACTAGGAAATTCCTAGTGTGACATTTGTCATGTGGTTATCCTCTGCTAGGATCTTTCTTGGAGTCACCACCTTTTTATTATTATTATTTTTTATTATTAATTTTAATGGGGTGACATTAATAAATCAGGGTACATATGTTCAAAGAAAACATCTCCAGGTTATCTTGTCATTCAATTATGTTACATACCCAACACCCAAAGTCGAATTGTCCTCTGTCACCTTCTATCTGGTTTTCTTTGTGCCCCTCCCCTACCCCCTCTCCCACCCTCTCCTCCCTTCCCCCACCTCGTAACCACCACACTCTTGTCTCATAGTCTCACTATTATGTCCCACCTATGTATGAAATAATGCAGTTCTCAGTTTTTTTTCTGTTTTACTTATTTCACTCCGTATAATGTTATTAAGGTCCATCCATTTTGTTGTAAATGATCTGATGTCATCATTTCTTATGGCTGAGTAGTATTCCATAGTATATATGTACCAAAGCTTTTTAATCCACTCGTCTTCTGACGGACACTTGGGCTGTTTCCAGATCTTCGCTATTGTGAACAATGCTGCCACGAACATGGGGGCGCATTTCTTCTTTTTGAACAGTGCTATGGTGTTCTTAGGGTATATTCCTATAAGTGGGATAGCTGGGTCAAAAGGCAGTTCGATTTTTAATTTTTTGAGGAACCTCCATACTGTTTTCCAAAGTGGCTGCACCAGTCTGCATTCCCACCAGCAGTGCAGGAGGGTTCCCTTTTCTCCGCATCCTCGCCAGCACTTATTCTGTGTTGTTTTGCTGATGAGGGCCATTCTGACTGGTGTGAGGTTGATATCTCATTGTGGTTTTAATTTGCATTTCTCTAATGATTAGTGATGTTGAGCATTTTTTCATATGCCTATTGGCCATCTGTATGTCCACTTTGGAGAAATTTCTATTCATTTCTTTTGCCCATTTTTTGATTGGATTGTTTGTCTTCCTGGTGTTGAGTTTTATAAGTTCTTTATAAATTTTGGTTATTAACCCCTTATCAGACGTGTTGTCGAATATGTTCTCCCATTGTGTGGTCTGTCTTTTTATTCTGTTCTTATTGTCTTTAGCTGTGCAAAAACTTTTTAGTTTGATATAGTTCCATTTGTTTATCCTGCCTCTTATTTCATTTGCCTGTGGAGATAAATCGGCAAATATATTGCTGCTACAGATGTCGGAGAGCTTGCTGCCTATGTTTTCTTCTAAGATGCTTATGGTTTCACAGCTTACATTTAAGTCTTTTATCCATTTTGAGTCTGTTTTTGTGAATGGTGTAAGTTGATGGTCTAGTTTCATTTTTTTTGCAGGTAGATGCCCAATTTTCCCAACATCATTTGTTAAAGAGGCTGTCTTTACTTGGAGTCACCACCTTTTGAGATGGGTAGGGAACATCTTGTGACCTGGAAAGTGGCATTGATGTGGCAGGTATAGTACCCCTCCCAATAACCTGTAGCCACCTCTGGGTGCTGGCTCTGCCTTCTGGGGCCATAAAGCCACACCTGGGCTGTATGAGATGATTTCTTCTCAAGATTCCTTCCTCATTTTCACAGGGAGAGACACCGAGTGAGGAGGGGTCTTCTTTCTTGGAACTGCTGTGTGACAGGATGGGAGCACACGGCAAGGTGAAAGCAGGCTCCAGCTGGGCCCGGCCCTGGGAGGCGCTGAGCGACATGCTCCCTTCCCCTGGGGCAGCCATTTCAGTTGGGTTTTCAGAGCTCCAAAGCATTATCCGGTCAAATGGTCAGGAAGCTGTACTCAGAACTTGGCGTTTATTAAGCTCCTACTATTTGCTGGACTCTTATGTCATGTCCCGTTTAAAGCTCTCTGTGGGCTGGTGGTATTCTTAATTTACCAGTAAGCGTGCTGTCCTAGGGAAGTCAGTTTTGACCCTTGGCCATAGGGGTGCTTGGCTTGAACTCAGTCACCACCTGTCTCCAGTGCCTGTGTTCTCAGCTGCTGTGACAGCTGGCCTCATGGTCCGGCTCTGCAGGCTTTGTCTTCTTTCTGGGTCTTGGTTTCTCATTTGGAGGTAGTAGATTGCAGGCCCTTCTGGAGTCGTCATCTGTGAATCTCATCCTTGAGTTGTCTTGAAAGTGAGTAGGTTTGGAAAGCACAGGCCCTTTCTTACTAGACAGCAGCATGTTCTAGAACTTTCTGGCCTGAGGAACTGCCATTTGCTGGGTTTGACTCTTTTCTTTGCTACTATTGGTATGTATCCCTGTCATAAAATGAATCTCAGCATCCTGGTTGACACTGTGCCCTCTTGTCTAAGCCAGGGCTGGGGCCTGGTCCCTGGGGAGTACCCCATAGGCTGAGCCATTGTGCCCACAGTGGGACTGTGGGGCTGGCCTTGCTGGTTAGAGACTGAGCGCTCAGGAGTCCTCACCAGCCAGGCCGAACACAGGACACAGCCAATGCTGGTGTTCAGCTTGTGGGTGGAAGTGTGCTAAGACTGAGCACCTGGGTTGCAGGCACTCCTGTCTGGCAAAAAGGACACATGCACACAGAGCTTGGCTCAGAAAACAGGTACATGGCCCCTAATCACTTTCTGGAAAGGATGTTCTTGTGAAGATCCTTTGGTGGGAAAATCATCTTGGTGCTAGACTCGGGATGTGTGCTTTTGCTGGCTTTAAGATAATGGTTAGAAAAAAGCCAGCAGGGGACAGAGGAGTCCCCAGGGGCCATGGGGCCCCAGCGCCTCCTTGGGTTTCTCAGCTCTTTCCTGACCTCCAGTACCAACTCCAGACACAACTTGCTACACCTCTCAAATGGCGTTTCTCTTTCTGTGTGTCCGAGAGCTGTGGAGTTCAATAGGCACAGGTTTGCTCAGATACACAGTGTGGAACAGGTACCTGCTGCAAAGCTCTGTCATAGCCCAGGAAGTCATGAGCACACACCCCTCCTGCAGGCAGTTGCCTTGCGGGGGCAGATGTACTAGCTGTAACTTTGCAATTGGATTTAGAAGTGGAAGAATGACATTCACTCTTGGCAGAACTAAATTGACTCTTCATGATGATGGACTTCTCAGGAATGTGTGGGTATGTGTCCCACCTTCAAGTCTGCTGCTTTCGATTCAGGCTTCTTACTATTGAGGAGTCTGAAAGTTGAAGGTTGGGCTGGAGTTTGGTTCGAAGAATAAAAGTCTTAGAAGTAGGAGGAAAGCCGTTAGCTCATAGAAGTGGGTAAAGGAATTCTGGGATGATGGGAGAGAGAGAAAGTCTAAATGACCAAGGGAATTCACTTACCCACACGTAAGAGAACTGCAGGATGTTCACATCACAGGGGATGGCTGAAGTGGGGGGTGGCAGGAAGCATGTAGATCAAGCCTGGGGTGAAAGGATCCCGTTTTAACTCCATACAATGGCTGTTTCCCAGGGGAAGGAGGTTGCAGTGGGTCGGGACCCTGTCCTCTGGCAGTTTACGTCATGGGGAGCCTGGTGTTCACATTAGGGGATGTTGGGTTGCTAAAGAGATTGTGACTTTGCTCCACTGTTCAGGGATGCACTTATACTTGACAGTGGATGGGAAGAACGGGCACGTGAGCTTGTGAAATTCCTGGCCCTTTCTAAAGCATGCTCAGCTCTCCGGCAAAGGCAGTGGATGAGCAGGGGGGAAGCACCCTGGACCCTAGGGCTTGAGTTTGAACTTTGCAACCTCCTTCCCCCGTGACATTGCCCCTCCCCTAGGCCTCCATTTTCTCATCGGTTGCTGAAGATGGTTCCCCCTGCCCGTGGTGGGCCCTGTTGTTGTGTCTGCCCATCTCTCTTCCCCAGTCCTGATAATAGCTCTTCCTTCTTCAAGGATGGCCTCTTGACCATGTTAATTGAGTGGGCTCAGGGGAGGCTGCCAACATACTCCCTCTCCTTCCACCTTTGCCAAGGATCATAATGAGGTCAATTAATTTATCCTGACCTTCTGGCCACAGTCATTTGACAACATATGGTATAAAAGAAGATGACCAGAACTCTTCCTGGATACATGTGAGGTGCCCACTGGGGAGATCTCCACAAAGACATGACTGAGGGAATATTGGGGTAAGGGTGCTGAGTCCCTGTAGGTTTGATGCAGGTGGAAGCTAGGAGCCACCACGCTGTTGTTGATGTAACCAGATGCTTGCCATGGACTGGTGAAGTCTGAGGTGACATTAAGCTATGATAGCATTGAATCCATATAGCGTTTTTGCTTTCCAGGGACAGAAATCCTAACCCAAACTAACTGAAGCTGGGAGAACATATCAGCCCACTTCTCTGAAAAGCAGCAGAAGCCAGGCTGCTGTCAAGCTTACCTTTGAGCAGGACCTCACTCAACCAATATCACTAGGACCCAGCATCCTTCTCGTTTCTTTCTCCCCATCTTTCTGAAATCTGCTTCTTTGGGCTGACTCTGTTTGAAAGCGGGTTCCTCCCTCAGGACACAAAGTGGCTGCTCTAGTTCCTGACTGTATATTCTTTCAGATGCAAGCCCAGCAAGGAATGGCAGCAGAATCTTCCTAGAAATTCTAGCCAAGATCTCATTGCTTCTCATTGGTTCAGGCTGGGTCTTTTATCTTTCCCCAAATCAGTTACTGTGGCCAGGGGATGTGATAATCTAATTGGCTTATACTTAAAGCTTAGAATATAGGCTCAAGTCCTGATTATGAAATACAGCTCACCAAAACCCAGGGTTTTAGAGTTGGTGAGAGGATACAGTTATCAGTAGAAGGATGAAAAGATGCCAGGTGGCAAAATGTACACAGATAGCTCTACTGTAGACCATCAGCACCCAACAAGATGCCTGGAACATCTTAGGGCAGCTCTCACATCCTCTGTTTGTCACCGTGGAAACGAAGTATAAGACACCCCTTGTGAGGCAATTAAAAACTTGGTTTCTATGTACAAAATAGTGACTGCTAAAGGATGCCAGAAGCTATGTAGTGATCGACTGTAGAGCAGGGGTGCTCAATATGTTGATCGCGATCTACTGGTCAATCGCGAAGGAAGTGTGGGTACATAGCATGACATTAAAAAGACATTTGTCTTTTGATTGACATACAGGGTAGCCAATCTGATGACTGAACTTTTCACACCCTAGGCATGCGCATTAAACCGTGCTAACTTGTTCAGTAACATTGCTGTGTAGTTAGTCTTCAATTTATTTAAACTAAATACAACAAAGGGTATAAAAATGAGTGCCGTAGCTGGTCCGAGTAAGAAGCCTAAAACCTACCACTTTCATACAGAATGGGAGGGGATTTTTTTTCACTGTGTCTTATTCTAAGTGCGTTTGCCTCATCTGTCTGTGTGCCATTGCTATTCCAAAGAAGGGAAATGTGGAGCGGCTTTTTCGGACTGTTCATAAAAACTATGACATTGACTTTCCTCCGAAAAGAGAGCTGAGAAGGAGAAAGGTGAAAGAAGAATACACAATATTAAATAGTAATAATAGTAACTTAAATAATGATAATATAGAAGAAATAAATTTATGTTTTGTATTTTTATTGTAGGTAGATCATTTTGACTTGGTCATCTTATAAGTAGCTCACAAGCTGAAAAAGTGTGGGCACCCCTGCTCTAGAGAAACTGAAGTAGGTTAATAAAAGGAGTGTTCTTAGAAGTTTTGGACTGATTAGAGATGGACTATGGAATTTAGCAGAGGTTTGCACCAATGGTATAAATGGAGTCATTGTGTGTTTTATATGAAGAATACAAGAACTTCCTAAAATCATTTCTACAGCTTCTCTACTTGGTTCAAAATGGTTCACTAAGTGGGAGAACACTCATGAGATTTGGAAGAGCCATAACCTGTGAGGTAGGAGATATCCAGGATCCTGCACCAATGTTTTGTATATCTTTGACTCTGGGGGTTCACAAACATCAAAGAATGCATTTTTCATACAGGTATGTCAAGGGTCCACCCTTCTTTTTGTCATGCTCACTGAAGAACCATCCCTGCTATTACAGGAAGATCAACTCTGCTGTCTTTGCCTGCTCAGTACCCATTTTCTTTACTTGGAGTTTCCTCTAAGCCTCCATGTGTTGGCTAGAACACCTTGTAGATGATGATAACCCTAGGGACTTTGGTGGGTGGAAATAATTGCTTACCTCACACTGAAGTTTTCAGTGACTGAGCAATGGTAGGGTGTGGTAGTGGGTAGGTTGCTTGAAGGTATGAGCCTCCAAAGAGCCAGAATTTGCACATATTGAAGAAATATCTCTATGGAAGAACCTGAGGTTGAGGAAGATGTCAGCCCTACCTTTTGATCTTGAAGATAAGCAGCATCCTCTTGAGGATGAAGCAGGGGAAGTACTATTCTTGGGATGGGGAACCATGTGCCCTGTGACTTTTCCCAGATGACCACAGCCTTGGAACTAGACACACTTGTTGGACAGCTGCTCTAGCCAAATGTGGTCAGCCATTTGAACATCTGCCATGGATACATTGTTCCCTGCACCTGCCTAAAATTTCCTCTGTGCTCTTGCCAATTGCCAGGCTCCCCGATGTCCCTGCACAATGTTCCTACATGGTTGACGTGCCTGAAAGAAGAGGGAACATATAATCGTGATTTTAAAATAAACAGCAGAAAACAAAGTAGTTTGATTTTTGGCTCTACCCCTTGCTGGTGAGGTCATTGCTTGAGCAGACTCTTGCCACAATGCACTTGGAGGCCTTTGAGGTTTGGCAATGACTGGGTTTAGTTGGTAGAAGACAGGTCTGTTCACAGATGATAGTCTCCATTTCAACCATGGTTGTGATGAGCACTTTCTATTCAGTATTATTTTTGTCTTAGTTTCAGGTGTACGGCATAGTGTTAGACAATCATATACTTTACAAAGTGGTCCCTTGATATTTCTGGTACTCACCTGGCCCCCCATACATAGTTATTACAACGTTATTGACTATATTCCCTATGTTGTACTTTATATCTTTGGGGATTTTTGTGAGTACTGATTTGTAGCTCTTAATCTCTTTATGTTTTTCACTCAATCCCCCAATGCCCCTCCCCTCTGGCAACCATCAGTCTGTTCTCTGTGTCTTTGAGTCAGTTTCTACTTTGTTCATTTATTTCACTCTTTACATTCTACATATAAGTGAGATCATATAATATTTGTCTCTCTCTTTCTGACTTATTTCACTTAGCATAACATTCTCTAGGTCCTTTTATGTTGTAAATGGTAACATTTCAGTCTTTTTTTTTATGACGAATAATATTCCCTTGTAGAAATGTACCACAGCTTTTTATTCATTTGTGTACTGATGGGCAGTTGAGTTGCTTCAATACCTTGGCTATTGTAAACAATGTCGCAATGAGCATAAAGGTGCATAAAATCTTTCAAATTAGCGTTTTGGATTTCTTTGGGTATATGCCCAGAGAAAGGACATAGATGACTTGTAAGGCAGTTCCACTTTAAATTTTTTGAGGAAGCTACACATTGTTTTCCATAGTGGGCCTCTTATTTTAAAAAAGCTTTCCTCATTTGGCCTCTGGGAAAGCAAACTCCCAGTCCTCTTGCCACTGGTTGTGCTGGTTTGTCCTCATCTTCTAACTTCTGCATAGTGGGGTACCTCTATCCACGCTTGCTGCCTTGGGGATCTCACCCAGTCATGTCTGTAACACCTTCTGTCGGTAGGATGACATACCTCCTGCTTTGCCTGGAATAGTTCTTGGTTTTGCCTTATTGCCTTATTGCTTAGAATAATAAGTACCACCTTTCATTCTCAAAAAAAAAAAAAAAAATCCCAGTTTGATGACCTGTTAAATTTATATTCTGAGTTCTGACCTCTGTCCCTGAACTCTAGGCTTTTATACACAGCTGCATACTCAGAAACTCCACTTGAAGAGCTCATTGGCATCTCAAAAGGAATTAAGTCCAATTTCTACCTTTTGATTTTCTATTCCAAGCATACACTTCCTACATTCTCATAAATGATGGCTTCAGTCTTCTGGTTGCTCAGCCAAAACCCTTGACTTTTCTATTCTCTAAAACCCCACATCTGATCTGTTGGCAAATCCTATGGGCTGTATATCTGCCCCCGTATTGAGCACCCAAGTGACGTTTTTCTCTTACCTGTGATACTCTAGTCTAGTCACTGACATCTCTCATTAGAGTGTTGAGAAACCTCTTGCCTTCCTGTTTCCACTCTTGCCATCCTATACTTTATTCTTCCCAGAGCAGCAGAGAGATCCTTTTAACATATGCCAGCTCATGGTACTGTTTTTTAAAATTCTCCTGTGGCTTTGCCTCATATACTCAGTAAAATTCCTGCATGATTCGGGCCCCTGAGACCTGACCTCTTTGCTCTCATTTAATCTTCCCCTTGCTCACTAAGCTGCACTCCAGCAACCCTACCCATTATGCTGTTTCTCAAACCAGCACACTCATGCCTCAGGACCCTTTCACCTGCTGGTCCTTTTGCCTGGAATTCTCATATCTGATTTATCTAATGGCTCACTCTCTCATTGTTCATAGACCTTTGCTAAATTTTTTTCTTATCAAAAATCTTCATTAACTTTCCAATAAACACCCCTCCTTCTTCTTTTTCTCTTTCTTTATAAAACTTGTCAGCACCTGATGTATTATTGGATAACTTTAAAAAAAAATTGCTTCCCCTGACTAGGATGTAACTTCATGAAGCCAGGACTTCAAGTGTTTTTTTCTCTAGTGCCTAGAACAGTGCCTAGAATGTAATAGGCACTCATTAAAATTTATTGCATAGATTTAGAAAGTGCGTGCCAAGCTTATGTTTTTTGATACTTATTTAGGCTTAAGATTTTTTTTCACAGCAGTGAAGTGTTTTAAAATTTTCATTGGGAGGTTTTGAATTACTCTTGTTAAACTTGTTCCTAAGTGTTTTACCTTTTTATTTTTTACATAATTATAAATAAAATTGTTTTTCTAATTTTATTTTCCAATTGCTTGATGCTTGTACATAGTAAAGTAATTGTTTAAATATATTGACCTTACATCCTCTTACTTTGCTAAATTTATTTATTACTTGTAGTAATTTTTTTTTTGATTCTTTAAATTTTGGTAAATAATTATGTCACCTGTGAAATGAAAAGATTGCTTCTCCATTTTTAGTTTTATGCCTTTTATATCTTTTCTTTGTCATATTGCACTGGTTAGGACCTCTAGTAGGGTTCCTAGTATTACCTCTAGTATTATGTTAAATAGAATGTTGAAGATGGACATTGTCATCTTGTTACCAGTCTTGGGGAGATGAGTCCAGTGTTTCACCACAACTGTGATGCTAGCTGTAGGGTTGTATATATATTTTTGTAGCTTCTCTTTATTAGGCTGAAGAAGTTTTTTTCTAGTTCCATTTGCTAAGTGGTTTGGGTTTTTTAAGAATCTTTAATGAATTTTGAATGTGAACAAATGCCTTTTCTCTATCTCTTAAATTACATAGTTTTTCTTATTTATTCTTTTAATATGGTATGTTTCTTTGTTTTTTGAATGCCAGGTCAATCTTGCATTCTTAGACTAAACCTACTTGTTCTTTTTATATATCAATGGATTCTATTTGTTAATATTTTGTTAAGTGATTTTGCATTTGCGTTCATGGAAAATGTTTCTTAGAATATTTTTTTCATGCTTTGATCTCAATAAATGAGTTGGATTCATAAAATGAGCTGGAAAGTGTCCTTTCCTCTATTTTCTGAAAGTTTATATATGATTGATATTATTTCTTGCTTAATATTTGATAGAATTCAGCAATGAAAACATCCAAGCTTGGAGTTTTTCTTTCTGGAGCTGTTTTTGATAAATTTAATTTCTTTGACAGATAGGGCTATATAAATTTTCTGTTTCACCTTGTGTCAGTTTGGCAAGTTGCGCATTTTATGGACTTTGTCAATTTCATCTAGGTTGGCAAATTTATTGATATACAATAATGCATAATATTCTGTTACTGTCCTTTTGATGTCTGTAGAACCTGTAACAATATTCCCTCATTCATTTCTGATATTGATAATTTGTATTCCTTTTATCATTTTCTATATCCTTCCTGTGATGCGTTTATCAATTCTATTAATCTTCTCAAGGGTAATATTTTTGGCATTGTTTTTTTATTTTCTATTTGATTGATATCTCTTTTTACCTTAATTATTATTTGTATTCTTCCATTTACTTTGGATTCAATTCTCTCTCTCTCTCTCTTACTTAAGGTTAAAAGTTATATTACTTATTCTATACCTGTTTTCTTTTCAAATATAAGTGTGTAAAGCTATAGAATTTCCTCAAACTACTTTTAAACTGCATCTCACAAATTTTGATATATTGTGTTTTCATTTTCATTTAGTTCAAAATATTTTCTGTTTTCCCTAGAGAGTTGTCAAAAATGATTTAAAAGATATTACTTAATTTTCAAATATTTGAGGGCTTTTCTAGCATTTATATTATTATTGAGTATGGTTAAAAATATAATCCATAATATTTTAATAATTTAAAATTTAGTTAGGCCTGTTATGGCTCAGGACCTGGTGAATATTTCATGTGCATTTTAAAAGAATGTATAGTTTGCAGTTGTTTGGTATAGAATTCTGTGTCAAGTTGGTTAGGGTGTTCGATACTGTCATTCAGATCTTCTATATCTCTACTAATTTTCTGTTTAATATTTTTATTGGTAATTGAAAGAGACGTGATGAAATCTCCAACTCTGGTTATGTGTTTGCTTTGTTTTCCTCCCTGTTTTGGTCAAGTTTGGTTTATGTTTTTTGAAGCGTTGTCATCCACTGCAGCTACCTTTAAGCTTGTTATATGGAATTAAACTTTTATCATAAAATCTCCCTCCTTATCTCTGATACTCTGTGTCTTGAAATCTATTTTATCTGGTGTGACTGTAGCCTCTCCAGCCTTTTTATGGTATGTGTTGGTATAGTTTGTCTCTTTCTTTTCTTTCACTTTCAACCTATTTGTGTCTCAGTGTAGCAAGTGTATGTTTGTACATAGCATATAATCAAGACTTACTTTTTAAAATCAGTTCTAACTATGTTGACCTTTTAATTGTAGTGTTTGGTGCATTGATATTCAATGTAGTTATTGACATAGTTGGATTTAGGCATCACATTCTGCCATTTGATTTATATTTATGATATCTTTTTTAAGTTCCATTTTTTCCCCTTTCTTTTCTTCTTTTGGGTTAATTGAATATCTTTTGGCATTCCATTTTGATTTCTCTATTGGATTTTTAACTATACATTTGCATTACTATTTAAGTGGTTGCTCTAGGGAGCACAATATGCATTGTTAGCTTATAGTATGTATGAATGATTTACTAGTTCCTATAAAGGATAGGTTGCTTGCTTTAGCACGTGTCTCTGTTTCAGCTCCCTTTCCAGGCAGACAGAGTGACACCTACCTTTTTAGGGAAGCATTCAGGGTACAACAAAGCATGATTGGATTCCTCGTCTTGAGTGGTGATGGGGGAAATTCATTGGGTACATCAGCCAGTGATGCTATGGCAAGGGCCTCAGTCTGTGAGGTGCATAGAGTCTGCCAGGCCACAAATAAGTGGGTCACTGGAAAATGAGGAAAATTATATGTTAGGTATATGTGAAACATGTTTAGGCAATAGACGCTGAGAAAATCTGCTGCACAGTGAATAAGAATAACTCTAGATACTCTTTCAAGAATTTTTTTTCATGTATTTTTGGTGTCAGTTATTAACTATTTACTTTATTGCTTTGTAATGCTTTAAAAATTTTATTTATGATAAAATTTGTGACATAATCTCTCTGTAACAATGGGTTAAAAATCCCCCAAATGCATGCTTCATACAAAATTAAGTACTTATTTTTTTTCTTTCAAGTAAGTTAACGATTAATGTGTAAATTGTAAAAGGTGTTTGTTGCAACCATGGCTGTATCAATACCACTGACTTCGTGGAAACCAGACACAAATGTGTCCGTTGAAGAGGCATCAGCATCTCAAAGGTTGGTAGTTAAATCTGTACTCAAAGTTAATTAGGATTAATAGCTACAAAAGGTATGTTTACATACCATGTTATTGCTCATTCAGACCAAATAACTGTTCTACTGAGTTCATTTCCTCCTTTCCAATTCCAAATTTTTTTGGGCTTGGATGGAAAGCGAGGTGACAACCTTAGATGGGTTGGTCCCATGAGCAGAAAGATAACTTCTCAGACAATTGTATGGAGCCAGTGTTATATCAGTGTTGTAAGATGCTTCAACTATTACATTAAGTTAATTTTAACCCTGGTTCAGTGTTTTACCTAATTTTTGGAATCAAAATAAAACTTTTGGAAGTTAATTCTGTCAAAGATAAAGCAGCTGAAATACATGCAAATGTTACTTGTTCAGAAGTTGAATATCGAAGATGTTTCTTTTCTGTAGTGATAACGAAAGTACAGAGTTTGGTGGAACACCATGTTTATAGATCAGGAACGCACGTGGAGTTGGTTGGGTGTGTACATGATTCAAAACCGTGTTGTTTTATCACTTGAATTAGAAGCCATAGTTCCCCCAAATAAATGACTTTATATATACTTAGAAAAACTTAACTCTAAAAGTTTTATGGTTAAACTGTGATTTGAATACAAAATGTTAATTCAGCATGCTGGTATGCACATTCTCCTTTTGCTGCTTATCATTAATCAGATTTCAGAAATCTTAGAACTATTAAACAACTGTTTGGTGAATCATCTTAAGGGTCCTAAAATGTTGCTGAGCTTTTGTGTAAACAATTCCTGTAAGTTTGGGTTCATTTTGTTCAAAATCAGCTGGAAATTTAATTGAAATTAAATGAAGGGCTCACCCTTTGACCTTGGTTTTGAATCATTTCATGAATTGCTATGATTGAGAACAAAGGCTATGTACTTTATCTCTACCAAACCAAGGAGAATTTGTCTCTAAAAACAAGGGAGGAGATGAAAAAGTGAAATAATAAGAGCTTAAAGGATGTGCAACATTTAATATTGAAACTCTGGAAGAGTGTCTGGGATACCCTGGTTTGTGGGAAGAATCTTGTGGTGGTACTCTTATGGTAATGAAGTTGAATTTACATTCTGCCCTACAGTGGAAGAAAATTGAGTTGGCCTATGATTTTGTAGCATGTAAAACTTGTGAACCATTCAAAAGAATCATCAATAGAGATAACTTGTTGGACATATTTTGTCAAGAAAACTATCCGGAGGAAAAGGAAAGCATCTGTGAAAATATTTGAAGTAAAATATTTACTCATTTCAATATGAAGAATAATTGAAATTGACAATATCCTCCACTTAGCCAAATTTCTCCAAGTTCACCAGATATCTGGGCGGCAGGAGGTAGAATGTTTTCTCAATTAGGGAACCGTGGTGTATGAAGAAAGGTCAATCAAAAAGTCAACAATTTCAAATTTATTTATCATAACTTGCATCTCTGAAGAAAACTGCAGGAAATTTAATAAAAAAAGTCTAAAATAATAAGGTCGTGTTGAAAAAGAATTACATTCTTAAAGAAATTCAGTGATGCAATATTAAAGTGTCTAAGAAACTGATTAAAATACATGAGTATGTACCAAGAATAAATTATGTTTTTACATATTTTCTCTTAAGTGAGAAGCGGGGAGACAGGGAGATAGACTCCCGCAGGCACCCTGACTGGGATCCATGTGGCAAGCCCCCTATAGGATGATGCTCTGCCCATCTGGGGCCATTGCTCTGTTGCTTTGCAAGTGAACTATTTTAGCACCTGAGGCGAGGCTGTGGAGCCATCCTCAGTGCTTGGGGCCAACTTTCTCCAACCAAGCCATGGTTGTGGGAGGAGAAGGGAGAGAGAGAGAGAGAGAGAGAGAGAGAGAGAGAGAGAGAGAGAGAGAGGGAGGGATGGGGAAGAGAAACAGATGGTCTTTTCTCCTGTGTGCCCTGACCAGGAATCACATCCACATGCCACCTGGTGTTCTACCACTGACCCAACTGGCCAGGGCCATTTACATTATTTTTAATGTTTAGGTTATCATTAAAAAGAAGATATTTTTGATTTGATGTATGTATATTTATAGTTTTAGAAGAAATTTTATTTTTAAATCAGTTTTTTTTTTTTTTTTTTAACAAGGACAGTGAGAGAGTCAGAGAGAGGGATAGATAGGGACAAACAGACAGGAATGGAGAGAATTGAGAAGCATCAATCATTAGTTTTTCATTGCCATTGCAACACCTTAGTTGTTCATTGATTGCTTTCTCACATGTGCCTTGACCGCAGGCCTTCAGCAGACCAAGCAACCCCTTGCTGGAGCCAGTGACCTTGGGTCCAAGCTGGCGAGCTTTTGCTCAAGCCAGATGGGCCCACGCTCAAGCTGGCGACCTCGGGGTCTCGAACCTGGGTTTTCCACATCCCAGTCTGATGCTCTATCCACTGTGCCACCACCTGGTCAGGCGAAATTAGTTTTTGAGTAGAACAATTTTATAGTTTATTAATAAAGTCAATTTGTTTGTCAAAATATAACTATTTAAAAAAAATTTGTAATGTTTATTACTTTTATCTTTTTCTTTCCCACTCTCAAATATATCCTAGTTTGGATGGCACATTTTCATTTAAAACTCAATACCCAGAAGGAGCAAGATGGCAATGGAGTAGGCAGACGTATCAACTTCCAACTCCCAGAACCAAAGTGGATTATAACTCAATTTTAAGAACCATCATCTGGATAAACCAACTTTGAACTAAACTAAGTTGACTCTTCAACCAAGGAACACTGCAGAAGCCACATTGAGACTGGTAGGAATAGTGAAAACGCGAAGAGGGCTGCCCAGCTCCCCGGAGCGAATGGCAGCCCGGAGAGACCCACGTGGCGGGAGGAGAGTTTGGCGGAGAGAGAGGGACCTGGGTCCCAGGAACAAAGCCCCAGCCTGCAGTTCCAGAGCCTAGAAGAGGCGTTTGGACAGTATTGAGCTGTGAAACAAGTGAGGATACTGTTTGTGAGAAAGAGACAGTTTTCTCAGACCCAAGATTCTTTTTAAAGGGACAGCACAGAAAACCTCTCTCACAACCATGCACCCGGGGCTCCGGGGAACGGGGACAGAGGAGAGGACCAGAGAAGCGGGAAGAGAGTGTGGACTGAAGGCACAGGGACAAACACTCTGAGGGACAGCCACCCTAACCCCTGGGCTAAGTCACTTCTCTAATCAAAAATGAGTATTTCCCCTGGAACTAGCAATACCAGCAAAGGGAGACAGGACACTAGCCAAACAAGCTCTCCCGTGGCAATTAGAGCAGAGCTGCTTAGAGGGAGGGAGCTCCCAGGACTACAGTATGGAGTATTAGGGTCTGAGCTGCAGTGCACCCACCCACACTGCTGAGGGCTTGCTGGAGGGACAGTGGAGGCAGGGTGCTGAAACGCGGTTCTGTCAGTGGGGGCGAAGGCCCAGCCAGTGTGAGCTCGGTCTAGCCCAGCAGGGGCGGAGGGGACGCGCGAAAGCGGTCCGGCAGCTGCGAGCCCGCCTGTAACCCCACCGGCGGGGGAAAAGCGGGAGCACAGGAACGGGTAGAGATCTGCTCTGTGGCCCTGCGCAAGCTGGCCCTGACCACGGGGACTGAGCTAGGACCAGGGATGGGCGGGGGCTCGCGGCTGAGCTCACGCCAGCAGCCACGCCCGACCCAATAAACCGCATTTGCTCCTTGCTCGAGCCAGTGACTTTGGGCTCAAGCTGGTGAGCCTTGCTCAAACCAAGTGAGCCCGTGCTCAAGCCGGAGACCTCAGGGTTTCAAACCTGGGTCCTCTGCGTCCCAGTCTGATGCCCTATCCACTGCACCACTGCCTGGTCAGGTGAGAGCTCTTTTAATAAAAATTGTGTAGAGGGCATCTTGGTTGTATTTTCTGGCAAGATGCTAGAGTGGAATCAGATCTGGTTCCTACCCTGTGGAAGCTTCTACTCCAATTACTGGGCAAGATAAATAAATAAACACCCACAGAGCAGGATATGTTAGATATGGAAAGACGTGTACAAATGGTGAGCCCTTGAAGCCTCTAGAAAAGGTGGCATTTCTCTTCAGTAACAATCAAGTCATGTCCCAAGAGGGGCATGATTGGCACCCGTGGTCTACACTTTGGTTGCTGTTTAAGGTGCTGGCCTGGTCGGCATCAATATCTCTGAACAGTTTTCTATTCAAGGGCCGCTGGGAAAGCCTGAAGGAGGAACATGCTGTGTTGAATCAAGCCACAATGTCAACTAGCTGGCTATGCCCAGCAGCCTTGGTGTTCTGAGTAAGCTCAGAGAGAGGACCCTCTGCCAGTGCAGGACAAAGCCTGTGAACTGACGACCCAAAGTCTGGAATGCTCACAACAGTCTATTTTTGTTTCTGATAACACTGGAAATGGAGCCAATTGGGGAGCCAACCTCTTGGAGATTAATGGTAAAGGAGGGAGCCGAGGCTCACTGGGGAAGTATGTGCGGCTCTAAGATGACCAATATACTTCCCTGCAAAGTAAGAGCTTGGAGATGAAGAATAGGAAAGAGAAATTCAGGCCAGGCCAAGGTAGTATCTGCAGAGTCAGGCTCGTTTCTATCTATCTGTCAGCGTCTGCCCATCCATCTGGGGCTTCATCAAGCACCCAATGGGCCTCTGGTCCTGTTCTTGGCTAGGAAGGTGGGGCAGGAGAAGGTATAGGGCCTGTTCTATGATCCAGAGTAAACCCACTGGCAGAACACAATTGAGGAGAGCAACTGTCCCATTTCAGAAGTGATTTAGAGCTCAGGGTCCTGGGGTTTCATCTGCTGTTAACCCACTAGCCAACGAAAAAGCATGGAGCCCTTTTATTTTACTTTTATTTTTGAACTTATTGGGGTATTGGTTAATAAAATCATATAGGTTTCAGGTGCATAATTCTATAATGCATCATCTGTATGTTACATTGTGTGTTCACCACCCCAAGTCAAGTCTTCTTCCATCACCATCTCTCCCCCTCTACCCTCCTCCACCTCACCCAGCCCCCTCTCCCTCCTGCAACAGTCTTGTCTGTGTCTATAAGTTTTTTTTTCTTTGCTTAATCCTTTCACCTTTTTCTCCCAGTCCCCCAACCCCCATACCCTCTGACACCTGTCAGCCTGTTTTCAACCTATGAGTCTGTTTCTATTTTGTTTGATAGTTTGGTGCAGCCACTGTGAAAAGCAGTATGAAGTTACCTCAAAAATTCACAATGGCCCTGGCTGGTTAGCTCAGCAGTAGAGCGTCAGCCTGGCATATGGAAATCCTGGTCAGGGCACACAGGAGAAGCACCCATCTGCTTCTCCACCCTTCCCCCTCTCCTTCCTCTCTATCTCTCTCTCTTCTCCTTCTGCAGCCAAGGCTCCATTGGAACAAAGTTGACCAGGCGCTGAGGATGGCTTCATGACCTCTGCCTCAGGTGTTAGAATGGCTCCAGTTGCAATGGAGCAATGCCCCAGGTGGGCAGAGCATCACTCCCTGGTGGGCATGTCGGGTGGATCCTGGTTGGGCACATGCAGGAGTCTGACTGCCTCCCCACTTCTCACTGCAAAAAAAAAAAATAACAATGGAACTGCCTAATGACCCAGCAATTCCACTTCTGGGACTATATCCAAAGAAACCCAAAACACTAATTTGAAAGAATATATGCACCCTATGTTCACTGCAGTGTTATTTAAAATAGTCAAGATTTGGAAGCAGCCCAAGTACTCATTAGTAGATGAACAGGTGAAAAACACTATTGTATATTTATACAGTGGAATACTACTTACCCATAAAAAAGAAGAAAATCTTACCTTTTGTGACAGCATGGATGGACCTGGAGGTTATTATGCAAAGTGAAATAAGCCAGTCAGAGAAAGACAAGTATATTATTTCACTTCTGTGTGGAAATCTAATGGGAATAAAGTCTTTTTAGAAGCCTTCTCTCACTTGGTCAATCCAAGATCAAATTATGGAGCGATTCCCGTCCCTGATCCCGGGCGCAATTTGTGCTGTTGGGGACTGTGAGCGCGCACCTCGCCAGCTAGAGACTTTTGTATCCATCACTTGGATGAGAGCTAGAGACCAGGCCCTATAGGCAGAAACCCAGGCACCATTCAATCACCAGAGGACTAATTGCTTGTCTTCCACCATGACATGGACCAGGACATCCAAGGGACCTTGCTGGGAGTCACCCAGCTGATGAGAGGCAGCTCTGCCTCCTCTTCCACCACCAGTGAGGAGCAGTGCTTGCTCCTTCCATCCCGGGAGTCCAGAGATCTGGATGGTGGGAAGATGTCCCTTTTCTCTCAGGCCATTCCTTAACCTCCCTGGATGTGTGATTTCTTGGCCCCGTACCCAACACCTGTTAAATAATCTTTGAGCCTGGAGGTTTTGAAGGCTTTCAGTGAAGAGGTCTGGACTTTGCTGGGGAAACCTGGCTTCCCTTGGCTGTGAAGGTCGGGACTGCCTTCACCCCAGCAAGGAGTAGGCTGGGCTCTCGATGTCCTGGCTGATGCCACATTGCTGTGTATGTCCTACTGCATGTGCTCCCCTCCCTGAGGCTGAGAATCAGGACTTAAGGAGACTCAGCTCACAGTGGGCCTTGCTGGCATGAGTTAGGGTGACTTGGCAGGAATTGGAAGCACAGGAGCACCTCCGTGCTGCCATGCATGGCCATTTCTGACCGCAAGCTTGTGTCTGGGGAGTCAGATGAGTTTAGTGTGTAGGGTTTTCAAAACGTGGCTGTCAGACATTAAAATTGTCCTTTATGTATGTGATGGCCTTGGTGGAAGGAAGCCTGAGGAAGCTTCTGGAAACCCCAGAAACACTAGACAAGCCAGTTGTGGGTCCAAGGAAAAAAAAATGAAAGCAAAAACCAAAGTCAAACGAGTAGGAGGTCAAAAACATTGTTTCGAGATTTAAGAAAGCTTCCTAATTTTAAGACCCAGAGTAGCCCGAGATAACTACATCAGTTCAATTTTGTTTTTGCTTTTCTAAAGTTTATAATACAACACTTTTAAGTATGTAATGTTAAAAATAGCTTACTATCTTTGCCCCGATTCCTGATTGTATTGCTGGTTTTTCAGTAGGAAACCCATGAAGAGAATGGAGTGCTGATTCACTTTCCGCTCCATTGAGCCTAAGCAGAAGGCAGATGTCTGGGCATTTCCCTGTCCAGGTCACATTTGTGGTTTCCTGTGGTTTCTAGAACTTCCTGACTCTGAAACCTAGTGGTACACCTGAGAGCTAAGGGCTGTCTTCCCTGATTGTATCTTTCAGCGCTCCTCATAGTTTCACAAACATCTACATTTTGGTATGAAACAACTTCCTGCTTGATATACCTAGAGCGATCTCTGTTCTCTAGATTGACTCCAGACTGATTCAGCAGTCATCCCCACAAGAGCTTCTGGGAAATACCATCAAAGATGGGAAGATGCTTCGGTTATCCGTGCAGGTTAGGTTTGGAGCTGGTGATGACTTCCTGGTCAACAGGAAGTGGAATGCCAATAATGCATGGCCTATAGTGGCACAGAAGTTTTTAAACAGTCACCCAAAGTTGCCTGGAATTAAAATACTTATGGAGGACGAGGCTTTGGCAGTTCAAAGAACATTACAGTAGGAATGCAGAATGTGGGGACTACTGGGGTGTGGGGTGAGCTGGCTATTTCTGATTGCACTGGAGAGAAAGAAGGGAATAATCTCACAGCTTTACCTTTTCGGCTAACGTCATGGTTAGAGAATCAGAGTGCTTCTGTAACCGCCCCAAACGAATCACTTGTTAACAGCCTTGTAGCTTAATTATCATGAAGTTTGACAGTGAGGTTGTAGAGAATGGCCCAGTCTAATTCACAGCTGCACCAGGTTTCTTATGGGAAAGTGAGAGTGTTGTTCAAGAAAGACTGAGCCCTGTGAATCGGCATGGGGACACCTGGATAGATTCAGCTGGGTCAGACTTGATCCACCCCCTAAATCTCTCTGTGTCTACTGGGCCAGTAGAAGCAGCCTTCTCCCCTGCCAGAGGGGACTTCTTTTCACTTGACTAAAGACCAGGTAGTGCTGAATCTCCTTAAGGCATATTTTCACCCTCCCATACTCCCTTCATTGCCTCCCGATCTGTCACAAAGGCGGATCTTAGCATTCCCAGGAGGGATGAGAATGGAGTAGAACCAGGAGGAGAAAACACTCATGCCAGGAGAATTACAAGGGCACAGACTAGGGAGGAAGCGATGTACAATGTTGGATTGGGACAGACTCATCAAGATGTATGTACTTCCCAGAAATCCTTGACTCCATGTGTTAGCTTGCTGGGAGGGGTTCCAGCAGTTTGCTTCTTTCTGGACCTACACCTGGACTCAACGCTGGCCTGCACTACATGAAACTGAGATGTGAGAGCCTCCCTGGTATAAGATGTGTAAAGAAATCCAAAGGCTTAAAGAGATTGGAATGTTGAAATGGGTTTATCATGAACAGCCCACTCACACATCTTCTTATAGGAGGATGTCATTCAGATGTCACTTCTGCAAAGTCATTGAGAAATACATTGCTGATGAGAGTACCAGTACCCTTGAAAAGCTTTGCGATGGCTGATCGCTGCAGGCAGTGGTTCATGGGGCAGAGACCGCCAGTGCAAAGGTTTTTCTGATTTCACAGGGGATGACAATTTTCTAGAGTGGCAAATGCCAAAGGTCAATCTTTATAACCTCCAGAAGCAAGGTGATTGTGGTTATGGAATCTGACAGTGAGACTAGAGTAATAGTTAGAATCTCAGAGTTGTCTAACTTATAATGGTATTCCTAGGGGCAATACCCTAGGTATATGAAAGCTGCATTTTATTTATGCAATTGGAAGAGATTTTTAATGCTAGCAAACAGTCTGGAATTGGAGCATCACGTATGGGAAGTCATAGTCTCTCATTCAGTTTCCAGACCTATGGGAGCTATGGTCTCTAAAATAAAGGGTAATCATATAATTTGGGCACCATCCTTCCACTTAGGAGTATTACACCTGAATGGCAGTTAGAACGTGTGTAGACAACTCATGTTGGATCTGCGAAGGCAATCCTTTAGAATAACCTATAAGCCCATAGAGCCGGTGCTGGGCAGAGATGAGGGTTCACTGATGTTCTAGGCCAGGACTTGGTGTGTTTATGGATCTATGCGAATCATGGTTAAGTCCTAAAGAATTCTTGCTGGCAGTCTCATCCACAGCTTGTTAATTTTCAAAGTTCACAGGCCCTCTGAGAATTTGATAAGGGCAATGAACACATTCCATAGAAAAATGAATGAATACTTACTTACATATGATTTATATTAAATTTTTTGGAGGTTTATGGACTCTCCAAAATTCCAGGTTAAAGCTCCTAAAATACTAACAATCCAGTGGCTCGATAAAATGATGAACACGTGTTACAAAGAGAACAGGAAATATACGTGGTCACAAAAAACAGAAAGATTCTCATAACCACTGAAAACAAGAATAATGTAAGTTATTATGAGATACAACTTTTCACTAGCATTTGGCAATTATCAAAATGTTATATTACAAACTTGTTTTCGAGAATTGCCCAAGTCCCACAGCCGGTGAGAGGTGGTGGGGCTGGGGCTTGATCCCCAACCACTTCGCTTTTCATTCAGTGGTATGGCCTGCACGAGAGCTCCATTACGGAGTTGATTGGGTGTGTGGCATGTAACCTGATCAAACTCCCACATCTTGTTCTGGAGCTTTCTTGAGGAGGCCCATGACTAGTAATAACATTATGTGGAAGAGAAAATAAGCCCTCTGTGGCCTGCAAGCCATCTGATCATCTTTTGTCTTCTAGAGGGAGCCATTGTCATCTGATGGCCAGTTCCAGACCCTTGATCTTGACCAGAGGCTTAACTAGATCAATATCTACCAGGAAGATGAGGCTGGGACTACTTTTAGCCTGAGGAATGTGTGGACCTTAAAGAGGAGGGTCTAGTAATCTGTAGTTCAGGCTCCAGTATCCTGCCTAATATTCTTGAGCCCCAAGACTGAGGAGGGTCAAGGTCAAGTGTGGAAGAGAGAGAGAGAAGCGAGAGAAGTACGTGCCTTGGTCCTTGGGCTGTAGTCATGTCCCAGGTTCAGCATGGGTATCTGAGGACACATGAAAAATAAGGAGGGGGAAGAAGGGAGGTAGGAAGGAAGAGAGAGAGAGAGAAGGAAAAGAAAGAGGAGAGGAGAGGGGGAGGGAGAGGAAGGGAGATTCTATATTTGTGTATACAAAGTGAGGGGGTTCCCCTTTGAGACAGCTCTTCTCTTGGGTTAGGGCAGAGATAGAGCAGATGTTCTCCCGATTTCCTCTAGTACAGCATGGGGCACATAATGATTTCACCATGTGTACAGGATTTCTAGTTACATAATGACTAAAGGCAGATAAAGACCTAGCCAAGAGAACAGCAAACCATGGACACGATGCTCATAACAGCCCTTAGCCAGTTTCAGGGCTTGGCTGCCAACCTTCTCTGGGACGATAGAGGTGGAGAGAGCCAGGAGTGAGGAGCCCTCCAAGAACCCTGAGGAGGAGTTGGTGGTGGGGGAAACAGCAAGGAAGGCCAGCCTTCGACTGCCAAGAACAGCAGGTTGCAATGCTTAATGTCCACACTCATGCCAGTGTGCTGAGGAACTGTTGTTATTTTTATGAGAAAAATGCAGAGAGGCTAATCTGTCTATTTATGTCTGTCTGGAACCATGTAATTACCAAAATGTGTTCTGGTGCCAGGACCCAGCCGTGGCTCTTCCTCTCCCATGATGTCTTTGGGAGGTTGGGCCCAATGCCCTAGTTCACCTCTAGCGAGGAGCCTGCCAAGGGTTTTGGGCACCAATGAGATGGGCCGACAGACAGAGAGAAAGGGACCTGAGAAAACTGAGATAATTGGGTTACATACTTTTATCCATTTTAGAATTTTGGCAAGTGGTAATTTTAGGATAAATAAGCTCATTAAGTCTGTGACTGCTATGAAGTGGGTGTCCTTTCTATGTGTTCTGATTGTTCCAAGCAGGATCCATTATCCATCCATCTATCCATTAATCAGTCCATTCACCATCCATACATGCATCCTTTGAGTAAGCTGGGCACTAGAAATACAGAGATAAATAAGATGTGGTTTTTTCACTGGACAGACTTAAGGTGTGGAGGGAAGATAGGAATACCAACTGTCAAGCACAATGAAGTGTCACAGGTGCTATAACACACTCTATGTTGATCCAGGGGGTCAAGGAAAGGCCTGGAAAGTAGGAAAAAGCTTCAGAGAGCAGCTGACCTTTGAGCTGCAGTATGGAAGCTGAGGGCGTTTGCCACATAATCCCAGAAAGCATGTACAACCTCACCAGGACTCCAGAGGATGCCCTAGGGTCGCCTCTACAATCTCTGTGAATATCTTAAATTCTAACCCAAACTTATGCTTTGCAAGAGTTGGGATGGGTGGTTCTCAGCCTGGTATGGGGCACTCTTGGCAACCTGAGCTCATGCTGCTATTTTCATTCTGTCTCCTGCTGTCTTGCTATGTCCCAGCCGCAGTGGGCATGCCATATGTTCCTTGAGCATGCCCAGTATGCTCCCGCTTCCCTACCTGTGACTGCTGGTCTGTCTCCTTTACCCAATTAGGTTTTGCTTGAGACCTAGGATGTTGCCTTCCTGGGGGGCTCAGTGATGTGCTGGATTTGTGAGGGTATGGGCAGAGACTGAGTAGTGAGAGAACTCACTCTTTGTAGTGGGGACCAGGTATTGAGGTTAAGGATGAGAGGCAATGACATGGCAGGAATGTGGCCTTTTGGTTGGGATTTTGTCGCGTTAATCTGCCACCACTCTCTTACTATCGATGCCACCTGGGTCTGCTCACTCGGTCTTTTGGAGCCTCAGCTTCCTCATTTGTTAAATGAGACTTCTTTCTAGAAAGCTCATTGTTAGGTTTAAATGTCAGGTGGATGTTTAGTGGTGATTTACTGTTATTGTCATTCTCATTTTCTAGAACATTTTCTTGACCTATTAAGAGGAAATTATTCTTAGAAGTCCAGTCACCTTCTCCCATGGGGTGGCGGGGGGCGTCCTGAGTTTTTCTTCCCAGTGGCAGGTGCGTCAGGGGAACAGCATAGGATGATTCCTGCCTGCTGGCCTGTGTCCAACGCTTATTTCCCGAAGGAGAAAGGGGCTGTGACAGTGGCACTGGGCCTTCATGGAGCAGCAGTGGGAGCACCCAACCTCCGTAATAACTCTTCTTCTTCTTCCTTCATTTTAAAAATATTTACTTAGAAATTAAGCTTAATGGGGTGATAAGGGTCCATAGGAACACATAGGTTTCAGCTAAATGTTTCCATAGCATTTGAGCTGTTCATTGGGTGTGTGCCCATCACACAAAGTCAAGCCCCTAATAACTCTTTAGATCTAGTGGATTGTTATTCATTATGTGTCTTTTTTCCCTTCAGAGAAAGAGAGAGAGCCCTAGGCACAGTGGATTGCTGTCCCAGGCAGGCTGAGGCTCTTTCCCACCCTGGTTTCTGGATTTCCCGACCCGTCCGGCCCCTTAGGGGCACACGGGGATGCAGAGCTGCCTACAGTGGGTGGGTTTGGCAAGGACGGAGGCAACCCTCTTGGCTTCGGGCAGGCGCAGCCCAGAGTGTTTGGACCATCTCTCCCCCAAGCTCTGTTTACGTATCCACCGAGCTCAGCTGGTCTGGCACTTAAGACCAGCCATTGTGTCCTCGGTGACTCACTTGCACCAAATTCCCCTGGAAATTCTGGGTAAAGTGGGTTCCAGGGACATTTCAGTTTTATTCCAGTGGTAAAACATTTGCTGTTTGTCTCCTGGTTTGCTCAGATTCCTGGCTCTTGGTGGAAACTGCCTTCTGCTGGCTCCCGCCCCTCCCTGGCTCCCACGCACCCACAACCAGGGGTTTCCTGGGCCAGCAGGGTCTCACTCATCCCTGTGTCCCAGCAGCCGACAGGTGACCCCGAGCCTGGGTGGACAACCACAGCCAGCTGAGCATGGGGGGTAGAGCAGGGCTGTTCCTTGCTGGGACCCTGGAGAAAGGACAGAGCAGACAAGAGTTGCAGGCGGAGGTGGACAAGGAAAGGCAGAGTGTGAGAGCTGGGAGGCAGGCAGAGGGGTGCCCTGGGGCAGAGAGGGCAGGGGATGCAGGGGTTCCAGGGTGGCTAGGGCCTTGCTGCCTGTCCCTGGAGTGCACCCATCTTTCCTGTGTGACATCTCACTTGCATTCCCACCACTTGAAGGGAGAGCCCCGGCTGAGGCCAGCCCTGGGGGTCCTGTCCTGCTTGGCCTGCCCTTGCTTTCCTGTCACTTCTTTGACCTCAGCAGCCAGAGGGCCACTGACTAGTCCCTCGAGTCCCCTGGTCTGCAGGGCTCTCCCTGTGGGCTGGTCTTGGGTACATCTCCTCACCTCCTCCATTAGCCTGAGCACTCCTCCTGCTCAGTGCACATTCTGGACCAACTCCTCCCTCCCAATCCCCTTTTCCTTCAAGATTCTTCTTTGTTTCAGACCCCTTTTTGTTAGAATAAGATCCTAGGGAGAGTGAAGGGTATAAGTACGAGAACAAAGCTGAGTGGACCAGCCCCAGCATGAGCATGGGGCAGGCAGCCTCCTGTCGTTGGTTACTCTGACACATAGAAAGTCCTTCCATCTACTAAGCAGATGTCTGCCCCCAGCACTGACTGGTGGCTCTCCTTCTGTCCCCTGAAGCTCTGAGCAAGTTCGTTCATCACTCTACCTAGCGACTAGCAGCTGGGGCTCCTGTCCCCAGGGGAGGGATCCAGGGGTCACCTCGTTCTTGGGATCTGGGAGGGACATAGGGCTCCTTCTTGGCTTATTACAAGCTTGGGAACAGTTTTCTTGGGCTAGTGGAATATGATCCCCACTGAGCTGACTTGGAAGTGGCCTGGGCTCACTGAGTGGGAGTTCCTCACTGGACTGCTGCCCACATGACCTTCCTTAGTGGAGGATTTGAAGATGGAGGAGTCTGGCTCCCAGACACCAGCTTCTAGCCTCCCACCGCATTCTGGTAATTCCCACCCCCACTCCAACTGTGTGACAGCCCCATGGGTTGAGGACAACTTGGCCCAGGGCAGGGACAGGCTGATCCAAGACTACAGAGGCAGTGCGTGGGGGAGTGAGGTCAGACCTCTACCCTGTGCTCCCAGCCCGGGGCACTTCATTTCCTCTTGCAGGCGATGAGCTTACCTCCTCCTGTTTCTAGTCCCTGTGGCCGACTGACAGTGGCAGTCCCCAAAGATGAGCCCCTCTCTGCCAGGCCCAGGGAGAGACAGGAGTTGGGGGGGCTCCCTGGCCGTGCACCGGTATGAAGTCAGACTGCATCTGGCCCATCCCTGGCACCTCTTCCCACCAAACTTCCCTTCTCACCCTCACCTCTCTTTTGGATTTTGATTCTGTTTGCCCCATCAGCCTCACTATGTCAGGTGTCAAGGTCTGGAGAGATAAACCCCGTTAATAGGTTGTTTGGCAGTGCCATAGGACATGTGTGGCCGGAACTAGTCGCCCTCCTCTCAGCTTGAGCTCCACACATCTCCCAGCTCATTCCTTTTTTTTTTGAAGTTAGAGGCAGGGAGGCAGACAGACAGATTTCTGCATGTGACTGAACCAGGATCCACCCAGCATGTCCACTGGGGGGGTGATGCTCTGCCCCTCTGGGCTGTTGATCTGTTGCAATCCGAGCCACTCTAGTGCCTGAGGTGGAGGCCATGGAGCCATCCTCAGTGCCTGGGCCAACTTTGCTCCAATGGAGCCATGGCTGTGAGAGGCTAAGAGAGAGATAGAGAGAAAGGAGAAGGGGAAGGGTGGAGAAGCAGATGGGTTCTTCTTCTCTGTGCCCTGGCCGGGAATCGAACCCGGGACTTCCACACACCAGGCCAATGCTCTACCGCTGAGCCAACCGGCCAGGGCTCCTAGCTCATTCTTAAATGCTCAAACTCAGTGTGGTTTTGGACCAGCATCTCCTATAACCTTTCCTGCTTTGCAAGAGCCCTGGGGAGGGTCTATATCAGGAGCTGCTGGCTGGGAGCCCACGCTCTCCCCAGAGTCCTCAGTCTTGGGTCAGTCTGCCCTTCCAAAGCCCCGTATTCTCATGAAGCCCCTGTTAGTACATTCTACTTCATGCGTCATGCGCCTGTCTCTTAAACAGTGTTGCTGGTAATTCATAGAAGGGCTGTTATTGGTGAAGGCTGGGGCCTACAAAGACCAGCCTAACACTGGTGGCTTTTTTTTTTCAGCTTCCCTCATATTATTGTAAAAATTACAGAAAAATATTTGGCTTGTCATGTTCAACAGTATATATGGCTGATTCCCTGTCATCGTGTTAATCCTAGAAAAATAACCCTTTTGGCATCTTGCAGACTTTCCCTGGCTGGAGGGGAACATGGGTCCCCATGGGAATGAAAAGCCATTAAATGTCTTTCTGTGTAGCATGGGGCTTAGAGAGACCCGGGCGTGATTACTTGGACTGGGTTGGTCTTCAACGCTGTCATGGCTCGGTTGTGGTTGAGTGCCGGGTGTGGCAAAGCTGCATACAGTTCTCAGGGACTGGGACATTGGGACAGCTGACAGTCCGAAGGCCCAGATTCAGGCTGGAATGGGGGAACTGGCAGAGCTGAACTCAGCTGGACTTCTACCAGAAGAGAGGGGTCTGGCTCGGATGCCAGCAAAGACTGAAGGGATGTCAGTGATAACAGGAGCCCATTGAGGGCGGTTTGCCTGTTCTGGAACATGCTTAGAAAGTGATTTTTGCTGAAATCGTGAGGGAGTCCCATATTCTTCCTTTCATAGGAGCCTGTGAGCCGAGCAGGACCAATGTGACTATGTCCATTTTATGGATGAGAACATGGAGACCCATCAGACAAAATGACTTCCATAAGGCACATCAGAACTGGAGGTCAAACAGGGACTTATGGAGGTCTTGTGGTTCCGAGGGCCACCTCCTATCCTCTTCACACAGCTACCCTGTCCCACCGTTACCACTTCCCTGTGACTGATCATTCCTTCTTCGGTGCTTTGCTCCATTTTCTCTGCTCTGGGCGGCACCAGCAGAGAGTTGTGTCCTGGCTCAGTTGACTGTCCCAGCTGGGGCCACTGCTGTCCTTATAGCCTCTTCTCTGCCTACAAATGACCTGTTATTTTCCTATGTGACAGGTGTTCACCATCTCCAGAGCCTGGGTTGTCCCCCGTCATCCCTGGACTTGGGGGGGCGTGGCCCCTTGAAGCCTGCAGCTCAGCTTTCCCCTTGTGCAGCTGGAGGCATAACTCTTCTTTCCTGGCTTCAGGGTCTGTCCCTTTGAAGGCAAAGTTGCTGTTTTTCTCTCTGAGAATCATCTGAACCCAAGCTGTACTTCAGTTTATTGACTTGGCGTGAACATAAAACCACAGGTGGGGAAAAATACAGCCTTTCCAGCTCAGGGACCATTTCTTTGGGAAAATAGGGGAGGAAAAGCTGGTCTTTTAATGGTCACTGTCCTTCTGCCATCAGGGAAGGTATTGCCAGATCTGAAAGCTGAACCAGACTTTCCTTGGAGCCTGTGTGGCTCACAGAGTTGCAAGAGTTTCCTTCAATCAGTTGTAATGTTCCTCGGAATTTACAGTCTGAGATGTTCCCCAGGGCGCTGTTCTCTCACAGGGTCCCCACATGTGAGCCCCACATTGTCCAAGGAAGTGGTGCCAACAAGAGACAAGGACGGCTATGTCGGCCATGTCAGTCCCCTCCCTAGTTTTCTGTGGTATAGTGTAGGGATCAGTACTGTGTGTTCTCAAGGACCTGGGAGTTTTAAACTTGGCTTCCAATTCAGTTGGTCCTTCCCAAATTATATTTGTTTTTGTGGCAGTGGGAAGAGCTCACTGAGTTAGAGAGAAGCTTGATGTTGGGGAACAGTGAATGCTTGGGGAACATGCTTGTTTTTAACTGTGGTTATGGATGAATTCATTCATTCTATCTAATCGTTGTTTCTTTTCTTCCTTTTGTCTATGAATCATCTATTTATCCATCCTTTCATCCATACATTTTCCTTCCACTCTCCCTCCTTCCCTCCCTACCCTTCCGTTCTTCCCTTCCTTCTTTTTGTCCTTCCTTCCTTCCTTCCTTCCTTCCTTCCTTCCTTCCTTCCTTCCTTCCTTCTTTCCATCAATCCACCCATATCTCCATTTTTAAGAGCTATTTCCAACCAGCTGATACAAATACACCCAGTTCAACAATATCTATTATTTAAACAACTTCAAGAAGTATGGCCTGTATTGTCTTGCTTTCCGGGTCTCATTTTTTGGGAGCATAATTTTGAACCCAGAAAGAACTTGAGCATATAGTCTTCTGGTTAAGAAGGCCCTCTGGTCTTTGAGCAGGGCCTGACACATGGGTCCTTGCTGACACAATCATTTATAGTTTGGCTTACAGGTGCTCTTGTGCTGCTTCCTTCCTGAATTATGAGGATGGTCGCAAGGCCTTGGCCTCACTCTCCAGCCTGTTGACCATCAGTGCCCTAGACATATTGCAAGCTCCAGTTGTAATGCCAGGGTCATGGCACAAGAACACCACATGCCTCTTCACGTGATGTACCCACTGCCTGAAATGCCCCTATTCATCTTACTCACCTGCTGAGCTCCTCCACACCCTTCAGATAACACTGCAGGTTACACCTCTCCCAGAAGCTTTCCCTGCTTTCTCTGGGCTATGTGAGAGTCACCTTTCTGCTCCTGTAGCTCCCAACACACAGGACTCTCTTGTCTGCGAGTTCCTTGAGAATAGGAAGTAGGTCTTAGTCATCTTAATCTCTCCCATCAAGAATAAGCCTATACAGATTAAAAGTAAGTCAATTCTGTCCGAGACAGAAAATAATGAATTTCAATAAAAATGTTCGACCTACTTCCAAAACTTTGCTGGGCAGTATGTCACGTTGGGTCACAGTATTACCTGGCATGTGAGTTGAGTGTAAGTGTGCACACCTATGCATCCTGGGAAGGCTTCAGGACCAAGGTCTTTCTCTTTAGTCCTCAAAGAATTGACTGCTAGGGGGTTGAGGCTGTTGCTAACAGGCATGGGTGTATTTCTAGATTGCATTCAATAATTTGACTGAACCACAAATGCACTGAGTGGCATGTAAAATATTCAGACACTAATGATGAGAAAATTCAAAGAAAAGCCCCAGAAGTAGTGCTCACTTACCCTGGACTTCTCTCTATTTAAGTCAGTACCTCTGCCCTAAGCAACACCCAGAGCATTGGGGTTCTGGCAGGAAAGATGGAGGTTACCAAGGAGAGTTTAGTGAAGAGGAGATTTACAAACTGTGAGAAGGGCAAGGATCACGAAAAGGATGATGAAGCACCCTGGGGCAAGCAGTGATGGAGAGCGGGGTGGGGGGCGGGGGTGGCGGGGAGCTGGAGCTATAGGTACGTTCGTAGGTGGGGGAGAGACTGCCTGACAGGAGCTTGGGACTCTGGCAGAAGAGGCCATGGCTTGTTGGTGGGGTGACGGGGGAAGGGAGAAACAAGCACCCTGATGTCACTCGCCTCCTGCCCTCTGCTTTAGTGCTAGCACCTGCCACTGGCCAAACCCCGCTGGAAGTCAGAGGCCGAGGGAACTCATTCCGCCACCCAGGGCACGGAGTAGGGTAGGGAGCAGGACTGCAGGGCCAAATAGACTATCCAGCACAGGCTTACTGCCCCTGGGCAGCACCCACCTGGCCACCTGTGCATTGGCATGCCCATCTGCAAATGAGCAGGTGTACTCCTGAGGGCCATCTGTGTCTCTAGAGAGGTCTTTCTCTACGATGGTTGGCTTTTACTCCCAAGTGGGTTCATGGAGGGATCTGAGGAATGGAGACTTGTATAGACTGGTATGGTATACTGTCTTGTATAGGTTGGGAAAGGTCAGTAATTTCCTGGGAGGACGTGGTGCCTGACTAGATGGCCAGTGTCTCTTCCATCTTCTGCCTTCCTCAGGAGATGTACCTGGGGTTTTTGGCTTCAGGAGTTGGGAGGGGCAGGGGTGACGGAGCAGACAGCTCTGCCATGGACATGAAGGAGGATCGTGTTTAATGAGACACATTGGCACACCTATGGGTGAGTGTGATTTATGGGAGAATTGGCCGCTCTTTGCCTGAATACAGTGGGGCAGAAAGTAGAGAAGCCTGTGATTTAGTCAAAAGATATCAGCTTTGGGGCCTGAGCCTGGCTTCTAGCTCCAATGCCTAACTTTGGACAAGTTACTTAACCTCTCCGAGCCTCGGTTTCCATGACTGTAAAATGGGGATAATAATTCTGACCTGACAAGCTTAT
The DNA here is from genome assembly GCA_037038555.1 of Rhynchonycteris naso. Classification (NCBI taxonomy): domain Eukaryota; kingdom Metazoa; phylum Chordata; class Mammalia; order Chiroptera; family Emballonuridae; genus Rhynchonycteris; species Rhynchonycteris naso. The sequence continues at coordinate 98,973,256 of CM073001.1, forward strand.
TGCAAAGATGGGAGAGAGACATGCACATACCTACATGTGGTGGACAATGGGAACTACTGTGTAGTCAGTACTTATTTGAGCCAATCTGGCCACCTGACCTGTGCTTACTTTGATCCATAGTTTCTCCAAAACATCTTTGCTTTGCGCCCCCCCCCCCCCCGCTCCCCCAACCTTAGGTGAATGACCTTGGGAGAAACTAAGGCAGCTCAAGGGTTATGAAAACATTCAGGCCCTAAAATGGACTTGTTTTTTATTTCCCACAAAGCATACTTACTAGGAATAGTTGCAAAAAATTCAATGCTCAGTTTACAGCCCTAAGAACATGAAAACACTTCTTTGCCAGTTAAAAAAAAAAAAAGAAAAATGATGGATGTTATTTCCGGGAGAAGGAACGCTGTACAGTGGCTCAGGCAGGAGACAGTGAGTCAGGCGTGCTGAGAGCCAGGCCAGGGTGGCCCCTCAGGCCCCCTGCGAGTCAGCACTGCTCACAAGGCTGGGCAGGCAGCTGGCCCAGTGGGCCGTGGAGCCAGGTGTGGACCTCCCTCGTGGAACTGCAGCTGCGCTGTCCCATCATCACCCTCTTGGGGACACTGGAGAATGTGTTGCCTGGGGAGCTGGAGCTATAGGTATCGTTGTAGGTGGGGGAAAGACTGCCCAACAGGGTCTGAGGACTCTGGTAGAAGAACCCACAGATTGGGGGCGGGATGATGGGGAAGCCCTCCTGCCCTCTGTCTTGATTGCTTTCACGTTGGGCTGTTTTAATTAGCTGGTTCTTTTACACTCAGAGTGCAGGTCCCTCGCTGGCTAGCTGGAGACTGGGCCCCTCTGGCTCGCAGCCTTTGGCCGGTGCAGGTGTTGTGGTGTCCCCGAGCAGCCTATCGAGAGCAGAGGGCTCTGGCTCCTGGAGGAGCAGTGCCCCAGGGGCGGATATCAGCTGAGACCCACTTCCTCCTCACCAATCCTGTCCTGGCTCCTCTGTGGCAGTTTCTTGTCCCCAGCACCTACTGTCCCTTCCCTCGCAGCATCTACCACAGGCTCTGCTTCCCTTATCAGCCTTTGCGCTCCAAGGGGCCAGGGCAGGCCTTGCTCAACCGTCCTCCTTCCCCTGTGCGTGGACACCGGCCAGAGGGTCCTGCCTGATGCACGTAAGAGAGCAGTGGCCGAGCCCTGGGGAAGGTCTCTCTGATGCTGAGGGGGCTGCTGCCTACCCCAGGTTTAGTTAGGTGGGGACGGCAGCTCAGGGCATGGATGTCCGGGCTATAAGTGGCAACCTTGTGAGGTGCAGGAAACATCTATCTTTGTGCATATTTTATGCATTTTCTGGGAGGCTGTGTGTGGGAGTGACTTCATTCATGCCAGTCGAAGTTAGCTGTGTGGGTCAGGAGAGGTGGGGTCACCAGCCCTTGCTCATCTGGGTCCTCTAGGAGCCAAGCTTCCAGCTGGCCCCTGGGCCACGGATGGCCACAGCACCCAGTGGGCAGAGCAGAGGCACCTTGGAGTCCGGCTGATCCTTTCCCTCAAGGCCTTCAATGGAAGAGGGGGTGCTGAGTGTGGTGGTCTTCAGCCCCAATCCCATCCCAGTTTCAAACAAGACCCCTCTGGTTTGTAATGGGACCTAAGACTCTATGCGGCTGGGAATGGAGAGCCATGAAACTATAGGTCAGAAAGAGACGGGACCAGTGTAAGGCAACTCTGCCCCATACCGGAGCAGAGCACCGGAGCGGGAATCCTGGTCACTCCGCTCAAGTCGATCTGTCACCTCTCCTTCCTCTAGCCTTTCATTTTTGAGATGCCCTTCCTAATAGGTGTGGGCTGAATGGAGCAAAAATCCAGGCGAATAGGTGCATAGAAGGGTTTCCAGGTGACATGGGCCGGGAGTCAAGCAAACCCAGGTGTGCAGAGACAGCGCGGTTCCTTTTGACCACAAATGAAGATGCCCGTTCTCTCCTTACACTGTGTTGGTTCAGTCCTACAGACAAGGCTGGGATTGGAGGCTTGCAGCCAGGTGAGGTGGCTGGACTTGTGTTTGAGAAGCATCACCCCACATGGGACAGGTGGTCGGAGCGGTGCAGAAGAAGGGGCTTTGGTGGGAGCCTGGGTGAGGAGGTTGAGAGGGATGCGGGGGGTGCTGTGGCCAGCTCTGTGGTGGTGGGCAGCTCAGCCCAGCCCACCCACACTGGCTGTTGGGGAGAGCCTTCTATGGCTTCATTTCCAGAGGCAGGGCCCAGCCAAGGCCAACACACTGTTACTGGCTGGAATCATGGCATGGCTGCCCCTGGGCCACGGTGGGGCCGCCGGTCTTGCTCAGAGTGTCCTTCTTTCCGGACACAGCTTGGCTTGTAGCAATGGCTCCATCTGTGCTGGGATGGCCATGCAGTGCTGCTCTGGTCCCCAGAGGGGGTACTGGTGGTCCAGGAAACATAGATCAGGCAGGGGGAGCATGAGGCCAAAGACAGCTGCACTATAGCCCTGACGGGCGGCGAGTCTGAGTCCACCCGCCTCCCTGTGGCATTCATGTTGCATTCGTGTTGACCTGGACTCAGTTAAGGGACACACACCAAGGCTGGCTCTATCTGAGTCACATTGGGGGTGATGATGGTGATAAGAACCCTTTCTGCCCTCCTATATCTTTGGGTCTCTTTAGGCCGATTTAAAGCGAACACCGATTTCTATGGTATGGGGCAGAGTTGTGTGGTGGCCTGTCAGAGAAATGGAAATGTGGCATCTTCGGTTCTAGGAGGGGGAGCTTCGCCAAGCAGATGGCATTGGGAGACATGCTGATCATGGCAGACAGGGGTCTGTGAGCCAGGCAGAGTGTCTGCGCGGACAGAGGCAGGACTGAAGGGGGCACTCTTTGTTCCCTGATCCCCAGCTACCATTTCTAAAGTAGCTGCAGGTTTTCTAGAACTTTTTAGGACAGGGTCATGTGCTCAGCATTAGCTCAGTGACTTCTTATGACGGCTCTCTGATGCATTCGGAGCACTACCCCTGCTTTGCAGACAGGGACTCCGAGATGAACCAGCTTAACTTGCCCAATATACTGTGACTGCTAATCTGCAAAACTTAGATTTTAACCTAGGTCAATTTGATCCCAAGTCTTATCTTCTTAACCACTCTGTCTAAAGTCCCTTGTAGTTTTACAAGTTTCCTTCTTTTCCTCTTCCTGTATCCCAGGGCCTTTGAAACCTGTTCCTCGCTTGTTTTCTAAGATGATTTCCTTTGCTTTGTTACATGCACACTCTGGTCCCAGGAAGTGACTGGGACCCTCTCTCCAGCTTTTCACACATCCTTGGAGCCAAACACATAGATGTGAGGACAAGCAAGAGACAAAGGGACACGTGTCCCTGCATTGTGCCTTGGTTGGATGTCCAGCTCTGGCAGGATGGCTGGGCCCTGCACTCCTCTGCTGGCTCCCTGGCCTTCAGTTAGACAGGGAATCTACTTGGGCCTCCACAGGTCAATGTACATGGACGGTTCAAGATGACCCTCCTGTCGGTGGTGTCCTGGCCATATCCTGATCCAGGGCTGGGGACACAGAAGGTACTCAGTAGATAGGTGCTGGTGAATGAATGGACCATGGCATGACTTGACTCTGCCCGTGATTGCTGCCTTCAGCAGAGTTACTGTACTGGGAATAGACACATCTTATTTCTTCTGGCTTCTGCATAGTGAGTGCATGTATTTGGTTAATCTCATATTTCCTGGGACAGGAAATTAATTAATTTTTATTAATTTAATAAATTTCCATCAATTAAGTTTAATTAATTAATTAATCATCCAATAGATATTTATCGACACCTACCACGGCCCATTGCTCTTTTGTTGGTATAGTAGGCAGAGTGGCGAGCAGAGCTTACGCCCTTGCCCTTACTGGCCAGTAGCATTGAGACCCATTTAGATGCTCTATGGGCCATAGTTGTCTGCTGGCTGATGCACCCTTCTGTTGTGTGTTAATTTAGAAAATATTTAAAGTCCTTTTGTATTCATAACCTTTCAACTATCAGGTTACTGCTCCATTTTAGGGAGAACGTTTATCCTACTACTAAATCATCAAAACTCTGTGGGGAGACTTGTCTTACTCAGAAACACTCCTGTAACATCTGTGATTCATACCGCTGATTTGTGTGAAGGAGGGCTTCCTGCTGAAGATCACAAACTGGATTTGGCACCCACTGGTGTGCAAATTAAGACTACAGCCTTCTAGCACAAGCAGGGCCATAGCAGGGAAAGGCCATTAGCATATTCACAAGCCCTCTGTCTTCTGTTTACAGGGTTAGCTTTTGATAAACCATCTAATTTGTCAAGGGTTCCTCCTGTGAAGCAGGAATCCAAACATAACTTCATGAGTCTTAGATACTAACAGCTTCAGAGAAGCTAGGTATTCTTAAAATCAGCAGAAGGTTGCCGGGACACAGAAATCCAGATTCAGGAATTTGCTGTCCATTGTTCTGCCTACTTTTCACAGCTGCTTGTGTTTGGCCCTTAATCACAGAGAACAGAGGTATGGCTATGCAATCAGGATTCTGCTGTGGTTTGGGTAAACTTCCTTCTGATGTAGTCATTATAATTCTAATTTCATTGGTCCCCCCCACCCCTCTGGCAGCTCAAGGAGGAAGGAAAGGTCTCCAAGTGTTTAGTTTTAGAGGTGTGAACTGCTTTGGGCCATGGTAGCAGTCACAGGGTCCAAACAGCTCAATGCTTTCAACGTTTTGATTAGAGCTCTGACATGTTTCATGAGGCTGTGTGTTTAACATTGGGAATCCTAATTTTTAAAAAAGAACCGAAACATCTCCTCTTCCCCTCTCATTTTACTAGCTGGGTTTGCCTGTGAATTGCACATGCCTACCTGGGTGCTGGGCAGCCTGCGCAGAGTGGGGTCTTCACTCCCGCCCCCCCCGGCTGTTGGCGCGAAGCAGAGCTGGCCCACCTGCTCCTTCTTTGAGCAGGGCTCCAACATTTTGCAGCTGATGTGTTTAGAGTAAAAATGTTTACAGGCTCAGAGGAACGTTCGCAACATTGCCAATGCTTTTTTATTAAGCCCCAAAATGAAGCTGAATTATATAATGGAGCAGATAGAGGCGTGCGCAAGCCTCTATACCCACGATCTTGAGGGCTCAGATCTTTCTGCTTTGCTGTCTCTGTGACTGGAAGCAGGAGCTTAGGTTCCAATTAGGGAAATTGCTGATGGTACAATGTGATGTTTCTTGAGCATCAGAGCCATCTGGTAGGTACAGAAGAAGTTCTTTGGGGGGTTTGGAGGAGAAGATGGTCATTACTGATCGGGGGAGATGAAAAAGACTTCTTGGAGGAAGCTTTTGATGAGATTAGAGGGTGTATGTGAGCTCAGCAATCAGCAAAGGGGGTGGTTTGGCTGGAGGAAGAAAATTCCTGTCCATAGGACAGGGAGGATGCCTGATGTGGCTGAGATGTGGAGTAATGGTGGGAGCAAGAGGGACACAGCATTGAGCTGAAGTTGTAGAAAGATTTACAAATGACTTTTGTAGTGGTCACGGAGAGCCTTTAGAATTTTGTGTAAGCATCTACGTCTTGAAAGGATAATTTATTGGCTGTCTCTGGATGCTGTTGCCATGTGACTTAGCTGTCTGTTGGGGCCTGAAATATGAAGGACAAAGGGGCCAAGCATCCAGGGGTCTCTGCTGAGACAGAGTTTGGGTCTAAATGATCAGCAGAATCCCCTGCATTGAAGAGTTTCTACAGTAAGAACACCTGAGTGGTGTTCTTCAATGTGTGACTTTGGACAAGCTCCCAAAAGGATGAGATAGCCAAACTAAGACATTCCTCTGGGTAGTGGATTCCGAGTCATTTAACAATGACACTGACATCTTCATAGTTTCCTCTGATATGCAGGTACAGTGTGTAACACCCTGCCTGGGTAGTCAGGAGCCAGGGTCTCAGCCTGGCTACATCTTGGAGTGTAAGTCTGCTCATACAACTGGCTCGAGTCATTCACAGGCTCCCTCTATGTTTCTCTGGGTCTTGCTTTTCTATCATACTTGGGCCAATGCAGGAAGTAGAAGAAAGCTTATAGGACAGACAGGCAGGCAGGCAGGCAGCCAGATGTACTGGCTGTCCGGACACTTGCAGGAGAACCTCTCAGCTTTAACTACCTGAAGGCCTCCTAGAGCCCATGCTCTGGCCCTGGAGAGGTGCCCACTTCCCTGCTGCTGATGGGAAAGCCTACTCCGCTCCTGGTTTTTACACCCCAGTGGGCTGCTTTGTGTAGAAGTAAGTCATTGGGTTACTGGTCTCTCCATTCCCAGGCCGTGGAAACCCTGCAGCTATGCCATTTACATTCTCACAGCAATAGCAGTCTTATTACTGATCAATAATCCCAAAATGTAAGGTTTATCTTCTGGATTCCAGCCATGGGTGTCTGGGGATGGTGTCCAGAGTGGAGCTGATTCCAACCTGTGTTTTGTCTAGCTGGGTGAAACTCTGAGATGCATTGTGGTGAAATCTGAAAGGGTTCGAGACACTGTTTAGGAAAAGTGCCCCTGTGGTATTTTTGTGTTCTAACCTGCTTGTGAACAGTAATGCGGGGAAGTACAGCCACTCTCGCTACAATATAATCAACTGTGATGGAGTGGAAAGCCCCTATAGCACAGGCCCAGGCTCCTGGGTCCCTGTCCCACTGTCACTCACTGCTCAGTGACCTGGGATGAGTCTCTTTTCATTAACAGGTTGCAGTTTTCACATCCGTAGGAAGAGACGAGGTTTGCGGTCCCCTCCAGCTTTGGGACATGGAGTATTCCCTTAAACTCAGAAACAGCAGAGGACATCTTCAGTGCACCTCCTCCAACCACAGAGGCTCTGACTTGGAGGTGGTGATTAGATAACCTGATGTCAAATACTCTTGCTTGAGAAGACACATGTAAGAAAACGTATTCCTGCTATTGGTACCAGAAAATACGCACTGATCATCCTGTATGTGTAAAGCAATCCAAGCCATTTCTTTCAGAGCTGGAGTGAAACGGTTCTGACTCTGTTTTATAAATGAAGGAGAGCAGAGTGAACTCTATTTAACAAGCACACCCAATAATTTAGAACTACACTCTGGTCCTCTAATAGCCATTTAAGGGAAGAAGCTGGGGAACAGGAAGAAAAGCAGAGGGTCATAAAGAAGAGAGAGGAAGAGGAAGATATCCAATTCTGTCAACAGACACCTTCTGAGGACAGAGAAGATGACTTCTACAGAGCAACATTAGAGTCGTGAGCATGAACATTCTGGGCAACTACAGGCTTTCTTTGAAGACATCACCCCAAGAACTATAGTTTTCTCTTGGACCAGGGCAACCCTCTGTTGGCAGACTATTCTCGATAGAGCAGGACCACTTTAAGTTCTGCCTGAGGACCATCAGACTTCCAGCCTGGCAAAGGGGGAGCCATCACAATGCTTGTCACCACTGGACAAGTAACCATGGCCTAGGGAGCTGGAAGAACATGGCATGAGCACCTTCCCTGAGAAGGTTTAGAGAGCATGACATTAAAAACCTGCCACTGGCCTGACCTGTGGTGGTGCAGTGGATAAAGTGTCGACCTGGAACACTGAGGTCGCCAGTTCAAAACCCTGGGCTTGCCCAGTCAAGGCACATATGGGAGTTGATGCTTCCTACTCCTCTCCTCTTTTCTCTTTCTCTCTCTCTTTCCTCTAATATAAATAAATAAATAAAAAATAATTAAAAAAAAACACCCACCACTTTTTACAGTGGCAAAACTGGCAAATGCTACCGTGGGTGTTAATATTTCTAGGGATAAATCCTGTTGGTAGGATGTACCCTGATGTCATGTGATAAGGAGGACACTTCACTTCTGTGGTATTGTTTTCCAAAACCCATAATCCCAGTCTAATCAGGAGGCAAACATCAGATAAACCCAAATTGTGGGGAGCTCTTCAAACTACTTGACCTTGACTCCCAAAACCATCAATGTCAAAAAACAAGAAAAGTCTGAGGAGCCACAGGAGCCTACAGAGACATGAGGCTTCAGTGCAATGTGCTGCTCTGAACTGGATCCTGGATCAGAAAAGAAACAATAGAAAAACTAGTGGGATCTGGAGAAAAGCTGGAGCTTTTAGTGACTAGTAACCAATCAGTGGTGGTTTTGTAGTTTCGACACATGTATGTGGAAATGTAAGATTTTAACAGTCGGGGAAACAGGGTGAATGCTCTGTACTATCATTGTCAGCTTTCTGTAAACTTCAAAATAAAAATTTATTAAAAGTAAACCCTCATAAAGTACCTGTTTTGGGTTCTACATTGAGTCTGTGTGTCTCCTGCGTCTGCCTATCCTTTCTACTTCTTATAGGACCCAGGGTGGTCTCCTTTCTTTGGAGGGCCTCATTAGAATGGCTCCTTTGCTTAGAGTGCCAAGCCAGTTTGCTCTTGGAGATACTCAGCTTCTTGTTTTCTGAGAAAACTAGTGGAAAATGTCTCATTAGAAAACCCTCCTATACGAACCTCATGATTAAATGTTTTACTGAACTGGGTAGGATGGGCCTAGTATCCATGGATCAGAAACAGAAACCTGGATTTGTTCTGGAAATTTTTTGTTGTCAGAACCAAGTGTCCACATGAGTCCATTCATCCTTTCCTGAGATGGAAAGAGAAGAGTTCAGAAGGGATGAGGGACAGACTTTCTAAGACAATCTAAACTCTTTGGTGAAGCACACCCTGTGTGCCCAGCCATCTGGGAGGCAGCTGAAGACTGGCCAAATCTCATGGGGTGGGACAAGTCGTGGCAGCCTATGAGGAGACTGTGGTGGCCTGAGTGTGTGGTGGACACTGGACAGCCCAGGCAACAGTGGCTCTTCTGTCTGCCTATGTGTTTCCATGGCAGTTGTTAGGACTACTTCCTGTCTGCTCTGCCTGTCGGAGAGCCCCGCTGCCACTAGGGTGACCAACTGTCCTAGTTTGCTCAGGACTGAAGGTTTTTCTCTGATGGGAGGCTGTCACTGTTAAACCTGGAGAGTCCTGTGTTACCTGGGATGGTTGGTTGCCCTACCTGCTGCTGATTTGCCTTCAAGCAGCTGTGATTAATGGGTCTCCAGTCCCATTTATGTTATCCATGACTGTCCCTAAGGCTTATTAATTAGTAGGAAAGAAGCTGGAAATTGTAAGGGTGTGGGTCTCTGCTTCTCTGTTTCCTGACCCAAAGACAATTCCTGTGGCAAATGCCTGTAAGCAAACAGACTCTCAGGTGCACCCCGCCAGCTGGCAGTGACAGTGAAGCAAGGATAGGTTAATTCCGTGGACCTAAGTGGCTCCCACCGTCCAGGAGTGAATTATTATGTCACATAGAGCAGGGGCTGGGCTCTGGCTGTCAGAGAGGGACACATACCTGCGCTGCTGTCTGGCACAATGACCCATTAATGACCAAGCATCCCTCAATTGGCTACCTGTCAAGGGCTGTGCCAGGCATTGGGCCAGGGCTGGGTGCAGCTCCAAGTTAGATCTGGAAGACAATGGCCGTGGGCTCATGTAACCCTAGCATTTCGGACAATGTGTTCTGTGCTGCGGGAGGCTGGGGAGGGGGCTACTCTCTGGACCCTCTTTCCATCTACTCCCCAGTTTAATGTTTTCTCTTCTGCCTGATTTTTGTTCCTTGAACCACTATGTTTGTAGGCACCCAAGCTAAATCCTGGGTGTTCTCCCTGACTGCTTTCTCCCTGGGGCCCCATGTCCCGAATGAAGCTCTAGCTGACCAGTTCTTTCACCTCAAGTTCTCTCTGTCTCCGCTGCCCTCTTTCTCACTGAGTTCCGGCCAGGGCTCCCCCAGAGCTCCCCCTGCCTCTGGCTTCCTCCCCTCTATCTGTCCTCTGCCAGGTTGGTCTTCTTGGGGACCATCTTTAGCTTTGCCTTTACTCCTTCAAGATCCATAATGCTTCGCTGACATGCTCCAAGTGGAAGCCAACTCCCCCCCCCTATTCTCCCCCCCTCAGCCTCTAGCACCCTCCCTTGGCCTCCTCCAGCCCCACCTCAGCCTCCTACCAGCCTGCCCCTCGGCCTCCTGCCTCCCCCTGGGCCTTCCGCCCTGACCCCGCGGCTTTCGCCCCACCTCTCATTCCCTCCTCTGCCTCCCGCCACCTCCTGGACCTCCCTGATTCACAGGATCAGGCCTGTTGGTGGTGGGCTCACCATATCGTCAGTGTGGCTGGCTCTCCTGCTTTCCCACTCTGGTCCCCAGAAGAATGACCTTTGCTGGGGAAAATCAGGCTGCCCTCCCTGCCTCCTTTCCCTAGCCTCCTCCCCGTCTGGTTGGTCCTGACTTCCAGGTTCTTTGGCTCTTCCTTGCACTCCTTCACTTACCTACTGGTCTACTCGCTGCACAGGGGCTCCTTGGGGGCAGGGTTAAGCTCAACTCCAGGCACAGATGCAGGCTGGGTGCTCAGTTCTGGGCAATGGGTTGATGAGAGAATCATACCTGATCAGCCCAGTGGTATTTCTCAGAATCAGCTGGTGCACTGCGCAGTGAGCCCCGCAAGAAGGTCCAGGCTTCTGTCTGGACCCCCAGCCAGCCCTGAGAGCCTATATTTGGGATGGGAAGACACAGGTCCGGTGACTAACTTGGTGGGTTTGAGCTGTGTGCTGGTTGTGGCTCTGGGGACAGCAAGCACAATTGTCTGCCTAAGGGGAGCCCACAAGCATGGCCACAACTCTCGGCAGAATGATTTTATGAGCTGGGAGTACATAGCAGCAGGCCATTCATTCAGCCAGAAAGAAAACAAAACTAACTGTAACAGAAGCAAAACTTTACATCTCATAGGACCACCATTTCCCATAGATGGCAGGTAGAACCATTTCAGCCCATTGATAGGATAGGGAAACTGAGGCTGAGTGATGTGAAAGGTCTTGTTCAGGGAATCATAGGTATATGAGAAGCCCTGCTCTGTCCTCCCCAGGACAGCATGGAGAAACAGTCTGGGGGACGTAGTACCCTGATGAGTACCACTGGAATTGGGGCGTGATTCATACAGGGGAGCGTCTCTCCACTCCCAGAGGAGACACATGCACAGGACGAGGAGGAAGAGGAGCAGGGTTTCTCTGAGGCTGTTCTGGGGTTCCAGCGCACTGTGCAGCTGGGACTGGAGACATGTCATCTGTGCAGATCACCTCTACCTTGGAGAATCCAGGCACATTCACTGAGCACCTGCAAGTACCAGGTATAACAGGAATAGGATCGGGCTGTTAGGTAGAAAGAAAAGTGGATAATTGGTTTAAGGAAATAGGGGTTATTTTTCTCAGCTAAACAAGAAGCCCAGAGGTAGAGACCAAGGCTCTACAGTGGTCCCGGTATCACTGGTGCTCTGGCCTCTCTCGTGCCACGGGGCCCATACAGGTATGCCTTTCCCTGTGACGCTGAAGCTCACAGAATTCATCACCCCCTTTTCTGTGCTTTCATGGCACTTTTGAAAATGATACCTTTACTGCAACTATTTGTCTTGTGTCACAGGTGAGATTGCCTGCTGCAGTGTCTTCCCATCAGGCTCAGCCTTGACCTCTTCCGTCTTTTCCTCTCGGTGTCCTTGGGGCTGAGCTCGGGGCCCGGCACAGAAGAGGTACTCAGTGGAAGTTATGGCCTGTGACAAAATCTAATGGTACTGCCAGAATCTGTTAGCTTTCCCTTCACCTAGAGTTCCCAAGGCTGCACTGCAGCTGGGAGCTGCTTTGACCGGTCCCTGCTCAGGCCCGGAGCCGGGACTCGCTATCTCCACAGAGCAGAGCTCTGAGTTGTGAATGGCTGTGAGGCAGGGCCATTAGTAGATGCCCTTGGGCGGCATGTGCCCAGCGCCAGAGCCTTAATGGCACTATTACAGAGTGGTGCTGCGTTTACCTGGCCTCGGGAACCCACATGCGCCGTCCCGCTGCCCTTTGTGTGAACCTGGCACAGTATTTTAGTGTGTCCTTTAGAATAATATTGAGAGAATGAACAAATCAGTGGCAGAACCTTCCGAGATTTGCCTAATTGCAACTCAAATTGTTCCCATATTGGAAATTACATGGCTAAGATGCCTTTTGGGGAACTGAATATTAGGAGCCCAGGAAGGTCAGCCAACAATGAGTTGCTGGGGTTTTTTTCCTCCCTCCATGAACTCTTACCGAAACATTTTCCTGCAATGAGACATGTATAGGTTGACTCAAAACAGATTTCACAATCACTTTATCCAATTTTGGATGATTTAATTCAGCAATTCACGTAACCCTCTTTAATCAGCCTCATGTCCAGAGGTGATTGTGGACTCAGGGACTGTGATATAGATGTCACTCAAGGCAGCACTCCTAAATGCAGAGGCTGTGGTCAGTCCCTGCCTGGCTCTGGGACCTGGGGTTGTGTGTGGGACTCACAGGGGTCCTGGATACCTGCAAGGGTCCCAGAAGAGCAGGAGACCTGTGATCCTTGTTCCTGGGCGTGCAAACGCTTCCTGCCTGAAGAGGAATTATGTCCAGGGACGATGAAAGTAAAAGTGATTTGTGGGTTAGCATTGCTCCAGTTCTGACACTGGTGTGAAGGATGTGGAGGTCTTAGGATTTTTGACTCTGATATTAAGTAACAATCTATTGGCTACCTGCCTAGTTCAGAGTCCTTAGGGGAAATGTAATTTCCATTCCTTCTCTCTTTATGGCCGTGGGGGAACCATTTCCCTGGAGTTAGATGGGGAAGGAAGTCCAGCTGGTGGCATCTACATTGTCACCTCTCAGAGGTTGAGGAAGACTCAAAGCCTCTCACTGGGAGTCTTGCTTTGTCCTGGCCCTCAACATTGCAAGTCCTGAGTTGCTGATTCTCACTCATCCTGTGAGAGGGGCTGGGGAAGATTATCCCCATTTTACAGATGGGGCAACTGAGAGGCTTGAAGCACTCAAGTGATTTGTCCAAGGTCATTCAGGGAGTTAATAGCAGAGCCTGGTTAGAGCTGTTCTCCTACTCTTGGTCCGGGGTTGTTGTTGTTATTTGTTCTTTGTTGAGGAACCTGCCTCTCGTTCACCTGGATAAAAAATTGTTGAGCTGTTGAGGAAAAGGAAAATCAGTGTTGCCTGGATGGCGGTAGGGGTGTGCATGCATGCGTGTGCATCTGTGTACATATGCATGGAAGGAAGTGGTCAGGGAAGTCTTCCTGGGAGGCCAGTGGCCAGAGCTGTGCCATACCCCCACAGTGGGGCTGATTTAGGCAGGGGCAGGGAGAACATTCCAGGTAGGGTGTTGGGTGGGAGGAAGGTGTGAGGAGCAGGAGGGCAGAGAAGGCCACCTTTGGTCAGCACGAGGGTCCATGTCCGGAGACTAAGTCACAGCAGGGAGCCGCTGCTGCCCAGATGGAGCCTTCTCTGGCCCTTGGCTCCACATTTGAGCCAGGCCTCTTGGCAAATACTCTTTCCCAGAACACTACCTCCTCAGAGACAGCAACCTGACCCCAGATGTCTGCTGAAACGAGGAAATAAGAGAAGAAGAAACAGGGACAGATGCTGATACCAGTCTTGGAAAATAGAAATGACAAGAAGCTGTGGGCAGGAGCAGGATAGATGCTACTGCAATTAGAATGAGAACAATATGATGTGTCCTGTAAAAGAGAGACTAATGGAGGAGACATATGATGTGCGCGTGCGTGATTATTCCCATGGGTGGGAATTCAGGATATGGTGTTCAACAGAAGTTCCTGAGGCTCCAAATGACCCTCAGGGAGTAGTCTGCCTGTGGCAGTCCCAGATTAACACTTGCTTTGTGCTGCAGGTGCCAAGTTTGTGGCACTGTGCGCTTGCTATACCCTGGGGAGGGGACAAGGAGGAAGGGAAGCCTGTCACATGGAAGCCTGCAGTCTGGATGGTAAGGTTAAACCTGCCAACATGGGGAGTTTGTAGGTCACATCATTAATTTCCATGACTCTCATTTCTTATGTCAGAATCCTGCAGGGTACATCTTGATTTATCAGAATGTCCCTGTGGCCCACCTGGTTAATTTCCAAACCTTCTCTCTGTGGCTCTTAAGGAGGAGGGAAGTGCTGAGACAGTCTGTGCTCTCATTTAGATCTTTCCTCAGTAAATCCATGGTAAGCATGACCATGTGCCGGGCCAGTCAGAAGCCTCCACTTTGGGTACATGCCGTGTGGCATGTGTGGCAAGGAGAACAGCCCCAATGAGCAATACCAGAGTGTGATGGTGTAGGGGATAGCGGGAACACTTGATAGGACACTTAACTGTTGATCTAGGAGGCTACAAAGGGCATCGTATCTCTAATGATCCAGGATAAGAGGCAGGGCAAAGTGTTTGTGGCACTGGGAACAATAGACGCCTAAGCACCCAGACAGGGGAACGACAAGGTGTTTCTGCAGCTGAAGCCCTCAGTGCCAAGGAGAGCGTGGTGTCTGGGGCTGCATGTTTGTGTCCCCAAAATTCACTAGCTGAAGCCCAAAGGGCTGGAATGAGGGTGTGGGACCCTTTGGGAGATGATTAGGGTTCGATGAGGCTGAGGCAATCATGATGAGAGTGTGGCTTAGGAGAGAGTACTCACAAGTGGCTTGCCCATGCTCTGCAGTGAGGGGCTAGGGCTCTCACCCACACAGGCCTCTGGAGACCCTTCTGTGTTCTGTGATGGAGCTGGCAGCCAGTGATCTCCATCCCAACCCCTCCCAACTGGCTGCCCAGGCACTGGGTTCCCTGAATGACTCAGAGGCCAAAGATTCTAGAGAAATAGCTCAGCCTGAGCTCACCTGCTTCCTAATGGCGTTTCCTGCCTTTAGGTCAGGAAGGTAAGGCCACAGGAGACTGATCTGGACCTTCAGAAAGGGCAGTCCATCACCTACACTTTTTCTTTCTCTGGAAACTGGAGATCAGCTCCCTAATCTGTGCATGCAAACTCATATTAAGACCAATAATCTTAATTCACTGCACCCCTTCCGCCCCCCGCATCTGTTTATAAGGTCTTAACTCCCTTGCAAATTCCCACCAAATATTTCTGCATCCCCAGCATGTCTGGTGAGCGCTCCTAAGTGTGCCTGGCTGCTACACTGTGCCTCTGCTGCTTCCAGGACCTGCTTGCTGCTTGTCTCGCTGAGTTACCCTCTCACATGGGACCCTGGTGTGCTGCCGGAGCATGGCTTCTGACGACTGTCATCTTCTGTGGGTCACCACTGTCCTCCTGCTGCCCTGCTCCCTCTCACCAGGAACTGTGGTCCCAACAGTTATGGCACTGCTGTGCAGGGGCCCACACAGTACTGACACTGAGCGCCGCTCTGTGACCCTATCAGCCTGCCATCAAGGTCTAAAGGCTATAGACATGAATCCATATAACGGGGCAGAAGAGAGAACTCAGGGGCAGAACCAGGTGCCTTCAGAACTCTCCTTAAATAAGGTGCAGAAACCTTACATCCGATTTGCAATGCCAAATCCTGCCTCAGGGTGGCTTCTCTCCCTGAAGGCTGTTTAGTTCTTTATACAGTTAGGTTTCTGGGAGTTTAGCTCCAACTATGTCTGTATCCCCATGTTGGCTTGACCTGGGACCCATGTTATTCACCACTGTGGTCTAGGAGGAACTGACCTCAGGGGTCCTGGGAGATGGGGAAGCTGGCCTTGCCCACCCTTTGTCTGGGGAAGGCAACACGCGATGAGGGAAACCTTGCTTGCTCTGCAAACCTCTCTGTGCTTGGACCATGCTGCTTGAAATGACCCGACGAACAATTCCACAATTCTGGTTTCTTTTCTTTGCAAATCTATGTTTTGCATTTTTGCATGTCCAGTCATCTTCTGGCTTACCAATAGGCTTTCTCACCTGGATACACAAGATGCAGGAAAATCAAATATTCCAAAGTTCAGGTTGGAATGCCACTGGGAATCCACATGGTTCCAAGGACACATCATGGATTTTTGTCCTAAGTAGATTATAGCTGAGAGCCATCCAAGTTGTCCCTGGAACCTGAGCTATAAACATCTCTGAGCAAGATGCATACATCTCGGCATCTGTAGGGGAGCCCAATACTGGAATCATGATTGGCAGAAAGCTTTGGGCTGGTGGAAGTCTTGTCATCTGGCTCCTCTGGTCAAACAGGAGGCCCTGATTCTGTAGTTGAGTCAGGGGGCAGATGGTTTGGCACTGACAGGTGCGTGGTCATGCCTGAGAGTGAATCACTTGCCACGGCTGGCACCTTGTCCCTAAGTCCCTTCCACGGGCTGGAGGCACCTTCACTTGGCTTGCTTTCATTGGCAAAGTTAATGTATGTGGAAGGCTTCCTTCAGGGTCAAGGGCTGTTATCTTGCCAAAGGAGAGCCAAGAGTTTTCTCTTGGTTTCCAGCCCATGAGGGAGGGATCACTCCCATGCTGTTGAAATCATTCTGGGCTGTGGCTACTAATTCTATTCAATATGCATGGAACTCTCTCTTAGATGACAGGCACCAAGCAAGATGATGGGGAAACAGAGGTGGTTCAGGCAGAATTCCTGCTCTCAAGATCCTCTCGTTCAGAACACAAAGTAGAAAATCATTTAGCAGTATGGTGGACAAAGTCTATCCACTTTTGTTGAACCACAAACCTTTTGAGGTTCCAATGGAAGTAGTAGACCCACTTATAAAAGTGTACAAATACTCCCCTATTCTGTATTTTCTGTACCAGGGCAGGAAATCCCTAAAGTCAAGATAGTGAAGAGGATGTGAAGAAGGAAGACTGAATGATCTAATCTGATGACCAGATGGGAAGTGGTTCATTAACATAGAAGACACACAGACTCCCCTTCCTCACTGAATGACCAGGAGAGAGAATATAGTAACAGACAGCCCAGTGTGACAAGGCAGGGATAAGGGCAGGGGACCTTGGGAGTCATGGAAGGGGAGACAGATGGAGGGAGCCTCTGTCTCCAGGTAGAGGTGGCTGTGGCCCCAGTGGATGGCCTATGATGGTCATGCTTAGCCTTGGGGGCATGGTTTTATCTCTGATGTACAGGCTGGCCTTGCCTTACACCAAGCAGGTGTAAGGCAAACACCAACCAGGCTGGTGTCAGGAAACAAACTGTCTATGGCATCCTGCTGAGGCCACATTTTCACTTGGAGTAGTGCGTTAAGCTCTTTACGTGGGACCACAGGCTGCTGGGGTGTGGAGAATTATCTGGGAAACTTGTCTAACTTACTATGCCCAGGCCATCTAAGATCTGATGATTGGCATTGCCTGGGGATGGGGTTATAGTTATAAAAAATTTCCCAAGTTGATTCTGATGCATGCTTAAGAACCGCCAATTTAGATCATTCTGTTTTTTTTTTTTTTAACTAAAGAAATGGGGTCTTAGCAGGTGGCAGGACTTGGCCCAGCATTCCCAGATCCTGAACCAACATTACCGTCGTTCCCCAAGTTCTTCATCCAGGGGTTAGTCATGGTTCCAGGCTCCACCAACCAGACTTAACCATAAGACAGTTGTATAGCTAGAATCTTCCAACCTGTTTTATTCTTCCTAGAAGAGTCAAGGGATATGTGTCCTCTATCCCAGAAGGGTATGATAGGAAAACAGTGCATAGAAATTTTCATGAGGATCATACCAGGAAGTAGAGACTGAGTTGGCTCTTTTTCATGGCTTCTAGAAGACTCTTGGGTCCCATCATAGCTCACGACCCTCAAATTTATCCCTGACAGCATTACTAGAGTCCATCTGTTCTGACTTGGACCCTGGCAGCCTTGGGTCCCAGAGGGACCCTTTCTTTCCTGCTCATGGTTTAGTTTGGCCATGACACTGGGGCTGCTAATGCCCAGTGAGGCTCTTCTGGGGCTGGGGCTGCTGGAGACAGGGCTCTTGGTCCTGAGCTGAGGCTGTTTTGTCCAGGTGACACTCAGGGTCTGCTTGGCTAGTCCTCCCATGGGGTTTTTCAAGTCTGACTCAGTGCACATGGCTCGTGCCAGCCACCGGCCCTCAAGGTCAGCCTGCAGCGCACACCCTTTTATCAGCATTCTGAATAGGAGGACTGCTCAGTGTGGGACAATCAGTGACGTTTATGGATGAATTTTGCGTCTTCTGCAACTTTTCATTCCTATATGGGAAGGGAGAAGTTAGGTTATAAAATTGTGTACATGGCACGATTATATGGAAAAACCGATGAGGCATCTCTTAGTTGGGAGAGAGGTGTCTCCAGGTGGGAGGAGGACACGGCTCCGGAGGAGGGGGAGTCTGGAGAGTGGGAGGGAGCGTTTTGGGCAATGAGATCACAAATGCTTCCCTGCAGGCGTGAGTAGAGAGAGCTTGTGCCGGAGAAGAGCCACACCTGCAGATCCCTTGTTCTGTGTGGGTTTGGACAGCAGTGGATAGGGTCTGGTTGCGGACCGCTGGAACAGTCCCGATGTGGTATCAGCTGGGTAGGTGAGGCAGAAAGGCTCAGGGAAATGACAGATGGGCTGAGGATCCAGTCCAATAATTATATCAACCCTGACACAGGGAAGTGACCAGACAGGTTTAGTGCAGCCAGACACATGGGTCGGCATGAGACAGGGTGGGATGGGGATCCTCAGGGATGCAGAGGGGATACAGGAAACTAAGGATGGCAGAGGGGGTCAGAAGGAAAGCAGAGGGCCAGGCCTGGGCAGACACAGAGATGGTGGCCCTGTCCTGTCTGGCCTTGGCCTTCACTTACCCTAGGGAAGAGGAGGAATTGGTGATTCATGCCAGACCCACCTGGGATTGCAGCATGCCCTCGTAGATTTACGTTACAGTTTTCACTAGAGGTCCAAGGCAGTGGTCATTTATAACGCTTCGAGACAAGAGCTTGAATGAGACTCACTGCAAAGCTGGAGTGGACCTTGAGCCATGTCATCTGTGCAGTCAGACAGCTGAGCTGGCTGCCCACACCCACACCTCTCGGCTGCGTGTCCTTTGTGCTCTCAACACTGTGGTTTTGAGGAGAAGTATGAAAGTGTGTATGTGTGTGTGAGAGAGAGAGAAAGAGAGAGAGAGAGACGAGACAGAGAACAATCACTCAATCACTCACATAGCATTCTAAGTGAATGGCCCCTCCTGGAATTATACACTGTAAAACCCACACAACCAGACAATCAGCTCTGACTTAGCTAGAAAAATATAATTTTGAAAATCATTGAAAGTAGACTATCGAGCATAGCACTGGCTCAGCTCTGTGATGTGGAAGAGTCCATCACATACTTTATCTGGACAAATGGGAAAGGAATTTGGGAGGCTCTTCCAAATTATTCTCTACCTGTCTCTTATCAAGTGAGAGAGAGAAGGCCAGAGAAAGTCTAAATGACTGTTAACCAGGGTGGGCAGAGAGGGCATAGAAAATATGAGCTCCCCTCAGAAAGGTAATGCCAGGGAAGGCTGGGAGCTTGTTCAAATATGTCACATTTGGGGATTTGTGACTTGCTGAAGGTTTTTAGGAACAGATTGTAATGGTATTTACAAAGTCCTACTGTATATGATGTGTGAGCATGTGAAAAAGTCCACTTGGTCTCACACTGTCTGTAGCAGACTTTTACTCCACGTACGTCAATGTTACATGCTGACCTTAGAAATGATTCCCGATTTAAAGTGCAGCTCCGCTGTGCCTTCAGACTTCTCTGCAACTAATCTGTTGCCATTCATCAAGATTCCAGTTAGAAGCTTGGTACAGAGACAACGGCAGGGACCCTTTGAGAAGCAGTTGCTTGCTATACAACTTGCAATTACCTTTAGGAAAGTGATGGCAGGTGACTTTAGGAATACGAGCATCTAAACAGTATCAGTCTTTAGCAACACACAGATGTCTTGACACTCATTTAGGTTTCCTTTAATTCCCTTTAGCAATGTTTTGTGGCTTTCTGTGTGCAAGTCTTTTACCTCCCTTGTTAAATTTGTTTCCACACATTTTATTCTTTTGGATGCTAATGTAAATGCAATTGTTTTTTTAATTTTTTTTTTTTTTGGATTGCTCATTGCTGGTGTATTCAAGCACAACTGATTTCTTTGCAGGTTGATCTTGTCCCTGCACCTTTGCTGAATTTGTGTATTCGCTCTAGTAGCTTTTTGTATGTGAAATCTTTGGAGATGGTCATGTCATCTGTGATTAAAGATAGAGTTTTTCTTTCTCTCAATTCAGATGACTTTTGTCTATTTTTATTGCCTTATTGCTCTAGATAGAATGTCCTTCAAGTACAAAGATGTAACACGTTAAGCCTCTGGAATACACGAAGGGCATTGCTGGAAACCCACTGCTAATGTCATACTCAGTGAGAGAGGGCAGGAAGCTCCTCCTCTTTAATTAGTAGGAGACAAGGATGCCTATTCTCCCCACTGCTAGCCAACACCTCTTCATATACCTTTCTTTCACTGTATGTCTTCTTTGCAGAAATGTCTACTCAGGTTTATTTGCCCATTCTTAAATTAGTTTGTTATTGATTTTTTTTTGCTGTGGAGTTATGAGTTTATTATATAGTTTGGATATTAACCTCTTATCTGATAAATAGTTTGTAAATATTTTTTTCTCATTTCATAATTTGCTTTTAAATTTTGTTGATGGTTTTCTTTGCTGTGCATAAACTCTTTTTTTTTTGACAGAGACAGAGAAAGAAAGAGAGTCAGAGAGAGGGACAGATAGGGACAGACAGACAGGAAGGGAGAGAGATGAGAAGCATCAATTCTTTGTTGCAGCACCTTAGTTGTTCATTGATTGCTTTCTCATTGGTGCCTTGACCGGGGGGCTTCAGCAGACCGAGTGACCGTTTGCTCAAGCCAGTGACTCTGCGTTCAAGTCAGCGACCTCGGGGTTTTGAACCTGGGTCCTCTGTGTCCAAGTCTGATGCTCTATCCACTGTGCCACTGCCTGGTCAGGTGCTGGGCAGAAACTCTTTAGTCTGATATACAGTGTGTCCATAAAGTCATGGTGCACTTTCGACTGGTCACCGGTCACACTGCAGTCCCATTTGTTTGTTGTTCTGCTCATGGCGCCTTTGCTTTTGGTAATGGAGCCAAAAAATCATTTCTAAGACCAATGTCTAGGAGAGTCCCCCTATGCTTGCTTCTAGGAGTTTATTATTTTCAGGTCTTAAGCTTTTCATCTATTTTGAGTTGATTTGTGTTTAGGATATAAGATAAGGGTTTTCCTATCATTTTAAATCTTTTACTTGATTCAGTGTTTGCTTGATTGCTGTCATGCTTTGACTATTCTCCTGAGTCTGACGAAGGTGATTCTGAGGGCTCTTCAGTGTTTGTGTGGAGGGACAGGCATCTGGAGCCAGCTCGCTGCCATTTTGCTGATGTCACTCACACCTTTCTGTATGAAGCTGCTCCAAACCCAGCTAGGATGCATCTCTGCCTTCCTCCGGTTCCCTAGTAAGCTCCCCTTCTATTTTTTGAGGGGCTTCCAGTTTGCTTTATAAACAGATTACATTTCCATTATCCATAGTAGAATGTCAATGACTTTAGAGATAGATCTCATTTTTAAAAGAGCCTTCCACTGAAACTTATTCATAGGTAACGTCTGTAAATGTTGGCCAGTTAAACGGACCCTTCTCCTTATCCTAGGCCTTGGCCTTCCCCTGCTGCCTGGCAGTGCCTGGCTTAGTCCCCATAATGGCCTAGACAAGCTTCCCTGCTGTGATGATGGACTGGGGGAAGGGATCCATTGGTCTCACATCAGAGGAGAAGACAGGACAAAGGCCACCAAGGAGCTTTGTGATGGTTTCTTTGTCTCTCTCTGAGTGCTCTTGTGTTTCTCTCTGCTGAGCCTTTCTTTCCAGAGAAAGTGTGACTCAGAAGATGGCTGGGTGCTGGGCTGTCGCTGGGCCCAAGGCCCTACACATCCACAGCAATCCTAGCAGCCCTCATGCTGACTTGGCTTCTGTGCCAACAAGTGTGCTTAATGAATAAAAAGCATAATGACTTTAATTAGGTTTTAGTGTAAATAATGAACACAATTACAGAGCAGGCCCTTTGTCACCCTCATGGAATTCATGGTTGTTTGAAAAGTCAACACCCACTTTTAGCTGCTCTTGTCCTTATTTCTTGGTCAACCCAGCAACCCCATTAATCAATAGGGTTGGTTTTGATGCCAAGTGGAAAGTCTGAGCTGGCTTTCTTAACTTGGAATGAAAACTCACCCTTCCTCACCTTGATGTTCAGTGGGCATTCCAGTCTCAGCCTGGATGCTCACCCCTGAGGCATTTTCATTTTTTTTTAATTTTAATTTTAATTTTTTTAAATTTATTTATTCATTTTAGAGAGGAGACACAGAGTGAGAGTGAGAGAGAGAGAGAGAGAGAGAGAGAGAGAGAGAGAGAAAGGGGGGAGGAGCTGGAAGCATCAACTCCCATATGTGCCTTGACCAGACCAGTGCAGGGGTTTGAACTGGCGACCTCAGTGTTCCCAGGTCGACGCTTTATCCACTACGCCACCACAGGTCAGGCCCTGAGGCACTTTCTTTGAGAAAACACTGGGAAGGGGTGACTATAACGTCAGTGATATTGGAGATTGTAGTCCAGGCCACAGAAGAAGGGATAGAGAGTTCTGGCTCCTACCCAGAGTCCAGTTTCACCATGTACTGAGCGTCTACCATGGTCACAGTAGTGTGCTGACCCTAGGGACCCCAAACCTAGGGGAGCTCACAGTAGGCCAAGCCAGACCTGCTCAAGCAAAGCAAGCCAGAAGCTGGAAATCGAGTCAAGTCTGGCATGAACCAGTAGCCTAGGGCCTCCCACAGGTCACGAGAGAATCCACAGCCACTTGGGCAGTGAGTGTGAGGGGGCATTCTGTGCTGAGCCAGATCAACTCCAGAGCACTGGGGGAGGGGCTACAGTGGCCCTTTGAGTTACCAAGTCTTCTCCCTACTCCGAAGGCCAAGAAGGCAGTTTCCATGGTTTATAAAGTTCTCTTGTCTCCTAACATAACTCTCATTTCTCTGTTGTCAGCATCTTATTTGCTAGTCTGTTATCTTAGACTTCAAAGCAATCAAATCCTCTCTCCCTGGATGGTTCATCCCATGGACCAGCGCCCCCGTAGCTCAGAGATGCTGAGAGAGAGCACAGGATCTCTTCTTTGACCAACTACGAGGTAGATTGTCCTCTCCAGCTCTGAGGGAAGCTTCCTGAGGGCAGGGCTTATGTCTTTGTTTTTTTTATTTATTGATTTCTAGAGAGAAAGGGAGAGAGAGAAACATGGATCTTGGTGTTCTACTCATTCATGCCATTATTGGTTGACTCTTGTATATGCCCTGACCAGGGATCGAACCCACAATCTCGGTATGTCAGGACAACACTCTAACCAACTAAGCCACCTGGCCAGGGCCAGGACCTATGTCTTTGCTTGGGCCTTGCAGTGATGACCCAGTTCTTTCTTTCCTGAGCACAGCCTTCATTATCCTACTAGAGAGCTACCCACTTCCTCAAGCCCCTGGCTCTTTCAGGAGGGTGAGAAGGGTCTATCTCTGCCCACCAGCACAAGGGCCTGGTTTCCTGCTCCCAAGATGCATTCTTCTCTCAGGGGAAAAGGGAGTGTCTAATGAGCTCCCTGATCCCTCGCCCCAGCTGTTTCCAGACCCAACTGGACTCAGCGTGGAGCTTGCTGGGTGTGGGCTTCCTGGCACAGCCCCTCCTTACTGAGGCTGTGCTGTGGAGGGGCTGACAGCACCCAACAGAGAGGCATGTAGCAACCTGGTGTGCTCAGGGGTGGCAGAGGCCTGCCGCCCCGGACCTCTCTGTGGTGCCGCAGCCTGGCGCTCATCATGATCTCCTGGTTATTTATTGTCATAACATTAATCACGTTGAACTCACTTGGCATTAGTGAGGATGTAATGTGTACTTGGATGGGAATTTTTATTGTAGTGCAGCATTAACTAACTGGTCTATTATTTAAAGTGTTACCAGACCTGGTATGTACAAACGGTTTACTCTGCAGTCTCCAAGTGTTGAAACTTTGTATGGTTTGTGTCAAGAAAATATGAATCCGAAGCACAAAGGAGGCAGGGCTGATTCATGATGGTGCCGCCTGCTGGCTGGCAGGGGGGCAGAGCACACTCAAGAAGGACACCCGCTGGACAGCCTGGGCGCCCGCCTCACCCGGTCTGTGCCGGTCTGATTTCTGTCTTGGAGCCGCCAGATGCTGGACATGAGAAACTGAGGGTGGTTTTGAGGGACTTTCTGAGTCAACACCTTGGGGCAAAAACAAAACAGAATCACAGGATTTAGAAGTGGCAGGGACGCTGCAGCCCAGGCTGCAGATCATGGTTTCCAGGCTCCTCTTTCCATAGTGAGTCTCATTCCTTGCACGTGCCCTGCGAGCGGCAAGTGTCCCTCCTCTCCCATCAGCCTGTCCTCTCCCATCGGCTTCCCACCCGCCTTGCCAAGTTTCCCCCTCTGCTGTGCCCAGACCTTCTGGCCTTTGTGTGGGCTGTTTTCTCGTTTGGTTCATGTCTGTTAATGTTTTTGAGACTCGACTCAGGTAACACATCCTTTCTGAGGCCTCCCAGCTTCCCCCACTTCCAACGGGTGTTTAAGGTTCTTTTGCTGTGAGCCGCTGTTCCAGACCAGATGTACATGCACGCGCACTCGTTTACTCCTTTCCATAGCCAACAGGATTTGAGTGCTGCAACCGCCTTAGGGATAGAGCCACACAGTGCCTACAGCTGCAGGGAAATAAACAGATGGACAGCCAGGCTAGGGAAATCGCTGGGAGAGGGGGAAAGGAGTCTGGGCTGGGCCTGGAAGAAGAGGGGGAAATAGACGTGCCTGTGTGGCTGGGGTGAATGTGTCCATAGCTCCACTCCCGGTTTATAACCTGGACTTTCACAGTCTGACATTATAACATGGGGCCTTTGCACCTTCCTTTTGGTTTTGACTGCCTTTGGATTTAGTTTTCTTTTCGTTACTTCCTGCAGCCCATTTTGAGTAAGGCCCAGCAGGCAGTTCTAACCCTGCCCTGGGCTGTGAGGCGTTCCTAGGAGCCACTGGCATGTATGGAGTGGGGGTGGGGTGGTAGGCTGTCCTTCAGCAGGGGGCTTTAGGGTTGGTATGGAGTAAAGATGTAGTGTCAACGGAGTCTGGCCCAACCGCAAAAGAACTTTGAACAGTGGTCTGGAGAAGAGAGGAAAGGGTCACATCACACAGATGCGTCCCAAAGCTAGGCTGGAGGTCAGAGACTCAGCACAGTTAAGAGTTAGACAGAATATGGCTCCAGTCCTTGTGGTATCTTCTCAGGAAACCAAGGGTAAGGGCTGGGCTTAGTAGTGAGGGAAGGTCATACCAGTGCTTGTCCCAAACAAAGATCCGAATCTGGGTGCTTCCTATAGTCCGGGCTTATTTCTCACCATACAAAGTCCAGCATGACACTCCTGGTGCCTCTCCAGGTGGCCTCAGACAGGCTCATTTCGGGATATTAACTCCTCCGTCCTGTGGTTTTGCCTTCCCCTGGGGCTGTAGGTGCTCTGCTGGGCTGTCTGTATCTGGCTGACAAATGGCGGAAGAGAGGAAAGATTACGCATGGGAGGTTTTAATGGGCCAGGACTCGAGCAGAGTGGAGTATGCTGCCCACACTCCACAGGCCAGAGCGCAAACATATGGCCACACCTAATTGCCGAGGGGGCTGGGAAGTAGAGGTGAGGTGACCAAGAGGAAAAGCGAATGGGATTGTACGTAGTCATAAGTGCAAAGAGCCATAACTACCAGGTAGTGAGACCCAGCTGTGTGCCAAGCACTAGGCCAGTCTCTGCATATATGTTATCATCATCCGGGTGGGTACTTGAAATCAGGGCCTTACCCACACTCACTGGGTACTGGGCATAGGAGAGGAGCCTCACATACAGCCCTACTTCTCATTAGGTCAGGGGTGGGGCAAGGTAGCCCTCAAGTTGGTGGGCTTTAGGACTATGGCTGCCCATGGACTGATAGGGGTCAGATAGGGGAGTCGGGGTCAGTGGGTCTGGCATTGTTGGCCTTGAAACAGTTCTTCCAGGCCAGCTTCTCATCAGGACCCTCCCTCTGGGTCCATTAGTCTCCCTGGGCTGGGGTGGGTTTGGGGTTGTACCATAAGATGGCATTGACCCAGGTTATTGCTGTCTTAACAGTCTCTGAAGTCCTTTATTCACTATCTTCCCTCGCTCTGCTCCTTTGTTCCCCCTTTCCACTGTTTCTCCTGACATCCTTTTATTTTCCTCCTAATTAATGTTGTGGATGAGGTCTGCTGGTAAGTTAGAAGAGTTTATCTAAGCTGAAACTCTGTTTATAATTTATCATTTACATCCTAACTTTAGCAAGGTCCTTCCATTTGTGGACTGTGGCCAGTGTGTTCTCTCTGCGTGCTTGGTGCTGGATTGGATGAAGTGAGGAAAGCGAAGGTCAGGTCTTCAAATGCTGGGACGTTGATGAAACCCGGGCTTGCAAAGTGACAGCTGTGTGGACACCATATGAGGATATTTCCTCATCCCCTACCAGTTGCAGCATCCTTATGATGTTCACAGAAATCCCCATGTCTTAGGGCTTGGAACATGTGGGCTTAAGAAGCTGGCTGATTGCCCCAGACCATGATACACAGCCCCTGACATGAGAAGCCCCTTCTCCATCTGTGATCTTACCTTTGGTTCAGATGCCTCTGTATTACGGTGGGGCCAGGGGCCAGAGTGCATACACAGCTCTGCTCTGTGTGGATTTGAGTAAGTTAGTTTCCCCCCTTGACCTCAGGTTCATCAACAGCATGGTAAAGGGGTAGGAAAAGATGTTATTCAAAGTCCCTGAAGTTCATGAATCTCAGTTGTAATTATCTTTAATAATATTTGCAGCTCTCCTCTTGTCCTGGGAGGCAGTGCAGAGAAGCAGAAAGAATATGTTCTCTGAGCTTCAGTTTTCTCAGGCTCAAAGTGGGGATAAGATCCATTGCCTTGGAGCAAGTTGTGAAGGTCAAACAAAACATTTATGTGAAGTCTTTAACATAGCACCTGGCGCATGGTGCTAACAAAGGATATGTCTTCTGTGCTGCTGACCCGAATGAAGCACGGGCCATGCTTCCTGGGGGAGCCCAGCTGACCCTCTGCATGGACAGAGAAACCACATGTGGGAAGGAGGTGGTTGATCAGGCACATGGGACAGTGGCTCAGACTCTAGGAACTGGGAGGACCAGGAACCTTATCTCCAGAGCGAGCACCTGGCGTTGCCCTTTGGAACACAGAAGAACAACCACACAGGCCACAGAGAGGACAGGTGCTCCTTGCAGAGACGCATGCTAATGTATTTGTCATTAGGCCTTCCACGCCAATAATCCCTATCTTCTCCTCTTTCCTTTGTTGTGTTTTCTTTGGTGGCCAGAAGCCAGATAAAACACACTGTCTCACAGGCTTCCACGGCCAATCCTGTCTCCCCAGGCTGGAGTGGGGGCTGTGGGCTGTGGCCCCCACCACCGGCTCAGAATCTCCTCCCGGGGGCTCTGGAGTTCAGGTGCTTTGTAAAGTCAAGTTGGTGCATCAGGCTGGTCCCCAAGACCTGGCCAGCAGTGTCCTTCACTTATCCCTTCACTCAACAAGCACATCATGGCCCAGGAACACTCCAAAGTGCCCATGGTCAAACCTGTGCAGGTTGAGCAAACAGAGCGACAGACAGGGAAGCCATCAGTCCCCAGAAGCCCAGGCAGGCTGTTGTTTCTCTGAGGATTAATGAGTTAAATCCATTCTGCTTGGTTGGGCACTAACTGGAAACATGAATGTTTGATCTTCTGCCCTCAAGGACCTGGTCCCTCCCACCTCTGGGTCTTTGCACAAACCATCTCCTGGCCCCAGCGTACAGGTTCAGTTGTCCTTCACCACCACCAGCCCAATGCTAATCGCTTTTTTAAGGAAGATATTCATCTGTCTTTTTTCTCCACTTGCCCAAGGGTTCTCCGTACAGTTGAGGCTCAGCCTCAACTGGACCTGACTGTGTTTCTCCTGACTAACCTGGGGCAGGTGACCTACAGACCTCCTCCTACCCCAGGTGTCTCTCCCACCCCGTTGCCCCTCAGCAAGCCCCTGAGATCCTTGTTCATCACCATGTACAGGTAAGTGGCCTAGTGAGGAGCCTCCTCTCATTCTGTTTGACGCTATGATGGTTTTCACTTTCTTCTTTTCCAGTCATCACTTGTTAATTTTTTTTTTTTTACAGGGACAGAGAGAGAGTCAGAGAGAGGGATAGATAGGAACAGACAGATAGGAACGGAGAGAGGTGAGAAGCATCAATCATCAGTTTTTCATTGCCGTTGCGACACCTTAGTTGTTCATTGATTGCTTTCTCACATGTGCCTTGACCGCGGGCCTTCAGCAGACCGAGCAACTCCTTGCTGGAGCCAGCGACCTTGGGTCCAAGCTGGCGAGCTTTTGCTCAAACCAGATGAGCCCGCACTCAAGCTGGCAACCTCGGGGTCTCGAATTTGGGTCTTCCGCATCCGAGTCCAATGCTCTATCCACTGTGCCACCGCCTAGTCAGGCTCCAGTCATCACTTTCAATGAAACTATTTAGACTCCCCTTTTCACATCAGGTAGTGGCAAAGTCTAGCCCAAATGCCATAATTTTTGTGCTACCTTTGATGAAGACAATCTTATTTTGTGATTTAAAATTTATTCCCAATAATGAATAAGGAGAGAAACTTGTTGTCCTCCTTCATCTTTTTCCTCCTCCTCTTCCTCCTCCTTTTTTTCCTCCTCCTCCTCCTCCTCCTCTTCTTCTATTATTATTATTATTATTATATATCAAATTTGATTCACAGCTCTTCTATCCAGCGGTGTCTAGTATCACTGCCTGATTTCAGTGCCTTTAAAAGAGTGTGTGTGTGTGTGCATGTGTGTGTAAGCATGCATGTGTAGGTGGTATTTTGTCCCTTGAAGCCTTGGGTTGGGGAGAAAAAAGCCTAGTGAGGACAGCATCTTCCTTACCTGGGTTAGATGTGGTCTTCTGAATTGGCCGTAACTTCTCTTGTAGCTCATGAACCATGAGTTCCAAGAGGAAGGGTGATATAGCTCCTAATGCCCTGCTGGCAAGGGCTCATTCCTATGAGATCCCACTATGGACTGGCAGTCCCTCCGAGATTTGGCCAGCCCTTTTGGCCCATTCCCAGGTGGTGGTATTCAGGCTACATCCCATCGATTTTGTCTTGCTGCTTCCCACGTTGGGTGGTTCTAGAATTCATTTCCTCTCTGCAGCCAACTCCAGGGCAGCAGGCTGCTCCTGTACCTCTTGGAACTTGGGAAGTCAGGAAGAGAGTCTGGTCCCTTCTTTCCTCCTGGTGTCTTTCCACTAGTACTTCCCAGTTTTCTTTCTCCTTACTTAGGTAACAGCAGGGTAGGTCAACAAGTCTAATGCCAAAGCAGACTTGGAACGAGTGGCTGAGATGCACATCTCCTGGTCTTGCAGATTATTAGGTTCCTAGGGTGGCTCGAACAAAGCCCCACAAATCAGGTGTCTTAAAATATCAGAAACTTATTGTCTCATAATTCTGCAGGCCAGAAGTCCACAATCAGGACTTGGCAGTGAGCTGCCTTTGGAGGTCTTAGGAAAGAATCTCTCCTAACCCTCTCTTTTCTCTTCTGGTAGCTCTTTAGTTTGTGGTAGTGTAACGCCGACCTTCACATGGTGTTCTCCGTGTGTGTGTACGAGTGTGTGTCTCTGTCTCTACACATGCTATTCTTTTTATAAGGATACTAGTCATATTGTATTAGGGACCACCCAACTCCAGTATAACTTCATCTTAACTAATTATGTCTGCAATGACCCTATTTCTAAATAAGATCACATTCTGAAGTACTGGGCATTAGGACTTCAACATATAAATTTTGAGGGATCACAATTCATCCCATAACAACTTCAAATCATTATAAGAGGTTCTTGGAATCTTTCCCTTCTCTTGCTTTGAGGGAGGACCTGGCATTTCTCTCTGAACACTGCACCCTAAATACACAGCTGCCTCTCTCTAGCTCTCTTTCATGTTGACCAGGGCTGGTCATTTGTGGTATAGAGCTGCTTCCAGCACCTTGAAGCAGACACTGGGGGAAGATGGCAGCTCTCTGCATTTAGACATGTGATGGTCAGCACCTTGGTCCATCACTTTGGACCTTAGCCACAATTCTGTGACAACAAGCAAAGCCCCACCCTCCATCCTATTAATGAATATTTTGCCTTCTTAATAAAATTGTAACTCCTTTATGGAAAAAATAGTCCCTAAGGGGGTATAGAGGTGAGAGATTTGATCTCTGCCCTGCAGCTGCCCACAGTCATGTTGGGACAGATACATGTTGAAAGCACAGGATCACAGGAGGACACTACTAGAGGTGCACTGCGGGGTCTGAAGAAAGTGCCAATGTGGCTGAAATGGAAGATGCTCAAGGTCATTGCCAACTCTAGCCATAAGGACACTGTGTATCATGTCAGCACTACCGCACATGAGTAACCACTGTCCTCTCAGGAAGGGACGAGAGGAAACGAGCACCTGGGGCCTTGGGAAGCAAACAACTCTTCGAGTGCTGGGGAGTTGTCACAGCGGTGGCAAATGCTCGCTGCACAGGGAAAACAGGAAAATGTAGTCAGAGCCCTGTGGGCCCCTGACAGGGCTGCTTCAAGGGGGGCTGTG
The DNA here is from genome assembly GCA_037038555.1 of Rhynchonycteris naso. Taxonomy (NCBI): domain Eukaryota; kingdom Metazoa; phylum Chordata; class Mammalia; order Chiroptera; family Emballonuridae; genus Rhynchonycteris; species Rhynchonycteris naso. Next base: position 99,003,794 of record CM073001.1, read on the forward strand.
CAGCCTCATGCACCTGATCTGACCCCATAATGGGATATGCTTTGAACAGAAGGATCAGAGGCCGGAGGACCTGCTGGGTGGTCTTCAACCAAGGAACTCTCCATGCAAGGTCATGTGGACAAGGCACATACTGTCCTGCATCGTCCCTGAGAAGCAATGACTAAGACACCCCAGAGTGCTCTGCATTCAGTGCCCACAGGTGAACAGAGCTCTAAGTTATGGAAATGTCATGAAAAGTGGCTGATGCCATGTCCCTGTTAGAGCTCAGGGCAGCAGCCGGAAGTCCAGTGGCTCCCCATCCTGTCTCAAGCCCCCGCTCCATAGCAAATAGTCCTGGGCTCGTTTGGGTATTTCTAATCTCTTTAACATAAGGTTGTTTTCCAGTCTTCTCTCAGAAATGGAAACATAAGCCTGAGATCTCTTAAATTCTTCCATAACTTTGTGCTACCTGCCATTCATTTTGGCTTTGTAATTCGTGTTCTCTGAAATGATCTTTAGGGATTCTTGGAAGCCCACAGGACTTAGTGTGTTCACCGCAGCTTGTATCTGAGTGTCCTTGTTCAGCGGTGACTCCTTGACGGGCTTGGCCCGGTTTCCGGCAGCCTCATTGCCGGGGTACAACTCCTGAACACAAGTGTTCAGAGAAGGCACATACTTTCCACCTGTCCTACCCATCAGGGGAGTCAGAATTTGTTGTTAACAATAGCCCAGAAGAAGTAGCTTCTGGACAAGACAGATAATTGAGGAGAAGAAAATACAAGAAACAAATATAAGACTATCAGTCTCATTTGCAAACGAGAAGACTGAAGTTTAAGAAGTTGTTTTGGACTGGGTTGAGTCCCTCCTCTGCCCCCCAAATCCACATGTTGAAGCCCTAACCTCCAATGTGATGGTATTAGGGGATGGGGCCTAGGGCAGGTAGTTTGGTCATGAGGGCAGAGCCTTTGTCTGATGAAATTGGTGCCCCAGTAGGAAGAGACATGGAGAGCTTGTGTTTTCTTACAAACACACCCAGGAAAGGCCATGTGATCACATGCTGAGAAGGGGCCATCTGCAAGCTAGGGACAGAGCTCTGGCCAGGACCTGACCACACTGACACCCTGATCTTAGCCTTCCAATCTCCAGACTGGGAGACAATACACTTCTGGTTGAAAGTTATCCAGTGTATGGTACTTTGTCATGCAGGCCAAACTGACTGAGACAGAAGTTAGTTCAGTATTCTGCAAGGTGCTTGAGCTCATTCTACTAGGATGAGCTCAAGCTTGGACTGAAAACCTATTCTGAGCCCAGTGCATTGAATGTCCTGGAGTTTTCCTGATATGTGAGCTCGTTTAGCTTCCTTTCTGAAGCAATTGTTGAGCATTGACTACATGGAAGACTTTCTGTTCTCATCAGCATTTCTCCTTTTCTTTCTCTCTTCCTTTTATACCAGCACCTAGATGATAGTTATTATAACTGTTATAAATTAAATTCCCAGGAAAGTCCCTTAACAGCACATATAAGAAAGAGGCATTGCACCTGACCAGGAAGTGGTGCAGTGGATAGAGCATTGGACTGGGACGCAGAGGACCCAGGTTAAAAACCCTGAGATCGCCAGCTTCAGTGCAGGCTTATCATTTTTGGGCAAGGCTCAGCAGCTTGAGCCCAAGGTCACTGGCTTGAGCAAGGGGTCACTCTGTCTGCTGTAGCTATCTGGTCAAGGCACATATGAGGAAGCAATCATGAACAACTAAGGTGCCACAATGAAGAATTGATGCTTCTCATCTCTCCCTTCCTGTCTGTCTGTCCCTATCTGTCCCTCTCTCTGTCTCTGTCACAAACAAACAAACAAACAAACAAACAAAAGGAAGCATTGCATATGACGACCACCCAGCATTTAGTGCATATTTCCTGTGGGGGGAGGGGTACAGAAGAAGAAGGCACACTGCCTTTTCATATGCTTATGAATTCCAGGAGGGGTTGAGGGCTTTGAAGACTAGACATAAATCCCATTTTCCCAGCTTCCTCAGGGCAAGGTTAAAATGATCATATCCTCTCTAATGTTAGGTCTCCTTTATTGAGCAGAGGCAGCGCCTTCCATTTTTGATTCTCACGAGAATTTGCGAGGTGGGAATAGCATCTCCAATGCTACAGGTGTCCCACTATCACCCTTGGGTCTCTTGTGTGCCCGTGGGATCTGCTGTGCTTTTTTGAGTTCTGCAGGGACCCACATCCTAGAGGGGCAATAAGGTGGTCTGACGGGGTTGATGGTGTAGGTGCATTATTCCAGCATGAACGGAGCTGGCGAAAACTTAAAAGGAGTTGATCGATTTGGAAGGATTTAAGAATTATATGTGATTAAAAAATGGTTCGGAAACCAGAAGCCCCAAAAGAGTGTCTGAAAAACGGGAGCCAATGACTAGCTTCTATTCATTTTTTCAAACTGTGATGGAGACAAGCCTTTTATGGGTTTTTAATTTGATACCAGCGAAACCTTCCACACTAATCAAGGCTTCCCCTTGTGTGACCTGGGAGGGATTTGGGTTTGAGAGGCTGTTATGAGAGGTGATGAGGGGTCTGGTCAAAATATGGGGGTACAGCATCTGCTCTTTCTTGAGAGGTGGTTTGGGATTTGCCCTGGTCCCCTGATGTGTCATGTGCACTCTGGGTGTAAGAGCTGTGTGAACATGTGTGAGTGTGTCTGAGTGTGAGTGAGAGTGAGTGTGTGTGTGTATGATTGTATACTACCATATGCATAGACCTGTGAGGATGCCCTTTTAGTCTGGAGCAAAATTGCCTTTCTCAGATGGTAAAAATGATATCTGATCATAAAAGAGGTGATCGCCAGGCTATTTTTCCCAGCCGACATCCTCTCTCCAGCCTTCTGGCATCTGTCCGCCCCGCCAGGCCTGTGTGTGACCCAGAGCCTGCGTGTTTCTCTTTGTTCGGGCCTCCCCAGGTCTCCAGAAATTCCTCAGGATCCATGCTCTCTGTCAGCTCTGGAGCAGGGCCAAGTGCATGCCTGCCTTTCTGCTGTCTTCATTAATACTGGGCTTGCGTCCCGGCATTCCTGAGAAATTGATAGAGACAGAACATCAATTGTAGTTTAGCTCTACAACGGGGAAACTCACGGTGACAGGCTGATGGTGTTTTTTTTTTTCCCCTCCAGAGAAGTCGATGGCCCTTTCCTGGAGTGGCCTGACACTGGGGCTCTCTGAGCCTTCATGAGGTCATAGAGTGGGACACGGGACAAGACCAACAAGCTGCTAATCTGCTAATTGCAGCCTGGCTAAGTGATTTAACTTTTGTGTTTGGGTTTCTTGGATGAGGGATGGCTGTGTATGTTAGAGAGAAGAGACCAAGGCATCCTCCCTGGGCCAGAGGTGAGATGTGGCCTGTGACTGAGGCTCACAAAACCCAGATGGGGGCCAGGCTGGCCAGCATGGGCTGACCTGGAGCTCCTCTCCAAGGGGGGCTGTAGGACCAGGGCAGAGGGTGGCCTTGGTTGTGCTGAAATGCAGGTCTTTATTGGTGTCCCACAGTGTTTGAGAAGATGTGCAGTTGCTTTTTCCTGCTTAGGCCTCTCTGGGTCCCCTTTAGTCAGGTGACTTCTGAGGGGCACATGCAGTGAGCAGGACCAGCCAGGTCCTGGTGGGAACGCACGTGCCTTTGTGCAATGGGCGAGGGAGAGAGACAGCTGGGTCTCTTCCAATGCCGCCCGCTCCTCCTCAATGATCTCCTTGGTAAACAGCCCTGCCTGCCACCCCACTGCCCAATTCAGAGATAGTGGACTTGCCCAAGACTCCTCTCCCGCCCCCTCCTCTGTCATGAAATGTCAGTCCCCTTTCTCTGTCATGTCTCTTGGAGTTGTGCCCATCTCTCCTTTCCCACAAGAACCAGCCTTGCCCAGGCCACCATCATCTTCCTCATGTGGAGGAAGGATCCTTAAGGATCAGTTTTTCATTCTTTAGCCAACCACTTTTCTAAAGTGCGGCCAGGACTATGGCATGGCCCTGCTGAAGCCTTCAGTGGCTCCCCGTGGCTGTCTGGATCAAGTCCGGACGTCTCTGTCTGACAGATGAGGTGAGACCTGACCCAGCCACCCACTGGCTTTCTTTCTCTTGTTGTAACCAACATGGCCCGCATGGTCCCTTAGCCTTTGGGGTGCTGTTCCTCTGCCTTGGCCCCCCTTCCCTCTGCTGCATAACTCTACCCATTTTCTTAGTCTCGGCTGAGATGTCATTTCCCTTGGGAGATCTCTTCTGACTCCCTCTGTCGGGGCCTGTCCTGCTCTGTGCGCTCCTATGACTCACTATATGTATTTCCTGTCCACAATACTGTCATCGATACATAGTAAAGGCTTATTTATGCAGCAGGAGACTTTTTCTTTTCTTCACAGATGGTACAGAATTCTTGAGAAAAAATTGGATTTATTTATGAAAATGTCTTGAGAAGCCATTCGACCAGAAGGTGAAACCCTAGGGGCCTGGTTTAGCAGAAGCCCAAAGTGGTCACGACACCATTGCCTATTAGAACTGGATGAGAATGTAGGTGTCAGAACGGATCACGGGACTAAGGTCAGGAAAGGATGGTTGTCGGCATGGTGGGCTGGACCAAAGTCTCCAAGACCAAAGTGACTCATGTTCAATGAAAGTTATAGGCATTTCTGAGATATAAACACCCTTCACCCCCACCTCACGTGTTTAGTAAAATGTAGCCCACACACTAAGGACTGATGTGGGTGTGTAGTGTAAACCCAGAAAGGGCGATGGGATCACATCTGGGTCTCCTCCATGCTGAAAATAAACAAACAACTGAAACACACTGGCGAGAGGGTCAGAATGCAGAGGAGAAAGGATGTCACAAGCACATGAACTAACCCAAGGGTGTTGGCTTTCCTGGGAACACAAGGACTTCACAGAAACCACTGGACTTTCTCAAATGTGTGGATCAGGGGTTTGGGTCCACTTTAATTTACTGGGAAGAAGACCCCAGCCAACACCTGGAATCCAGTTCCTGCCGACTTCTTCAATGGGGTAAACCTATGAAGGAGGCAGGTGTTCATGACTATTCCCACAGTGAACTAAAAAAAATGGTGGTGGAATGAATAAAATAACTAAAAATGATGAAAGATAAGAAGTAATAGGTCTAATTTGCTGAAGTTGCTTAAGCTTTCAGAAATATCCTGAACAAAACAGAGGCCTCTAATCAAAGGGTTCATGGAAGAGACTGGAATAACAGGAGACTCACGGGTCCCCTCTTTGTGCAGAATTGCAGTTGGTCCTCTCCCTCAGTACATCCCACCTGGAAATGTAACGACTTCACAGGCACGAGGATGCTGGCAAAGGGAGGACTGCCTGGGAACCAGGTGGGAAGGCTGGTGCTGGTCAGGTGTGTCTGTGTGACGGTCTTGCTGGGCTCCCAGTTCAGGACTAGATGGCTGGAGCCCCACACTCACTCATTTCTGTGCATGGTCCCTGCCCTTGAGGTGTTCCTTTTCCCTCAGGAAGCAGGGCGTGGATGTGTGAAAAGAGGAGCCACATAGGCTAGGTTGTCATCTGATTTGGGACTTCTGGAGTTTGGACAAAAGGTGACTTTTCTGACCCCTGTGTATCCTGCTAGATCTGTTTGGTAGGGTCACCTGCAGGAGCCAGATGAAGCCTGGGACCAAGCCCCCTCATACCTTCATGACTTCTACTTTCCCTGGTGAATTCATCTTGTTTTTATATGTGCTATTTTTGTTTTCTTAATTATTCACTTTTTCCATATTTTATACCTTCTTTCAAAAAATAAGAATCTCCCCCAGTATTATATTTGATGGCTATTTGGATATCAGAGATGTAGATGAATGTGTCTTTGCCTTTCTGTGTGTGAAATTGATGGGTTTTCTTCTTACCTTCCCTCTAAATTCAATAAATGCTCTGTGGTGATCATGATCAATCACCTTTAACCACACTGTAAAGGCTATTTTCCCCCTATTTTTAAAAATGGGTCTGCCAGTGTAGCAGACAGGTTGAACCTAAGTGCTTCTTCCTTGCCAAGTGCGATTGCCCTGAGGACAGGCTCATGGTTGATACTTTAATCAGATCCCTCTTCTCTGGTCCCTGGAAATCTTTCTCTGGTATTTTTCCTGACCCTGATCCCCAGGAGTTTCACCCCCTCATCAGGCCAGTGGGGGAGTAGTTCTTTGGAAAGCTAGACAGAGAAGAGCTATGGTGAAGAGTGTTTGTCTTTTCCTGTCCAAGAAAAGTCACAGGAAAACCTTTGCTAAGAATAAACTTTTTTGGAAGGACACTCAGCCCGCTCTGGCCTGAGCCCTTCAGGGAGGCTGCACCCTCTGTGGGCCCTGGGGTGTTGGTCAGCAGCAGGATCATCAGCTTCAACCTTGCGGGGCCCAGTGCTACTCCTCTCCACCCCCCACCAAAGGATACCCCTCCTTCCCTTGGGCCCAGGTGTGCATTTCTCCTCTTTCGGAGCATATTGGGTGCTGGAGAATAAGTTGTGCATCCTCCCTTGCCCCTCTGCCTCTCTCCTTCCAGCATATTTCTACCGTTCAAGCAGGGTGCCCCGAGTGCTGGCATCACTCCTGAAGCTCTGACCTGTTTCTAGTCCCTTCCACACGTCTCGTGGTCCTGAGCTGCCTTGCCTTTGCTCATGCTGTTCCCTTGGCTTGGAATGTTCTTTTCTGTCTCCTGTTTCCCTTGGCTTACTCCCCCTTTTTTTAAAGACTCAGCTTAGTTGTCCACTTTTGGGATGTCTTCTTTGGCCCCAGGTTGTTAGATGTCTCTTCTGAGCTCCTATCACGTCCTGTAAGTATCTCTGTTCCAGCTTGGACTGCATTCTATTGAAATGGCATTTTCACTTGCTTGTCTTTAGTATTAGACCATGGGCCCCTGAGTATAGAGGTGCTATCTAATTCATTGCTGAATTCCAATGCTCAGTACAACATCCAGCAGAGTGGGTACTCAGTCAATATATATATTTTTTTGTATGAGAGAGTGTATGAGAGGGGTAGACTAATTTATTGACTTGGGGATTCAAAGGGCAGCTGTAAGGATGGGGTATGATCTCAGTGTTATGCTCTAATTCACAGCTTGCAGACCCTCTTCATGTAAATTAGAGGCAGTGATCTAAGGTTCAGCTGCCCCGGACCCCCCAAACCAACCACAGGGCATAGGGTCTCCATGTCCTTGTATGCTGATAGCCATCTGTACCTGTTGGGAAGCTCTGCCTTCCATGTCTTATCCTCCCCTATAAATGAATGTGCTCTGCTCTGTTTGTCTAATCTGTTCACTATGCCCTAAACATGTCTATAGTTTTATCTTCCTCCTCTTTACTCATGCCATCCTCCCTGCCTGGAACATTTGTTTCTGACTTTGTCTTTTGTGTGGTCACCTTATCTACTTTTTTTTCTAAATTTATTTTATTTTTATTTTATTCATTTTTAGAGAGGAGACACAGAGTGAGAGAGAGAGAGAGAGAGAGAGAGAGAGAGAGAGAGAGAGAAAGGGGGGAGGAGCTGGAAGCATCAACTCCCATATGTGCCTTGACCAGACCAGTGCAGAGTTTTGAACTGACGACCTCAGTGTTCCCAGGTCGACGCTTTATCCACTGCGCCACCACAGGTCAGGCTCTACTTTTTTTTCTAAGATCTTAGTTGAGCCCCTATTTCTAGGAACCCTACACTTCCATAGCCCCCACAAGTCTACTTCTCCTTCTGACTCTGACCTTCCTTAGTGCCTCTTAACATTTCCAAATTGCCATTGACAAATGTCCTCCTTGGGTCCTGTCTTACTAGGAGAATGGTAAGTAAATTGGTGGCCCGAGACCTAAGTGTGTCTCCGTGACTCCTTAGTTTGGTCCCCGGTGGGTGTTAGGGGATGTTTGCAATCTTTCTTTCCTTGGACTGGTAGCCACAGGAGGCTGCTCAGGGAATGTTGGGCCCAGAGCTGCACAAAGGACAGGAACGGGGTCCCCAGAAGTAAAGCAGGTGGCTGTTGGTATAGGGGAATTTTAGTTACCTTCCATCTAATACTATCTCCTCCATCTGGAGTGTAACCAGCAATGGGTCTGTTCTCCCAAAGAGCAGCTGAGAATAGGTCACACTCTGGTTTGGGGCTTGTCCATGGCTAAGAGATACTCTAGTGCCAGAGGGTACCAGGATAGAAGCTGCAAGGCAAGGAGAAATCATGGAGAAACCCCTCCCCTGACTTCTCCCCTTCTGTGGGAGCTGGTCCAGCTGCCGCTGGCTGGCAGACAAAACTCAGAGAGGCTCAGGCCTCCCTCTGCCTCTGCTGCTGAAACTGGGACCACGCTTTGCAATCTGGAGAGGCTACGGCAAATGAAGTGCTTATTTGAAAGGTCCCCTGGAGCCATCCTTATGGGATCAGGATGCAGAAAATAGTTTAAAGAGGACACCAGCCTGCAGGTGCACCTGTGCTAATTCTGTAGACAAAGGCACTAACCTGACAGAGAGGAAGGGGCCATTAGGCCTCTTTCGGGAAACATCAGTCCTGCAGGGCAGACAGAAGTACCTCACTGAAACGGGAGGCAGACGGAAAAGGCATCTTTAGGACTGTGTCCCATCAGTCTGGCCGGTTAGCCTGCCCCATTATGGGCTCGGCAGCATCCTTGGGACATGGCCATGGCTTTCTAGTAACCCAGGGTGGCAGAGAACTGGGGGTTGGAGGATAATGAGGAGACACTGTAGCTTCTAAAGTGGGAAGAACAGGATAGAAGTTCCCACACAGAGAACTCAGATGGTGGACAGAGTCTAGCACAACAGCCTTTATGGATTTTGACTGCGACTCCCAGCAAGAAATACTTTTAAAATCCTATTCCATTTCATTCTAAGTGTGGCTGTATATGCCTATCTGTATACACACATATAACTGAAACAAAAGTGTCAGGAGACAATGCCTGTTGCCACTCTGTAGGATGCACTCGGAACATTCTGTTCTATTTTTTTATTAAAATAAGCTTCCCTTGGTTGTGACCCACTACATTTATTTTATGAGCCTTCCAGTGAGTTGATCCCCACAGTTTGAGGAATGCAGGGCAGACACAGTACGCTGGATCAGAGTGCTGCCCAGCCTAGGAGGGGTGGCGCAACCCATCCCCCTGTGCCGGCTCCATGGGAGAACGATTGGATCCCCTCAATGTGCTGTAAGACATAAATGAGATGATCGGTGTAAAGTGGGTCACACAAGGCTTGACATCCACAAGCATTCAAGAACCATTAGAGCAGTGGTTCTTAACCTTTTTTGAGGTACCGAACCCACCAGTTTCATATGCGCATTCACCAAACCCTTCTTTAGTGATAAATAAAATATGATTTTTTTTTTCCAAATTCAAGACATAGGAATATGTTTTTTTACTGGTGTACAAAATGAGCCATGCATGGACATCACCTTGCTCAAAGAACAAAACCAACAAAGTGCATGAACTCACAACGAATTACGGTATTACTTTATTCTGGCCTCCGCGGCAGAGACTTCTCCGAACCCCTGAGACCGACTCATCGAACCCCTAGGGTTCGATAGAACCCAGGTTAAGAACCACTGCATTAGAGATACTGATGTTGATGATGATGATGATTCTGATTTGTCTTAGACTGCAGAGGGAACTGCTGTCCCCCCCTGGCTGTTGCCTGCTTTTTGACAGCCGTCACCGCTGGAGTGAGGATGTCTGCCTCTTTGCTGCCTGTTTGGAAGCTGCAGCTTTGCAGGGCAGTGGGGTGCACGTTGAGAAGGGGCGGGTGAGGAGGTGCAGTGTGCAGGGAGGTCGCTGTCAAGGTTGGATACTGCATGAGGATCGCCTGTGACGCGTGTTCAGCGTGAATAGATTCTCCTGCATTTCCCATGCCACAGATATGGATGGAGCTGAGACAGCAACACAGAGAAGTGAAAAAGTCTCAGTTAGAAATGACAGATGAAATGGTCATAGTATTGCAAGAGGCTACCTGGAAAATAGTGGTGAACTGGAAGTCAGAGCAGGAGGTAGCCACCGGATTGTTTCACGTTTTCGGTGCATTTCTTCATGCCCATTCTTGGCTACGTGTGCAGTGGGGAGCTCTGAGGTGCCCCCACCCTGTGTCTCCCTCCCCCAGCTCTGACACCTTGCAGCAGCGAGAGGGCAAGGTGGCCATGCACTGCGGGGCCCCGGCCCTCCATCTGGAAAGAAACTTTTCAGGCTTATGGGGCAGAGGCTGGTCACTTGGCTTGGCCTGAGCATCTGCACCCACTCTGGACACAGCTAAGGAGAGCTCCTGTCTGGAGGGCTTCAGCTTACCCACTCCACTCATGTTGTGGACTTGGCATGTCCTAAGGACGCTGGCTCCTTTGCCCTGTCACGCTTTCTCGTCCCACACTGAGCTGATGCTTCTGGCTTCCCTCTTTTCCTGAGAGTGAGCCTGGGGTGTCGGTGTCCATGTGGAGCAGTGCCAGCTAATTTGAGAAAGAGAGGCAGAGCAGGGAGAAATCTGGGCCTCTGGGGGACCAGCCTTCTGAGGGGGCTTGATCAGGAGTTCTGCTCCAGACAGCCAGAGGTTCTTGTGGGTTGGACCTGTCGTGTTAAGCTGCTGCGAGTGGGTGCAGACGGTACCGAGCTCAGTGCTGGTACAAATGTAGCCAGTGATTCTGAGAGGGCAGTCAGGGGCATGGGTGGCTGTCCTTGGTCCCCATCCCTTGGGACATTGCAATGACAGCTCCCTCTGGCCTGGGAGACTCAGCTGAGGCCTGGCCGGTGCCCCTGTGGCTGGCTGGATAGGGCTTCCTGCTGCACATTCCCCCTGACCAGATGGCCTGGTAAGTGCGTGCCTCTACCACGAATAACATTGTGCTGATGTGGAAGCCCAGAGAATTCTTCTTTTGTCAGGTTTAAGTCTCTCCCCCTTCCACTCTGAAAATAGCCTCCAAGGATGTTGCTGTATGTGAGCTGCACACACACTGCTCAGCACGGAGCTCTGTCCCTGCAGATGAGTGCCCAGAGCAGGATGTCACCGAGTGAAATCAATCCTGCGTCTTTCCATTCTCTCTCTCTACCTCTTTCTCCAAAGATCCTTACCATCTCTTACCTGAAACAACAAAGGGACAGTTTCTACTTTGTTGAGCAACTTCTCTTTGTTCTGTGACACTATATACATTAGGGAAAGCAGATGCCAGGACAGGCCCAAGCCTTGTCTTAGGGCCTCTCTGGGCCACTGGAGTCCCTGGGAGGGCCAGTTGTGCCTTGAGAAAGAGCCTGGGGGTTCTGGAGAAACATCCTGGGAGAGGTGGACCTGGTGATCCTCTTTGAGGTGGGGACATCCCATGGTGGCACAGAGAAAACTGTTTGGGCAAGGGAAAGGCTAGAGGCCCAGCTGGAGACTTTGAGCCATGGCTAAAGCTCTACTCAGTCTGCCTTTGGGGACTGAGGTGAGCCTCAGGGCAGGCTCTCTCTGCCACTCAGGGCGGGTGGGTGGGTGACCAGGAGTTGGGGTGTGGGTTGGCTGGGCACATATTTTCCAACTGCTTTGGGTCTGACTGGGGTCTGGGAAGGGGACAGTGTCCACTGGAGGGCACTGCAGCACCACCATGGGCTGCCACAGCCCCTCTACCCAGAGAGAGGAGCTTGTGCACCTCCTGGAACGCAGGGTATCTCTAGAGGGAGACAGAGATCAGCCAGGTGCCGTCTGCCTTCAGGGCTGTCACCTGTGTGGGGTGCGCAGCACTGGCTCACACTCACTCCCTCCCTCTCTCACCCTCGCCCATTCACGTAGACACACACAGACCCACACGCCCACTGTCACTCACATTTATAATGTATATATCACACATTCACATGTTCATAACTGCACACATAGATGCACTCCTAATCACATACCCTCACACACACTTGATCAGTCACGTGGACTCTCACCCCCCCCCCCCCCCCACACACACACACTCCCCCTTGCCAGTTTTAGCCATGTGCCTCACACATGCGGCTGGTCTGGAGCAGCTGTTTGTGTGGTGGGGCTGATGTAATGTCAAGAAATTTTGTGTTATATTTAAAATGACACCTGTAAAAATAATCTTCAATTTGTAATTTAAATACTGTAATACTCAATTATGTGGACTGACAGGAAGTGTCCCAGTGGCTTTGGAGAACAACATTCTTGTGCCCTGCCTCCTGTGCCCTGGGGACGAGGTGGGGACTAGGTGGGCACAAAGTGGGTGCCAGCCCAGGCCTCCATCCTGAGTGACCCGCCAGCTTGCCCCACTGGGTACCTGGTGGCTTCCACGCCCTGAGTGGGTGCCTACCTCTGCTGGTGCCTGCCGTCCACCTGTTCATCTGTTCCCCATTCTCAGGCTGCTTTCAGAAAGAGCACCTCCTGTGGGTTTACCCAGGAGACTAGAAGACACACTGTACCGTGGGAGAAAGAGGGAGCCCTTCTTTGTGGATGGTCCCAGCACACAATCCCACCATCCTTCAACCCTTTCCTTCCACCTCACAGTAGAAGTCTGTAGTAGACCTGCAGTAGAAGTCTGTAGTTTACAGCCCAGGGTTCCTCTGCTTCAAAGACCCCCAGCGTCACTGCTCAGAGTCCTACCACCTCACTGTACATGACTCCACACCTGTGTTCACCTCACAGCCCCAGCCCCCTGGCCGCCAAGCACAAACAGCACTTTGGGCCCCCACCCTCAACCTCCCTCCCCAGCCGACCCACAGCTTTGGACCACAGAGCCACTGCCTTTGGACATCGGCTCGGCTCGTGGCTGTTCTGCAGAGACCAGTGCCTGGGCACGTCCCAGACTGAGCACATCGCTTTCCTCCGAGACCTGCTGCTTCTCCCTTTTCTTCTCTCCGTGAGTGACTGCTGTCCCCTCCCTCATCCTGCCCCCATGACCTTGCCAGCACATAGGCCATTGCTTGTGACTTCTCCACATCCTTTGTCACCCGCTCCTCAGTCACTTGGTTACCAAGCCCTGTCTCCTTTCTCCTTAAAAGTTTCCCCAATCTGATTCTCTCCAGTTCTCTTGCTTAGCCCCAGGCTGGGACCCGTGGCTTCTCTTAGCGGCCTCCTTGTCTCCAATTCATTGTGTTTACCACGGAGGCAGAGGGACTGTTCAAGAGCAGTACCGTCCAATAGAACTTTCTGGAATGATGGAAATATCCTAGATCTACTCAGACAAAAGTTGTAGGTACTAGCCATGGGCGGCTATTGGGTGGCTGAAATGTGACTAGTGCCACTGAGGCACTGAATTTTAAATTCGATTCAGTTTTAATAAACTTAGTAGCCATGGGCAGCCAGTGGCTGCTGTGTTGGACAGCGCTGCCCCAGGGCATGACCTGGCTGTGCTGTCCGTCTGCCCTCATGCTCTCCCACTGCCCCGAGCAGCATTTCAGCTTCATAGTGCCACCTGCCTGGCCCTGCCCACACGTTCAGGCTCACATGCCACAGCTGGCCCTTTGCTTTCTGTGAGCCTACATCCTGGACTCCCGAGCTTCCTGACCCTGACTATCTTGCTACACTGTTCGGACTCACAGTGCTTTCTCTGCCTGGAAAACCTCCCTTGGGTTTACCCTCAGGCCCCCCGCCTGCCTGGACAAGTGTGCACTCAGATAGCCCTGCGTAGGTGTGCGGCCTCTGCCCCTCAGGCAGTGTGAATGCGAGCCAGGTCCCAGCACCCTGCTCTGTAAGGGGAGGTGCCACGCCCCTGCCTCACGTGGTTTGCAGAGCGCATTAGTAATGTGGACCAGAGCTCTGAGTGCAGTGCCTGGCCCACGCCGTGCATGGCAGCCACTTAGCATGTCCATGGGATCCTGATCATCTCTCAGACATCTGAGTCCACGTATGTGGCTTATATCTGGCCAGCCTGAGGGCTCTGCCCCTTTCCCCTTCTGTGCCTGCTGGAGGCAGGATGGACGAGCCCCTCTCCGTGGTAAGGATGGTAGCAGCAACTTGCAGTTACTGAGGGCCGACTTGGGGCCCGAGAATCTCGTAAGGGCCTTTCGGCATCTTTCTCATCTTCAAGGCCAGGGGTCCCCAAACTATGGCCCGTGGGCTAAATTGTGGCCACCTGAGGCCATTTATCCGGCCCCACTGCACTTCTGGAAGGGGCACCTCTTTCATTGGTGGTCAGTGTATGGAGTACTGTATGTGGCGGCCCTCCAAGGGTCTGAGAAACAGTGAACTGGCCCCTGTGTAAAAAAGGCAGACTTGGGGGGCGAGATCACATTCTCATTTTACACGTGTGGCAGGTGGTGGAGAGAAGCAGAACTACCCTCCCAGTTCACACTTAGACCGTGTTGGAGCTAGAATGGTAGCCAGGCTCTTCTCTTTATGAAATGCCCAGAGGACATGAGACAGGACACACGCTGATGAGGGCTGAGGTCCACAGTATCTCAGAGCTGATAAACTGCTTTCACATTCATGTCCCTCTGGGGCCCTGTGTCACCCCTGGGGAGCCGGCAGGGTGGGGTCGCTATTCCTGTCACACAGATGGAAAATCAAAGCTCAGAAGTCAGAGGTTCTATCATGTAGGATTTGACATTTTGAAAGTAAAAGGGTACCTCCCAGGTCACTGAAAACCAGATTCTGTCCAGGAAATTTTTTGGTGGCTGGAGGTCAGCCCCCTTGTTGGTTGTGGGTGTGTTGGGATACCTTTCTTCCCGTACACCTCCTTGTCCCTTTCTTTTCATAGTGCACTCAGTGGGGGAAATGTTTTTGGACCTTATCTTTTGGAATTCCGCATTTTTTCCTTATTCACACCAGACCCGGCATCTCTAGAGCACGGTTTTTCTTGGAAGAGCTGCCTGTGAGAATGGACTTTTGTTTGGATTCCTCTGTCCCTGGAGGGGTTGGTGGGGGGCTGGGAGCCAACCAGTCAAGGGTTCCCCTCCTTTCTTCCTGTGGCCTCTGTGGTTCTGCCCTCGAGGCCCAAGGAGAAGAGCTGGTGCCTTCTCAGGAGGAAGGCAGGTGGCAGAGGCTGCTTATTTGAAGATCGGGCATTATGCTAGCATGTGGTCCTTTCTGACCAAGAATACTGATTCTGGAAGCTTCTTGTCCAGGCTACTTTGGGCAGGTAGTGCCATTCTGGTGGGTTCCTTGAGACACACATATTTATGTGCTGCCATGCATCAGAGATCCAGGGCAGTAGGGGAGGAGCCTATGCGTGTGTGTGCGCACGCGCGCGCGCATGCACGCGCATGCGTGCCTGCAAAGGGTGATTGACTATGCCCAAAGGTGGCTTCAATCACTGGGAAGAGAGGCATGTGGGAAATAAGAAAGGGGTGATTTTTTCCATACATTCTTTCTTGAGGGGGAGAATGCATTCTATTTATGGCTACATCTCCAGCCTGAGGTCTGGTGCATAGAAGGCATTTTATAAATAATTGTTAACCAATTCCTTTTAAAAAATTGACGTATAATTACATACTATAAAATACACAGAACTTAAGTGTACGTACAGTTCGATAAGTTTTAACAAATATCTATGCTCATATAGACAGTACCCTCATCAAGATATAAGCATTTTAATCACCCACGAAAGTTTCCGATGCCCCTTTGCTGTGTGTCCTCCTCCCCCATGAAAAAAAGAAACCACTATCCTGAATACACCTGTCACTGGGTCATTTTGTCTTTTGTTGGAATTCATACAAAAATTGGATCAAACGACATGAACTCTTTTATTTTTCCTGGCTCCTTTAGCTGAGCATAATATTTTCAAGATTTACTCATTTTGTTGTGTATCAGTGGCCATTTCTTTGTATTGCTGTGTACTTTTCCATCCTATGAATCAACCTTAGTTTGTTTTTCCATTTTTCTTTTGGTGGACTTATGGGTTGTCTCCTGTTTGGAGCTTTTATAAATAATGCTGCTGGGAGTATTCACATATAAGTCTTTTTTGGTGGACATATGTTTTCATTCCATTTGAGTTATTACTCAGGAGTGAAATGGCTGTATCATAAGATGGGTATATGTTTACCTTGATAAGAAATTGCCAACCTATGTTCCAAAGCTGTTTTATCCTTTCCCGCCCACAAAGCATGAGCAATTCCCTCATACTATGTCCTTTGCACCATTTGGTATTGAGAGTCTTGGTAGTTTTAGTCATGTGAGTGGGTGCGTAGTTGTAACTCAGTGTGGTTTTAATTTGCATTTCCTTGATCACTAGTGATAGGGAACATCTTTCTGTATGTTTATTGGCCACGTGGATTTCTTTTGTGTAAAGCATTTATTTCTCCCCCACCCCCCCAGTTTAGGCTGTCTTTTAAAAATAGATTTATGGTAATTTTAAAATACAACCTGAATTCTAGTTCCTTGTTAGACATCCATAATCGTGAATATTTTCTCATGACTGGTTTTTTATTTTTGAGTGTCTCTATGAGTAAAATCAAATTCATCAATTGTTTCTATGCTTTTTGTGCTCTGTCTAGGAAAAATTTGCCTATTCTTTGATTCTAAATACATTCTTCTTTGTTTCCTTTTTTCTGTATGACTTTAGCTTTACATTTAGGTTTGTAAATAAATCTTGAGTTAATTTTGGTGTGTGGTTTGAGGTGTGGATCAGAGTTCACTTTCTGGTAGGAGAATCTTGTAGCCGAGCACCTGTTCTTTTTTTCTTTTTAAGATTTTATTTACTCATTTTTAGAGGGGTTGGGGGAGAGAGAGACAGAAAAAGAGAAGGGGGGGAGGAACAGGAAGCATCTACTCCCATATGTGCCTTGACCAGGCAAGTCCGGGGTTTCGAACTGGCGCCCTCAGCATTCCAAGTCGACGCTCTATCCACTGCGCCACCACAGGTCAGGCCGATGAGCACCTGTTCTGACACAGGAAGCAGGCTGGTGGCCAGCACTTTCACCGAGGGAAGTTGGGAGCCCAGCTGTCCTTGGCTACCTCTGCAGGTACAAACTAATTTCTACTTGAGGAATCACTTCCATAAGCCATAATTAAATAATCAGTTGTTCTGGGGTCATGGATGGATCAGATGGCAACTTGTAGGGATGTAGAGGAGGGAGAGGCTCTCCTGCAAGTCAAAGAAAGAGGCTCTTAAGATAGGCTGTGATGAACTGAGAGGACTTTGGTGTGCTGAAGTCAGAAATGAACTCAGACAAAATCAGTAGTACTGTGCCTCATTCCCCAGTTAGGGGAAAGTACTCAGTGGGGCGTGCACACACACACACACACACACACACACGTGTGTGTGTACATATGTCTATACACATATATCTACATGTAAATTTAATCTATATTTAAATCTATCTCTGTGTTTCTACATCAAAAACTCTATTTCTATATGTGAATCTTTATGTCTGAGTATTTCTCTCTCTCTTTCTCTCTATCTCCATCTCTGATCTGTATACCTGTCTCCAGAAATCTGCGAGGTTGCGGAGAACATAACAGAAGCAAACTTGCAAGGAGCTGGATGGTGCTACCTGAGCACTTTGGTGGTGCTGGGCACAGGATGAGTCTTCCAACCTGCTGGTGGACTCATCACACTCTTTCCTTCTGAGTTGTAGACCTATATAGATCAGCACTGAGCAGGCCAAGCCTATCATCATATAGACACAGGCAGCAGACCCACAGAGGGGAAGGGAGTTGTCCCATACCAGGTCCCTGGCAGAGCCAGGAGCATGGCTCCCACTGGGACTGAGCTCTCTCATTTACCAATGTCCCTCTCTGAGAGTCAGGGAGCCCTTCTTCCCTCTCCCTCTCAGCATTCTCGCAGTGCTCTTGGATGCTGTTGACATTGGTGAATCCCTTGTGGGATTAGAGAGTCATGGCCATCAGCCCTTGCTAATCTCCCTCTGTGGACTTGAAATTGTTAAACCATCAGAGCCGCTCTCGTCTGTCTTTCTAATAATTTGTGAGCTGTTTGAGGATAGGAGCTATGTTTGAATGACCTTGACATCCCCGTATTTAATGAACCGACAGCTCAACCACCCTCGCATGCTGCAGGACCACCAGGCTGCTGAAAGTCGGCTTCAATAGGGAAACACTCAGGCCAACACATCGTTCAGAGCCCAGCCAACAGCTCTGCCAAACGAGATTCTCAGGTTAAGTCGTCTCTGCTGTTCAGGTGGCGTTGATGCTTTCTGTATTCCTGTTTTCTTTCTAAGAACCCATCTAGCTCCCCAACCCTGGGAGCTGTGCTATGTAACTGATATATATGCCACACAACCCTGTGTGATCCCCAACTGGGTTCAATCCTAATAGAATACTGGGTTTTTGCCGGCAACGTAGACCTTGCCAAGACACAGTAAATGGCAGCTGGTTTGTCCATGGACAGCACAGGTGTTTTATGAGCACAGCATTTGGTGTTACAGTGTCAGCTAACTCTGAAGGGGATAATAGACAGGGACCCAGATCTAAGAGAGACAGAGGACAGCGTTTGCTGCTTGAGCTCTTGGCTCGGGGCAAGGCTGAACTCCTTTGGCTACTTTTGTGGGTTTCCATGGACACAACCCTGAAACCCCAGTGTCAAAGTGTCCCAGGGGGCCCTAAGCATGACTTTATAGTTCCGTCATTGGACTCCTCAGTAAGTGCTCCTGCTTCAGCTGGCATGGGGACTGTGAGACTCCCCCCAGCTCCATGTACCCTGTGGGGAAAGGGCCCGTTTGAGCACGCTGTTCCCCTTCTTGGAGCCCACATGCTTGGAGTGTCCCTTGAAATTAGATTCCCTTTGTTTATTTTTTCATAGCCTTAGTAATGTGTTCCTGCTGACTTAGAGGGAAGCTATGTGTCCTGTGGAGGAGACAGTGAATAGCTGTTTTTTTCATCCAAATTTGGGGAAATCACCATGGCCCTCAAGCTCTCCTGGAGGCCTGGGCAGAGCTCAACTTGTCTATTGCTAGAGGCTACTTACCACTGGGGAGGGCTCAGTATGGCAGGGTGGGCCGCGAGGCACTGGCCAAGGTAACCTGGGCCTGGGGGCTGAGAACAGAGCTTGGGTCTCCACCATTGCTGCCAGCCTGCCCTCGGGAAGCCAGTGTGAATCACCTGCTGGGTGGCCCCAGTTAAGCCCTGACATTTAACTTCAGCTCTGTCGGCATGTCCCTACTGTAGTGCTTCTCTCAGTTCTTGTAAACATCACTCATGGAGGTCTACTATATATTACCTCTTCTAGGAAGTTCTCCCTGACTCCTCTGCCCAATAAAATTCAATTCTGCAATCAAACTGGGACCTTATTGTAGGCCACACTTCCAGCCTCTCCCTGCTTTGGCCTCCAGCGATCTGTCCTTATGCCCTGGTGGACCTCTTACTTTGCTCTGATGAGTCAGTTTTGTTTTCCCAGTGTGAGTGGGGCCTGTGGTAGCAGAGACATGCCTGATTCAGCCCCAGTCACCCTGGGCAGTGAGCACCTCACAGGAGCTTACAGTCAGCCCCACCCCTGCCAGAAAGGTTTCTGTTGCTTCCAGGTTGATTGATACGTTGTCCTGAGGCCCCAGCATTCTCTGCATAGATGTCTCTCTTAACATTCATACAACGGCATGTTTGTTTATAGGTTTCTTTCCTTCTAATAACTGATGAGCCATGTGAGGGCAGAGGCTACATTCTTAATCATCTTAGCATCCCTGTGTTCAATGAACTGACAGATCAAACCATGTCCCACTGACGTGGGAACTGTCAGTGTTCTGTTTTAGTATAGGAGCTCTTGGACAGACAGTTGTTCCTCCAAACAGATGCCATTGGATGGAACAGTGTTTGGTCCAGAATCCAATCTCCCACCTGTTAGGTCCAGCTGGGTTCTGCTCCTTTTGGAAAGTGTGAGGATGCTCTTCCAGCTGAGAAAGTGACAAACTTTCCTACCCAAACTGCCTCATGGGTCTACCAAGGGGTCTGCATCCCACCTCGCTGCCTGGGATGTTGGGAACACTGCAGTAGAAGGTAGGTGTGAATGTGCCCATTCTGGTATGTGACACATAGTAGGTGCTTAGTGAAGGCTGTTTCCCTTTGTCTCCATCTTGAAGAAATCTGCTGAGAACACATGGTCACTGTCCCTTGTGGGTTCCCATCTCCAGCTGAGGCAAGTAGCAAAATGCTCTCTAGCTCAGAAACTGATCTAATCATGGAGGTGACTGGTGGGGTCTGGAGTTTGTCAACTTTCCTTCCTTTGTACTTCTCCATTCACCCTCCTCTGGTCCTAAGGTATCTTACATGAGCCCTGACAGTCATGATCTGGCTAAGACCTGCCTCCTTGTATGGGTTGTGAGCTCCTGAAGGCCAAGACCCTGGCTGATTTGTCCTAGGCCCCAGGCATGGTACCTGGCCCAAGGTAGTGTCTTTGAAAGATGGTATGAAGACACCCCAGTGGATCTGATTTAGTGAGCTATCTGGGGTCCCAAAAGGGCTTCTTCCCAAGTTTCCATTGGTCAGGAGCATTGGACATAGCCCAGGTGGGAGAGTGAGGTCCTGGATGTGGGGGACAGGAGTGTGCGGGGAGGAAGGTGCCATCACTCTACCTCTAGCGGCGGTGGCACCATCAGGTCAGCCTGGGGAGCATTCTGGTTGACGCCTGCACTCAGAACAGTGGCTTGGAGGGCCTTGCCCACGGGCTTGGTGAGGAGCTGCCTGACTTCTAAAGGCCCATTGACCTCTGGACCGCTTGGGCTGCTCCCTAGGTCCTTGGTAGAGCTATGCTTGTTCTGGGCTTTCCAGAATGTGCTTCACATCAGCCTGCCTGCAGCTCGCCTGAGCGTTTGAAGTGGGGAGCGAGGTAAGTCGATACCCGCTGTAGCTCAGGGCCTAGTCGAGCCAAGCAACCTGGCCCTGATTGCACAGGCCTGCTCTGTGACCAGCCACATGTCTGTCAGGCCAGGGGACCAGAGCAGCTTATGATTCTCAGGAGGAAGAGCTCAGGTCCAGGGCCTGGGCCCTGATGGACAATTGTTATTTCAGTGTGTGTGCAGTTGAATGACATCATGCTATGGAGTGCATAAATTTTTTTTTTTTTGTCAGTCTTTTAACACAAGTTTATGTTTTTCAGACCTTCAAGCTGCAGGTCATTTTTTACATTTGCTATTGAGAGCAGATGTGACTGATCCCTATCAGGTTCTACTGAAAACCAGTGGGGTTGCGGAAGGTCAAATGCAGAATGCCTTTCAATCTCCATTATTATTTCCTCCACTCACTGGCCTCAGCAGGAAGCCTGTCTTGGTAATGGTGGCCTTCCGAAGATTCTCAGCCTCCTTACTTACCCCAGCCCCAACCACTGACATTCCCCACACTGTATGGCGTGTCTAAGTTCAGCAGTCAGCTAGGGGCAGAGAGCCTGGATGAGAGGCAGGAGACTTAGTACTCTCTAGTCTCAGTTTGCCCATCTGTACAATGGAAGTGTGGATTGGGAGATAGTAACAGGTGTTGTGAGACATTCATGACACTGCTATTCTTTTGTTTTGCAGCTTTTTGATTTGGGGAAGTCCTAGCTGGGAGTTATGTCTGTGATGTGACTATGCCTTGCTCCAGGGTTTGGGGAAGTGTAGGGAGATGCGTCTAGTGGAGGTGAGTGTCTGCCTCTTCTCTGTGCGGCAGGTAGAGCAGGAGGAGGGATACGTTTGGTGTCCCCTGGAAGAGAATCGTGAGGCCTGTCTTCAATATTGCCATCCATCACAGGAGTCATACAGGAACTCTCTAAGCTAGCTCTCTTTTCACAGACCTCTTTTATAGAAAAATTTCCATCTCAGATTTGGCAAAATACACTACTTCTCAAATCAGATTTCCTTCCTGCAAGTAAGTGTTGGGGTGAGGCTGGGTTGTTTAGGGGCATACCCAGTTAAAGACCCCTGTCTGTTGTCCACAGTTGTAAGCCATGGCCTCCTATGAGAAACTGAGTCCAGGATCCCGATGCAAAGGAGGTAGGAGAGTTCCCAAGTTTTAGAAGGGAACCCTTGAGGAGACTGCAACTCCCAAACAGAAAGACCAGATTTTCTTCTGAGAGGATAGTCAGCCCTATTCCAGGTTGGAGTGGCAGAGGGAGCACTTGCTGTTTCTTCCTGGGGCTGCTGCCATGACTAAGTAATGGGGTACTTGTGATAGCCTGGGGAAGGCTTTTGATTCAGACAGGATGTGTGGCTCTAAATGTTCCCAGGGGGGTTGACTTTCTGACCACCAGGACTTCAGTGCTGCCATGGAATGCATTTATGCATCCAATCATCTACTCATGGATTGATCCATCCATCCACCTATACATCTACCCATCCATCCACCCACCCACCCACCCATCCACCCACCCACTCATCCACCCACCCACCCATCGACTCACCCACTCATCCACCTATCCACCCACCCATCCACCCACGCATCCATCCGTCTATTTATCCATCCATCCATTTATCCATCCATTTATCCATCCATCCATCCACCCACCCATCCACCCACCCACACAGCATTTATGGAGCATCTTCTGTGCCATCCTCTCATTAGAGATGTAGAGATGGACAAGACAGTCTCTACCCTTGAGCTCAGAGGGTCAACTAAAGAATGCAGTTGGAAATGATACAGGCAATAAGGTCTGTGGAATGGAGTAAAGCTCCATGCTTGACTCCAAAGGGAAAGTTTGGGAATGTCAAAGGTATGGAGGAATAGAGGGTGCAGACAAGAGTGGGGACTGAAAGGAGGCACTTGAAAGACAGTGCTTAACAGGATGTTGCTGGGCTCATGGGAACTGTTGACTTTGGGCATCTTGGGCCTCCTCTTCTTCACTTCCGGTGGCATCCCTAGTATCAGCTATAGGCCACCTTTATTTTATGTCCCACTGAAAGCGTGGGTGTTCAGGTGTGTGTCTGTGGCAGGTGGGAAGGCTTGGAAAACCAAGGCAGCATCTCAGGAGTTGGGCATTACAGGAGACTGTGTTTCTTAGTTCTCTTACTTGAATATGAATATATATATACATATATATATGTATATATATATGTATATATATATATATATTCTTTGAAAGACAGTGATTTTTCCCTTTGACATGGAAACATCCTTTTGTCCACAGTGCATGTTCTTGGGAAACTGGTGCACGGTGGCTACTCAGAAAGATTTGCTGACCAGGTGAGGCCAATTGTGTGATCCCAGTGACCAGAACACCAGCGTGGACAAATGAACGGAACTCAACAGACCTTTGTCAGCAACATCGGGGTCAGGGAAGGTGGAGTGTTTGTCTTCTCTCTGACTCTCCATCTCTACAGTGAGTGCTACCTACAGGTGACACCAGGGCTGTCTTCCTTCCCACTCATGCCTAGGAAGACTATTCTTCTATATGTTTCTATAAACATCTCAATGGCAGCTACTGTGTGAGTGGACGCCACAGCTGTATAACCATCCCTGACATATCTTCCTTTCCCTCCTGCCTCATTGGACCTCTGTGGGGACAGGGTGAGTTCATGGAAACTCTTGACTTTGAGCACTTTGGGCCTCTTCCCAGTGCGGGAAGCTCTCTGAGAAGTCGTGAGGTCTGGCCCGTGTGCTTGTCCTGGTGTGCGGTGCAGTGTAACAAAGGGTTAACCATTTTGGCAGAAAGCAGGCTCCTCATTTTCCAAGGGGAACCTTTTTCAGACACCTCAAGTTGGCCTTACTTTAAAGAAGAGGCAGCAGTGGTTAGCATGGGGCTCCGAGCAGAGGGAAGCTAATGTGAGTCCTTCTTCGGGACTCATGGGAAAGTTGGCAAGCAGCATTAATAAAGGCATCTTTTTATCCCCTCTCCTTCTTTCTTTCTTCAGTGTAAAATGCCAGGTTATGGCTGGCTAGAGCGTTGTGCGTCGGAGCCAGTTAATGTTCTGAGCGCATATTTTTTACGGGCACTGTGGGAGCTGTCCCGGCATTTTGTTTCTAGCAGTGGGATATCAGGATTTGTATCCTATGGTGTATCTAAAGAATAATTCTCCTTTCCTTTGATGTTTTTTGGACATCTTGAGGCACTTAGAGGTGCCTTCTCAGGGAAGGTTGGAGGACGGGGTTGCAGGGGCCTCATTATGTTATTAAAATAGATCAGGGAAGGAAGGCTGAATTTCTTGAGCAGAGAGTCGCCTGGCTAGGGGGAGTCTGGCTCAGACTCACTCTCTGCCCTGACTTCTTGAACCAAGAACTGTATTTTATTGCAGTTTGAGCAGAAGCAAGATGACTTGCAGCCCATATAATTGTGTCACAGTTGGATGTTAATGTGGCTTGTTTTTCCTGACATTTGGAAAAATCACAACTTAACAAAATATAGTTTAGATTTAAAAACAAACAAACACCTCATCAAAAAATTGTCCATAACCTTGAAATTTGTTTAGTGATCTGCTGATGCTTTGCAATGATTGTAGTCTCATCAAGTGGCATTTCTTCCTCTCATCTTTGCTCACCAACCCAGCCAGCCTCGCCCAGCCAGCCCAGCCAAGGTGATTTTCCTAAGCGGCTAGTCCTTCACATAGTTCTGCTTAAAAGCTTTCAGTGGCTCCCCATTGCATCCAGAAGAAAGTACAATTAGCCAAATCAATCAGACCTTGCTGATCAGCCCCACAGAGCCCTTCCAACCCCATCTACTAGGTGGGGAGCCTCCTGCAACCCGAGGGGCCTTCTTACTGCCCCCCTAACATACCGGGGGCTCCTCAGCGCCCTCATCTCTGTTGGTACGTCCGCCTACTCCGTCGCCATCTTGCTCCCCCTCATCTCTGTTGATGCTGCTACATTTCCTGACCTTGGCATTTCCTCTCCATGGTCCCCTCCCCTCCACCCATTATCTTCCAGCTCGCCCCAGACCGGAACAGGTCCCACCCCTTTTACAAAGCCTTCATTGATCAGCTCAGCTAGCGCCCTTCTGCTTTCCCACCCCCAATTGTACAACGACATTACAGAGCTGCAGCTGGGGTATTGGGAAGAGTCACGCATCCCTGGGTCTGAAGCTTGCTGTGTTACCTCAGGTGACTTGCTTAACCTCTCTGATTCTCACTTTTCTCATCTGTACAACGGGGACATACATACCTGCCTCACGAGTTTGCTGTATGGGTTCATGAGATAAGTTAGATGAAAACTATTCACACACACCTGGCACTTGGCAGGTACAGTCAGAATGTTTCTTTCCCACCTTGGGGCACTTAGTATTTGGTTCCCAGTTTATGACATTTACTACATTCAAATAATCATATTTGTAGAAGAACATGCCACACCTCAGTTCATAGGCTTCTAGCTCTCGGGGTGAGGGAGGGGACTCATTTTGTATCTCCCACAGTGCTTTGCACAGGACATATCAGGAGACATGCAGCTCAAGTTCTTGAGTAGATGAACAATTTGAGTGGAAAGAAGGTTCACCGGCTTCCAAAAGAAGTGCACAGAAGCCTTTCACATCACAGTTCTGCCCATGAAGGCTAAGTCAGTGCCACTCAGGCCTGACACTAATAAAGCTGATTGAAATGCCTCATCTCACTTTCCTGGGTGGCATTTAGAGCCCATGGTGTCCCCACAGGACCAAGACTAGGAACGACCGTGGCCCCAGTGCATGGCCTAGCCGCAGGGGGCTCAGGAAACGTGGTAATAGAGAGTCTACCTGGCAGCCCCTTATCTAGCTCATCTAATAACCATGCCTGCGTCCCCCGATAGAACAATCAGAGAACAGGGCTATAGGAGGTACTGTAGCTATTGGCAGGGGGCAGGGGCGGGGGAAGGGGGGACTAAGAGGAGGATTTGCAGAGGTGAGGGAAAATGAAATCAGTGGCAAAGAGGGCACAAGGTCAGGCTGAGGCTCTGGGATGGGGTCACTTTGTGGAGAGTGCTGGGAATGGGCAGGTGCAGGCCCACATCAGTGACTGCACCTTGTCCTCCTTAATCTTTCCCTGACAGTCTAGGTGGTACTCAGCAGGGTGTGCCACCCTGTGGTAAGGACCTGTTCAAGTCCTGCCTTATCCCCAAAGCCTTCCCAGGTCCTCACACAGGAATCTGCCCTGTGCAATGCTGTCCTCCCTGAACCTTTTCTCATGTTAACATGGTGCTCACATACATCTCACGCCCACCCTAGAGGGCCAGCCCTCAATGGCAGGTGCCCCGTGTCATGTAGCTCTACCTCTATCATCTTCTCACCTGACAACGCTGGTGGAGCAGGTATGGTGCTCATCAGTGGTTGACCTCATTTAGTTTTCATAAGAACTGTGTGAGGCAGATAGGACTTTAGCCCTGTTGTGTAAATAAGAACTCCAAGGCTGAGACATTGAACTATTTGCCTCAGGTCACATGACCTACTGTGAATAGGAGTTAGGACCTGAAAACCTCTGGTTCTGGGACTTGCCCCCCCCCCCCCCCATGCTGTGCTGTCTTGCATCTTACTGAGGGCACTTTGCAAAGGGCAGTCATTTTACTGCTGCTGTTGTTATTGTAATGATTTCGGCATTGATGCTGGTGATATGCTTCTACTGACTGCTACAACAGCACAACCTCTCTCCCCGGATATGGCAGCGTTGGAGGCATGGGCTGGAGCCAGGTCTTTAGCTCATGTCCTGGCTCTGTAACTTCCTTGCCCTGTGCCACTGAGCAGGTGACAGTCTTTCTGTGCCTCAGGTTTCTCCCTGTGAACAGGGGTAAGAGTGGCATGCATACCTCACGGGCTTGTTGTGAAGACTGAGTGAAGATGCTGGCGCTCTAGCACCTGAGTGAGTTATGCTTTAAGCACTTTGAATAATGGCCATGACAGTCACTATAAATGTCCTTCCTTCTCTGCTCCAGCCCCTGTCTTAGCAGGCTTGCCTAAGTTCCTGATGCGGGAGGAGGGTCAGGGTTGGTGAACCATATGCCTGAGGGGCTTGTCTGGGGACCTGGAAACACAGGGCTGTGAGGACAGCAGCTCTTTCAGACTCTGTCATTGAGAAGTAAGCATGCGCGCTGGGTAGCAGCCCGGAGTTTGCCCACACTGGGGAAGCCGCACTATTTCCTGGAGATTGGGGTTCAATGGAGGATTGGCTTCTAGAACCAGATAGGGAGGAGAAGCAGCATTGGGAGGAGCTGGGAAGGAGGGGAGGCTCTGGTGTAAGCAGACTGAGGGCAGGAGAGGACATGTGAATGAGCGCAGAGGGCCGATGATGGGAGGGCGGGGCCTGTCTCTGGGCAGGGGCATCAGAAGGAGGACTGCGATATGTTGCCTGAAGGTTCACGGCTGCAATGTTCCACACACGGATGCTAAAGCAGGCCAGGCTTGGATGTGGGCAAAAGGCACCCACATTTGGTTGGGCTGCACAGTGAGCATGTGCAAGGACCACAGTCTCCCAATTCCCCAGGGAGAGATGCACTCACTCCCTCTGAACCCTTACAGTACTTTGAATCTTGCTTGCTCCTGGGGAGGACCAAGAGTTTTGCCATCAGACAGCCCTGGGTTCTCAGCCATCACTCTTCCACACCAGTCATATGGTCATTGGATCTTAGGCAAGTACCTACCTTTCTTTGATCCTCAGTTCCCTCTTCCATAAAATGGAGACAACAACTCATACTTCATAGGGTTTTTATGGGGATTAAATTACATGACATTTGTAAATGCCTTGCACATAGAAGACAACAATTACAGGTATTTTTATCCTTTTGTTGAGGATGCTGGTTCTCCAGGTGTGGTCCCTCTCAGCAGGCAGTAGTATCAGCATCATGTGGGAATTTGTTAGACATGCAAATACTTGGGCTTAATCCTAGACTTACTGAATCAAAAATCCAGGTGGGGACCAGCACTTAGGCTTTGAACAGCCCTCCAGATGATGCAAGGCTGAGAACCCCGGGTCTGATACAGGCCCAGGAAGAAATAAGAATGCACAGGTGGGTGCTCAGCCCAGGGCTGGGATGCATAGGTGCTCAGTACCTAACGGCTGCCCCTCTCCCTTCTTCTGTGGGCAAGAGTTTTACCCGAAGAGGTTAATGCTACTGCAGACCTCTAAGAGGTGAAAGGGCCTTGTTCCCCTGGAGGATAGACACATTATGACGGCTTCATTTGATTAAAAGGGGATGTTGATCATTAGTTCTGACCCAAATTTTTCTCTCCCCAGCAATCACTTAAAGTGTTCCCAGATGCGTGGGGGGCTGTTGGTTGCCTGCAAACACAACATCCCTTTATATCGGGGATGCTCATACTCAGGGAGACTCCCAGAGAGGTCTAGCAGCCTCCATGCCCCTCGGGCCTGCCCTGTGTTTGATGGAGTGAACGATTGAAGGGAAACATATGCATTCCAGATTGGATGCGAAGAGCGGCCAGGAGAGGCGGCCTTCGTCCAGCGGCAGCCAAGGGGAGGTGGGGGAGCTCTGCAAGTATTTGTGGTTCCCGTGGGGCCAATTATTGACGTTTAGAGGCAAGTAGCCAGCCGCCCCAATTTCGGTTAGCACAGTTGTTCGTTACCGCATAATTAAGAGGAAGGGGGAATAGCCTTGGTGGGGAGCAAGGCAAAGGGAAGGCCAAATGCAAATAGCTGGAATGCCTTTGTTTAAGGAACACTGGGCAGCAGTCGCTAAGGTCAAATGTTCAGTTTGTGGACACAAAGGGCCCAGGCAGGAGGCTGGCTGGGCAGGGCCAGTGGGGCCAGCTGCTGTCCCAAGGGCAGGGCAGGGGGCTGTAGAAAGCAGCCCTGCCTGAGGGTTTCAGTGGTTTTAACAGATTACTGCTCTATTTGCCATAAGGGGGCTTACCTTTGGGGAAAAATAAAGAGATTTGCTCCCAAGTTCAGGCTGCAGACCGGAATCTTCCCTTTGCAGGATAAGGGACGGGGCTCCGGAGGCCTCTGATGGTCGAGGGAGGATGCTGGAGGGAGGAAACCTGCTGGCGCTGGGAAAAGGACAGCGGGACAGAGCCCCACTGAGTGCATGCAGCCCTGACCAGGAGCTGGGAGGGGTTCGGAGCGTGGAGGTGCTGGAGGTTAAGGGGTCAGCTTGACCTCCCTGTGAGGTGGGGGACAGGAGGCCGAGCACCTGAGCTTTTGCTGAAGGCTGTGCTTACAACAGCTCCACTTTGCTAGGAGATAATGTGCCCTAAGCCTTTTGTGCTGCCCACTTCAGCCAAGACAGCGCCACCCCAGAACTGCGGGGAGGAGGCTGAGAGCCTGAAGGATGGACCCTCAGTGGAGGGACCCCCAGGGGACAGAGATGAGGAACCCACGTACAGGGCAAGGGAAGCACTAACTTTATATTGGGGGGCTCAGAAGATTCCAGAAGTCTTTGGTTTAAAGAAAGCTTAGAAACAGAACGAGGGAATGTGAAGCCCTGTCCTGGAAGTCAGGGGCCCTGTGTCCTAACCGGGCCCTGCACTTAACTAGCTGTGTGACCTTAAAGTTTTTGCCCTTTCTGGGCCTTACAGCCTCATCTGTAGAACTAAGGAGGGACAGGGATATTCTGAAGCACTTGTTTGGAAAGTGTCCCTTGCCTTCCACCACTGAGGCAGGTAAAATGGAATTGGTACATACTTTTTCTCTTTGACGGGAGTGCTTACCCTGCTCTGGGTTTCACAGGTGAGAGGTAAGTTTGAAATGAAAGACAGAGGAAAAGTTGTGGCACAAAACCCAACGGTCAGGGCTGGAACCACACAGGCTATTGCAGTTGGCTTCTAGAGACAAGAGTAGAGGGGCAAGCAGGGGCAGAGCCTCAAAAATCAATCTATGCAGTATCGAGCCGAACCTCTGCACAGGTGTTGCTTCATGCAGAGAAATTATCTCCCGTAGTGTGCTCAGGAGGAAGTCTTGGCAAGGAAAGGGATAGCAGTTTCTTATTGCTCCTCTGGCATGTTAACTCAAACTTGGGGATTGAAAAGCACACCAATTTGTCACCTGACAGTTCTGGAGGGTGCTCGTCCCAGGTGGGTCTCTGGGGGCTGGCATCAAGGAGTTGGCAGGGCTGTGTTCCTTTGGGAGGTCCGAGGGAAGAATCTGTGTCCTTGTCTTGTCCAGTTTCTAGAGGCTGCTCAGAATCCTTGGCCCGTGGCCCCTTCCTCCTTCTTCAGAGCCAGTTGTGGCAGATAAGCCTTTTTCACAGCCTCGCTCTGACACTGACTCTTTCGCCTTCCCCCCCACGGGAAGGACTCGTGTGGTCACCTTGGGCCTACCTGGCTAATCCAGGCTACTCTCTCTATTTCCCTACTTTAAGGTCACTTGAATTAAGTCACCTTAATTCCATTTACTGCCTCAATCCCTCTTTGTCACACAATGCAATGCAGGGATAGTTTGCAGGAGTTAAAACATGGACATCTTTGGAAGCCATTATTCTGCCTACTATAGAAATTAATTTGCAAAGAGCAATGACAAGCCCAGACTGCCACTGGGCCCCAGTGAGAGTGGCTTTATTCCCAATACTTGCTTCTAAGACAGCCTTCTGAGGAGTTGGGGGCCCTCTCTTCACCATGAGTCAGGCCAGGTGCCTTCCCCAGAATCTCTCAGGAAGCACTGTCACTGTATCATTGAACCCCCCAGGCTTTTGTGGGTGCTCAGGGCTGTTGACACATGGAAAGCAAACGTCCTAGGCTGAAGGAGAGCTTTCTTTCAAACACTGCATTTTCTGGGGGATAGCGAGGTGCAGGGAGGTAGGTGGGGAGGTCCAAATGGCAGGGGAATTTAGTTCATTCCTCCCACAAAGAGAGACACATAATAGACCCATTGAAGTCGGTTAACTCTTTCTCCACTGTGTGTCCATTTAAAATGTCAACAACTCTCAAACAAGGGACCTTTCCTCCATGAAATTTATTGTCTGATTGATGCCATGAAAGTTTTCCCAGACTCTGGACCCCTCTTGCCTCTCAAGCCTCTTTTCTATTCCTTTCCATATGAATTTCACTTTCAGGTTATGTTTTCTTCTGTGGGGCTAATTTTTTTTTTTTTTTAGAGCTTCAATAAATTTGGACAGTACCTCGGCTAGCTCTTCACCTAATAAAAGTATCAGATGTCCCTAACGGGCTGGTGGCTGCTTTTTCTGCTGTCCTTAGTAGGCAGAGAGCAGGATGAATGTCACCCATTAGTGGCTGTGGGGGAGGATTCTGTTGCCAAGTGTCTCTGCTGAGGCCGGGGTCTCTAGCTCAGAAACCTGGCGTCCTTTCCCATTGGCTTTAGATGGCGCTTTGGGGGAGACTGTCAAGCTTTCTTCATAGACCTCTTAGCTCTAGATGGAAGCTGTTTTTATATAGCTAGATTAATTTGAGAGTTCCTTTTAACATAAATAAAATAATATATAGCAAGTTGTATTGAAGTGGGGAAGATCCCATTTTTTTAAGAGAAGTAAACAGTGTGATTGTGGAGACAGTAGGACCTGATCTTGAAGGACTTTGAGCTTTGAACTTTAATTTCAGATCAGTTTGTTGGTGTGGGCTACGTCCATGGGGTGGTTCTTGGGCAAAGGATGTCTCTCTGCCCTTAGCATCCTTGACTTTCTCCCCAGTACTACAGGGACAAAACATAAATGAAGGAGTCTCGATCTAACAATTCTGTAGTTTTGCTCACGCTAGAACTGAAACAGCCAGAAGTTCAGTTCCATCAGACAGCATCCCTATCTGATGGAAACAGAATGTGAACCACCTATGCAATTTAAAATTTTCTAGTAGCCCCATTGAAAAGTAGAAAGCAACAGGTGAAATTAATTTTAATAATATAATTTAATCCAATACATCCTAAAGATTGTCATGTTGACATGTAATCTGCACAAAAACATTAACAAGACATTTTACATTCATACTCTGTCTTCAAAATCTGTTGTGCGTTTTATGCTTAGGGTGCATTTTAATTCAGATGCTGAATTTTCCTTGGCAATACTTGATCTGGATTTTGAGTTCAAAAAAACCGAGTGTTAAAAAAGTAGATTCACATACCCCAAGTGGTTCCCAACAGACTTGAAAGTTTTCTGATCACTGATTGGAGTATCCGTTTTCACTTGTGACTTCATTCAAATAAACTAAAATTGGAAGTCCAACACCTCAGTCGCAGTAGCCGTGATTCAAATGCCCCCTAGCGCCAGTGCCTGGTGACTGGACCAGACAGTGCAGATCTAGCATGTCCCTTGATAAGCCCCAAAACAAATATGATTTGGGGCTGGGAGGCTGTGGACAGGGGTGCGAAGAGCCTTCCCCACGCCACTTGGTGTGGCCAACACTGCGAGTCTGAGCTTGCACCTCAAAAGGGAGGCCTGGTTCTGCTCCTGAGTACTCATTCTCTTTTGCATAATCATTCACTTACATGTTTGCTAAAATTATAGGCTATTTCTGTGCATTAAGCAGAAAGGTCTTAGTTTACTGGAGCATAGAAGGGGCTGACAATATGGAGGGAAACAAATAAGTAGGGTCATTTCAGGCAGTGATGAGTGCAACAAAGACGAGGTAATAGTAGAGGCAATCCAGTGGGTGGGCAGGTGGAGCAGAACTTCAAGAGAATGGTCAGGGGCCTCTAAGGATGGGCCCCTGGAACTGAAACCAAGGCCACATGACGGTCTCAGGGCCTGAGCATGGCGTCTGAGAGGGGGGGTCAGTGCACTTGGGTGTTTGCACAAGCAGGAGGCCTGGTGGCCAGGGTCCAGTGAGCCTCTCACAGGAAGCTCATGTCTTCAGCCATTCATGAGCCAGCTGTCCTCGCTCTCCAACTCCAAGAAGCAGCTTGCAGGGGTGCTGACATACTCGGGCTCTAGATGTGGACTGCCTACGTTCAAATCCCAGTCCATCCATTAGCTCTGGGTCTGTGGGCTATTACATAGCCTTTCTGTGCCCATGTTTTCACATCTGCAAAATGGGATAATAACTCTCCCTACAGGGTTGCTGTGAAGGTTAAAAATGTTATTACATATAAACATCTGGCAAATTTTAAGTGCACGGAAATGTTAGCTGCCATTATCGTTCATTCATCAAAAGTGTTCTGTGTGTGGGCTGGGCCAGCCCAGCGCTAGGCACTCACAGTTCTGTGATGGGGATGGATACGTAAGGGAGTCAGTGGCGGTCAAGGTTTGGTACCTGTGCTGACCACCAGCTCTGGCAGCTGCCACACTGTAAGTTGAGAGTATATCAGGTGGTCACAGACAGAGTGCCCAGAATCCAAGCAGGAAGGTGCTGCCTGAGTTTGCTGCACAGGTGGCCCAGGAGTAGGTGCAGGTGTGATGGAGGGCTGGTGGGGCAGGAAGACCAGCTTTTCTTGGCCTGAAGGCCCAGCCTTGGCCCGAAGGCCCAGCTATGCCCCCTGGGTCCATCCAGCTCCTCCCCTCACTTGTTTGTTGACAGGTTATCATGACAACGGGGAAGGCACAGAAAAAGTTAATTATTAGTACAGAATGAAATAGAACAATTTGGACTTTGATTTTAAATTAATTAAAATTCTGTCTCTAGTGATTCTTCCAGGTCCTGGCTGTGTTTTTCAGCCTCAGGGTATCTCTGTCTCCTGCCTCAGAGACTAAGATGACTTAAAGTAAACTCACTCCAAGATTTAGGAAAATAGTGACTTTCTTTCCCACACAGACGTATGTTGAGGGAAGACGCGTCCCTGGGGAGCTGGGGGCCGGGAGCCCTCATGTCAGCCGTCACTCAGGCAGAGTTGGTGGAGAGGGCTCTGAAGAGTCCATGTTGTCATCATCATTTTGTTTTTAAAACCCTATCAAGGCCCTTCAGCGTCCACCACTGCCAGCAGGGCATCCAGAGTGTCCTAGAGATTAGGAAGGAGGCCCAGAGAAGGTTTTTTTTCCGAGACGCTAATTACCAGTGCGTGTGACACTCAGAACTTTGAGCAGGCACACAGCCAAGCGTGAGGCTCCAAAGGGAAGGCTCGGTCCAGCCCTGGAGCTGGCCCTGGCTCCGTGGCTTGGGAGGACCCATGTGGCCCACACAGGTTAGAAACAGAAATGCTGGTCAGAGGACTAGAAGCTGTGAGACCCCACTTCCTACATGCTGGGCTATAGCTGGTTCATTTGCTCACTTATTCATTTGTTAAACGAATGTCTGCTGAGGGCCTCCTACCTGCTGGGCACTGCCTAGGCCTGGAGGATGGAGCCATGAGCAACAGAAGCGGGGCTTTCTGTCCTCCAGAGTGCTGTGTTTTCGTCAGTGGAATAATAGGATACACAAGCAACATGTACATACAGTCTATTGATTAACTATTGATATGGGATCTGATGGAAAATAAAACAAGACAATAATTGGGGAGAGTTGGGTATGAATATGGGTTCAATTAGACTGCTTCACTGAGAAGTTGACCTGTGAGTAAAGGGCAGGGAGGGTTTGAGCCCCACATATCTCTAAGGAAAGAACATCCAGAAAGAGAGCAACAGGTGTCCAGACCTTGAAGTAGGACATGCCCGGTGTATTCAAGGAATAGTAAAGACACTGATATAGCTAGAGGGGTGACAGGGGCCTGGTGGGGCGGGAGACAGATTGTCTAGGGCTACGTAACAATGTTAGCTTTGAATGAATGAAGTGAAATTCTCTGAGCAGAGGGTTGACATGATCTGCCTTGGGTTGTAAAGGATGAGTTTGGCAGAAACAGGGAGCCCAAGCAGCAGCTGTAGTAATGCAGACGGGAGATGGTGGTGACCCACACTGGGTTTCAAGCAGTGGGTGTGGTGGGAAGCCATCAGTCTGGACATTATTTGAAGGTTGAGCTGATACCATTTGTTGTTGATGTGGGGTGACTGCAGGACTTTGGGCTTGTGTATTAGTCAGGATTCTACTGAGAAACAGAACCAATAAGATATGAAGGAACTAGCTCACAGAAGGTGGTGATAAGTCCAAAAACTGCAGGGTAAGTCACCAGGCTAGAGACACAGGGAAGAAGTAAAATTGCCATTTGTGTCTGAAGGCAGTCTGCTGGCAGAATTCTCTCCTGTTTGGGACTGGTCAGTCTTTCTTTTTTTCAGTCAAGCCTTCAACTGATTAAGGCCCACCCATATTAGGTTGAACAGTTTTCTTTATTCTTATTTAAATGTCAGTCTTTCTTTTTTTCAGTCAAGCCTTCAACTGATTAAGGCCCACCCATATTAGGTTGAACAGTTTTCTTTATTCTTATTTAAATGTTACAGTAATCTCATCCAAAGCACATTCTCATAGAAATATTCAGAATAATAGTTTATTGTTTATCTGGGCACCAAGGTCCAGTCAAGGTGACACACAAAGTAACTTTCACAGCTCGGCAGGTAGAAGAGTGGTGTTACCAGTTATCGAGAAGGAGAAGGCTTTGAGAGAGCCACAGGTGTCGCTGGGTAGGCAAGACTTTGGCTAGGGGCAGGCTGAGTTTGAGATGCCTATTAGACTTCCAGATGTCTAAGTAGGCAGATGGCATTTGGGTTTGGACTTCAGCAAAGAGGACCTGGTAGGGGGTAGATATTTGCAAGTCATCAGCTCTCAGAGCTGGCATTTAAAGCTATGAGGAAGAAAGCATAGATGAAAATATTCATGTTGGAAGGGCAGTGGCCCTGGCCCCCTGCTTGGCCAAGGAGGCGGTGCCACTTTAGTCTGCAGGCTCCCTCTGTCCATGGAGCTCTGCCAGAGAGATGGGGCTGGAGGGGACGTGCTGCTCCTGCAGTCACTGGTGGGGTTTGGGGCTGGCGGGACCTCTAAGAAACTGCGCTTCTGTTTGAAATGCTCTGACCTCAGCTCTGAGCTGCTGAGTTCCACTCTGGCTTGTGGTTTCCAGTGTCATTTATTCATTTACTCAACACTTTTTACTGAGTACAGTCTCAACTTTGTGTTTGCTCTTTTCCAGGGACACACACACATGCATGCACGCATGTACACAGACATATCAGAGACTGTTTGGTGGGGCAGATGCAGACATGTGAGTGAAATGAGGCGGGCAGGGGGCAAACGCACAGTAAATGGGAAGCAAGGGGCCAGGTCCCAGAGCACGGTCAACATGCTTCACTGTCCTTTGGCTCAGAACCAAGCTTCTTCCCTGCAGCTGCCTCTGCTCCCCTCCACTCCTTGTCACTTCCTCTCTTCCCATGTGTTTGTTCACCTTCTGGTGAGGGCTCTGTCCAGGCACATATACTCTTCCTGCCTGCCTTGCCTCTTGGCCCTTGACTGTTGGCCCTCAGACTACTAACCTTCTTGCCTGAATTGTCATGCATCAGGCCCAGATCCATTCCAGTGGGGCCACAGCAGATCTTCTTCCTAGAAAGTTTGTTTACCCTCCTTTTGCACAGAGATTAAACATCGGCAACCAACCCCAGAGTCCGTAATAGTGAAAAGCTTGGATGTGGCCCAGACCTGAAATAACATCTTTTGGAGGCAACTGGGAAGTTCCATCATGTTTTGTTTCAAGGTCCTTATGAGCTAAACTGTGGACAGAACTTGGGGTAAAGGCCACAGCCTGGGCAACAGAGACTGTAAGATGCTCTGATCCCATCTCAGGAGCTTCCCTATCCTGGTAATAAGCCTGAGCCAACTCGCCACGCCTGGCCAAGCTGGGAGCTTTGCCACCACATTCAAGTGTCCTCTCCCATGGCTGTGGTCAGCCACATGGCTCGGGCATTTTCACCCCTGAATGCCGGTGCCCTTCCCCGTAGCCTTGACTTGTTCACATTTCAAGGTAATTTTATCCATCTGGCCCTCATTTGTGTACCCGAAGTGTGCCTGGTAGAGCCTCAGTTGCCAAGATTTCTCCTGGAACTGGTTCCTAGCAGACCCCCAAGTGGTCCCAAACTAGAGGGCCCTCCAACTTTTCTGGGTGAGACGCTTTCTGACCACTTGCACTTGCATTAGTCTCATAGAGACGTCAAGGCGAGGGCTCTAATTGCTGGGGACACTGCAGCCCGGAAGAAGCTCCTGGTCAGAGAGAGCAAGACTCGGGCCTATGTAGGAGCCTGTGAGTCACAGTGGACCAGAGATGGCACCAGGACACTGAGGGTTTGGGACCGGGAAGCTTGCTGGGGCTGCTCCCACCTTATATAAGCTTTATTCTTGATGAGACATCCCTTCTCTTGGCCCTGCCTGCTGCTCTTCAGCAGGCTGTCCCTTGTGCTGGGGTCCCCGGGGCAGGGGATATGTGTAGTGGTGGAAACGGGAGGGGGCGGGGAAGGTGGAGAAGGAGAGACCCAGCATTGGGGGCCCAGCCCGGGCTCTGGAGGTTGCATTGCCTATTGCCGCCATCAGCTCCTGCAGTGGTGGGACCTGACGTACATGCACAGTAGACATCTCTGCTCTGCCCTCACAGGAGAGAGATGATTGTCCTGTTCATAGGTCTTTCTGCTTTAAAGCCTTTTAAAGGACCTGGAAAAGTGATAATGTGTTTTTAAAAGTTACAAAAAGCAATGGATTCAGTGAAAAGAAGCTTTTCCAAATGTGGTGAGAGGCTGTCTGTCTTGCTGAATGGATGTTTACATCTTGCGGTCTGAGCAACAAATTTGATCACAAGTGCCCAAACCACTTTCTTGGCTGATGAGCACCTAAACTTTCTGCCAACCAGAGCACTACATATAATCCTTTGACCTGATCTTGTGTTTGACCTGAGAATCCCCCCACTTCCCTTTGGGCTTTCCCAGCGGCTTGAACTTGACCACATTCTCCTCCTGGGAAATCTAGCTCAGCTTAATGGGTCAGAATGGGATTTAGAAAGCACGTGGGTGTGACCTGGTCAAGGTCATGGCATGGGGACGGGATCTGGGACTTGAGACTCCCCTCTAGGACTAGCACACAGTGGTTATTCAGAATATGTGTTCAAGTGGGCAGAATAAACTGTGGAAGCCCAGCTAGGACACAGGAAGTCTTCCTCTGCCCGCTCGGTTCCTGAGGGACAGTGAAGTAAATCAGGTAATGCTCTTTTATTGCCTAGATGCCTCAGGACACTGGGCAGTGCGCACAGGAGACAGAGGGCATCAGCTGAAGGGCATGTGGGTGGAGCAGAGGAGAGTCCAGGGCCACTCGAAGGATCTCATGAGAGAACCTGAGAACAGTGCCTGAAACAGAAGGAAGGGTGTAAGGGGGTTTAATAAGTAAATAAAATCTGGACTAAGACTGATAGGGTGTAAGTGTGACCTTCACTTCTTATCTGCTGTGGACCTGTGATATTACTTAACCTCTCCACATCTCGAATTTGCCAAGTATACCACAGGACTAACAATCATGGCCCTTCTTATCTCCAAAGTTGGGTGCAGAGCTCAACATGAGTTGATGAGCATTTGTGAGCGCTTCTGTGTTGTGCCTGTCGAGGGGTAATAGAAACATTCTCCTCTTGAACACCGTCGATGTAAGTAAATGGTTGGCCCTCCAGGCTGCGGGCCCCACTCCCGAGTTTTCTGGGCACCCGTTTTTCCATCTTCTATCGCCTCATTTCTTCTCATCCTTGACTTTTTCTCTTCTGCATTTCTCCTGGGAGCTAACATCCTAATTGTTCACTAACACTTCCCCAAGCCCTTCTAGAGTGTTGCTATTGGAGGAGTGTTTTCATCCCGGGACAGGGCGGGAAGGGGAAGGTGGTGGCTGGATTGAATGTCGGTCCCTCCTGCTCAGAGAGGGATGTCACGGGCTGCCGGTGGCCAGTGATACTGGTGTTTTGACACGTGGCAGGTGGTTTTGATTCTGGAAGATGCACGTCACGCCACTGGCACATGTTTGGATAAATCAGAACCAGCCTGAATCTGAACTCCTTCTTACAGCAAACAATGCAGCTTCTTTACTGCGGCCTCGTCCTGGGCTTCCCGTCTGCCCGCTCCCTGGGGCCGGGCTTCCAAGTAGGAGCGAAGCCACCACATGCTCCATCTCTGGGACACGGGTCTCCTCCGAGAGCATGCTGGGAAGAGACAGGCTTTGTGTAGCTGCCAGGGAGAAGCAGGGTCCCTCCCGGGGGTACTGAGCACAGCACAGTCATTTCTCAGACCTCAGGGCAAAACCACTTAGAAAGCAGGGAATTCTGCATATTGCCCACCCTGCATCATCCGCCCTGAGTCGTCCTTACTGAGGACAGCTTCTTAGACGGCTCCCACCAGCTAACATTCACAGAGATTCGTTAGGGCCATGGGAGCACTGATGGGCTTAAAAACCAGCAGCAGAGGGGTTTGGGGAGGATTTGTGCCTGTAGAGCTTATCGGGCCAATGAGTACCAAGTGGAGGAAACAGTCACATCGTTTTTGCTAAAGACAGGACTCCAGACATGACCCACTCTCACATTTTTTAGCGCCAGACTTATTTCTGGGACCCACTTTCTCAGGAGATGGTGGCCTCCAGGTGACCCGTAGAGCAGCCCTTATCAGATTTGCTCATTTCTCACACAAACATTAATCCAGCTCCTGTTCCTTGTCACTTCCCAGAGCCACAGTGGTGACGGGCTTTTGATCCCGACATTCAACAATTCTTCCTCCAGCAAGAAAGATTCTAGCAAGGTCATTTTGACATAACTGACTTTTTAGGATGGAGGCAGGCCCAGGAATGTAGCACGGGAGAGGGAATACACTTCTCTGGGTGCAGGTGGTCTCAGGAGGCTTCCTGGAGGAGGCAAAGAACTCATGTGCAGAAGATGAACTGGCATGAACAGGAAGATGCAGCAGTGTGGGGTAGTGGCAGGGTAGTCAGCTATCCCAGTTTGCTGGGGAATGAGGCTGATCTGGGGACATGAGACTTCCATACCGTTGACTAAACAATAACATCAACTAGGTGTCTCATCATCAAAAAGGATTTATTCAGGGTGGGGGAAAGAGCTGCAACCCAGTGGGTGCAGACATGGCAAACCACGTGTACACTCTGTCCAGGGTGCCAAGATGAAGGGGTATTTATAGAAGGGAAGAGAAGGTTAGGAGAAAGAGCAAGTTAGAACCATAGAGCTTCATTATGAATATAAAGTTTTTTCTGTGAAGTTCTTGTGTGCTCTTGCAATTATGTAGGTGAACTTTCATAAGCCCTAGATCCTCCCATAGACCCTCCCCACTGATTGTTTTGTTAAAGTTCCAGTTAGTCTCTACCAACACTAAAATAGAGGCGGTTCTGAGCAAACTGAGATGGCTGGCCGCCCTAGGTAGTAGAAGAACCAGGAATTTGAGAGCTGGAAAGAGCTGGATTTGCATCCCAGCTCTGCTACTTAAAAGCTGCGTGACCGTGGGTAAATTGTTTAAGCAACTGAACCCTAATTTTCTTATCTGAAATATTTATATATCCCTGAGTCCTATATATATAAGGTGACCAATTGTCCTCCTTTAGGGAGGACAGTACTTCTTTTGTAAGTTCGTCCTCCCTCAAAAAGTGTCATCCTTTTTGATATTGGAAGACTAATCTGTAAATGTCCGTATTCAATTGATGCAGAGTAGATCCATGGCGTGTGATGCGATGTATTTGTATCTAAATGAGTACTTTTTTCTTACAATTATTATTAAAAATTAATAGGCATATAAGCATAATTATAATATAAAATATTATAAATGTTTTTATTATGCATTTATCACATTATAGTGTATTACTGTTGCAATGAATAAAATGTTTCCTTTATTTACGATATTCTTTTCTTCAGTTTACTTTTGTCCTCCTTTCTATTGTAAAAAAGTTGGTCACCTTGTAGGACTCTGCCTAACCCAGTCATATCAGTACCAGCTCATTATTTAGATGGAAAAAACAGCATTTTCAAATGCCAGGCAGACAATGGAACAGAGTATGAAGAAGGGTGTGGTAAGGGGTTGGCTGGAGGCAGAAGCAAGAGCCAGGCTATGAAGGATCTGAATAACATCCTAAGGGATTTAGCCCCACCCCGCCATCCCTTAGGTCAATGGATAATCACTGAATTAACTTTAGAAGATAAGTAGAGCAATCAGACTCTTGCCTTAGAGAGGTTAGCCTGGAAGCAGAAGAGGGAATAGATTGGGATTGAATCAGGATGGGGCCCAAGGGGTAAGACTGATGGAGTGAAGTGATTGGGACCAGGGAGTTATATTCTGAGAGATAGAGAGCAAAGTTGAGCATTCCAGAGGAGGCCATCTGCCAGCCCAGAGTTAGGCTGGGATCCCCAGAGGTTAAAAAGGACAGGAACATCATCTTCTGAAGTTATGTGTTGCCTGTTGGTTGTGGTTATGTACTGGGTAGGACTGGGAGGTCAGATTCTTTCTAAACTGATCCACCACCAAGGAAACTGTGCCTGAGGATGACCTCACGAGCTCCTTGGGGTATGTTTTGGGTACTCTGGCCAACCTGCAGGTTCTTCCTCTCTTTCTTCCTTCTTCCCTGGCTTCATCCTGCATGGGAGGCTTCTTGACAGTGCTTTGAGGGCTCATCACTCCATGGTGATGGAAAATGGTGTCCTAAACACATAATCACCCTGTGGTTATGGAAAAGAGTGTGCTAGAGGGGAGTAGGCTTTGGGGGTTTGATGAACCTGGTTGGGATACGAAACCCTCCTGATCAGATGCCTCTGGAACCTATCTCCAGGTCTTCCGACAGGATGGACAGGCCCCACATTGAAATAACTTGGACCAGACTACTGGGGGTGGTCTCAGCCTCCTTAACAGTATAGAATTGGGAAAGACTTTCTGTAGATAATAACAATTAAAGTAAATTATAAAAGAAAGTTGGCCAAATTGACTAACCTCGTATAAATAAGCTGTGCATTTTTCAATGTCCCCCCCCCCCAATAATTTGAGAAAGAGAGAGAGAGGAAAGAAGAGAGAGAGAAGCATCAAGTTGTTGTTCCACTTAGTTTCTTTTTTTTTTTTTTGTGGGAGTGTCAGGTTTTTTTTTTT
The DNA here is from genome assembly GCA_037038555.1 of Rhynchonycteris naso. Classification (NCBI taxonomy): domain Eukaryota; kingdom Metazoa; phylum Chordata; class Mammalia; order Chiroptera; family Emballonuridae; genus Rhynchonycteris; species Rhynchonycteris naso. Next base: position 99,045,318 of record CM073001.1, read on the forward strand.
ATATATATATATATATTATTATTATTAATTCTAATGGGGTGACATCAATAAATCAGGGTACATATGTACAATGAAAACATCTCCAGGTTATCTTATCATTCAATTGTGTTGCATACCCATCACCAAAAGTCAAATTGTCCTCTGTCACCTTCTATCTGGTTTTCCCTGCGTCACTCCCCTCCTCCCTATCCCACTCTTCCCTCCCTCCCCCCATTCCATAACCAACACTCTCTTGTCCATGTCTCATACCCTCACTTTCATGTCCCACCTATATATGTAATCGTGCTGTTCTCAGATTTTCTTTTTTTCTGATTTACTTATTTCACTCCGTATAATGTTATCAAGGTACATCCATTTTGTTATAAATGATCCGATGTCATCGTTTCTTATGGCTGAGTAGTATTCCATAGTATATATGTACCATAGCTTTTTAATCCACTCGTCTTCTGATGGACACTTGGGCTGTTTCCAGATCTTCCCTATTGTGAACAATGCTGCCATGAACATGGGGGCGCATTTCTTCTTTTCGAACAGTGTTATGGTGTTCTTAGGGTATATTCCTAAAAGTGGGATAGCTGGGTCAAAAGGCAGTTCGATTTTTAATTTTCTGAGGAATCTCCAAACTGTGTTCCACAGTGGCTACACCAGTCTGCATTCCCACCAGCAGTGCAGAAGGGTTCCCTTTTCTCCACATCCTCGCCAGCACTTATTCTGTGTTGTTTTGCTGATGAGTGCCATTCTGACTGGTGTGAGGTGATATCTCATTGTGGTTTTAATTTGCATTTCTCTAATGATTAGTGATGTTGAGCATATTTTCATATGCCTATTGGCCATCTGTATGTCCTCTTTGGAAAAATTTCTATTCATTTCTTTTGCCCATTTTTTGATTGGGTTGTCTTCCTGGTGTTGAGTTTTATAAGTTCTTTATAAATTTTAGTTATTAACCCCTTATCAGATGTGCTGTCGAATATGTTCTCCCATTGTGTGGTTTGTCTTTTTATTCTGTTCCTATTGTCTTTAGCTGTGCAAAAACTTTTTAGTTTGATATAGTCCCATTTGTTTATCTTGCCTTTTATTTCAGTTGCCCATGAAGATAAATTGGCAAATATACCGCTGCTACAGATGTCGGAGAACTTGCTGCCTATGTTTTCTTCTAAGATGCTTATGGTTTCACGGCTTACATTTAAGTCTTTTATCCATTTTGAGTTTGCTTTTGTGAATGGTGTAAGTTGATGGTCTAGTTTCATTTTTTTGCAGGTAGATGTCCAATTTTCCCAACACCATTTGTTAAAGAGGCTGTCTTTACTCCATTGTATGTTCTTTCCTCCTTTGTCAAATATCAGTTGTCCATAAAGCTGTGGGTTTATTTCTGGGTCCTCTGTTCTGTTCCATTGATCTATGTGCTTGTTCTTATGCCAGTACCAGGCTGTCTTGAGTATAATGGCCTTGTAGTAAACCTTGATATCAGGAAGAGTGATACCTCCTGCTTTATTTTTTCTTTTTAAGATTGCTGAGGCTATTCGTGTTCTTTTTTGGTTCCATATAAATTTTTGGAATATGTGTTCTATATCTTTGAAGTATGTCATTGGTATTTTAATTGGTATTGCATTGAATTTATAAATTGCTTTGGGTAATATAGACATTTTAATGATGTTTATTCTTCCTAGCCATGAGCACGGTATGTGCTTCCACTTGTTTGTGTCTTCCTTGATTTCTTTTATCAATGTTCTATAATTTTCTGAGTACAAGTCCTTAACCTCCTTGGTTAAATTTACTCCTAGGTACTTTATTTTTTTGGCTGCAATAGTGAAGGGGATTGTTTCCTTAATTTCTTTTGCTGATATTTCATTGTTGGTGTATAGAAATGCCTCTGATTTCTGAGTATTAATTTTATATCCTGCCACCTTGCTGAAATCATTTATAAGATCCAGTAGTTTTTTGACTGAGACTTTAGGGTTTTCAATATACAATATCATATCATCTGCAAATAATGACAGTTTTACTTCTTCTTTTCCAATTTGGATGCCTTTTATTTCTTCTTCTTGTCTGATTGCTATAGCTAGGACTTCCAGAACTATGTTGAATAAGAGTGGTGAAAGTGGGCAACCCTGCCTGGTTCCTGATCTTAAGGGGATTGCTTTTAATCTTTGTCCATTTAGTATGATGTTTGCTGTCGGTTTATCATAGATTGCCTTTATCATGTTAAGGATTGATCCCTGTATTCCCACTTTACTGAGAGTTTTGAGCATGAATGGGTGCTGGATTTTATCAAATGCCTTTTCTGCATCTATTGAAATTATCATGTGATTTTTGTCCTTCCTTTTGTTTATGTGGTGAATCACATTGATTGATTTGCGAATATTGAACCAGCCTTGCCTCTCCAGAATAAATCCCACTTGATCATGGTGTATGATTTTTTTCATATATTGCTGGATCCGGTTGGCTAATATTTTGTTGAGAATTTTAGTGTCTAAATTCATCAGGGATATAGGCCTATAATTTTCTTTCTTTGTGTTGTCTTTGCCCGGTTTTGGGATCAGAATTATGCTCGCCTCATAAAAGGAGTTTGGAAGTCTTCCTTCCTCTTGAATTTTTTGAAATAGCTTGAGGAGAATAGGAGTTAGTTCTTCTTTGAATTTTTGATAGAATTCACTTGTGAAGCCATCAGGCCCAGGACTTTTCTTTTTTGGGAGTTTTTTGATAACTGTTTCGATCTCATTTGCTGTAATTGGTCTGTTTAGGTGTTCTGATTCTTCCAGATTGATTTTTGGAAGGTTATATAATTCAAGAAATTTGTCCATTTCACGGAGATTGTCTAATTTTTTGGCATATAGTTCTTCATAGTATTTTCTTACAATGCTTTGTATTTCTGTTGTGTCAGTTGTTATTTCTCCACTGTCCTTTCTAATTTTATTTATTTGAGTCCTCTCTCTTTTTTTCTTGGTGAGTCTAGTTAAAGGTTCATCAATCTTGTTTACCTTTTCAAATAACCAGCTTCTTGTTTCATTGATCCTCTGTATTGTTTCCTTCGCCTCTATGTCATTTATTTCTGCTTTGACCTTTATTATTTCCTTCCTTCTACTTGTCTTGGGTTTTATTTGTTGTTGTTTTTCTAGTTCTTTTAGATGCAGGGTCAGGTTGCTTATTTGAGCTTTTTCTAGCTTCTTATGATATGCCTGTAGTGCAATAAACTTCCCTCTCAGAACTGCTTTTGCTGTGTCCCATAAATTTTGAGTTGATGTATGCTCATTATCATTTGTTTCTAGAAATGTTTTTATTTCTTCTTTGATCTCATTGTTAATCCATTCCTTATTTAATAACATGCTATTTAGTTTCCAAGTGTTTGAGTATTTTTCAGTTTTTCTTTTGTGGTTAATTTCTAGTTTCATGGCATTGTGATCAGAGAAAATGCTTGATATGATTTCAATCTTCTTAAATTTATTGAGACCATTTTTGTGTCCTAACATGTGGTCTATCCTAGAAAACGTACCATGAGCGCTTGAGAAGAATGTATATTCTACTGCTTTAGGGTGAAAAGTTCTGAAGATATCTATTAAATCATGTTGATCTAGTGTCTCCTTTAAGTCTGCTGTTTCTTTATTAATTTTCTTTCTTGAGGATCTATCCAGTGTTGTTAGAGGGGTATTGAAATCCCCTACTATGATAGTATTGCTGTTAATCTCGCCCTTTATATCCATCAAAGTCTGCTTTATGTATGTCGGGGCTCCTATATTTGGTGCATAGATATTTACAATAGTTATATCTTCCTGTTGAATTGTTCCCTTTATCATTATGTAGTGTCCTCCTTTATCTCTTACTACAGCCTTTGTTTTAAAGTCCATTTTGTCTGATATAAGTATTGCTACCCCGGCTTTTTTTCCATTCCCATTTGCATGAAATATTTTTTTCCATCCTTTTACCTTCAGTCTATGAGCATCTTTTGTTTTAAGGTGTGTCTCTTGTAGACAGCATATGTATGGGTCCTGTTTCTTTATCCATGCAGCTACCCTATGTCTTTTGATTGGATCATTTAATCCATTTACATTTAAGGTTATTATTGATATGTAGTTGTTTATTGCCATTTTATTCTTTAAAGCTGTATTCTTCTTTTGCTCTATTCATTCCTCCCTTTAAACTGTTCACAAGAGGCCCCTTAGTATCTCTTGCAGAATTGGTTTGGTTTTTATGAATTCCTTCAGGCTTTCTTTTTCTGGGAAGCTCTTTATTTCTCCTTCAATTTTAAATGTTAGCCTTGCTGGATAAAGTAGTCTTGGTTGTAGGTTCTTGTTCTGCATTACTTTGATTATTTCTTGCCATTCCCTTCTGGCCTCAAGTGTTTCTGTTGAGAAGTCCGATGTCATCCTTATGGGGGCTCCTTTGTAGGTGATAGTCTTTTTTTCTCTTGCAGCTTTTAAAATTTTTTCTTTATCCATTAGCTTTGGTATTTTAACTATGATGTGTCTTGGTGTAGATTATTTTGGGTTTGTCCTTAATGGAGTTCTGTGTGCTTCTTGAATGTGTGGAGTGTTTCCCAGCCTTAATTTAGGAAAGTTTTCTGCTATGATTTGATTGAACAAAGTTTCCATTTCCTGTCCTCTCTCCTCTTCTTCAGGCACCCCTATGATGCGAATGTTGTTTCTCTTCATGTTGTCACAAAGCTCCCTTAGAGTTTCCTCACATATTTTAAGTCTCTTTTTCTTTTTCTTCTCTGCCTCTGTGCCTTTGTTTATTGTGTCCTCTAACTCGCTTATTCGATCCTCAGCGTCATCCATCCTGCTTTTAATTCCTTCCATTGTGGTCTTCAGTTCTGATACTGTATTTGTCATTTCTGTCTGATTCTTTTTTATTATTTCAATTTCATTTTTTATACTTGTTATCTCTTTATTTAGGTGTTCATAATGACTATCCATTGTTGCTCTAATTTCTTTGAACATCCTAACTATCATTATTCTAAATTCTGCTTCTGGTAATTTGGTTATATCTGGTTCATTCAGGTCCTTCTCTGGGGATTTCTCTTTATTCATTTGGTTTGCATTCCTCTGCCTGCCCATTTTGTCTGTGTATAAGCAAGTTGTGGCCACTGGAGTCCAGTAGGTGTTGCCTTTGTGTTCTCTACGTGTGGTCTATCTGCAGGCCCCCACCCCCTCTGCCGGTGCCTAGGGTGCTTGGGTATGAGCGTTGCCAGCGCCGGCCCACTGTGGCTTTTGCTATGATTTCTGCCTCTCCTCCGTGGGAGGGGCTGTGACTGAAGTCACAAGATTAGCACCAAGGGTAGAGGTGAGCACCTTTCCTCAGCTGCGGACCCAGCCTATTTCCGGACTTCCGCCCAGAACCAGCAGTCGGAGCCTGCTCGCTACAGTTCCGCGGGTTAGGCGGGGCTTTTGACGTGCTCTCAGCTGTAAGCTTTTGCCCGTCCGGAGCTTTAGCCCCGCCTTCGAGGCCAGGGCCCTACTGCGCAGGGTTGGAAACCAAGGTTTATTGGGGCGGGCGTGTTTGCTGGCTTCCGCTGAGCTGCGTACTTCTGCTCGTCCCGGACTCTACCCCGCCCCCGCGTTCGGAGCCCACTCGTTCACGTATGAATGCTATCCGGGGTTTCTCCGGCCAGGCTGGGATAGCAGCGTGGGCTCAGCTGCGAGCCTCCACTTGTCTCGGGGTCCACCCCGTTCCCGCGCTCGGAGCCCGCTCGCGCACGTATACTGGCCAACCGCGGTTTCTTCGGCCCGGGGGTGGGGGACTGGTAGCGTCAGCTCAGCCACAGCCCCTGCCCGTCCCTGGTTCTAGCCCGGTCCCCGCTGTCAGGGCCGGCTTGCGCAGGGCCTGCCCGTTCCTGGCCTCCCGCTTTGTCCCCGTAAGTGGGATTAAAGGCGGGCCCGCAGCTTCCGGACCGCTTTCCTGGTCCCCTCTGACCCTCTGGGCTAGATCGATCTCCCACCGGCCTGGCCTCTGCCCACGCCGACAGAACCGCCTTTCAGCATCCTGCCGCCCCAAAACCCCAAGCAGCCTTCAGCAGAGTAGGAAGGGACCTAATACTCCACACTGTAGGCCTGGGAGCTCCCTCACTTGTTTCACAGCTCAATACTGTCCAAACGCCTCTTCTAGGCTCTAGGACTGGAGGCTGGGGCTTGGTTCCTGGGACCCAGGTCCCTCCCTCTCCGCCAAACTCTCCTCCCGCCACACGGGTCTCTCCGGGCTGCCGTTTGCTCCGGGGAGCTGGGCAGCCCTCTTCGCGTTTTCGCTATTCCTACCAGTCTCAATGTGGCTTCTTCTGTGTTCCTTGGTTGAAGAGTCTACTTAGTTTTGTTCAAAGTTGGTTTATCCAGGTGGTGGTTCTTAAAATTGAGTTGTAATCCTCTTTGGTTCTGGGAGTTGGAAGTTGGTACGTCCGCCTACTCCGTCGCCATCTTGCTCCTCCCTGTTCCACTTAGTTTCATCTAGTTGTGTACTCGTTGGTTGTTTCTTGTATGTGCCCTGACTGGGGATCGAACCTGTGACCTTAGTGCACCATTACAATGTTTTATTCACTGAGTCACCCACCCAGGGCCAGTTTTGTCTTTTGGCTATGTAAACAATTCAATTAAGTGAAAAGGCAAAGGGCAAATTTTGGAAATTGTTTACCATAAATATAAGGTACATGGTTATTCTTAAGCTATAAGGAGATGTAAGATATAAGTTAACTCTTTATTTGGGAAAAATAAAGAGCTGCAACACAGTGCATGAAGACATGCCAAGCCATGTACACACTCTTCTTTATTCTTAAGATATAAGGAAATTAAAAAAAATTATAGAGATTAAGGGGAAAAACAGCCTTAGTAAAAAATATGACAAAGGGTAGAAAATGTATAGAAAAGAAAGTTTCATTCATTCATTCACTCATTCATCCTTTTATTAATTTACTGAGCACTTACTATGTGGTAAGCCCTATTCTAGTACAAGAGATACAGCAGTAAACAAAGCAGACACATATTCCTGCTCTCATGGAGTTTCAATGCTCTCTGCTATTGTTCTATTATCTTCTTCTAGTAGTTTTTTACATTCATTTGATTCCAGGTATACTCTTTATTCATCTGAAATTATTTTCTGTTAAACTGAATTAAGAATTTATTCTCCCCCTCAAAACAAAAACAATTGCCCTAACCATTAATTAATGAATCCTTCCCCTATTCACTGATATATAATGCCCCCTTTACCAAATAATAAATTATTAAATTCTCATGTTTGGGACCATATATTCTGTCCAAGTGATTTACATCTATCAGCTCTTACAGTTGCTCCTTACTGTTTTTATCGTTGTGGCTTTTTGCCACATCAAATACAGGTAGTTGGAGGGTTGTGACAAAGACAACCAGGACACCAGGTTGGTTGTTTTCTCCATGAGATGGCACTCACAGTCTTGGTTAATTCCCTACCTTAATAAATTATTAGTGATTTCTGAACAGTCACAGAACAAAGAAAACTTATGTTTCACAATTTTCAAAGCTGATTTCAAGAACTATCATCATGTTTCATGTTCTGTCATGTTTCTAAAGCTTACATATTTTCCTCTCTCTGACAGTAGATCTTTACATGTGGACACGGCCAGTGGGGACTGTTGTCCCATGCTCTCTAACACTGCCATAGTGAGGCTGCTCAGTCCTGTCAGAACGTGTCCTGTGTGCCTTGCTCTTTCCCTCCTGCCATGTATAATTCTTCATTTTAAAAACTGTTCAGGGAGGGATTTGGAAAATACTCAGTTTTCCTCAGAAGAATAATATTTCTTCAGTCCTGCTTTGTATATGTTTTGCAAGTTTTAAAAAATGTTTTTAATAGACCTTATATTCTCATTATTTTTTAAGTTTATTATTATTATTGTTTCATTGATCATTTAAGCAGAATCATTTTTTCCCCTTTGTCTTTTCTATTAACCATGAACTGGCTATGTCTCATATAGATAACTTATTGATTTGTGTATTTTTAACTTGTTCACCTTACTAAATTGTTACTGTTTTGGTAATATTTCTTTTGGGGTTTTTCTTTTAATAGAACATTATACTTTCTGAAAATAATAATCATTTGATTTCCTAGATTTTAAAAATATTATATTTCTCTTTCATGTTATGGACTAGAAAAAGAAAATGTACAATTAGAAGTCAAACTTGCCTTTTTTCCCCCTAATTTTAGCAGAATTGTTCCTGTTATTTCACCAAAAAAAGGATGTCGATTATAGGTGTGAGTTCACACTTTTTAGATTAGTGGGTTTTAAAAAAAATTTACAAAAACATATTACACTAAAACATATATTCTTAGAATCTCTTAAGGCTTTGTTCGCTGCTGTGGCATATTGATGTGGACTAGAATATACTTCCAAATCTTAAGTCACCATTACATTCCAGGGATAAATTCAGCATTAGTCATCTTGAGTTATTCTTTTAATAGCTCTTAAATTTGATTTATTTTGTTTTAAGGTGGGATTTTTGCATCTATACCCATAAATAAGATTGTTCTCTCTGTGTGTGCATGTGCATATATGTATGTGCATATTTGTATACACATATGTAGTATATATATTATACAAAACTATGTATGTATTTATATATTAGACTTGCCAGGTTTCTAAAAAAATTATGTTAGTTTTATAAAAGGAATTGAGATGTGTTCTGTTTTTGTCCTCTGTTCTAGGATAATCTGAATGAATTCATCCATAAAACTGAGCTCATAGCCTTTTACAAAGATAATTCTTCCAGAATTTATTTTTCAGTTTATTTCATCATGAATGATTGATTTAGAGGACATTCTTCTTGAGTCAATTTTGGTAACTTTTATCTTCCTAGGGAATTGTCAATTTCATCAAGACATTCATAGTAATAAACATAATTCTTCCTTTTTGGCACTCTGGCCATGGGATGGGCCTTAATTAAGTTTACCCTGATTTTCCTTGGAGCAGCTGAGGCAGACTAGAAATTTCAAAAGACAGTGACAGATTACTGAAGGAGAACAGGAGAAAATGACACAGAGACTTCCAGAAGCCGTGGCTCCCTCCACACATTCTCCAAGTTCATTGTTTCTGATCTCTACCACTGACCTTCTTGTCCTGATGGGCTGGCAGTTTCTCAGACACCTGGCCTGAGGTTTTCCATTTCTATTATAGCTCTTGGCAGACTCCAACCAGAAGATTCCATTTTAATACTGGAATTCCCTTCTGGACATCTTGATATTCTTGTGGGCAAGGCCATAGGGACTAGAGGCACTCTGAGCCTCTCTTTGTCTCTGGGCTTCAGTGCGAGGGAACCCTCTCCCTATAGGTGAGAACAGCCCTGCACACTAGTATTGGGTTCCAGCATAGATACAATCCTATCACCAGTGGCTTAACCACATAATGAGCACAGTCACAGGAAGGCTGCCTACACAGCAAAGGGCAATGGTCATTATACTTATAATCAACCATTGTTCATTTCTGAAAAAGCAAAGGTTAATCGAGAACTCTAATAATATACTTCAATTAAAAGTTTATATGCAAAGGAGGCAAGTGTTTCAAATTATGAGGGCAAATCAGTAGTGTTTGAAAAATAAACAGTTCTAGTTTATGGTCAACTACCCCTAAGCGGTTCTTCATTATTGAAACCTGTTCATACCTCCTCAACTTGGAACAATGAGAGATGAAGTTGTTCTCGAGCTAGGTAGGTTGCAGAATGTTGCTTGAAATGGAAGTTTTATTCAGAAACTGAAAGAGGGAGGAATGAACTATGGGGTCTGAGAGATTGACCCTCATATGGGCATTCCTGGTTGCTGGGAACCCCCAGAAAAAGAAGGCCAAATTCAGGCAGCTGACTAGTGTTAGTGTGATGTCACAGGTATCTCATTAGGAGGAATCCACTTATGGTTCCAAAAGGTGAGCCTGGAGGTATTGACTCCTGTATTAATTCATAACTGGTGGCCATAAGCATTCAGGGATCCTGGAAGATGGAGAGGAATTTCTAGTAGTCCAGTAATCAGGGTCAGACCCCAGGCCACTGCTGAGAAGAGGTGACCATGACCTGTGAGCTTGACCTCAAATAGGAAGCTTGGCTCTCTAGCTCATTGGAGGTATTCCTTATAGTGAAGACTGTGTCTTCTCTTTCCAACCCCTGCCCCCTAGACAGAGATTTGTCCATGTTCAATCCTGGGGACAAGTCCCAAACAAGCCCGGACCTGGGCAACGAATTCAACTCAGAAACCTGAAATAAAATCTACCCACAGGGCTGCCCATAACAGCGGTCTCTGGCATGACTGCTGTTCTCCACGCCTCCCTGCCCTTCAATGGCCCCTTGAGTCCCACCCCTCTAGAACGCTACGTCTAATCACCCAGTCCGAAGGGATATCCTCTTCCCTTCAACTTCCTGAGCGTTATCTTCTTGCAAGATTGCTGGCTGTCATTCACTCAGCAAATACACTTAGTAGCCGTGAAGATGGTGATAAAAAATGAAATCAGATTACCGCTCCTGAGATGGCCTGGCTTTTGGGAAGAGGTGTTGGGGTTCAGGGGCAGGTTTGGACGACCATAACTTCATTCCTGGAGTTATCATCTTTCACACTCCCTCGGGTGGTTCCAGCTTTGGTTCAGCTGATTTTGGGTGTCAGCCCAGGAAGCCCCATTCTGCACTCTCCAGGGTTTCCGTGGGCCCATCCAGCATGTACCGAGAAAGCTGTCTCTGGATGGAGCTGGTAGTCAGAGGTTGCATGTTTGCCACTCACACCCAGCCTCAAGGTGGGCGGGACAGTGTCCATGGGGAATTGTCTTTGTGTGGGCTCAGCTCAGGCAGGTCAGCACAGCCCTAAACCCAGCAGGTCTGTATTTCTAGGGCTCAGTATTTTATGACCAATACAACCCTGGGTAGAAGCTCAGTGCACTACCTCCTATCTGATTTTGGTCAGTCCCATCCTTTCATCGGACCTCAGTGTACTCATCTGAAAAAGAGGGGTATTGTACTCAACAATCAGAGGTTCTTCCCGCTCTGATATTTTGTGACTCCCGCTCTGATATTTGGACTGGTCGGGTAGAGAGACAAAACATTAGAGATGTTTGTTTGCTTAGGACTGCAGTGAGAAAGTCCCACGGATTTGGGTGGCTTAAACAACAGAAACTTATTTCCTCATGATTCTTGAGGCTAGAAGTCCAAGCTTGGACTGGCCTGTGGTGGCGCAGTGAATAAAGCGTCGACCTGGAACACTGAGGTCACCTATTCGAAACCCTGGGCTTGCCCGGTCAAGGCACATATGGGAGTTGATGCTTCCTGCTCCTCCCCCTTCTCTCTTTCTAAAATAAATAAAGTCTTAAAACAATAGGCAAAAGAAAAAAGAAAAAAAGGTCCAAGATCAAGGTGTGGGCAGGTTTGGTTTTATTCTGAGGACTTCCTCCTCAGCTTGCAGGTGGCCACCATCACCCTATGTCCTCACACGGTCTTCCCTCCCTGGGCATTCATGTCTGTGTCCAAATGTTCTCTTTTTCCAAGTCCGATTGAATTAGGAGACCCATCCGTATGACCTTACTGTAACTTAATTCTTTCTTCAAAGGTCCTCTTTCTAAATACAGTCATGGATACTGGGGGACACAGTTCAGCCATTTCTCTAGGAAAGGGTGAGCCGGTTTTAAGGAGTGAAAACTGGTTTGAAGAAATTCTTCTTAATCCATTTCAAAAATTGGAAGCAAGGAGAATCTTGAACTAGGCTTTAAAGAGCCTCATGGGAGTCCTTAGGGACCTTCTGTAGGGAGGGGTAGATTGATCTCTCCAGGGCATGTGGCAGTCTCTGTGTGAAAGGTAAGGCGGGCGGTGGGAGGGAAGCTTGGGGAAGAGTCAGTCTGCCCTGAGTCTGGGGTTGAAGCTGCATGTAGGGCAGGATTGGGTCCGGGCATAGAGGTAACATGAGGCCAGACCATGGAGGCCTTACACTCTAGGTGAAAGAGTGTAGCCTTCTCCAGGAAGAGGTGAAGAGCTAATGTGAGTGACTAAAGTTGCCCACGTATTTCTTTTTCTGGAGGTATCCTTACAGGCAGAGCCTGGGTAAGTGTCCTGCTCTGGAGCTCGTCTCTTCCGGTGGAATTTCTAGGACTCTGGAGGGATCTAGGGCAACAATGAAGGCCAGGGACTCCCATGGCACTCCTGAGGTCCCCCCGTGTTTGCCACTTTCTCTCCATGCCTGTCCATAAAACGTGGACTTTCAGGTGCGTTTCTACAGAGAGTGTCTGTGTGGGAGCCAGGACCCTATGGATGGTCCAGTCCCAGCATCTCGTCTAAGAGAGGGGGAAAGTGTTCAGAGAACTAAATATTTAGTTCTACATTTCGGTTGTGCTGATATAAAGGAACTAAGATGAGACCTCGGATTCCTGTCCCCTAGGCATGGCTGCTGAGCTGTTGTCACTGGTGTAACAGCAGAGAAGGGCCCACCTAAGACAGGACGTGTGGGCTGCTGCAGGACCCTGCGGCAGGCTGGCTCCACCACATTCTCCTCAGCTCTGATTGGGCAATGCTCTTGCCCTATTCGCTGTGGAGCCCTAAGCAGAAAAGTCACAGAGTGCCATCTGTAGAGCTCCTGCATGCCACCGGCCCCTGCTCCTCTGCAGTAAATGCACGTAGAGCTACTTGGTCCCAGCTGTCCAGGGCAGCTGGCATGGGGCATACCTCTTTGGACAGGTATAACTTCTTTAGGGTTAGGGACTTCTTAAGGAACCCTCCCTGTCCCCAGGCCTTGCTCATCCTATTCAAAGTTTAATTAAGCAAGGCTCACCTTAAATCTCAGCATGGTTGTCAACAGCAGGGGAGGAGGTCGGGTTTGCTGAGTAGTAGGGTGGGCTTGGTCCGATATTCTGCTTTTTCTAGAAAACCTTAGCCAACTTAAGCTGGGTATGGCGAGAGGCCTGGATGATGCTACCTGAGAACAGATGTGTGTGGCCCTCATGAGGCTGCAAGGCTGGGGGCCCATAACAGGCAGTGTGGCCCGGGCACCTCCTTTAGTGAAAATTGGTTCCACGATCATGGACATGGGCTAGTTTATACCCAAGTCATCAAGTCTCTCAGACCCCATTTAGGCCACTGAGAGAAGAGACATAATTAAACCCGGGCAGGAGATCAGTTCCAAGAACCATGGCTAACGTGGCCACTGCTGACGTGAGTGTATGGGCACGTGAGAGAGAGGGGAGAGTGAGAGAGCGAGGGAGGCAGGTTGGCTCACACACTGACGGGAGAGGGTAAGGTTTCCCTGGGCATCGGCTCCTGAGGACATTTCAGGATTGACTTGCTGTGGAGGGAATTGACAAGGACCAGGCCAGGGGCTAAAGCAGGTGGGAGCTTAGGCTTTTTCTCCCTGGATTGTACATCCGTCTTTGGAAACAGTAATGATGTTCAGGGTGAACACAAACCCAAGTGCTAATTTTATGTCTCTTGCTTCAGTGACACACTCTTTCCCTGCAGGTAGGCTCAGACCCGTGTGCACAGCTTGTCGAAGGCGGCCCATGCCGTTGGAGGCAGATAGATGCAGGTAGGGCAGCTCCAAGTGTCAGTGAGAGGGCATATCTCTGGCTGCTGGCCTGCCTGGAGCCTTCATTGACAGGAAAGGGGTTTGAATGCTGCCAAAATATGTGTGTCCTTGGGCTGAGGACTGAGTTAAAGAAATTAAGGATCTGAAATTTCATTTGACATTTATTAGTGCCTTTGTTATTTTTTGGTGTCTGTTTGTCTACTTAATAATATTGTAATTGTTTAATTGGTTATAAATAGTTTTATATTTTATTTATATAAGAAGTACAGACCAGCCTGAGGGCTAATTGAATCCTGTTATCTTACTACATCAGAGACGAGGGCTCTTTTCCGGGCTTGTTTCCCCCATTCACTGTATCAGAAATTGGTGCCTAGAAAGGAGAGCTGACCAACCCGGATCACCCGGTGAGGCTGCTGATGGGACTCCGGTCCCTCGCCTCTGCCTACCCTGCAGCGTGAGAGCATTCTGTGGACAGCCAGTGGAGACCTGAGGTTGTCCCCTAAGCAAGCCACAATTCTGTCACATGTGCAAGGAGCTTTACAGTTTATCATGTGCTAACATGCATACATTGCCTCCTCAAAGCATCCCCATGACTCTGTGCTGTGGGAGTTAGCTTCATTTTATGAACCTGGAAACTCATGTAACTGGGGGTTAGTCCTGAGGGGCTCCTGGACTTCACTGCCCCCTCTAGACTGATCATCTTTCCACTGTTTCCTCCTTTCCCCTTCCTCCCTACTACCAGGATCCTTTCAGGAGCCAATTTTGGCTGAGCCCTCTTGAACCTCGGTTACTCCTGCAGAGTGAGCAACAAGGAACGTCACGGGGGCAGACCTGGTTTCTTGTTTCTTGAGCCCCCCAACCAGACAGAGAGTTAACGAGCGTGGGCCAATCAGACCATCATCCAGGTTTCCCCTTTATTTCTTCACTGGCTTCCCTTAGGAATAAGAGCCAGAGCCCCCCGCCCCACCACCACCTTGCTGGCCCTCATGCCACCCCAGTTCTTTTCTGACAGTCCCCAGAATATTTAAAAGAGCTGTCTACATCTTCTGCCTTTGAGATTTCATCCCCTAATGCCCTGCTGTCTGGTTCTTGCTCTCACAACCCAAGCTCCAGGGTCACCAATGTCCCCTTGTTTGTCAGACTCAATTGCTTCCCCAGTCCTCACCTGCCTGCTCTGGTCAGCCCTGCCAGCCTCCATCTTCCTTCTAGAAACTCCTCCATTGGTGGGTCAGGTCATTTGTTACCACTAGGCTGTGCTGTGGTGACAAATGACCCCAGTGGCTTAAAACAGCCAAGGTTGCCTTCTCACTCCTGATGAACTCCGGCTCTGCTCACGTCCTGGTCACTCCCGGACCTGCACAACAACCCCCACTGGGGCATTGGCGCTCCTCATTGCAGAGTAAAGAGAGCTCTCTGCTGTCTCACTCTGCTCTCAGAGTCTGGCTGGAAGTGACACATTGCTGTCTCTTCCAATGTATTGGCTGGAAAAGGTCACATGTTCCCACCTGCTAGTAAGGGGAGTCAGGGGTTCCAGTGCACCCTGATTCCGGAAGGGGCAGGGAAGCGGGGCTGGCTGCCCTGCCACCTGACTCTTCCCACCACTCTGACTGCCCCTTCTCTGCCCCCTTTCCCAGCCGCTCGGCTTTCTCTCAACTCTTAGCTCCTAAATTCAACATTCCCCAACATGCTCTACTATGCCCCTGGCCCGGATTTTTCTCTCCATCCTCCACTCCAATCCCCTTTCTATATCTTTTTTTGCAAACATCTCCCAAATATGCATACTCACCCCAACCTCTTTCTTGACTTCTGGTCTAGGCTTCAGACGTGGACAAAACCAGACCTTTCATCCTCCCATCCACAGCCAGTCCCTTCTGCCTGTCTTCCTGCATCAGGGGTGCTGGAGCCCCAGCCTGGTCTCTGCTGTGGCTGACTTCCCATTGACTTCCGATGAGAGTGTACCTCTTGGTTTTCCCTTCTCCACTCACAGTGGCAGACTTGCTGACTTGAGTTCTAAGTCCCCAACTCTGCTGAAGTTGAGCTCAGTGGGTGGAGGTGCTGTTGCATTTCCAACCCAACCATCACACCTTCATTTCTTCTTTCTTTCTTTCTTTCTTTCTCTCTTTCTTTCTTTCTTTCTTTCTTTCTTTCTTTCTTTCTTTCTTTCTTTCTTTCTTTCTTCCTTCCTTCCTTCCTTCCTTCCTTCCTTCCTTCCTTCCTTCCTTCCTTCCTTCCTCTCTCTCTCTCTCTCTCTCTCTTTTTTTCTTTCTTTCTCTCTTTCTTTCTTCAGTGAGAGGAGGGGAGGCAGAGAGAGACTCCCACACTCCCACATGCGCCTCAACCAGGATCCACCTGATAAACCCACTAAGGGGTGATGCTATGCTCATTTGGGGAACTGCCCTGTTGCTCAGCAACCGAGCTCTTTTTAGTGTCTGAGTCAGAGGCCATGGAGCCACCCTCAGCACCTGGGGCCAACTCGCTCCAATTGAACTATGGCTGCAAGAAGGGAAAAGAGAGAAAGAGATGGAAAGAGAGAGAAGTGAGAGGGGGAGGGGTGGAGAATCAGATGAGGCCTTCTCCTGTGTGCCCTCACTGGGAATCGAACTCAGGACATTTGCTGGGCCAACGTTCTACCACTGAGTCAACTGGCCAGAATTAGACCTTTATTTCAGCCCCATATTCTGCAGGTACTGGGAGTCAAAGCATGGTTCTGGAGAGGGCCTTTCTCAATCCCTCCTCTTCTACAACAAACCCAGACTAGCAATTCTGACCCAGGCCCCTGAATTCCTTGGTAACTCTCTATAGTTCAAATTCCTACTTTGCCCTCAAAGCAGAGCACTAAACTCTCTTTGTAATCTCGTAGTTGTAATGACCCTTCTGATGATGGCTTTGGGCCCTAGCATTCTGTAAGATGGGGAACTGAGGTCCAAAGAGGACTGGCGACTCTGCCTTTATTCTACTGACTCACCGAAGCATCTTGCACTGTCCTCTCACCTCCGAGAGTGGTTTCTGGGTTCCGATCTGCCCGTAGCACAAGGAAGTTGTGTAAGAGAAGGGAAAATGGGGAGTCTTAAGCCCTGGCAGTGAGCTGGGTGTTTGCAGACTGAGTGTGGCCACTTGTCACTGCTGGTTTAGGCCAGCCACCACTGCACTTCACCAACCAAAACTCTTGGATGGCAATAAATAGAGCCCATTTAGCTCTAACAGGCTGGGCCCACAGAGGGTGAGGCGTGGGAAGAAGAGTGGGTCCTGGGAGCTCCTGGCATGTCTGGGGCTGGTAATTCACTCTTTCTCTCTTCGCAAAGGCCTGATGCAGTTACGCCCGAGCAGCTGGGGAGCATCGTCTTGGATGCCTCCTGCAGCCTGGTTCCCTGGGTAGCCCTGTGTCAGCCTGCCTGCTGTTTAATTGGCCAGCGGAGCCCGACCAGATGGCTGCCAGGCCCTGGCTGCATGGGAGGGGTGCACTGAGCATCCTGGGCCTGGCTGGCCCCTGCCTCATGGGCGCCAGCTTTTGATAGGGAGATCCAGGAGCTTGGATCTGGAATTGGGGGTTTCTGGGCCTGGGTTGATGAAAGGCCCTCTGATTGTTGTTGCGTTTTGTAATTCAGTTCTTCAGAGTTGTCAACCCTTTTGTCTACGGGGCAGGGGAGGGCTGGGGGGATGGCTCCTCCCAGACCAGAGAGAGCAGCCTGTCTGCTGTGTGGTGGTCGGTTCCTGGGTATTCTGGCCAAGTGGAAAGGACTGAGGGCAAGAGAAGGTCTTCTGGGAGCAGAGGAAATGTCTGCCGGGGATTCCCTGGGGCTCTCCATGAGGGGCCTGTGTTTGGTTGAGCTTATGTGGGTGCATGGGTGTCCTGCCTCTCTGGACTTAGGGGACACTTGTTTCCTCTGATTGGGACATTTTTTCCTCCCCAGTTTTCTCTCCTCCTATCTCCCCCTTGCTCACAGGGAACCCTGTTGCTCCTTGCAGATACCACACACGTTCTGTCTCAGGGCATCTGTTCTGGCTGTTCCCTTTGCCTGGAATTCTGTTCTTTCTTCATCCACTTACCTTTTCAATAAGGCCACTCTGTTTTATTCTGCAACCTGGCCCTGCTTACCTTGCCATTTTTTGTCTCTTTTTTTCCTATAGAATTCATTACCTTATAACGTACTATGTAAGTTATACTGATATTTATTAGGCTTAATTTTAAATACATTCTCCCTCTGCTAGAATGTAAGCTCCCAGAGGACAAGGACCTCTGCTCTGTTCACTACTAGAAGGGTGTCTGGCACCCAGTAGCTGTCCAAAAAATAAGCAAATCTGTCAAAAGAGGGTCAGGGTAGGGGGAAGCAAGATGGCGACGGAGTAGGCGGATGTACCAACTTCCAACTCCCAGAACCAAAGTGGATTATAACTCAATTTAAAGAACCATCATCTGGATAAACAAACTATGAACTGAACTAAGTGGACTCTTCAACCAAGGAACATAGAAGAAGCCACATTGAGACTGGTGGGAATAGTGAAAACACGAAGAGGGCTGCCCAGCTCCCCAGAGCAAATGGCAGCCTGGAGAGACCCGCGTGGCGGGAGGAGAGTTTGGCGGAGAAGGAGGGACCTGGGTCCCAGGAACCAAGCCCCAGCCTGCAGTCCCAGAGCCTAGAAGAGGCGTTTGGACAGTTTTGAGCTGTGAAACAAGTGAGGGAGCTCCCAGGCCTACAGTGTGGGGTATTAGGTCCCTTCCTACTCTGCTGAGGGTTGCTGAAGGGATTGGGGCGGCAGGACGCTGAAACGCGGTTCTGTCGGCGTGGGCAGAGGTCAAGCCGGTGTGAGCTCGGTCTAGCCCAGAAGGATCGGAGGGGATGTGCGAAAGCGGTCTGGAAGCTGCGGGCCCGCCTGTAATGCCACCTACAAGGACAAAGCGGGAGGCCAGGAACGGGCAGATATATGCTCTGCAACACTGCGCAAGCCGGCCCTGACCGCGGGGACCGGGCTAGGACCAGGGACGGGCAGGGGCTCGTGGCTGAACTCACGCTACCAGCCCCACCTGGCCGGAGAAACCATGATTAGCAGTTATACGTGAACAAGAAGACTCAGAACGCGGGGGCGGGGTAGAGTCCAGGACGAGCGGAAGTACGCAGCTGAGCGAAAGCCAGCAAACACGCCCGGCACAATAAACCTGGGTTTGCGACCCTGCGCAGCAGGGCCCTGGCCTCGAGGGCGGGGCTAAAGCTCCAGATGGGCAAAGGCTCACAGCTGAGAGCACGTCAAAAGCCCCGCCCAACCCACAAAACTGTGGTGAGCAGGTTCTGACTGCAGGTTCTGGGCGGAAATCCGGAAATAGGCTGGGTCTGCAGCTGAGCAAAGGTGCTCACCTCTACCCTTGGTGCTAAGGCTTGTGGCTTGAGTGACAGCCCCTCCCGCGGAGGAGAGGCAGAAATCATAGCAAAAGCCACAGTGGGCCGGCCATGGCAACACTCATACCCAACCACCCTAGGCAGCGGCAGAGGGGGTGGGGGACCTGCAGACAGACCACATTTAGAGAACACAAAGGCAACACCTACTGGACTCCAGTGGCCACAACTTGCTTATACACAGACAAAATGGGTAGGCAGAGGAATGCAAACCAAATGAATCAAGAGAAATCCCCAGAGAAGGACCTGAATGAACCAGATATAACCAAACTACCAGAAGCAGAATTTAGAATAATGATAGTTAGGATGTTCAAAGAAATTAGAGCAACAATGGATAGTCATTATGAACACCTAAATAAAGAGATAACAAGTATAAAAAATGAAATTGAAATAAAAAAAAAGAATCAGACAGAAATGACAAATACAGTATCAGAACTGAAGACCACAATGGAAGGAATTAAAAGCAGATGAATCACGCTGAGGATCGAATCAGCGAGTTAGAGGACACAATAAACAAAGGCACAGAAACTGATAAGAAAAAGGAAAAGAGACTCAAAAAATGTGAGGAAACTCTAAGGGAGCTCTGTGACAACATGAAGAGAAACAACATTCGCATCATAGGGGTGCCTGAAGAAGAGGAGAGAGGACAGGAAATGGAAACTTTGTTCAATCAAATCATAGCAGAAAACTTTCCTAAATTAAGGCTGGGAAACACTCCACATGTTCAAGAAGCACACAGAACTCCATTAAAGAGAAACCCAAAGAAATCTACACCAAGACACATCATAGTTAAAATACCAAAGGTAATGGATAAAGAAAAAATTTTAAAAGCTGCTAGGGAAAAAAAAAATTTCACCTACAAAGGAGCCCCCATAAGAATGACATCGGACTTGTCAACAGAAACACTGGAGGCCAGAAGGGAATGGCAAGATATAATCAAAGTAATTCAGAACAAGAACCTACAACCAAGACTATGTTATCCAGCAAGGCTAACGTTTAAAATTGAAGGAGAAATAAAGAGCTTCCAAGACAAAGAAAGCCTCAAGGAATTCATAAAAACCAAACCAATTCTGCAAGAGATATTAAGGGGCCTGTTGTGAACATTTTAAAGGGAGGAAAGAATAGAGCAAAAGAAGAATACAGCTTTAAAGAATAAAATGGCAATAAACAACTACATATCAATAAAAACCTTAAATGTAAATGGATTAAATGATCCAATCAAAAGACATAGGGTAGCTGCATGGATAAAGAAACAGGACCCATACATATGCTGTCTACAAGAGACACACCTTAAAACAAAAGATGCACATAGACTGAAGGTAAAAGGATGGAAAAAAATATTTCATGCAAATGGGAATGGAAAAAAAGCAGGGGTAGCAATACTTATATCTGACAAAATGGACTTTAAAACAAAGGCTGTAGTAAGAGATAAAGAAGGACACTACATAATGATAAAGGGAACAATTCAGCAGGAAGACATAAATATTATAAACATCTATGCACCAAATATAGGAGCCCTGACATACATAAAGCAGACTTTGATGGATATAAAGGGCGAGATTAACAGCAATACTGTCATAGTAGGGGATTTCAATACCCCTTTAGCAACACTGGATAGATCCTCAAGAAAGAAAATTAATAAAGAAACAGCAGACTTAAAGGAGACACTAGATCAACTTGATTTAATAGATATCTTCAGAACTTTTCACCATAATGCAGTAGAATATACATTCTTCTCAAGTGCTCCTGGTACGTTTTCTAGGATAGACAACATGTTAGGACACAAAAATGGTCTCAATAAATTTAAGAAGATTGAAATCATACCAAGCATTTTCTCTGATCACAATGCCATGAAACTAGAGATTAACCACAAAAGAAAAACTGAAAAATACTCAAACATTTGGAAACTAAATAGCATGTTATTAAATAATGAATGGATTAACAATGAGATCAAAGAAGAAATAAAAACATTTCTAGAAACAAATGATAATGAGCACACATCAACTCAAAATTTATGGGACACAGCAAAAGCAGTTCTGAGAGGGAAGTTTATTGCACTACAGGCATATTATAAGAAGCTAGAAAAAGCTCAAATAAGCAACCTGACCCTGCATCTAAAAGAACTAGAAAAACAACAACAAATAAAAATCCAAGACAAGTAGAAGGAAGGAAATAATAAAGGTCAGAGCAGAAATAAATGACATAGAGGGTAAGGAAACAATACAGAGGATCGGAAACCAGAAGCTGGTTCTTTGAAAAGGTAAACAAGATTGATGAACCTTTAACTAGACTCATCAAGAAACAAAGAGAGAGGACTCAAATAAATAAAATTAGAAAGGACAGTGGCGAAATAACAACTGACACAACAGAAATACAAAGCATTGTAAGAAAATACTATGAAGAACTATATGCCAAAAAATTAGACAATCTCCGTGAAATGGACAAATTTCTTGAATTATATAACCTTCCAAAAATCAATCTGGAAGAATCAGAACACCTAAACAGACCAATTACAACAAATGAGATCGAAACAGTTATCAAAAAACTCCCAAAAAAGAAAAGTCCTGGGCCTGATGGCTTCACAAGTGAATTCTACCAAAAATTCAAAGAAGAACGAACTCCTATTCTCCTCAAGCTATTTCAAAAAATTCAAGAGGAAGGAAGACTTCCAAACTCCTTTTATGAGGCGAGCATAATTCTGATCCCAAGCCGGGCAAAGACAACACAAAGAAAGAAAATTATAGGCCTATATCCCTGATGAATTTAGACGCTAAAATTCTCAACAAAATATTAGCCAACCGGATCCAGCAATATATGAAAAAAAATCATACACCATGATCAAGTGGGATTTATTCTGGAGAGGCAAGGCTGGTTCAATATTCGCAAATCACTCAATGTGATTCATCACATAAACAAAAGGAAGGACAAAAATCACATGATAATTTCAATAGATGCAGAAAAGGCATTTGATAAAATCCAGCACCCATTCATGGTCAAAACTCTCAGTAAACTGTGAATACAGGGATCATTCCTTAACATGATAAAGGCCATCTACAATAAACCGACAGCAAACATCATACTAAATGGACAAAAATTAAAAGCAATCCCCTTAAGATCAGAAACCAGGCAGGGATGCCCCCTTTCACCACTCTTATTCAACATAGTTCTGGAATTCCTAGCTATAGCAATCAGACAAGAAGAAGAAATAAAAGGCATCCAAATTGGAAAAGAAGAAGTAAAACTGTCACTATTTGCAGATGATATGATATTGTATATTGAAAACCCTAAAGTCTTGGTCAAAAAACTACTGGACCTTATAAATGAATTCAGCAAGGTGGCAGGATATAAAATTAATACTCAGAAATCAGAGGCATTTCTATATACCAACAATGAACTGTCAGCAAAAGAAATTAAGGAAACAATCCCCTTCACTATTGCAGCCAAAAAAATAAAGTACCTAGGAGTAAATTTAACCAACGAGGTTAAGGACTTGTACTCGGAAAATGATAGAACATTGATAAAAGAAATCAAGGAAGATACAAACAAGTGGAAGCATATACCGTGCTCATGGCTAGGAAGAATAAACATCATTAAAATGTCTATATTACCCAAAGCAATTTATAAATTCAATGAAATACCAATTAAAATACCAATGACATACTTCAAAGATATAGAACACATATTCCAAAAATTTATATGGAACCAAAAAAGAACACAAATAGCCTCAGCAATATTGAAAAAAGAAGAATAAAGCAGGAGGTATCACTCTTCCAGATATCAAGGTTTACTATAAGGCCATTATACTCAAGACAGCCTGGTACTGGCATAAGAACAGGCACATAGATCAATGGAATAGAACAGAGAACCCAGAAATAAACCCACAGCTTTATGGACAACTGATATTTGACAAAGGAGGAAAGAACATACAATGGAGTAAAGACAGCCTCTTTAACAAATGGTGTTGGGAAAATTGGACATCTACCTGCAAAAAAATGAAACTAGACCATCAACTTACACCATTCACAAAAACAAACTCAAAATGGATAAAAGACTTAAATGTAAGCCGTGAAACCATAAGCATCTTAGGAGAAAACATAGGCAGCAAGCTCTCCGACATCTGTAGCAGCAGTATATTTGCCGATTTATCTCCACGGGCAAATGAAATAAACGGCAAGATAAACAAATGGGACTATATCAAATTAAAAAGATTTTGCACAGCTAAAGACAATAGGAACAGAATAAAAAGATAAACCACACAATGGGAGAACATATTCGACAGCACATCTGATAAGGGGTTAATAACTAAAATTTATAAAGAACATATAAAACTCAACACCAGGAAGACAAAAAACCCAATCAAAATATGGGCAAAAGAATTGAATAGAGATTTCTTCAAAGAGGACATACAGATGGCCAATAGGCATATGAAAAAATGCTCAACATCACTAATCATTAGAGAAATGCAAATTAAAACCACAATGAGATATCACCTCACACCAGTCAGAATGGCACTCATCAGCAAAACAACACAGAATAAGTTCTGGCGAGGATGTGGAGAAAAGGGAACCCTTCTGCACTGCTGGTGGGGGAATGCAGACTGGTGCAGCCACTGTGGAAAACAGTATGGAGATTCCTCAGAAAATTAAAAATCGAACTGCCTTTTTACCCTGCTATCCCACTTATAGGAATATACCCTAAGAACACCATAGCACTGTTCAAAAAGAAGAAATGGGCCCCCATGTTCGTGGCAGCTTTGTTCACAGTAGCGAAGATCTGGAAACAGCCCAAGTGTCCGTCAGAAGACGAGTGGATTAAAAAGCTTTGGTACATATATACTATGGAATACTACTCAGCCATAAGAAACGATGACATCGGATCATTTATAACAAAAATGGATTTACCTTGATAACATTATACGGAGTGAAATAAATAAATCAGAAAAAAGGAATAACTGAGAATAGCATGATTTCATACATAGGTGGGACATAAAAGTGAGAATATGAGACATGGACAAGAGAGTGTTGGTTATGGGATGGGGTGAGGGAGGGAAGAGTGGGATAGGGAGGAGGGGAGGGACACAGGGAAAACCAGATAGAAGGTGACAGAGGACAATTTGACTTTTGGTGACGGGTATGCATCACAATTGAATGATAAGATAACCTGGAGATGTTTTCATTGGACATATGTACCTTGATTTATTGGTGTCACCCCATTAGAATTAATAATAATAAAATATATATAAAAGAGGGTCAGGGTAGTAGCAGACCCCACCTCACTGGGGTGTGTAGAACCCACTGGGTATTCTCTGGAAACTCACTTTCCAATATACAAAGATCTACTATTTTTCAAGTTTACTGTCAAAGGCTAAAGACCTATCATGGGGGGAGGTAGGTTAAAGAGGCTCAAAAGGCTTCACGAGAGGCCTTCCAGGAACAGACAGGTGGCACTCGCCTGTGCCATCGGTGGGCTGGGTCAGCTGCTCACATGGTGATGTCTACCTTAGTTGGCGCCAGAATCTGTTGTGAGCAGAGCCTCTGGTGGCTTGTCAACAGTGAGAGTCAGTGAACAGACATGGACACTACCTCTCTCAGGTAGTTGGCCAGGGACGGAGTGACAGGTACATGCTGGGAAGAGGTGATACGGCCATAGCAAACCCCAGATGTGCTGCAGATCAGAGTCCACCGGAGTGTCCGTGGAAATGAAGGACAGATGTTTAGGGACTGAAAGGAGGATAGAAAATGTCATACTCATCCCTGGGGCATGCCTGATAGGTAGGTTGCTCTGTGTTCCAATTAAGGATGGGAGAGCCATGGAGCTTGGTGGGTGTCAGATGGCATGTACCAAAATTGCCTGCTTGTAGATAGAAGTCACTTACGATTCAGCCTTTTCCGCTTCATCCTGACTCTTTGACTTACTTTTCCCTTAACCCTGTCATGCTTAAAGTCTGCCTTCCTCTGACCTCTGTTCTCCAAGGCGCTGGGTTCTACATCGGCCGAGGGTGTGTGTGATCAGACTCAACTGTGTGTATGGGTGGATGCTCAGAGCTGCTAATGACTCCCACACGCAATCCCAGTTATCTTGGAAGAAGAGACGCTGCAGCCAGAGGTTGATCTAATCTTGACAATCAGAAGGGACTTTACAATGATTAAAGAGCCATTTTTTGCTGACATGCTGAGACCAGCCTCCAAGTCGTCTCAGGGAGGAGCTGACAATCAGAGCCCTGGGAGAGTGGCTGCCCCTGGCCAAGGCTGTGTCCAGGTTAGTCTGCACGGAGTGTGCAGGCTCTGGTGAGACCATCCTGGCACTTCCATTCGCGGTGGCTGCACGCCTGGGACATTGTTCATCGTCCTGGTCAATGTTGCGTGGGGCGGAGAGGGGGTTGGCTTGAGTTTGGATACAATTGCCATGTACGAGTTACTTTACAATTGTTTCCAGAACTTAGAAGAATGAGAGGAACTAGAGGACTCAAGAAGGAGAGACTAGCCCTTTCTTTCCACGTGGGAATGTCCCAGGACAAGAGGATGGATTTACATACTCAGGGGCTTCCTTCTTACAGAAAGAAATAGAGGGTCCACGGAAGGTCAGATTTTAGATGAAAGCAGAGCTTGGGGGGAAATGAGAAGGAATTAAGAGACTTTCAGATGCAAATTATTAAAAGATCCAACCCCAAATACCTTAAGCAAAGTAGGGGATTTTTTTTTTATTGGTTTAGGGTCCTGGGGTAGAGGTCTGGCTCAGATGGCACCATTGGGGCTCTGTCACTCAAGACCCCGGCTCTGTTCTCCTGTAGGGGGAAGATGCTATCGACAGCCTTCCACTCTCGTGCTCCCCTCCGGACACCAGCACTGGGTCAGAACAGATTCCCGTGTCCCCCCTCATGTAGAGAACACATAAGGCTGGTCTGATGTTGTCATAAACCATCACCAGGCCAGTCCCCTTGGCCAGTGGGCTGGGCCAGGTGGGCATGGTGGAAAGGACACTAAACTGATGGAACTTCATGACCATGTGGAGCACAGGACCCACGTGGCAGCCTCAAGAACACTACATTTCCTCCCTCGCCCCACCCAGCCCTGCCTGGGGGCTCATCTCTCTTCCATTTACCACTCCCCACAGCCAAGGGGACTGGCCTGGTGATTGCTTTGGGTTAGAATGAGAAGGTGAAAGTTTATAAGATTAGATGCAATTTTATTTTTTCAATCCAGGTTAAATGTGCATGTGGGGAAACTGCTGAGAAATCGCTCCCATGCAGTGACTGCTGGCTGCCTCCTGTCCCCCTTCTTGAATAGAGATGCGTATAGTGGTTACCTTGTGCCTGTCCCCCCACCGTGTTTTGGGTGTATAAGGGGTAGATAGTGTGTCACTGTAGTTTACAGGTGTGTAGATTGATGTCTGCGGAAGAGGGGCCATCCCTGTGGGGCCTCCTTGGCCTCTGGGCCTGATAGAGATGGAAAGGTCCCAGGTGTCAAGCGGAAGCCGTAGTGGGGTGAGACCTGGGGACCCTGGTCCAAGGTCCACGAGGCATTTGTGTGTTGGAGTGCGGTGCTGGGGTGGTGTGGCTGAGGCGGAGTTGTTTCAGCTGCAGCAGAGTGTATTTTTGACAGATGCCCATGGTGATACTTCCTGTTCTCCTTGCTCTGGTTGCATTGTGACCCGCCAGTCTACCACAAAGAAGTGAAATCTTTGTCTCCCCTCCCCCTCCCACCTCCTTGAACTTGGGTAAGTGCTTGTGACCGTGTTGGTCGCAGAGCAAGGAAGTGGTGCTGTGGACGTCAAGGTCAAGAGAGCTGGCTTCTGACCTCCTGGCCTTCTTTGAGGGGAACTGGGCCCTGTGCTGTGGGGAAGGCTGGGCCATGTGGGAAGGCCCCATGCAAGTGTTTCGGCCACCTGACCAGCATTGATCACTAGACATCTGGGTGAGCGAGACTTAGGTCTCGAGCTCCAGCGCCATGTGACCACAACAGCAGGAGAGAGCCTCAGAGAGAACTGCGTGGCTGAGCCACTACCCCCACACTGAGTGATAATGAGGATGATAACAATGGTGCTAAAGTAAGTGGCTGTTGTTTTATGTGAGAAACTTTGAAGTGGTATTTTGCACACTGTAAGTAATGAGGACAGTTGATATGGAGATTGCACGGGAATTTTCTCTGTACAGCTTTGAGATGAGCTAGTGCGGTGACTACTTAAACCCTTAAATACATTTGAAGATATCTGATTTGGGTTGGAAGGAGGCTGCTTTGTGAGTAGGGTAAGCTAGGGAAGTCAAAGTGGTCATTAAACAGGTGGTAGCATTTTTTGAGATGGAAGAACAGAGATCGAGGGATATTTTGGCTGACAGTGTAATTAACAACTCAGAAACTTCCCTTGAGGGCGGGGGTTGAGGGGAGGACTAGAATCTCCAGTTCCCAATGTCTAACGTCTCCGGATTAAGTTGAGGTCTTATCCTGAAGGAGCATAAACCTGCGGACCTTAATGGGAACTCCATCGGTCCCCATGACTGCAGTCTTTCATGATGAGATGTGTCTAGCCTTCCCAACTCTTCCAAGCCTTCCTAATTGCCCTGTCTTCACTGGTCACTCTCATTATGGTTAGCATCTGTCCCATGTGACTTAGCTCTTCACTGCAGCATTTCCTTCTGCTGCCCATAGGACAGATGCCTCATTGGCAGGCTAAGCTGTCACTATCTGGCCTCACTTTCCTGCAGGCTGCCTTCCCCGCCTGCAGCCTTCCAGAAGAACTGTCAGCGCCACGAATACCCCGCACCTTCTCTTCGGCTTTTGCTGGTGCTGTTCCTCCCAGCAAAGTGCTCTCTCTGCTGCACTCTGTTCTCTACTCCCCCAAACTTTCCAATGGGAATTACACACACACTCCTCTCCCATGTCTACTCATCTTCATCTAGATCACCCTTTAGGAAGGCCCTTTCTCCAGGAAACCTTCCATAATGCTGCCAGAACTGCCTCCTATTCTTGTGCCTCTCCTTACTGCAGATTACTTCACTCTCTTAAAGTTGTCCCATTGCTGGTTCCATTGGGAAGGTAACATTTCCAAAAACGGAGACTGTGTTAGACTCATCTCAGCACCTGTTTTTGTCAGTCTTATTTCCCTTACAGCCTAGGACCTCCTATAGGCAGGCCAGCTTTCTCGTTCTACCCCATGGGGGCTCATAAGGATTGTTGATTGTCCCTTAAATTTTACAGAGGGCATTCAGAGACCTAACCATCCAGTTTGTCAGTTTTGCACCCAACCCCCAGCACCTAGCACTGAGCACACAGCAACTAGAACCCAGCCCCCAACACCTAGCACCTAGCACCCAGCACCCAAACTGGGCCACTAGCCCCCAGTACCTAGTGCTCAACATCCAGCTCCTAGCACCCAGGCCCCAGCACATAGCATCCAGCACCAAGCACCTAGCACTCAGCATCCTAGCACTTTCCATCCAGGCCCAGTACCTAGTGCCCAGCCCCCAGCACTCAGCCTCCAGCCCCCAACACCTACCACCAACCACCTAGCACCCAGCACCCAGAAGCTAGCACCTAGCCACCAGCACCTAACACTAGCTCCCAGCACCTAGCAGCTAGCACTCAGCCCCCAGCACCCAACCCCCAGCAGCTAGTGCCCAGCTCAAGATCTGGCATGTAGTCAGTACCCAGTGGAAGTGTGGAGGGTGAGTGGAGGTAGGTGAGGGGAAGTGAGGTTTCACAGCTGAAGCAGCAAACGCAGCTCCTAACCCAGGCTTTGTGACTAGACCTGCTGCCATCATACAAGCCCCACTTGACTGAGGATGCCCAGCAGCTGGGCCAGGATGAGAGGGCTCTCTGGGGCCACCGTAGGGTTCCTTTACCCTGGTCAGTCCTGCCCACAGATAGGTTTTCAGACCCAGAGCCATCCCATTATTGGCAAAGAGAAGGGGCCATTAGGGAAAATCCTAATTTCCCTGTGTGGAAAATGTCCTTCGTGTCCATCCTGGAGAAGGCCAGTGTCTGGGTGCCCCTGGTGGTGAGCTTGCTAAGCCCAGTCTCAGTAATGGGCAGGTGCACGGGCCTGAGGATGGCACCTGACCTTGACTCAGAGACCTTCCATGGCCAAGAAGTAACTACTCTCAGGGCTTAGTTTCCAGGGAACTAAAAGGAAGTGGTGGAGGAGGGTAGAGTCCAAGAAGCCTGCTCTTGTTTGCAGGGTCACAGGTGGTACACTGTGTGACCAGTTTTGAGGTCCAGGACCACTGAACCCCGACATCGGCTCTGGTGGAGGTCTGTGCCCGCTGGAGTCTCTTTCCCATGTTAGACTTGAGGAATACAGCAGTTAAAAAAATGTGGTTCCTGCCTTCAAGGTGTTCAGCAATACAAGTAGGGAAAGCAAACAGATTATTTAGAAACAATGCATAGTGCAGTGGTTCTTAACCTGGGTTCTATCGAACCCTAGGGGTTCGATGAGTAGGTCTCAGGGGTTCGGAGAAGCCTCTGCCGCAGAGGCCAGAATAAAGTAATACCGTAATTTGTTGTGAGTTCATGCACTTTGTTGGTTTTGTTCTTTGAGCAAGATGATGTTCATGCACGGCTCATTTTGTGCACCAGTAAAAAAACATATACCTGAGGAGGAGAAGATGGCGATGGAGTAGGCAGACGTACCAACTTCCAACTCCCGGAACCAAAGTGGATTATAACTCAATTTTAAGAACCATCATCTGGATAAACCAACTTGGAGGAAAACTAAGTGGACTCTTCAACCAAGGAACACTGCAGAAGCCACATTGAGACTGGTAGGAATAGCGAAAACGCGAAGAGGGCTGCCCAGCTCCCCGGAGCAAACGGCAGCCCGGAGAGATCCGCGTGGCGGGAGGAGAGTTTGGCGGAGAGGGAGGGACCTGGGTCCCAGGAACCAAGCCCCAGACTGCAGTCCCAGACCCTAGAAGAGCCGATTGGACAGTATCGAGCTGTGAAGTAAATGAGGATACTATTTGGGAAAAAGAGAGTCTTCTCAGACCCAAAAATCTTTTTAAAGGGACAGCTCAGAAAGCCTCTCTCACAAACACGCACCCGGGGCTCCGGGGAACTGGGACAGAGGAGAGGAACAGAGCAGCGGGAACAAAGAGTGGACTGAAGGCACGAGGACACTCTGAGGGACAGCCACCCTGACCCATGGGCTAAGTCACTTCCCTAATCGAAAACGAATATTTCCCCGGGAGCTAGCAATACCAGCAAAGGGAGACAGGACACTAGCCAAACAAGCTCTCCCGCGGCAATTAGAGCAGACCTGCCTAGAGGGAGGGAGCTCCCAAGCCTACAGTGTGGAGACTTAGGGCACTTCTAGCCCCCTGAGGTTGCTGAAGCCTATGGTCGGGACAGGACGCCGAAACGCAGTCCTGTCGGTCTGGGCGAACAGTGAGAGCTCGGGCTAGCCTAGCAGGGGCAGAGGTGACGCGCTAAAGCTGTCCGGCAGCTGCGGGCCGCCTGTGACCCCACTTGTGGGGAAAAATACGGGCAGAGATCAGCCCTGCGACCCTGCGCTAGCCGGCCCTGACCGCGGGCACCAGGCTAAGACCAGGGACGGGCGAGGGGCCCGAGGCTCACGCTGCCAACCCTGCCCAGAAGGAGAAACCCCGGCGTGCCATCTGTGGGCGCGAGCGGGCTCCTAAGGCGGGGGAGAGGGAGTCACTGAGAATAGGGGAAGTTCCCTGTGGAGATCACGCTGCTCTCCCTGCCCGGCCGGAGAAACCGCGGAGTACCGCCCTACGTGCGCGAGCTTTCTCCGAGCGTGGGGGCGGGGTAGGAGCCGGAACGACCGGAAGCTAGCCGCTGTGCGCACGCCAGCAAACACGCCCGGCCCAATAATCCCCGGTTTTCGGTTTCAGTCCCTGAGCAGGAGGGCCCTGACCTCGAGGGCGGGGCTAAATTCTGGACGGGCAAAGGCTCACAGCTGAGAGCACGTCAAAAGCCCCGCCCAACCCACAAAACGGTGGCGAGCAGGCTCGGACTGAGGGGGCTGGGCGTAAGCCTTCCAGAAAAAGTCCGGGTCCGCAGCTGAGCAAAGGTGCTCACCTCTGCCCTGCGCGCTAACGCTAGTGGCTTGAGTGACAGCCCCTCCCGCAAAGGAGAGGCAGAAACCACAGCAATAGCTGCAGTGAGCCGGCGCTGGCAACGCCCACACCAAACCGCCCTAGGCAGCGACAGAGGGGGTGGCAAGCCTGCAGACAGACCACACCTGGAGAACACAAAGGCAACACATACTGGACTCCAGTGGCCACAACTTGCTTACACTCAGATAAAATGGGCAGGCAGAGGAATGCAAACCAAATCAACCAAGAGAAATCCCCAGAGAAGGTCCTGAATGAACCAGATATAACCAAACTACCAGAAGCAGACTTTAGAATAATGATAGTTAGGATGTTCAAAGAAATTAGAGCAACAATGGATAGTCACTATGAGCACCTAAATAAAGAGATAACAAGTATAAAAAATGAAATTGAAATAATAAAAAAGAACCAGACAGAAATGACAAATACAGTATCAAAACTGAAGACCACAATGGAAGGAATTAAAAGCAGGATAGATGACGCTGAGGATCGAATCAGCGAGTTAGAGGACACAATAAACATAGTTACAGAAGCAGAGAAAAA
This sequence comes from Rhynchonycteris naso, assembly GCA_037038555.1. Lineage (NCBI taxonomy): Eukaryota > Metazoa > Chordata > Mammalia > Chiroptera > Emballonuridae > Rhynchonycteris > Rhynchonycteris naso. The sequence continues at coordinate 99,076,809 of CM073001.1, forward strand.
AAAGGAAAAGAGATTCAAAAAATGTGAGGAAACTCTAAGGGAGCTCTGTGACAACTAGAAGAGAAACAACATTCGCATCATAGGGGTACCTGAAGAAGAGGAAAGAGGACAGGAAATGGAAACTTTGTTCAATCAAATCATAGCCGAAAACTTCCCTAAATTAAGGCTGGGAAACATTCTACATGTCCAAGAGGCGCACAGAACCCCATTAAAGAGAAACCCAAAAAGATCTACACCAAAACACATCATAGTTAAAATACCAAAGCTAATAGATAAAGAAAAAATCTTAAAAGCTGCTAGAGAAAAAAAGACTCTCACCTACAAAGGAGCCCCCATTAGGATGACATCGGACTTCTCAACAGAAACACTTCAGGCCAGAAGGGAATGGCAAGATATAATCAAAGTAATGCAGAACAAGAACCTACAACCAAGACTACTTTATCCAGCAAGGCTAACGTTTAAAATTGAGGGAGAAATAAAGAGCTTTCCAGACAAAGAAAATCTCAAGGAATTCATTAAAACCAAACCAATCCTGCAAGAGATTTTAAGGGGCCTAGTGTGAACAGTTCAAAGGGAGAAAAGAATATAGCAAAAAAAAGAAAAATACAGCTTTAAAGAATAAAATGTCAATAAACAACTACATATCAATAATAACCTTAAATGTAAATGGACTAAATGATCCAATCAAAAGACATAGGGTAGCAGCGTGGATAAAGAAACAGGACCCATACATATGCTGACTACAAGAGACACACCTTAAAACAAAAGATGCACATAGACTGAAGGTAAAAGGATGGAAAAAAATATTTCATGCAAATGGAAATGAAAAAAAAGCCGGGGTAGCAGTACTTATATCTGACAAAATGGACTTTAAAACAAAGACTGTAGTAAGAGATAAAGAAGGACACTACATAATGATAAAGGGAACAATTCAACAGGAAGATATAACTATTATAAATATCTACGCACCAAATATAGGAGCCCCGACATTCATAAAGCAGACTTTGATGGACATTAAGGGCGAGATTAACAGTAATACTATCATAGTAGGGGATTTCAATACCCCACTAACATCACTGGATAGATCCACAAGAAAGAAAATCAATAAAGAAACAGCAGACTTAAAGGATACACTAGATCAACTTGATTTAATAGATATATTCAGAACTTTTCACCCTAAAGCAGTAGAATATACATTCTTCTCAAGCGCTCATGGTACGTTTTCTAGTATAGACCACATGTTAGGACACAAAAAAGGCCTCAACACATTTAAGAAGATTGAAATTATATCAAGCATTTTCTCTGATCACAATGCCATGAAACTAGAAATCAACCACAAAAAAAAAAACTGAAAAATACTCAAACACTTGGAAACTAAATAGCATGTTATTAAATAATGAATGGATTAACATTGAGATCAAAGAAGAAATAAAAAAGTTTCTAGAAACAAATGATAACGAGCATACGTCAACTCAAAATCTATGGGACACAGCAAAAGCAGTCCTGAGAGGGAAGTTTATTGCACTACAGGCATATCATAAGAAGCTAGAAAAAGAACATATAAGCAACTTAACCCTGCAGCTAAAAGAACTTGAAAAACAACAACAAATAAAATGCAGGACAAGTAGAAGGAAGGAAATAATAAAGATCAGAGCAGAAATAAATGACATAGAGGCTAAGGAAACAATACAGAGGATCAATGAAACCAGAAGCTGGTTCTTCGAAAAGGTAAACAAGATTGATGAACCCTTAACTAGACTCATCAAGAAAAAAAGAGAGAGGTCTCAAATAGATAAAATTAGAAAGGACACTGGAGAAATTACAACTAATTCAACAGAGATACAAAGCATTGTAAGAAAATACTATGAAGAACTCTATGCCAAAAAATTTGACAATCTAGATGAAATGGACAAATTTCTTGAATCATATAAACTTCCAAAAATCAATCTGGAAGTATCAGAGCACCTGAACAGACCAATTACAACAGAGGAGATTGAAACAGTTATCAAAAAACTCCCAAAAAAGAAAAGTCCTGGGCCTGATGGCTTCACAAGTGAATTCTATCAAAAATTCAAAGAAGAATTAACTCCTATCCTCCTCAAGCTATTTCAAAAAATTCAAGAGGAAGGCAGACTTCCAAACTCCTTTTATGAGGCGAGCATAATTCTGATCCCAAAACCGGGCAAAGACAACACAAAGAAAGAAAATTATAGGCCTATATCCCTGATGAATTTAGACGCTAAAATTCTCAACAAAATATTAGCCAACTGGATTCAGCAATATATGAAAAAAATCATACACCATGACCAAGTGGGATTTATTCTGGAGAGGCAAGGCTGGTACAATATTCGCAAATCACTCAATGTGATTCATCACATAAACAAAAGGAAGGACAAAAATTACATGATAATTTCAATAGATGCAGAAAAGGCATTTGATAAAATCCAGCACCCATTCATGCTTAAAACTCTCAATAAAGTGGGAATACAAGGAACATTCCTTAACATGATAAAGGCCATCTACGACAAACCCACAGCAAACATCATACTTAATGGACAAAAATTAAAAGCAATCCCCTTAAGATCAGGAACCAGGCAGGGTTGCCCACTTTCACCACTTTTATTCAACATAGTTCTGGAAGTCCTAGCTACAGCAATCAGACAAAAAGAAGAAATAAAAGGCATCCAAATTGGAAAAGAAGAAGTAAAACTGTCACTATTTGCAGATGATATGATATTGTACATAGAAAACCCTAAAGTCTCAGTTAAAAAACTACTGGACCTTATAAATGAATTCAGCAAGGTGGCAGGATATAAAATTAATACCCAGAAATCAGAGGCATTTCTATATACAAACAATGAACTGTCAGCAAAAGAAATTAAGGAATCAATCCCCTTCACTATTCCAGCCAAAAAAATAAAGTACCTAGGAGTAAATTTAACCAAGGAGGTTAAGGACTTGTACTCGGAAAATTATAGAACATTGATAAAAGAAATCAAGGAAGATACAAACAAGTGGAAGCATATACCGTGCTCATGGCTAGGAAGAATAAACATCATTAAAATGTCTATATTACCCAAAGCAATTTATAAATTCAATGAAATACCAATTAAAATACCAATGACATACTTCAAAGATATAGAACACATATTCCAAAAATTTATATGGAACCAAAAAAGAACACGAATAGCCTCAGCAATCTTAAAAAGAAAAAATAAAGCAGGAGGCATCACTCTTCCGGATATCAAGGTTTACTACAAGGCCATTATACTCAAGACTGCCTGGTACTGGCATAAGAACAGGCACAGTGATCAATGGAACAGAACAGAAAACCCAGAAATAAACCCACAGCTTTATGGACAACTGATATTTGACAAAGGAGGAAAGAACATACAATGGAGTAAAGACAGCCTCTTTAACAAATGGTGCTGGGAAAATTGGACATCTACCTGCAAAAAAATGAAACTAGACCATCAACTTACTCCATGCACAAAAACAAATTCAAAATGGATAAAGGACTTAAACATAAGCCGTGAAACTATAAGCATCGTAGAAGAAAACATAGGCAGCAAGCTCTCCGACATCTGTAGCAGCAATTTATTTGCCGATTTATCTCCACAAGCAAATGAAATAAAAGGCAAGATAAACAAATGGGACTACATCAAACTAAAAAGCTTTTGCACAGCTAAAGACAATAAGAACAGAATAAAAAGACAAACTACACAATGGGAGAACATATTCGACAGCACGTCTGATAAGGGGTTAATAACCAAAATTTATAAAGAACTTATAAAACTCAACACCAGGAAGACAAACAATCCAATCAAAAAATGGGCAAAAGAAATGAATAGAAATTTTACCAAAGAAGACATACAGATGGCCAAAAGACATATGAAAAAATGCTCAACATCACTAATTATTAGAGAAATGCAAATTAAAACCACAATGAGATATCACCTCACACCAGTCAGAATGGCGCTCATCAGCAAAACAACACAGAACAAGTGCTGGCGAGGATGTGGAGAAAAGGGAACCCTTCTGCACTGCTGGTGGGAATGCAGACTGGTGCAGTCACTGTGGAAAACAGTTTGGAGATTCCTCAAAAAATTAAAAGTCGAACTGCCTTTTGACCCAGCTATCCCACTTATAGGAATATACCCTAAGAACACCATAACACTGTTCGAAAAGAAGAAATGCGCCCCCATGTTTGTGGCAGCATTGTTCACAATAGCGAAGAGCTGGAAACAGCCCAAGTGTCCGTCAGAAGACGAGTGGATTAAAAAGCTTTGGTATATATATACTATGGAACAATATTCAGCCATAAGAAATGATGACATCGGATCATTTATAACAAAATGGATGTACCTTGATAACATTATACGGAGTGAAATAAGTAAATCAGAAAAAAAGAAAAACTGAGAACAGCATGATTTCAAACATAGGTGGGACATTAAAATGAGACTACGAGACTCGTACAAGAGTGTGGTGGTTACGGGATGGGGGGAGGGAGGGGAGGGTGGGATAGGGAGAAGGGGAGGGACACAGGGAAAAACAGATAGAAGGTGACAGAGGACAATTTGACTTTGGGTAATGGGTATGCAGCACAATTGAATGATGGGATAATCTGGAGATGTTTTCATTGTACATATGTACCCTGATTTATTGGTGTCACCCCATTAAAGTTAATAAAAAAACAAAAAACAAAAAACAAAAAAAACATATACCTATGTCTTGAATTTGGGAAAAAAATCATACTTTATTTATCACTAAAGAAGGGTTCGGTGAATACGCATATGAAACTGGTGGGTTCAGTACCTCAAAAAAGGTTAAGAACCACTGTAGTGTGGTCTCAGATGCTTAAGTTGCACAGAAGACTAGCTTTTAGCCAATCTTGGCAGATCAGGAACTGCTGCCACCCAGCTGAGACCTGCAGTGACGTTCCTCCAAGTGAGGGTGCCGGCCAATCCCAGGTTCCCTCCACTGGAGCAAGCAAGAGAGAGAATTAGAGGGAATTCAGGCCCCGGGTCTGAAGGGGGCGAGTGGCCCCGCTCCCTAAGCGCCGAGCCTGTGTGCTGCCGGCCAGCTGCCTATTCTTTCTTCCTGTGCCTCAGGACAAGGCTGGGCTCACACGGGGCGTCCGAATGACCCCCGCTGGAGCCAGAGGGCTGCAAGGCTCTGAGCCATCAGCCTGGTCTGTGTTATTAGCTCCCTGGCAGGGTCACGGTGGCAGAACTGCTTATCCGGCCTCTGCTGGAACGGAACAGGGCGATTCTGACCTGCCAGCCCAGCCGTCTTCACTTTCCTCCCTGGATCTGGGCAAGTGAGAATAAACACAGCAGACTTTTAGTCCGGCCTCTAGTGAACTCGGTCTCGACCTGCCAAGGCCACTCCTGGGCACTCTCCACCGTTCTCTTTAGCCAGACTGCCATGTTTGTGCCCAAAGAGGTTGAGCTCATTAAGGATTGGGTGTGGATACCCTCACCTCAGCTCTAGGCTGGGAGGGTCTTGGGGAGCATCACGTCCCAACGTCCTCTCATGAAGATCCCCAACAAGGACACTTCCTAGAATCACGCACCAGAATTACAGGGGCCATGGTTTTAAATTACACCTCTCGGCATCACCTTTTGCCCAGGTGTGTATGTGTGTGTGGGAACAGTGTAAGCTGACCATGTAGTATTGAAGCAGACACATGACCGGAAACCAAGGGCCCCCGACTCCCCCATCTTCCAGCCTCTGCTTGGATGCTTCTAGTTATGGGACTTCCTGCCACGCACGACATCTGTTTCTGTTGATCCTTAGAGGGAAGGTCTGCCTCCATGAATTTATACTATTGGTTGTTGTTGGAGGGAGGAGCCTACGCTCTGGAGTCAGACAAACCTAGATTTTAATTTCCCTTCTTCCCTTTAATGCATACACATCCTTGTCAAGATACCACTTCTAAGAATGATCTTCCCCATCTGCAAAATGGGAATAGTTACGCCTACTTCTCAGAGCTGGTGCAGGGACGGTGGATGAAATGAGCCTAGAGAGCTTATCCAGAGGCATGGCTCGCCACTCAGCTCCTGCACCTTCCCTAAAGACCTCATTTTACCTCCATTGCCTCTTCAAAGACTACATCTCCAAATGCACTCACAGTGAAGATACCAGTGGTTGGGACTTCCATGTACAAATAGGAGGTGGAGGAGGGCACGATTCAGTCCATAATAAGATGTCATAAGACCCAGATGTTTAGGATAGGTGAGCTGAAGTGACAAGCTGGATGTGATCTGTTTTGGCCTGTTCTTTATTGAGTAGCCTGGTGGCCCTGTCCTGAGGCCCAGCTGGGTGGGAGCTGCCCACCCTGGGCCTGGGCCACTGGCGGAGCTCAGCCGTGTGTGGACAGCTCTGCCCTCTTGAATGAGTGGCTGTGGAGTGCGTTTCCATTGCTGACACCTTGAAATGCTTTATGGGGCTAATTCCTGCTTGTCAGCAGCCATGGTTCTTAATCAGCTGCTCATTCATTTCCCTAAGGGCTTCTGACACTTCTGACGGGCTCCAGAGCATTTGGTGTGGCGCAGAGACCCGTGCACTCTCGGATCCAAGTGTACTCACGCCCTGGGGCCTGGCCAGCATTCCCCACGCCTGCCATTATTCTTAGCCTTGAAATGGTGGGAGCAGGCGTTTCAAAACCAGACTGTTTCTGAATACATATTTTGGCCTTCCTGCCTACCTATTTTTATTTCCTTCATATTTGGAAAGAGAAAGTTCCCAGACATGGGCCTGGGAATCAGGCTGTTCTCCGGTCAGGCCACTCCAGGTTCCCACCTCAGGCTTCTGCCGGGGAGGCACTGGTCTGCATTCTGCACAGCAGCCTCCCCACTTGCGAGTTGATGGTCACCCCATCCGGGGAAGACCTTGGTGGCGGCAGCTCTGGCTCTAGCTGCTGCTTCTGGGTTCTTGCAATTGTGGCCCTTTCAGGTGAGCAGAGGTGCAGGGTTGTTGAGGCAGCTGCCCAGGTGAACAAAATGTCTCGACCTGGGTCATGTTACATAGTTTAACTGGCGTTATGCTTCCCACAGACCCGTCCCACCCACCAGGCCCTGTAGACAAGCAGGCAGGTAGCCGCCAGCTTCATCCAGACTCTGCATCAGGAAAGTGGGCAAGCCTTTCGGCAGCCCCTGTCCTTCCTTCCCAGCCTTTTGAGTGTCCACTAGCACACGGACATGAATCCTTCCCTCTCTGCCACATAGCACAGGAGACATGAACCCAGAGGAAGGTTTTCTGCCCTGCTGTCTTTCCTGGATGCAAAGCCTGTCCCCGCTGCCTGACTTTGGGGTGCCTAAGTGATGTCATCCGTAGGTATAGGCAGAGGGTCATTTATCTTTTTCACTATAAAGAGACAGCTTATGCGACGTGGCTGTTTGGATGAAGTGGACCCCCAGCTGAGGGGGGCCCTGTACCCCCATCAGCAAGAGCGTTTGGGTGGAAGTGAGAGCAGAACAGCCTCAAACAAACATTTGTTTGAACACTTTTCTCTCCTTTCTTGCTGTGACAATTCTAGGGGCAGGCATGGTGCTCACTTGTTTTGTCTGCTCCAGCTCTTTGCAGTGGTGGTATGTTTGAGAGTAAGTGTGCATTTATTTCATAAATATTAATTTTCTTTTTTTTGGGGAAAATAATTCACTAAAATATTCACCACCCTTGCCCCAACCAAGTTCAGTGGGGTGAGCCCTTTGTCTTGGTGGGAGGAGCATAGGTTAGGAGCCAACCTCGTGCTCAGGAGCAGAAGAGGGTCAGCAGTGGGGACTGAGCCCCTCTAGGACTCTTTCAGATGTGACCAGTGGCACAGTGAGTTCTAAATCCACAGCAGGCCAGGGCCAGGTGAGCGACCTCATGTGTGTAGTCTGAACCCAGGGGTGGTAGCAAGTGTGTCTTTAATGTCCCAGAGGTTGTCCTACGACCACCTCCACGTGGCTCCAGGGCTTACAGATGGACCAGTGGGTGGACATTACAGTGTGGCCAATTTCAACTCATCGTAAGGCCCGCCCTCCTTGTGCAATGCTGTTGTCGTGGGTGCAGAGCTGGGCAGTCAGGAACTGGGTGACCACTTCACTGGGATGTGTCCAGGTGACCGAATGCTGAGGACACCTCTCCTCCTGCCTAGATTTTACACTTAGCCTGGAGCACAGCGGCTGGGCTCCTCCCTTTCTCCCTTCCTCCCTTTTCTTTCCTTGGGGTCTCTGTTTCCTCCCTATTGTCCACATTGGTGACGGCTCTCTCTGAGACAGCTGCCGAAAGGCACAGTTGTGAGACAGGACTCAGTGTCCCAGCTGCTGTTCTCCCCACAGCTCGTGGGTCTGCTCTCCCCAGCAGCATCGCTCTGGGCCATGACTGTCTCCTCGGCTCTCGCTGTGATTCCGTAGCTGATGGCGCAAAGCCGCCTGCCCCCCTTGCATGTGGCCTCAATGATGGAATTTCAGCGTGGAGAGGGGCAGGCTGGATGGTGTGGTGGAGATAGGACACCAGGCAGATCCAATGGGTGGGTCTAGTTCCCTCCCAGAAGCAGGTTGCACCCTCAGCAAAAGGGATCCTGATAAGAATTCTTGGTCCCCTCAATCGTTGCCTCCAAAAGCCAAGGTCAGAAGGAATTTCCCCACTTCTGCCTACATGCAGCTTCGATTCCGCTCAATCTTCTAGGTACTTTTCTACAAGTAATTACCTGAGGGCCAAACATTCTTTTTCAGCCACCTGCCCCTTTGGTCTCACCTCAATCCCAGCTCTCCGTCACTCCTGCCTGCTGCTGCCTCTCTCTCCGGCAGAGTGGGGTCTACCAGCCAAGGGTTCAGGGGCCCTGGCAGGGCTGTCGACTCTCTGTGACGGGAAAAGAGCCTGGATGAATAGGATCAGTCCTCCCGCCAAGGGTTGGCTGCAGGCTCCCACCCCAGTGGGACAGAAGAGCACAGCGGGCTTTTTGTGAGAACCGGTGGGCTCCAGGCAGAATCGGATCAGCCGAGCCTCCTATGTCATTGAGCAGACTCAGCAAGAAGGGGGACCCAAACCCTGAATAGCTGCATGGCCTTATTTCTGTGAGAACTGGTCTCGTCAGTCACTGCACTGGGAAGACCTGGCTTTGAAGTTTCTGGAAGAACTTAGATAACCTCAAGAAGATTGGGGTAGCCCAGGAACCTGGGTTGGTCCGTCATCAGCAGGATCCAAGTTTCCTCGGCCACCTGCACTCTCTGGGAGCTCTCTCCTTAAAATGACTTTCACTGGTCAGCAAGGGGCAAAGCATGTGGGTGAGGCTATATGGTTGGGACCGAAGTCCGAGCAGAGAAGGATGACCATCTGTGTGGTCGTGGGCCATGAAGTGACCTGGATCTATTGCTTAGCCTTTCTCTGTTCTATTTTGAGGGAAATTGGATGACTTTTATATTGTCACAGATTAAAAAATGAGGCCTTGGGGTACATTTCACAATTTATGTAGTTGACTTTGTATGCATTTGATACTTCTCCTTCTAATGTTTATCTTTCTATATAGTAGTCTAGGGAGCATTCTATGTTCTGCACCAGCGTCGATGGACAGTAAAAAAGGCACCACGGTGGCATTTGGCTGATGAGGTTCAGAGTGACTCTTTGATGGGTTTAGGGTTGACCTGGAGTTCAGACTCTGACCCTGGAGCCCACAGGGCTGGGGAAGAGAAGACAAGGCCTAGGGAGGAAGTAGGTAATGGAGTGGGGAAGGGGAGGGGGCTGAGCTCTAGGCAGCCAAGGCTGGGCAGCCAGGAGGGGATGCTTCTGAGACAGAGGTGAGTACAGCCATAGAAACTGAGAGCACTGTGATGGGCATTCATGAGGATGGCCAACAGGGCAGGAAAAGGACTCTTGAAGGAGGGGCTCAAGGGAGGTACTTGAGGGATGTGGAGGAGAGGGATGCTGGCCAGTGCTTAAAGGTGCACAGACATGGATACAGACATAGCGAGGCAGCGGAGGGTATGGTAACAATGCTCGTCTTTTGTGAAGAACATCTCCAGGGCTAGGAGCTTTGCATGAACCACTCTCGTTCTCATCACTGCCCTGGGTGGTTGGGGGGTGTGCACAATTCCCCATTTCTGATTGAGGAAACTGGCAGTGTACCTCACTGGTCAGTGTCAGCTGGGATTTGAGTCTAATTTACTTGATTTGAAAGTCCTCAGTCATTTCATGCAGCCTTTGGCAGACTCAGAACGCATGATTTCCAAGGAGGGTTTCTCAGAAGCAAATAAACCCAAGTCTCTCATTTTAGAGATGAGGCATCCAAGGCCCAGACAAGGGAGGGAGAATTTCCTAAAGCCATCATGCCAGAGAGGAAAGGAGAAGTTGGAACCCAGTTCTCTAGACTTGTGGCCGAGTGCATTTTCAACTGGTGTGCCCCCAAGAATTGTTAAAACATGCGGTGCCCGCCTATTTAGTCAGGGGCACTGACCTCTTTTTCCTTAGTTTGTCAAGTAAAGAAATGCTACCACAACAGTAGCCATCTGGTATGAATAAGTCAAAATTATACCTATATTTCTTTCGGTCAGATTGGCAAAAAATATATTTTTTGGTGTGCTGAAGAATTTTAGTAATTAGTTTATGTGTGCCAGGAGGCAAAAAGGGCTGAAAATCTGTTAGTAGAATGACAGGATCCCAGCCTTGAAACAATGTTGCATATTGCCACACCTGTTGTGTGCTATCTTTGATGGTTATTATCTTTGGCAGCTCTGTATGAATTTTGAAGTTATTCAAACATATTTATTCATAACATGTTATTCATAACATATTTATACAGCCAAGAGAAGCCCAGAGAAATAGCTTCTGCTTTTTTGGCTGTGACCCTGCATTTTACATTGTGTCTCATTATACACATATGTATGTATATATACATTATAAATATAACTAAAACATATGTTTTCTGAAATAATACTTACCCTTACTATGTGTGATCCACTTTGATATTTTTCTAGTCTCATCTACTGTATTCTGTTTTGTTAAAAACATGCTGGTTGTGAACCGTTTAAATTGATTTTATGACAAATTAATGGTTCACGATCCACAGTTGGAGACACTGTGACCTAAGCAATGTCTTAATCAGACATGGTTTCAGAAAAAAGTCGTTATGGAGGCTATGTAAAGTTGCCAATTATCTTTGGTCATAAATGTTAAAATAGTAAGCTTTGAGTTTCATAGCATCAAAAAAAGAAAAGAAAAAGAATGGTGTACATATAAAAAATCAAATGGTGCAGGCTTGGATTCTCTCCAGACCACAGCTGATCTGTGATGCTCCTGCTAGTGTGTGAGGCTGGGTTTTCTTCTCTGCCTGGATTGCTGAACTGACTGGAAGACCTACAGAGGCAGACAAGAGTGGTTGCCTCAGGCACTAGACAGTGAGCCCAGGGCCGACCTCTCCCTCCCTAACCCAGGCACATTGTGTCTGGTCAAAGGCTCTGTAGTTTTCCAAGGTGTGCACATTGTACACTCATCCCATGTGCTGGTTTGTAATTAAGATCTGATGCTTTACAGGTTCCTAGAATCATAATGGTAGGCATCTGACCTTCCAACACTCCTCAAAAAGCTTGTGCTAACTCACTTGATATTGCCAACTGCCTGAGGTTTGCATTATTCTATTTTTCCACTTCCTTTTCTGTTTTAGTCCTTTTTCTCTGATACGGGAATGGGTTGACTGCTCCCACTGACTCCTGAAATGATTCTCTTCATTGGTACTTGGTCTTCTAGCTCATAGAGAGCAAGTTTTCTTTCCTTTTAGGATCCATATTCCATCCATTTATCCATCCATCCATCCTTCCATCCACCCATCCATCCAAAGTATCTGGAGTTAGGAAAGTTCTCTTTTATATATATATATATATATATATGATCTCTTTTATATATTAAACCAAGACCTGATTGGAGGCATGTCATGTGTAGATATGGCAGAACAACATCTCAAAACAAAACAAAACAATGGCAATTATAAAGTCCTGGGACAGAAGCAAGGCTGGCTTGTTTGAAGATTAAAAGAAGACCAAGTTGGTTGGAGCAACAGGAAGAGGTTGGAGAAGTGGATGGCAATCAAAACATTAAACAACCAGCATGGCATAGACATTGACCAAGCAGAACAGACATGGCTGGGTAAAGGCCAAATTATGAAGGACCTTGTGGGTATTAGTAAGAAGTTTAGAATTTACCATATTGCAGTGAGAAACCACAGGAAAGCTTTATAAAACACAGTCAGATTTAAGATTTAAAAAGACTATACTATAAAACAATAATGAGATACCATTACACACCCATGAGACTGGCTAAAATCCAATCATTGACAACACTAAATGGTGACAAGGATGTGGAGACACAGGAACTCTCATTCATTGCTGGTGGGGATTCAAAATGGTAGGAAAGACAGTTTGGCAGTTTCTTTAAAAACTAAGCCTATGATTCAGCAATCATGTTTCTTGGTAATTACCCAAATCAATTAGAAACATATGCCCACACAAAAACCTGCACATGGCTGTTTATATCAGCTTTATTCATAATTGCCCAAACTTGGAAGCAACCAAAATGTCCTTCAGTAGGTGGATGGATATGTAAGCTGTGGTACATTCAGACAATGGAATACTATTCAGTGCTAAAAAGAAATGGCTATCAAGCCATGAAAACACATGGAGGAGACTTAACTGCATACTATAAAGTGAAAGAAGCAAATCTTAAAAGGCTACATACTGTATTATTCAAGTTATATGATATTTTGGAAAAGGCTAAAACATGGAGATAGGAACAAGACCAATGGTTGGGAGAAAAGAAAAGAGTAGGTGAAGCACAGAAGATTTTCAGGGCAGCAAACTACTCTGGGTAGTACTGTAATGTGGGTACAAGTCTATTAAAAAAGCTGAAAGAGCAGTCTAGCTGCTGTGTGAGGAGTAGATTGTGTGGGGACAAGACAGGAGGCAAGGAACACAGTTGAAAGGAACTAACAGTAGACTAGGTAAAAGATGTGAGTGACTGACATTAGTATTTAGATAATAGGGGAAAAGTAATCTAATTTGGGGTATATTGAGAGGTTCTGATGCCAGACTTTGCTGATGAATTAAATGTGGGATATGAAAGAAAAAGTGTAATCAGGGTTGACTTTAACATCACTGGTCTCAACAATCGCATGAATGATTCTGTCATTGACTAAGATGAGGACATGAAGAACAGCAGATTTGAAAAATGAATGAGTGTGTGTGTGTGTGTGTGTGTGTGTGTGTGAGAGAGAGAGAGAGAGAGAGAGAGAGAGTGAGAGGGAGAGGGAGGGAGAGAGAGGTGTAGATATCAACAGACCTTTGGGGCCATGTTAGGTCCTAAATGCCTATAATCACGTGAAGGTTTGGGATCATCAGAATAACGATGGGCATGTCTGAGGTCATCCAGTAGTTGAGAAGAGATGAAGGCTGCATACAGAGCTCTAAGTTGAGCACACAGCTGGTGAAATTGAGGTGGATAGAAGACCAGACAAGAATAATATCACAAGAGTCTAGAAAAGAATGCATTTCAACTTCCTGCTACTCAGAGGCTGAGTGTGATGATGACAGAAAACTTATTGGTGGTCCTAACAAAAAATAAATCATCGGTAACCTTGATAAGAGCCATTTTTGTTGGGTGGTAGTAAGGTAAGCCCAACTAGGGAGAGTTGAGGAAATAGCAAGAGATAAGAGAATAAGCTCAGGATCAAGGTCCCAGGAAGCTAAGAGGAGATGGATTCAGAGCAGAGAGAATGGCTTGCTATGCAGGGAGAAGAAAATACTTTTTTCATATCCCTGTGTTAGAGAGTGAGGGAGCAATTTGCTGAGAGTAAGGGGGTTTTAGGTGTTTGAGGGAAGTAGAGAAGATATAAAATAGTTCTCTCAGGGATTTGAAAAGTGAATTGACTAGGCCAGAAAGTAGAATGATTGGCAGTGTAATTTGTGCTTACAGATTTAAAAGGCAAATCCAATCAGCATGATTATGATGTGATTTTCCCAGTAGTGTTGGGGGTTGGGTACAGACTCAGAGTAAGCAAGTAGCTGGGTTTGTCAAGGTGCAGGTCTTTCTGGGCTGGTGTGGTATGTAGAGAAAGGGAGCAGAAGAGATAAACATGCACAAGAAAGTGGACATAGTGCTGATCAAAGACCCTGACCTGAATAAGGAAGGTGAGAGTGTGTGTGTTTGAGAGAGAGAGAGAGAGTGATAGTGATGAGAAAGAGGAAGGAACAATGAATTGAACAGCTCAATGAGGTCTGAGTTCCTAGAGTAGGTGCTCTAAATTGAGGGAAGAGGTGGCTAAAGAATGGGGCTGCTTGACATTTCAGAGGTGATGCAGTTATTGGTTGAAATAACTGTTTGCAAAGATATAAAGCACTACTGTGGAAGCTGGTGGCTGAGGTAGGAGGGAGAAAAAGATCACTGAATTTGTTGGGACCAAGAAATGGAAAGACCAAGTGTTGGGATGGATCATCTAGGTGGATGTTAAAGTTGCCAAGAATGACAGGCGTGGTGGTGGAGAGAGAGACAGTGAGCCAAGGGCTAAAGTCATCAATGACTGGGAGGAAATGACAGGTAGGTCTGTGGGTGACAACCACAAGGTAGATTGGTGGGTGGTGAAGTCTGATGACTTGTACTACACTGAAGCAGGATCTCTGAAGGAGGAAGAAGAAATGATTTGGAAGAAGCAATTGGGCAAAGGACACATAGCTCTCCTCCAAACCTCTTAGGACTGAGGATTCCAGGGAAAGTGATGATTTTGGCATAGTAAGAACAAGGTAAGGGAGAGAATGTCCCCAAAGGAAGTGATAGTTGAGTAGACCCTGGAAAGGGTGACATGTGTTAACTAAGCAGAAAAGACAGGGAAGGGTTTTTTATACAGAAGGAACCCCATGTGCAAATTTCCCAGAAACAATAAAAAACATGACATAATTGAGAAAGCATGAAGGGCTCTTTAGGAGATGAATTTTGGGGAGATATGGAGAGTGGGCATGGTAGCACTAAGATAGACATTGGGGTGTCATGTTGAAAAGCTGGGACATGGGAGCCATTGGAGGGTTTTAAACAGCAGATCAAGGTTGTGTTTCAGAAAGATAACTTAGGTGGAGATTGGTTAGGAAGATGTTGCAAGTCTTGAAAGACAACTGGAGCTCAGCTCTCTAGATGAGAATTTTTTAAAAAAATTTTTTATTTTTATTTATTCATTTTAGAGAGGAGACACAGAGTGAGAGAGAGAGATAGAGAAAGAGAGAAAGAGGGGAGGAGCTGGAAGCATCAACTCCCATATGTGCCTTGACCAGACCAGAGCAGAGTTTTGAACTGGCGACCTCAGTGTTCCCAGGTCGACGCTTTATCCACTGCACCACCACAGGTCAGGCTAGATGAGAATATTTTGACTCTCTGTGCCTGTCTTAGCTGCTTCTGGAGTCAATTCCAAAGCTGAGTATCCCCACATCTATTTAGAGGGTGAATTAACTCTAATTTCCTGCTAAGAAAAAGACTTTTTTTAAAAAAATTTCTTTTTATTTTATTCATTTTAGAGAGGAGACACAGAGTGAGAGAGAGAAGGAGAGAGAGAGAGAAAGGGGGGAGGAGCTGGAAGCATCAACTCCCATATGTGCCTTGACCGAACCAGTGCAGGGTTTTTCAACTGGAGACCTCAGTGTTCCCAGGTCGACGTTTTATCCACTGCACCACCACAGGTCAGGCAAGAAAAAGACTTTTATCTCTTTGTATTCAAGAAAGGGAATGAGTGTCTACTTTAAAAGAAAGAGAAAAGAGAAGGTGAATATAACAGTGAATTTTCTTCCCAGTCTTTCTTCTGGATGGGACTTGGGGCCACCAGAAAACAAGCACAAATGAACAATAGATTTGGGGTGGGGTGAGATGAAGAGGAGGTGGAAGGAGGGTGGCATCTTTGGGCACAGATGTGAGCATGACTCATGTGTGTCTTCATGGGCTTTTCCATGTCAATCCAAGCAGAGCTGTAGCCTGAGGTTTTCCCTCAGTGGGCTGACACTGTCCCTCTGGCCCCTACACTGCCTTGCCAGTGGTTTCTCTTGGGTTATTTGCTCCGGAAGTAATTTTTCAAAGATCTTTCTTCCCTCACAGCTATGTATGTGAACCCATCTTTGTTAGTAAGCTGCTTAATGCAATTTGTGATGTCAGAGTTTTAAATGACCAAAGGAAGGCAGCAGGTTCTTTCCTCCAAGCAGTCTTCCCATCACAAACATCTCTCCTGAATATTTGACAGTATTGATCAGGAATTTGAAATTGAGTGTCACCTTAGAAGTTCTTTATGACTCTTTGTGTCCTGCCCATTGTTCTGTGGGCCCAGTTACTAGAGGCCTTTCTCCCCACCCCACGCAGGCGAGGACTCCCTGAACTACATCTTGAGCTCCAGACATAGAAGGTTGCCCCCTTGCCTAGGTTGGCTGAAGTGGGGCACACATACAGAGGACACAGATGAACCAGGAGGGTGGGACAGGATACCCGAGGGCCTGAGGGGCGGAGCCATGGGGTTTGAATCTTACAGATGATGTGAATCATATATATATATTAGGAAAATGAAATTATCAGAGAATGGCACCCCCTCTGGGACAGCCCCTGGGTCAGAAGCACTGACCTTGGCTAAGAACCCTGGGCAGCCTGCCACAGTGACTTCTTTTCTGGGCTCTGGGCAAGGGCTGTGTGTTGGTTGGGAAAATGGCCTCAGTCTCCCTTGGGCTGAGGTCATTATTAGTGACAATGTGGCCCCAGGGACTGAAGCTACACATGATCCAGCTACACACTCCACTTGGGTCAAGGGCTCCAGCATATTCCTCCTGCCCTTTTTCCAGAAGAGGAGCTGCTCAAGAGCCCCCAAAACAACCTTGCCTCACTTGCTTTGCCTCAGTTTCCTTGGGCATGGGCATCAGGTGACAGCTACCAAGCTTCTTCAACCACTGTATTTTCCACACAGTGTAGTCTGTGGATTCCAGGCTGGACCTGAGCCATGGTGTGGAGGCCACCCTTCCAGTGGCATTCCCTGGCATGGGCAGCTCTTCTGCTCCTGAGGGTGGTCTCAGAGCCAAGACCTGGGCAACCCTGAACTGCTTTCTGGTGGCCGAGATATCATTTTGATACACACCTCCTCACACCCTCCTTTTCCTCCCCAGCACCCACACCACACCAAGCCCCACACCATGTTAACGGATCCCACCTAATACTGACCCCACAGTGGCACACAAACTACATCACCCACACCACGCTCTCATACACATCGCACATCCTAAGGGGTTTAGAGAGCTCCTCGAACACACCCAGACCTCACCCGAAGTCTCAGGTGCTCCCCTGTCACTCATGTCCTTTCCCACACCCTGTATGTACACAACACATGGGTTTCCAGTGACCCGTGATGTCTCACACCCCACAGTTTCTCCATTTCCACCCAACACACCCCTCACCTATAGGTCCACACATGGCCACACCCACTGCTCCCTCAGGGTGCCTACAGCAAGGTACCATGTCATCACTCTGCTAACAGGTGGTCTCCACCGGCAGCCACCCTCTCCCGGCCATGCATATTTAGTCTTTGGACAGGGCTGGGCCGGGCAGCTAAGGCAGCCTGCTGGCAGCCCTGGTCAAAATTGTCAGGAAGTTGATGATGTGTCTAAAAAAGAAAAAAAAAAAAGACACGATTTGGAAAATATTTCCAGGATGTGAAAACAAGCATATGATAATTGATCTGTTCGTGATCCGTCTGTAGCACTCATGTTGCTAAATACTACTTGATGGAGAAAACACTTGGCAAGAATCGTAAGCTTTATTTATAGAGTTTTTTTTGGAAAAATAACCCTACTCAGTAGTGAGTGAGCTGGTGTGGCCGGGAGAGGTACAAGGGAGTGGGCATGAAAGATTTCAGTGGAAACCAGAAACCAAGGTTCCAAGCAGATCCATCAGTGAACACTATTACAGTAAGAGGGGAGGACTAAACTTTTTTCAAGACGGTTTAGGCAGACCTGCTCTGTCCTGGTGCTTTCTCGACACTCACCTGTAGGTGGCGTCTTCCAGCTGCCTGCTCGGTGGAAAGGCAACCATTGCTGACACCCTCAAGAGAACAACATTGGGGCAAGGAACCATGGGGCACCTGAGGCCCTCATCTGCTTCTCCTAACTGATGGTTTAAAAGTCCAATGCCAGGCCAACTCCCAGGATGCTTTCCTTGACTTTGCATTCCCAGGGCTTCATTTAGCACCAATAGCCTGGATCCTGTATCTTGGCTATTCATTCTACAACCTTATGTACCTGGAACTGAACTAGGGCTGGAAGAGAGATGTACACACTTCTTGCCACTGTCGGGACAGATATTCCACAGCAATAATAAAACGCACAGTGAGGTGCTGCAGAGGAGAAGTAGAAGACGTGTATGGTAATTGTGTAGAAACTCTCAGCGAGCAGGGACTATTACAGAATAGAGGTGAGTGTTAGTCTATATAGCAAAGAAAAATGGGGAAGAGAAAGAATGGAGTTCTACACCTGTGAAAGAAGTATCATTTTTCTCCTGATTCAGTCCAGCATTTTCAGATCCACAGATATTGGCTCCTCGTGGAAGTAGCAATCCTTCTCTGGTTCTGTGGCAGCTTCCGGAGCAGGTGCCGAAGGCTTCTAGAGGGTGGATGCCTTGTGACGTGGTACGGAACAACCATGAGCTGCTTGGTGCCAGGATGCCAGGCGCTGGGCTAAGCTGAAGCAAAGGAGCAAGACTTACTGCATCTTCCAGACCCAGGAGAAAATGGCTACCACAACTGTTCCCCGAAATTCACCCTTCAGGTCAGACAAAAGGTTTCCTGTGACTTTTCTCCAAAACATAGAAGATTGATCTGTGTGGTGATTGAAGAAGAGTGAGGAGCCATGCGCCGTTCTGAGGACGGATGTTGATCCCTTCCCCTCTTGAATGTTGAGGAAGGCTGACTGTGAGAAAGGAGTTCACAATGATGTCAAACAGGATAAGAGCAAGGCCACTTTGTCCCCATCATGTCTTATATCGTGTAATTCATCCACTTTGATGGTGGTCCCTCACCATCACTGATGTGGGAGTGTGCATGTATTTAGGGAAATGACTGCTAAGTTCTAGAACCTTAGAATCATACTTTTGGGGCTGGAAATATCTTCAGAGATCACAAATCCTACCCTTTTATTTTAGATAGTGAATTGAGGGAGGAAGAGGAACTTGTCCAAGGTCATGCAGGATGGGACTCAAGCTTTTTGCTCATGGGACAGGGCTCACTGGCTTTGCCTAATTACCCCAATTCATCCCAATCTGGAATCAGAGTCCCTGGCCACGGCCCCAACAGCATTCCAGAACCAAGTCATAAATCCCTGGGCCCTGCAGCCACTCTGCTCTGACATTTGTTGGGTTTTAGTGCCAAATGCTGCTACTCAGAGATGCCATCTCCGGAGGGAGGAATTCTTGAGAGAGACACCCTTTTCTCCCCCTTCCCAAATTAGGAGTTATGAGTACCAAAATGTGCATGGAGGTGGGGAATGCATTGCCTGGCTTTCCAGTGGATTCCTGAAGCAGAGAAATGTCACATTTGGAAGCTCCTAATTGTGCCTGCATCTCTGTTTGGAGAAGGGAGTCTCTACGTCTGGGCCAGGCACCCTCAGGGACGGATCTGTTAACTTGCTGTCACCTTCTTTTGAGATACCATCATCTTTTAACTCTGAGCAATAAAACGAGTAATCGTGGGTCTTTTGAAGCCAGGCTGTGTGTCCCGGACAGTTTATTTACCCTGAAAGGCCTCCAGTCAGACCTGGTGGCTGGCCATGCCCTGCCATGCATCATCCATTTGCCCATTCTTCCAGCTCCCGTTCTGAGCTGCAAGCTTCAGGGGTGCCCTCCCTCTTTTCCTCCTCCCTCCCTCATTCCCTCTTCCCCCCTTTCTCTCAGAGCTCCACATTTAAGAAATAATTGTTTTCACCCGAAAGTTAGCTGTTTGGCCCCATGAGGTTTTTCTTCCTCAAAGGTGTTTGAAGAAGGGTTGGAATGCAAACTTCCAGAAAAGCTGTGCCCCACTCCTCACCCAGTTCATCCTCCGGGCTGGGGAGCCCCTAGTGGGATGTGGCCCAGGTCCAGAGCTGAGGGCAGCACCCCTGGGAGGGGCCATGCCTCCTTCCCTGGTCTCGGAAGACATTTGCATTACTCAGAATTTAAATGAAGGTCTCAAAAGACAAAACTAATTAAGATTTACTAAGGCTGCCATTGTCTGATAATTCAATAGCAGCTCATGATTAGAGCCACATTTACTGAGGTTCAATCACCATGAAGCAGATTGCTCCGGCATAGCTGTGAAACCACACAATGTGTTCTTAATAATTAATCAGCACCATATCTTGTCATCCTAGCATTCATCTTGGGTTTGGGTATGTTTTTAAAGGGATGCTGGATATGGGCTTTTGAAACTTCATTGTCTTTTGTTTTTAATAACTCTTCAGGTCCTTTAAGGAAGGGGAAAGGAGGAATCAGATTCCTCCACAAATTCCATCCCAGCACTGCTCGTGATGAGCAAGCCCTGGAATGTGGCTGCAGCCTTCCTGGGATCCAGGGTCGAGCTGCTAATATTTTGTTTTCCAAAAGGCAGGATAAATCCTCTGTGTTCTCTTTTTGTTTTCCTTGCATGGTATCTCCAGTCACCGAGGCGATGGTGGGCCAGGCATGGGGCTAGGGGATTCTGCTGGCCTTAAGGCTGGTAGCCCGGGATCTTACAGCGACATCAGGCAAAGACTTTTTGAGTAAGTTGCTCTCTCTGCCCACACAGTCCAAAGGCCGGGTTCTTAGATGAAGCCATGGCTTTTCATGAGTGAAACCTGCATGTTGTTTTCCACACTAAGGCTGGCCAAGGTCAAGGGCGAGCAAGGCTTTCCCTCCCCTGGAACCCTCATCTTACCCTGGCTACTTTACTGACCGGTGGTAAGGATCAGATGAAGTCACCTACAGGAAGTTACTTTCCATTCTGTTCAGCGCGGTCCCTAAGTCCACAGCTGGGAGGTTATCATCATTTTATTATTAAGATTGTTGTGTGGATGTTTAAAAGTGCAGGCTCTGGCCAGAGTTGGCTTGGGTTCCAGTGCAAGCCAGCTATTTGATCTTAAATAAGTTGTTTATCTGTGACATGTCTCGGGTTTCTGTCCCCCAGAGATGGGGTTGATATTTGTACCTCCCTCATGGGGTTCTTGTGGAGATCAATGAGTTTATTCACGCCGGGAATATGTGAGCCCTCAGTGAGTGTCAGTCACATGTAGTCAATGAATGAGCCCTTTGCTTTCTTTCCCCTGGGCCCGAGTTCCCTGAGATCCCCAGAGGAAGCATCTGCTGGGTGTGATTTCTGGGGCAACCTTGTGGGGTCAGGCCCCGAGGGCAGCAGGACACCCCTTTTCTGTGTCGTCCTAGTTCCACCTGGTCTTGTCTAAGGCAATGGCCCTCATCCAAGGACCACTTTGTCCCCGAGGGGACATTTGGCAATGTCTAGAGACACTTTTGGCTTTCACAGTGGTTGGAAGAGGGGTGGGCATCTGGTGATCGGCAGCCAGAGACACGGCTAAGCGGCCTACAATGCCCAGGACAGCCCTGTAGCAGAGAATCAGCAAACGTAGTGCTGAGACTGAGACCCCTTTCTGAAGGGCTCAGGCTTGTCCCCACCAGGAGGTTCTACACTCGCCCTCATGTGGTGACATTCTCACGGGAATAGCAGTAGGTTAAATAATTTGAGGTTGCTTTGCTCTGGCACACAAGAACAGAACAGAAAGTGTAGTTCTGTGTTGGTTAAGCCTTTTGTGCCTTTTCGGGCTCTATTGAGAGGGGTGAGGACACTCTTCCAGCCTCAGCTCTGTACTCTCTTCCGGTATGGGGTTTTCTGGCCAGATGTCAGGTCCTTACTGTGCTTTGCTGTCCCCAGCCTCCTCATGAGGCTGCCTGAAACGTTGGAAGCTGTTCTGTGGCTTTCCACCCCAGCCTCCTGAAGCCCTGACCTCTCTCACCCACCTAGCAAGCCTTTTGTAGGCACCTAGATCTGGGTTTGGGCTCTGACCTTGAACAACCGCTCAATTCCCACTGATGTTCTCTGGCAGGACACTGGCAACACATGGTTCAGAGAACACTTGTACCCCTCTGGGGGCTGGTGACTTCCAGGAGATCTACCCACCAGAGTGCTTCTCCCCCTGGGGCCACTGTCCCCTGCCCTAATCAGATGAACTACAGAAGTTATTTCCTGCAGTAGAGGATCCACTCAGGCTGAAATTCAAGGTTCCAAAGAGGATGGACAGTCAAGCTGCCCCAGAGAGATTTGCAGAAGGACAAATTAGAGTTGAGCCCTTCTCTGTCTGGGTTGGGCATGCTCCTAGTGAGTTCCCAAGGGAGAATCTGAAGTGTGGGCTCTGTCCCTAGGCTCTTACTGGGTCAGCCCAGGGAGCAGGGCGGCTCCTTCCTGAGTTCAGTTGCAGGGATCACACATACCTACCACACAAGCAGGGAACACTCAGACTGTCACATTTCCTAGGGACCATGGTAGCCACAAGCTCAGGTTGTAACTCAACGCAAAGATTAACTTTCCCTCCCTGTCCCACTGTGGCCTGGGTTTAGGTGAGAAAGGGTCGGTTATATTCATTCCCACACTCCATAAAATCTGGAAACCTACTTTCTTTCCACTAGGCAGCAAACATCAGATGTTTCTCCCCACTTGTAAGGCCTTTTATGACACTACCATACTGTTCTCTTTTGTGAAATCTATGTGAGGTAGCTGGTTAAATACTTTCTTTTGTTAAGAAGCCAGGCCCAGAGAGGGCAAATGCTCTACCCAAGGCTGCACAGCTTGTGAGGGGCAGAGCCAAGGCTCAAAGACGAGCCTGTCAATCCCCCCCCAGCAGGGGACTTGGAAGGAACCCAGGGAGACTCCAGAGCAGCTCCAGCCACTACCACTCTGTCTGGGCAGTATGTTTTCTAGGACTCCCCTCTGCCCTTGTGACTAAGCACTTCCCTGGCAATGAATCAGTTTTGTCAACAGAATATGTGTCCTGATTCCTACTTCTGTACTTTTGGTTCTGAGACATCAGGACTCCCTGCCCCCAGTGGCGTTGAACCCAACTCCATGGCCTATGACAGCCTCTCTTTGGGATGGCCAACCTGTGTGGTGAGATGCATACCCCTAGGTTCCAAGGAGGGCCGAGGGGTGGCTGACTGTCTGTGGAAGTGCAGATGGCACAATGTGTGACCCCTGACCATGGGGAACAGACCAAGCACTGTAACCACCATGGGTTAGCCGACAGCTGGAGGCCAGGGCTTGGCTTTCCTCACACTGCATGCTTGGGGTGGAGCTTCATGGAGTCTGAGAATTGCAGCAGATACCTGGCCATCCAGGCTGCTTTGCGGGGATGCTTGCCAAGGCAGGAGGAGAGAATTTACTTATTCAACAGTTTGTTGGTGTGATTCATTAGATTGCATTAAATATGAACACTATGGGCCTCCTTCTGTATCAGGCCAATGTTAAGGATCTGAGCGGCTGCAGACCTAGCTCCTCAAGGGAGACCGGGTCCTTTCTGGACCTGGGGCCCACCCTTCTGTGCAGTTTCATCTATGCCCTGCACCTCTGAACTTTGGTCTTCCTTGAACTCACCTCGTGCCTTCGGGACTCTGCTCTCTGTGTTAGTCATGCTTCTGCCAAGAACACCTTCTCCTCAGGCACCCCCCACTCATCTCTCTAAAACACACTCAGGTGTGACCTCTTTTAAAACGTTTATGAGCCCCTCCTTTCCACACCACCACTGGCATAAATAATTGTTCTCATTTTTCCCAGCTCCCATTGCACTCAGTACAAATCCAACCAATGTTGATACAGGAGCTTGGAAATGAGCTAAGTATACACTTCTTTTATGAAAGCTCTTTATATGTGACATCATAATTATTTAATAGTCTGCTTTTTTTTTATGCTGAAGCCATGGTTTTTAACTTTGTTTGCGAGGGCCACAGAGCCGTTGGGGAGCCTGCTGAAACCCCAGGGCCTTTGCCTAGGGAAGTAGACAAATATGCAATTCTGCATGCCATTTTAGGGCATTCAGAGACTCCTTGGTGCACCGAGCCGGGATGTGAAATCCTGCTTTTTACTGTAGGTTGTTGGCAACCCAGTCTGGTGTATTGTCATGCCCCCCACCCGCCCCCATACCTAGAAAAATAGTTCCTAAGCCACAGGGGCTCAGGGAATGCATGTGGAATGAAGGCATAGTTATACCAGTTAACTTAGCTCTCCTGGGGCAGTGAGCTCTGGAGTCTGAGAATGCTAGCGCCCAGGGTGCTAGAGGTCTTATAAACTACATGGAGAAAACTCTGCAAAGGCAGGAAGGAATGTATGCAGAGGAGTTAGGCTGCAGTGGATAAGTTGGGGGCATACATTGTGAAATGTGCTTGTAAAAAGTCAGAGAGGGGGATTCAGCCGTATTGTTGGAGTCAAAAGAATAGGAAAACTTTTGGAACCTAACTGAAACCGTATGTAACCACATACTGTTTTTCCCAGAAAAGGATCCTAATTAGGTCAATTCCATGTTGTCCTTATGGAATTGGATACATAGGAAAGTGGACCCTTGGCAGTATACAAACAGCCTGCATTTCTGGGAAGGAGGGAGGGGTACTGGTGAGACCACTTTGACAAAGACCCCCCTTCCCCCATATTAAAATGAAATCGACTTGTCTCACAAGCACTGAGACCTGGTGAGCAGCACTTGGTGCTGACTTGCTTATTATCAAGCACTCAAATACGACCACCTTAACCTCAGCAGTGGCTTGGCAGAGGCCCCCTCACATAGGGCCGGAGTCTTGCTTGGTCTTTTCATCTCATGTGCTCTAAGATCCAGGGGCAGGGTTTTCCATTGCTACGTGGATCTCTTAGCAGAGATGTGAGCACCTCATACACACCCCAGCATCAGCGACTTTCAGAAGCGTTTGTCCTGGAAGCCTAGTTTGGTTTCAGGATCTAGGTAAGCAGTGCTAGTCTGCAAAGGGAACAATTATGTTCCCCCCAACACACAGAAGCATCAGAATTCACAGCGTGCACTTTACAAGGGCAATAAAGTTTTATATGCAGCTTAGTAAAATACCTAATACAGCCAATTATCCACCAAAATAAACTGATGGGAGAGAGAATGGCTATATTTGGCTCCAACTTAATTATTTTGCATTTGAACTTCTCTATTCCATGTAATAAAATGTCATTCTTCCCTTATTTCCTGGTTAGGTTACTTAATTTTGACTGTGGAAACTGAGCCCCTGAGTGGGGTACACTGTCCAATGTCAGTGGCAAGAAAATGTGAAAGGTTTGACATCAATTACAACATTACACACAACATAAAATTTAACAACTTGAATCAGGCTTTCATTGCTCTTTAAAGAGACCGTATGGCTTTTTTAAGATCTAAAAATTAATCAGTTTCTAAGAGTCATACCTTTTTGGAAGTCCCAAATCTTACTCTTAGCTTGAGATGTAAGAATCTCTCTATCCCTCTCCCCAACCCTCTCTTTTATTTGAAAGATTTCTCCTCCTCCATCATTTAAAAATGGAATTTAAGTTTTTCAGTTTGTATTTTTGCTGTGGAAACAAAAGGAAAAGTGAAGGGTACAGAAATAGAACTGTTCGGGGAGGGTGGTAATTCTGGGGAGAACACAGTGAAAATGCATGAACTTCCACGTGGCCATGAATGAGGGCGGCCTCACCAGGAAGACTCCCGGATCCCCTCCTTTGTGGCCTGTATCCCAATCTGCGTGGCAACCTTCACTCCATTGCTCTGTGACACTTGACCACCTCGTAAAACACCCCATGTCATTCGGCATTTTCTGCCCATTACAGGCCAGTGTGTGACCAGAACAGGGGTAAGTGGCCTCTATCCTTAAATAAGTGTGGTCTCTGCAGGTCAGTCCCGGGGTCAAAGGCAGGGTGACAGGTGGATGGGTGGCAGCCACATGTTCTGGCTGAGCCCGGGACAACCCTTGGGGCTGACTTTTCAGGGGGCGACCCACAGCCAGGAGACTGGTCATCTTTCTTTCTGCTTCTCAAAGGGCCCAAATGCACATTTGAAGCTGACTGAGCTCAGGGTCTATGTTCTATCTGCAGTTGTATCCCAGCCTAACTCAAACCATGGGTACCTGGAAAAAGTGAGTGAGTGTATGAATTGCTGTGTCCATAATGTTGGAGCATCACCTTATGGCTTTAACAATGGTACTCCTGACCTTGTCATGGAAAGGAACAATTCTGGAAGTTTCTGTTAACCATGGGCCAAGCTCTAAGTGCTCCTTGAGAAAAGGGGGTGCGTGCAGTGTGTGTGTGTGGAGCTGGGGTTGGGGTGGTATGGGTGGGTGGTATGTGGGGAAGGGGAATTGATTGACTGCAGCAGGTCCACCCTGATGTGTCTGACACCCATTCTATACTTCCTGTCCACTTTGGAAAAAATAGGCATTTTCTTTGTGTGACGTCCTCTCCTGCTGGGGACCTCCCCCTTTGCCTGTCATTTTCTCTGCCCATCAGTGCTGTCCAAAGAACACCAGACACGCACATTCCGCCCTAACATGCTTGTGGGCCTTAAACAAGGAGTGTTCTGGAAATCCCAATAATTGCTCTGATTTTCCAAATACTCTGTTGTCTTAGGAAGACCTGAGTCCAATAGCTGGCTAATTTGAAAATGGTCCCATATTATCTCATGGTGATAAACCCTGGGCAGGGTCCAGCCCTTATTACCCAAGGTTCAGTCCCCAAAAAGGTCACTGTTGCAGTTTCTCCTTTTTTGCTTTAACAAGAAAAGCAAACTTTTACAAGGAAAAGGCAAACAGCAGCACAATGCTATCTTGCCAAAGATTTAGTGCAGAAAGCAATTTCCAGGGTATGCCCTGGGGGTAGTTCACAGTCAGGCCAATCTCCTTCCTTTCTTGTCTTTGGGGCTCTGGGGAAATAAATGCCCTGGGCCCAAAAAGTGTGGAGGCCATCGTGCTTGGCACCAGGACCAGGGCATTTTAGAAGTATTTCCAACATCTCTTAGAGGGGTGACACAGAGAGACGTTTAGGCTTAGATTACAGATAACTAGAGTATAAAATTCACTCTGAGTACTCATACACACACACACACACACACACACATGCATACACATACACACACCCCAGACAATTTTAAATAGATTTCATTTTTTAGAATAACTTTAACTTCACAGCAAAATTGAGCAGTAAGCAGAGACCTGAACCTACATTGACACATCATTATCACCCAAAGTTCCTCGTTTACATTAGCCTTTACTCTTGGCCTTCATTCTGTGGGTTTTGACAAATGTAGAATAACATGTAGTTATCATTTGAATTTGATTATTACTTAAACTGCCTTTATTTCAAAAAGTCATTTTGGCAACATCCCCCTTCCCCAATAAAAAAAATCACAAAAATAAAGAAAGCTTGCTATTTAAAATATGTTAATTAAGTAACCTAATGTGAATTCATTGATATTCCTCTTGAACTATATTAAATCAGTGATGGAATAAATAATGAATAAAGACAGTAGTGGTATTATCCATTAGAAACCATTTAATCCACATCTGGGAAAATTAAAGGCAACAAAACTATTTTTATTGCCACACATCACAAATCCCCTACATAATTTTATAAGAAAGGTCATTACACTTGTAGCTACTGCATTATCTTTTTCCTTGGACCATTTCTGAAACAACATTCGTTTTTCACACTTCTTTACATCTCCAACATTAAAAAACCTTAATCGATGCTTTTACATAAAAAGCAAAGGACTAGGTTTCCCATCATAAAACGTTATGTTGTTTACACAAAAACAGCAGCTAACCTCATACAACTCTATTGATTTCCCAGTGGGTCCTGCAGGGACACTTGGCTATGCTACACATCACACTGATTTCTAGCACTGAAGCAAAGAGGACTTCCTGTGGAAAGTGGTGCTGGGCTCCGGCTGTTACTTATCAGACTTTTTAACTGGGGCATGCTAAACAGGCATCTTCTCTCCACCCAGGACCTCAGACTGGCACCTCTGAGCAGCTAAGAAAACAGATGAAGGTGGAAAAGTTCCTCACCAGTGTCATCAGTTCCCACAGGCCCCCATCATCCTCATCTCCACACTCTTGGGTCGAGAGTTCCCACCACCTCAAATTCTCTAGAACCTCTACTAGAGCGTTGGGACCAGCTTGCAGGCACAGAGAAATCGGGGGATGCCTGCCCACTGGTACCACACTTTCCTGGAAATTATGTGGTCTTTCAATAACTTTCATTAGGTGTCAGTGACTTAAAATATTAACAGAAAGCTCTTAATTTTTGCTTCTTAAAGTTGAATAAATCAAACTTAGAGTATGCTTGGAAAGCTAAAGGTCATTGACTGTTTTCAATGTCTAGTTTTCTAATGGAAAGCAGGATAAATATTGAAAAGTGAATTGCTTGCTTCCTCTATTAGGATAAAGATGTGAAAGTTATTTTTATAGTTTTAAGCTTAAAGGCTGGGTATTTGCTCACATTCGTGTGTCATAACAACACTTATTTTGCAACTTCAGGGAATGCATTGCTTCACATAGAGTAATTCTATAAATAAAGGATAATTTCAAAATTCCTGCATTTGTTTATTTTTACCACTATGACTGTTTTCTTGGTGGATAATCACTCGAGGGTCTCATTAAATCATCCTTTCCTGTATCAAGCAGTTGCAGGAAGAATAACAGAAAAGTGTTCTTGAGGAAACTGAGGCAAAAAGGATTTACCTGCACTATAGGATTGAGGACTTTGGGAACTTAATGTTGCTTCTTTCAAGCCAACAGGGCTTTCTGACTCCAGAGCCTGCACTCACAGTCCGTCTGCTCCATTGGCTCAAGTAAAGGAGAAGAATCAGGCCTTAGACCTTGTCAAGATCAATTCAAAATCTAGATGGGGTTATAAAACAAAAATTCATTCCCTGGCCAGTTGGCTCACTGGTAGAGTGTGGGCCTAGCATGCAGATGTCCCAGGTTCAATTCCTGGTCTAGGCACACAGGAGAAACAACCATCAGCTTCTACACCTCATCCCTTCTCCCATCTTTCTCTTTCTTTCTCTTTCCTTCCTGCAGCCATGGCTCAATTGGTTTGAGCATATCGGTCCCAGGTGCTAAGGATGGCTCTGTGGAGCCTCCACCTCAGGTGCTAAAAACAGCTTGGTGGTGAGCACGGCCCCAGATGGGCAGAACATTGGCCCCAGGTGGTTGCTGGGTGGATTCTGGCAGGGGCGCATGAGAGAATCTGTCTTTCTATCTTCCCTCATCTCACTTAGAAAAAAATAAAAATAAATCAATACATAAAACAGAAATACATGCATAGTGACTGACAATAGAAGGTAAGAGTTGATGAAATCACATGGTTAACACATACTGATAATAAACAAAGCAGTTAAAGTTTGGTTTACTGAATGACCTGGGTCTTAGTCTGGGCTTTGAGAGATGGATATGATTTGACTGGGTAGAAGCAATGGGAAAGGCCAGTGAGGACCAGACAGATCTTAGCACTTAGCAGAGATAAATGGAGCTTAAATATGGAAAAATCATTAAACCCGGGTCAAATTATGGAGGGTCTGCAAAGGCAACCTGAGGATCTGGGAAAAGTTGGAGTAGTTTCCACATTTTTATTAAAAAAAAAAAAAGCATACTCATAGATACAGACAACAATCTCGTGGTCACCAGAGGAAAAGGGGAGTGGAAAGGGGAGAGTAAAGGGTAAAGGGGGTTGACCCCTTATAGAGATGGAAGGAGATTTGACTTTGGGTGGTAAATACACAATGTGACACATAGATGGTGTGTCATTGATTTGTACACTTGAAACCTATGTAATGGTATTAACCAATGTCACCCCAACAAATTTAATAGAAAATTTAAAAAATGATCAAAACATGACTGTGCTAGGTGATAAAGATTCAAAGATGAGAGGATAGAATCTCTGTTTGTGCTACTGTATTCTGAGCACCCTCCTGTGTATGCCTGGTGCTCAATAAATAGCTGGTAAGAAAAATAAAGGATGAATGACTACTTGTCTCCAAAGACTTCATAGGCTAGTGGGGTAGACCAGTAACTATCCAAATATTTTACAGAATTCTCCTACTTATGAAGCCATGTAAAACCCAGAAGACTCAGAAGATTAACTGGATGAGAATAGAAGAAAAAGCTTTACGAAGGAGGTGGCATGTCAGAAAGTCAGCATTGCTCTGTAGTGGCGATTGTCAACCCCCTTCCTCTCATGGCATGCATAACCTCACTACGACAAGTCTGCGGCACACCAAAAATATAATTGTTTTCATATATGACAAAAGAATAAGTATGACTTTAATTCATTCACACCGGACGGTTATTGCTATATTGGCTGTTATCACTTTTTAAATTTGACACTCTAAGAAAAAACAGGTCATGCCCGTGACTAAATGTTAGGTACTGCATGTTGTAGAAATTCTTGTGGCACGCCAGTTGAAAACTGCTGCTCTGTCATGTGGTTCATTGTAAGAGTGGAGTGAGGAGATGGGGGGAGAATCAGTAGATGAGCCTGCAGCCCTAAGGAAGGCTGGGTCATGATGGTCCTTTGAGCTGTGCCAAGGGGCTTTGACTTACACTGTAAGGCATCAGTGTAGACCAGAGGCTCTCCAATGTTAGTGTACACAAGAGTCACCTAGAGGGCTTCTTAAAACATAAATGCAAGGAAGGCTCCACCCCAGAGCTCAAGTGTTAGGAGCTCTAGAGAGAGGCCTAAGTTTTGCATTTCTAACAAGGTCTTAGGTGGTACTGTTGTTGCTGGTCTGGGGACCACACTTTGAGACCCATTGATGTAGATGGTGAATCAGCAGAGGGGAGAAGTTGGAGACAGAGAGACCAGTTAAGAGGCAGTGGACCAGTCATGAGCAAAGATGCTGGTCTAAATGCCAAGGAACTGATGCCTAAACAGGTCAAAGTGCCAAGATTGGAACCCATATCTTTAGACTCTTTCTCCAGTGGCCCTCAAGAGAGAATACTGGCCCAACGAGTACTTATTTCATTTAAAAGTTCACTTTTTAATAGAAAATGAAATAATTTGGATTTAGACAATAGTGAAGAGTATATATAGTGATTTCGTTGTTATATGTTAAAGAACTTCTACTGTTTCAGAGTATGGAGAGACTCTCCTTCATCGGACACCCACAGCGCTGGTGTCCTTGAACACGAATCCTGTCCTTTCTTAATCAGATGTTCACTTTAAACAAACAGCTTTCATGATTCCTCCAACAACAAAGAGAGACAAGAGACTCTAATCGGATGACCTGAGCTTGACTTTCAAACACTACTGTCCTGCCGGGAAGCTATTCTCACAATTCCGTGAAGGAGATCTAAGGAGTGTGAGACATTGGAAGATATTTCCCAAAATGGTGAAAAAAAGAGATGTCATTATTTTGTTGCCTTTTCCCCCCTCTTTGGTAACGAAGTATTTGGTGGAGTTAGTTATTTGGCAGCACATGCTTGGGTCGAAAACTTTCATTTCTTTTGCCAGGCTTCCTAAAAATAGTCTTTCTTTGGGTGAGGACCATCTCAACACGAGCTACGTTGATTCAAAGCATGGCATGTTTCATGAATGTAATTGCCTATTAACCTGAAGATTTCAATTGCAATGAGATAAAGAATGTGGAATTCTACTTCTTGCAGAGTTGTGAGCTTGTTCCTGTCTTGTGTATGCAATAATAAAAAGTCCTTTCATGATATGACACCACAGCAGTGGGCGGTGAAATCCAATATGTACCTGGCAAAAGTACAATGGGATTATATAATACCAAAAAAAGTCAATTGTTTTCCCCTTTGCTAATTAACTCCTTTGAGGAGGAAGTACTGAGGATGAGGTCAGCTGGTGGTTTTTGTTCTTTAGCTAGTTTCCATGCCATTTTAGGCACTATCTGTGGGGTGTGTTTTTATAAATGGAAGAAGGAGTCTCATGACTAATGGAACAGACCTTGCAATAGTCACAGCCATAGCTCGGTAGCAGCTTTACTGACTCTGTGGAATTTGTCTTCTCTGGGATCCTGCTCATCACTTGAACTTGAGCCCAGTAAGCATGTCCATGGCTTGTACTTTTCTCCAGTGATCTTTGCCCACTGATACATAATAGGTGAAAAGCTCACAGAATTCTTTAAGCCAGCTCTAGGCCTGACGTGAAATTTGATATAAATCGGGGCATGTAACAACCCAATGAGGAGTTATTGTTCTTATCTTACGGATGAGGAAATCCAAGTTCAGAGGAAATAAATTTCATGTGCTAAATAAATCAGCTAAAAGGTGGTAGAGATAAAATTCGAATCCAGATCTGTCTTTCTCTAAAACTCATCCCTGCTCACCACATAACATATGACTTTCAGTGATGCAGGAAGAGGCTAAAGATAGGGTTGTCCTGGTGGGTGAGGTCCTGACAAGGATAATAA
This sequence comes from Rhynchonycteris naso, assembly GCA_037038555.1. Lineage (NCBI taxonomy): Eukaryota > Metazoa > Chordata > Mammalia > Chiroptera > Emballonuridae > Rhynchonycteris > Rhynchonycteris naso. The sequence goes on from CM073001.1 coordinate 99,109,268, forward strand.
TAATTACCATATTTCACCATGTATAAGACGTGCCTTAATTTTGGGACCCGAATTTTGAAAAAAAATGTATTACATAAAGATATTGAACTCAAGTTTTATTCATCATAAAATACATATAACTCCTCATCACTGTCAAAACTCCCAACCATTAGCTTGTTCTCATCTGTGTCTGATGATGAATCACTGTCTTCAACAATGAGCATAAAAACAAACGTGAAAAAGTGGAAATTGCAAGTGAAAAAAATCTATAACCACTGTATAAGATGCACCTAATTTTTCAACCCCAAATTTTTCAGAAAAGGGTGCATTTTATACATAGGGAAATATGGTAGTTTAAAAATGATCTAATAAAGTACTGAATTGTTTTTGCTAGGTCTTCTGTAATAATGGTATCTTACTTTCATAATTGCAACAAATGATCTTTATGATATTTTTAAAAGAAACAAGGAGAAAAGATGGTAGACACTACCACCATGTATTCTACTTGAGATTGACCAGGAGAGTACAATGATGACCCAAGAAAGAGAAGGACTACTTGAACAAGACATAGAAGAAAACAAACCAAAAGTAATGAGTCCATTCACCTATATTAAAAGTACAAACTTCATAACAAAAGAAACCATGTCTGAAGTAGAATGATAAGCTGCAGGGTAGAAGGTGTTTTCAGCATATACGTCAGTAAAGGGTTAATATCTGGACCATGTAAAAATCCCTGCAAATCAGAAAGGGAGAGAAAAGTAGCTCAATATACAAAACATTAAAGATTTTTAAATTTATTTTTTAATTTAATTTTTTTCAATTACAGTTATGGTCAATATTACTTTGTATTAGTTTCAGGTGTACATCACAGTGGTTAGATAATCATATACTTTACAAAGTGTTCTCCCCTGATATTTCTAGTACCCAAATGGCAGTTTACATACTTATTACAATATTATTGACTATATTTTCTATGTAGTCATTTTCATTCCCATGACTATTTTTTCTTTTCTTTTTAAGTTGAATTAATTGGAGTTACATTGGTCAATAAAATTATATAGGTTTCCAGTGTACAATTTTATATCATCTGCACATTGCATTGTATGCTTATCATCCAAAGCCTAGTCTCTATTTGTCATCAGTTGTTCCTTGTGTACCCTCTTCTACCTGCCTCCACCTTCCCTCTGGTAATCACCATACTATTGTCTGTGTCCATGAGGTGGTTTTTGTTTGTTTGTTTCACTTAGTATAATACCTTATAACCTGAAACACTAATTTGAAAGAACACATGCACCTCTATGTTCATTGAAGCGCTATTTACTATAGCCAATCTCTGTAAACAGCCCAAGTGCCTATCAGTAGATGAGTGGCTAAAAAAGCTGTGATACATTCACACAACGCAATTCTCCTTAGCCATAGAAATGAAAGAGAACTTACCTTTGGAGACAGCAAAATGTGAAGGATTTTTATTTGGCAAGTCACAGAAAGAAAAACATAACTATCCAGTAGAAATACAAAAAGATGACCAAACTCACTACATAAAGGAAAACATGAAATGCCATTCCACATCTGTCCATTTGGCAAAAAAATGGAAAAGACAGACACAACTAAATGTTAGCCATGACAACGTGGGAAATGGGGAAATGACACATAGCCGGTGACACCATAACATATACTTCTAGGTGTATATGCTCTAGAGAAAATTTCCTATACAGGTACAAGGAAACATTTATAGGGACCCTCTTAGTAGCATTGTCTATTAATAGCAAAAATTTGGAATCAACTTCATTATCCATATGTGGTATATTCATACAGCAGATAAAATAAGCGATATATGGATAAACCTTAAAAATATTTGTGAAGGGAAAGAAAGGCACATTTTAAAATGGTGTTCTCAATATGATATTGTGGATATGTATGTTAAAATTTCATAAACAGTACATATATGTGAAGTAAAAGTACAAAGCCCACATGGGAGGCAGATACTCAATCTCTAACAGTGGTTTCCTGCGCAGAGAAAGGAAGGCAGTGATTTGGGAGTAGAGAGGTGACTACCATACCCATAGTGGTTTCTGTCTTAAAAACAATTGACTTTTTTTTGCTTCAGCAAAAATGGCAATACGGGAACCTTTATTCATTTGAGGCAGTATGTATGCAGGTTGTATTTGTATTGTTGTCATTACTTTCTGCACATGCTTAAAATAATTAATAATTTTCAAAATTAATAATGAAAAGAAAAGAAAAAAAAGATTAAAAAGCAATTTAACCCTTTGAGTAGTACAAATGTTCATGTACATCCTCACTCAAAGGGTTAATAGAAAACTCACTACTCAACGGGTTAATTCCTCTTGCCAAATATAAATAACTTCATGACTTGGGAGATAATGGAAAGCTGGCCTTCAGTTTTTGTTTTTTTATTTCAGTAGAAAATAATCCAGTCAAACATAGAGAAGAATTTATGGACCATGAGCATTGTTTAGACACTAATCCTGGTTACTGTGCAGTGTTTAAGATACTCATTTGAAAAGACCTTGAAAGAGACTGACTTTTTCACCTGTCTGGAATAGTTTTGGTTAAAGCCTCTTATTTTGAGATTCTTCTGATCAGAACTGTAAAGCTCTCCTGGGGTAACTTGGGCAGGTTTGGCATTCCCCAGGGATTGAACTGGAGCTGGTGTCCAAATGTCACCATGAGATCTGTCACACACGGGATCATGAGCTGCAGGTCTCTGGTGTTAGCGGTGCAGCCGCTCATTGTAAGGAGGACACAGGGAGTGGGGTGTGTGTGTGTATGTGTTTTGGAGAAGGTCACTCAGCTTATTAGTAGCAGATTTAGGGCAAGAAACCTTGTACCGAGCACTCAAGCCAGATATTATTTTAGCCTTACTCTTTTGTATCTGAAAAATCCTGACTTCAGATTTTTCTGACTCTTTTTCCTTCCACCTGAAATGAAGGGGGCATTTGGACAGATAATTCTTCTGCTGAGGAACTGTTCGCCAGCGAGCCCATGGGTTCGTTCATGACAAGGTATGCTGCCTCATCTGCTGGATGCAAGTCCTTGGATGTGTTTTGTGCAGAGGAAAACATTTTAGCATTTCCTTTGCAAAAAGCCAGGTTTTCTGATTGAGAGTGACAGGTTATTTTCCCCTTTGAAATTTGTAAATATAAAAATATTACCTCGACAGATGGATGTGTGAAACATAGAAGTTATTAATTTCTCCCCAATTAAATAGCTAATTACAGAGGTAGAGGGTTGGGGATAAATGTCAACAGATCAACACAAGCTCTGTGCCGACTATTCCAGAATTTCCTAGTCTTTAAATTCACCATATGGTGAGTTTGAAAACAATAGTATATGAAAATATGGTGATAAACCTAAAACTAAGGAGAGATGGCCTCTGAACATCAGGTGGGTGTGGCTTGTTCTATTTCTGCCCTCTCCAGAGACATCAGAAATGGCTCCCTACCTGAAAGGTGACCCTACAAGTCTAAGCGCAGGTCCTAGGGCATATGTTTCCCATATGCCAAGGAGTGAGGAATTTTTATAGCAGTTTAACAGGCGCCCGAAGTTAGAGAAACCTAGTTAGCTTTCCCACTAACTAGCTGCCAACTAGCTGTAAGACTTCAGGCAGCTTGTTGGCTTTTTTAAACCTTAGAATTTCATCATCTGAAAATGGGGATGAGAACAGAAGCTTACTTGAGTAGTATGCAGAGCATTAAATAAAATGATGTCTATAAATCCCACTCAAATGTGTCTACAGCTTATGCTGAGCTCTCAGAACAAGTGGTTGTGATCATTATAGCGAACTTCTTGGTTCCTCTGTCATGTTTGATGTGAACACTTATATTCATTGATTGACCAACCGCCCTGAGCGAGAAGGCCATTAGATCTGCTGCAGAGATTCATGGAAGATTCTATTCTTCCCCACGGGATTCTCTCTCAGCTCCAGCTTTGCTGGTATTTTCCAAAATCTGCTTTGAGGACTTCCTACCGACCTAAGGTAGGATAGCACTTTGGGCTAAATCGGGTCTCCCACCCCTGCTTCCACCCCCAATTCATGGTTACTATGGCATTTGGAAGCCCCAACTCCCCAACCCCAATGTGGTGGTATTTGGGGGTTTTGGTGAGGTTGTGAGATTGGGTCTTTGTGATGGGATGGTGCCCCTTATAGAAAGAGATACCATAGAGCTTGCTTCCTCCCTTCCTGCCTGCATTGTGGGAAGGTAGCCGTCTGGAAGCCGGGAAGACGGTGTTGTTCTTCCTGGAAAAAGCAAACTGGCTAGCCCCTTGACCTTGGAGTCCAGCCTCCAGAGTGTGAGGAGTAACTTCCCGTGTTTTGCTATGGCAGCCAGGGTGACTAACACAGAAAGGAAGGGGTCTGTGAAGAAAGGTGTTGGGGGAACAAAGCCTGTTGGACATCCCTCTTGAAGTGCACTGCAGAGTAAGGACGCTCTTGTAAAGGAGGGGATTCATCTTCGTTTAATGTGGTTTTGTAAAACTAACTGAATCAGGAATCCTTTTGACCTAATAGCTGCTGCACTAGGCCCTCAGCTCCGCTGTCCATTTGTCTGCTGTGGTCAACTGGAGCCCAGCCTGGGGCTGTTGACCACTGGGAGGCCCTGCCCCGCTGCCACCTTGGCGGGTAGGGTCTGTGCTCAGCACTCTAAGAGCCTTCTTTGCCCTTTTGTTCCTTAGATCAACAGAATACAGCAGGCTGTGCTCCCCAGATGTTTGCTAATACCCTCTGAGTGCACTGATGTATATGTGAGGTATACTGGTGTCACCCTGAAGACAGACGCAAGGAGGCTATGTGTCTATAGGGCAGGAGCAGCCACATCTAGTGGGACCAACCGCCAGCTCTGGGGTCGGCTCTCACACCGTGACCCCCTGCATCCTGTGGTCTGGGCAGCTGATGTCCCGTGCACATCCCTATTCTAAGGAGGCCCGGCTTGGTCTGCATGGCAGCAAGCCCGCAGCACACCTAGACAACTTTGATTCCTGCCTCTATTCCAGATGGTAATGTGTATCCTAAGGTTGATTTCCTTCTCTGTCAGAGTATAATGACACAATGCGAAGAAGTACTTTGATGAGTGGTACTCAAACTTTCATCTGCATATAGGTTGCCTGGAGAATCTTGCAGATTCACATTCATAAAGCCTGAGGTGAGACTTGAGCTCTGTGTTTCCAATAAATTCTCACAAGATGCCTGCTGCTGGTCGCACAGTCTGGGGACCACGCCTGGAGCCGCACTAGCTGGGTTCAGGGGCAGGCTTCTCCTCATGGGTCATATGTGTCTAGTCCAAGCATTTCTGGGTGCTAAGCGAGTTTATAGGTATATATTTTTCCTTTTGTTAAAACTGCACAACATTCTGTAAGTGGTCTGGCAGAATTCTTATGTCCACTGAAAATATGAAGGCTTTGAGCTTCTGAGAAACTCAGCATCCAGGGATTCTAAAGCGCTGTCCCATACATCCTCACTTCCCCAACAGCTCTCGATCCTGGGATTGACAGTAGGTTTGTGGAACAGATGATTGGGGTGTCTGGGGGTGCTTAATAATTCACCTGCAATTATGTTTGCAGTGGTGCCTCATTGCTTACATCAGTGATCCTGAATATTTTGGGGGGTCACAGCCTCCATGGAGAATCTGATGGTGTCTGTGCTGCCACTTCCCAGAGGGTACACGTTCTGTGCGCTTTGCAAATACATTTTGGAGTTTCGTGGGGATCCCTGAAGCCAGGCTCTGTTGTCTCCAGTGAACAATCTCTGGCTGACAGGATTAAAAGTAAACGCTGCGACCTGGCAGCCAAAGTTCGATAGGATTTAGGCAGTGTGCTTTCTTCCGTGATATGCTAGGTGAAGCTTCTTCAGCTGCGAGTGATAGAAATCCATTTGAGCTAGTTTAAATGAAGCTTTTTTATTTTCATATGAAAGGCGCAGGTTATTGAGTAGCTGACAGTATTGATGGAAGAAGTAGAAAAAAAGTCGAGTAAAAATTCAAGTGCAGCTCCAAAGTCTTAGAATCTAGAATCAGAGGCTTGAATGATGCAAGGATCATTTTATCTCCTTAATTATTGACATTATGGGGACAGGGCCGAGGGCTGCTTTAAGTTCATGTTTCACAGGCTTGTGGCCAGAGATGAAAGGACTCTTTTCTACCAGTTTCAATAATAATACAAATAAAAAATTTCAGGGAAAGTTTCTAATTGGCTTGCCTTGGCTCAGTGCCCATCCCTGGATCAATTACGGTGGTCAAGAAGGTGGGGTAAAATGTTTGGGTCATATGGCAATCTCACCATCACTGGAATTGTGTAGGACGAGTCAGGTGGGAGGAAGTCAGGCACCATGTACACCACATGAGGGAAGGGCTGAGGTGAGGGGTTGGACATGTCCCTCAAGACAACGAAGTACTCTGAGATTCTTGGGGGGGGGGCAGCTCTGATTCCTGTTTTATGTTATTCCTTTTCTGACATTCCTTGTTCTTTCTAGGTTGGGTGGTTCCTGTCTTTCCTATACATTATTTATTGCCATATCTGGGATTCCTAGGGTTCCTTCCTAATTCTCTTTGTCCATTGTGGACTTAGCCTGTGTCTTTGTTTAAGCCTGCCATTACAGGGTTCTGCAACTTGGGTGGCTTGAAACAAACTGATTCTCTTACAGTTTGAGAGTCTAGACTCTGACACTGGAGTGGCAGCAGGGTTGATTCCTTAAAGGGCTCCGAGGGAGAAAATGTTCCATACCTTTCCCCTGGGATCTGGTGGCAGCTGGCAGTCTTTGACTTGTATACTCATCACTCCAATCTCTTTCTCCACCATCACATGGCATTTGCCTGTGTCTCTGTCTTCACACAGCCATTATCTCTCTGTCTCTCTCTCTTCTTTTAAGGATTATGGTTGCGTGGGGTGAAGGGCTCATCCTGTTCTAGTACGACCCCACCTTAGCCAATGATAGGCCTAAATTTCCAAATGAAATTACATTCTGATCACCTTGCGAAAAGTTAGGTCTTAAACATATCCTTAAAAGACACAAATCAACCCCAGCATAGCCTCCCAGTCCAGAATAAACCCAGTTCCTCCAGGAGGATGTTTGGTGATACCCCAGGTCTAATTGGTGTCTACTCTGAGCTCCCGTGGTCCTGACTCTCTTGGTGCAGCGCGCTGTGCTGTGGAGACTCAGCTCTCCATGACCATGCTGCATTGCTGTGAGGTTAGAAGTTCCCTGGAGGTGAGCATCCAGATTGTGTCAGTGCTCCCCAGGATGCCGACAGCAGTGCGTGACTGACTGGGTCCTGGTGTGCCCAGATATTTTGGTAAATGTCATTCTGGTCAGTCTGTGAGGGTGTTTGTAGATGAGACTAACTTTGGAATTGGCTTGAATAAAGCAGATTGCCCCCTCAAATGCACGTGGCTTCCTGTAATCTCTTGGGAGCCCGAATATAACAACAGGCTGAGCAGGGGAGATGTCACTCTCTCTGCCTGTCTGCGAGCTGAGACATCCCTCTTCTCCTGCCTTTGAACTCGGACTGGAACCTAAAACCATTGGCTCTCTAGGTCTTGGGGCTTCTCAGTCTCAACAACACATGAACCAATTTCTTATAGTAAGCCTCTGTATATACTACATTTATTTGTATTTCTCTATAAATAAAATCCTATTGGTTCTGTTTCTCTGGAGAACCCTGACCAGGACTAACACACAATGTCTAACACAACGCGGGTGCTCAGTAACTGGCAGAAATGAATGCAATCATGATTGAATGATAATGAGAGGGTCTGGGATGCCTCCCAAATTGTCCCCATGGGCCTCCTATGGAAGATGCATGGAAGATAAACTGGAGAAAAGTGACATCTACCTTCATACAGTTGTTCTCAATTTCATCTGCACTTGGAGAAGCCCTTGACGAGTTTTGCAATTTCCTGTAACTCAAACCAATTACATGAAGAATTGTGGGGAGGGGACCCAGGCAGCGATGGGCCTCTGTCACAGCTCTGCAGTGAGTTCACTGCATACACGAGGTGGAGAGGCCTGGCTCAGGCAGGATGGGGCAGGGGAGGTGCTCCAGGCTCACGTGACCTACTGACCCAGGCAAGCAGCTGCTCTGGCCCAGCCTTTGGACTTATCTGGGGTCATAACGGCGCACACTTTGGAGACAGCATAGATTTGCTCCAGATTGACTAGGCCAGGCCATTTCCTAGGACTCAGGAAAGCTAGTGCTTGAAGCTTGCTCCAAGTTAGTCTCGCTGCACGCAAGCTCAAGCGCTGATTCTTGGAGAAGGGCCTCTGAGAAGGAGCCTTGTCATGTACAGGGATGGGCAGGCTCTGTGTAAACTGTCAGCACCAGGAAAGAAGGAGAACTAGAATTGCTCTATATTTAGCTGGTGACAATGCAATGTCACAAGGATTTACTAGGGAAATAAAAACTGATCCCTGACAATGCCGTGTCAGGGTGAAGGAGGAACCCGGCGTCCCTGGGGCGCTTTGGAAAATTGTATATCAGGTCTGTGTGGGAATGGGTGGACAACCATGGTGACATGGGCTACTAGTAGGAGATCAAAGCTTTGGGGCGCCTTGGCCAGGGTGGTAACCGGCCACGTTCTGGCCTCCTGGCCGCTCCATAAACCATCTGTGACAGGGTGGCATCCCCAGCAGGCTGGCGGCACAGAAGGGAACACATGCGGCCATATTTCAGCCTGGACACCGGGGCTTGAATGGGAGCATGTGCGTGTCTGGGGCTGAAGTTTCTCCGAAGCTGATTTGTGGCTGTCTGAATTTACGGCCACGGAGGACAACAGAATCAACCAACTAGACCCATATGTGTTCAGTCCCCAAGCCTGGGTCTCAGCAAACACAGGGAGAGAGGGAGGAGGGAGGGGAGAGCTCATATTATGTTCCAGGCAATAGGTGGTGATACAGGTTTAGTCGAGCAACGGTTTTTTAGAGGCATTTAGAGGCTCTTCTTGTCCTCCTCATCTTCATCTGAGGTTGTCTGCACAGCCTTGAACTGAAGGGACTTGTAGAAATAACTCAAAACCACAAACATATTTCACACTAGGAGACTGACAGCTCAAAGTTACCTCCTTGGCCTGGCAGCCCCAAGAACCCTTACCCTTGGAATAGTGCCTCCATACTGCAAGGGAAGCAAGACTCAGTTTCCTTTGTGAGTGGGAAGCTGGATATCTCTGCTTCTGGACAAGCTTAGAAAAACCCCACAAAAGGACACAGGGCCTCACTTCTGCACAGGTGGGGTGGTGGCAGTCCCAGCAGAACTTGCTGTCCCATCGTCTCAGCTGCTGCCTGCCTCCTATCAGGTGAGTCTGAAGGCTGGGAGATGGGCAGGACCTCCGCTGTGCATGTGCAGCCCTGAGATCCAGCACTCGGTCATTTAATGAATGTTTGTGGTTTAGTTCTGTAAGTTTACGAGTTGCCCTTCCTTTCCCCAGCAAAGACAAGGTCTACAACACTTCCTATCAGGGGCAGGTGACATAGACTCGTCCACACAAAAGCAGGGCCTGACATCAACTCCTTTCCTGAGAGCAGATATGTAGAGTCTCAAAGGCAAGTGCATGAGGGCACTGCAGGGAACAGAAGGGGGAATGGGCAGAAAGGGGCTCTGTTGGTGGGTCTCAGGTGCCAACCTTGCTTTCTCATCTCCCATCTCAGAAACAGGAGGCACGGATGGTCTTGGGCATCTAATGTTCTTCTTTGATTAACACTTGTCGGGGGCATTCTTGCATGGAATGTGGCCTCCCAGCCTGTAATGGTAGGGGTCTGTATGTGTGTGTATGTGTATTCACACATATGCATAAAGAGGAACATAAAGAGAGTCCCTCCCATTTCTTAGGTTGAAACCCTCCTCCCAATATGATGAAATTAGGTGGGGACTTTGAGAGGTAATTAGGATCATATGAGGTCATGAGGGTGGTCCCCCTCGTGAGTTAGATTAGTGCCCTTATAAGAGTCACCAGAGAGCTTGCGGCTCTCTGCTTTTCCTGCTATGAGGATACAAGGAGAAGCCCCCGTCTGCAACAGAGGAGAGGGTTTTCAGCATGCTGACCTACTGATCTCTGAACTACAGCCTTCAGAACTGTGAGAAATAAACTTCTGTTGTTTATAACTCACCCAGTTTGTGGGGCTTTGTTGTAGCAGTAGCAGGACTAAGATAAAGGCTGTTTTAGGCAACAGCTCTGCCCTGTCCTAGCAGTGCGGCTCTGAACAATTTGCTCACCCTCTCTGACTATGAATTTGTCCCTCTGGGAAAATGAATACTAATTCGTCCCCTGATTATTTGCTTCACAGAGTCATTAGGGGGATCAAAAGGGAGAATATATGTGAAACATGGCTCCATAGACAATAACTTTTCTGAAAAATTCAGGAAAAGACAAGTCTGTGTTTATTTTTAAAACAAAACCCAACACCACCAAGGGGCTGCTTTTTCTCACTAAGATTGAGAATGTTTCTGTCCACGTGATTCCAAGATTGCGTCAGCTTCCCATTTTAGTTTTGAATTTTACCTGCCACTAAGTCTCCCAACACAGAAACCAGGTCCCTTTGTGTGGAGCTCTTGGTTTCGCCTTCGTCCCCGCTGCCCTAGGTAATCTGGGACACGGAGCCAGGAAGGAGAGCACAGGGACTCGTCCAGAAATGCTCGTGCTGGGGAAGATTCTGACCTCTGGACGATAATGTGTGGATTGTTAGCAAACTTCTTAAGATAATAATTGTGGCAGGAAAAATAGTGTTCAGTTAAAAAAAGAACAACTGGCACAAGTTCTCTCAGGGAGAGAATTATCTTTTGTTGAGCAAAATACCTTGATGACTTTTTTGAGTATGAAGGTGAGCTTGCCCTAGGACATGGCTTAGACAAGCTAGTCGATGTGGTTTTGGAGCTTACTCGAGTGTTAGGAGTTTTGGAAAAACATGCACACATGTACCCCATCTCTAGAACCTCTAACATCATTGGTCTGGGGTAGGGTCTGGGCATCAGTATTTATAAAAACAAACTCTCTAGGAGAAGCTAATGTGTGTAGCCAAGGTGGAGTTTCCCCAGATCCAGGGACAGGGAGGAGTCGATCTGGATGGTGGTGGGTGAGGGGCTGTCTATGCAAAGGTGACCAGTGAGGTGTCTCTGGTGCCCAGAAGACCCGGTGACTGTTAACAAAGGAATCACTGGCATTTAATCCTGGTTGTTTGCGGCAATATACCCTCAAATCCTCAGTGAAAGTCTAAGTGCCCAATAGTGTACTCTATGGGCGGAAGTTATGCTGGCTCCAGCAATGGACAAACAGAGGCCAATGCCTGCGAAGATGAAAATTAGAGCTGGGATGGAGGATTCCGCAAGTAAGAAATTGGAGTTAAAGGAAACAGAGACAATTGTAATCCCCGTAAGAGTCCTCTGGGGTGTTGGGAAGGATGCTTGGTTTCTCACTGTTTGTGAGACAGAAACTCAAAGTAATCACACTGAAATCTCAGTGGGCAGTGCCTCTGCTGTGGAGAACAGAGAAGACTCACCACCAGCTGACACTTGAGCCAGAGGACAGTAAATAATTTACCACCTTCCACTCTCTCTGCCTTCCCCTCTCCATGCGCCAGACGCTTTATAGCTCTCACAGTTCATTCACATTTGTCTCTCTGAGCCTTCCCACAGGCCCGGGAGACAGGGATGGAAGGGACACATCACATTTGATCACTGTAACTTGTGTGCAGCAAGTCATGGCCGTGGCCAGGCCTGGAGCCTCCCAGCTCCACACCGTCACTCCTGGTTCTGACTTGTGCTCAGCCCCTTATTCTAGGATGACTTTGCTTTCCAACCCCTTCAGCATGGGAGCAAGAACTTCTTCCTTTGCCCTCTCTTTTTAATTTTTTTTTAATGTTTCAATAGTAAGAGCTCTAGACCCGATGTTTAATTTCTTTCTTCTCTCCCATTTCTCTCTCGCTCTATTCACTCTCCTTTGTCCCCTTTCCATTCCTCATCCCATTTCTCCACTTTCCATCGTGGCTATTCACGGTTCTCCACTGTCCATCCGCGGCCATTCACTGTTCTCCACTGTCCATCTGCTGCCATTCACTGTTCCTTTTGTGTTTATAGGGCCACACTCTCATTTGATAGACCCCCCGCCCAATTACTGTATTCATGCGCGAATTCCGTATAAAGATGTTTTCAAATCCTTCTTTATTGTTTGCTTTTCTCTGTTTCTTGATCTGATTCCAGGATGAGTCAAATGTCCTTACTAGCAAGTAATGCAGACTCACCTGGTTTCTAACTGGGAAACGGTCGCCCGGATGATCTGGGAGGAACTTCCTGGCTATATTCATGGACCTCCACATGCTATTGATGTAACACTCATTCTCAGCAGATAGAGAGGACTACACCTATGGACTGGTTTCAGCTCACCTTTGCTCTAGATTTAGAAGAGAGGCACAGTGACCTGTTTCTCCCACATGGAAGCAAATAGCCAAGTATATTTTATGCCCAGGTGTTTGCCATATAGCCTGATACAAAATCATGTCCTGGAAAACTATAAGCCAATCTAATTTATAGAAATAAACTGAGTGAGAATCATTATTTTTTATTGGTACCACTTAATGTGAAGAAAATGCACATTTTTCAAAAATATGGAAAAAACATTCCATTTGCCTTATTGGGTCCAAATGTTAGGTTTAAATTATTTTACTATGCAAACTTTCTTTCATATCTTGGCAGTAGTGATTTCCATTTTTATTCCTTTGGTATCCATAATCTTATGAGAATCAAAAACATATGCCTTGAGATCACTGGACAGCTCCTCCTCCAACATTTTAAAAACGCACAATGAAGGTTATTTCTCTGGTAGCAAAATAACAGGAACTCTATGGGAGAAAATTATGAGGACATCTAGGCTGATGGGAAAGAGGTTCAAAGGTACATTCTGGTTTTTATGCTTTTGATTTGCAAGTCATTAAGTTAGAAGCGCCCCAGCCTCCTGCTGACTGTCACTAGGAATGTAATTTTTTTCTTCTCTAATAGAAGATGCTTATTCAATGAGTCCAGGTTTACAATATTGGAGGTGAATGGGAGATCTGGTGCTTCTTAAGATGGGGTGCTTGCTGCTTAGCAGTGGGTGAAGGTTGCATGGACTTCTGTCTTCCCTCTGTCTGCAGGAGGAGGTGTGTTAGGCAGGGAGGGTGAAGCATCATGCAAGTTTCACTTCCGGGAATTTCAGACTGACTGAGGGAAGTCAGTGAAGAGGTGAATGTGTTCTCTCCCGAATAGAAAATGATTAGAGAAAATAATTTGAGGCTAGTGAGATGCTAAAACATAAACAATGGAAGGGGAGAATAATGTGGAAGAAGAAGAGGAAGGGGCAGATGAATGGCTCAGCATCCTTCAGGGGTAGAAAGTCAAGGACGCTGGCTGGCCTTGCCCCAGGGTCAGAGTACAGACCTCGTATCCACGGGTCATGGTACCTGTTTGGGCGCTCAGTTAGCCAAGCCTCTAACACAGTGGTTCTTAACCTTTTTTGAGGTACTGAACCCACCAGTTTCATATGCACATTCACTGAACCCTTCTTTAGTGATAAATAATATGATTTTTTTTCCAAATTCAAGACATAGGTACATGTTTTTTTACTGGTGCACAAAATGAGCTGTGCATGAACATCACCTTGCTCAAAGAACAAAACCAACAAAGTGCATGAACTCACAACAAATTATGGTATTACTTTATTCTGGCCTCCGTGGCAGAGGCTTCTCTGAACCCCTGAGACTGATTCATCGAACCCCTAGAGTTCAATAGAACCCAGGTTAATATGTCCAGAAGTCTTTGTGCCGTTTTCTGCCTCCTACTGTGTATTTGCCACACGTGTATTCTGTGGGACATAGGCCTTGCTTAGCATACATTGTCTGACACCTCAAGACTTTTCCATCCTTTGATTGGTGGTTGGTGAGTGAATGTTTTAATCCACAGGTTATTCTTGTATTTCTGTAGCACACGTGTTATCTTCCATCTTTGACAATGATGGCACCTTAGAATGCCTTTTCTCCATGAGGAAAACTTACTCTTCTTTCAAAATTGACACAAGCATCTTATTCTCAACGAAACTCTACCTGTTACCCCAAGCCAAGCAGTTTTTTCTCTTTCAAGGCCCCCTGTTACCTGTGGGTCTATAACTGCTCTGATTTCTGTGTATTGTGGAATCTAAGGCTCTTCTGCACGGAAACACCTTGAGGGCAAAAATTGCCTTAATCACCCCAATTTTTTCTGTATTTCAGTACACAGCATATAATAGGTGCTTGGTAAATGTTTTTGAATGCATGAAGGAATGGCATTAATTTATCTAAGCTCTCCACATGGTCCAGTCTTCCAGTCTGAGCAATTACTAATGCATTCCACCTTGGTTTATTTCAAGGATGAGTGAAAAATGTACCTCACTTACAAATAAGCAATATAATTAAAGTAATAGAACTATTCAAAAAATTGTTTTGTAGTAGGATATCAATTAATATTTGAGTTCTAAGAGTGAGACTGAGAGTGTACATTGTATGGTTAATAAGCAAGTAGAGGAATAAAGACCCCCTTATACTTGGAACCCTTAACCCATGCTCTGCACTTACCTTGGCTTGCTGACATTGACTGTGGTTGTTAGTCAGATCTGATGCGTGACCATCAGCTCACTGATCTCTGGATACCAATTTTGACTCTTTGCCAAACAAGAATTTAAAAATATATATGGAGCACAATATCTCATTTCCTTGGTGAGGAAGGCTTTTGACAAGCATTATTCCAGAAGCAGGCTGTGCCCATCTATGCAGACTGGAGGAACATAAGAGTCCCACCAGGAACTCATTTCATCAGGACCATAGTCTTCTTGGAGGAAGACTCAAACCGCCATTCCCAGTAGCTCAGCCTTCTTGGTCCCTAGGTTTTCCTTTCAATTCAGACTTCTACTCATTCATGGGCAGCTCCTACTGTAGATCCACGTCCTGCTCAAACAATCTTCCTAGGAGATATCAATAAAGCTTAAAGATAGTGGGCTTGTGCTTGGTAGGCGTGGGTGGAATGCATTAGTAATTGCTCAGACTGGAAGTATGGACCATGTGGAGAGCTGGGAGCTAAGGGAATTTGGTGGTAGTGCTTGCTAGCCCCTCCCAGTTCCTCATTATTAGCCTCTGAGTCTCACTCTAAATATTTTGTAATATGGGAATAAAATTAGTGTTTCCGCTTGTCTCCCAGAATTGTTATGAAGATCAAATGAAATAAAGATTGTAACTGTATAATACCAAACATACCATGCCTGTTTTGCTTCTCACTGTAACTTTAGGGCCTCGCTGAGGACCTGGGATATAGAAGGAGCTCAGATTGCTTGAGCAGTGGATGGCCCTTTGAGAGACAGAAGAGTATCTTGGTGTAAGATGACTCCAGTACTAACTTACCTATTTCAAATCTGGCTCCACCTCTTCCTCTCTGCATAGACTTTGAGAAAATTACTTAAACTGTCTGTGACCCAGTAACCCTTTCTGGGGACAATAATAGCCTCTCCCTCACTCCCTCATAGGTTGGTTGTGAGATTTAAAACAGATCATTCCTTTAAAGCTCTGACATAGTTCCTGGGACATATAGCCTTAAAATAAATATGAGTTACTACTATGTTCCCACCTAGGGACTGCCATTTACCATTGATACAGAATAATATTCATGTGTGAGATACTTTGGGAAACTTTTATTGAAGTGATTCAGATCTCTTTGCCAGTACGTTCGCTTATATGTGACTTTGTCAATGAACTACAGAACGTGCTGCTGGTTCCTTCTACACAAGCCTTCCCCAACTCTCTCTCTTTCCCGAGAAATTGGGATAGATTTGAAGGCTCATATTTGCTCTTCTTTTGATTCTCCTAAGGCTAGATTCTTTTTTCATATACATTTTTACTTTGGAATATTTTTAGATTTACATAAAAGTTGCCAAGATAGTAGAGCATTCTTGTATACTCTTTATTCCCCCAACCCCCCGCAGTGTTAACATCTTATATAACTGTGGTTGGTACATTTGTGAAAGCTAAATAATCCACAATATATGTTACTGTCAACTGAACTGCAGATTGTTTGGCTCTCACCAGTTTTCCCACTCCTCCTTTTTCTCTTCCAGGATCCCAGGATCTCTCAGTAGTCCCACCTCTGTGGGAACATCCCATCTGTGGCCATTTCTCAGTCTTTGTTTTCTATGACCTTGAAACAGTTTTGAGGAGTACTGGTCAAGTTGCTGTAGGGTGTTCCTCACTTAGGGGCTGTCAGATGTTTTTCTAACATGGAGTTTGGCTGGGATTCAGGGAGGAACACCCTAGAAGGAATGTGCTGAGCCTACACTTTACAAAAACCTCTGCCTTTACTACCTTGTGCTGCTCTTTGACTGCTCTTCTCACTCTCGCTCTCTCTTTTCTAATTAGTTCTCCCAAAGTGGACTCACAATATGAGGAAACCCAAAGGTAAGATTGAAATTGGGCTCTGGAGGGGAATTAGAATTTGGAAGTGAATCAAGCATTTTGCTTGCCTGGGCCTCCATTATACCTGACATGCCAGAGCCCACCACAGGGATATAACCCTTTCTACTCTGCCCACTCCCCCAGTTTTTGGAAATTTTGGAGAGTGTTTATACTGATGCATGACATAAATTGACTTTTATCTTCATTTCAAGGTGCTGGGGCTGACATGTTGGCGACACTTCCTGTGGGTGCCCCAGTCTCGCTCTTCAGAGTGCCCTTGCCGCCACCTCGGCAGATGCACACGGTGCCTTTCTATATGACCCAGCTCCCATGCCACCTCTGTCTCTCCAAGGCCAGGCTGGAGTTTAAGGTGAGACTAAGTGCGGATGTGTAGACACAAAGGATGACACATGCAGTGAGGGATTCTGGAAAGAGGTTCAGCACCTGGACCAACAGTCTGGCCTCTAAGGAGGTGCCGCCACACCCTCTTTCCTGCCTTCACAGCCAGCAGAGCTGGGCCGATGCTTGACTTTCTGAACCTGCTCTTGGCTTATGGTACTACATCCCCACTGCTGTCGGTACCACCCCCATCAGAGGTAATAAAGTCATGAAGGAAGATAAGGAGAGGACTTGACTTTGCATACTAAATCTTTGAAACACAAAAACTTTCAGTTTGGAATTTCCGTGTTTAAAATTTAGTACAGCAAGAGGATTTGGTTTCCAGTCTCAGATCCGCTTCTACTGAGATCTGTGTTTCCACAGATCACCGGACTGTGATTTAGTGGGGTCACCCTGCCAGCCCCCGCAGGTGTTCTGCATGCATATAACCTTCATTCAGTGATAAGCTGCTTTTAGTACAATTAAAAATTCTGCCAAATTATATTTTGCATGCATATTATCAATTATATGGTGAATGCCACTCTAAAAACTATATATATATAGTTTTTAGAGTGGCATTCTAAATATATATATATATATATATATATATATTTAACTAAAAGTGATCTTATATGCTATTTAACTAAAAGTGATCTTATATACTATAGGTATATATATATATATATATATATATATATATGCTATATATATATGCTATTTAACTAAAAGTGATCTTATATACTATAGGTTACTTTATAGGCAATTTAAGGGATATTCAAGAATAATTTTGATTGTACCTGATTATTTACTTAGGGTCCGCCTTGGGAGCCTGTAACCAAGTAAGCTACAACCCCCACTGCTGTCCAAATTTCACTGGCTCTTTCTTTTACCATATAACCCAGGGCCCATTTCACTACCCTGTGTATTTCTGGGCAATCCCAGGGATGTCCCCCATGAACTCATGAATGAAGCTTTCATGGTCTGCTATGAATGCAGAACTTTCTGTAGGAGTAAGGAAGGGGAGAGAAAAGAATGGGGAGGGGATCACACCTATAGTCACTAAATAGTGGTGGATGTCCATGCCAAAAGGTGCCGCCTCTGGCACTACCATAGCTGCTCATTCTCACCCCTGCCCCATTCCACATTTTCCTAAGTCCAAGTTTGTGCAAACAACAACTCTGGCTTCAGCCTGTGGCCTTTCTCTCCCTAGGGCCCACACCTGAGCCCAGCTGGTAAGGAGAAACCTTTGAAATAGATGAAGCTGAGGGCATTGTATCACATCTGGTAGGTATCTTAACCATAATACAAAATGTTTTTGGAGGAAGACAATATGATTGAAATAATTTGCCCTGATCAGTTAGCTCCGTTGGTTCAAGCATCGTTCAGAAGCACTAAGGTTGCAGGTTTGATCCCTCAGTCAGGGCACACACAGGAGGTGGCCTAGGAGTGCAGAACCAAGTGGAAAACCAGTGAATGCTTTCCTCCCTCTCTTTCCCTGCTCCTCCCTCTGTCTTTTTTCCTTCCTCCTTCCTCTGTCTAACTTTCTAAAATCAATGAAAAAAAAAAATAACAATTTAAGCCTGGTACTCAAACCTCTAAATAAAAACATGTCAGCAAATATTTATTAATCTCAACTCACATTTCTTAATTTTGAAGGTAGTTGAAAGGAACCCACAAAGACAGCTGGCATTTTTAATTTGCTGAATATTTAATTTGCACACAGTTTAGGCTGAAACGCTGAGCAATTTGTAGGTTTGCGAAGGTTAAAGTCCAGCTTACCACATGGCTTCCGGAGCAGCGGAATCTGGACTGGGGCGCGTAGAGGACGTCTTCAGCAGCGGATTCCTGTTGAAGGGGAAAAGCGTTGTTTTAAACATAAGACAGAAAGTGAAACTGATATTCTTCATGCATTTTTTTGAGTTACAGCTTGGTCTGGCATTCATTTAAAGCGAATATAGCTGCTGCCCTGCCTCCGCCATGGCAGGGCAGATCAGAAAAGGGCCCAAGAGTAATTCATATCCTCCAAACATTCAGAGCGGCTCAGTGTGGAATCAGGCAGAACATGCTGGAATACATTTCCAAATTCTGTGTTCAAAGGAACCACAGGTTCTCTCTCCTTCACCCAAGCCCACTTCACCATGCTATGATGACACAAGGGGTATGGGCTTGCGGGGGTCAGGGTGTGAGGTCCAGCTCTCCTTCTCTTGCGAACTGCGAGATCCCGGATGAGTTGCTTTGTTTTTGAGTCTCAGTTTCGTCATTTGTAAAGCAGGGCAACTTATTTCCACCTTTCAGACTCGTTATAAATATTAACAGTGGTTTCCACGAGAGAACCTCTAGTTCTGCTGGGGAAATATGGAAGATATTTGATGGCATCCTTTGATTCCTGTGCTACAAATTCTGCTTGCTCGTTGACTATGTGGCTGAGCTATAAAGAAGCAGTAGAATCTTCTAGAGCAGGAGTGCCCACACTTTTTCAGCTTGCGAGCTACTTATAAGATGACCAAGTCAAAATGATCTACCTACAATAAAAATACAAAAAATAAATTTATTTTTTCTATATTATCATTATTTAAGTTACTATTATTACTATTTAATATTGTGTATTCTTCTTTAACCTTTCTCCTTCTCAGCTCTCTTTTCGGAGGAATGTCAATGTCAGTTTTTATGAACAGTCCGAAAAAGCCGCTCCACATTTCCCTTCTTTGGAATAACAATGGGCACATAGACAGATGAGGCAAATGCAATATGACATAGTGAAAAAAATGAGGCAAATATGACATAGTGAAAAAAATCCCCTCCCATTCTGTATGAAAGTGGTAGGTTTTAGGCTTCTTACTCAGACCAGCTACGGCATTCATTTTTATACCCTTTGTTGTATTTAGTTTAAATAAATTGAAGGCTAACTACACAGCAATGTAACTGAACAAGTTAGCACAGTTTAACGTGCATGCGTAGGATGTCAAAAGTTCAGACATCAGATTGGCTACCCTGTATGCCAATCAAAAGACAAATGTCTTTTTAATGTCATGCGATCTACCTACACTTCCTTCGCGATTGACCAGTAGATCACGGTTGATGTATTGAGCACCCCTGTTCTAGAGGTTATCACGGAGAACGGGACCTTGCCCTTTCCACCGGATTATTCCCACTGATGGCACTGAGAGATCTAATGGCACTGAGGGGACATGTTGCAGCTCAGAATTTGGGGAAGTGAAAATAATGGGCCAGTAGAGGAGGGTATTGACGTCGGTGGGGGGGATAGAAAGGAGAAGAAGGGGTTCTTTGTTTCTCCCCCCACTCCCTTCTCACACCATAAAGACTCTTCCACACTTCCCTCTTTCTGCCCCAAGTGGGCAGTTATGTTCCAGGTATGTCTTTTGCGTTTTCAAGCCGAGGGAGCTGCAGCAAAGCACAAGGTTTTATTTTTTAGTGTCACCACCAGGGCCCAATACACGGGATGAGTTTAACATTTGCTTGCAAAAGGAGGGTGAGATGTGGGCATGGATTTGAAGAAGGGATGATCAGAGTACAGGAGGGTTTTCAGAGTTTGGTTGTGGAAATGTCCCCTTTGGAATGGAAGGGAAGCTTCCTGGGGCCGTGACTCTAGGGTGGTTTGGGGGCACCCCAAGCTTCTAGCAAAGACAACAGAGCTCTGCAATCTCTAGGTTTGTGAAAGTTAAAATTTGTCAGACCACATGTTTTCCTGAATTGCAGAGTCATGACTGGGGACTTATGAAGGATGTCTTTAGCAACAATTTGTTGGGGGAAAATCTTGTTGTTGTTTTTTTTTGTTTTTTTTTTTACAGGGACAGAGAGAGAGTTAGAGAGAGGGATAGATAGGGACAGACAGACAGGAACGGTGAGAAATGAGAAGCATCAATCATTAGTTTTTCGTTGCCATTGTGACACCTTAGTTGTTCATTGATTGCTTTCTCACACGTTTCTTGACCACAGGCCTTCAGCAGACCGAGCCACCCCTTGCTGGAGCCAGCGACCTTGGATCCAAGCTGGCGAGCTTTTGCTCAGGCCAGATGGGCCTGCTCTCCAGTTGGTGACCTCGGGGTCTCCAACCTGGGTCCTCCTCATCCCAGTCTGACACTCTATCAACTGCGCCACCACCTGGTCAGGCGGGAAAACCTTGTTTTAAAGCTAAGATAGAAAGTAAAACAGGTTTTTCTTCATGCATTTCTTGTAGTTAACAGCCTGATCTTGCAGACTGCAGGGAGTGCAATACTTTAAGTCCATTAAAAATATTTTATCCTCATAGATTTTTTTTTTAAGTGAGAAGAGGGACGATAGAGAGACAAACTCCTGCATGTGTTCTTACTGCTATCCACCTGGCAACCCCCATCTGGTGTCAATGCTCAAATCAACCAAGCTATCCTCAAAGCCTGGGTCGACACTCAGACCAACCAAGCTATCCTCAGTGCTTAAGGCCAATGCTCAAACTAATTGAGCCACTGACTGCATGAAGTGAAGGGAAAGAGAAGCAGATTGTCACTTATCTTGTGTGCCCAGGAGGGATCAAACCCTGAACATCTGCATGCCAGGCCAGCACTCTATTCACCAAGCCAGCTAGTCAGGGCCAGATTTAGTTTTTTGATTCTTCACCTTCACCTCTCATAGCTGTGGGATCTTTACCTTCTGCAGACCATCATTCTAAGGCTGGATGCTCCACATTACTTGCTCTTAGGTGTGACTCCAGATAAGGGACTCAG
Organism: Rhynchonycteris naso; assembly: GCA_037038555.1. Taxonomy (NCBI): domain Eukaryota; kingdom Metazoa; phylum Chordata; class Mammalia; order Chiroptera; family Emballonuridae; genus Rhynchonycteris; species Rhynchonycteris naso. Next base: position 99,130,790 of record CM073001.1, read on the forward strand.
TTATCAGACTTTCACTTAATTTATCCTACCCTCTCCTGACTCCGCCCACCCTCTGACCTCACTGAGATGTATAGGTCATCAACCCTGACATTTGCTCACTATTCCCACCTTCCACGTGGCCTTGATTCCTTTCTGACCAGGCTCTGGTTCTTGGCTCAGCACCATATCAACTCCCTTGCAAAATTATTACATATTACCTCCCTATCCCATTTCTTTCCATAGAGTACTTGTCCAGAAATTCCCAACCTGCTTGAACCCATCTGTCTACTTATACATGAAAAGCTGGACATAGCTGGAGAGAAAAAAAAAACCACATCAGATCATATTTGTGTTGATTGGACTCTTCTTAAATTAATGACTATGAATCTCAAATTTCATTCCTTCTCTCATCTGTGAAAATCTCCCCAAAAGCCCCACTTTAAGCTGACAAACTTGCCTCATGTCATACAGAGAGAATAGATATATTACTGCTCCTATAAAAAGACAAACTCTTCTGCTGTGCTCTGGAGAAACCATTGTATAGCTAGATAAATGACATGTTATCTTTGGTAATGGATGGATTAAAATGGAGTCCCATTCTACATTAAAGCCAAAATTAAAATAGTTGTAATCCTCACTCCCTTTCCAAACTTTGTTGGTCAGGGGTTAAGTCCCCTCAAATGTGTTAATTTTATTCAGCAACATCCTACAGTGACATCTGCCAAGTTTTTTTCTTCAATCTTTTGTCTGTTGCCTTCAAAACCATCATGGCTGCCAGCACTGATGGTGACCACTGTGAGGACACTAATGTCTGTTTCAGAGGTGATGCTGCCACAGTCTCTGAAACTCACTAATCTCTGGGATTAAAGCACTCTTGCTAATCCACAGTAGTGGGAAGGACCTCCTCTGTGTCTCTGAAGTCTGGAGATATACACTGTTGTCCACCCCGTCCACTTCTGGGTCACTCCTCATTACTAACTCCCTGCTGCCTTCCCCTTTTAAGGTCTCAGAACTGTTATTCCTTCTTCCAGAAAAGAGCAAGCATGGGATTAATTAGTTTTTTTGGTGCTGTTGTGTTAAAACAGTAAATTAGGGGGAATTTTGCCAGATGTAATATCCACTCCCCCAAAGATGGATGGTTAAAGTCTGCTGGACCCATGGAAATTTTAGAGTATGTCTCTTAGTGTCATCCTTATGGGATTGTCATACATTAGAAGTATAGCCCCTGACACTCCCAATGAGAGGGCTGGGGTTTTGTTGCCCATTTGTTAAATAAAAAGGTTGGACTAGAAGTTTAGGGTACTTCTAACCCTGGAACTTTAACTTTAATAAACATTTTGAATGATACTTTGCATTAAGTAACTACCTTTTAAAAGTGTTTTGGGGTCTGGATAGAAAATCCTAAGGAAGCATTCCAGAAGTCCTTGGATTTTAGTCTTCAATGGCCCATCAATTTTCTGGTACAAAAGCCAATCTATAAAATAATCATGAGATCTGTATTTTGATGTATCACAACTGATTAGTCACAACTGAGTCAGGAGGTAACACTTTTACAGGCTTCCCCACATATGTCAGCAGATAACAGGACAATTTATGGCAAACCTACTGACCAATACTAATTGTATACACCAGGGCTGTGATCTGGGGCATATCTCTTTGAGACTTGATTTCTTGTCATGTATAATGGAAATTAAAATAATTCTTACCTAATTGGTGTTTTGAGAATTGAAAGAGGATTGAATACAGAAAGTTTTAAGCATATAAAAAGTACTTAACCAGCTATTAACAATAATAATTGTGATATTTATTGTTATTACTATTGAATATCAAGGTGAGAGATTAAAGAGGGTTTCTTAGAGGCTGCTATTGATTCTGGGGTCCACAGGTCTTCCCTGGTTACTCCTGATATCCAGGTATACAGACAGCTACTACTGCTTGCTCAGCTGAGCTCTAGTTATCAGCCTCATATCCTACATCTTCTAGACCAGGGGTAGTCAACCTTTTTATACCTACCGCCCACTTTTGTATCTCCATTAGTAGTAAAATTTTCTAACCACCCACCCGTTCCACAGTAATGGTGATTTATAAAGTAGGGAAGTAACTTTACTTTATAAAATTTATAAAGCAGAGTTACAGCAAGTTAAAGCATATAATAATAATTACTTACCAAGTACTTTATGTTGGATTTTTGCTAAGTTTGGCAGAATAAATCTTTATGAAACAACTTACTATAGTTAAATCTATCTTTTTATTTATACTTTGGTTGCTCCGCTACTGTCCACCATGAAAGCTGGAACGCCCACTAGTGGGCGGTAGGGACCAGGTTGACTACCACTGCCTAGACCCTCAGTTCTTCTCTTTTCTGTCTCAACATCAACCTTTAAAAGATCTCATTACCATGATTTCTGGTGGTGGGGTAATGAGAAACCAAAGATACTGGCTCTGGCTCCTGAGAAAGGCAGTGCAGAATGTACCACTGACCTCCATCATAGCACACAAACTTTTTCTCTTTCCTTCAAGATTATAGAAGGGGGTTTGCTCATGAACTTAAATTCCAGCTTGACTTGGTTCTTAACTTCCTCTTCCAAGGTCCTGATTCCCACCTCTTGGCAGCTTGGAGAACTGATGAGTTGACCCAGTGTTCCATTAAATTGTCCAACAGTCATGCTGACTTTTAAACTGTTGTATTCTAATAGATTCACATAAATCCTCAAGACCCTGAGTGGCTAATCCCCTTGTCCATTGGCATTCTTACATCCTGACTGAGGATTAACCTAGTGACTGAGTAAAACTAGGAAGAGTACTGGATTTGACTTTGGGAGATCTGAGTTCAAATTTTGGCTTTGCCATTCTGTAGTAACAATGTGTGTTTAGGTAGAGAGATTTATGGTACCTTCCTGAGCCTTGGTTTCTGATGGGTGAAATCACAGTATCTAGGATGATGTAGAACTGCATTTATTGATAAAAGTAACCTGATATACTTTTAAGTAAAAAAGGTAGTTATGCGATGTTATATCTAGTATGATCACACTTTTAGAAAAAGAAAATACACACATACTAAAATATGGCTAAAAAGGTTATTCACCAAAATGTTTGTGGGGTGATCTCTGGACAATGATCAGATTAGGTGGCTAATTAGTTTAGTGGGCAAAACAGACCAGTGGGCTGATTAGATTAAAAGCTGACAAAAGTAGGTGCTGAGTAGATTAAGGACTTGATTATTTTGGCCTTATTAGGTCAAGTGGTTGATCATGAGGTGAGAGATGATTGGCTGAATCACTGATTAGATGAACAAAGATGATTAGATTAAGGGATTCATTAAATTAGGGCAGATTAAAATAGGGCCAGATTGGTTTAAGAAGATTTAGATTAAGTGGCTGATCACATTAAACAGCCATTAGACTAGGGACAGATTATATCAAGCAGCTGATCAGCTAATATGACTGATTAGATCAAGTGTTTGAGTAGGCTATGGGAACTGATTAAATCGGGGAATGATTGAGTCAGGTCTGATTAGATTAATGTTCCCCATCATTATAAGAACTTAGGACCAACAGTTGTCCAAAGAGTTGATAGGCACTTGTTCATATATCTGTACTGTTAATGCATCATTTACTGTTAATGCATGTTTATTATTAGTGTACTGTGGCCAGGCACAGTGGCCAAGAGATGTGAGTTTTCTGTCCTCATGGAACTTACAACCTACTAACAGCAGGAGGGTACACTCAGTATACAAATAAACAAAAGCAATTATTGGCTGTGCTAAATGCTATGTTTAATATAAAATAAAGAGTTGCTTGGAGGGATGACTTAGAGGTGGTCAGAAATGGCATCTACAAGTAAACCACCCTGACACTGAGACCTAAATGCCAAGACGGAGTCAACCGTACATAGCTAATGAGTAGAGAGCCTTCAGGTGGAGTATCCAGAGCATCAGGTCCAAGGCAGGAATGAGCGGCACATGCTTGAGGAAAAACAAGGCAGAAAGTGTGGCTGGAGGTTACTAAGGTGAGGGAGAGGGGTATGCAACCAGGTTGGATGGGAAATCACAGCCAAGGTGAATTTGCTGCTTTTAAGAAACTGATGTTGTTCAATGATTGTTATGGCTGTTGTCAAGGGTACAGACTATAGCAGGGGTCGGGAACCTATGGCTCGCAAGCCTAATGTGGCTCTTTCGATGGCTGCATCTGGCTCACAGACAAATCTTTAATAAAAATAATAATGTTAAAAATATAAAATATTCCCATGTATTGCAATCAATTCATTTCCCACCGCTCATGTTCACAGTTGCGGGTGGCTGGAGCCAATCACAGCTGTCCTCCGGGACAACACCAAATATTTATTGGATAATGTGTAAGGTACACGGATCGTTGTGAGGTCAGAAAGTGAATTTCCTTCCTTTTAATCAAGTAGTCAGCTAGCTAATTGCAGAAACCCTTTTGACGAAGAAGATGGCTAAAAAAAAAAAGATGAGGAATTTTCAGCAGGAATAGACAGAAGAATTCGCCTTTGTGGAGAGAACAGGTTCTGCAGTGTGTCTAATATGCAATGATGAAATTACATCTATGAAACGGTCAAATATAAAGCGGCACTTTGACACACGCCATACTACATTTGCATTGAAATATCCAGTGGGGACAGCAGGAAGAAAGCATGTCAAGAGCTACTGTGCAGACTGCAAGCTAGTCAGCAGCAACTCTGTGTTTGGACCCAACAAGGTGACTGTAATTCGGCTAGCTTTGCTGATGCTCTAGCAATTGTGAGAAATGCAAAGCCATTCACGGATGGGGAGTATGCCAAAACATTCATGCTTGATGTTGCCAATGAACTTTTTGACGACTTTTCAGATAAAGACAAGATAATCAAACGAATAAAGGACATGTCTCTGTCAGCAAGAACTGTTCACGATCGTACCATCATGATGGCAAATCAAATTGAGGCAACACAAGTGAAGGACATAAATGCAGCATCATTCTTTTCTCTTGCTTTGGATGAGTCAACAGATGTAAGCCATTTATCCCAGTTCAGCGTGATTGCAAGGTATGCTTTTGGTGACACACTACATGAGGAAAGTCTTGTTGTTTTGCCTATGAAAGAGACAACAAAAGGGGAGGATTTATTCAAAGCTCTCACTGAGTTTGATAAAGGAAAAAATCTACTGATGGATAAACTTATTTCGATGTATACTGATGGTGCTCAGTGCATGGTGGGGAAAAACAGAGGATTCATAGCGCTTCTTTGTGAACATGAAAAGAGACCCATCCTAAGTTTTCAATGCATCCTACATTAGGAGGCGCTTTGTTCTCAGATGTGTGGCGAGCAGCTTGGTGAGGTAATGTCGCTGGTCATTCAGGTGGTCAATTTTATTGTTGCCCAAACTTTAAATGATCGCCATTTTAAAACACTGCTGGATGAAGTTGGGGATAATTATCCTGGCCTGCTTCTGCACAGCAATATGTGTTGGTTGTCAAGAGGGAAGGTGCTCAGCCATTTTGCGGGTTTTTCTTTAGCAAAATCTGGACTTTTCTTGAAATGAAAAATGTTGAGCATCCTGAGTTAGCTAACACTGAGTGGCTCCTGAAGTTCTACTATCTCATGGACATGACTGAACATCTGAACCAGCTCAATGTGAAAATAAAGGCATTGGAAATACAGTCTTATCCCTTCAACAAGCAGTGTTTGCATTTGAAAACAAGCTGGAACTCTTCATCACAGACATTGAAATAGGTCATTCACTACACTTTGAAAAATTGGGAGAGTTTAAAGATGTATGCACAGCAAGTGACCCTGCTCAATATCTTAATATCCAGCAGCTAGCAGGCCTCACATCTAATCTCCTGCAGTCATTCAAAGTGTGCTTTGGAGAATTTTGTGAGCATTCTTGTCTTTTTAATTTCATCACCCATCCACAGTGGACAGCGCCAACCTGAGTTACATCCCTGGTGTCTCCATCAGAGATTTTGAGCTACAAGCTGCTGACCTAAAGGCCTCAGACATGTGGGTGAATAAGTTCAAGTCACTGAATGAAAATTTGGAAAGACTTGCACAACAGCAAGCAGAGTTGGCGAGCAAACAGAAGTAAGGAGAAATGAAAAAACTTCAACCCGTGGACCCTCTGATTGTCAAAACTTGGAACGCGCTTTCTCCCTTCACATACCACACACTGCAGCGTGTGAGTATTGCTGTACTGACAATGTTTGGCTCTACGTATGCATGTGACCAGTCTTTCTCATATCTAAAGAACGTTAAGACCAACCTATGATCACGTTTAATGGATGGAAGTCTCAACGCCTGCATGAAGCTTTACCTCACCACGTATCAACCGGACTACAAAGCCATCAGCAAAACCATGCAGCACCGGAAGTCGCATTAATGGTAAGAAGTACTTTATTCATCATTGGTTAGCAATAGCATAACAGCGTTATTAAAAAGAATTCAGAGACTTATTGTACTTTAACAGTGTTGGTCTTACATAAAATGCACACATTTACTTGTATTTAGTGTTAAACATATTATATGGCTCTCACAGAATTACATTTTAAAATATGTTGCATTCATGACTCTCTCAGCCAAAAAGATTCCTGATCCCTGGGATATAGGGAGACAAGCGCGGAAGCAGGAGATGAGTCAGGGGGCTGCCACAGAGTCCGGGAGAGATGGACTAGGTGGTGGGGACGACTCTGTATATGACTGGAAAATGGGCAGGATATGGGGAAGGAAATCAAGGATAACAACTGGGCTCTGTTTCGAGCTAGGTGGACAGTTAAGAAGGGGAAGACTGGAGGAGGGAAAGGGGAAGAAAATCCAGAGTTCTACATTAGGTTTGCTAATTTACTTTTGCTAGGAGACAACTGGGTAAAGATGTCAAGTAGGTGCTTAGGAACATACATCTCGATCTCAGGGGAGAGGGTGGGGTTGGGGCGGCATTATTAGTAGGTGGGTGATATTACAACTGTGGGCGGGATGAGGTCACCTGGAGAGTGAGTGAATATGGAGAGGAGAAGGCAGGGCCAGGACAGAGCTCTGAATGAGGAAGAAGGAATGTAGTAGAATACAGAAACACTTATCCATTTCCCTTTCTGGGAAAGGTAAGGCACCCTTGGTGCAAAATTATTCCTGAAGGGTTTGGCCAAAGAGAGGGAAATAATTCTGTTGGTCGTCCTGGTAGCTCTCCTTCACCTGACTACGTGAATGTACCAGAAGCGGAACAATTCAGAGTTGAACAATCTTCTTAAGTTTCTTGGGCGTTGACTTTATTAGTTAATCAATCTTGACTCCAGTTCTTTGGGGGCATTTTATTTTTGTTAAACTCACCATGATTCTGTAGCTTTTAAGAGTTATTTAAAATTTATGAATTTTAAATGGGCATACTGTTCTCATGGAGGGGTCCTCTGGAGGTCTCGCCTCCAAGGGGGCAATCGGGAGGTCATTGAAGAGGTCACTAGAACTCTGCCCCCTCATTTAAACAGCACAGCAGTGCCTCTTGCTATTTTATACAGCAGCCTGTGTAGCATTATGTGGACAGTCATTGGAAGATAGGACTCTGCAGCCTCAGAAGTCTTAAAGCCACAGGGGTGGACATTGTTGTTGAAGGCAGAGGCCGAGTCTTGTTGTGTGTTCTGGTTTCTCTACAGGGCTGAATTTCGGTTTGGCAACCAAAAGCCTCTCAGTAAACTCTCAGTAAACTTTTGTTGAATCAGAGTCATAGCAGAAGTCTGCAGGCTGGTAGGGTAGCAGCCCGACGCAGAGGTCCTGTTCAGCAGGGTGCAGGTTCGCAGTCTCTAATTGTACATCAGAGGTGATTACTGTGGCTGCAGAAACTTCCTATGCAGCATGGAAACCATTACCTTAAAACGCAGTTGGCGGTTCCAGTAATCTCCTTGGAGTAGACAAATAAACGTTGAAATCATTTGCAAACAATGCACCAAATCTGTGTGGCATCTGCTCATTTTAGAGGGAGGATGGCCCGTTTCCAAGAGGCTTTTCATGTGATGACATTGCTGCTTTCACACGACAAGAAAGGAAAACGGGAGGAGCTTGCCCATTGACCTTGCCCCAGACCCAGCTCTGGGCATCGTCAGTGTGTGGAGGGCGTGAGGGCTGGTCCTCTCATCCAGCCACAGCTCTCACTCCTTGGAAGCTATGCTGGTGTGAGATGGGGATATATATGCTGGCCACCACTCAGATCCTGGGAGGATGTTTTCTCAGCTTTGCCTTTGCGAGGCTGTGATGGGGGGGCTGCCCTTTGACAGGCTTTGATGACAAGCCAAGAAGCTGGGAGAGCCTGTCCCAGACACACTCTTCTGGCATGGCCAGAGGCTTTTGGGTCCCTAAGCCAAGAAGGAGGCAGTTCAGAGTGGTCACATTGTGTGTGAGGGCACATTCCCGAAAGCCTGACTTGATTCAAATGTTACGTAATACCAGACTAATTTTCCTATAAATAACTCTTTGATAAATAAAATTATTAAGGTGTATAAGTGGAGAGAATGCATTCTTAAAGTGTACATTTCAACTCTTGGAATCTGGGGCATATTAGATGACATTCCTGGGCAGCCATGTCAGCAGCAAATTTCCATTATCCTTGGATATATGTAACTGTGTTACATGTGTATAAACTTAAAGGTGCAACAGACTTGGTGCTGCTTTCATTTTCCTAGCTTTCTCTGTAATCATTGTCCTAGGGCTGCTGGCTGAAGCACAGTGTGCCATGCGGCCGTCCTGGTCTGGCTTTCTTCAGAGCATTTCATTTCTGTTCCAAAGTATTATTGCTGCTATTATTATCACTTAATGAATTCTTGGATAATATTGCTATAAGATATAAAAAAAGACTCAAACTTAAAGTAATAGTAAACATTAAAGAACCCACACAAATAGTGTGTGGCAGATACTACAACATGATTTTCAGGATAGTGTTAAAAGATGAGTTGTTCTACTCAATAGCTAAAATGGTTCTAACACGATCTTAATGTGAAACATAGTTGATAATTCTTTTGGCCAGATACCTTGGAAATGATGTGATCCCAGAAAAAGTTTTCAAAAAAAGCTGGAGGATTCACGTGATTTCAAAACTGGTGTGCAAAGTTAATTTGAAAAATTTTACACTGTTTCAGATTTAGAGAATTCAAATTCAGATAGCACCCATGCTATGATCAGTTAAGATGCTTTTGGTTGTAGGTTATGAAGCAACAAACTCAAAACTGCTTAAATATGCGAGGGATTGTGTCATAAGGGTACTGGCGTGTCTCGGAGAATCCTCAAGTCCCTGTGCGTGGGCTTCAGGCACACATAGCTGGAACCAGGGGCTTCGAAACTGGCAGGGCTTCTTCTCTCTGTTTTTAGCTTTGCCTCTCTGAGTGTGTTGAAACTTCGTCATTCTCTCCCACAAAGCTGGCTATACAATTTGTGGAGTCCTGTGCAAAATGAAAATATGCGCACCTCTGTTCAAACAGCAGAACAAAAACTTTTTTTCTTGTTTCCATGGTCTTTTTTCAAACCTATTATGGATTTTTTATTTGCTGTTTAATTTCCTTCTCTCCAAGGCATGGGGTTACTTGCAGGGTAAGTGCAAACCTCTTCCAGGGTGGACACTGGGACTCAGTACATGTGATGTGTGAACCCCCAGGTCCTTTCTACATGGGGAGGATGGTTGCAGGGTGTCACTGAGGGGAAGGGGAGGAAGGGGAAGCCCAGAACCCATTCAGGAGAGGCAGGGAGGTGGCAGGAGGCTGTCGGCCCCTATGTGTAATCAGTGCCCTGTTGGACTTCACTTAGTGTTAGTTTCCTAGGGCTGTCACAGAAAGAACCACAGCCAAGTAGCTTAGATGACAAATTTAATGTCTCTCAGTTCTGCAGGCAGGAAATTCATGATCAAGGTCTCCTTAGGGTTGGCCCCTTTTGAGGGCTGTGGGAATCTGTCCTGGGCCCCAACCCCAGCTTCTGGTGGTCTCAGACATCCTTTGACTTATAGAAGTGACCTCCCTGTGCCTCCACATCATCTTCTTGTGTATGTGTCTGTGTCTGTGTCCAAATTTCTTTCTTTCTTTCTTTTTTAATAAGGACACCAGACATACTGGGTTAGGGACTACCTCAGTCCAGTGTGACCTCATTTGAACTTAACTAATTACATCTGCAATGGCCTTATTTCCAAATAAGATCATATATCAAGGAGGTTATGGCTTCAACATATACATCTGAGGGGCACAATTTTTAACCCATAACACTCATGAAACAGACACTCACAGGTAAAACTATTGAGGATTTCAAAATGGCAACTGCAGAGCATTAAACCCCAAGTGCAGGGCACTTTTTGGAGCATGGGGCCCTGTGGGACTGCAGCTTGTTCCCCTGCTTGCCTGGTATTCCCACCCACCACAGAATGTGACTCTAGTTTAGATCCTTGGAGGATGATGACTTTACCCGCTTAGTCCTGTGTCTGTTCCTTATAAGATCTCATCTCTGAGCCTGGAGTGCCGGGGCCTACAGCAGAAACCTACAGGTACCACTGGCTCTGTTCTAAGGACAGCCGTCCACACCAGCCAGGCCTCTGCCACCCACTGTCCCCTCTCTGGCCAGCACAGACTGATAGTGGGCAAAACCTTCTCTATTTCTACCACTACCACTTCAGCCGCCCAGCCCTCAAACTCCATAAGCAGATGGAAAGAGGGGTGAGACACCTGGGCCAGGGTCACTGACTTTGTGTGAATTTCAGTAGCACCCTAGCTTGGTTTCTTCCATCAACACAGAGGTCCTCAAGGGTTAGTGACGAAGAAGCCAGAACTTGCAGTGATGAGCCCCAAACAGTAGGCTGTTAGCTATTTCCTATTTCCTCCCACCAGCTAGGCCATGGGGAGTGAGCAGATGAGTTTCCCCAGGACCAGACTTGACTGCCCCCCCTGCAGAGTGCAGGAGGAGGTGTGAAGGGGCCATCCAGTTCCGCTATTCTTATCATCCAGCTCGATCCTGGCCCGAGCGGAGCCCTGAGGTGCAGCCCAGGCTGTCCTGCTTCACATGGAAGCTACACCCTATGCCCAGAAGGAGCAGCAGAGCAGGGGTGCTGAGGACAGCCGAGGGCTTCAGGTCTGGAAAGGAGTGCTGGATTTAGAGGAGCCCAAGGGCTGAACATGGTGGTGGAGGCTGCAAATCCAGACCTGTATTGACCTGCAGCCCCGTGGGACAAGAAGAGGAACTTGAAAAACACAAGAACAATCCAGGGTAGACCAGCAGAGACCCTCACGCCTTAGCTACCCTGGACAGGAGTCTGCGTCAGGTACATGATGCTGTAGAATCCTCAGGCCTGTGTCTCTATTTTTGTGCACACATTTCTGCATAAGGTTAAAACTCATGCTCCTCCTACAAATGAGAGGTGAGGTATGTATGGTTAAGGAGTCTTTTTTGACATTTCCCTTCCTCCATATGTGATGATATACCTAAGGTTGGTGAGCTCTGTCTGACTTTTTCTGCCTGAGTTTATGGAATATTATAAAAGCAGCTGCTAAATCCTGCTTATTTAACCTCTGTCATATCTTTAATATCTGTTCTTATTGTCAGAGGCATCAGTGGGCTTTCTGCCTATAGTCTCTCTTAGTAAAAAACTTTATCTTCATCCTACGTGCTGTGTAGCTCGCATGATATATAGTAGGCTTTTTATCATACAGTTCCAAACATACTCTAATTTTATCTTTGACCCATGAGTTACTTAGATATGTCTCTTTTAATTCTGAAACCTATGGATCTCTCTAGTTATCTTTAGTGCATTTTTAATTTTATTGCATTGTAATCCAAGAAGGTCAGAGAACATGGTCTGCACAACACCATTACTGTGAATATTGTGGCTTGTTTCACAGCCAAATGTGCATCAATATTCATAATTGTTTCTGTACATGTGCTTAGAAATAATGTGTATTCCCTAGTCCCTGGGTCTGATGTACTATATTTGTCTAGTAGATCAAATTTGTCATGGTTTGTTCTTATGGAGGGCAATTGGGCAACAATATGTAACAAACTTACAAATGCATTTCCCCTTGTTTCAGCACTTCCAGTTGTAGCTATAAGACAAATTCGAAGACATAATTTTACAAGAGTCAGCTATAAATTCTGTTAGGCAAGGACACAGTGAACTTGCTAATTTGTCTATGAGAGCAAAAACAGCTTCAGTGCCCATCATGAGGGGACTCTCGTACCCTCAGTTTTACAACTGGCTAGTACATAGCTATCAAAACAAATTGGCAGAATTCCCAACTGATAAAAGTGGAGAAATGCAGGAAGTAGAATATTTCCATCAGACCATCACAATAATAATTGGTATGGGCAATATATAAATTAATAATATTAAAATTGATGGGTGAACCTTTAAGGAAAAACAGCATATTTACATAACTCCAAATTATCTCCCTCAAAATATTTATTAATTAATATCACAAATCAAGAAATAAACATAACCTAGATGAAAAAAAATGTTATGATAGCATAAAAGAGCACATAAAAAGACTTGAGAAAATGCAAAGGTATGATACAAAATTACAAAGATGTCAATTCATAAATAGGATGGCTATGTCTTCTTACACAATGTTTGTCTCTGTCCCTGATAATTAGTTTTGCTTTGATATCTACTTTCCTGATAGTAATATAGCTACTCTTGTTTTCTTGTGATTAAGATTTGCATGGTGTATGGTTTTCTATCCTTTACTTATAACTTACTTAATATCTTTATATTTGAAGAGTTTATTGTAGACAGCATCTAGTTGTGTCGTTTCCCCTCCACTCTGCTGATCTGTGTTAATTGATGTATAGAGCTTAGGTGTGACATTTTATATTTTTGCTTTCTGATTATTTTCTCTATATTTTATCTCTTTTCCTTTCTTAACCTTTGGGTTAATTTAAAAATAATTTTATTTTAATTATACATTGCATGAGAATATCTTTTTGGATAAAACTTTTAGTGGTTGCTATAGGCATTAAAATATGCATAACATCACAATTTGCCAGCTTGAGTGGAATATAAACACTTTACCTCTCTTTAAGTTCCTATACCCCACCACCCCCTTAAAATTGTCTTAAATATTTCTTCTGTTTGCATTGAGAACCACATCAGACAATGCTTAGACAACTCAAGAGGAGAAGAAAAATCTGTGGTATTTACCCATATTTTTTCTCTTTCCATTGTCTTTTCTTCCTTTTTGATGTCCCAAGATTCCTTTTTTTAAGAAATCATTCCCTTTTTTGTATAGAAAAATTTCTTAGCCATTCTTTTAGGATAGATTTTCTGGCAACAAATTCTCCTAGCTTTTCTTCATCTGAAAATGCACTTATTTACTTTTTGTTCCTGAAAGATAAATTTGCTGGGTATAGAATTTGGATTGACAGTTCTATTTTCTTTCTGCATTTGAAAAATGTTATATTACTTATTTCTGAAATTTATGGTTTCTGATGAGAAATCCACTGTCATTTGAATTTCCATCTTCTGTCAAATTTAGAAAATTTTCAATATTATCTCAATAAGTATTTTTTAACTACACCCTCTTTTTTTCTTTCCTTCTTGATTCTGAGACTACAAATATTAGACCTTTTGTTATTGTTCACAAAACCCTGAATTTCTGTTAATTGTTTTAGTCTTTGTAATTTTTTCTCTTTGTTTTATAGATTGGGTAATTTCTTCTTTCATATTTTTAAGTTCACTGATTCTTTCCTCTGTTGTTTTTTTCCATTCTGCTCTTGAGCCCATCCATTGAGTTCCTGTTTTACTTATTGTGTTCTTCAGTTCTAAAATATCCATTTGGTTTTACTTCTTGGTGAGACTTACTATTTTTTGTTTGTTCTTTTGTTACAAGTGTGCTCATAGTTACTTATTAAAGTATTTTTTTGATGGCTACTTTGAAATATTTTCATATAATTCCAACATTTGTATCATCTTGGTTTTGGCATCTGCTGCTTGTCTCAATTTACTCAAGTTGAGATTTTTCTGGTTCTTGGTATGCTGAGTGATTTTTTTTATTGTATCCTGGACATTTTTGGTATTATGTTATGAGGCTATGGATCTTAAGTTGGTTTTAACAAGGCTTGTCTGAGATCACTCTAGAAGGGAGATTAGGATCCTCCCTCATTTTATCAGGTGGCAGTAGAAGTCCTAGCTGCCCACTTGGCCTCTGTTGACACCCTGGAGTAGAGAGGGGTGGATGCGCAAAGGGCAACTAGTTACTCCTTGGGTGGGAATGGAAGTTTAGACTCTCCACTGGGCTTCTGTTGATACCACACTGGTTGGGATGGGAGGGGTGTCTTGTTTTTGTACCTCTGTTGAAACTGTATAGGTGGAGTTCATATTTCTTACCAGATGGTGGTGAAAGTCTTGACTGTCCACTAGGCTGTGAAGTTCTAGATTTCCACAAGACTTTCACTGACTCTGTGGGGAAGATGCTTGTTATAGCCAGTCACATAAATGAAAATCATGTCTTCCCTCTTGGTCTTCACTCATGTCATACTTTTAGTGGGAGACATATGGAGGGGTGGGTTGTGGTTCCAAGGTATAGGCAGATGAAGGTTAAAGTCTAGGCTCCCCAATCAGCCCTTGATGATGGGTGTGTAGCCATGTATTTTTTGTTGTTGTTCTTCTGTTTCTCTAGGGTAGAGAGCTTATTTTTTCAACTTTTCTGTATTGCTCTTTCCTGTTTCATTTACTGGAGAAAGCTAGCTTTTGTTGGTGGATTTGTTTGTTTGGTTTTTGCTGGTTCTCCAGCATCTAGTCTGAGAGATATGAGGCAAAACAAAGAAGAACTCAGCCACTTATTATCATATTGTTCCTGTGTTCTAAGGCTCTGGACAATATGAACTTTTCTCTCCACTTTTATAAGTTCTTATGTTTGTTTCATATATGATGCCCAGGGTTTTTAGCTGGAAGCATAAGAGAAACATTTTAGCAGTAGTAAAATGTTTTAATAAGAATAGGAAAAAGCATGTCTACTCCACATTAGTCTGAAGGTGAAACTCTCCCTTCCAATTTTTATCTCTATTTTTTATTTTTTTGGGAATACCTCTGTTACAGTGTGAAAACTAAGGTTGTGATGGGGGCCACCCATATCTTGGCTTCAAAAGAAAAGTCTCTACTGTTTTTCCACTGAGCTTTTATTAAGTAGAATCTTTTCTTTATTTTTTTATTAGTACTTTTTAAAAATTTTATTATTATTAATTTTAATGGGGTGACACCAATAAATCAGGGTACATATGTACAATGAAAACATCTCCAGGTTATCTTATCATTCAATTGTGTTGCATACCCATCACCCAAAGTCAAATTGTCCTCTGTCACCTTCTATCTGGTTTTCCGTGTGTCCCTCCCCTCCTCCCTATCCCACCCTTCCCTCCCTCCCCCCACCCTGTAACCACCACTCTCTTGTTCATGTCTCATAGTCTCACTTTTATGTCCCACCTATGTATGAAATCATGCTGTTCTCAGTTTTTCTTTTTTTCTGATTTACTTATTTCTTTTTAAAGGTCAAAAGTCATGGCTGAATATTTGTCTAAAATTGTTTTGATATCTAGTGATGTAATTATGAGGATACGTTTACTCCCATTTTACAGATCAGACAGATGAGGCTCAAAGAAGCACAGTGGCATGCCCAACATCACACAGGTTGTTAGAGCCAGAATTCTACCCCAGGTCTGCCTGACTTCAGAGTCCACAGACTTTACAACTGAATGCTCATGACACTGAAAGGACAGTTGCCAGGTGCCTTTGTTGACACAGTTCAGCAGTTTACAGGAGTGTGAGGCTGTGACACTGTGTGATGTGATAGGCTATGGTTATTTTCTGTCTTGCATCTGCTGGAGTTCAACATATGGCTTTCGTCATGCTGCTCCTGTGGAGCTTGTTTTAATTTATCTGCTCAGGAAGTCTCAATTTTCATACAGTGTTCGGTTTCCAGCAGAAACCTATTCTGATATTATTTTCCAGCTCATCTGATTAAGGCCTGTCAAAGTCCAGTGTTTTTCCACAGGTCATCTTGTGTAAGTGAGTCAGAAGCTGTGATGGCTGAATCATAAATTCACCGTCCATGTGGCTCCCAGTTCTTCACGGCAGCCACAGTGTTGTCCTTCTCACTGAGCATGACGAAGCCCTGACTACTGAATGAGAAATGTATTTCGGGGAAGCTAACACCGAGGTAAAAAATAGACCTGGGACTTCCTGACAGGAAGATCTTATTTAAAGGAATGAGCATTCTATTGGTCTCCCAGGCAATAGGACCGTCTTTAGGTAGAGCTTCCCGACGGGGGTGTGAAAGCATGCTGAGCCGCTACAAATGGATTACAGGTGCGTCTGAAATACGGATCCCCTTAATTCTTGGGGGCAGCCATGCAGGTCCTGGGGCCCTCCTGGGCTGTGGCTTAGTTACCTCCAGCTGTGAGCAGCAGCATCTATTTACCCCAGGGAGTCATGCAAAAGGTATCATTTTCTATGTGACCAAGAAGAGGAAAAGGTTGAGCACTGTTTTAACCGATGTCTACAGAGTCAGGTACAAGGTTGGGGAGTTGATTAGCTCCAGTTGTCTGCCACGATGCTCAGCTCCAGTTCAATCGGAACTGCAGTGCTTTCTTGGGGCATGGCTCTTCTGACCGAAAAGATAAAGAATGGTGAGGAGCCTCACTGGTCTGTGAGAAGGCACAGGCAGCCTTAACATGTCTTTGCTCATCCAATCTTGGAATTCTGAGTAAGGGGGAGACATTACCTGAAATGCGGAAAATTAAGATGAAAATGATGAAAGCTGATGAAAAGTTAACATATCCAATTTATTCAATGGATATTAAAAATTAAGATATGAAAATACCTTCAAGCTGAAAAGACAGAGACCCAGAAATGCTTCTAAGTTTCCAATTTATATTTCTATTGTGTTTCAAGGAACAGTAGGGTGCTTGTGGAGCACCCTTACACTTTGAGGCTGATTTCATGTGGGCAGTGAGGTCCATTTAAGAGCCCTTGGCTCTGCCCTCAAGGCCTGAGTGTCCAGCCCTTGGGGGCATCTCTGCTGTCTTCAGTCTGGCTGTGTCCTGTTTTCCCCTTGAACCCCTCCTGAAGGCCCCTGCTCTACTAGCTGTCCCCAGGGCCCTGCAGTTAGTGCCACTGTGCTAATCCACCCCAGCACTGAGAACAAAGGGAGGTTCAGAATGAGCTTTTTGAGAAGTCAGTGGAGAAACAGGTTTGTTGCCTGATGTTTCATCATCATCGTTATCATTATTATTATTGAAACTTCCTATCTTACACCAGGGTTCCTTGGGGGTAGGTAAAGAGATTCACTCTAACTTTGGGAACACACAGGAGGTGGGGAGGACCTTGAGTGGGACAAGAGCAGGGGGATGGCTGACAGTGCATGTCCAACCAGGGCTAAGGAGCAGAAGCACACTGTTAGAGGGGCATGGCAGTCTCCAGCTGTTACCTGTTTTCATGACTTCTGTTGTTATTATTAGATCAGTACTATTTATTTATTTAAGACTGATTATGAACAAAGCCCTGTGTAGAATACTTCATGTGCATTACTTTGTTTAATCCTCATGACAACACTGTAGCTTTGGTCTCATTGTCCAGATGAGTAAATTGAGAGTATAGATGGGTGATCCAAAGACACCCGGCTTCTAAATGGTAGAACTTAAACTCTACGCAGCTTCAAATTCCATGTTCTTTTAACCTCGCTTACACTGCCTTCTTGATTGAGTGAAATTTCAAGGGTTGGAGTATTTCAGCAGGAAGGGCTAAAATAATAGAAGTCAGGATGTGTGGGGTTTGAATGGTTCCTAAAATACTGAAGAAATGGTGAGAGAGAGAGATAGAGAGAGCTCTTAGCTGGGCTGTGGATTGGGGAGACCTCAGTGCATGGGTTGAAGTCAAGAGAGTGGATGAGCTTGCTCAGGAAGGGTATAAAAATTGTCCGAAGAGAAGCTTGGAAAATATGAACAGGGAAAGCCTGAGCAGAAGAGGAGGAACCCTGGAAGGGGCTTGGGAAAGACTGGTCTGACTGGTGGGAAGCAGGGGGACAGGCAGGATGTGTGTGGCATTGTGGAGATGGGAAGAACTTGGGGCATCTTGACTTTCAGAGAGCTCAAGCCTTCTGTTCAGGTGGCCAGATGGACACTCAAGGCTGGAGAGGCTTCTAATGCCAAGGGGCAGAGGCTTCATATAAGTCACGAGGCAGTGGCAGGAGCAGAGAGCAAACCTGGTCATAGAGCCAGCATTCTCTGCTCCCCATGGAAAGGAGAACTGTCCAGTTTGTTCACAGTGTAGTTTCTACTATTTGTTCACACTCAGAATACCTGTGCTATATCTCTGCAAAGCACACAAATGATGCAATTACTGCTCTATGCAAAGCACTACACTAAGGAGAAGCTACTGTTATTTGGACCTATAAGTACATATCATGTCTGAGAGCTGCCTCTGCACCTGCCCCTCATCAGTGCCTTTAGAGTCAAAGTTAATCTACTGTTCACCTCCATTCTGGTAGTGATACTATTCTTAAAGCCATGGAGTCTGTGCGTTTCATTAACAGAATGCTTTGATCAAACCATCTGCCATTTTTGACATCTTCAGGACGTCTTAAAGCTGTTGTATAGGTAAATCCTCAATTTATTTTGAACTATACTCTAGGATGGTATTGTTAGGAAAAGTGTATTGGGAAAGTTTTTGTTGGATACTTTTGAAATTTTGCATTCTTTGAAGGCACCCTGTGGTCCTGAGAAGAAAGGTGACGTGTCCCTTCTGGATATTTTCCCAGGCACACATTGGAGTAGGGGACAATCATGCTCACTCAGAAAGCAATCACACTACTGGCAAATGCATGGGATCCTGAACACTTACAAAAGGGAATTTTTGAACAGATGAAGCGAGGCTCAGAGGGTTATCAGTGAGCATTAGGCAATGTCCCTCATGGAGGTGGGAAGAAGAGGAGGAGGAGAAAGCGGGAGACAGAACAAAGAGGCAGACCATTCATTTCTATAGCCAAGGATTCGCAAACTGGAAACAGTGACCCCAAAGTGCACATCAGAACTGTTGTTGGCTCACAAGAGAGGCGTGGCGGGACCCTTTCTTCTCTTTCCCAGTCACTTCCAACATTATTTGAGTCATCTTTCTGGAAATATTTCTAGTTGTACCTCTGAACCCTGAATGTTTCCCAAGCTCATTGAAATGCACAAGATGAAAATTATTCATCTGTTTGGAGATTACATAAAGCTGAAAATGCTGTCAGAAGTAGACAGTCACAGTTACACAATCAGACAGATCCATTATGAGAAAAGGAAAGATTTTCTACTAACAGCCCAATGAACCAAGTGCTGAAGACAGATAAGGGTGGAAAGAGAGTCACCCCACCCCTTCCCTGGGGTTGGAAACAGGTACCCTGAGCCGATGCTTAAGAGGACACACATTCATCAAGGCAAGCAACAGAGAGCTGGATGCTGGCCACCCAGCTGGTCACAAGGCATCTATAGAGATGATTCAGGGTGTGCAAAATCAAAAGCAACAGAGAGAGAAGACAGGAGAGCACCAGCTCACTCTAGGACCAGCGCTGGGCTGTTCTGCGCTGTGCGGGGCTGCTCAGGATTGGGACATCGGATGGTGAGTCAGAATCTCTGGACCTCTCTTCCTGCTTCTGCATGGATCAAGGAAGTAATGTTCTGTCTCAGTCAAGTCTCTTCATGGGCTTCTCTTTATAGAAGAGGATTCTGAATCTTTCTCCAAAGCGTGGGGAAATGAATGTGTGTATTCTCTGGGTAAATAACTGCTGAAAGATGCCTGTATTGCTATTACTAAAGAGAAGAACCAACTTTGTCACAGGGTGCTCAGTGGTGCCCTCTGTGGTCCTGTTGAGAGTGCTAGAGAGATCTGTTATATAAAAGAAGCTTTCTTACTGGGCCAGAAATTCCACCATTTCTGATGATCTTTTGGGCTAATTTCTACTGCAGAGGTTGGGAACCTTTTTGGCTGAGAGAGTCATGAATGCAACATATTTTAAAATATAATTCTGTGAGAGCCACATAATATGTTTAACACTAAATACAAGTAAATGTGTGCATTTTATGTAAGACCAACACTGTTAAAGTACAATAAGTCTCTGAATTCTTTTTAATAATGTTGTTATGCTGTTGCTAACCAATGACGAATAAAGTACTTCTTACTATTAATGCGACTTCTGGTGCTGCATGGCTTTGCTGATGGCTTTGTAGTCTGGTTGATATGTGGTAAGGTTACGCTTCATGCAGGCGTTGAGACTTCCATCCGTTAAGCGTGATCGTAGGTTGGTCTTAAAGTTCTTTAGATGTGAGAAAGACTGGTCACATGCATACGTAGAGCCAAACATTGTCAGTACAGCAATACTCACACGCTGCAGTGTGTGGTATGTGACAGGAGGAAGCGCGTTCCAAGTTTTGACAATCAGTGGGTCCACGGGTTGAAGTTTTTTCATTTCTCCCTACTTCTGTTTGCTCGCCAACTCTGCTTGCTGTTGTGCAAGTCTTTCCAAATTTTCATTCAGTGACTTGAACTTATTCACCCACATGTTTGAGGCCTTCAGGTCAGCAGCTTGTAGCTCAAAATCTCTGACAGAGACACTGGGGATGTAAGTCAGGTCTGTGCTGTCCACTGCACTCTTGTGGATGGGTGATGAAATTAAAAAGACAAGTGCGCTCATGAAATTCTCCAAAGCACACTTTGAATGACTGCAGGAGATTAAATGTGAAGCCCACTAGCTACTGGAGATCAAGATGTCGAGCAGAGTCACTTGCTGTGCATGCATCCTTAAAATCTCCTAGTTTTTCAAAGTGTAGTAAATGATCTGTTTCTATGTCTGTGATGAAGAGTTCCAGCTTGTTTTCAAATGCAAACACTGCTTGTTGAAAGGGTAAGACTATATTTCCAACGCCTTGCATTTTCACATTGAGCTGGTTCAGATGTTCAGTCATGTCCACGAAATAGTAGAACTTCAGGAGCCACTCAGTGTTAGCTAACTCAGGATGCTCAACATTTTTCATTTCAAGAAAAGTTCGGATTTCACTCAGACAAGCTGCGAAAAGGCTGAGCACCTTCCCTCTTGACAACCAACACACATCGCTGTGCAGAAGTAGGCCAGGATAATTATCCCCAACTTTATCCAGTAGTGTTTTAAACTGGAGATCATTTAAAGTTTGGGCAACAATAAAGTTGACCACCTGAATGACCAGCGACATGACCTCACCAAGCTGCTCGCCACACATCTGAGAACAAAGTCCCTCCTGATGCAGGATGCAGTGAAAACTCAGGATGGGTCTCTTTTTATGTTGACGAAGAAGCTCTATGAATCCTCTGTTTTTCCCCACCATGCACTGAGCACCATCAGTACACACTGAAATAAGTTTATCCATTGGTAGATATTTTTCTTTATTGAACTCAGTGAGAGCCTTGAATAAATCCTCCCCTCTTGTTGTCTCTTTCATAGCCAAAATAGCAAGACTTTCCTCACGTAGTGTGTCACCAAAAGCATACCTTGCAATCACGATGGGTCTGGGATAAATGGCTTACGTCTGTTGACTCACCCAAAGCTAGAGAAAAGAATGATGCTGCATTTATGTCCTTCACTTGTGTTGCCTCAATTTGATTTGCCATCATGATGGTATGATTGTGAACAGTTCTTGCCAACAGAGGCATGTCCTTTATTCATTTGATTATCTTGTCTTTATCTGAAAAGTCGTCAAAAAGTTCATTGGCAACATCAAGCATGAATGTTTTGGCATACTCCCCATCTGTGAATGGCTTTCCATTTCTCACAATTGCTAGAGCATCAGCAAAGCTAGCCGAATTACAGTCACCTTGTTGGGTCCAAACACAGAGTTGCTGCTGACTAGCTTGCAGTCTGCACAGTAGCTCTTGACATGCTTTCTTCCTGCTGTCCCACGCTGGATATTTCAATGCAAATGTAGTATGGCGTGTGTCAAAGTGCCGCTTTATATTTGACCGTTTCATAGATGCAATTTTATTATTGCATATTAGACACACTGCAGAACCTATTCTCTCCACAAAGGCGAATTCTTCTGTCCATTCCTGCTGAAAAGGACGATACTCCTCATTGTTTTTTCTTTTAGTCATCTTTTTTGTCAAAAGAGTTTCTGAAGTTAGCTAGCTAATTACTTGATTAAAAGGCGGGAGGTTTACTTCCTGACCTCACAATGACCTGTGTACGTTACGCATTATCCAATAAAAATTTGGTGTTGTCCTGGAGGACAGCTGTGATTGGCTCCAGCCACCCACAACCATGAACATGAGCGGTAGGAAATGAATGGATTGCAATACATGAGAATGTTTTATATTTTTAACGTTATTATTATTTTTATTAAAGATTTGTCTGTGAGCCAGATGCAGCCATTAAAAGAGCCACATCTGGCTTGCAAGCCATAGGTTCCTGACCTCTGCTCTACTGTATCTAGTCATCTGTGTTGACATGCAATCTCCTGGAAAACAGGTGGTGGCACAATGGCTTCAGAGTGCCCCTGAGATCTTTTCTGTCTTTGGCAGAAGGGAGGCTCTGGGTCATTGGGGATGAGAAGGAGGAAGGTGATGGAAGGGGTCAAAGCATGTGGAAAGGAGGTGGGTTGGTGCTGTGTGCTGACTTCTGGAATCTCATTGAATCGAGAGCCCCTAACTCCAAAGGGAACTTCAAAAGTCACTTAATGACACGTGAAAGAAAAAAAATCTGTGGTCATTTCATCTTAGAGATATTTCTTCTCATTTTAGGTTTCTTGCCCCATTTCAACATTTTGAGGTCCACAGAATTGTGGACTTTCAGAGTTGGGGACGGTATGATGTTCTGGTTCAATGGCATCAGCCAGCCAGTGATGAAACCTCTTGCCTACCATTTCTGTGTGTCTGTGATCCTATTCTTTAACCTCTCTGAGTTTCTGATTTCTTATTTATAAAGTGAGGATGATGACACCTGTGTCCCAGATTTTCTGTGAGGTGAGATTCAAAATACTACATAGTAAAAAGCTAGCCTAGTCATTGAAAAAATTACTAAAGACCCAATACAAGACAAGTTCCTCCATGTTGTTCAGGAATCCCCTCAGCAGCCTCAATGTTCCTGGCCTGTTAGAGAATCGGGGGACACTGACAGGGAACGCACTAATGCACGAAGCAGCTCTCTTTATTTCTGAGCAGTTCTGATTGTTGAGAAATTCTTTTTTGAATCGATATGTACCTTAAGATCTTCCCCATCTACCTTTTGGTTGTAATTCTACCATTTGGATCATCTCAAGAATACGTCTTAGAATTCATTTACCTTCTGCCATGATAACCTGAAGATTCTTTTGAAGACAGTGATGATGTATTCTTAGGGGTTTCCACTTCTCAAGGCTAAAAAGCTCTATTTCTATCAAGCTTTATTAATTCAACATGTTTTGAACCTCCAACAATACCTCTTATCTCCCCTGTACTCTTTGGAGCTATTTTTCTTTTTTAAAATCAATTTGCCACTCATACCATTCAAAGGATTGGCATGTACAGTTGTGTACACTTCACACAAGGTTCATGGATTTAGGAATGACCATATTGAGACACTACCTTGAGCAACTGGGTAATTGGTGTCACCTACCTCCTGAAGTTACTGTCCCCAGTTTGGGGTCACGTCAGCATGTCCTCCAGCTCTGGTTGGACAGTTAGTTACACCAGTGTTTCTCTGTATGTAGTTAAAGCCAGTTGGTAAAAATTCCATTCCAGTGCACACTTGTAAAATATAATAAGGACAATTTCTAGAGACTGGAATCACTAGAAAAAACACATTAAAAAACCCCACATAAAATATAAGTCATAATTTTTAACTATAATTCACAGACATAAAATTATGTTTCAATAAATGTCATCTAAACAAATATAGCATAGGAGAAAAATGAATGCTACAAACTGGACATGTTTATTACAGATGTGCATTTAGGTCATTGATGTTAAAAATGGCTTTACACTAGTACCAGTTTACCGTTTTGTTGTAGTATAGTAAGGACCATAAGCAGTGGGTAAATAGGAGTGCCTGTACTCAATACCTACACAGGCAGGGTGGGTGAGCATCATGAATAAACATTGTTAGGTCACAAATGAGTTAGCTTCTTGCTGGATAATTAGTTAAGGTTGGACTGACAATACCACTCTTGGAGGGTAATGTAGATCTAAATTGCTTCTATGTTTTGTTAAATATTGGTCATGATAGACAAACCAGAATTAGGTTAGTGGGGACAAAAATGATTTTTAAAGCAATTTTAGCTGGTTAAGGATATTTCATATTTTACAACTTGTTCAGAATGAACCCAGAGATATTGTTTTAAAAATTCATCTTCAACTTTCATCAGTAGCCAGTTGCAACTATTTTATCCTGAAAGTTATCGGTAAATTAAATCATCTTTAACTGATGAAAGCAGTAGACTGTAGGTTGTTTAATACTTTCAGGTGACAAACTAATGTTCTGTGTTCACGTTGCAATATGGTCTTGGCTGCACATAACAGTTCAGGCTACATGTAACTCACCACGGCAGTTTGACAAGAGCCAGTCTCTGTGCTGTTCCACCAGATGTGTCCCTGCTTAGATGTCCCACCAGTGGCCTAGTGCTGCTATAAATGTCTGTAAATGCTTGCTCTTGGCGTCTCTATGTACTTTGTTCACAGACTAGTAGCAACGCTCTAGCAACCAGTCAGGGTCACACATTGAGCAGCCCTGGCTTACTCTACCTGGGGGCAGCCACATCTATCACTGGATTTTTCTAGTTGCTAGAAAATTTATCCTTACATTTTCCCAAAACTCTGTGTCTTGTATTTACCAACCATTGGTTCTAATTCTTTGCTTTGGGGCTGTAACTAATAAGTTTACTTTCTGCCATATGTGTCAGCCTGGCAGAAATTTCACAGCAGGTGTGGTGTATCCTTTAAATTTCCTCTTCCCCAGGTAAGTCAGCTTTTCCTCAACTACCCCTTGTGTGATGTGGATTCTGGAATCCTCACCTCACCACCCTCTGGCTACCCTGGTGATCAATGTCCCCCAAACACACATTGGTATTTATTTATACGCAATACTCTAATAGGCACAGTGTTTTTATTTCAATGGAACGAGAAGACTCTGACAGCCAATATAAATAAATGGACTTAGGCTTTAACAAAAACTCTCCATTCCCTCAACTTTCTCTCTTTCTGTCTCAGTGTCCCCCATGTGCTTGTCTTTCTGCATGTGCTTGAAAATGATTCTTCCTGTCCAAAGGTGCAGACTGATCATACCTGCTCACACAGTGAGCTGGAGCACAGTGTTGTCAATGAGAAAGGTTAGCCTGGCCT
This sequence comes from Rhynchonycteris naso, assembly GCA_037038555.1. Lineage (NCBI taxonomy): Eukaryota > Metazoa > Chordata > Mammalia > Chiroptera > Emballonuridae > Rhynchonycteris > Rhynchonycteris naso. Next base: position 99,156,078 of record CM073001.1, read on the forward strand.
TCCTTGGTGAGTCTTCCTCTGCTCCATTCACGTGGGTATTCTTACAACTGCTTCATATCACACACACAGTTCTGCCTTCAGGTCACTAGATATGCTCTTTACTCTTCATTCATTGGTTCTTTCATTTGTTTGCTCGTTCATTCATTCATTCATTCATCCAGCAGCTAGTTTATTGATGTGTGTTTGATACTCTCCCAGGCCATGAGAGTACAATGGGAAATCACACTGATATAATTGCTGCTTTTCCAGTTTTTACTTAAGTAGGTAAGATAAACAAACAGATCAGAGGATCAAGAGGAATGTCCAGGTGAAGAGAGAAGGCAATGTGTGTGTCCAGAGGAAGTCATTCCTGGGGGCTGCAGTGGCTCTGAGGCAGGGTGCTCGGGTAGATGAACTTCATTCACAAAGTTGTCCTTCTCTGTGTCTGCTGGTGACTCCATTTCTAGCTGGCAACTGAACATGAGGAGGCAAGTTCTGGGTAGACTGGGTCCATGTCCATCTTGTTCACCCTGAGCCCTCGGCACTTAGAAGATGGCCTGGCACATTGTTGGCTCCTAAGTCATGTTTGCTGACTGAATGAGTCAGGGTACAAATCAAGTTGTTGATGCCTCTGTTGCTGTACTCCAGAGTCATGGAATTCTAACAGATAGTGACAGTATTCTTCACAATCACTTATCTGTCCTCACATATACCACCTCATGCACTTTTATTCTCAAATTAACTATAGAAAACCAAGGGACCAGAAATCATAATGGGACAAGCCCAGGGTTGTACAGAGAATGAAAATCCGGCTGGTTATAGAATCCAGACCTCCTGACATGCAGACTGACTATTATCCTGAAATAAAACTTGACGTCAATTATTATTATTTTTTGCCTTTTATTGCAGACGCAAGTATCATTATTACAATAGTTTACCCAACAATACCATGCATTTGATTGCCATATATTGACAATAAGATTTTCAATACAACTTCTACTGCTTTTGACATCAAAGCAAAGCAAAAATCAGAGGAAAGTTATTTTCTTTCCTTTAATTTTTTTTTGAAAAATATAAGCTATTATTAGGGAAGAAAAAAAGAACTGGCAAGCCCTGGAGGTTGACCATCTGGGAAGGATCAGTGGCGCTTTCTCCCAGGCAGATTTGGACTAGTTTGGGTCTGTCACTCAGGGACTAATCTTCCTGCTGAGGAGTGACTCATGCCCATGGGCAGAGTTGCATCTGTGATGTTATTTTCAACAGCAGCAGAGGCAGGGTCTCACTGTGGTCTGGCTCTGCCTTGAAAACAGAGCCTGAGACAAGGACTTGTGGGGTAAGAGTGTGGAAGCATGTGTATGCGCAGGAGAATCATTCCCAGTGACTGCAGCAGCTTGTGGGAGGGCTCCAAAGTGTGGACTTCATTCAGTGTAGTCCTTCTGCATGTCTGCCACATAAACCGGTTTCTAGCTAATGAGGGGACACTAGGAGGCAAGTTCTGTGAAGACAGTGTTTCTGTCCACGTTTCCTTAGGAGGTAATTCCAGGAAACAGGAGTGAGGACTGGGCAGAGGGTTGGAAGAGGTTAGCTTACTCAGGGGTGCATTATCAAAGGCACCACCGAGGGCAGTTGGAGCCTGGTGATAAAGAATACTTTCCAGTTGTCCTCTATGGTTGGCCTGGAGTGGTGGAATTATGGGCTGCTCTTGCTCATTGGTTGTGGGAGCCCTGGGCAGGAACTCACTCAACTTCTGGCTGCACGGGCATGCTGGTCCAGTGCGCTCCTTAAGGATGCAGGGCAGACAGGTGCTGGGCAGAAGGTAAGTAAATTGTAGTAGAAGCTTGAGGCTGTGGCTGTCAGTGTTAGGTGAGTCAGCAGGCACACAATGGTCACAATACCCAAAACGGTGTGAACCAGGGAATCGGAAAGTCTAAGGGCAGCAGTTCCTACAAAGCAGGACTACTCCAGAAGACCCTGGGCAGCCCTGCTATGTCCAGCGAAGCCAGGGGAAATAGCCTTCTCAAAGTCTCTCTTCAGGAAACAAGCTGGGAATTGGAAAGGAAGGGGGGCTGGCAGTTCCCCCAGAGTCATCACCCACCCACAGTCATGAGATAGACCATGGCTGGAGGCAGATGGGCTTGGTGCAAAGGCAAAGAGTCTATGCTTTCCAGAAGAGTCTGCAGAAACCTGAAGGACACAGCAAGGCTGGGGAAGATCTCCATTAGGGCTCAAGTCCATTACTTCTGACATATTTACTTTATGTATGAGACTTGTCTTGTGGCCAAGGCCAAGGACCAGGCTTTCTGTCCTCTGTATTCCCACAGCTTGGGCAACATGGGGCTAGACATGCCAAGTGCCCTCAGATAGGTCTTGCAACATTAAATACCTGGCAACTTTGCTGCCTGCTCCCTTGCCATGCAGTAGTTTAAGAGCCACACTGCATTTGGTGACAAAGGTAGTTTCCTGAACTGTGACCATTGTTGCTCTTCAAACTTGCTTATGGCATGGGAGAAAAGACCTTAATCTTGGGGTGACTAGATGTAGGTATGTAGAAGAGAATCATGGCTCCCACTGTCCATGTTGCCCTTTGATATTTTTATAGGTTTTCACTCAAAAAGGCTCATCTTCCAAGGCCCTGTCCTAGTCCTTTCTTATCCAGGGAGCTGCCTTGGATTAGGTCATCCTTTCTCTAGGCTCTTCAAACCTATAACAGGTGGGTGGGTTCTGAATGCACACTCCATGGGAAGACAGTTGGGATCTCTTCTCCGCAGACACAGCCTACCAGACTGGGCTGGCTGGCCATCATCTGTCTAGACTCTTTGGGAAGATGTGTCCAGGGAGACTGGTGGACTTGGGGACTAAGACTGCTTATGTACCCCCAGGCCACATAGCTCATGTCTTCTGTCTAAATCACGTCACATGAGCCCAATGTTTGTTTTGGAGAAGGTTACAAAATTAATAGATGAAATAAATGCAGCAGATGCTACCTATTAGGGAAGAATTTCATGTAGCAGGCCATGAAAATTTTGTTTGCAAAATAAGACCTAATTAGTTTGGCTTAACTAGAACACAATAAATTATAGTGACAGGGTAATTTATAATGATAGCTTGAGTCTCATTCCTGATTTCACTTCTATTTGTGTTATTTGTTGGGATTGTTTTTGCCAACACCTCCTATTTGAAACTATGTCTGAAAGCCTTTCCTCCAAATTCACCTACCTCTTATGTGAGATAATTCTGAAAAAGTCCATTTTGGGGAAGAGTGAGGGGAGACCTATGGTCTTTCTTCTTTGGTTGCAGGGAGATCTTGGCTATAACAGTCTTCCTATTGGTCTGATGAGTGTTTTGGAGGATTCTTCTCTCCTGCTGTGCCATCCACCCATCATACAATCTGAGCAACAAACATTTGAGGACTTATGATGTGCCAGGTCTTGTTCTCAGTGTTAGAGAATTAGAGTGAAGGGCATGGTGCTACTCCTAAGATGTTAGCAGCCTAGTAGGGGAGGCACAGAACAGTGCCCTAAGTTCTATAAAACATTTGTGTTTTATTGGGGTTATTCAGAAAAGAAGTGTGTCAACCAGTGAATATATTCACTGAGTTGTGAAGGGCCAACTCAAGTAATGGTGAGTGCCAACTACAGATAGATTTAAGTGGAGAATGGCATGATCAGATCTTTATTTTAGAAAGATTACTCCAGAAGCACTATGGAAGATAGATTGGAGAGAGACAGACCAGGAACCTAAAGGATACTGTTATATAATCTGGCAAGAGAAATTTGGGATCTGAACTAAGAACCAATGATAAAGGTGGAAAGAAATATAAATAAAGTAGATGTTAGGAGACTGGAGACTGATTGGGGGCTGGGATGGGTAACAGAGAGTGAACAGAGGAGTCTTGGATGACAGTGGGCTTTCTGGCTTGGTGTCTGGGCGGATGGTGATCATATTTCCCAGAATAGAGGGGCTGAGAAGAGATGCAGGTTTGTGGATAGAAGAGAGGGGGAAATGAGAAAGCTTATGCTTATTTAGCACTCCCTGATTGTAGCACAGGCATGGACCTATGCATTGAGTCTCATAATGACTTCATAATGTAAGTACAATTATCCCCATTTTACAGATGAAGAACCTGAGGCACAGAGAAATTAAGCAATTTGCCCAAAGTTAAGTGGCAGAGGACTTGTCTCCTGGGTTGAAGCTATCCTGCCTTAGGGGTGGCAGATTCATTCTGGTCTGTGTAACAACCCAGTGCCCAGTAGGCACTTGCATGTTGGCATCTTCCTCAGAATAATAAAGGCACCTTTTCCTAGGGTCCCATGAGGCAATTAAAATTTGAAGTTGATAGTTTCTTCAAAGAACTCAGCCACACATGTTGGTTACTCACTTCCTACAACTTGATTTGTGAAGTGCCTCCTTCTTCCTAGCTGTCCAAGTCCCCGGCTCCATTTCCATTCACCTGGACACATGTTTATTGAAGATCTACTGAAAGCCTTGCTGCCTTGCCCTGTGATATATCATGATAAACAAGACAGACATAATCTCTTCTTCCCAGACTTTGCAGTGAGCTCTTCTGCCAAGAACTGGGTTTGGAAGGGAGCTCATATCTGCTGTTTCTTCTTGGGTTACAATATTAGCCACCGTGTCTTCCCTTTGTTAGCTTTAGTTCTCACTGTGAGGTAAAAGACTTTAGTCCCTGGAGAAGGATTACAGAGGGAGCGTGATTGGGAGAGAGGGTTGGGGGAGACAAGAGGCAGAGGGTCTTTCAAAAACCTCTAAACTTTCATGGGGCTCCTGGCAGTGGCTTCCTCTAACAGGTGACATAAGCCCTGACCCTCAGGTGGCCCTGGTTCTCAATGATTGTCCCCTTCTGTGACTTTACCTGTCTTAAGCATTGGTAGAATGTGCACAGCTCTGTGGCTCTTCCCAACCTTCTCTTCCTTGGTTCGATCCCAGATCTCCAGCCAAACATCAGGCCCCACCAGACTCGACCTGCAGTGTTGAAAGTCAGAGGAGAAGCAAATAGGCCAGAAATCACGAAATGCTTCCTGCCAGCACGAGTCCCCAGGGGGACTGTGGCTCTTCACAGGGGACTCTGCCAGGAGGTAGATGAAATGCTCCAGGGAGGACTGGACAGAACAATCCAACTGTCAGGAGGATAAATAAGGTGATCGCTTGGATGCGTTCCATCTCTTACTTCTAAGATTCCCTGACCTCTCTGGCCTCTCCGAGTTCATTAAAGATGAGCAGCTGCTTCTGAGAAGAACAGATAGCTGATTCCAACCATGGTTGGCTTACTGATGAAGGCCTGCGTTTTCTCAGGAAGTGAGCTAGGCCAGTCCTCTGGTCTCCATGTGTGTGGTTTGAGGAAAACTATGCAGTCTTATTCCACAGAGCTCAGAGGTCCCATTTCCCTTGAAGTTTCTCCTTTGTAAGACGTGCAGAGGTCTTTATAGACCCTTTTCACAAACTGCATGGGCACAGTGCTTCTCAACAGAAGTCCTGCCTTCCATCCGAGTGGGTGCGGTCTGTAATTGCCCTTTGATCTTCTTACTCAAGTGGTAGTCAGTCACTTCTTACTCAAGTGGTAGTTTTGTCTCCTGGATAAGTCCGCGTTGTAGGACGTGGCATGTGCACCTTTCAACTGATAAGAGCATCAGCGCTGTTACATGACTTGTCCAGGTTATGCTGGCTAATTAAGCAGACTTCCTCTGTAGGGACCATCCAAAAGGAATAGTTCTCCAATTATTTTTGGAAATTATTTTTGGAGACTCTCCAGATCAACGAATTCTTTCTCTCCCTTCAAGGGTTGGAGGGCTGTGGATTTGCTAAAGTTAATAATACTAATCTGTCCATCATGTTAGAAATTCATTGTATTGGTGAGTGAGGGAGTTATTCTCTCCAGGCCTGACCCTATGTGGTGTCACTCTCTTCTGCTCTGTCATGATGTTGCTTTCTTCTGCTCTGTCATGGTGTTGCTTTCTTCTGCTCTGTCAGTCCTGTGCAGGCTCTTGGGTGTATCACTGAAGCCCAGCTTACCCATTTTCTAGGGTTTTAAATCACAGGGTGCCATGCAGTCATTAACAGCCACAAGACTGTTGTGGTTTTTGGTGCCTCTAGCCTTACGGCCTTTCTGGCTGAAGTCCTGAGTCCTCAGAGAGTTTCATTGTTACAAGGAGGACAAACCTTACAGCCTCGGGGTCTGACTATTATAGGGCCAGTTCCTGCAAGAGGTAGCTGGATCATTGCCTTTTGTTAATTCATGCCTTCATAACAGAAAATTCAACTGTTAGCCCAGGAGAAAGAGGGAATACCAATGTCCTTTGAGCATGTAAAGCTACTTGTGTATAACAAGCATTATCTTATTTAACTCTTCAAGCAACCACACAAGGTAAAGATAATTTTTATTAATGTTTTACAAATGAGAAACTGAGGCACAGATAGGCTAAGTAACTTGTTCAAGATGACATAGCTAATATGTGATTACATAGCCACATAAGTGATGAAGGTAGGATTTGAACCCATACCTTCTATCTTTCTAAATATAGTGAATATTCAGGTGTTCATTCAAGTTTGGGCTTTATTAGCATTTATTACAGATATCAGCACCTCACAGAATGCCACATAGTAGGGATTTAGAAAATAATCCCTGAACTAAACAAAGACCAACAGGAGATGCCAAATTTAAGATCTTTGTAAAACACGTTATAACAGTTTACTATAATGTGAGGTCTTTTCAGTCCATAACTGAGCAATACATTTATTTGTTAAGAATTATTTTGGAGTTGACACTGCTATAGTTAAATAAAAAGAAATTTGGAACTATGAAGATTTCATAGTAGTAGCTTCCTATTGGTTGTGAAGTAAGTATGATTGTGATGAACTTAAAACAATTAAGATAGAGCAATATGGGCTTTGGCTTGGGTCACTCAGACCAGGCTTGTCTTTTGGCTACCACTGGTCATGTGACCCTTTTAGGCCTCAGAGTTCCCATTTCTACATTGAGCAGTTGGGGGTAGATGATTCTTCTGGGGGGTTGCAACTCTAGCTGTCTACAGATATAGGATTCTAGGTCTTAATGGAAGGTAGTTGAAATCTGTCATCATTCAAATTGATCACTTAATGAGATCCTATCAGACATGTTCTAGAGTCACTAAGAAATTACAGAAAGTTAAGAAACAGCTCCTGACTCAACCTAGGTACAGGGGTGGAATAGATGGGAAACTAAGTCAATCATTGCCTTATGAGGAAAATGCTATATAACTGAGACAGTGGGCACCCAAAAAACCTCTGACAGAGGGAGCCATGTAGCTTGGTACAGTCAGGAAAGTGGCATTTAAGCTATTTATGAAGAATGAGAAGAACTCCAGTAAGCGAATAAGTGAACCGGCGGGCATTCCAGTTTGGGAGCTTGGCATGACCAGAGACACGGGAAGAGGATGTCTGAAAGGGTGGAGGAAGAGGATGTCTGAAAGGGTGGAGTAAAGCACCTGCGTGTGTTGAGCACAATGGCCGCATTGCCACCTGATGTTCCCAATGAGATCAATGTTGGCTGGTGGCTAGTAGCGAGTTCTGGATTAGAATTTTGGCATGAGCACTAATTAGTGGGTGAAACAAAACCTCTCTAGATGTCTTCCCCTAACCCTTGTAAGAATTTTAAATTGAATCAGTGCTCCTCGTGCATTTTCAATGTATGTGTATTAGGCTTCTCCAGAGAAACAGAACCAGTAGGATATATAGGAGATTTTTTTTCATGAGAAATTGGCTCATGTGATTATGGAGGCTGAGAAGTCCCACTATGTGCCATCTTCAAGTGGGAGAGCCAGAACAGCCGCCGGCAGTGGCATTCCAGTCCCAGTCCAAAGGCATGAGGACCCAGGAGCCTTAACCGCAGGGTCTCTAAGCAGTCCAAGGGCAGGAGAAGACCGATGTCCCAACCCAGTGGTCTGGCAGGGAGGAAACATTCCTTACTTACTCTTCTTTCTGCTTTATTCACATCCTCACTGGATTGGATGGTGCCCATCTGTATTGAGGAGGGCAAGCTACCTGATGGTATCCACTGATTCAGGTGCTGGTCTCATACAGCAGTGCCCTCACAGACACACCTAGAAATAATGTTTAAATCCGGATACCCCAATGGCACAGTCAATTCGACATAGTTTGAGCATCACAGAATGGAGCATTCAGGAAATGAAAACATGTACACAGAATAACTTGGACAAGGTTAGGAGCGAACATTTATCACATTGTCTTTATGTTACAAAGCTATGGCAAGAAAATAAATATGTGAGTCATTAGGGAAAATATGACAAATACATTTTATTATTTTTTATTTATTTCTTTGAACATAATTTAAAAAAATAATTTTTATGCTTGAAAGGGCTACACATAGGTACTCAACAAAGCTCTTTAATGACGATCCCTTCAAATTCTTAGCAGTGACCATTTAATATGGACAACAGTCATACAAGTTCTCAAAGAAATGATGCTTGCTCAGTGTTATGGCAAACAGCAGAAAGGCTGACATGTCAGTTTCTCTCCTGCAGTGGTTAGAAACACAATTTCCTTAACTGGAAGACAGGCCTTTCAGTCTTTTTAAAGGTTATATTACACATCAGGGATGTGATGTAGTCTTTGAGTCTAACAGGTTTACATTAAAATTTTTTAAATTTATTGATTTTTTTAGGGAGATGGAAGGAGAGAGAAAGAGAGAAACATCGATTTGTTTTTCCACCCATTTTTTGCATTCATTGGTTGATTCCTATATGTGCCTTGACTGGGGTTTGAACCCACAAACTTGGTCCATCAAGAAGACACTCTTACCAACTGAGCTACCTGGCCAGGGCCAGTTTACCTTTTCTTTTTTTCAATGGTATATGCAATATTAAAATTTTTTATGATAATGTAATAGGATTTCAAATTCAGTTGAACTTTTCACATAAATTATTTCAAAATGATGATTTTCACAGATGCTGTTCTATTAGTCGTAGTTGCTCATATTCAAATCAAGTATTAAACATTATCCATGAATTATTTTTAATTCACTGTTCTGAAGTTGAATTTTGCTTGGAATTCATACACCTTATAAATGTTGTATTTTCATGGCGACCTTGCCATTTTAGATTAAGTTCATTCAAGTGCCAGTTAATTAAACAAGTTCCTCAAGCTAATAATTCCCTTGATGCAAATCTGAAAAAAGAAATTTACTCCCCCCCCCCCGTCATACCCTGCCCCCACCGAGTTCTCAGGTCTTCCTTTATTAGCTCATAACCTCTTTAAAGTTCTTTCTTTCAGTAGCCAAGATCATTTTATTTCAAAGAACATACAGCTGTATTCTGATCCAATTTCTTCCTAGATACTGCAGTGAATGGGTTTTATTAGGATCGTCATCCCGATAACATGATTTAATGTGAAATGCAGATGTTTACGTAGGAAATCTCTCTATGAACAAAGCATTATTTGAGGCCCATGATGTTGAGGAAGATGTGAGGGCGTTGTCCTGTTATTGCAGAAGACATTTCAGATAATAAGCTCACAGAATGTTTCTTTAATGTCGTACTTGCCACAAACATACAAAGTGTTGATCGTCACTTTCAATTTTCTTTTTACCTCCGATCATTTATTTTGTTACCTTTTTGCAGAACAATTGTCATTTACCCACTATTTCTTCCTCCAGGATACTAACTAGTGTTATTAATCAAGAGTAGTTACTAACATCTGTAGATCCATGAACCGAAAGTGAAAACATTTTAAAATCGGTAATCTCTTAGATTAGGGCCTGGGTCACTTGATATATTGCTGAATGCCTACTAATAGCATTGTTCGAAAGCAGAACCTTCCTTATTTCTTTACTCTTTTCACCCCAAACAGAACACTGCTAATCTTCTTTCAGCCTGGTGAGATGGCCGACACTGGAACTGTGGGAGGCATTTTGTTGGTAACTGGTAACTGACCCTGTAATTGAATTCTTAAGCTGCACTGAATGCTGCTGTGACCAAGCTCAAGAAAAAATTTTCATCTTTATTTTGAACTTAAATTCTCCCTGACCTTTGGTAAGAGCCCATTGATGGGGGTTGTTCCTCTTACCCCCACCCTGCTGAACTGAGAATTCTTTAGGGGCATGAAATTGTGCCTGCCATTCTAAAATTTTAAAACTTGAAGAGCTTGAACCATAATGGGGACCTTGAAAATGCACATGATTACCTGTTGCTAATGGCCGCTTTCCAGAGGTGACGGGTGAGGAGTGCATTTGAGGCGGTACTAGAAATTTCATATAACCAGTGCCTCTGGCCTTGGTGGCTCAAGGGAGACCTGCTCCTTCTGGGCCTCTCAGGCCTCCTTATAAGAACTGATTGATGGTTAAGCATGCATGCGAAAAGAAAGCTTGGAAAATTCTTAACAGAATCTTTTGGCCTCAGCTTCTGATATGCATTTTACTATAGCCAATAATTAAACAAATGTTACATTTTAAGAAATGGATTTCAATAACATGCCTTGCTCTGCCTTGGTCAGGCAACGTTTTGAATTTTTGAATCAGTATAGCCCTGGCGTCTTCCGTTCCTGCATCAGATATGAATGCTACATTTCAATAGCGAAGAGGACCAGGAGAGGAGCCATTATGATGGGATCGAACTGAGAGAGACATCTGCTTGGAAGATTCAGGCTCATTTCTCATTTCCCCAAAGCACCTCATCAAGGTTGAATAAGAGAATGCTTGGCTTCCATTTTTATATTGTGAACTCCAAAAACTATCCTGAACTGTGTAATCATGTTTTCTTGATAACTCTGGGCCAAGTGTGGATCAGGTGTCTGCTTCCCCTGGCCTAGTGGACTGCAGTAATCAAGTTCAACACTTAATTGTCAGGTTTCCCCTTGCCTTTTTGTGGTTTAGACAGAGTTTCAGAAAGCTTGTAAAGGCCTAGCCATAAATAAAACAAGATTGCACACAGGGGCTTGGAAATGCAATGTTTGTAAGAACCCCAGATGCAGAGCAGAGGGAATTCAGAGTGAAATATTTAATTACTTCATCATTGAAAACTAATTACCAATTGGGGAGTGTTTTCATTTGTGGAACATAGATTGATTAGCAGGATCACCAAACTTCTAGTTTCCTTACTACTGATTACATCTTTCAGAGAAGAAAAATGGGTTAGTTTTAACAAGCCCGACTCAAACTCTAGACAAGCAGGGTTACCAAGAGTGATTGCATGGGATTAGTGTTATTCAATAGGCAAAGGGTATTGAGTTCAGATTTTTTTTCCTGATAGACTATTAGAGATAAATTTTACGCTTGGGATTTACTCTTCAGGCAGGGTTGTATTTTTCATTCCGGAAGTTAATTTGTCTGTAACACAAAATGTTTTAATCAACGTTGTACATGTTCAGTGACCTGGAGCCCCGAGGCTAAGTTTTGTCCTAGATACTGGACATATAAATATATTGCTTAAAGACCAAGTTTGGAAAATTAGGACCTCTGGAACAATTTTTTAACACTGAACTATAAAGGTGGCTCACGATGGAGCCCAGTAACCTACAGGATGCAGATCCTGAGGTGGCAGAACTTTTTGGGGAGATTTTTTGGAGAATGGAGAGGCATTGTTTTGTTTGGTTTTTCTATTCCCAGGCTTGCATCTTCTTCTTAAAATATCTTCCTGTCGCTCTGCTGTCCAGGTGTGTAGTCACCTTATTCTCTTTGCTCTTACCTTTTTCAATTTTGGTCTCCAGAAGGAATCTGTTGTTAGTCTTTTACTCTTGAAAATGGATTTAAGTCACTGTGTCCCATGATCTTTTCTTAAGGTAGAAAATAACTTCAGCACCCCGTCAGCAGGTGGGCTATGGCCTCTGAGAAAACAACCCCAAGCTGACAGTCACAATCTTCTCATTGGTGTGGAGGGTTGGTGTGTGACATTAAGAGGCATGCTGATACAGGAAGGAGAATGCTATTAATTGATCATTTGAGTTTATTCTTCACATATGAAGATCATATGGAATAAAGAATGTGAAAGAAAGGGCATGGGAAAGCTTAACGTATTGTTCAGATTAAAATGATTATTTCCATTGCATTGCCTACTAAGAACGATCGTTTAGATGCTACAAGTGGTGTCTTAGAACAAGGCTTATCCTGTCCTGCCTAATTTCACTCTACACTGGAATTGGTGTTTCTATTTTAAGATGGAGACAAACTTATAAATTCTCATTTGTGAGCCAGCATGGCCTCCTTCCAGGCGAATGTGTTCTCCTCTGGGCTTGAGGCTATGCCAAGACTTTCCAGAGCAGAGGAGCCCTCTGATTGGGACGCTTGGCCTGAGGGCAAGGAGAAGAATGAATTCGAAACCACTTTCTTTGGATTCCTCATGCCTGGGTGGGCCACTCACTGCTCAGCTCTGTGCTGGATTTCCTAGGGTAGGCTGGAGATGACCCAGGGTGGGCCATGCCACCTCTAACTTGAGAGGAATGACCTGTGTGTGATGTATGCACGAGTACAATCACTATTGTCTTGAGGAAGGAGTTTAAACTTGAGGGTTTCACACATAACTTAGATTATGACTTTTCAGGACTGACTTAAAAATTGATGGGAGTCCTATTAAGGGGATGCATAGGAATGGCTGTGGAGAAGCAGACAGGCTAGAGGCATGAATCATTCCCTGAATGTATCTGTCCATGTCTGTGACCCAGACAAGGAGAAGATTTCTGCCTGACGTTCTAGGCCAATGCTAACATAAAAATGTAGAAGGAAGATAAAACCATAAGACTAATTATAGAAAACAGAAATTTTAGAAATTAAAGGCCTAAAGAATCAATTGAGGAGAAGGGGGAATGACTTTAAATTTAGAATGATAAATGAAATGTTGGGATAGTTAAAATAGCATTATTAATTATTATACAAAGATAAGAGATATAGGAGGTTTGATAGTTAAAGAGAATAACTTAGAAGTTAAAAAATGGGCAAAACAGCAACAAAAAGAAGTGAGCATATATTAAGAGATTTAGACAAACAGCATAAAAAGTAAAACTAAGAAGCTTAGGGGCAAAACAAGAATAAACATCAGAAAGTGAAAGTATAGCTAGAAGGTAACCATGTAACTAACACTCAAAGGCCAAATCGTACTCTAATCATTGAAAATAAAATTATCTAGAAATAAGTGAATAAAAGGCAAAATATAAACTTTTAAAAAAGTATCAAATGTTTCAAGTGGAAAAAATAAAAGTGACAAACTCACTTCAATTTCTGAAACCCTACTATAGAAGCAAAAAGCTTCTTTTTCATGGAGAAGGACTCACAAGTTCCAGCAATATCCTGGGTATTTGTCCTCTGGATATTATAGCATGTTGTAAAGGGGGTTAAGTTTCTCTGGGAACTTTGGGTTCGAGGAGCACTGGCCCACCCCCCAATTTCTGATGGAGACATTTCGAATTTTCTTCGGCTTCTGTAAAAACACATCATCCCTATGAGTTTCATAGAAGATTGCCCCCCATAACTCTAGTGTAGAGAAATCCAGGTCCACATGGAGGTGAGGGGTAGAGAGGCACAATGCACTTAGCCCTCAGTTCCAGAAAGGTGAGGACAACTTTGCAATGCTATTTCTTCTTGAAGAGTTGTTTTTTGCCAGGCAGCAGGCCTAGGTCACATGCAGAGACTGATCTTATTTAGTCTTCACAGTATTGTGAGATGGGTTCCATTAACATTCCAGTTTTGCAGGTAAGGAGATTTAGCTCCCTCTGTAAAATTGTTTATCTGTGGTTCCCAGCTTGCAAGTGTTAGCACTGGCACTGCATTCCAGGCCCTTGAACCTCAAAGACCATGTTAATTCTTATCTGCCGTCATCCCATCTGTCTGTACTGCCATTGGGGTTCCAGCATCTGCCCCGTCCTGTCCCCAAAAAGAGAAACACAACTTTCTTTGAAAGCAGCCATTGATGCTGCTGCTTCTATTTCATCGTTGGCTCTAAGTGGATGGTAACACGTGCACTTGTCGAAGGCTATTAGGACATATCAGCCGGTGATGACATACATGTTGACAAGTTGCCCAATGCCCATGCGTATGCTGGTTGGGGAAGGCCAGTAGGGACTACAGACTCCAGGAGGGCAAGGGCATGTTTTCCTTGCTTCTCTCTGGATCACCTGGAGCTTATCACCTCACAGTGCCAGCCTTTCAAGAAATAAAAAGGTGATTTGATTTTACATTTTCTAATTGGGTCTAAGGGACAAATCAGAGACATTGTAGGTGTCATAAAGATGGTGTTGATCACATTTTCTCCTTTTTTTGCCTTATTGAGCTGCTCCTTGGAGAGCACAGGGATGAAGTCTATTTTGGGACTTCTACATTCTATGGGGTTCTTCACAGGGTTCACATTCACAGAGCAAAGGGGCAGGAGACGCCTCACCTGCTGTGTGGCATGGGGGCTCCTGAACAACACTGTTGCCCAAATCCTTCCCCTGTTCTAGGCTTCTCACCAGGGAAATCACTTTTTTGGTTTAAAGTTCTGTTTCTCAGAAATTGCAAATAACCAGAAAACATGTGATTTTGAAGGAAACACATGAACTTACTTAAGCTTTTGTCACTTGACTACAGGGTGGTTCATGACACAGACAACAAGACCATGATTCTTGGGAAATAAGTCAAGAGAATGGAGGTAGACAAGGGGGAGAGACCTGATGGTGGAGGGGACATGGATGTGTTACTGTCTGTCTGCTGTGGGCGTGGTGTGGGCAATGCCATGTCCCTGAGGACTGTGGGGCTGTATTTTGTTTACCTCTATATTCTCCAGGATCTGGTTCTGGGGCTGACATGGAAAGGGTGCTCCAGGAATTGAGTGGGCATAAATAAAGAATCAGGTAGGCTTGTCCTAAATCCTGGCATCAGAGGAATGACCACAAGTCACCAGGGGAGCAGGAGCTGACTGAGAGCAGACTGCATGCCTGTGCCAGGTGTGGGGGAGGATGCAGAGACGAACAGGCCCCTCCCTCCTTAGGGGGCTTCCCAGGCTGCTAGGGGGAGAAATGTTACATGATAAACAAGGAGCATGGTTTAAAACTATGTGTTTTGACATCACCAGTAATGGAACAAATAGATATCATATGCTTCCTGATATGAGGCACCGAGAAGAACACATCATCACTTCTGTGGTATGCTGGCCAAAAGTGCATGGACTGAATCTCATCAGGGTAAACATCAGAAAAGCCCAAACTTGGTTGTGTTAAAGAAATGTGAAGGTCATGCAACATGTGATTCTGGATAGGATCTGGAAAAATAAAAAAAGTAATCAATAAACCCATAGCAACCAGAACACTGTTGCTAGAAAAGAGACTTCTGAGATAATTAGCCAAGTGTGAATGTGATCTGTAGATTAGATAATAAAATGGCATCAATGTTAATTTCTCCTTTTAATAATTTCATTGTTCTTGAATCAGAAGATGTCCTTGTTTAAAGGCAATAAACAGAGATTTTTAGGTGTAGAGGGTCCTCACATCTGCAACTTACTCTCAAAGGGTTTAGAAAAAGTAAATGCACGTGAGTATGTGTGTGTGGAGAGAGGGAGAGAATGATAATGCAATGTGCGAAAGTGTTAACATTTGGGGAATCTAAGTGAAAAATATGTAGGAATTCTTTGTATGATTTTTTGCAACTTTTCTGTAAATCTGAAATTGTTTCATAATAGTTAAAAAGTACACATGCATATGTGTGTGTGTATATATGCGCATATCCCAGCATGAATGAGAAGCAGTATCGCCTGGTGTTTAAGGACACAGGCTCTGCAACCAGAAAGCCTGGCTCCGAACTTTGGTCATATTGCTTGTGAGCTGTGTCACTCTTTACTCAAGCAATCTGAGCCTGAATAATGTGGGATGTCACTGGTGCTGACATTGGTTGGTTGTGAGCATTAAATGAGCTAAAACCTGTGACAGATTTAGAACCACGCAAGCACATGGCAGGTGTGAAATAAATGCCAGCTCTTGTTATGTAATGTAGAGTCATATATAATTACTAGTAATTATTTAATTACAAGGCATGTAGTAGTCCATATACATTTGTGCACCTGCTGATTACAGGAACACTTTAGAGTTTTAAAATGATTTATGTACTTCATTATTACAATATTCCCATAAAGTATAATAGCAAGAA
Organism: Rhynchonycteris naso; assembly: GCA_037038555.1. Lineage (NCBI taxonomy): Eukaryota > Metazoa > Chordata > Mammalia > Chiroptera > Emballonuridae > Rhynchonycteris > Rhynchonycteris naso. The sequence continues at coordinate 99,172,171 of CM073001.1, forward strand.
ATATTGCCCCCATTGTATAGATCTGTAAAAATGGAGGCCAACAAAAAAAAAGGCAGGAAATTTACCTAAGACCCGCCACCCCAAAAAAGCTGATAATTGCCAGGTGTCCTGACCACTGATTCTAGAGGTATTGCTGATATCACTATGGTCATTTTGCCCACTTCTATACTCTGTGAGTGAGGAATTTCCTGGGACAAGTTGCATTCAAGCGGTCTTTTGCCGTCCGTGTGGTTATCTGTTGCCAAATGCTGTCATGTGTCAGTGTGAGAGCATGGTTTCTCCCAGTGATACCGACTGGCTCCTCAAACCAGATTCAATGGAAGAGGTTGCTAGCCTTGAGGCTGGAAAGCCACCCACAAGGTGCTTTCTCAGGGGTCTTGGGAAACAAATTAGGGGAGCCTTCTTCTAAATGTCACATTCTCTGCCCTTGTCACAGCTCGTGAATGTATGGATGAGTTACAGCCAGCACCCGGGCATTCTGGAAGCAATGGGTTCTATTTGGAAGGAGCCTTCAAGCACCTTGGAATTCAGTCATTACATCTCTTTTAGTAATAACAAACTAACTAAAAAAAAAAGCAACAGAAGTTTTCTGAGAAACAGCCCTCATCAGCACTTCAGAGAACCTAGCAACTGATTCCTGCCTCTGTGGGTCTTATGATCTTCAATGAGGCCTCAGCCCGACAGATGTTATTACTATAAACCAATCTCTGGCAGCCTCGGTGGAAAGGGAAGCACCTCTCAATTTGTCAGGGATAATAACAACTTCCCCGTATTTGCTCACTGCTTTATAATTTGCTTAACTTTAGACTAGATATTTTTATTGATCCTCCCCACCAAATTTGGGTGGGGGGAGAGGCTGCAATTCCCACTGAGTTGATGATAAAATCAACAGCTCTTGGAGGCTAAACAAACAACCCATCAGCCAGGACCCCTGGGTCCTGATTCACAATGCTTAGTTCACTGTCTTTCTAATCCTTACCTTCCTATTTTGGAGGTTATTTTATTTTTTTAAATTCTTTTGACATTGCTACTTATTAATTATCCACATGTTTATTTATCACCACTTATTCATTCCAGCCGGCCTCATCCTGCCATCCTTTCAAGTATCTCTGGGTTATCTCACCAGCTGTAAGCCTGGAAGTGCTCAGGGGGAGTGGACTCCCTCAGCTAGTTGCTTGAAAAGAAGGAAAATTGTGAGAACAAATGTGTTGCCAATATGAGCACGAAATGCATGATAAAGCCCGATAGGGATGGTGCTGACTGTTAACCCTGGTTTACATTTTCTGGAAAGAAGTCTTCTCTGTATCCATGCTGAACCAAGAGCTGAAAATGTGTTCATTTGTTCAGTGACAGTGAGCATCACCTATGGGCCAGGTGCTAAGCTTTTCCTTCCCTCCTCCTCATCTAGGTGACAGGCAACACTTGGAAGCCAGTCTCAGGATGGAGCTCAAAGGCTTGAATTCTAGGCCTTTCTTTCCCATGGACTTTTAAGATCTGTGAATTGCAAAGAGGCTAATTTAATACTTGTCCTTCCTACGATATTATAACAAGAAAATAAAATATAGTTGAAGGTCTTTTGTGGAATGAAGAACATTCCTCAAATGTGAGATGGTATGATGATGATAATGATGACTGTGATGCCAAAGAGAATAGACATTGCTTCTGGGAGTTGCAACTTCTGCCATACTTCCTATGTCCAGAGTAGATGAGAATAAATTTAATAAATAGGGTAATACGTATCCTATATGTACATATGAGATGAATAAACTGAAATTACAAGCTACCCTTTTATAGTATTTTTATTGAGTCAAGAACTTTACTCCCAGAAACATTAGCAGGATCTAAAATGACATGTCTATATGTTCTTACTGCTAATCTATAGAAAACTTTCTATTCCTACATATCCTTTAAAACTCAGCTCAGCTGTCACCACCTCCAGGAAGTCTTTTTGGACTCAGCAGTCCTCCTCAACCTCAACCAGGATGGATAAAATGGCCCTTCTCTGTTGCTAGAATGCATGGGCTTAGTTTTACTGCATGAGTCATGTTGTGCTCACCTGCGCTCTCGCCCCCTAGATTCCGTCTTATTCATCTTTGCATCCAGAATGTCCAGTGCAATTCCTGGCATGCTGCTTTTGCCTTTGGAAATGTTTCCTGAATGAATGGCTAAACACTTACCAATTCAAACCAGGCTTGGCTTGTAAACACAATGAGGATTGAGGTCAGGGAAATGTGGTTCATTTCTGCTATAAAGTGCTTACACATTGCACACAAATACATAGTGCTTTATGATTTTTTTTCAACCCCTTATGTGATTATCCCCACAAAAGCCCTGGGGGCTAGAAAGGACTATAATGACCTTGGGAGTCTTGAGCAGTTTAATATTTTCTTTACATCAAACTTGGCCTATTTTTATTATAAAAGAGATGACTGACTTCACATAAGGCAGGAAGAATCAGAAGATGGCCCTGTCCCCAGAAAGTCTTCAGGAACCCTGCCTGGCCTTTAGGGGCCCACCAGTATATGGAACATAAGGAGTCAGTATGATACGGGCAAATTGTACATTTTTTAAAAGATTAAATGTGATGTGATGTAGTGCTGGAAATGAGCATGGGAGATTGGGGCTCTGGGTAGTATGATTTCCCTTGCTCCAGAGGATGGAAAGAATATTGTTTCTCCTTAAAATGATTTATTTAAATGGGTAGGCTAGAATTCTACTTAAAACCCAGTGTCTGAATGCACCTGTTTAAGTCAGCTTCTTGTTCTCCCAGGTATTTAGGCATTGAATTTTCCCCATTAGGGAAGTGATTGACACCGTGGTCCTTACAATAACACATGATTATAACTCTGCAAATGGCAATTACATTCAATGGAAACCAGATGTTGCACGGAATTTGACTCTTGGTTTCTTGGTGAAGTAGATGAATTTGTAAAGTAGAAAACCACAATCATTACTCAGATGGACTGTACATGAATTAATGACATAATATCTAAATCATATATGGTTGAAAATAATGATTAACTTAAACTATCAAGATAAGCTAATGAAAAACAGATTCTTAAAAAATTAAAGATATGTTTTCCTCAATATATACTTTATCAGTATGCTAATAACAAAACCAGACTTGTTTTTATGTCTTCAGCCCTAAGTAAAAAATACATATATTTAAAAGGAAACTCTTTGCAATGGTTGACATTAAGGAGAAAGTGAGCAACTATGATAGTTATTCTTGGCTGGTGTATTTTTAGAGTGTCTGAAATCAATCTTTACAAAATATATTGTTGTTAAGGACAGTTACCAATGTTTTATGCTGAGTTAAACAGAATAGTGTATTTTTGAGGATGCATTTGACATGCGAAGTATCAACTTTATATGCTTATGCAAAGTATAAACTCTCAGATACAACTTTTTTTCCTGTCCCCATCTCTCTCCAGAGACTGTATGCAAACATGTGCATGCATGCATACATGTGCACATACATGCACACACATGCACACACACCCCCACACACCAATGAGCCTCAGCCAGAAAGACAAATCAGCATTACATTTAAACCTACACTGTCCCTTGAAAATCACAACCTTCAGTTAGCAACCTCTTAAGTGGTTAAGTTTGCAAACCTTGGCCCATCATTTCTACTGTCATGAATTCTCAATGACATCATCACTGTAAAATTAGGAACTCTCTTTCTTTTCCTGCAGATGTGAAAGTTTGACATTGCATTCCATGGTCCCGTGCCACATTTCATCAGCGTTTTTCCTTTGCTTTCTCCAAAGCCTGTGGCCGCATGTGGCGTGTAGATTGCCAGCGCCGTTTGGGATCTCATATCAAATGCTGCTACCTAATCCCAGGCGGCCTTCCACAAGCCCACACCTGCAGCTCATTGAATCCTCCTGGAGTACAAAGGGCTGATTTACAGCACGAAGGATCCAGGCGCTGGTTGCAGCTGGGGCTCCAGCAGGAAAAGGAAGTTGTTCATCTTCTTGTGTGCATTTCATTAACAATAGTGTACCCGATATGTAGCTTATAGAATAATTTCAAATCACTGACACAGAGCATTATGGTATTTGGCACTGCTAGGGAAAATACTTCGGGATGGGCAAATTACACCTGAGCGTGAGGTTTCCACGCGACCCTCTGGAACTGTGCACGCTGATTTATACCAGGTGGGTTGACCTTGTGATATTTTCTGATTCCTGGGGCATTTTCCCATTCCTCATTTCTTTTCCCTTTGTCTTTGAAGCAGCCCTAGGGTAGAACTGGGATGTCCTGAGCTTTCTGTTTCCTCCACATATCAGCAACCAAGAGCTTCGGTGCAGGAACTGGCACCAAGCGTGGTGTTTTGAGACCAACCACCGAGGATATGTTTGGGTCACTGATGCACTGGGAGCTCCACAGCCAAGTGTGACAAGTAGGGTGTCCCTTTCTCCTTTGGGTTTCAGTGGCCACAAAGATGAGGGAGTCCCAGAAAAATACTACATCCCAGAGCTAGGCTAGCCAGGAGTCGATGAAATAAAAGAATGGGGGAGTCTCATGCTCACTTCTGTCTCCATACGGGCTCTGCATCCATGCTACTACTGACTTATTTTTACCCAAGGAGAGCCTATTCATGGTGGAAATCCCATGAGGGTGATGCTGATGAGTGCAGGTGAAGAAAGACAAGAAAGTGACAGGTACAAAGATGACCATCCTCTGGCTAAAGCTCTGACTAAGGCTCCCACAGCCTGCAGGCAGCCTCAGGACCTTGCCCTTTTGGGGCCAGTGTGGCCTCTGGGTCGTACATCTCACCTATTTACCAAAAAGGCTCCAGGTGCTCTGCCTGTCCAGATCTTTCCTGGGAGTATCCTGCAGATCCCAGCTGAAGGATTTTCTTAAAGGAAGTAGAAAGCTTCCAGAGCTACCTATGGCTCTCTCTGGGTTTGGGGCCAGGCCCCACATAGAAAGGACACCAGCAACGTGCAGAATTAAAATGCAAAGGCTTCTGATTAGTTTATCATGGATATTTTCACTTTAACTGTTATATGAGAAAGACAAAATCAATAAAAATCGCCATCCTTGTGGGAAGGGAAGCAGGGGATAAACAGCAAATTTCTTTTCACTTTTGTAATACTGCTCTGAGCCAGGTAAACAAACCTGGCTCAGAGCAGTATCTGATGTGGCCACACGGAGCCTGGTTTCCAGTTTCTCTTGATGTGTCAAATGTATCCCTTATGTGAATCGTGGTTTAAAAATACTTTTACTCAAGGGGTTTGGGAAATTAATAAGCTTTCATGATTCTTTCCTTGCTTCACATAATTTCTGATTTCAAAAGAGACTAGGTATTCTTTTAAGAGGTTTATATATTATGCATTTTAAAAACTAATAGTTCTTCCAAAGGCTCCTCAAGCATTGTTGTTGGAGTGGTTACCCCTACCCCCACCCCAAGTTCATTTCCTCCCTCCTCCCTTCCTCCCTCCTTTCCTTTCTCTCTCTCTCTCTCTTTCTTTCTTTCTTTCAACATAATGTTAATGATTACAGGGTTTACACATAAATTGAAGCCGGATTTATAAAATGCAATATGAAAATTTTTGGGAAGGAAGATAAATATAACAAGCTATGGAACTATGTTAGCCTCTTCCAGCATTGGAATGACTACAAAAGAGAAAATTAATGACCAGGATGTGTGATGTTGCCCAGGTTAGGGGCTTTGGCTCCCAAGCAAGCTGCCTTAAGACAAGCTGTTCTGCATTCCTTGATTTCTCTGAAATACAAATCTAATTGCAGATTGGAACATATCCATTCACTTAGTCTGTAAAAATAATTTTCCCTGAATATTTACCCAAGCGCATTATTGCTTATACAGTTGTGAAAAGCATTTAGCACTTTATAATCCCGTATTTGCTCCTATGTGGGCCTGGGAGTGTACTCTCCTTACAAAATTCACAAATGCCTAGAAGGCTAACAATTTTTACAAAGTGTTCCTCGTGGAAAACATCTGGAAGTTTTCCAGAATGGCATTCCAGATGTTATAGTTTTAGCAGTCACCAAAGTACACTGTGCACCCTGTGTGTACGGTGTGTTTTTTCTGGTTCTGCACACTATGCTACTTATCCATACCCGGTTCTCTTTGCTTTACCTCTGGAACATTTTAGGTTTGAATTATTTAATACTTCACTTCTAGACAACTCTGCTTTCAAGGCAATTACACATCTGTAAGGAAGGGAGTATGGTGCAGACTACTGTAACCAAATATGCTCTGGGAGAAGGGATTTTTAATTGGTATTTTAGAATTGACTTTTTAAAAAACTGTCTCTCTCTGTTGGGTTAGAAAGAAGAGTAAACACCAGGAGAGTTAGCCCTGGGTGTTTTGCTTGTATCAGGAGGTCTGCCATCTCCCAAATTATATTTTGTAGAGAAGAGAGCATTCCCCACACACACACACACCTTTTCCCACCACCACCAGCAGCTGCAGGGTCAGGAGATGAGCTGGCATGAGACAGTTCTCCTTTCAAACTGCTAAGAGCTGCTTGGCTTCCAGGATAGTCACCTGAAGACAAGCTGCTCTGTGTGTTTGATTTCTCAGAAACCCCACTCTTGCCTAGGGAGAAATTTAAGAAAGCAACAGATCCAAGTCAGGGCTCCTGGATGTTTTTCTCCGCCTCATTCCTCCTTGCCTCTGGCCTTCTAGCTATGGGTCCTTTCTCTAGCAACTGGCCCTAGGGTGAGTCAACAGCCTATAGAAGTTCAGTCCCAGTTCACTGTTAGTCCTGCCTAAGACAGGTCTCCTTCAGGACCAGGGCAGAAAACGGTGACAGGAGGAGGGGCAGATGGGGAGATCTGGTCACAGCTAGAATGGAAATGAGCTGTGGCTCAGGGAGCCGGGGGTTTTACAGCCACGAGCAATGACTTTCATCACATGCGGAGGGAGGTAAATAGGGAGCCAGACTAAGGAGAGCCTCCTCTGAACTGAAATATCTGTTGAGCATTACTTTGAACCAATCTTATTCTATGTCGCGGGGAGAAGGAAGAGCATCCTGGCAAGAAAAACAGCCTAAGCAAAGGGCGGGCGGTGGTGACGATGGATGCACATGGGTGACAGTGGTCAGTCTTCACTGGCTGAAGCAGCAGAGGGATGGGAGTAGTGGGCAGTGGGCGGTGGGGCGCCTGAGACCTGTAAAAAGAGGTTAGAGTGGGGAGCACCAGGCAGAGGAGTTCAGGTTGCTCTTGTGGGCTTGGGAGAAGGAGTGATATGAGGAACTGGGTCTTTGAGGAAATATCTTCTAAGACAAGGAGGCTGCCAGGGCTGAGGACGGCTGTCCTTGTCTTCGAATCTAATTCTGCTCAGCCTACATCCGCTGAGCCCTGGCTCTGAGCGGGATGGAGCATCTGCAGGTGAGATGCATGGCCCTGAGTGGGGAGAAGCAGTGTGCTGTGCCTGCCAAGCTCCCTGGAAGCCTCCTCATATCGTTCAGGCAACTGGGGAGGCTCAGGGCAGGCATGCGCCCATGCACCCACCACCCAAGGCTGTGCTTACCTTCATAAGACAGGGGGTGCTCATCAGGAGGCTTATGTAAAAACGGCAACGGCCACCTTGTTCTCCATCTCCGTGGCTGGAATAGGTGTTAGCTCTGGTCATTTGCCCCTAGGAATTTCTAAAGGGTCCCAGCAAGGCCTTGGGAAAGTCAGAATCAGGTCCCCTTCAAATGAGGAGGCTCTGTTGCCCAAGAAAGGCCCTGGGCTCCCGCTGCCTGATCCCCCATCAGCTTTTGGGCTCTGGTGCTCACTGTAAACTCAGAGAGAAGTCGCTCCTCTGGACTGCCCTGGTTCTTGTGTCCTTGGCACCCTAGTTAAAGTATGTCCTTGGCTTTATGTCCAATCACCTTAGAGAGGTGGTGGTGACCTTCCTTCTCTCTCCCAGGGCTGCTACAATTGGGGACCTGTTTAGAGTTGGCTTCTGGGTAAACTCTGACACCTGGAAGACCTGTCACATTGCTGTCAGGTCACAACAGTAGGGTCTTGCTTGGGGGTACATGCTCCTTCTGAGGGGACCAAGGCAGTATAGCCATAGTAATACTTAAAGCCCAACCCTTCTCTTTTGCCTACACAGCCTTGTTCTGCAGAGTGCCAGGGAGTGGTAACTGGTGACCTGCTCCAGGAAGCTGGGAGGGTAGTGTTGCACAATGGGAAGAGCAGAGCACTGAGACTGAGATTGCTTGTAGTTCTGAATTCATGATCAATCAACTACATTTTCATTCACGACATTTAACCTCTTCATGTCTGTTTTCTCATCTGTAAAATGGGGAGAGTAATTTTTACCTCTCAGAGTTATATAAAAACTTTTATAAAAGTTTGGTGTATATTTCTTGTTCAAAATGCCTGTTTGTTATGCCTCAGGGATATGAGGAGTCATCTATCATGAATACATAATGAATAAATGTCATTTATGTCCAGCATCAGTGCCCTATGATGATGACCCTTGATATATTCCACATGCATGCTTCCTCTTTCTCCCTGGGTTTCTGCTCCTCTGCTCTCCTTGGCCACCTTGGGCTTCTCTCCTCATCAGTCTCCTGTCAAGGCCATGTGCTATAGTAGACTGCAAGTGGCAAAAAAGCCTTTGTAAATTCGAGGCTTAGCAAAAGGCTAAATTCTCCCCCCTCCACCTCCATATTGGCTATGATACTGAGTATTTACACCCACTTCACTTGCTTGCTTAAGTTGCGGGAAACAATTTACATGCCCTTTCTCTTCCTCTTTGTTTGTTCAGATGTTGGTTGATTTTGCTTATGCATGGTAGGGGGATTCCTGTTTATACCTTGGGAGAGTTCCTGTTTTTGCCTCAGATGTGTAACATTATATCAAGGACTTCCTTGATTTGCACATGGCTATATAATAAAGCAAACTGGGGCTATGGGGCACTTGGATATTGCCATCAGCATTGAAAAGGACTCCCAATTGCATCCTTGTTTCTTAATGAGTCTGTTTTCTTAATTCCACACCGTTATTATTCAAGACCCAGAATTATGAGCTGTGCTGCTCCATGGCAATGTGCCCTGTCCCTCTCTTATGTTTATGGCATTTCCTGCTCTCTATTACACTTGCCTCCATTTCCAGGGCCAAGCTCCTTCCCACATGGCAGGGACTCCCATAATGGCAGGCTAGCAGAGGCTCCAATCCCATCTCTGTTTCTGCTCTGCACTGCTTTCTTGGGCACCACCTACTTTCAGCTTAATAGGATCACAAACATTGACTCTTTACTTCTTTGTCTCTCTCTCTCTCTCTCTTACACACACACACACACGCCAAATAGTCAACAGAGGAATTTAATTACTTCATATGTATTTTTCAAAACCAAGCCAGTTCTCATGTACTCTCTCCTGCTATGTTTAAGTAAATCCTCCTATTTTGTTTTCATTTTTTAAAAAAGTTAAATAAATAATTAATTAATTTTTATCAACTTTTTTTTAAAATTTATTTTATTTTTATTTTATTCATTTTAGAGAGGAGACACAGAGTGAGAGAGAGAGAGAGAGAAAGAGGGGAGGAGCTGGAAGCATCAACTCCCATATGTGCCTTGACCGGACCAGTGCAGGGTTTTGAACTGGCGACCTCAGTGTTCCCAGGTCGACGCTTTATCCACTGCGCCACCACAGGTCAGGCAATTTTTATCAACTTTAATGGTGTGACATTGATAAATCAGGGCACATATGTTCAGAGAAAATATTTCCAGCTTATTTTGACATTTGATTATATTGCGTACCCATCACCCAAAGTCAAATTGTCCTCTGTCACCTTCTATCTGGTTTTATTTGTACCCGTCCCCTCTCTCTACCTCCTCCCTCACCTCCCCCTACCCCCGGGTAGCCAGTACACTCTTGTCCATGTCTCTGAATCTCATTTTTATGTCCCATCTATGTATGGACTCATATAGTCCTTAGATTTTTCTGATTTACTTACTTCACTCAGTATAATGTTATCAAGGTCCATCCATGTTGTTACAAATGATCTGATGTCATCATTTCTTATGGCTGAGTAGTATTCCATAGTATATATGACGGACTCTTGGGCTATTTCCAGATCTTCGCTATTGTGAACAATGCTGCCATAAACATGGGGTGCATTTCTCCTTTTGAATCATGATACGGTGTTCATGGGATATATTCCTAAAAGTGGGATGGCTGGGTCAAAAGGCAGTTCCATTTTTAATTTTCTGAGGAAACCTTATTGTTTTCCATAGTGGTTGCACCATTCTGCATTCCCACCAGCAGTGCAAGAAGGTTCCCTTTTCTCCACATCCTCACCAGCACTTATTCTGTGTTGTTTTGCTGATGAGCGCCATTCTGACTGATGTGAGGTGATATCTCATTGTGGTTTTAATTTGCACTGCTCTAATGATTAGTGATGTTGAATATTTTTTTATATGCCTATTGACCATCTGTATGTCCTCTTTGGACAAATTTCTATTCATTTCTTTTGACCATCTTTTGATTGGATTGTTTGTCTTCCTGGTGTTGAGTTTTATAAGTTCTTTATAAATTTTGGTTATTAACCCCTTAGCAGACGTGTTGTCAAATATGTTCTCACATTGTGTGGTTTGTCTTTTTATTCTGTTCTTATTGTCTTTAGCTGTGCAAAAACTTTATAGTTTGATATAGTCCCATTTGTTTATCCTGCCTCTTATTTCATTTGCCCGTGGAGATAAATCGGCAAATATATTGCTGCGACAGATGTCGGAGAGCTTACTGCCTTTGTTTTCTTCTAAGATGCTTATGGTTTCACAGCTTACATTTAAGTCTTTTATCCATTTTGAGTTTGTTTTTGTGAATGATGTAAGTTGATGGTCTAGTTTTATTTTTCTGCAGGTAGATGCCCAATTTTCCCAACACCATTTGTTAAAGAGGCTGTCTTTACTCCATTGTATGCTCTTTCCTCCTTTGTCAAATATCAGTTATCCATAAAGGTGTGGGTTTATTTCTGGGTACTTTGTTCTGTTCCATTGATCTATGTGCCTGTTCTTATGCCAGTACCAGGCCGTCTTGAGTACAATGGCTTGTAGTATACCTTGATATCCGGAAGAGTGACATCAAGGTATACTACGTTTTTCTTTTTAAGATGGCTGAAACTATTTGTGTTCTTTTTTGGTTCCATATAAATTTTTGGAATGTGTGTCCTATATCTTTGAAGTATGTCATTGGTACTTTAATTGGTATTGCATTGAATTTATAAATTGCTTTGGGTAATACAGACATTTTAATGATGTTGATTCTTTCTAACCATGAGCATGATATATACTTCCACTTGTTTGTATCTTCTCTGATTTCTTTTATCAGTGTTTTATAATTTTCCGAGAACAAGTCTTTAACCTACTTGGTTAAATTTACACCAAGGTACTTTATTTTCTTTTTGGTTGCAATAGTGAAGGGGATTGTTTCTTTAATTCTTTTGCTGATAGTTAATTGTTGGTATATAAAAATGCCTCTGATTTCTGAGTATTAATTTTATATCCTGCCACCTTGCTAAATTCATTTATCAGGTCCAGTAGTTTTTTTGACTGAGACTTTAGGATTTTCTATATACAATATCATATCATCTGCAAATAATGACAGTTTTATTTCTTCTTTTTCAATTTGGATGCCTTTTATTTCTTCTTCTTGTCTGATTGCTATAGCTAGGACTTCCAGAACTATGTTGAATAAGAGTGGTGAAAAGGGGCACCCCTTCCTGGTTCCTGATCTTAAGGGGATTGCTTTTAATTTTTGCCCATTTAGTATGATGTTTGCGGTGGGTTTCTCATAGATGGCCTTTATCATGTTAAGGAATGTTCCCTGTATTCCCACTTTACTAAGAGTTTTGATTATGAATGGGTGCTGGATTTTATCAAATACTTTTTCTGCTTTTATTGACATTATCATGTGATTTTTGTCCTTCCTTTTGTTTATGTGATGAATCACATTGATTGATTTGCATATATTGAACCAGCCTTGCCTCTCCAGAATAAATCCCACTTGATCATGGTGTATGATTTTTTTCATATATTGCTGGATTCGGTTGGCTAATATTTTGTTGAGAATTTTAGCATCTGAATTCATCAGGGATATTGGCCTATAATTTTCTTTTTTTGTGTTGGTTTTGCCTGGTTTCGGGATCAGAATTATGCTCGCCTCATAAAAGGAATATAGAAGTCTTCCTTCCTCTTGAATTTTTTGAAATACCTTGAGGAGGATAGGAGTTAGTTCTTCTTTGAATTTTTGGTAGAATTCACTTGTGAAGCCATCAGGCCCAGGACTTTTCTTTGGTGGGAGTTTTTTAATAACTGTTTCTATCTCATTTGTTGTAATTGGTCTGTCTTGGTGTTCTGATTCTTCCAGATTGATTTTTGGAAGATTATATCATTCAAGAAATTTGTCCATTTCACCTAGGTTGTCTAATTTTTTGGCATAGAGTTCTTCATAGTATTTTCTTACAATACTTTGTATTTCTGTGTGTCAGTTGTTATTTCTCCACTGTCCTTTCTAATTTTATTTATTTGAGTCCTCTCTCTTTGTTTCTTGGTGAGTCTAGCTAAAGGTTCATCGATCTTGTTTCCTGGTGTCATTGATCCTCTGTATTGTTTCCTTAGCCCCTGTGTCATTTATTTCCACTCTGATTTTTATTATTTCCTTCCTTCTACTAATCCTGGGCTTTATTTGCTGTTGTTTTTCTAGTTCTTTTATATGGAAGGTCAAGTTGCTTATTTGAGCTTTTCCTAGCTTTTCCTGGTATGCCTGTAGTGATATGAACTTCCCTCTAAGTACTGCTTTTGCTGTGTCTCATAAATTTTGAGTTGATGTATGCTCATTATCATTCGTTTCTAGAAACATTTTTATTTCTTCTTTGATCTCATTGTTAATCCATTCATTATTTAATAATATGCTATTTAGTTTCCAAGTGTTTCAGTATTTTTTAGTTTATTTTAGTGGTTAATTTCTAGTTTCATGGCATTGTGATCAGAGAAAATGCTTGATATAATTTCAATCTTCTTAAATTTGTTGAGACCACTTTTGTTTCCTATCATGTGGTCTATGCTAGAGAATGTACCATGAACACTTGAAAGAATGTATATTCTACCGCTTTAGGGTGAAAAGTTCTGAAGATATCTATTAAATCGAGTTGTTTAATGTATTATTTAAGTCTACTGTTTCTTTGTTAATTTTCTTACTTGAGGATCGATCCAGTGATATTAGTGGGGTATTGAAATCCCCTATTATTATAGTATTGCTGTTTATCTCGCCCTTTATATCCATCAAAATCTGCTTTATGTATGTCAGGGCTCCCATGTTTGGTGCATAGATATTTATAATGGTTATATCTTCCTGTTAAATTGTTTGCTTTATCATTATGTAGTGTTCTTCTTTATTTCTTACTACAGCCTTTGTTTTAAAGTCCATTTTATCAGATATAAGTATTGCTAACCTGGCCTTCTTTTCATTTTCATTTGCATGAAATATTTTTTTTCATCCTTTTACCCTCAGTCTATGTGCATCTTTTGTTTTAAGGTGTGTCTCTTGTAGACAGCATATGTATGGGTCCTGTTTCTTTATCCACACAGCTACTCTGTGTCTTTTGATTGGATCATTTAATCCATTTACATTTAAGGTTATTATTGATATGTAGTTGTTTATTGCCATTTTATTGTTTAAAACTGTATTCTTTTTTTGCTATATTCTTTTCCCCCTTTGAACTGTTCACAACAGGCCCCTTAGCATCTCTTGCAGAACTGGTTTGGTTTTAATGAATTCCTTGAGGTTTTTTTGTCTGGGAAGCTCTTTATTTCTTCTTCAATTTTAAACGTTAGCCTTGCTGGATAGAGTAGTCTTGGTTGTAGGTTCTTGTTCTGCATTACTTTGAATATATCTTGCCATTGCCTTCTGGCCTCAAGTGTTTCTGTTGAGAAGTCAGTTGTCATCCTTTTTGGGGCTCCTTTGTAGGTGATAGCCTTTTTTCTCTAGCAGCTTTTAAAATTTTCTCTTCATCACTTAGCTTTGGTATTTTAACTATGATGTGTCTTGGTGTAGATTTCTTTGGGTTTCTCTTTAATGGAGTTCTCTGTGCTTCTTGCACTTGTGAAACATTTTCCAGACTTAAGTTATGAAAGTTTTCAGCTATGATTTGATTGAACAAAGTTTCTATCCCTTGTTCTTTCTCCTCTTCTTCCGGAACCCCTATGATGCGGATGTTATTTCTCTTCATGTTGTCACAGAGATCCCTTAGAGTTTCCTTAGATTTTTTGAGTCTCTTTTCTTTTTTCTGCTCTGCTTCCGTGCTTTTGTTTACTTTGTCCTCTAACTCGCTGATTTGATCCTGAGCTTCATCCATCCTGCTTTTAATTCCTTCCTTTGTGGTCTTCAGTTCTGATACTGTATTTGTCATTTCTGTCTGATTCTTTTTTATTATTTCAATTTCCTTTTTTATACTTGCTATCACTTTATTTAGGTGTTCTTAATGACTATCCATTTTTTCTCTAAGCTCTTTGAACATCCTAACTATCATTATTTTAAACTCTGCATCAGGTAGTTTGGGTATATCTGATTCATTCAGGTCCTTCTCTGGGGATTTCTCTTGATTCATTTGGGTTGCATTTCTCTGCCTGCCCATTTTGTCTGTGTGTAAGAAGGATTTGGCTACTGGAGTTCAATGGGTATTGCCTCTATGTTCCCTAGGTATGGTCTGTCTGCAGGCCCGTGACCCTCTCTGCTGCTGCCTAGGGCTGTTGGGTGTGGGTGTTGCCAGTGCCGGTTCCAGAGGCTGTTGCTGCGGTTTCCACTTCGCCTCTGGGAGGAGCTATGTTCTCATGCCAGGCTCTTTAAGCCTCAGCCAGTCTTGGCCTTCACCCCTTTCCCATGGTTGGGATTGTGCACCACACTTGGGCCACAAGCCGGGGCACCAAGGGCAAGGGTGAGCACTTTAGCTCAGCTGCGGGTCCCTGTCAGCTGGTTCCTTGTAGCTGAGAGGGGCTTCTGCTGTGCGCTCAGCTGTGTGCCAGGCTTCCGCCCCACCTCCACAGGCAAAGCCGGTTTATGCAGGGTTTCTAGCCTTGGAGGTTGGGTGAGGCTGCGGGCCCGCTTGCCCCTGTCCAGCTGCGGATCTCTGCATATTCCGGGGCTCCCACTTTTTCCCCACAGGTGGGGTCGCAGGTGGGCCTGCAGCCGCTGGACCACTTTCACGTGTTGCCTTCACCCCCACTGGGCTAGAATGAGCTCATGGTGGCTGGTTCAGCCTCTGCCCTTCTGACGGAACCGCACTTTCGTTTCCCGCTGCCATCTGCCCTTAAGCAAGCCCTCAGCAGTGTGGGTGGGGGCACTGCAGCTCAGACCCTAACACTCCATACCTTAGTCCTGAAAACTCCTTCCTTCTAAGCGACTCTGCTCTAATTGCTGCAAGGGAGCCAGTTTGGCTGGTGTCCTGCTTCCCCTTGCTGGGTCCTGGGGAAATATTGTTTCAGATTTGTGTAGTGACTCAACCCAGGTTGTAGGGTGGCTGTTCCTCAAAGCTTTTCTCCCTGTGCCTTCCAGACCACACTCTCTTCCCACTACTCCAGTCCTCTCTTCTCTCCCTGTCTCTCAGAGTCCTGGGTGAGTGGTTGTGAGAGAGGTTTTCTGTGCCATCTCTTTAAGAAGAATCTTGGGTCTGAGACAACTGTCTCTTTCTCACAAACTGTATCCTAACCTGTTTCACAGCTAAATACTGTCCATACACCTCTTCTACGCTCTGGGGCTGTAGGCTGGGGCTTTGTTCCTGGGACCCAGGTTCATACCCTTCCGCTAGCCTCTCTTCCTGCCACACGAGTCTCTCCGGGCTGCCTTTTGCTCCAGGGAGCTAGGCAGCCCTTTCCGCATTTTTGCTTTTCCTACCATTCTCAATGTTGCTTCTTCATTCTTCCCCAGTTGAAGAGTCTTCTCAGTCCAGTTCAATGTTGGTTTATCCAGATGATGGTTCTTTAAATCAAGTTATAATCCACTTTGGTTCTGTGAGTTCGAAGTTGGTATGTCTGCCTACTCCATTGCCATCTTGCCCTCTCCTCTATTTTGTTTTTTTACCTCTAATTCCATACCTCTCCAATCTACTCACACTCCTCAGTAAAACCAGTATCCTTTTTTTAAAACCTACATTGGACCATGTTACATCCTAACTCAGAAACCTTTCCTATATCGCCATTACTTTCATAGTAAACTCAAATTGTTTAGCTTGGCATCTAAGATCGTTTGTATTTAGGTCTTAATCTCTCCAACTTTGTGTCCCATCATTCCTCCTTCTCTCTCACCTCTTTTTCTCTCTGTCTTTGGCTGTGACCCTTTGTACCTCTAATAAGCTGCTAGTGGCTCTTCATCACCCATCCTTTAACACCCAGCCTGACTTGACTTCTTTTTCAGGCATAATGAGAGCTATAGCATCTGTGCGCTCATCCGTCGTAGCACTTAACACCTTGTGTTATTGGTTTTTGTCTACAACTTCAGTGTGCACCACCGTACTTGGAATATCTCAGGGCAAAGCATACCTGGTTGAACAAATGAACAGAGCCCTTCTGACAAATGGCTGAACACTCATGAACACCATGGTCACCAAGGTCAGGGTGCCATGTATTGGTGTACTCCAAGGGCTCAGAGGAGATAATCACAAGGAAACTTAAGTGGAAACTCCCAGCTCTTAAGTGAAGTATTTGGGTCCCACAGGGGTGCTACCTGGTGGGTAAAAGAGGCTCCTTTCCCTCTTGGATAAGGTCCAGATGGAATTTTCTATATACCAAATCCTGTTCTCTCAGCAATTCAAAAGCTTGTTTCATTATAGGTGGTTAGTTGACAATTTAAATTAACTGGAAAAGTTGAATTGTGTATAACCATGTTGATATTACTTTGATATTGATATTACCTTGAAGCAAAGTTTAAGGAACTTTGACTACATGTCTTTTGTGTCTATTCTATTTCAGTTGGCAGTTTAATAACAAAATGCAATTCTATTCTTGTATGTTTTTTTCTAAATTAAAAGAGCTAGATTGCTGATATGACCATCAAACAAGCCTGTGAAGTGTAGATGAAGGCACAGTTTATACACAAACAGTGTCAGAGACCTCAGTGCTTTGACTATGTCCTTTCAGGTAATAGGTGATGGGGTTTGGGGTATGGTGGAACTTCAAAGATGGTTCTTGAATTTGGTTCACCTGACAATGCCAGGGACCCTGTAGTAGGTATTGAACAACTGGAGCATGTGCATGGAGTTTAAAGCATCACCGTCCAGCATTGACCAATGGGAAGCTCAACTCCTCCAATGTGTCAACACTCAAGAGCACTTAACCAAGATGAAAACTCTGGTATTGACCAGAGTTGATAATCTGCCATATCTAGAATGTAGCCAGACATTCCAACATCAGACTATAATTCATTGTAATTTGAGACCACATATACATTGGTGGCAGTTTCAGACACTGGATAGAGTCAACGTATCCAACAGTAAATTACTCACCTCCAAACTTAAGGATGAGTAAGTGCTTCTAAATTATACTTCAAGATGGGTCAGAGTGATCAAAAATGGAACCTATAAACTTATGGGAAACAAGTTTCATATATTATAGTAGGTCACTTTAACTTATTCTGTCCTCTAGGGATAGATATCTATCTCTATATATCTATATCTATATCTATATCTATATCTATATCTATATCTATATCTATATCTATATTTATATCTATATCTATATCTATATCTATATCTGTCTATCTATCTATCTATCTATCTATCTATCTATCTATCTATCTATCTATCTATCTATCTATACACACACATTATAGATGTAGATGTAAAAGCTAATATACATATCATATATATCCATAGGCTGATTTTCAAAAGATAACGTTTTTAAGCTGAGATATTGATTCCCAAAAGTGGATCAATAGACTTAGAATATTCTTTCTTTTAGCCTGTCAGACCCTTATTTCTTTCTTTCCCAAGGTGTTGGTGTTCTGCATGGCTTGTCTGTGAACCCATTGGATATTATTTTACACTCTTCTTGAGCTTTCTGTCAATTCCCATAGCCTCACCTTTCAGGTATATATCTAGCACCTTTTAAGTGTAGGTCATGGGCCCCTAGAAGCTTTCTTCCCAGTGCAGGACACGCAGTACACACCTAGGAGTCAGCTGGGGTGTTCATGCTGACGTGCATTTTGGAGATTCTAGCTCTGTGATGGCGAACCTATGACTGACACGCGTAGCTATTTTCAATGACCCGTGGCCACATACCAGAGAAGTATGGGGCCACATGCCGAGAAGGACGTTTCATCCTCGGCTCTTGCACAGCCAGGTGCAGTAGCCAAGGATAAAACATTTGCTGTAGTGTAGATGTAGACACTCTGTGCCGGAGGTCTGTAGGGCAAAACATTTTTGTTATTTTAACTATAAATATCGCAAAATTGTGGTTTTTTCCTCTAAGTGACACACCACCCAAGTTATGCTTGCTTTTTTGGCACATTTTGACACACCAAGCTCAAAAGATTGCCCATCACTGTTCTAGCTTGTGGAAGTCCAAACACCTTTCCAGTTTTTCTGTGAACTCCCAGGGACCTCATTTTTGTAATTCATGTTCTATTCTGCTTTCTAGACTTCTTCTTCCTGGCATAAAAACTTGGCTTTGCATTTTTAATAGGCAGTAGAGTGATTCTTACACCGCATCTGCAGTCCACACCTTTGCATGTGAGGCAATTCAGTTTGCCTTATGCCTTGCTGCCAAATGTGCTTATCCAAAGGTGTTCAGTAGAGTCAAACAGACTGAAGTTTAATACAACTTATTTTCCCCATAAAACTCAGCTGTGGTTAATGACCCATTTTTATTTTGTTATATTTATAAGACAAAGAAGCATATGAATAACATCAAAGGACAAATCAGTGTCAGAAGAGTTCCAAGGAGGGAGAAACCATTGTGTTCTCAGCATGCGTGAAAAGTATCTGAGATGGTTATCTGAGAGGTGATGACACTGAACTCTGAGGACACAGAATCTGTCTAGGAGGAGGAAAATGGTCTACTCAGCTCTAGGGCAAACAATGTTAGCAAGGATTTGGGAGATGGATATAGGGCAGCAAGAAGAGGATGTAGTTGAGGACCCAGGGGACACAAACCCAACTGGAGTGGAGAGCACTAGGTACTTACTGGCCCATCACTAGGACTTGAAGGAGAAACACTAACTCTGCAATCACTAATGGTAGATTCATAAAGCATATTGTCTTTTTGAATTAGTGCCCCCTGCACTTATGGACACAACAGGAATTTATAAAATGACTCCTCAGGGAGGGTGCTTTCCTGCTTAGTTGATCCATGGTGCCTGGTGTTCTGCAAGAAAATCAGTAATGCACATTGACTGACATGTTTTGTCCTAGTCCCCAAGGCCTTCTGTTTAGGCTTCTGAAAAGACCGCCTTTCTTCTCTGTCTGACCTCAGCATCCACTCACCTCTACCTTCCACTGCCAGTCTTCCCGAAGCTGCGATTTCCTGTCTCGCCTCCCTCTGGTTTGTTCCTTGTGAGCCCTGATTAGAGGTAAACCCACAGAGCAGGACCCTCGGGCAGCTGTCTTTCTTTCCTCTCTTCCCTGAGCTGGGGCATCTGGTTCTCATTCTCTTCCTAATGCATCGGTCTTGCTTTCCCCTTGCTCTGTTTACGTGTGGATTACACCACCCATTTGAAACTCAGAGCTCCTCGCTAGTCTTGCACCCTGTAATGAAAACAATATCCAAAGAGAATCTGGGGGGAGCTGAACAGGTTGAGAAGAGTTTGGGTATGAATCAGGCCTTAACGAGAGCAAAATTCCTGTCACCGGGGAGATGTGAGCCTGTCAGATCCTTTGAAGGAATCATTTCTTATCTTGATCTGCGGACAATGTTTGTGGAGCCTGTTGACCCCATGTGGGATTTGAACTTGTATACAGCCATGTGCATTCTTAAAGGACAGGACTTGAAGCTTTCATGGGATTCTCAAAGAGATCTGGGACCCACAAGAGGTACAATCTCCCATAGGAGATCTTCTTATGTGGTTATCTCTAGCAATCTTATTGTTACTAGGAGGAAGCTGACGCTTAGGAAGGTTATGGACTTGCCAAAATCACTAAGTTGAATGAACCAGAAGCAAACCTGCTGGCTATGAACCACCATGCAATCCTGCCCCTCCAGTGTGGGTGACAGTCCTCACATTTCCTGGAAACACTAGTCACCTGTTAGACTGCTCAGGTGTGCAAAGGAGTCTAGGTGTAGCCCACGTGTTTTCTGTTAGTACGTGGAGCAGTGTGGATCACCTAGAACAGACATTCTCACCCTTGGTTGAATTAGAAGTTCCTGGGTAGCTTGTACACCTTCTGGTGCTGGGTCCTCCCCCCCAAGTCCATCATTTCACTAGACCCTCAGGGAGCAGGACTCAAGAACCAGTAATTTGTACAGCTCCTTGGGTGTTCCAGTATGCAGTCAAGTTTGAAAACCATTAACTGACAGCATTTGGAATGTTGACATAGACAGTGAAATTTGGGAAACATTAATTCTGGCCCTAGCACAGCCATGAACAAGCCCAGTGCATTGACCCATTATGGTTTGCTACTCACAGGGCCTGCTCAGCCTGGGTGCTCCGTTAGGATTGGCCTTTCCTTTTCTGTGCTCATCAAAGTGTTGTTCATGATCTCAAGCCCAATTCCTGGGATACCACCAGCCAGAAATGCCCTCTCACTTCCTGTTCCCTCAAAGCACGGCTAGTTCATCTCTCCTGGCACTGTGGTTTGTTCTGAATAAATTACTCGGCACATAAGAATTTATGACTTATACTATCATTATTATCAATATAAAACCCATTACTTTACTCATTTAATTTTTTTTGCTCTTTTCTGATATTTTTATTCCTGCTCTAATTTTATTTAAATTTGCCTGACACATGCATGTAACTTTTCTATACCATTTACTTCAAATTTCACTTATAAGAGATATATCTCTGTTGTATTGTCTAACTTAATCTGAGGTGATTTTCTGTTTCTTTTTATTAAAGTTTAACTTATTTATATTTACTGATATAACTTGATCTACTTCCATTGATATTTGTTCTTTCTCTTATTAGTTTTTTAAATTTATATTGTTTATTTGATTTGTTGTTGTATAAGCATATTAACTTGTTGATTGCATGTGCAGATATTTAGAAAGTAAGTATCAAAATAATTATTTCCATAAGGGATTGACTTAAAGGTTTTCAATGGCAATCCTAAAATATATTCAGATATTGATATTAATCCAAAATAATATATTTTTCACCTTCATTTGTGGAGGTAAGGTGTGGTGTTTTTGCTACACCCCCACCCCAAAGGGAACAACTTTAAAGCTTGTTAAAATATCACTTTTAAAAATGTATAATTTGCCAGAGAGTTGTACTTAACTGTCAAATGAGAACTAATTGCAATACCTCATAAGTTATTCCAGAACATCAAAAAATATAAAAACATACCCAATTAATTTATGAATTTAGTGCAACTGACACTATTTATTTCTACTTTTAATTTAAAAGTCTTATGAGGATTAAGTGAGATAATAACTATAATCTTCTAAGCATAGTAACTGGCACATATTCAATATCTTTATTATTACTTATATCAATAGAGGCTCAAAGAGTATTTGTTAATCACTCATTCCTAATAAAGCTCTTTAAATATGAGGACAAGAAAGACAAATTTTAGTCTACTTAGTTTATTAAAGTTTTCCAATATCCTTCAAAATTTGTTTGATAAAACCACTATACCCTGTAGTTTCCTGCAGAGTGACTTGTGAACACATGTCCTCTTTGAAAGAATCTGGCAGAATTGTATTAAAAAAACAGATTCTAGGCCTCGTTCATAACACTGTGCCAGAATTTCCAAGAGAGAAGTCTGGTGGTTTTTTTCCCTAAACATATCCCAGGTGATTACTGTTGTTAATAAAATTTGAGAAACATGGTGATCAAGCCTTGGGACTTTTAGACTTTATTATTTTGGCTTTATTTAGTATGTTTGATGTGTTTTTAAAAACATTGACAGCATAGAATCATAGATTCCTCACAAGTCAAAGCAAACAGTAACATTAAAATTAATTATAAGGGCCCTTTGAAAAAATGTTTTAAAGAATTCACAAGTCACCGATACGTAGCATCTTTCTTAGAAGAGAGACAGGAGCAGCATTACCGTAAAATCAGGAACAAGGCAGGGGCAGCCACGATCATCGTTATGGTTTAACTCGGACAGTCCAGCTGCACCTTGGGTCCTGGAGTCAGAGGCCCGGGTCCGTTCCTCCTCCAACTTGCTCTTTCCTAATCACCGCCTTGCTTCTCTGTCCCTCAGCTCTCTCCCCATGGGTATGAGGATAAAATGAGATGGTACAGGTGATGTTCTGAGCAGAGTGCCCAAACCACTCACCAAAGTCAGCTTTCCAAGCTCCCGGTTGTGCACACAGGAGGAAGTGACTCAGAGAGAGTGTGAACCTACCCGGGTTAGTGGACCTGAACTCTGGCTTTGGGAGCCAGTCCAGTGCTTTCCTCATTGCCGCTCAAACCTGGACTTGGAGGAGGTGAAACATGAGCAAACAACAGAAAAATAGATGTGATGTCCAATGTGGGTGAAACCCCCTAAAAGTCCAGAAGGTGAGCACTCATGCTTGCTGACTGCAGCCCTGCCTCTCAGAGTCACTTGGCAAAGAATCTTCTAGAACCTTCCACTTGCTGGAGGCAAGAGCAGGACGGATGGGAGAGGGTGCCGCATGGACCCCATTCTGGCCTTCCACATGCATACTACCTTCTGGAAAGAAGCAAAAGGCTTGCATATGAAATGCACAGTCACTTCTACTTGGTGGCCTTCCCCAGTGCAGGTGGTGCTGCAGGTTTGCTCTCCCAGTAAGGGTAGTTTGAACCTTTCATCACCAAAACCACAACTCAAGCCTAAAGAATGTGGTGAAATTAATTCTGTGGATCTTGACTTAGAGCTTTGATTACCCATCCTTCACATAAATGAATCAAATTATTTTTCCTACTTTGGTGACTGACAATACCCTGGTACCCAGGGAGGCAGGAAATGTGCTGATGTTGCAATGTGAACATCTTTGAATGGGCTTGGCCTATAATGGGCCAGGGCAGCCAGGTGGCATTAAGAAATACCTGCCAGGTGTATGTCTGAGTGGGTGAATGAAAGGAGTGAACAGCTGTACAAAACCTTTCTTTGGGATACTCAATTTTTTATTTCCATTCATTTATAAGAGAAGTCTTGTATCTGCTGTGATGATAAGAGGAGGTGGAAACAGTCCCGTTCCTCTAAAAGCCACAGATGCAGAGAGGAGAGGCTGACAAGGACTGGGCATCAGGAGTTCTGGGGTTCAAGCTGATTTGCCCCTCGTGGTTGTGTGGCTTTGCACACATTAGTTCAAGCTTTAGTTTTCTGTAGAACGCAGTCAATAATGTCTACTCTGCTGATCTTACTGAAGGCTGTGGGATGTTTTTGACCAATCAGAAGCTTTATTGAAGGCATGGTTCCGTGCTTATATATCCCTCTCTCTTGATAAAGAAAAACGGTTCAGTGCATTCTGGGTTGAATGAGTGAGTAGGTAGGTATATGAAAGAGCTCTACAATCTCTAAATAACTCATTTGAAATTATCTATGTCTTGGTATCTTCTACTACCCTGTGATTTTGATGAGGCAGGAAGGGGGCCTTCTTTATGACTCTACACTAGAAACCTGCATTAGGTCCTGACAAGCAGTAGTTCTTGATTATAAAATCTGTGGTTGCAGGATAGAGGTTTTATGGTTACAAAGATGCCCCAAAGCCTAGCTCCTTCTCTTGTTTTATTTATTTTGTCAATCAAATTTGGGGTAAAATGTATCTCAGTTCACTTTATCTATGTATCTTGTATCTTTCATAAACTGTGAGGTCTCAAGGGTGGGAACACTACCTTCAATCTTGGCAGTTCTCCTGGCCCCTGAAGAGATGCCTTCAGCTTGGTGGATGGAGAGACATTGGTACCAGTATGGCGGACTTCTGGGCCAAAGAATACTTTAAAAAAATAACAGTAATTTTTCTTATGATAAAAGTAATAAAAGTTTATGTTAGGAAATTTGGAAACTACAAAATATTATAAAGAAAGATATTTTAAAACCTTGCCCTAGTCCTCCAATCTAAGGGCTATTCTATAAATGTAAAAACGCACATTAAAGATAAGCAGACACATTACCAGGAAAATGGAAAAGAACAGTAAGTTCAAGAACATGGGTGCATCAGAGGACTAGCTTGTTCTCTCTTTTCTTTTGAGTTACCTGAACAATAAAGTTTGGGTTCACTTACTTATGCTAACATATATTAAGCACTTAATTTACACATGTTGGGCGCTATCTTAGACAATGTATTTTAACCCATTTTATCCTCACAACTTCATTCTTTTGCAGATGAGGAAGTGAGGAGTGGAGGGTAGGTTGGCTAAGGTCCCACAGCTAATATGTGGCAGAGTTGTTTTGAGTCGGAGAAGACGTTTATCACATCTTTGGTAGGTCTGTAGGGGACTTCGGAGAGGCAGTCTTATCCAACCATTGTCTCAGTAATAAGCAATAAGAGCACTTAAATGACCCTTCGAGTTTCTCAGGCAGGAATGAGCACAGCCGAGCCAATCTTCAAGTCTCCTTGTTCTTATCATATTCCAGTGCCTCCATCACTCTGACTTGGAGACAGTAACATAATTTATCCCAGGACTGACTATCCTTTGCTCTCAGATCTATGTACTTGGACCCATTGGAGAGGGTGGCTTTTACCTCACAAGCTGCATCATCTTGATGTATATGGGACCTCCAGGGCCAATGAATCTGTCTGCAATGCTGCGACAGTCAACAGTATTGTATGTTATCAGATGAACTGGTTGGAAAAACCTGGAGGTTTAGATAACGCTTGGTTCCAGAAATGCGGGACAGCGATGTGTGAGGAGGTGCAGGTCACCATCCCCCTTCCAGCTCTACCCTTGTCACCTAGAGTTAGAACCCTACGTGAGAAGGGGCTAGCGAGAACACAGCTACCGTGTTTTCTTAGGCAGATTACCGGTGCCGAGCAGCACATGTGGGCACAGACCAGACCTTGAAGAACTTCTTTTGTGTCTTCATTTTCACCACCAGCTTCCTGTTGTTTTTTTTTTCAACGGCTTGGTTGTGTTCCCCACGTTTCACCCTTTCAACATCTGAATGTCATTCCTTTGGCTAACTGATTTTTTTCTCCGCTTCTTCCCTTGGTGATGACAGGAGAAACTGTTAGTTTCTTAAAAAGTTGATTTAATGGTCCACTTGCAAGAAGCCACATAGTAACCAATCTGTTCTTAAGATTTGGAATTTATTTGATTCATCTTCTCAGATGACTTATTGAAATTGTCTTTAGAATGTGTCTAAAATGGGTGTTGTATGCTCTTCTGATGGCACCAGACCCTGAGTTTCCATCCAGGTATTTATTTAATTGTCTCTTCTAATTCCCTCTCCTGACACTCATCTTGAAGTTTACTTTTCCCGTTCTGTTGGAATAGTACTCCACCCCTGCCCCAAACATTTAACTCCTCTCAGATAAATCTAAGCCCAACCCTGAAATTCCCAGGTTGGCCCTAAATCAATGCCAGACTGTATGGTATGTTAGTAATGGCTCATACTTCAGGGAGAAGAATTTTCACGAGTAGTTTCAGAGATGCGGGTAAAAGAAGCAGAAAGCCCACACTTACAGTACAGCGATCATTGCTTAAGACAGGTAGAAACGCCAGGGTGGGAAGAAGAAAAAGTCATTGTTAGGACACAAAAGGAACCTTAGAAGTGGGTGTTAGGAAGTCTGAGCCTCTCCAAATCAAAGCTTAACTCTTGAGTGATATTTGACTGTGGTCCTAAGACAAAGTTGGAAAAGTTCAGAGTCCTTCCAAGGGAAGAATGGTCTACTGGTGATGTGGGATGTTTCTTGGAGCTCTAGCAGTTCATGTCCAGGTTGCCCTTCAGAGAGGAGTGCTCCTTGTCTGTGAGACTGAGCAGAAGCACCATCTTCTTGAGTGTGTGAAGGGTGCCTCATGAAGGTGTGAACCCTGGGCCAGGCTCCACTTTCCTTCCCATCAGAATCTAAGCAACCCAATCTAGTGTTTTAGGACAAACTTGGGAAAGTCACCTCTCTGCTCTGTGTTTCCTTCTTGGCAAAATCAATGGTGTACAGTAGAGATGCTTCCAGTGACATTGTTCTATTAACGCTATGATTTATTCGATACTAAGCTTTTAGAATCATAAAGTCCCCTGGTCAAACTTCCTGGCCCACTGTGTACCAAACCATGCAAAAATGTAGTGGCTTAAAACAAAATAATGGATTATTTCTCGTAATTCTGTGGGGTGGCCGCTTGTCTCTCTTTCTCTTTTCCTGTGTTCATTCATGATAGCTTTCAGCTCAAAGGTCAGTTGGGCTAAAAAATCTAAGGTGGCTTCATTGACATGTCTGGAAGTTGGTGCTGGCTGCTCACTGGGAGCACTTGTTCTCTTTCTGTGTGACCTCTCATGATCTAGTAGATTAGACCAGGGACGTTACAGGGCAATCTCAGCGTGCTGTCCTAAGAGACAGAAAGCTACAAGGCCTCTCAAGGACTAGTCTCAGAAGTCACCACAAGATGACCTCCAGTGCATTGATCATGATGAAAACGCAAATATTGCTAACTCTCCTAATCTAGCGCTATAGTCACACTGCTCTCTGATGGCCATTTTCAAATTCATTCATCAACCACAATAAATATTATTGGGCATGTGTTGCATGCCAAGGAAAGTGTGCTGGGCATTTTGGTACATTCAAAAATGAATGAGAAAGTGTTCCTTTCTCTTCCAGTAATTCATAACCCATACTTAACATGACATTCAACAGGGCTAACTGACTACATTTTAAACAGGACTGTAACTGACTTCTACAGGCTAGATAAGACTGTGTGTCACAGGTAGAAATAAAAGCTCCTTCTTATCTCGATTTCAGTAGGCATTACCATATATTTTTACTAGGACAGTTGAGATTCTTTTCCACTTTCCACAATCCTCCTCCCCAGTGAGTTTAATACATGAGGAAAGACAATACCCAAATTATCGTAAATCTGTCGGCATTCCATTTTCAGAACAGAGGCAAATGGAGCTTCCATGTATCTGCACTGTTGTGTGTCTCTGGATTACCGTTTTATCCTTTAATGGGGTGGACCTCAGGGTCAGGTTTTATTATATGCATCTTAAAAATGTTGAGCTGGAGTTTCAGAGAGGGGAGTAGAGAAGTGACCTGAATCAGGGCAGGACATTAACCTCCTGACCTCGGAGACTGATGGCTCTCAGGCAGCCCTGCACTCCCGAAGGAAGGCTGCGTAGGCACAGGGAGGAAGGCCAGAGGCCCCAGTGTTTCATTTTAAGCTTTGAAAGGTTAAACTTAGGCTTGCCTTTGCCCTCTAACCTGCCAGGGCCACCCCAAAGTGAAGACCACCTTTAGAGTTCTCTGCTTCCTCCTCTGTGACTCTAATTCTGCACTGCCCCTCCTTTGGGCACCTGATGTCCACTGGTCTTCAGAGTCTCCAGTCTGTACCTGACTTTCAAGAAAGAATCAGCTGCCAGTTATCTACATTTCAGTATGGGTGTCAGTTACTGGGTGAGTCTGATCTTCTACTTGGAAAAAAAAAGCATCATTCATGAGGAAAGGGATTCTGGTTATCAGCAAGTAGGTTGTGGGGACATTCCCGGGGCATCCCTATGCCTGCTACTTTCTACTTTAATACCCATTCAGAGGGTCTAAGATTCTAAGATGGTTGAGTAGCAGAATTTTAGAATTGAAATGTTCAATGATAACCCTTGTTTTGTTGATGCAAACACCAAGATGTGGGGAGATGTGGTGACATGCCACATTACACAACTAGTTAGTGACAGAGTTGGGGCTCACACCTAAGTCACTAGATCTTTACACAGGCAAAGTTTGAAACCTATATTATTTCCTCTTCCAGATAAATGGCTTTATAAAGAAGTGGATGGTTTTTAGTTGCATAAATCCTCATTGATTTTTTTTATAAGGTGGCAAAGAATTCTAGGGTTTTTGATAGAAAAAAAAAAGGAATAGGGAATGGGCAGGAAGCTATGGACTAGTCTCCAAGTTGCTACCATTATTATTGCTACTGCCGCTACTTCAATATGACACAGGGAAGGGGCATAAGAAAAATTGTGTTCAACAAATCAAGTCTCAAGCTCTAGTATTCAGACACACATTCACTATGTGGTCTTGCAACTCATATAACCTTACTCATCTGTTAAACAAAGAACAATAATCTCTAAGAAAATCTATAGACTCTCCAGCTCTGGAGCTGGGAAAACAAGACTCTGAGGCAGCCACCAGAATGAGCACAGACTTGGAGTAACAGGGAGTAAAGGCTGGAATAGTGGAGTAATCCTTATTAGCTATTTTGGAAACAGCAAAGAGGCCACTCTGGCTAAGAGGAATGATTTATGTTGGCAACTTTTAATAAAATAGAGATAATAGTTACTTTCTTAACGTGATAAAATATGCCTATCAGGAACAAGGAAAGAATGACCACCTGTGTTACCATAACTAAATGTTGCTCTAGAAATATTAGACAATGCCATGAGCTATTGTTTGCTGTCTGTTGGTTTTTGGACCACCTTTACAACTCAGTGAATTGTAAGAGTCCAGAAAGAAATGGCTCTTCAATGGTAAAATTTTTTACATCATTGATAAACAAGTAGAGGAAATAATTTTAGGCAGGAGCTTCCTAGATGGTCTTCAAGTCACACTTAGACATCTATCTCCTGCCTTTTCAAAGGGGTGTCTTTCAGGGTCAGCACTTTATAACAGCTTTTTATTACCATTTTTTCCTGGTGTGATAAGATAGTGTTGTGTTCTGCTCACGTCTTAATGCCTGCGTTGTCTGCATCGGAGAATTGTTATCAAGATGAAATTTTAAAAATGTATGTGATTGTTTATTATTGGGGGAGATTTGTAGAGATGAGGGGTGGATCTTCTCTGGCCCCCTCAAGTTCGTGGGTCTTCAGTCTTCAGAGAGCCCAGGTGACCATACACTGTATTGCCCTATAAAAACCACAATAGTGCACTCCAGGCCCCGATCAGCGAATCCCACATCTGAGTAGACGGCTCTCCGAATGAGAGCCAGGGAGGACCTGTGTTCGCTGAGCAGGTACTGTTGAAAAGCCTGGGGCCTTGGAATTTTAAAAAGGGAACCAACACCAACATCCCTGAAATAAATTGATTTGGTTGAAACTCTTCCAAAGAAATTACCTTAATTCTGAGACTAAATATGCTGTGTTCCAGCCCAAATGGACTTTTCTTGGCCAAACCCTTGAGAAGTAAACATTCAAGGTTAACAGGGAAAGGGCAGCAGAACTTGTAGTTTTAGCTCACTGACGTCACCATTGCTTTTTTAGCCAAAGAACAAGAAAATCCAACACTTCCTTCAAGTATGAAGGCATCATGTGGGAATGATACAAATATGTTTGTGGTTTCTATATATTTTTCTTTAAAGAAAAACACAGGCATTGAAGAGGATACATTTTTCAGAATCTTGACAGATATATGTGCTTCTCTGAGAGGGGCCCACCTGGGAATTTTGGCTGTCTGGTCTAAAAGGCTGTCTATTTTATTCCTCGATTAAAAATATGATAAAAAATATAAGCACAGAGGTTCTAACCTGTGAAAGGACTCAGTGTTACATCAAATGACAAAAGTCAGATCCAGGGTAAGATCTTAGTATTAGGGCATGGGAGAGCTTTTGAATTTGAAAGACAAGCTTTCGTTTTATTGGGGAGGAAGTGTCACCTCACTTGATGTCATGAGGCAGGGTGTAGCCACCTTCCAAAGGCAGCTGACTGGTGTTGAGATCTGTATCCCAGGGCCTCCTCCGGGGAAGGTGAATCAAATTGTTGATTTCAAACAGACCAGCGAAGCTCGTTCTTCTGATCCATCTCTTGGTGTTTCCCACTGAAGCATGCAGAACGCTTTGAAGAATCCAGTTTGATTTTGTCCATCTTAAACGAACACCACTGAGGTAGGCAGATGGTCAAAAACCACAAAGCCAGTCCCCGTCCAGAGGGGCTCACGATTCAAAGAGTAGGCAAGGATTGGAGCTTCTCCATTTTAATATCCACGCTCTCGAACTCCCAGTAAGTATTTAAACAACACTTGGTAATTGAATGTGGATAATTCAATGTTAAACTGTTGGTAGAATTGCCCTGAGTGTGGAGCAGAGGGGGTGATCAATCTTCCTGGTGTGTGGAAAACAACAAGGTCACGGAAAGCTTCAAAGCTGACATTTGATCTGAGCCTTAAAGGAAAACACATTGCAGAACAAATGATCATCCTTTTGTCTGTTTACGTTCCAGGTTTTACAGATCTGATACTTTAAAGATAGCACCTGTACATAAAGAACGCAAACTTCCCTGATGTGGAAAGTGACCCCCAGGGTCCCGAGCAGGACTCGGGGATGCCCAGCTTGTTGGCATCAGAGCCCCTGGGCCTGCCTCTGGGGGGAGCTTCATTCTCAGGAAAGTGGAGCCAACCAGGCCTCAGACTCTCCTGTGGCCTCACCTGACTTCCTGCACTGCCCTCATTTGGGTCCTAGGGACGGGCTGTTGTACTTGGCCTCTCTCCACCCCCAGGGTACGCAATTACTCAGAAACTCCCAGCTGCTCCCAAGCCCCACACTGAGTTTCCAAACAAAAGCTGTGAAAACAGATCTCCAGTGGCAGCTTCGGCCACTTTTGGCAGCTGCCTGTGTCCATGGTCCACCATTGGGCTCTTGGGTCCCAGACACTGTCCAATCCAGGTGCGAGGGAAGCCAAGACGACACTATCTTTGAGACCCATCCAGGAAAGATCTGCCTGGGAACCCATGAATTTGATGTGTTTCTTTGGGCTCCGTCCAAATCAAATGGAGCTGCATGTCTGTGCGTGGCCTGTCCCTTTATTGCAGGCGCAGACCCGGACCTTTGCAGTTACAGAAAGGCCTTGCTCCTACCTTTCTACCTGCCTGGCTGGGAGGGGGGGGCGGTTGGGGTTCTGCATGTCGGCTTCTTCCCTGTGGACACCTGGTACTCACGCAGCCCAGCCTCCTCCTGCCTTCACCTTGCCAATTGCGCCTCCATTCTGTGTTTGAACCTGCTTGTCCTTCATTCCAGTCTCTCGTCCCCTTTTGCTCAGGTCCCCACTTCTTACCTGCATTATTTCAGAAGTCTCTTACATTCTCCCTCCTACATTGTTTCCATCTTTCGGAGACATGTTGTGGCCAGACTTATCTTCCCAAAGTATACACCTTTGGTGACAAAATTCCTCTGCCCAAAAATCTCTCAGGGCCAGTTTATTTGCTCCGTGATGCAGATACCTTATCTGGCATTAAGATCTTGTCTGATTAAGGCTCGGTGGCTGATGGGGACAGCTAAAGCTTGTGCTCCCTGCAGTAGCATACAGGTGTTTTTTGAGAGTGGCTTCCCAGCCTAGGACCACATTTTTCATCCCTTCCTGTCCCTAGCTCCACACTGCATCTTGTTTTGTAAATGACATATAAGCAGAAGTGATATATGTCACTGCAGGGCAAAAGTTAAGAAGAGGGAGGACCTTTCCTATGTCTCTCATTTTGTTGGTTGGAAACAGAGGAT
Organism: Rhynchonycteris naso; assembly: GCA_037038555.1. NCBI lineage: Eukaryota > Metazoa > Chordata > Mammalia > Chiroptera > Emballonuridae > Rhynchonycteris > Rhynchonycteris naso. The sequence continues at coordinate 99,203,841 of CM073001.1, forward strand.
TCTGTGTCTGTGGGGGTTGAAGAAGCACAAGATACCTGCTTCTCCCACGGGCCTCCTTCCTCTCTCCATGTGTGACACATGGAGGCAGCATGCAGTTCATGGTCTTGGAAGCCAGACTGCCATTTCCCCCCAGCTGTGTGACTGTGGGTGTGCCCCTTCACCTCCATGCCTCAGTTTCCTCATTGTGAAATGGCCAATAATAACCTACCTATTAGAGTCCCTGGAGGATGAAATGAGGACATATTTGTAAAGTTCTTAGAACAAAAACGGCTCATGGTAACCATGACCAGAGGGTTCACATTCCCTTAACTCTTTGTCCTTTCTCACTTTTCTTCCTCTACATCTGTTCCCCATCCCTTCTAGACACTGAGGAATTGGGGATGAGGTCATCCCAGGGCCTGCATGGCAGAGGGGCCCCCGTGTGTGTCACTTACCACTGGTCATTAGGGAGGGGCTTGCCTGAGTGCTGCGTGGAGGCCGATTCTATGCCAGAAAGAGCCGTGATCACTGGGCTGCATGGACCATTAACTCAGGAGCGGAAGTAGTGGTACATCTGCCAGGAATTATTCGTCCCCAGAAGAACTGGGATTCACTAAAGATTGTAACTTAGAGTCATGAATGCAAGAAATTGTGGAATTTCAAGTCTCATAAGTAAATGTTCAGAATCCAGATGAATCATACAACCCTAGAGGAAAAACCATAGAAAATTATTTACTGCACACCCTTATATACCTTGGGGAGAGGTTGAGACCTGAGGACAAGCATCTGCCGCGGTAACATGGTTGGCTTCAACAGGGCAAATACAAGAGCCAGGCTCCCAACTACTAGTTCAGTGTTGTCCTCGGTGTCACAGTGCTAACCTCAGATGAATCTTATAATGCTTTTCACATCTCACTCTCCTCCCCAAGAACCTTCAAGATCAGGGCTAAGTATCTTCTATGTATTAAAATCTTCCTCAGTCTCAATCCTTTTTCCCACTCAGAATCTGCTAATTGTGGACATTCTCCTATATTGTTGATAATTATGTAAACGGGCATAATCCTTTAGAAAGGCAGTTGACAATATGTGTAAAGGACCATACATATTTGAGTATGGCCCAGTAATTTTTTCTTTTACACCCCTTCCAAACAAAATATTCCTTAATACAGAAAAAAACTGTACGCATAAAGATGTCCCTAGTAGTATTATTTACAATAACACAAAACTAGAAAGAACGTAAATGTTTACCATGAAAGGGTTGTTCTTTTTTTATATATATATTTTATTATTATTAATTCTAATGGGGTGACACCAATAAATCAGGGTACATATATACAATGAAAACATCTCCAGGTTATCCTATCATTCAATTGTGTTGCATACCCGTCACCCAAAGTCAAATTGTCCTCTGTCACCTTCTATCTGGTTTTCCCTGTGTCCCTCCCCTCCTCCCTATCCCACCCTTCCCTCCCTCCCCCCATCACATAACCAACACTCTCTTGTCCATGTCTCATAGTCTCACTTTTATGTCCCACCTATGTATGAAATCATGCTGTTCTCAGTTTTTCTTTTTTTCTGATTTACTTATTTCACTCCGTATAATGTTATCAAGGTCCATCCATTTTGTTATAAATGATCCGAAGTCATCATTTCTTATGGCTGAGTAGTACTCCATAGTATATATGTACCATAGCTTTTTAATCCACTCGTCTTCTGACGGACACTTGGGCTGGTTCCAGATCTTCGCTATTGTGAACAATGCTGCCACGAACATGGGGGCACATTTCTTCTTTTTGAACAGTGCTATGGTGTTCTTAGGGTATATTCCTATAAGTGGGATAGCTGGGTCAAAAGGCAGTTCGATTTTTAATTTTCTGAGGAATCTCCAAACTGTTTTCCAAAGTGGCTGCACCAGTCTGCATTCCCACCAGCAATGCAGAAGGGTTCCCTCTTTTCCACATCCTTGCCAGCATTTATTCTGTGTTGTTTTGCTGATGAGTGCCATTCTGACTGGTGTGAGGTGATATCTCATTGTGGTTTTAATTTGCATTTCTCTAATGATTAGTGATGTTGAGCATTTTTTCATATGCCTATTGGCCATCTGTATGTCCTCTTTGAAGAAATTTCTATTGATTTATTTTGCCCATTTTTTGATTGGATTGTTTGTATTCCTGGTGTTGAGTTTTATAAGTTCTTTATAAATTTTAGTTATTAACCCCTTATCAGATGTGCTGTCGAATATGTTGTCCCATTGTGTGGTTTGTCTTTTTATTCTGTTCTTATTATCTTTAGCTATGCAAAAACTTTTTAGTTTGATATAGCCCCATTTGTTTATCTTGCCTTTTATTTCATTTGCCCGTGGAGATAAATCGACAAATATACTGCTGCTACAGATGTCGGAGAGCTTGCTGCCTATGTTTTCTTCTAAGACGCTTATGGTTTCACGGCTTACGTTTAAGTCTTTTATCCATTTTGAGTTTGTTTTTGTGTATGGTGTAAGTTGATGGTCTAGTTTCATTTTTTTGCAGGTAGATGTCCAATTTTCCCAACACCATTTGTTAAAGAGGCTGTGTTTACTCCATTGTATGTTCTTTCCTCCTTTGTCAAATATTAGATGTCCATAAAGCTGTGGGTTTATTTCTGGTTCCTCTGTTCTGTTCCATTGATCTATGTGCCTGTTCTTATGCCAGTACCAGGCTGTCTTGAGTATAATGGCCTTGTAGTAAACCTTGATATCTGGAAGAGTAATACCTCCTGCTTTATTTTTTCTTTTTAAGATTGCTGAGGCTATTCGTGTTCTTCTTTGGTTCCATATAAATTTTTGGAATATGTGTTCTATATTTGAAGTATGTCATTGGTATTTTAATTGGTATTGCATTGAATTTATAAGTTGCTTTGGGTAATATAGACATTTTAATGATGTTTATTCTTCCTAGCCATGAGCATGGTATATGCTTCCACTTGTTTGTATCTTCCTTGATTTCTTTTATCAATGTTCTATAATATTCCGAGTACAAGTCCTGAACCTCCTTGGTTAAATTTACTCCTAGGTACTTTATTTTTTTGGTGCAATAGTGAAGGAAATTGTTTCCTTAATTTCTTTTGCTGACAGTTCATTGTTGGTATATAGAAATGCCTCTGATTTCTGAGTATTAATTTTATATCCTGCCACCTTGCTAAATTCATTTATAAGGTCAAGTAGTTTTTTGACTGAGACTTTAGGGTTTTCAATATACAATATCATATCATCTGCAAATAGTGACAGTTTTACTGCTTCTTTTCCAATTTGTATGCCTTTTATTTCTTTTTCTTGTCTGATTGCTGTAGCTAGGATTTCCAGAACTATGTTGAATAAGAGTGGTGAAAGGGGGCATCCCTGCCTGTTTCCTGATCTTAAGGGGATTGCTTTTAATTTTTGTCCATTTAGTATGATATTTGCTGTCGGTTTATTGTAGATGGCCTTTATCATGTTAAGGAAAGATCCCTGTATTCCCACTTTACTGAGAGTTTTGAGCATGAATGGGTGCTGGATTTTATCAAATGCCTTTTCTGCATCTATTGAAATTATCATGTGATTTTTGTCCTTCCTTTTGTTTATGTGATGAATCACATTGATTGATTTGTGAATATTGAACCAGCCTTGCCTCTCCAGAATAAATCCCACTTGATCATGGTGTATGATATTTTTCATATATTGCTGGATTCGGTTGGCTAATATTTTGTTGAGAATTTTAGCATCTAAATTCATCAAGGATATAGGCCTATAATTTTCTTTCTTTGTGTTGTCTTTGCTGGGTTTTAAGATCAGAATTATGCTCGCCTCATAAAAGGAGTTTGGAAGTCTTCCTTCCTCTTGAATTTTTTGAAATAGCTTGAGGAGGATAGGAGTTAGTTCTTCTTTGAATTTTTGGTAGAATTCACTTGTGAAGCCATCAGACCCAGGACTTTTTTTTTTTGGGACTTTTTTGATAACTGATTCGATCTCATTTGTTGTAATTGGTCTGTCTAGGTGTTCTGATTCTTCCAGATTGATTTTTGGAAGGTTATATGATTCAAGAAATTTGTCCATTTCACGAAGATTGTCTAATATTTTGGCATATAGTTCTTCATAGCATTTTCTTACAATGCTTTGTATTTTTGTTGTGTCAGTTGTTATTTCTCCACTGTCCTTTCTAATTTTATTTATTTGAGTCCTCTCTCTTTGTTTCTTGGTGAGTCTAGTTGAAGGTTCATCAATCTTGTTTACCTTTTCAAAGAACCAGCTTCTGGTTTCATTGATCCTCTGTATTGTTTCCTTAGCCTCTATGTCATTTATTTCTGCTCTGATCTTTATTATTTCCTTCCTTCTACTTGTCTTGGGTTTTATTTGTTGTTGTTTTTCTAGTTCTTTTAGATGCAGGGTCAGGTTGCTTATTTGAGCTTTTTCTAGCTTCTTATGATATGCCTGTAGTGCAATAAACTTCCCTCTCAGAACTGCTTTTGCTGTGTCTCATAAATTTTGAGTTGATGTATGCTCATTATCATTTGTTTCTAGAAACTTTTTTATTTCTTCTTTGATCTCATTGTTAATCCATTCATTATTTAATAACATGCTATTTAGTTTCCAAGTGTTTGAGTATTTTTCAGTTTTTCTTTGTGGTTAATTTCTAGTTTCATGCCATTGTGATCAGCGAAAATGCTTGATATGATTTCAATCTTCTTAAATTTATTGAGACCATTTTTGTGTCCTAACATGTGGTCTATTCTAGAAAACGTACCAGGAGCACTTGAGAAGAATGTATATTCTACTGCTTTAGGGTGAAAAGTTCTGAAGATATCTATTAAATCAAGTTGATCTAGTGTCTCCTTTAAGTCTGCTGTTTCTTTATTAATTTTCTTTCTTGAGGATCTATCCAGTGTTGTTAGAGGGGTATTGAAATCCCCTACTATGATAGTATTGCTGTTAATCTCGCCCTTTATATCCATCAAAGTCTGCTTTATGAATGTCGGGGCTCCTATATTTGGTGCATAGATATTTATAATAGTTATATCTTCCTGTTGAATTGTTCCCTTTATCATTATGCAGTGTCCTTCTTTATCTCTTACTACAGCCTTTGTTTTAAAGTCCATTTTGTCAGATATAAGTATTGCTACCCCTGCTTATTTTTCATTTCCATTTGCATGAAATATTTTTTTCCATCCTTTTACCTTCAGTCTATGTGCATCTTTTGTTTTAAGGTGTGTCTCTTGTAGACAGCATATGTATGGGTCCTGTTTCTTTATCCATGCAGCTACCCAATGTCTTTTGATTGGATCATTTAATCCATTTACATTTAAGGTTATTATTGATATGTAGTTGTTTATTGCCATTTTATTCTTTAAAGCTGTATTCTTCTTTTGCTTTATTCTTTCCTTCCTTTAAACTGTTCACAAGAGGTCCCTTAGTATCTCTTGCAGAATTGGTTTGGTTTTTATGAATTCCTTCAGGCTTTCTTTGGCTGGGAAGCTCTTTATTTCTCCTTCAATTTTAAACGTTAGCCTTGTTGGATAGAGTAGTCTTGGTTGTAGGTTCTTGTTCTGCATTACTTTGATTATATCTTGCCATTCCCTTCTGGCCTCAAGTGTTTCTGTTGAGAAGTCGGATGTCATCCTTATGGGGGCTCCTTTGTAGGTGATAGCCTTTTTTTCCCTAGCAGCTTTTAAAATTTTTTCTTTATTTATTAGTTTTCGATTTTAACTATGATGTGTCTTGGTGTAGACCTTTTTGGGTTTCTCTTTAATGGAGCTCTGTGTGTTTCTTGAACGTGTGGAGTGTTTCCCAGCCTTTATTTAGGAAAGTTTTTTGCTATGATTTGATTGAACAAAGTTTCCATTTCCTGTCCTCTTTCCTCTTCTTCAGGCATCCCTATGATGCGAATGTTGTTTCTCTTCACATTGTTACAGAGCTCTCTTAGAGTTTCCTCACATTTTTTGAGTCTCTTTTCCTTTTTCTTATCTGCTTCTGTGCCTTTGTTTATTGTGTCCTCTAACTCGCTTATTCGATCCTCAACGTGATTCATCCTGCTTTTAATTCCTTCCATTGTGGTCTTCAGTTCTGATACTGTATTTGTCATTTCTGTCTGATTCTTTTTTATTATTTCAATTTCGTTTTTTATATTTGTTATCTCTTTATTTAGGTGTTCATAATGACTATCCATTGTTGCTCTAATTTCTTTGAACATCCTAACTATCATTATTCTAAATTCTGCTTCTGGTAATTTGGTTATATCTGGTTCATTCAGGTCCTTCTCTGGGGATTTCTCTTGATTCATTTGGTTTGCATTCCTCTGCCTGCCCATTTTTTCTGTGTATAAGCAAGTTGTGTCCACTGGAGTCCAGTAGGTGTTGCCTTTGTATTCTCTAGGTATGATCTGTCTGCAGGCTTGCCACCCCCTCTGCCACTGCCCAGGGTGGTTGGGTATGAATGTTGCCAGCGCCGGCCCACTGTGGCTTTTGCTGTGATTTCTGCCTCTCCTCCGCGGGAGGGGCTGTCACTCAAGCCACAAGCCTCAGCACCAAGGGTAGAGGTGAGCACCTTTGCTCAGCTGCAGACCCAGCCTCTTTCCGGACTTCCGCCCAGAACCTGCAGTCAGAGCCTCCTCGCCACAGTTTCGCGGGTTGGGCGGGACTTTTGACATGCTCTCAGCTGTGAGCCTTTGCCCGTCCGGAGCTTTATCCCTGCCCTCGAGGCCAGGACCCTTCTGCGCTGGGTTGCAAACGCAGGTTTATTGGGCCGGGCGTGTTTGCTGGCTTCCGCTCAGCTGCGTTCTTCCGCTCGTCCCGAACTCTATCCCACCACCGCGTTCAGAGCCCACTCGTGCACGTAGGATGGCGATCCGCAGTTTCTCCAGCCGGGCGGGGATAGTAGTGTGGGCTAAGCTGCGAGCTTCCACTTGTCTCGGGGTCTACCCTGTTCCCGCGCTCGGAGCCCGCTCGCACACGTATAATGGCAATCCGTGGTTTCTCTGGCCGGGTGGGGCTGGTAGTGTGAGCTCAGCCGCGAGCCCCCGTCCATCCCTGGTCCGAGCCCCATCCCTGCAGTCAGGGCCGAGTTGTGCAGTGTCGCAGAGCAGATTTTTGCCCGTTCCTGGCCTCCCGCTTTGTCCTTGTAGGTGGCATTACAGGCGGGCCTGCAGCTTCCAGACCGCTTTCGTGCATCCCCTCCGATCCTGCTGGGCTAGACCGAGCTCACACCGGCTTGACCTCTGCCCAGGCCGACAGAACCGCGTTTCAGCGTCCCGCCGCCCCAAACCCTTCAGCAACCCTCAGCAGAGTAGGAAGGTACCTAATACCCCACACTGTAGGCCTGGGAGCTCCCTCACTTGTTTCACAGCTCAATACTGTCCAAACGCCTCTTCTAGGCTCTGGGACTGCAGGTTGGGGCTTGGTTCCTGGGACCCAGGTACCTCCCTCTCCGCCAAACTTTCCTCCCACCACGTGGGTCTCTCCGTGCTGGCGTTTGCTCCGGGGAGCTGGGCAGCCCTCTTCGCATTTTCGCTATTCCTACCAGTCTCAATGTGGCTTCTGTGTTCCTTGGTTGAAGAGTCCACTTAGTTTAGTTCAAAGTTGGTTTATCCAGATGATGGTTCTTAAAATTGAGTTATAATCCACTTTGGTTCTGGGAGTTGGAAGTTGGTATGTCCGCCTACTCCGTCTCCATCTTGCTTCTCCTGTCTGAGTTATTTTTGTGACTGCTATTATATATGCTTGTTCAGTTATATAATCGGGATCACGGGTTTGGCATCCTTTCCCCTGAGAGTCTGTTAAATGCCAGAGAAGGATCGAAACACTAAAGTCTGTGTGTGTCTAGAGAGGGAAAATTTAAGAACAATCGAGCCACCTTCAAGTAAAGGTCAAGAAAAAAACCTTCCTTACATTCTAGAACTCTGCTGGCAAGAAATAACCTATACCAGAAAATTTTATCAAAAGAGCAGAGAAAAAAGTACAGGTAGAGGCCGAAGAATAAATCAGTCATAGAGGTCTGTACCAGGAGGGTTGCTTTTCTTAGGCATGTTCTGAGTTTCTTCAATTTGTCCAAAAATGTTTGATGCCATCCTATTGGGTCGGTTCGAAGGAATAGCTTCTTCTGGACTTCCAAAAAGATTGCTCGATGCTCCTCCCGGGGGCTGCTTGGCCCTGGAGCCGGCTCGACTGCCCTCGCCCTCCGGAATACAAAATATCTGAAAGGGTTTTTTGAATAAATTATGATATCTTGTCCAGATGAACTGTTGTAAGTTATAGAGATAAAAACTATGAAAAATATAGTACATATTTATAAGAAATAATGTTAAATGGAAAAAGCTGGATATAAAAATATATGTTGAGTATGATCCCGATGATCTGAACAATACATGCAAGGGGAAAAAGACACAAAAGAAATACTGGTTACATGGGATTTTAAAAATAATATTCAAAATATATGCAACAGCTTTACATTTTTTATAGTATCTAAAACATAATTTTTCATAATGATAACTGCTGTCATTCTAAAATGTTCAAGTTCTTCTTGTTGCCCACTAAAGAGTAAAGGAAAGCATCTCTTTCCAGCACTTACATTCCCAGCATCATCTCCTGGTTCTGACTTTTTATACCCATTCCCCAGCACTTTGGTTTTATGTGTTCCCTATATTCTCATGAGGCTGGTCCTTGCTGTGTCATAGGTAGGAAGGAGGCTGCAGGGTCAGTGAAGGAAACATTGACCCTAGAGAGGGACAGACCTTAGTGGCCCACCTTTGCCAATTTTTAGCTGGATTACACATTATCTACATCCTTGGAGGCTGTTTTCTTATTCATCATAATACCATTTATCTCTCAGGTTGCTAGTGGCATTAAATGGGAAAAACATGTAATGTCCCTGGTGTAGTCTAGGTATCTTTAATAAAGTTTGTTCCCTGCCCTGGTTCAGTCCCATTTTTCACATCGCCCTTACCTGGAATTCTTTTACTCTTTCTTTATGAACTCATCAGGTATGATGCCTGGCATTTGCTGTAAAACGTGGATGCTCAGTGATTGAGCTGCAGACCTGTCCTCAACAAGACAGATTTAGAAATAGAGTAAAAATTAACATGATCTCGTCACACGGAACAAATAGTTTAGGACCCAGCCCAGGGTTTGAGTAGTCACTAAAAAAAGCCCTGGGGGGAAATGGGGAGTGTAAAGAAATGCTAAGAAAGATAACAAGTTGGGAAAAATTATTGAAAGTCAGTGACATGTCCATGGGGGTTCACTACATTATTTACTTGTGCAGATATCTGAGTATTTCTATAATAACTGGTGTTGAAAATTCCAACACAAACTCCCTTTAGGATGCTGCTCTACTCCTATCTCTTTGGGCATATTATTTCTGTGCATTTTACCCACAGCGATCTCACTTTTAAGGACCAACTTGAATGACTGATAATATTTTTATGCATATGTGTATATGCGTATACACACCCACATGTATATACATATGTATACATATATAGACACATACAATTTCCAAGGAGAGTACAGACTTCATAAAAACATATATCCTGGTTTACATTTCTTTTTGTCCCATACGACACTTTTAAAACATAAGGATGGCCCAGTCAGGGTTTTATCAATGACTTAGATCAGGCTTTCCAACATGCCTGATGATAGGTACTTGTTAAAAACAGACCCTCTGTCTCCTCTTGGAGATTTGGGTGTACGTGCTCTGGGGTGGGACATAGGCCATAGGTCTGCAGGAGACTGTCCTGCCTTAGTGTCAGGAGCAGTTGGCTTTATTAGGGTCCCTGTCAAGATACACATGCGTTTGGAAGGAGGCAGTCAGTTCAAACATTTACTGAAGCTTACTCTCAACCTAGCACCCACAGCTTTGATCCCTTCATCACTGGCCAAGACTCAGAAGGGGAGCCCGGGCTGGGGCTGGGAATGAGGTCAAGGTGAAGGTGGAGGCAGTCTCTGAGACCACCTCAAGGAGCACAAAGAGAACTTTACCAATTTTTAATCAACACTGCATCTATCTCTTGTACCCATGTCTTGGGATTCCAAAAATCCCTTTCAAAATCTCCTTTTAATTATTTAGACAAATTTCAAGATAAATCAGCAATGCAAAACAAGTATTCACAAAAATATCATGAGCCTAAGAAACATATACTCTGTGAGGGTCTTAATTACAGCTTAGAAACAACAACAAGATATACTGGGTTTCAAGCATTGGGTGCCTACATGGCAGGCATGATGCCAAATGCTTGACATGCATTGGTTCTAATACAGATGGAGAAACTATGGCCACACAGCTTAGTAAGTAAGAGAGCAGCTCTTTGAACCCAAATCAGTTTCTATTATGCCACACAGCTTTGTGTATCCCTGGTATAGCCGGAGTCAGGAACAGCATGGATTCTTAGTAAAAACTGGTTAAATGACTGAGTGAATATTCCATGGTGTTAGATTCCTGTTCTCAACCTCATGTTGGAGGACAGAAGGTTCAAAGCAAGTTATAGAAAAAAGTCTATTAAAAATATTTAAAAAGAGAATAAGTGAAAGGTAGAAAAGTCAGGATAAAGATTTAGAGGAAAGGTCAAATGATTGGAGTAATTAGACATCAAGAGGAAAGAGCTGAAGGAGGCCCTTTAAGTGGTCCTTTCGGTTTATGAAGCGAGGGGGAGTGGAGCGAGACGGGGAGGCATGGCTAGAGGAAGAAGTGGAGGCTCGATGATCTTGGCCGTGGCCTGGGACTTGCCGAGCTGTCGGGCAGAGCTTGGTGGAATGGTTGACCATGGGGTTTTGGATGGCAACCAATGCTGACTGCTGAGAAATGGGCAGGAAAGAACTGCAGAACTCCCCGGCAGCTGGGTCACAGTGCTTGCTCTGGTGCCTGCCCCGTGTGTATATCATCCAGAGTTCTACCAGTTACTCCTTCCCAGCCTCAGCCTTGTCTATCACAACAACTGGAAATACCATTATCTGACTGTAATTGCATTTCTGCAATAAGACCTCAGTCTCAGTGGATAATCTGACATCATAAGCCATGATGGATCATCTCAGACCATATGCCCTGAAAGACACACATACCGTACTAAAGCCAAAGATTATGTCACGCGCACTGGTCTCTCCATTGAATCTCCTGTTGTCAATAGGTTGAGCTCCAAACGAAAGCACAGGAGGCGGGAGGAAACCAGTACGTCCGGCTGGCATTCTGGGAGCAGTGAAGTTACCACCCTCGTCAGCGGTGGCCAGCAGGGAGCTTAGTTTCAACTTCCTTGACCCGGCATGGATTGTGGGGTCGAATCTCTTACTCAGACAGCCTACATATTTCTTCTTGCTCTCCCTCCTTTTCCTTTTGAAATCAAGCAAATTAAATCCCATCGTTTAACTAGTTTGAGTAATGAAATAAATATTATTTTTGTTAAATCTGTCATACATGAAAACAAACCAAAGGGGGACATAAAGGTTTCTACCCGGGAATCAGCATAATCCTTATACTTACAGAAGACTTCGAACCTCACTAGGGCCCTCACAGAGCTCTCTCCTGCGCCCCTCCCCCCCCCACCCCCGTGCCTAGATTATGCATTTGGATCACTTTTTTTTTATTATTGGAAAATGTAAAATGATGTCACATAGATTCCCAAGTGACTTGCAACTATGTGGAATTACTGATTTTCTTGCTTCAAAAGTTAGCCCTTGGGTTGTAAGCTACAGACAGACACCTCCTCAAGGCCAGGGAAAATATTTTTGGTTCATGTGTTAAGGCTGTTGAAGTTCAAACCATCCCCAAAACCTCCTCCCAGAATCTCAGACCCTTTGGTGTCACTGTCTTCACCCACCTTGGGCCCCATCTTAGCGCACTAGTCCCAGGTGGCCGTGACCTCCTGCATGTCACACCATGGCCCAGCCCTTATGCCTTTCCCTTCAGGCATAGCAGAGGGCATTGAAGCCCACGGGCATTGCATAGGTGTTTTGTGAAGTCCAACTTTTGTTGCACAGGCAGTGGAATGCCCCAGGGACCCCCTTAAGTAATTAAGAAGGCTAATAAATGGCCCAGCTCCCTACTTCCTCAAACAGGGACCGATCTCAGTAGTACTGCAGCTGAAGTTTGAAGCCAGATGTGGCCACACTTTTTTTTTGTGACCAACTCACATCAGCCTCCAGAGGAGCCTGAAACGTCCTACTATAGGCATGCAGGTGATCACATGCTGCAGCCCCAGGGAGATCTTTGTCACCAAGATATATTTCAACATTTGGGGATGGTTTCAGGTAAATGGAGATAGGGTAATAGTTTCCAGATATGTGGAGATCACTGCTGACTCAGTGATTGTCCCCATCAAACTGGGAGATAATGAAAAGTGCCCTTTCTGTGGTTCAAATCACTTCCTCCTGTTGGCTGATTTTTTTTTTAATTATACAAAGTTATGGCTATCCTGAGTTTGCAAAGGAAGAGGCTCATTGTTCTACATTTATTGTTAATGCTTTCTCCTTGGAATGATTTTGCTATGCAAATTTATCATCATAGAGTAAATTTTTAAAATTACAAAGACCTACGTGGAATTTGAAATATTTCCTCTAATTATTTCACAATCACCTATGGATTAGCAAATGGTGTGGGGTAGAGGATACTAATGGAGATATTCACGAAAAAAAAGTGCACATGAAATATGGTTTGGCCAGGTTTAATACACACAGAATACACTTTAATATTTTCATATGGTCTGAATAATATCCCCATATTGATTTTTTCCTCGTTTCTACCAACTCCGCGGCAAATGTACGACAATGGCTCATTGATTTATTGTGAGTGTAGCAATGGATTTATAACGGCATGAATCATGCCGATTGCTCAATTCACCACATGCCTTAATAAAAGTTTCACTTTAATAAAACTGAGCTAAAGCAAATATGCCCAGAGGCTGGCCTGACATTCCTTATACATTACCCTGCCTCAGGAAATTATTGCCATATATTTTACAGCAACTACAGTAGGTTAGGGGATCAGGATTAAAATGTACTAACTACTGTGATATTTAACAGAACTCCTGTGTTCGCAGTTAACCCTCACAGGTACAAAATGAACAGGGCAATTAGGAGGGAGTATGGTGTAGGGAATGAAACCGAGGGAGACTCAGGCAAGGGGGACATCAGCGCTAGCCCTTTGTGACACCATGGGTGTCCCTAAGCGTGCTCTACTGTAGTGGCGAAATACCTGTCCTGGTTTGCTTCTGCAGTCGCTATGAGCAGTGGAGAAAAAGGAAGCCCAGTGCTTTACAAGCTACCAGTGTGATGCAAGCATCAGGTGGGGTGTCACCCAGAATACCTTACAGGCACAGAGCCTGCAAGGTGTGCACACATCCGCCCACCCTCAGCCCTGTGAACTCTGTCCTTTGCAAGATAGATTGTCATGGTTGTTAATAACAATGTGTTTGCATAAATAACAGGTCTTACTCTATTGATAGGTGATTAAGGGTTAAAAAAGAATCAGTCATCCTAATAGGCTACAATATTCTCTTATAAACTAAATACTGTATTTTGTCTTCCCTAGACAGTTGAAAACACCCCATCACACCTGCATTCTGTTTACAAACAAACATCAGCTGGGGTGTGACAATGTAGGCCAAAGGGAATTGCAGGGACTGCTCCTGTGACCTATCACCTGCTCCTTTTTGCTCTGGAAGGAACTGATTAGATGTTTCCTACACCATTGAATGCTGTTTGGTGCAATGTGTGTTATCCCAGGAGGCAGAGGAAGCCTCTCTGACTTCCAGTCAGTACCAAACACTTAGGACATGATTACAGAATGTGTGGTCCAGCAAGGGGGTGGTGTGATCCTGTGGACAGGACATGGCTTCGGGCTGTACTCTGGTCTGTACCGTTAACCCCTGGCTGTGTGATCTCGGCCCAGGTACACACCCCCTCTGGACCTCTATTTCCTCATCCGCACAGTGGGGGTCCCACTGGTCCGAGTGGCGAATGTGAAGAGCTTGGGCTCAGAGTAGACAGTTAACAGTACGTGTCCCTGCACCCGTTCTCAGCTCGTTCACAGGATTCGTCTTGATTCCCCGGCCTGTCCATGGGTAATGTTTTCCGTTTCACCGCAGCTCTGCCTCACCCCTGCAGCAGCCTGAAAGGGAAGGCGGGGTCTCCCTGGGGCACTTGGGGTCCAGGCTGTTTCCGAAGCCCTTCCTCTCTCTGTTCCCGGCGCAGTCATGGTGGGCAGCGCTCAGCAAACCCACTGGTAAGCATCTCCATGGAACTTCGACGAAAGATACCGTATTTATTTTTCTCAGCTTTCTTAACGTTTAATGTTCTGTCTAGCTCACCAAAGGTAGTCACTAAATATTAAATAAATGAAGGATGAATATATTAATTAGTGATGTACAGCCAAGTCAACATCTTGAAGAGTATGTACTGTCACAGAAGTGTGAACTTGATCACGAATTTTAGAAATGGCTGGCAACTCAGGAAATGCTGGATGTGTCCAAACTCAGCTTACAACACAAAGTCCCTGTGTTCTAAGGTAGAACAACAGTACGTGACTGATATTTATCAACTGCTTCCCACATGCGACCCACTGTATTGAACACTCTGCTTCCCCCATGCCACTAGTCCTTACAACTCTATACCTGCTATGACTACTCCCATATTATAGCTTAATACATGGAGGCTTAGAGAGATCGAATAACTTCCCAAGTTTGCAGAGTTAACAATGGCCAAGCTAGGATTTGAACCTGTGTCTCTCTGGTCCCAGAACCTGTGCTCTGACTCCCTGTTGTCCTGAGCAATGAGAACTGAGAGCATGACAGGTTTCAACAGCGCTGCCCTCCACCAAGGGGTTAATGTTCGAACACGGGGCTGAGAACCACAGTGAACCAAACTCCCTGTTACCTAGATCTCTATCTGAGCTTCACTCCCCTGGTCCACGATCCCAGGCTTCACTGCTTTTTTCTTGCCCTCACCCACAAAGGGACTCCAACAGGGGCAGCTGAAAAAAAACCCACTCTCATCAACCAGGAACTAAGCTGTCAAAAGAAATGAAAAATCCAGGGGCAACTGCTGTCTTCCATTCATTGATGGATATATCGGGAACTCTCTTGACATTGAGCTCTAACTACGGCATTTAAGAAAATCCCAAATTTGAAAATAAATAAGTTGGCTGACATACAGACATTTTACATATGAATTTAATAAAATAGATTTTTCTTTTTGAAATCTTTGGTAATCTCTGAAATATATCAACTGCACCCCAGAAACATAGTATCCCAAGTGGTGATTCATGAAATGAAACGGAAATGTATTATGTAATTCAATTTGGAAAGTCCAGCCCAGAGCTCATTAGGGCTGTTGCTGGTGATGTGGACTGTAGTTCGGAGGCCTTGTGGTTTGGGCAAACTTCTTCCAGTCCTTACCTCCCCTTCCTCTGAGAACACTATAACCAAATATCGTCACCCTTTAAAAATAGCCTTCTCGAGCATTTTGCCCACAAATGCGAATCGGTCCTGGGAAATCTTAGGAAAAACTGTGGACTGTTTCCCTTCTCCTCCCACTTTGCCATGAACACGTCTCATGATGAGTCAGGCTGAGGACTGACTCATGGCCTTTCTATGTAGTCCCTGGATCCAGACCAGGCCTAGCCCATGTATTGGGCAGGTAGACACCAGGATGTCATCTGAGGTAACAGGAGCCCAGAGAAATGAAGGGACATCCCCAAAGTCATATGGTTCTTGAACATGAGAACTAGAACCAGCTTTGAAATCTTTGGATTCTTTCTTAGTTCATCACATAGCCTACATTTGCAATCAAAATATAGTTTTTACTACATGTGGTTATTTCTATGAAAACAACTAAGAAAATGAGGAAGAAAGCACTATAAAATACTTTTTGTTAAGTCTTATCTAATTATTTTTATTTTTTAGTGAGAGAGACAGAGAGACAAAGAGAGGGACGCATAGGAACAGACAGGCAGAAAGGGAGAGAGATAAGAAGCATCAATTCTTCATTGTGGCACCTTAGTTGTTCATTGATTGCTTTCTCATATGTGCCTTGACGGTGTTGGGTGGGGCTACAGCAGAGCGAGTGACACCTTGCTCAAGTCAGTGACCTTGGGCTTCAAACCAGTGACCTTTGGGCTCAAGCCAGCAACCATGGAGTCATGTCTATGATCCCATGCTTAAGCCAGTGACCCCGAGCACAAGCTGGTGAGCCTGCACTTAAGCTGGTTGAGCCCATGCTCAAGCCTGAGACCTCGGGGTTTTGAACCTGGTTCCTCTGCATCCCAGTCCCACACTCTATGCACTGCGCCACTGCCTGGTCAGGCTAATCTTATCTGATTTTCATTGCACTTTTTAAAATTAATGAGATTCTTTAAATTAATGAGTTAAAAACTCACCATTTTAACTATTTAAAAGTATACACTTCATACACTTCAGTGGATTCACAATGTTGTGCAACATCACCACCACCGAATTCCAGAATGTTTTGTCACCCTGAAGAACATAGTACCATTAGGTAGTCACTCCTCATTCTCCTCTCTCCTGAGCCTCTAGCAACCACTAGTCATCTTTCTGTCTCTACGGATCAGCCCATTTTAGGCATTTCATATAACAGAAGGTATACTATGTGGCCTTTTGTCAATGGCTTCTCTCAGTAAAATGTATGTATTCAAGGCTTGTCCACGTTATAGCGTCTATCAGTACTTAATTCCTTTTGTAGTGT
Organism: Rhynchonycteris naso; assembly: GCA_037038555.1. NCBI lineage: Eukaryota > Metazoa > Chordata > Mammalia > Chiroptera > Emballonuridae > Rhynchonycteris > Rhynchonycteris naso. The sequence goes on from CM073001.1 coordinate 99,220,509, forward strand.
TGAATAACATTTCTGTATGTTTATACTACATTTTATTTATCTATTCGTAAGTTGATGGATGTTTGGGTTGTTTTCAGTTTAATGAATAATGCTGCTATGAACACTCATGTACAAGTTTTTGTTTAATATATATCTATATATATTTAAGACTTTATTCATTTTAGAGAGAGACAGAGAGAGAGAAAGGGGGGAGGAGCGGAAAGCATCAAGTCCTGTATGTGCCTTGACCAGGCAAGCCCAGGGCCCTGAACCAGCTACCTCAGTGTTCCAGGTCGATGTTTAATCCGCTCACCACCACAGGTCTGGCCAAGTTTTTGTTTAAATTTTTGTTTGTTTTCAATTCTCTTGGGTTCACCAGAAATAGAGTTTCTGAGTCATATGGTAATTCTCTTTAACTTTTTGAGAACCACCAAACTGTTACTTAGAGCAGCTGTATTATTTTACATTCTCACTGGGAATATAGGAGGATTGCAATTTCTCCAAATCTCACCAACATTTGTTACTTCTTGATTTTTTGGTAATTTTTTTATTGGTGCTATGCCAATGTGTGTGAGTGGTATCTCATTGTGGTTTTGATTTGCATGAGCATTTTTTCACTTTCTCACTGGCCTTTTTTTTTTTTTATCCTCTTTGGAGAAATACCTATTCAAATCATTTGACTATTTTTCAAAATTTGGGTTATCCTTTTGTTGTTGAGTTATAAAGAATATTTTAAATATTCTGGATATTAGCACCATACCAGATACATGATTTATAGATATTTTCTCTCATTCTGTAGAATGCCTTTCATCTTCTTAATACTGTCCATTGCACAAAAGTTTTAAATTGATCAAGATCATTTTTTTCTTTTATTCCTTGTGATATGGGTGTCATGTTTATGAAACTATTGCCTAATTCAAGATCATGAAGATTTATAATTATATTTTATTCTAAGAGATTAATAGCTTTAGCTCTTACATTTAGGGCTTTTATTAACTTTGAGTAAATATTTACATGTGGTGTGAGATAGTGATCCAAACTCATTTTTTTTATGTGTAAATATTCAGTTGTCCCAGCACCATTTGTTGAAAAGGCTGTACTTTCCCCATTTAGTGGTTTTAGTCATCCTTGTTGAAATCAATTGACTATAGGTATATGAATTTACTTCTGGAGTCTTCATTCTATTCTACTGTCTGTTTCTATCCTTGAGTCATTACTATATATTTTAATTACTAGAGCTTGGTAGTAAGTTTTGAAATTGGGAAATATGAGTCACCCAACTTTGTTCTTTTTCAAGGTTGTTTTGGCTATTTCAAGTCTCTTGTAATTTTATATGAATTTTCAGAACAGTTTGCCTATCCTTGCATAAATGTCATTGGAAAGACTCCATTGTAGAGCATGTCTACTGGTAATAAACTCTCCTCATTCTTGTTTCTATGAGGATGTATTAATGTCTTCTACTCTGTTTAAACTGTTTTATTGAGAGGCAATTACTGTATCATACAACCTACCCACCTAAGTCAACAATTCAATCATTTAAAATTTACTCATGTATATATATAACCATCCCCAGTGTCAATTTTAGAACATTTTTATCACCTTAGAAAACATCCCATACCATTTAACTTTCACTCTTTCTGGTTTCTTTTAAATAACACTGGGGAACAAAATTATTGTTGCATCCACAAAATCACTTGTTCTTACCTAATTCGAGTGTGCTGATCTCAAATCTGACATTAGTTTTTCTCTGTAAGCTACAGTTTTTTTGAAATTCAAGATTTTAGGTTTTTATCTTATTGTAAAATTTTCAACATGTAGTTTAACATAATGAAGTAGAATGTCTTCTTGGGCATCATCTTTGTGAAAATATAATAATTTATATAATGCAGTAAATACACTAATACACTAAAAGATATGATTGCATCAAAATCTGTCTACAATTTCAAAATAGAACATGTTAAAACATTAGTTTTCATCATAAAATTTGCGCAAAACTTATTTAAATTCTATTCAGGCAAAAATTTGCGTTTGTAGCTTTTCCGTTTCTGTACTTGTTGAGGACAATCTTGTTTGATGCTCCAGCAGTAGTCAGCTCATCACTAACAGCTCCAAGATTATTGGGAAACTTATCAAGGTGACTGATCAGGAAGTGAATCTTAATGCTCATGTTACATCCAATGTCGTGGAAAGCCAACAGCATCCTTTGAACCAGAAGTTCATAGTTTTCTGCTTTTTTGTTGCCAAGGAAGTTCTTTGTAACTGCCACAAAAGACTGCCATGCTGCCTTCTCCTCCTTATTCATCTTCCTGGCAAATTCTTTGTCATGTATGAGGTTTCAAATTTGAGGTCCATCGAATATATCTGCTTTTATCTTCTCAAAAGACAAGGCAGGAAAAGCAGAAATAATACATTGAAAGCATTCCCTTTCTCTATTCAAAGCCTGAACAAACTGTTTCATTAAGCCAAGTTTGATGTGAAGTGGGAGAACAATGATCCTGTCTCGATTAACTACAGGTTCATTCACAATATTTTGCATCCCAGAGCTTCACGTTTCGGCCATTTCTTCTGTGTCCAAGGTTTCTCCTGAACTCAACTGTCCCACAAACACAGAAAGCAAGGATACTTCCTGAAACCTCTCTGTTGTCCTAGCAAGAAATTTACCATTTTAAGATCCACACAAATGATCCAGTTATGCTCCTCATACTTCAGAAAGTCGAGGACAATTTTTATGTCATTATAATCTCACAGATGAGTTGAGTAACCAATTGGAACTGCTGCATAAACATTACTGTTGTGTAGGAGAACACATTTCAGACTCTGTTTAGAGCTGTCAAGAAATAGCCGCCATTCTGTTGTACTGTAAGTGGTAACACCTAGCTGGCTAAAAAGACTACTGATATCATGACAGTAAACAAAGTGTTTGTCTTCGGAAAAACAGTCCAGAAAAATTTGTTCACGCTTCCTGAAATGGGCGACTTTAGCTGACCAGTGTAGTACATTCTTTTCTTGAAGCCTGAAGGCTAATAACTCAGCTGCTTTCTTTGATAGGCCCAATTCTCTTACTAAGTCATTCAATTCGGGTTGGCTAAACTGCTGAGGGGTTAATGACTGCTTGGCATCAGAAGAAGACCCTTCAGATTCTACAACCATTTCCTCATGCATCTTATCAAAATACACTTGATCACCATGTTCACTTTCTTCGTCCTTAGAAGAAATAAAACCATTGAAAACTAGAACCGGGAGTATCTCAGAGTGTGGGATAGGTCGTATTGCTGAAGGAATATTAGGATATAAGATCATATGCCATTTTTTCTTGCTGATACCCTTTGTATGGATCAGACAGAAATAACAGTCACTGCTGTGGTCCTTAGGTTCACGACAAACTATGGGAAAATCAAAAGGCATTCCTTTGCGTTTTCCTTTTGTCCAGTCACGAAGCATTTCCTAACAATTATGACGAGCCCAATTCTTGTCTTGATCACCAAGAAGAACTTGAAAATAGGCAATGCCTGCATGTGTCACAAATGATGAAATATTATGCCTTTGACATTGAAGTGTGTAACAGCCACATATATAACAGAAGGTGTCAGGACTATTCTTACATTTACACCTACTCGAAGAAGGCATGATTCCATCTTAAAACAAAATAAGAGGGTGTTTTTATCAGATAATAATTTTTTATATTTAACAACAACTACAATTATGTAAAAGTGATGTTTGTAAAACATTAATTGCCTTGTGGTTATGTTCAATTCAAGAGTCGTTGCCCTTTAACTCCAATTTAAAAACCAAAACATGCCATTAGCTGTAACAAAAATAAATTAAAATTGTATAAAAACTGGAGCATGCACCAAAAAACAGATTTCAGATTTGGAATCAGTGATGCAGAAATATGTAGTTAAAGTTCTAAAACCTCATGCAACAGAAAATGGAAAGAAAATTGTTCCCCAGTGTAATTAATCAAAACATTTATTTTGGCTTATTTTGTCCTATCCTGTGGGAAACTTACAAGCTTGTAACTTTAAAACTTGTAAGTCTTAAAGCTTACAAGTGGCAGCCTGGTTCTGCCACTTGTAAGCTTTAAGACTATGACAGATTGTATTTTCTAGGACGGACACAATAATGTCTTGAGAAGGGGTTAGATATCATGAAGTTGGTATTTGGTATTTCGCTATCTGGTGGTTAGCAGGACCAAAACTGGAAGTAAGTAGAATGCTTGCACAGTGACTTCCAGGCATACAGTAGACGTTCAGTAAATGTTTATTGAAATAAGAAATGACTAAACCAATTAAGAACCTATTAGGAGCCTGTCTTGAATGGTGGCTTTAGAAAAAAATGCAGGGTGGAGAGATTACTAGAGATCTGAACAGGAAAAAAGCAGCTGAACCTGATGAAAAGTAGAGATGGAGAACACACGAAGGTGTTTCCCTGGGAAGCATAAGGATGGAGGGAAGAACAAAGGGAAAAAAACATGGCGTACTTGAAAAAGACAAGTCTATGGCGTTGGGGTCTGCCTTTGTATTATATAATCATGACAAATTAAGAAAAATTGAAAATGAGAGAAATAAAAGGAAGGTTGTTGTTCTGCCTTAAAGGAAACACACAATGCTTAGTTGAGCACATTTAAATTTAAATCCTTGCAAAGACAGCACGATCCCAGCAGGGATTAAAATGTAGACTAGACATTCTAACAGAGTAGGAATCGCGCTTTTCGCTCAGGGTCTCTGTATAAAACCTGTTGATTAATTAATTGATTCAACTGTTTCTTCATTCAATAAATATTTCTTGAATATCTGCTCTGTGCCTGGCAGGGAGTATGTAAGACACTACAGATATAGTAACAAGTCATAGATTCTTTCCTCAAGGATAGACACTATCTTAATATAGCATGGCAAGTATTTTCCTGGGGCTCAGTGCAAGAGTGACAGGAACATACAGGAGAGACCAATAGCTAATCCCAGCGGTCAGAAACCAACACATTCCTTCTCAGGTAAGAGCTAAGGGGTGATTACGAGTGTATGAGGCAGGTGAGGTTAGGGTGAGTGGGGTGGGGAGCATCCTGGACAGATAAATAGCATGCACAATGATCTAGGTATTTGAATGTTTTGGGAAATTATTGGTAGTTCAATATGGAAGGGAGAGTGGGAATTTGATTCTGGAGGTAAGCAGAAGTTGGATTATGTAGGATTTCTTAGTTCTGATGAAGATATTTGGAATTTATCAATGTGGAGGATTGGGCCAGTTAGTAGCCTCATCTTAAAAATGAGTGCATGTGTGTACACACACACACACACACACACACACACACACACACACACACACACACACTATGAGAGAGAGAGATTCAGGGAACTGGTTTTACCCATTCTAAAGCCACAGTTTGATAATCTCTTGAGCACTTCAAACTCATTATGCACATTAAGTTTAAATTGTGAGTTTGTCTGCCATCTGGGAGGAAGGGGTAACGGGAGATTACTCACACATGTGCTTCAGGAGCTGGCTAAGGAAGTGGAATCAAGATCTTCATCAAAAGGAGAGTAATTTTTCCAGCTGTGGGGTGACTTCCCCGACATAAAGGGCAGTTCTTAGAAGTGAGGGTGAAGTACACTAGTCCAGGTCCAGCCCCCTGGCTTCCAATGAGGAAAATTCAATTTTTGAAATTGCTAATTCCCACAGCAAGTGCTTTCAGAGAGATGTGTGATGTTCCACATGGGGGTAAGTGAAATGTGCAATGCTAAGGGTTTCTCTCTCATCTAATAAGTGGCAGAGACCAAGAGGGCAGCAACGAGACAGGCTAAGAAGGCATGCTTTACTGTGGAGCAAACACAGAAAATCTCTTACAGCACTTCCCTCCAGGTGTGCAGACAGGGAGACTTTCATCAATTCCCATGTGGGAGGTGGGCAGTTTTATCAGATAGAGGAGAGGATTTGCTCTTCATGGAGGCAGAGGTCTTTCTGTGACCAACTATATGGCCAAGTGGCAACAGTGTCTGTGGTGCCTGCGACCATCTGCTGAGCAATGATTTGACTTTGGGTGACAGGCACACAACACAATGAACAGGTCATTGCTATAGAGATGTTTACCTGAAACCTATGTTTTCTTATGGACCAATGTAACCCCATTCAATTAAGTTTCTTAAAAACCCTCTAGTGGTGGTAAAAGAGATTTAGTCTAATGGGTTTCATGGAAAGAAAGGGGATACAGACAGGAAATGGAGCCTGTTCCCTCAGTCCAGCTTGTTGTTTGGGGCAGAATTCCTGATGAGGCAAGTGGGAAGTACAGGTCACACTTGACTGCCCTGAGCATGACCAGAAGGTGTTTGCTGGAGAAAAGAAGAGAACAGATGATATTGCAGGGATTTTGATTTGAAGTAAATCCAGATCTCAGGAACCCATCGACTGGGTGCCTTTGAGGGAAGTTCTTCACTTTGGATAGCAACTTGTACTTACCTTACCCAAAACCTAGCAATGACAGGCACGATCAGGAATTCTTTCTGCCCTGAAACAGTCCAGCTGTGTTGGAACAACTCTTGAATTAAGATTTTTGATAAGGTGGACCTGTGGTTAAGAACAAACATGAATTTTGCATGCTAACCTGGGAGGAACTGCTAGGCTTTTGTACTAAATATCAAGATTTCATGGTCAGTGTTCTGTGAGGTTTGCCCAAGTCCCTGTTCTCTATTTCCGCCGTGTAAAAGTGTGTATAAAAAGAGTGACAGAGCATTATAACGGAGTAAAACAAAACAAAACAAAAAAGCAAGCGCGCGCGCACACACACGCACACCAGGGCAATGGAGCAGAAGCCCAGAGTAGACGGAAAGCTAGATAGCTATACTGTTGCCCCGGTGATCAACATGCAGATGCTCACCCCTGGGAGGTCAGCTTCTCCACTGGAAGAGAAGGAACACTAAGCCGGCCTTGCCCCACTTCTCAGGCCTATGGAAAGAATGAATGAAAAGACTGATATCTATGTATTTTGGAAGTAGAGATGTTATGAGAGAAAATGTTTTCTAATCAGCCAATTACAAAGAATCATTTCAAAGGACATTTTTTTATAACCTTAGCTGCCTTCTAGATAGGACAAGAAAATAGCAGCTTTAGCAACAATGATAAAACCAATCTGACGACCCAAGTCCTACCCAAGTCTGATTTATGCTCTGTTGTTTCTGCTGTGTACTTCTGCTCTAGTCAGCAAAATGCTGAGATTCTAGCTTTCACAAATGGCTTTAGTTTACCTTGCCCTCTCATGTAACTTTTGCTGACGATCCTTGTCGTTCTTCTTCTCCCTCTCCTGTACTCAGTGCTAATGGCCCAAAATGTTGCTACCTGGGACCTGCTGCCTACAGCTGGCTTCTGGTCTACCCAGCTCTCCAGGCGATCTCAACAACTGGTGAGTGCACCCTGCATCTTATCCTTCTGTGTCTGCCTCAAATTTCAGTGTGGGGCTGAGAGTAAATATTTTCAGATGAATTGCTTGGTAAATAAAAATACTTTTAATAATAAAAATACAAAAATTCACCTCAGAGAGAAAACAGTGGCATAATCTTTTGAGCATACCAAAATGGAACCTTCCTAGCCAGGAACTATTAACTTATATTCCAAACACACAAAGGTGAAAACATACCAGATTTAGGTTTCATCATTTACATTTCACTAGCAGGAGTTGTCATTTTTATTATGAACTCTACATAGACTAGATCGACACTAAATGATAGAACAGTGAAAAATGCAGGAAACCGATAACCTGATGTATCTACTTGACAGATCGATCACTTACAAATTATTTTTTTAATTGCTATTTTTAAGTGGTACGATGAAAAACAAACAAACAAAAATCCCAGTGGTGTGGAATAATGGAAAGAAGACTGCATTTGGCTTTTAAGTTTCAGGTATGAAAATAATACACAATCCCTAGTAGACTTATCTGATCCACAGTGTCCTCATTACAGTGTCAATATGGTCATAAAATATGCCCGCACCATCTCTCAGAGTCCTGAAATCCCAGTGATACTGTGCACAGAACCATAATTTATAAATTTCTAAAGAGCTTCACTATATTAGTTAATATTACAAAGATGAAACAAAGCTCTCCATGTCTGCTGTGGAAAGGGGATTTGGCTTTGGCCATGGTCATTGTGTAATTTCAGATAAGCAGTTCCATTTAACATCACAGTAGACATGCTGGAATTTTGAGAAATGAATGATCTAATTTCATTTTTGTTTTTGTAAAATCGTCAGACAAATTGTTTTGTGGTGTTTTTTTTCCCTTTCTCTTAACATCTGGTTTCTTTGATTTGATCAGAACTAGACATACCAAAAGAGTATAAAAAATATTTTGGGATATATTTGCAGACACTAGTCATTTGGATCTTTTCATGCATTTTCTGGGTTCTTATCTGAGCCCAGCCTAGACACTTAAGTCTTTAAATATTCTTCATGTGCAAGATGATGTAGTTATCAGGTGAACCTATTTATATTCAACTTAATTAAAAAGTTTGTTGAGACTATACTAGCCCAAACTCCTTTATAATAGAAAGTCGGAGGCCAAAGTTGTTTAAGTAATTTCCCGTGATAGCGTGGTAGGGAGAAAACCTCACTGAAGAGGTGACTTCCCATGTGGGTGCCCAGTGCGAAGTCACTAGTCTTGCTCTCATTGGTCCAACTAGAGCTTGTGACCACTCAAGGCTGACTTCTGATCCACATGACCAGGTCTTCCCCCCCCCCCCACTTCTGTGTAAGTTTGGACACATTCAGGCTCAGTTGTGATCATCCTGTCTATTGAGGCAGCTGTGGAGCTGGTGACAATAAGAGTTGCCCTGGGGTCCCCCTTTCTGCTCTCCAAAAGAAGGTCACCATGACCTCCCTAAGCATGAGCACAGGTCAGCCAAGGTTCTGTCTTATTCTGCAGTTCAACCACATTGACTCAGCTGGACTTTTAAGAAGAGTGAGCACAAGAAAGGTAAATTATTAACCACCTCGCCAGTGTACCCCATGGTCTAAATGGGTGGAATGTGGAATTAACTCTACAGATCAAACTGCTGCTCAGCCCACCAAGAATAGTCTCAGTCTACAAACAGTCAAGTACTCAGAACTTTGTATTCAAACACTAGATGTTACATGAAAGAATAAGAAGATATCATTCCACTGGTTTTTCGCACACATTGGGATTTTGGGTGTCAGTTTTCATTCATTCATTCTTTAAGAATGTTGACTGAATACCTGTGGATCAGGCAGTAGTATCAAGGTCCCAAGGACACAATCATTACAAAACCAAAAATGGTTTCTACACCTTGGGAACTTCAAGTCTATAATAGTAGAGAAACTTGAACCCAAAGGACACATGTTCAAATATAAAACCACCACGGTAATGAGTGCTAAGAAGGAAAGCTACTAAGTGCTATGATGGCAGAAAAGGTACCGACCCAGCCTGAGAGTCAAGAAGGCTTCCATAAGAAAATGATATTTAAGCTAAGATCTGAAGAGTGAGGATAGGCCAGCTAGATGAGAATTCCAAGGAGACGCAATTGCCCCAGTGAAAACTCTGTTACAGAAGGAAGCAAAGTGCTCTGAAGAGTTGAAGGTATTCTGTAGTGTGACATTAGAATGAGAAGTAGAGTAATACCTGCTATTGTTAGGTTGGTTGGCAGGAACCAGATCATCAAAGACTCTATGGCCAGGATAAGATTTCTTAGACTAAGAATGAGGGGAACATACAAAAGGGTTTGGAAAGCATGGTATGAAAGACAGTGTGGAGTAGTAAGAGTGAACGTGGAACTCCTGTTAGAAGGCTAGAACGGTAGTCAAGATGGAACAGGATGGTAGCTAAGACTAAAAAATGAAGTGGACAGAATGAAGAATGAGATTAAGGACTGACAAAACGTGGAACAGGTTGAATGTTTATATGATGGTGGAATGCATCAACAGTGACTCGTGGGGTTCGGATAGGTGAGGGTACCCGGGATAAGGAACTCTAGTACCAGATGTAAGGAAAGATTCCAGGTTCCTTTCGCACATGTCATTATTCAGGTGTCTGATGCCATTGCTAAGTAGACATAGAGTAAGCATTTGAATACATGAAACTGAAGCTCAGAGGACAGGTCATAGCTGCACACAGACTTGATTGTCATTGCTGCATAAATGGCATAAACACTAATGAAGTCAGGACGTGAGTGAAATTCAATGAAGAGAAGGGGGATGGATAGTCCTGCTGATGGTCTTGCTCTGTCTCTGCTACCAAACCCTTCATTCCCAGCCACATGCTGAGAGCTGCCTCCCCGGGCCAATGAGGATGTTTCTTATTTAGTCCTGGCAGGCTTCTTTTCAAATTAAACAGTAGTTTGTATGCATGCATGGGTGTGTGTGTGTGTGTGTGTGTGTGTGTGTGTGTGTGTGTGTGTGTGTAGGTAAAGGTTTATTCTGTGAATCTAGGGTTGGACTGAGTTTGGATTTCATTTTCTTATGCTCTAGTCTGCCAAAGTTTTCAAAACAGAGGGGGCAAGGTGACTTCTGCTGGGTCATAGCTTGTCTCCTTCACTCTCGGCTTTTGACAAAGCTCACACCTTTTTCTGCAAGGTTCCCTACTGCTCAAGACATTAAATAGCCTGATTTTTATTATTTCTAACTTTCTCAGAATTTCACCACCCACAACTACTGGATAATTGTACTTTTTCTTCTTCCAGCAAGGTTTACTGGGTGTTGAACACCTACTTTAGAGTTCCCCACCTGCCTTGGCATAGGATTATGATTCTTAATCTCAGCCTCCAGGCTTCAGCACAACATGGTGCTGCACTCCATTCCCCGCGGCGCCCAGACCTTATGCTCCTTTGTGAGGACGCTATCAGAGATCTCCATCTTTCCAATGGAATTGTAATTGAAATTGCTAGATTTTCATGGACTTTTACTTCCTTGGTTTGGTTTTACTGATCGGAACAAACTTCCCTTTTTAATTTTTTTATTTTCAGTGAAAGCAGGGGAGACAGACAGATTTGCACATGCTCCCCAACCAGGATCCACCCGGAAAGCCCACTAGGGGGCAATGCTCTGTTGCTCAGCAACCGAGCCCACCCCCTTTTTTTAGTGCCTGAGGCAGAGGCCACTGAAGCCATCCTCAGCACCCAAGGCCAACTCACTCGAACCAATCAAGCCATCACTGCGGGAGGGGAAAAGAGAGAGAGAGAGAGAGGATGGGATAGGGAGAGGTGGTGAAGCAAATGATCACTTCTTCTGTGTGCCCTGACAGGGAATTGAACCTGGGACATCCATACAACTGGCCAATGCTCTACCACTGAGCCAGCTGGCCAGGGCCAACAAACTTGCAAAACCCGTTTTCCATGATATTCCTTAGGTGGTATTCCTGGTTTTCTACATGTCTTGAAGAAAAGGTAGAGCCTTGAAGGAGCCAGTATGTAGATTAGGGGAAGATGAAGGTCTTGCTTGTGGCTGATAGCCTTACCCAAAACTAAAATTTTAAGATTTTAGGGCCTGATTTACTGCCAATCATCTTTCAGTTCTACTTTGGAAAAAAATATATTTTGCCTTGAATTTAACACCAACCAGTATAAGGTGAGTGCCTAGAACAATGTGATGGGCTCATGACCTGGGGGTACCAAAACAAAAAAGAAAGACATAATCCATGCCTTCAAGATGTATATTTGTATGGTAGAGGCAACAGAAAAAAAATGACCAACTCTAAGATGACATGATGACAAAGGTGAAAGAGTGACTAATGTGAACAAAATAAATTATTCCACCAGAGATTTTAAGAGCTATGTGTTTTAAGGAACTAGGTATGGTTGGTTTGCACAAAACACATCAATAGTTCATTTCACAGGAAAAGATGGTGGTCTCCGCAGACAAATTATGAAAACAGAGTACATAAGCCAGAAAGTAGAATGTGGACCCAAATATTCAGAAGCTCCTCCATCAGTTAGGTTTGCAACACAAATTGATATTAATGGAATAAATAATTCTAATGGAAAGTGGATGCACAGAACATAAGTGTTGGAAAACTGGCAAAATTTGTATGGCCTTAAAGTTTAACTTCGAAAACTGAGATGTCTAATGATGTGCAAAAGAAAATGGTATATGAGGCTTCTACAATCACCAGAAAGACAAACACATATACAGTTCATTTCAGTGGATCTCAAACTTGTCTTAAATCAACAACCTTCTATTCATGTCAATGTCTTGATTAGACATTTCTATTAAAAATAGCCATGTATTCAGTATAAGAATTCTAGCTGGTAAACATGACCCAGACATTTGTAAGAATATATTTCATATCTGTATACTCACTATGTTTGTAGGTCACAGGAGGGAAAATGATGTATAATTATTTTCCCCTTTTGTTAAGGTGCCATCACTTAAGCACAAATGTGAAGTATTTGACATAGAGTTTAGGTTTACAAGATGAAAGCATGGGGATCAGTGTCAGATGACTGTGTTTCTGAAAAACAATCTCAAGAAGGAGAAACAGAAATACCATGCATGCTCTGTCCTTCTTGTTCAGTAAAGCAGCAACAGTTTAGATCATTTAAAGTAGCAGATACAATGAATATCAATACACATTGCAATCATTTTTGAAACAGTGTGGATTCTGACTACTAGTAGTGTCAGGAATATATTCAAGATTGTTTTGATACCTGTCTCTAAATCAGGAAATACCCGGGGGCAAGGGTGATGACTTTCTCTTACAAAGCTGAGTGTTACATGTAACAGATACGGTAAATACTTGTTTACAGTCTTTGTTGAAGAAACCATGCATTTAAGTTTAAGTGAAATCAACAAAAAAGAAATAGATGTATGGATATGTGATTTGGAATTTAAAGTTAGTCTTAAAAATGTAAATAAAATGTGGAACATGGGCGGGGGATCGTACTTCACATTCTGAAGGGACATGGAGAGAGCTAACAAAGAAATTCTGTATTATCTCAGAGGACATAACTAGGACTTAGAATTTATAGGGAGGTGAAGCTTGGCACTCTAGAAGGGAGGAACTTCCCAAGAACTTGAGATATCCAATATGGAAATGAGCTGCTTCAGGATAATGAACTCACAAAGACAGCAGTATTCAAGCAGATATTGGATTACTGCCTGTCAAGGATGTCATAGAAGAAATTGATTTGTGTGCAAGAATGGGCTAGATCAGTGACTTTCAATTTATTTTAAAGGAATGGAACTTTTTTTTCAAATCACCTCTTCCATAAAATAACCCACACAACATTTAAGACATATATGTAATGAATAAAATAAGGGCTGTTTTGATGAGCCCCCACCCTCTGGGTCTCCTCGACTCTCACGTGACTGATCCTTGGAACCTCCTTAGAATTCCAAGGGCTTGAACAATCCCCCTCTTCACTACATAATATCTAAGGATTTATGACTCCTTTTGCTTCCAGGATTCTGTGATTATTCTGTATAGGAATTGTTCTGGTTTGAAATGGTTCGTTACTATGTTTTTATTCTTTTTATTTTAATTCCTAAAACATATGGAATGTCACAAAATAGGTTCAGAAATGTTTAGCCCAGAGTTTAGTTTAGATCTATCTAAACACACATTTTGACCCGTCAGGATATAAACATGATAATTTTTTCCCCCAAAGGAAGACTTTATGAGATCTAGTAATATATGTTTTAGATTCAAACTACTTGCGATCAGATTGTATGACAATGAGGAAGTACAGCATTAAGTAACCAGCCCCAATGACTTTGATCAGCTTGTATTTAGTGTGTTATGGAATTATGTGTTCCTTTCAACTCTGTCTGGCCAGAGAGGCTCTTTTGAAGCTCACATGTAGGCAGTTAATCTTACTGGTTCCATTGATTTATAACAGGGAGAAAAAAAAAATGCTCTTGTGGATCCAAATAACTTAAACTTGAAAAAGTTTCAGTCAAGTGATTTTGTCCATAAGCCACTAATAAAATTAAAGAGATGTCCAACAGAGAACAGATGTCTTGCAGGGTCACTGCTGTGCAGGTGCAAAATGAGTTAACCAGTTGATCAGTTTGGGAGGTTCACCTGCTAACCAACCTAAAAATAAAGATAGACGCAACAAGCAGATAGTGATTTATTTAAACCAGCATGAGGAAAAAGATGGCAGTTGAGATTTTAAAAAATGAGACTTTTTAATCAGTCTCTCTGGTGTGTATGTACTCTTAGCAGGCCAAATTACATCCAGTTGACAGAGGGAGAGACATCAACAAGTACGTTCACTGCCGCCTTAGTTATGAGCAAGAAGCTGAAGACTCTGCTTGTGTATCAGCTGCAGAATATATGGCTAAAATGTGGTGGGTGCATTCCCCTTGGGATGTTAGAAGTAATCTGTTAGGAGCAACATACTAGCTGCATCAAAGCAACATAGATGCATTGTAAAGACATAGTTAATTTTTTTAATGAGATGTATAACAATGCCATTTTCATAAATTAAGAATACATCAATAGAAAACAATAAGACTTAAATTTTGTCAGAGCACATTCAAACACATGGTTGCCTATGGGGGAATGTATTACAAAGACAAGGAGCTGAGGAATGGGAACAGAAGAGAATAAAGGCAGCGATCAAACCACTAGTTGTACAGTGTGAAACTAGTGGTATGTAGGAGAAATGTGCAAAGTAAAATTTCAGAGTGAAGAAGAAACTGATCAACTCTCTGAGAACTAGAGAAGACTTGTCAGAGGAGCAAATACTTGAGCTGGCTTTTCAGGTGTAGAACAACAGGGAATATTTGAAGAGCTTAATTCAGTGTAACTGTAGCACACAATGTATACTAATAAATAGCAAGAGATGTGGTGAGTGCTATCAGTCAGGTACAGGTCACAGATGGCCTGGTATGCCATGTAAACAACTTACATTTTTATCCCAGAGCCAATGGAACAAATGGGAATTTTAAGCAGAGAAAAAAATAGGAATCAATTAGGTAATATATAGACCACTAATGGATGTCAGACAGGGTGAGGTGTTGATTTAAAGAGATAGAACAAGAGAAGAAAATTTTCTGGGAATATTTGAAACAATCTATATAAAGATGAGTGTCTGAATTAAGGAAGTAACAACGGGGATGCCAAGGTTATCCAGCTGTAAAACTGATAGGATATTGCAACTGATAGATACTGAGAGCTGAGAAAAAAATGTTTAGGATGGCTCCAATTTTTTTGGCCTGGATTTTGAGATGAAAAGTTATTCTATTCAAACAATAAAGGTAATTCAGAAGAAAGTTGAGGAATGGACTTAGTTCAGTGTAGCACATGTTGAGTGTGAAGCACTTGTGGGACCATTCATGCAGTGGTATCTAGTAGGCAATGAGATCTGTTATCAGGAGATAGGCCTGAGCTAAAGATACAAATTTGGGAATGAAGACAGTGCAAGTACTGCCTTTGTTTCAAACACTTGGGGTAGGGGGTGGTATGTAGAGGGAACAGAAAAGAGTATCAAGCACTTAGAGAATACACAGGAATAGAGAACGAAAAGGAGTTCAAGTAGCGACTTAGGGTACAATAGAAGAGTGAGGGAAGGAGAAAGAAGTCTGTAAAATAGAAGGGAGCCTAAGAGAAATGATGTGTTGGAAGACTAGGGCATTGAACACTTGATGAATGAGGAGGAAGGCCTTCTTCCATTTCACACATCTGTCCACCAGCAAGCCCTGCTGATGGCATCCCTGAAGGTCAAGTCTCCACTGTTCTCCATCACCATCATTGTCACCAAGCCCCTGCCAACACTACCTCTCTACTACCTTTTAACTTTCTCTTGCCTCCACTCCAATCTTAAATCATAGCCAGGGTACTTTATTTAAAACACAAATTATAACATGTCACTTCTCTGCTTGTAAACCTTCCATCTCTTCCCCCTATATATAGAAGAGAAATCCATCCCTTATCATGGCCTACAAGAACCGAAGAAATCTGCCCCCTGCTGGCCTCTGCTACCCTTCTCATGTCGCTTCCTCTCTTGGCCTCCGTTGGCCTCCATTCTGTCCCTAAGAGGCAACAAATTCTGCCCACCCAACCCTCTTTCTTTCCTGAAATGATAGTGCAGCCTGTCTATTCTCATCCTGCCTGACCACTCCTTCCTTCTTTACTGCATCTTAAATGTCAGAGTGAAATGTTCAGCATGAGAGTATATTGTATGACTAGCAGAGGAGACACCCAGGTAAAGGCTACCTGCACAGACACACGTGTATAGTCACCTCTCAAAATAAGTTAAAGAATATATTCTTCAGCACCAAAATTTCCCACGAGCCCCTTTTCAACCAATCTCTTCCCTCATTAATTGCCAGCAGAGGTGAACAGCATTTGACTTTTGTTATCAGATGTCTTGCTGGGGAAAATAATGGTAAATATGGAGCATGGATAGGCTTCCATCATTCAACACAGTCTTTGTGATTGTCAAAACTCTATGTGTATACCAAGTTGCCTACACCTCTGCTAGCACTAAGACTGGCACTGAAAATAGCCAGCAATTGTCAGCTGGCCTTAGGAAGGCCATTTCCTTCTCTGAAAATTTAGATGATTTAGCTATTGTTGCTTCTAATGTTATCTGATGTCTTCAAAAATATTATTTTAAAATATGTTTCTATTTTCTTTCCCTTAATGATTGCAAGCAAAAATGTTGGGTTACTATATTCTGCTATATACTACTTGAAAGAGGAGGTTGCTTTTCTTTATAAACAGTATTTTTAAAAAGATATGCCAGCGAGTACTTACAGGATACTTGTTCCAGTCTTAACTTAGCACTGAAGGAGTTAGAAAAAGAATGTAAGCAGTGAACCCTGACGAAGGTGGCTGACACCCAGTGGAGTAGGAAAAACATGCCCAAGTGAAGTGATCAGTGTCGCAGTGTGGTGGGATATAATGGAAAAGGGCATAACCTCAGTGAACTCACTTCGTCTTCCAGATTCAGTTCCCTCAGCAGCAAACGAGAGGCTTGATTTCAATTAGTGGTTATCAAACATTTATATTAAACATAGTGAGCCAGACAATGGGCCCGGCCAGCTGAGTAGCTGCCCGGGATCTCCATCTAAATGAGGTGTTAAAATAGCAGTGGAAACAAAATAAGATGGAGAAAATGGAATGTATCAGGACTCCTCTCAGGAAGAGTACCATATGTGATCTAAGTAAGCTATTTGGGATAGTGGGTGAGATTTCCAAGGAGAAAACTTAAGAAACAACAAATGGAGCATAAACCCTTCTATAGGGAGAAACTCTAGTTTACCACTGGGCTATGGTTCTGTTCATCGGCAAGCTTGGGTCCCATCTAAGACACTGGGGACAACAGAGGAGAGGCTGGACCTTGGCACTAGAAGTCTTGTTTTTCTGCCCCCTTCATGCAGTGTTTAGTATTTTTACATATGAACAAACATTTTAATAATATAGTCTGCCTGGGGCACAGATATATTAGCATTGCATATCTTACCTCAGCTTTGTAGCACATCACTTCTTTACAAATGAAATTTTACATAGAACCACAGGATTTAAAGAAAAAACAGAGAAGACAAAAATCCACCTTGGTTTCCCTGGCCAGTTGGCTCAGTGGTAGAGCATCAACCTGGTGTGAGGAAGTCCCAGGTTCAATTCCTGGCCAGGGCACACAGGAGAAGCACCCATCTGCTTCTCCACCCTTCTTCCTCTCCTTTCTCTCTATCTCTCTCTTCCCCTCCCACAGCCAAGGCTCCATTGGAGCAGAGTTGGCCTGGGCGCTGAGTATGGTTCCATGGCCTCCACCTCAGGTGCTAGAATGGCTCCGGTTGCAGCAGAGCTATGCCCCGGGTGGGCTGAGCATCACCCCCTGATGGGCATGCCAGATGGATCCTGGTCAGGTGCATGCGGGAGTCTGTCTGTCTGCCTCCTTATCACTTTGGAAAAATACAAAAAAAAATCTACCTTGGTTAAATTAGATGTAAGGTCAAAGGGCTTTGTTCGCCCAGCTTCTCTTTAAACCTGCTGAGAAAATCTTGTCAAATCCTAGTCCTCAGTGGAATACTGTATAGAATTACTAACCTAGATGATATCTATGCTTTTTTTTTTAGCATTAATATTCTGTAATTCCATGATAAAGTATAGACATCTAAGAATCAGAGTTTAATATTTTATTTCTTAAATTCTCATGTCATTTATCAATATTAATATTATGAGCTATCTGATTTAATAACATATTTTGAGAAAAGTGAGACATCAACATGTTAAATGTATAAATTTCCATGATACTCTTTATCTTTTTATTCCATTTATTTATTTTTTAAATTAATTTTAATGGGGTAACATTGATAAATCAGGGTACATATGTTCAGAGAAAATATTTCCAGGTTATATTGACATTTGATTAGATTGTATACCCATCACCCAAAGTCAAATTATCTTCCATCACCTTCTACCTGGTTTTCTTTGTGCCCCGGGTAGCCAGTACACTCTTGTCCATGTCTCTGAGTCTCATTTTTATGTCCCATCTATGTATGGACTCATATAGTCCTTAGTTTTTTCTGATTTACTTACTTCACTCAGTATAATGTTACCAAGGTCCATCAATGTTGTTAAAAATGATCCGATGTCATCATTTCTTATGGCTGAGTAGTATTCCCTAGTATATATGTACCAAAGCTTTTAATCCACTCGTCCTCTGATGGACACTTGGGCTGTTTCCAGATCTTCACTATTGTAAACAATGCTGCCACGAACATGGGGGCGCATTTCTTCTTTTCAAACCGTGCTATGGTGTTCATAGGGGATATTGCTAAAAGTGAAATAGCTGGGTCAAAATGCAGTTCAATTTTTAATTTTCTAAGGAATCTCCATACTGTTTTCCACAGTGGCTACACCAGTCTGCATTCCAACCAGCAGTGCAGGAGGGTTCCCTTTTCTCCACATCCTCGCCAACACTTATTCTGTGTTGTTTAGCTGATGAGCGCCATTCTGACTGGTGTGAGGTGATATCTCAATGTGGTTTTAATTAGCATTTCTCTAATGATTAGTGATGTTGAGCATTTTTTCATATGCCTATTGGCCATCTGTATGTTCTCTTTGGAGAAATTTCTATTAATTTCTTTTGCCCATTTTTTGATTGGATTGTTTGTCTTCCTGGTGTTGAGTTTTATAAGTTCTTTATAAATTTTGGTTATTAACCCCATATCAGACATATTGTCGAATATGTTCTCACATTGTGTGGTTTGTCTTTTTATTCTGTTCTTATTGTCTTTAGCTGTGCAAAAACTTTTTAGTTTGATGTAGTTCCATTTGTTTATCCTGCCTCTTATTTCATTTGCCCGTGGAGATAAGTCAGCAAATATATTGCTGTGACAGATGTCGGAGAGCTTACTACCTTTGTTTTCTTCTAAGATGCTTATGGTTTCACAGCTTACATTTAAGTCTTTTATCCATTTTGAGTTTGTTTTTGTGAATGGTGTCAGTTGATGGTCTAGTTTCATTTTATTTAAGGTAGATGACCAATTTTCCCAACACCATTTGTTTAAGAGGCTGTCTTTTACTCTATTGTATGCTCTTTCGTTCATTGTCAAATATCAGTTGTCCATAAAGCTGTGGGTTTATTTCTGGGTCCTCTGTTCTGTTCCATTGATCTATGTGCCTGCTCTTATGCCAGTACCAGGCTGTCTTGAGTATAATAGCCTTGTAGTAAACCTTGATATCTGGAAGAGTGATACCTCCTGCTTTATTTTTTCTTTTTAAGATTGCTGAGGCTATTCATGTTCTTTTTTGGTTCCATATAAATTTTTGGAATATATGTTCTATATCTTTGAAGTATGTCATTGGCATTTTAATTGGTATTGCATTGAATTTATAAATTGCTTTGGGTAATATAGACATTTTAATGATGTTTATTCTTCCTAGCCATGAGCACGGTATATGCTTCCACTTGTTTGTATCTTCCTTGATTTCTTTTATCAATGGTTTATAATTTTCTGTGTATAAGTTCTTAACCTCCTTGGTTAAATTTACTCTTAGGTACTTTATTTTATTGGTAGCGATAGTGAAGGGGATTGTTTCCTTAATTTCTTTTGCTGACAGTGCATTGTTAGTATATAAAAATGCCTCTGATTTCTGAGTATTAATGTTATATCCTGCCACCTTGCTGAATTCATTTATCAGGTCCAGTAGTTTTTTGACTGAAACTTTAGGGTTTTCTATATACAATATCATATCATCTGCAAATAATGACAGTTTTACATCTTCTTTTCCAATTTGGATGCCTTTTATTTCTTCTTCATGTCTGATTGCTGTTGGTAAGATTCCAGAACTATGTTGAATAAGAGTGGTGAAAGGGGGCAACCCTGCCTGGTTTCTGATCTTAAAGGGATTGCTTTTAATTTTTGTCCATTTAGTATGATGCTTGCGGTGGGTTTGTCGTAGATGGCCTTTATCATGTTAAGGTATGTTCCCTGTATTCCCATTTTACTAAGCGTTTTGACCATGAATGGGTGCTGGATTTTATTAAATGCTTTTTCTGCATCCATTGAAATTATCATGTGATTTTTGTCCTTCCTTTTGTTTATGTGATGAATCACATTGATTGATTTGCAAATATTGAACCAACCTTGCCTCTCCAGAATAAATCCCACTTGATCATGGTGTATGATTTTTTCATATATTGCTGGATCCGGTTGGCTAATATTTTGTTGAGAATTTTAGCATATAAATTCATCAGGGATATAGGCCTATAATTTTCTTTCTTTGTCTTGTCTTTGCCTGGGTTCAGGATCAGAATTATGCTCGCCTCATAAAAGAAGTTTGGAAGTCTTCCTTCCTCTTGAATTTTTTGAAATACCTTGAGAAGGATAGGAGTTAGTTCTTCTTTCAATTTTTTTTTTATATATATTTTATTATTATTAAATCTAATGGGGTGACACCAATAAATTAGGGTACATATGTACAATGAAAACATCTCCAGGTTATCTTATCATTCAATTGTGTTGCATACCCATCACCAAAAGTCAAAATGTCCTCTGTCACCTTCTATCTGGTTTTCCCTGTGTCCCTCCCCTCCTCCCTATCCCACTCTTCCCTCCCTCCCCCATCCCATAACCACCACTCTCTTGTCCATGTCTCATATTCTCACTTTTATGTCCCACCTATGTATGGAATCATGCTGTTCTCAGTTTTTCTTCTTTTTGATTTACTTATTTCACTCCGTATAATGTTATCAAGGTACATCCATTTTGTTATAAATGATCCGATGTCATCGTTTCTTATGGCTGAGTAGTACTCCATAGTATATATGTACCATAGCTTTTTAATCCACTCGTCTTCTGACGGACACTTGGACTGTTTCCAGATCTTCGCTCTTGTGAACAATGCTGCCACGAACATGGGGGCGCATTTCTTCTTTTCGAACAGTGCTATGGTGTTCTTAGGGTATAATCCTAAAAGTGGGATAGCTGGGTAAAAAGGCAGTTCTATTTTTAATTTTCTGAGGAATCTCCAAACTGTTTTCCACAGTGGCTGCACCAGTCTGCATTCCCACCAGCAATGCAGAAGGGTTCCCTTTTCTCCACATCCTCGCCAGCACTTATTCTGTGTTGCTGATGAGTGCCATTCTGACTGGTGTGAGGTGATATCTCAATGTGGTTTTAATTTGCATTTCTCTAATGATTAGTGATGTTGAGCATTTTTTCATATGCCTATTGGCCATCTCTATGTCCTCTTTGGAGAAATTTCTATTAATTTCTTTTGCCCATTTTTTGATTGGGTTGTTTGTCTTCCTGGTGTTGAGTTTTATAAGTTCTTTATAAATTTTGGTTATTAACCCCTTATCAGATGTGCTGTTGAATATGTTCTCCCATTGTGTGGTTTGTCTTTTTATTCTGTTCCTATTGTCTTTAGCTGTGCAAAAACTTTTTAGTTTGATATAGTGCCATTTGTTTATCTTGCCTTTTATTTCAGTTGCCCGTGGAGATAAATCGGCAAATATACTGCTGCTACAGATGTCGGAGAGCCTGCTACCTATGTTTTCTTCTAAGATGCTTATGGTTTCACGGCTTTCATTTAAGTCTTTTATCCATTTTGAGTTTGTGTTTGTGAATGGTGTAAGTTGATGGTTTAGTTTCATTTTTTTGCAGGTAGATGTCCAATTTTCCCAACACCATTTGTTAAAGAGGCTGTCTTTACTCCATTGTATGTTCTTTCCTCCTTTGTCAAATATCAGTTGTCCATAAAGCTGTGGGTTTATTTCTGGGTCCTCTGTTCTGTTCCATTGATCTATGTGCCTGTTCTTATGCCAGTACCAGGCTGTCTTGAGTATAATGGCCTTATAGTAAACCTTGATATCTGAAAGAGTGATACCTCCTGCTTTATTTTTTCTTTTTAAGATTGCTGAGGCTATTCATGTTCTTTTTTGGTTCCATATAAATTTTTGGAATATGTGTTCTATATCTTTGAAGTATGTCATTGGTATCTGAATTGGTATTGCATTGAATTTATAAATTGCTTTGGGTAATATAGACATTTCAATGATGTTTATTCTTCCTAGCCATGAGCATGGTATATGCTTCTACTTGTTTGTATCTTTCTTGATTTCTTTTATCAATGTTCTATAATTTTCCGAGTACAAGTCCTTAACCTCGTTGCTTAAATTTACTCCTAGGTACTTTATTTTTTTGGCTGCAATAGTGAAGGGGATTATTTCCTTAAGTTCTTTTGCTGACAGTTCATTGTTGGTATATAGAAATGCCTCTGATTTCTGAGTATTAATTTTATATCCTGCCACCTTGCTGAATTCATTTATAAGGTCCAGTATTTTTTTGACCGAGACTTTAGGGTTTTCAATATACAATATCATATCATCTGCAAATAGTTACAGTTTTACTTCTTGTTTTCCAATTTGGATGCCTTTTATTTCTTCTTCTTGTCTGATTGCTGTAGCTAAGACTTCCAGAACTATGTTGAATAAGAGTGGTGAAAGGGGGCATCCCTGCCTGGTTCCTGATCTTAAGGGGATTGCTTTTAATTTTTGTCCATTTAGTATGATGTTTGCTGTCGGTTTATCGTAGATGGCCTTTATCATGTTAAGGAATGATCCCTGTATTTCCACTTTACTGAGAGTTTTGAGCATGAATGGGTGCTGGATTTTATCAAATGCCTTTTCTGCATCTATTGAAATTAACATGTGATTTTTGTCCTTCCTTTTGTTTATGTGATGAATCACATTGATGGATTTGCATATATTTAACCAGCCTTGCCTCTCCAGAATAAATCCCACTTGATCGTGGTGTATGATTTTTTTCATATATTGCTGGATCCGGTTGGCTAATATTTTGTTGAGAATTTTAGCGTCTAAATTCATCAGGGATATAGGCCTATAATTTTCTTTCTTTGTGTTGTCTTTGCCCGGTTTTGGGATCAGAATTATGCTCACCTCATAAAAGGAGTTTAGAAGTCTTCTTTCCTCTTGAATTTTTTGAAATAGCTTGAGGCGGATAGGAGTTAGTTCTTCTTTGAATTTTTGATAGAATTCACTTGTGAAGCCATCAGGCCCAGGACTTTTCTTTTTTGGGACTTTTTTAAAAACTGTTTTAATCTCATTTGCTGTAATTGGTCTGTTTAGGTGTTCTGATTTTTCCAGATTGATTTTTGGAAGGTTATATGATTCAAGAAATTTGTCCATTTTACGAAGATTGACTAATTTTTTGGCATATAGTTCTTCATAGTATTTTCTTACAATGCTTTGTATTTCTGTTGTGTCAGTTGTTATTTCTCCACTGTCTTTTCTAATTTTATTTATTTGAGTCCTCTCTCTTTTTTTCTTGGTGAGTCTAGTTAAAGGTTCATCAATCTTGTTTACCTTTTCAAAGAACCAGCTTCTGGTTTCATTGATCCTCTGTATTGTTTCCTTAGCCTCTATGTCATTTATTTCTGCTCTGATCTTTATTACTTCCTTCCTTCTACTTGACTTGGGTTTTATTTGTTGTTGTTTTTCTAGTTCTTTTAGATGCAGGGTCAGGTTGCTTATTTGAGCTTTTTCTAGTTTCTTATGATATGCCTGTAGTGCAATAAACTTCCCTCTCAGAACTGCTTTTGCTGTGTCCCATAAATTTTGAGTTGATGTATGCTCATTATCATTTGTTTCTAGAAACTTTTTTATTTCTTCTTTGATCTCATTGTTAATCCATTCATTATTTAATAACATGCTATTTAGTTTCCAAGTGTTTGAGTATTTTTCTGTTTTTCTTTTGTGGTTAATTTCTAGTTTCATGGCATTGTGATCAGCGAAAATGCTTGATATGATTTCAATCTTCTTAAATTTATTGAGACCATTTTTGTGTCCTAACATGGGGTCTATCCTAGAAACGTACAATGAGCGCTTGAGAAGAATGTATATTCTACTGCTTTAGGGTGAAAAGTTCTGAAGATATCTATTAAATCAAGTTGATCTAGTGTCTCCTTTAAGTCTGCTGTTTCTTTATTAATTTTCTTTCTTGAGGATCTATCCTGTGTTGTTAGAGGGGTATTGAAATCCCCTACTATGATAGTATTGCTGTTAATCTCGCCCTTTATATCCATCAAAGTCTGCTTTATGTATGTCTGGGCTCCTATATTTGGTGCATAGATATTTATAATAGTTATATCTTCCTGTTAAATTGTTCCCTTTATCATTATGTAGTGTCTTTCTTTATCTCTTACTACAGCCTTTGTTTTAAAGTCCATTTTGTCTGATATAAGTATTGCTACTCCTGCTTTTTTTTCATTTCCATTTTCATGAAATATTTTTTCCATCCTTTTACCTTCAGTCTATGAGCATCTTTTGTTTTAAGGTGTGTCTCTTGTAGACAGCATATGTATGGGTCCTGTTTCTTTATCTATGCAGCTACCCTATGTCTTTTGATTGGATCATTTAATCCATTTACATTTAAGGTTATTATTGATATGTAGTTGTTTATTGCCATTTTATTCTTTAAAGCTGTATTCTTCTTTTGCTCTATTCATTCCTCCCTTTAAACTGTTCACAAGAGGCCCCTTAGTATCTCTTGCAGAATTGGTTTGGTTTTTATGAATTCCTTCAGGCTTTCTTTTTCTGGGAAGCTCTTTATTTCTCCTTCAATTTTAAATGTTAGCCTTGCTGGATATAGTAGTCTTGGTTGTAGGTTCTTGTTCTGCATTACTTGATTATATCTTGCCATTCCCTTCTGGCCTCAAGTGTTTCTGTTGAGAAGTCTGATGTCATCCTTATGGGGGCTCCTTTGTAGGTGATAGCCTTTTTTTCTCTAGCAGCTTTTATAATTTTTTCTTTATCCATTAGCTTTGGTATTTTAACTATGATGTGTCTTGGTGTAGATCTTTTTGGGTTTCTCTTTAATGGAGTTCTGTGTGCTTCTTGAATGTGTGAAGTGTTTCCCAGCCTTAATTTAGGGAAGTTTTCTGCTATGATTTGATTGAACAAAGTTTCCATTTCCTGTCCTCTCTCCTCTTTTTCAGGCACCCCTATGATGCGAATGTTGTTTCTCTTCATGTTGTCATAAAGCTCCCTTAGAGTTTCCTCACATTTTTTAAGTCTCTTTTCCTTTTTCTTATCTGCTTCTGTACCTTTGTTTATTGTGTCCTCTAACTCTCTTATTCGATCCTCAGCGTGATTCATCCTGCTTTTAATTCCTTCCATTGTGGTCTTCAGTTCTGATACTGTATTTGTCATTTCTGTCTGATTCTTTTTTATTATTTCAATTTTGTTTTTTATACTTGTTATCTCTTTATTTAGGTGTTCATAATGACTATCCATTGTTGCTCTAATTTCTTTGAACATCCTAACTATCATTATTCTAAATTCTGCTTCTGGTAATTTGGTTATATCTGGTTCATTCAGGTCCTTCTCTGGGGATTTCTCTTGATTCATTTGGTTTGCATTCCTCTGCCTGCCCATTTTTTTTGTGTATAAGCAAGTTGTGGCCACTGGAGTCCAGTAGGTGTTGCCTTTGTGTTCTCTAGTTGTGGTCTGTCTGCAGGCCCCTCACCCCCTCTGCCGGTGCCTAGGGTGGTTGGGTATGAGCGTTACCAGTGCCGGCCCACTGTGGCTTTTGCTGTGATTTCTGCCTCTCCTCCGTGGGAGGGGCTGTCACTGAAGCCACAAGTCTTAGCACCAAGGGTAGAGGTGAGCACCTTTGCTCAGCTGCGGACCCAGCCTATTTCCGGACTTCCGCCCAGAACCCTCAGTCAGAGCCTGCTCGCCACAGTTTCACGGGTTGGGCGGGGCTTTTGCCGTGCTCTCAGCTGTGAGCGTTTTTCCGTCTGGAGATTTAGCCCCGCCCTCGAGGCCAGGGCCCTTCTGCGCAGGGTCGGAAACCAAGGTTTATTGGGCCAGGCGTGTTTGCTGGCTTCTGCTCAGCTGCGGACTTCTGCTCGTCCCGGACTCTACCCCGCCCCCCTCCACCCCCGGTCGGAGCCTGCTCGTGCACGTATGAATGCAATCCGCGGTTTCTCCGGCCGGGCAAGGATAGTAGCATTAGCTCAACTGCGAGCTTCCACTTGTCTCGGGATCTAGCCCGTTCCCGCTCTCGGAGCCCGCTCGCGCACGTATACTGGCCAACTGCAGTTTCTCCGGCGTGGGGGGGGGCTGGTTTTGTAAGCTCAGCCGCGAGTCCCTGCCCGTCCCTGGTCCTAGCCCGGTCCCCGCGGTCAGGGCCGGCCTGTGCAGGGTCGTAGAGCAGATTTCTGCCCGTTTCTGGCCTCCCGCTTTGTCCCCGTAAGTGGGGTTAAAGGCGGGCCCGCTGCTGCCGGTCCGCTCTCACGCGTCCCCTCTGACCCTCTGGGCTAGACCGAGCTCCCACCGCCTTGGCCTCTGCCCACGCCGACAGAACCGCGTTTCAGCGTCCTGTCGCCCCAAACCCTTAAGCAGCCCTCAGCAGAGTAGGAAGGGACCTAATACTCCACACTGTAGGCCTGGGAGCTCCCTCACTTGTTTCACAGCTCAACACTGTCCAAACACCTCTTCTAGGCTCTGAGACTGCAGGCTGGGGCTTGGTTCCTGGGACCCAGGTCCTTCCCTCTCCGCCAACTTTCCTCCCGCCCCGCGGGTCTCTCCAGGCTGCCGTTTGCTCCGGGGAGCTGTGCAGCCCTCTTCGCATTTTCGCTATTCCTACCAGTCTCAATGTGGCTTCTTCTGTGTTCCTTGGTTGAAGAGTCCACTTAGTTTAGTTCAAAGTTGGTTTATCCAGATGATGGTTCTTTAAATTGAGTTATAATCCACTTTGCTTCTGGGAGTTGGAAGTTGGTACATCTGCCTACTCCGTCGCCATCTTGCTTCCTCTCTTCTTTGAATTTTTGGTAGAATTCACTTGTAAAGCCATCAGGCCCAGGACTTTTCTTTGTTGCGAGTTTTTTATAATTGTTTCTATCTCATCTGTTGTAATTGGTCTGTCTAGGTGTTCTGATTCTTCCAGATTGATTTTTGGAAGATTATATGATTCAAGAAATTTGTCCATTTCACTTTAGGTTTCTAATTTTTTGGCATAGAGTTCTTCATAGTATTTTCTTACAATACTTTGTATTTCTGTGTGTCAGTTGTTATTTCTCCACTGTCCTTTCTAATTTTATTTATTTGAGTCCTCTCTCTTTTTTTCTTGGTGAGTCTAGTTAAAGGTTCATCAATCTTGTTTACCTTTTCAAAGAACCAGCTTCTGGTTTCATTGATCCTCTGTATTCTTTCCTTAGCCTCTATGTCATTTCTTTCCACTCTGATCTTTATTATTTCCTTCCTTCTACTAGTCCTGGCCTTTATTTGCTGTTGTTTTTCTTGTTCTTTTAGATGCAAAGTCAAGTTGCTTATTTGAACTTTCTCTAGCTTTTCCTGGTATGCTATGCTATGTGCTATGTGTCTGTAATGCAATGAACTTCCCTCTCAGTACTGCTTTTGCTATGTCCCATAAATTTTGAGTTGATGTATGCTCATTATCATTCGTTTCTAGAAACATTTTTATTCTTTGATCTTATTGTTATTCCATTTGTTATTTAATAGCATGCTATTTAGTTTCCAAGTGTTTGAGTATTTTTCAGTTTTTCTTTTGTGGTTCATTTCTAGTTTCATGCCACTGTGATCAGAGAAAAGACTTGATATGATTTCAATCTTCTTAAATTTGTTGAGACCACTTGTGTGTCCTAATATATGGTCCATTGTAAAGAATGTACCATGAGCACTTGAAAAGAATGTATATTCTACTGCTTTAGGGTGAAAAGTTCTGAAGTTATCTATTAATTCGAGTTGTTCTAGAGTATCCTTTAAGTCTGCTGTTTCTTTGTTAAATTTCTTTCTTGAGGATCCATGTAGTGATCTTAGTGGAGTATTGAAATCCCCTACTATGATAGTATTGCTGTTAATCTCGCCCTTTATATCCATCAAAGTCTGCTTTATGTATGGTGGGGCTCCTATGTTCGGTGCGTAGATATTTATAATGGTTATATCTTCCTGTTGATTTGTTTGTTCCCTTTATTATTATGTAGTGTTCTTCTTTATCTCTTACTACAGCCTTTGTTTTAAAGTCCATTTTGTCAGATATAAATATTGCTACCCCGGCTTTTTTTTTTCATTTTCATTTGCATGAAAATTTTTTTTCATCCTTTTACTTTCAGTTTATGTGCATCTTTTGTTTTAAGGTGTGTCTCTTGTAGACAGCATATGTATGGGTCCTGTTATTTTATCCATGCAGCTACCCTGTGTCTTTTGATTGGATCATTTAATCTATTTATATTTAAGATTATTATTGATATGTAGTTGTTTATTGCCATTTTATTGTTTAAAGCTGTATTCTTCTTTTGCTATATTCTTTTTTTTCTTTGAACTGTTCACACTAGGCCCCTTAGCATCTCTTGCAGAATTGGTTTGGTTAATGAATTCCTTGAGGTTTTTTTTTTGTCTGGGAAGCTCTTTATTTCTCCTTCAATTTTAAACGTTAGCCCTGCCTGATAGAGCTTGGTTCTATGTTCTTGATCTGCATTACTTTGAATATATCTTGCCATTGCCTTCTGGCCTCAAGTGTTTCTGTTGAGAAGTCAGATGTCATCCAACTCCTGTGTAGGTGATAGCCTTTGTTTCTCTAGCAGCTTTTAAGATTTTCTCTTTATCACTTAGCTTTGGTATTTTAACTATGATGTGTCTTGGTGTAGATTTCTTTGGGTTTCTCTTTAATGGAGTTCTCTGTGCTTCTTGAATATATGAAACGTTTTCCAGTCTTAATTTAGGGAAGTTTTCATTTATGATTTGATTGAACAAAGTTTCTATCCCTTGATCTTTCTCTTCTTCTTCAGGAACCCCTATGATGTGAATGTAATTTCTCTTCATGTTGTCACAGAGCTCCCTTAGAGTTTCCTCTGATTTTTTGAGTCTCTTTTCTTTTTTCTGCTCTTCTTCTGTGCCTTTTTTTATTTTGTCCTCTAACTCGCTGATTCAATCCTCAGCTTCATTTATCCTACTTTTAATTCCTTTCATTGTGGTCTTCAGTTCTGATACTGTATTTATCATTTCTGTCTGATTCTTTTTTATTATTTTAATTTCCTTTTTTATACTTGCTATCTCTTTATTTAGGTGTTCTTAATGACTATCCATTCTTTCTCTAAGCTCTTTGAACATCCTAACTATCATATTTTAAACTCTGCATCAGGTAGTTTGGGTATATCTGATTCATTCAGGTGTTTTTCTGGGGATTTCTTTTGATTCATTTGGGTTGCATTTCTCTGCCCATTTTGTCTGTGTGTAAGAAGTGTTTGGCTACTGGAGTCCAATGGGTGTTGTCTCTATATTCCCTAGGTGTGGTCTGTCTGTAGGCCCCCCACCACCTCTGCTGCTGCCTGGGTTGGTTGGGTATGGGTGTTGCCTGCGCCAGCTGCTGCGGCTGTTGCTGCAGTTTCCGCCTTGCCTCTCGGGAGTGGCTATGTTCTTGTGCCATGCTCTATAAGCCTCAGCTGGTCTTGGCCTTCACCCCTCTCCTACAGGTGGGATTGGACACCACACTTGGGCCACAAGCCTGGGCACCAAGGGCAAGGGTGAGCACTTTTGCTCAGCTGCGGGTCCCTGTCAGCTGGATCCTCAAGCTGGGAGAGGCTTCTGGTATGCGCTCAGCTGCGAGCCAGGCTTCCGCCCCACCCCCCACAAACCTTGGCTCCTCAGCTGGGCTGTTGGTGCATGCTCAACTGCGAGCCCAGGCTTCCACCCCACCTCCGTGAGCAAAGCCGGTTCATGCAGGGTTTCAAGCCTTGGAGGCTGGGTTAGGCTGTGCGCCCACTTGTGCCCGCCCAGCAGCAGATCTCTTCCCATTTTGGGTTCCCGCTTTTCTCCCACAGGTGGGGTTGCAGGTGGGCCCGCAGCTGCCGGACCACTTTTGCGTGTCTCCTTCGCCCCCTAGACTGAGCTAACGCCAGCTGGCTTGACCTCTACCCACACTGTGGAAACCACGCTTCCATGTTCCGCCACAGCCCCGCCCTCCAGCAAGCCCTCAGCAGTGTGGGTGGGGGCGCTAAAGCTCAGACCTTAACACTCCATACTGTAGTCCTGAAAGCTCCCTCCTTCTAAGCGACTATGCTCTAATTACCACAGGAGAGCCTGTTTGGCTGGTGTCCTGCTTCCCTTTGTTGGTTCCAGGGCAAATATTGTTTCAGATTAGTGGAGTGACTCAGCCCAGGGGTAGGGTGGCTGTCCCTCAAAGCTTTTCTCCCTGTGCCTTCCAGACCGCACTCTCATCCCACTGCTCTGGTCCTCTCCTCTCTCCCTGTCTCCCGGAGTCCCGGGTTAGTGGTTGTGAGAGAGGTTTTCTGTGCTGTCCCTTTAAGAAGAATTCTGGGTCTGAGACACTGTCTCTTTTTCACAAACAGTATCCTAACTTGTTTCACAGTTATATACTGTCCATATGCCTCTTCTAGGCTCTGAGGCTATAGGCCGGGGCTTTGTTTCTGGGACCCAGGTCCCTCCATCTCCGCTAAACTCTCTTCCCACTACTTGGGTCTCTCTGGGCTGCCTTTTGGTCCGGGGAGCTGGGCAGCCCTTTCCGCATTTTCACTTTTCCTACCAGTCTCAATTTGGCTTCTTCACTGTTCCCCAGTTGAAGAGTCCTCCTAGTCCAGTTCAATGTTGGTTTATCCAGATGATGGTTCTTTTTTTTTTTTTTTTCCACAGGGACAGAGAGAGGGATAGATAGGGACAGACAGACAGGAACGGAGAGAGGTGAGAAGCATCAATCATTAGTTTTTCGTTTCCATCGCAACACCTTAGTTGTTCATTGATTGCTTTCTTACATGTGCCTTGATCGCGGAACTTCAGCAGACCGAGCAACCCCTTGCTGGAGCCAGCGACCTTGGGTCCAAGCTGGTGAGCTTTTGCTCAAGCCAGATGGGTCTGCGCTCAAGCTGGTGAGCTTGGGGTCTCAAACCTGGGTCTTCCGCATCCCAGTCTGACGCTCTATCCACTGTGCCACCACCTGGTCAGGCCAGATGATGGTTCTTAAAATCAAGTTATAACCCACTTTGTTTCTGTGAGTCGGAAGTTGGTACATCTGCCTACTCTATTGCCATCTTTCTCTCCTTCTCTTTGTCTTTTTTGAATCTTATGTTCTGAAGGTTTTTTCAACTCCTTCTTTCAGCCCTTGTATTAAGTAACACATTTTTATTTCCATGAACTCTTTTTCTCATTCTTTGACTGCACCTTTGAAAAAAAAGTAACCTGTTCTTGTTTTATGGATATCCTCTCTTCTTAAACCTCTCTGAGGCTGCTAGAATTATTTTGACATTTGTTTCTTTTCTAGATTATCTTCTGTGTTTCTCAGGTTTGTTTCAGTTCTATTCCTTCTATTTTGACCATTTAATTCTCTGTAAGTTTCCCAGAAGCCTCGAATAAAATTCACATTTAACAACAAGGAAACAGCGCCTTTAAATAAAATACTAGAGTAGATGGATTTAATTGATATCTTCAGAGCATTTCACCCCAAAGCAGCAGAATATACATTTTTCCAAGTATACATGGACCATTTTCTAGGATAGACCTCATTAAGACACAAAACAAATCTCAATAAATTTAAAAAGATTGAAATCATATCAAGTATCTTCT
Organism: Rhynchonycteris naso; assembly: GCA_037038555.1. Lineage (NCBI taxonomy): Eukaryota > Metazoa > Chordata > Mammalia > Chiroptera > Emballonuridae > Rhynchonycteris > Rhynchonycteris naso. Next base: position 99,252,503 of record CM073001.1, read on the forward strand.
CTGACCATAATGGTATGAAACTAGAAATCAATGACAAGAAAAAACCTGAAAAATACATAAAGACATAACAGATAAATACCATGTTACTAAACAATGACTAGGTTAACAATGCGATCAAGGAAGAAATTAAAAGATACTTTTAAACAAATTAAAATGAGAACACAACAACCCAAAATCTATGGGACACAGCTAAAGCAGTCCAAGAGGGAAATTCATAGCATTACAGGCCCACTTCAAGAAACAAGAAAAACCTCAATTAAAGAATCTAGCTTTCCACTTATAAGAACTAGAAAAAGGACAACAACAAAGCTCAGAGTGAGTAGAAAGAAGGAAATAATAAAGAGCACAGCAGAAATAAATAAAAAAGGAGTCTAAAACACCAATACAAAAGATTAATGAAACCAATAGCTGGTTTTTTGAAAAGATAAGCCTGACTCATCAAGAAAAAAAAGAGAAGACTCAAATAAATAAAATTATAAATAAATAAGAAGTATCAATAACAAGTGACCCCACAGAAATACAAGAGACTGTAAGAAAGTCCAATCAGTTGTATGCCAACAGATTGGATGATCTGGAAGAAATGGATAAATTCCTAGACACAAGCTTTCAAAACTGAATCAGGAAGAATCAGAGAATCTGAATAGAGAGATATACAATTAGTGAAATTGAAGCAGTAATCAATATACTCCCAACAAACAGAAATCCTGAACCAGTTGGCTGCAGAAGTAAATTTAACCAAACATTCAAAGAAGAAATAACACTTGTCATTCTGAAATGAGTCCAAAAGTTTTAAAAAGATGGAAGACTCCCAAACTCATTTTATAAGGCCAGCATTATCCTAATTCCAAAACCAGATAAAAGCACATAGAAGGAAAGAAAATTAGGAGCCAATATCCCTGATGAATATGGATGCTAAAATCCTCAACAAAATATTAGCAAACCAGGCCCAGCAATACATTAAAAAGATCAAGTAGGATTTGTCCTGGGAATGCAAGGTTGATACAACATCCACAAATCAATAAACATGATACACCACATAAACAAAATGAAGAATAAACCCCACATGATTACATCAATAGATGCAGAGAAAGCATTTGATAACATCCAGTACCCATTTATGATAAGAAAAAAACCTCAGAAAAGTGGGAATAGAGCTAACATACCTCGATATATTTAAGAATGAAAGACTGCTGATTAATAAAGCCTGAACTATAATTTCCTCTGTTTTTTCAGGTCTCTTCCAAAAGGAGAGAGCAATTCAAAATCTGGGGATGCTGATAATCAGGCTTTCTACCTCCACTTCTGCCTGCTGGAGTGAAGAGAGCTGGCATTAGGGTACCAGCTCTTGTGTGGGAGCACAAACTTCTCCCAGGTATATTGTTTAATTCCTTTAGGACCATGTCTCAGGTCTCCATCCCGGGGGAAGAGACCTTTGCTGCATGGGTTGGAAGATGAGTTTCAGGCTGCAATCAGGCTGAGCCTGCTCAAATGCTCAGGTGCCTCTCATTCACCATGTCAACCTCTGCCTCTTCTCAGCCTCGATCGTTCCTAACAACTGCAATGGAACATTGGTCCTGTGGCAGCCTTCCTCCCCAAACTGCTCTGAACTGTGACCGCTTCCACCCTAACTTTATTAGGCAGTCTGATCCTAGTGTCTGGGATTTTCTAATGATTGATACTGCCATTCTCGGTGCTTTTATTTTATAAACTTTTCCTTTTTGTGTTTCACTATGGTGGCATACTAAAGATGGGGTGTTAGGAAGCTCCATTCAGCGTGTAGGCAGCAGGGGGACATTGATGCTTGACAACTTAAAAACCACAGTAAAACCAGATGAAAGTCTGGCATTTATTATCACCAAGGTCAGGAATAAAATGCTCTTCCTACTAACCCCCCTTCCAAAGTATCTTCTTTAAAAAAATCTAAAATCTAAGTTCTAAACAATCACTTTGGTTACTGTAGAGTTTTAATAATAGATATGTATATTTCAAATATTTCTTCCTCTCTCTCTCCCTCCCTCCCTCCCTCCTACCCTCCCTCCCTCCCTCCTTCCCTCTTTCTTTCTTTCTTTCTTTCTTTCTTTCTTTCTTTCTTTCTTTCTTTCTTTCTTTCTCTCTCTCTCTCTCTCTTTCTCTTTCTTTCTTTCTTTCTTTCTTTCTTTCTTTCTTTCTTTCTTTCTTTCTTTCTTTCTTTCTTTCTTTCTTTCTTTCTTTCTTCTCCTTTCTACTTATTCTGTAAAGAGCATTGGATTCCGCAGGGATGATATTTTAGAAACGTCTCAAATATACAGTTGACCCAACACTGATAGACTCAGCTGCACATGCTTGTTTCAGGAAGAGGTTTGTGAAGTTTTGGAATCATTTAATCTTGGACTAGATGCCACTTGTGTCTCCCCCCCCCCCATAGCACTCAGACTCCTGTGTTCATATAGTAGATTTGAAATAAGAATCGATAGTGCAGTTTTATAATGATACAAGAACAGAACTCAAGTTACTTTAATTGTCTCCTATCTGACCATTCTGAGTTTTATGTGTATTTAAATTTAAAACAGTGATCTACAGAGCAAATTGTGAGGTGTATTGCTTTTTATGGAAAGTACAAATTGCTGTTGTGCGTGAAATCTCTTTAAAAGTTCACGTAATATCTTTAAGTGGGAATTTCTTGTTCATAAGTTAACTTTTTTTTTAAGCAGTGAAAATAACCAAGGAAATAATGTCTATTACAGAAAGTAATTTTGTTATAAAGGAGGAGGGACTATTAAAAGATGATTCATTCCAGGTGTCAATTACATTCTGCCTGCCACTGCTTTCCATCACGAGAGTGGGTTAGGGGGAAGAAGGGAGTAAGTGCTTGTGTTCAGACTGCCATTTTGAACCAGAAGTAGGTCACATGAGGAAACAAGGCAAAAGGTTGAACAACTTCTCAAAACCAACATTAGTCAGTGGAAATTATGTCCCACTCTCATTACTTTTAGCCAAACTGGTCTTTGCACTTTGTGTCACTCAACCTGTGGAGGATTTGCACACACTTCCAGCTCCACCAGTCCCCCTGGCTGGGGCACAAGCTCTCAGACTGCATTAGCCCAGAAAATTAGGGCTAATTTTTTATGTGCATTTTTATTTATCTAGCATTTTTCATTTATACCTGTGATTTGCTTCCAGTTGGACTACAAGCTCTTTAAGAATAGGGATGCTATCTCATTGACCGTTACATCCCATGCAGCAAGGACCCTACTTACTCTAGGTTCCCAGGGATGCTTGCTGATGCACATGGTCATGGTTAGACTGCTAAGAAGGGCTAGATCTCAGTGGTGACCTTGTTGAAGGTGAATTTTTTTAATGGCAAGAAGGACAAGTAAACTGAAATCTAAGTGCTTTTTACCTCTCAGTCAAAAATCAAAGACTAATATAAAGCAATGAGATTTCCCACTAGCTTACTTTTTCACTATGACTCCAAAGGAATTTCCCAAAGTACAATTACAGAGGTGCCCTGTGCTAAGGCAAGGCCATTGACATAGGCCTATAGCCTTCTTCAGGGGGATGACCCTGAAAGATAATGCTATTTGGATCTGCTGGTTTGGTTGCCTAAATATCTTAAGGTAATACCATTTTCTTAAAGCACTAAGTCACAATGAAGACATTGGTTCTATCTGAAACCAGAGACTGGAACAGAATTTGATTTAATGAGAGCATAACTGTTTTTTGTTCCCTTTTTTGGAAAGTCATTATTGTAATCAAACACCTTGTGTTCGAATTTTGCCCAACTTCAACTTCAGAGAAAACATAGAAAATGGTAGGGTAGCTATGGCTGACAGGAGAATATTAATTAGCTTATATCACTAAGATCTGCCTTTTTTAAAAAAACATTTTAATCTGGACATACAGCTGAAAACAGATTGAGGAAGTGGTAGGAGAAGAGATAACTGTTGTGGTCAAGTAAGTTTGCAAATATGATGTATATGTTTGCTCACTTATAGTTTGCATTGGGTGTGGGGGACAGGCTATAAGTGGACCAGGTCATTATAGCCTAAGGCTTAGTTTAAGACTAAGCCTTTCCCACCCTTTTAATACTAAGATCTTCTCAAAACTGAGCTTTTCCCTATACCCTTGAATGTTCATGATGTGGGGTGGTGCACTCTCATGAGAAATCTCATTTATGCCTCAGATAAGTCACTTTGTATCAGAGACTTCCTTATTTGTATACTGGCTTAAAGGCTTTAATTTCTACACTATAAAATAAGGGGGCCAGGAGCTCTCTCTCTTGGTTCCTGCTGTTAGCATTGCAGAGGAGAGGCAGCCAAGATGGTGGAGTGCTAAAGGAGAAGCCAGTTTGTGCAGAGAGAAGGAGGTGGGGAACAGAGGTGAATAAGGCTGCTGAGGTAGAAACCTTTGATTCTAGGAATACTCAGATGAGTCAGTGGCTTTGGGAACCCTGAATGGAAAGGGAAGTGTTTTCCCACTGTGTGTATTTCTTGCCTGCCAGGTGCAAGCTAGGATTAAAGCTAATGGCCCACCAGTTCTTGACTCTGTTGTTCATTACTGTCTGTCCGAATCAAATGCGAACCTGCAAGAGCCAGGCAGCTGTGATGGTGGCCGTGGCTACTGGCTTTACAACTGTGCAAATTCAAACTGGAACAAAAAGACCTTTCATTTGGAAATATAAGGATGTGTTCAGATAAAATCAGTCTATCTAGGCTTGATGGGGTGGAGGAGGATAAGCTGAGGCTTGCTTAACAAACATGAATTCTAGATATTCAAGAGTGCTAAGTTTAGAATAAATAAAAGGAAAATAGTCTTTCAACAGAGGGAAGTAAATGCACTTCTGGAACCTATTAGCTTAAGAGCTGGTACTGGCTAACATATAAGCAGGCTGCAAAGAGGTTCAATTCATTCATCGATGACAGGTATAGCAAGGGTTATTAAGGGAGGCCAGGGTGACTGGGCACTTCTCTGACCTCTGAGGCTGATGTTGAATATGACATCCCAGCCTTCTAGGATCCCTCTTGAAGTCATCATCAGGATGATCTCCTGGACTACAAGGACCAAGGGACTGGCCCAGGGGCACAATTCTGATGTTCTCATGTTTCATCTCACTAGGCTAAATATTAACTTTCAGCCTGAAGTGTCTGTCACCAAGTCATCTGTCTTGGTAAATGCTATTGAGATCTCAGCATTGTGAGGAGGTCATGAATCTTCCCTGCTGACAGTGAGAGTATCCATGCTAAGCTGCCATAGAGATTTCTGCTTCCCACAATGTTTATGACAGTAAATTAGGCTACAGAGTGCACCAAAGATTGTTTACATAACCCTTGATACCTGGTATATTTGTCAGCCCCACTCCATGGGCTGTGACTTTTGTAGAGTCAGAGAATGTTAAAAAATATAAGGCTACAGATAATATATAAAATTATCAGAGTGCTTTGCAAGAACCCACACTGGTTTATTCGGACCTTTTCCCTTAGGGTCTCATTTATTTTCTTCCTTCTTTTTCTCTTTGGTCTTCTCATGGTCAATCCAGTTCCTTCTGGCTTCTTTGTTAGTTTCAAATCCATACCCCAGAGTAGCTGGGACTCTCCCTTTAAGCACATCATTGGATCCTCTGCCTGTCTCCTTACATAGCCATTTTCTGAGGACGCTCTTCTACACAGCCTGGCTATGTGTGCAATGATTTCCAAACCTGTACATCCTACTCTAACTTGTATTGAAACTCTTTGCTTTGTTTCCAGTTGCTTCTCTAAAGCTTTATGTTTATACTTACCTTAGAAGTTTAATCTTTAGCAGAAAATCCTGTGGTATAAGACCTGGTTGTAAAATAAAGAGACAGATTGCTCTATAAAACAATTTTAGTATATTGTCATTCCAATTAAAGTGGCAACTTTGGGGAAATATTTGTTGCATGTATTTCTCAAAACAATTTTGGAACTTTGTGTATGTTGCCCTCATTGGAGATAAATTTGCATTCTGATTTTTTTTCCCCCAAAGCTGAAGTTACCTGGTTTAGATTTAGCACATTTGATAATAAATCAGCCCTTACAGTTTTAGGAAGTTCCAACTTTTATACAATGCTTACTACTACAGAACTGGCACTTATTTCCTCGGGCATTCCATTCTTCCGGTATATCTGAGTGACCGCTTTGTTCTCAGAACTGCAGAGGGGCTGGCCATACTGAGATGAATGCCGGACAGTTAACATTGCTGAAATAATTGTTTGGTCTGGAAGAAAATTTTTATTCCTTGATTCTAACAATTCATCATATCCATTTTTTTATGACTTTGGTCAAGTCAGAACTCATTAATGGATTGTGAAACTTTAAATTTGGTGGTTATTACCTGTGATTGATTCTTTTATATGGAGTGGGATAAAATAGAAGAGAATAGACATAATATTTTTTAATTTTAATTGACATATAATTGAAATAGAAGAGAATAAAATAATATAGGACAGAATTAAACTCCAGTTCTGCTTAGGATGTAGAAAGCCACAAGATAACTTTGATTCTACTGTATTCACGAGAAAAGGCTGAATGATCAGCAAAGTAACATTTGTTAAAAAATCCATAGTGGAGTTGAGGTCACAAGACAATGAGGTAAGCTGAATTCCAGGAGTGACAAATCCCTATAAAGAGAGAGGAAACACACATTCACCTTTGGCAGGATGTGGGAAGGAGGAGTAGCTGCCACTTGAGGGGAGAAGACAGCTCCCTTTTTAATGAATTCTTATAGGTGGCACATGGACCATGGCCGTTTAGAATAACTGGGAGCCCCCGACACAAGAAAATCTGCCTTTACTCACAGACTCTTCTCTCCTGGTCTGCAGTAGGTGCTCAGAAGAATTGGAGAGGAGACAGAGCACAGGGTGCCCCACAGTGAAGCATATGTGTGGGACCCAATGTTACTGATACACAGAAATAAGACTCCACTAACTTCCAGAGGTCCTTCTCTCCTAACAGAGGAGAGGCTTTACCTGCTGGGAGCAAGCTTGAAACCCTCTCAAATGCAGGGTCTGCACTGATGCAAAGCAGCTGTCTTCTGTCACTAAGAAGGGGACAAGAAACTCTGCCACACAATACCCCTACTACTGCCATTATCATCACATGTACACAAGTCAGAATTTGGCTGCCATGGTGAGGAAATGGCAGGAACACCAGAAAAGCTCAATTCCCTCAGTCTGGACCAGGAGAACCCAGAAACTCCCTGCGAGTCTAACACTAAGTAACAGGCGAAAGCAGTTTCTTGCTGGAGTGGTCTTCATGGAGCCAGGCCCTTCTGTGGTGCAGAGTGGCAGGGACCACTAACGGCTGATACTGAAGCACGAACAGTGTGGAAAAATCCTCAGAACTCCATCCTCCACACTAAGCACAAAGTAACAGCAGCCCAGAGATGGAGAAATTTGAGTCTACGGTGCACCGAAAATAACCATAGCAATAAGAAAACTCAGATCCAATCAATTAGATTGAATCAATACCCACTACTAATGGCCGGACTGCAGAAGGACCATGCCCGCTTCTGCATGCAAATAATTTTTAACTCCATCTCTATTGTTTTTCTAAGCACTAAAAATTTTGAAAACCCCCTAAAGCAGAGAAAAAACAACCCATTATGAAGAGATGAAACAATCAGTAAAGATTAGAGGTTGGAACCATCAAATTTGTATTTCAAAATGGTCATAATTAATATTAATTATAGTCTCCAGTGGGAAATGTAGACGACATGCAAGAATGGATTGATCCTGAATAAAGTGCTAAACTGTACAGAAGAAAAGAGTTTATAAGCAGGTTGAACACAGATGGAAAAATGAGTGGACTTGAAGTTAAAACAATAGAAATCATCTAAAGTGAAACACAAAGAGGAAGTTCAAGCAGGGAAGCAATGAGAGGAGAAGAGAACATTCCAGAATTGGGAGGCAATGTCAAAAGTCTAACATGTAATTGGGGTCTCAGATGGAAAAAAAGTGAACAAAGCAGACAAAATATTTGAAAAGACCATGACCAATACTTTTCCAAAATTAATGAAATGTAATAAATCAAAGAGCCAAAAGGCTCTGCAAATCTAAGCAGTATTAATTACACGCATAGACACATTATATTCTAATTGCTGAAACTAAAGAGGAAGGGAATTGCTTGAAGTCTGCTAGAGAAAGAATACACTTTTTTATAAGTTAAAGATGTCTCAAACAATAAAACAGTTAAAAGTAAAATAAAAATAAAGTATATCTAATGAATCAAATGGAGATAAAATGAACACAAAAATAATCAAAGAAAAGGCAAGAAAAGAGGGAGGGAAGCTTTTAAGAACAGATGAAACAAACAACTAGCAAGATGACAGATTTATGTCTAAACCATATCAATAATTAGGTCAAACATAAATGGTGTAAACACTCCAAATGAAGAGTAGTGAAAAGTCTATACATATATATTATATCATGTTGTACACCTTAAACTGATGCAGTGTTATATACCAATTATATCTCAGTAAAACTGAGGAAGGAAAATAATCAGTGATCACCAGATTTGATAAAAAGCAAGATAAATTTACATGCTGTTTATAAGAAATCCACTTTAGCCTGACCTGTGGTGGTACAGTGGACAAAGCATCAACTTGGAAAGCTGAGATCACCAGTTCAAAACCTCAGGCTTGCATGGTCAAAGCATGTATGAGAAGAAACTGCTATGAGTTGATGTTTTCTGCTCCTCCCCCCTTCTTTCTCCCTCTCTCCTCTCTTTTTTTTTAATTAACTTTAATGGGGTGACACCAATAAATCAGGGTACATATGTACAATGAAAACATCTCTAGATTATCTTATCATTCAATTGTGCTGCATACCCATTACCCAAAGTCAAATTGTCCTCTGTCACCTTCTATTTGGTTTTCCCTGTACACCTCCCCTTCTCCCTATTCCACTCTCCCTTCCCTCCCCCTATCCCATGACCACCACACTCTTGTCCAAGTCTCACTTTAATATCCCACCTATGTATGAAATCATGCTGTTCTCAGATTTTTTTTTTTGAATCACTTATTTCACTCCGTATAATGTTATCAAGGTACATCCATTTTGTTATAAATGATCCGATGTCATCGTTTCTTATGGCTGAATATTGTTCCATAGTATATATATACCAAAGCTTTTTAATCCACTCGTCTTCTGAAGGACACTTGGGCTGTTTCCAGCTCTTCGCTATTGTGAACAATGCTGCCACGAACATGGGGGCGCATTTCTTCTTTTCGAACAGTGTTATGGTGTTCTTAGGGTATATTCCTAAAAGTGGGATAGCCGGGTCAAAAGGAAGTTCGATTTTTAATTTTTTGAGGAATCTCCAAACTGTTTTCCACAGTGTCTGCACCAGTGTCACCACCAGCAGTGCAGAAGGGTTCTCTTTTCTCCACATCCTCGCCAGCACTTGTTCTGTGTTGTTTTGCTGATGAGCGCCATTCTGACTGGTGTGAGGTGATATCTCATTGTGGTTTTAATTTGCATTTCTCTAATGATTAGTGATGTTGAGCATTTTTTCATATGTCTTTTGGCCATCTGTATGTCTTCTTTGGAGAAATTTCTATTCATTTCTTTTGCCCATTTTTTGATTGGATTGTTTGTCTTCCTGGTGTTGAGTTTTATAAGTTCTTTATAAATTTTGGTTATTAACCCCTTATCAGACGTACTGTCGAATATGTTCTCCCATTGTGTAGTTTGTCTTTTAATTTTGTTCTTATTGTCTTTAGCTGTGCAAAAGCTTTTTAGTTTGATATAGTCCCATTTGTTTATCTTGCCTTTTATTTCAGTTGACCGTGGAGATAAATCGGCAAATAAATTGCTGCTACAGATGTCGGAGAGCTTGCTGCCTATGTTTTCTTCTAAGATGCTTATAGTTTCACGGCTTACGTTTAAGTCTTTTATCCATTTTGAATTTGTTTTTGTGTATGGTGTAAGTTGATGGTCTAGTTTCATTTTTTTGCAGGTAGATGTCCAATTTTCCCAACACCATTTGTTAAAGAGGCTGTCCTTACTCCATTGTATGTTCTTTCCTCCTTTGTCAAATATCAGTTGTCCATAAAGCGGCGGGTTTATTTCTGGGTTTTCTGTTCTGTTCCATTGATCACTGTGCCTGTTCTTATGCCAGTACCAGGCAGTCTTGAGTATAATGGCCTTGTAGTAAACCTTGATATCTGGAAGAGTGATGCTTCCTGCTTTATTTTTTCTTTTTAAGATTGCTGAGGCTATTCATGTTCTTTTTTGGTTCCATATAAATTTTTGGAATATGTTTTCTATATCTTTGAAGTATGTCATTGGTATTTTAATTGGTATAGCATTGAATTTATAAATTGCTTTGGGTAATATAGACATTTTAATGATGTTTATTCTTCCTAGCCATGAGCACGGTATATGCTTCCACTTGTTTGTATCTTCCTTGATTTCTTTTGTCAATGTTTTATAATTTTCCGAGTACAAGTCCTTAACCTCCTTGGTTAAATTTACTCCTAGGTATTTTATTTTTTTGGCTGCAATAGTGAAGGGGATTGTTTCCTTAATTTCTTTTGCTGACAGTTCATTGTTTGTATATAGAAATGCCTCTGATTTCTGAGTATTAATTTTATATCTTGCCACCTTGCTGAATTCATTTATAAGGTCCAGTAGTTTTTTAACTGAGACTTTAGGGTTCTCTATGTACAATATCATATCATCTGCAAATAGTGACAGTATTACTTCTTTTCCAATTTGGATGCCTTTTATTTCTTCTTTTTGTCTGATTGCTGTAGCTAGGACTTCCAGAATTATGTTGAATAAAAGTGGTGAAAGTGGGCAACCCTGCCTGGTTCCTGATCTTAAGGGGATTGCTTTTAATTTTTGTCCATTTAGTATGATGTTTGCTGTGGGTTTGTCGTAGATGGCCTTTATCATGTTAAGGAATGTTCCTTGTATTCCCACTTTACTGAGAGTTTTGAGCATGAATGGGTGCTGGATTTTATCAAATGCCTTTTCTGCATCTATTGAAATTATCATGTGATTTTTGTCCTTCCTTTTGTTTATGTGATGAATCACATTGATTTATTTGCGAATATTGAACCAGCCTTGCCTCTCCAGAATAAATCCCACTTGGTCATGGTGTATGATTATTTTCATACATTGCTGAATCTGGTTGGCTAATATTTTGTTGAGAATTTTAGCGTCTAAATTCATCAGGGATATAGGCCTATAATTTTCTTTCTTTGTGTTGTCTTTGCCCGGTTTTGGGATCAGAATTATGCTCACCTCATAAAAGGAGTTTGGAAGTCTTCCTTCCTCTTGAATTTTTTGAAATAGCTTGAGGAGGATAGGAGTTAGTTCTTCTTTGAATTTTTGATAGAATTCACTTGTGAAGCCATCAGGCCCAGGACTTTTCTTTTTAGGGAGTTTTTTGATAACTGTTTCAATCTCATCTGTTGTAATTGGTCTGTTTAGGTGCTCTGATTCTTCCAGATTGATTTTTGAAAGTTTATATGATTCAAGAAATTTGTCCATTTCATCTAGATTGTCTAACTTTTTGGCATAGAGTTCTTCATAGTATTTTCTTACAATGCTTTTTATCTCTGTTGTATTAGCTGTAATTTCTCCACTGTCCTTCCTAATTTTATCTATTTGAGACCTCTCTCTTTTTTTCTTGGTGAGTCTAGTTAAGGGTTCATCAATCTTGTTTTCAAATAAGGTTTCATGCTCAAACCTTTTCAAATAACCAGCTTCTGGTTTCATTGATCCTCTGTATTGTTTCCTTAGCCTCTATGTCATTTATTTCTGCTCTGATCTTTATTATTTCTTTCCTTCTACTTGTCTTGGGTTTTATTTGTTGTTGTTTTTCAAGTTCTTTTAGCTGCAGGGTTAAGTTGCTTATATGCTCTTTTTCTAGCTTCTTATGATATGCCTGTAGTGCAATAAACTTCCCTCTCAGGACTGCTTTTGCTGTGTCCCATAGATTTTGAGTTGACGTATGCTCGTTATCATTTGTTTCTAGAAACTTTTTTATTTCTTCTTTGATCTCAATGTTAATCCATTCATTATTTAATATCATGCTATTTAGTTTCCAAGTGTTTGAGTATTTTTCAGTTTTTCTTTTGTGGTTAATTTCTAGTTTTATGGCATTGTGATCAGAGAAAATGCTTGATATAATTTCAATCATCTTAAATTTGTTGAGGCCCTTTTTGTGTCCTAACATGTGGTCTATCCTAGAAAACGTACCATGAGCGCTTGAGAAGAATGTATATTCTACTGCTTTAGGGTGAAAAGTTCTGAATATATCTATTAAATCAAGTTGATCTAGTGTATCCTTTAAGTGTGCTGTTTCTTTATTGATTTTCTTTCTTGTGGATCTATCCAGTGATGTTAGTGGGGTATTGAAATCCCCTACTATGATAGTATTGCTGTTAATCTCGCCCTTTATATCCATCAAAGTCTGCTTTATGAATGTCGGGGCTCCTATATTTGGTGCGTAGATATTTATAATAGTTATATCTTCCTGTTGAATTGTTCCCTTTATCATTATGTAGTGTCCTTCTTTATCTCTTACTACAGTCTTTGTTTTAAAGTCCATTTTGTCAGATATAAGTACTGCTACCCCGGCTTTTTTTTCATTTCCATTTGCATGAAATATTTTTTTCTACCCTTTTACCTTCAGTTTATGTGCATCTTTTGTTTTAAGGTGTGTCTCTTGTAGACAGCATATGTATGGGTCCTGTTTCTTTATCCACGCTGCTACCCTATGTCTTTTGATTGGATCATTTAAGCTATTTACATTTAAGGTTATTATTGATATATAGTTGTTTATTGCCATTTTATTCTTTAAAGCTTTATTTATTTATTTATTTATTTATTTATTGCTATATTCTTTCCTCCCTCTGAACTGTTCACACTAGGCCCCTTAGAATCTCTTGCAGGATTGGTTTGGTTTTAATGAATTCCTTGAGGTTTTCTTTGTCTGGAAAGCTCTTTATTTCTCCTTCAATTTTAAACGTTAGCCTTGCTGGATAGAGTAGTCTTGGTTGTAGGTTCTTGTTCTGCATTACTTTGATTATATCTTGCCATTCCCTTCTGGCCTCAAGTGTTTCTGTTGAGAAGTCCGATGTCATCCTAATGGGGGCTCCTTTGTAGGTGAGAGTCTTTTTTTCTCTAGCAGCTTTTAAGATTTTTTCTTTATCTATTAGCTTTGGTATTTTAACTATGATGTGTCTTGGTGTAGATCTTTTTGGGTTTCTCTTTAATGGGGTTCTGTGTGCCTCTTGAACATGTGGAATGTTTCCCAGCCTTAATTTAGGGAAGTTTTCTGCTATGATTTGATTGAACAAAGTTTCCATTTCCTGTCCTCTTTCCTCTTCTTCAGGCACCCCTATGATGTGAATATTGTTTCTCTTCATGTTGTCACAGAGCTCCCTTAGAGTTTCCTCACATTTTTTGATCTCTTTTCCTTTTTTTTCTCTGCTTCTGTAACTATGTTTATTGTGTCCTCTAACTCGCTGATTCGATCCTCAGCGTGATTCATCCTGCTTTTAATTTCTTCCATTGTGGTCTTCAGTTCTGATACTGTATTTGTCATTTCTGTCTGGTTCTTTTTTATTATTTCAATTTCATTTTTTATACTTGTTATCTCTTTATTTAGGTGCTCATAGTGACTATCCATTGTTGCTCTAATTTCTTTGAACATCCTAACTATCATTATTCTAAAATCTGCTTCTGGTAGTTTGGTTATATCTGGTTCATTCAGGTCCTTCTCTGGGGATTTCTCTTGGTTGATTTGGTTTGCATTCCTCTGCCTGCCCATTTTATCTGAATGTAAGCAAGTTGTGGCCACTGGAGTCCAGTATGTGTTGCCTTTGTGTTCTCTAGGTGTGGTCTGTCTGCAGGCTTGCCACCCCCTCTGCCGCTGCCTTGGGCGGTTGTGTGTGGGCGTTGCCTGCGCCGGCTCACTGCAGCTATTGCTGTGATTTCTGCCTCTCCTTTGCGGGAGGGGCTGTCACTCAAGTAACTAGCGTTAGCACCCAGGGCAGAGGTGAGCACCTTTGCTCAGCTTCAGAACCAGCCTTTTTCCAGAAGGCTTACGCCCAGCCCCCTCAGTCAGGGCCTGCTTGCCATAGTTTCGTGGGTTGGGTGAGGCTTTTGACGTGCTCTCAGCTATGAGCCTTTGCCCGTCCAGAATTTAGCCCTGCCCTTGAGGTCAGGGCCCTTCTGCGCAGGTACTGAAACCAAAAACCGGGGATTATTTGGCTGGGCGTGTTTGCTGGTGTGAGCTCAGCTGCTAGCTTCCGGTTGTTCCGGATCCTACCCCGCCCCCACGCTCGGAGCAAGCTCGGGCACGTAGGGTGGTACTCTGCAGTTTCTCCGGCCGGGTGGGCCGAGCAGCGTGAGCTCACTGGCGAACTTCCGCTGGTCTCAGTGTCTCCCTCGCCCCCCGTCTTAGGAGCCCGCTCGCGCACACAGATAGTACACCGCAGTTTCTCCGTCTGGGTGGGGTTGGCAGTGTGAGCTCAGCCGCGGGCCCCTCCCCCATCCCTGGTCTTAGCCCCGTGCCCGCGGTTAGGGCCGGCTAGCCCAGGGTCGCAGAGCTGATCTCTGCCCGTATTTTTCCCCAGAAGTGGGGTCACAGGCGGCCCGCAGCTGCCGGACAGCTTTTGAGCGTCGCCTCCGCCCCTGCTAGGCTAGCCTGAGCTCATACTGTTCCGCCCACACCGACAGGACCGCGGCGTCCTGTCCCAACCATAGGCTTAAGCAACCTCAGGGGGCTAGAAGTGCCCTAAGTCTCCACACTGTAGGCCTGGGAGCTCCCTCCCTCTAAGCAGCTCTGCTCTAATTGCCGCGGGAGAGCTTGTTTGGCTAGTGTCCTGTCTCCCTTTGCTGGTATTGCTAGTTCCAGGGGAAATATTCGTTTTCGATTAGGGAAGTGACTTAGCCCATGGGTTGGGGTGGCTATCCCTCAGAGTGTCTCCATACCTTCAGTCCACTCTTTGTTCCCGCTGTTCTGTTCCTCTCCTCTGTCCCAGTTCCCCGGAACCCCGGGTGCGTGGTTGTGAGAGAGGCTTTCTGAGCTGTCCTTTTAAAAATATTTTTGGGTCTGAGAAAACTCTCTCTTTTTCACAAATAGTATCCTCACTTGCTTCACAGCTCGATACTGTCCAAATGCCTCTTCTAGGCTCTGGGACTGCAGGCTGGGGCTTGGTTCCTGGGACCCAGGTCCCTCCCTCTCTGCCAAACCCTCCTCCTGCCACGTGGGTCTTTCCGGGCTGCTTTTTGCTACGGGGAGCTGGGCAGCCCTCTTCGCGTTTTCGCTATTCCTACCAGTCTCAATGTGTCTTCTGCAGTGTTCCTTGGTTGAAGAGTCCACTTAGTTTAGCTCAAAGTTGGTTTATCTGGATGATCGTTCTTAAAATTGAGTTATAATCCACTTTGGTTCTGGGAGTTGGAAATTGGTACGTCTGCCTACTCCATCGCCATCTTCCCTCTGTCTCCCTCTCTCCTCTCTTTAAATTCAATAAATAAAATATTTTTAAAAACCCACTTTACGTAGACATGTAACTAGGTTAAAAGTGTAAAAATGGGAAAAGATATACCATACAAAACCTAATCAAAAAAAGCTCAAAGTAGCTATATTAATATCAGACAAATAAACTTCAGATGTACATTACATTGTTATAAAGTATTCAATTTATCAAAAGACATAGTAAGTTGTTCATAGTGTGTATGTACTCTGTGGAAGTTTGAAGTACAAAAAGTAAAATCTTACAGAACTGAATGGAGAAATAAGTCCATAATTTTTAGGTGAAGAACTTAATACTATCACTCAGAAAATGCTAAAACAAGTAGACACAACTTTGTGAAGACAGGGAAGATGTGAACTATACCATCAACCGACTTAAGCAAACTGGTATTTATAAAACAACTGAGACACCAATGACAGACAGACCACACGTTATTTTCAAATCTGCATGGAACGTTCACTAAAATACACTGCACTCTGGACCATATAACAAAACAACTTTCAAAGAATTAAAATTATGCAGAGGATTACCTTTTGCTTGGAATGGACTTCAATGAGAATCAATAGCAGAATGTTATGGGAAAGAGTATTGTAAAATACACAAATATTTCAAAACTAAATATTAACATACTTCTAGCAATCAATGTGTCTGGAAATCACAGGGAAAATTATAAAATACTTTTTTTCTAGTAAATGAAAATACAACACATACAAATTTGTGTGGTGCAGCTAAGGCAATAGAAATGTATAACACAATAGATTAGCATAGAAAATATGAGGGCATTAACAAGGATTATCAGTAAAAACTGCATATATTGCATCTAATATTAGGCCAACTGCTATGTGTCATGTGAGAGATATATGTTCTTGAAAGAGGTGTGATAAATATACACATTAGGTAGATAGAAATGAGTTTTTTATATATTGCTTATTCTTTTCTTAATTGATTTTTTTGACTATCAATATAGCATGAAGGTTAGAGTATAGAGTTTAATGTTTTTACTAGTAAAACCTATAGTTTTGAAGTAAAGTGAGATTTTATTTTCTTTGTTCTTAGCAAGAGTGGAGAGTTTCAACTAAATTTTAGTTATGAATTTTCAGTATATTTTTCAGAAATTTAGAACATGATGTTTCCTGAGTTTGTAACAACTGTTGCATTTAATTCTAACTAGTGTAGATTGCATAATAGAATACATTTTTTTAGGAGAAGTACAAAGAATATGCATATTTCAGTTAAACTCCTAGATGTAAATTGTGATAATATTGAGAAAATCAGTGATTCTATTCTAAACAATACTATATAATGAAGTTTATTAAAAATATAGTTTTAGCTGTAAACACTATGAGAATTCCAGAATGCAGTGTATTTTTGTTAAGATATTTTTTGTGTGTGACAGAGAGAGAGACAGAGAGAGGGACAGATAGGGACAGACAGACGGGAAGGGAGAGAGATGAGAAGCATCAATTCTTCATTGCAGCTCCTTAGTTGTTCATTGATTGTTTTCTCCTGTGTGCCTTGACTGGGGGCTACAGCAGAGTGAGTGACCCCTTGCTCAAGTCAGTTACCTTGGACTCAAGCCAGAAACCTTGGGCTTCAAGCCAGTGACCTATGGGTTCAAGCCAGTGACCCTGTGCTCAAGCTGGTGAGGCCGTGCTCAAGCCAGTGACCTCGGAGTTTTGAACCTGGGTCCTTAGTGTCCCAGTCCAATGCTCTATCCACTGAGCCATACCTGGTCAGGCTGTTATGAAATTTTGAACCACCAAAGTTAAGAAATAATAGTCTACTTGGAAAATTTGTAAATAAAAATTCTCAAGTATTTCCACTGGAAAAAAAGAGCTATTACAAAATTGTCTGTAACATTCTGCAACCATTAAGTTAGTCTTATTATTATCATGTTTAATAGTCTATAATAATAATATATAGTGCCTGTATAATCACTGGAAAAATAACTTCTTTCATATGTGTTGATTCTGTGTACTTTCATTTTATCTTGCATAATCTTTATTATTCAATAATATTCCAAAGCATTGTTCATTACATCATTACACTCATTTACCAATTTTGCAATCCAGGTCCTGCTATTTGTAATACTTTCAATTTACATTAGATAATTGTAGCAAGACAAATTTATAGAGAGTTTGTTTAGCTGTATAAACAAACTAAATTAGAGTTCTGGGTTTGAATTTCTTCCTAGATCTAGAAGAAAAAATTTTAGTCAATATAAATGAACATGGAAAATAATTATAAAAATAATTGCAGGTGATATGACTGAAGATATGTTGGAAAATAGACAGAAGGTACTAAAGTGGTAAGTGTCTATTAGCAATGGTTCCAACTCTGAACATTTAAAAATACTTTATAAATCTTGGGAATCTCAAAAAGTTCTGCTGATTTTCATGGATATATTTAAAATCCATTGAATGATTTTTAATTTATTTGAAAATTTTTACTAGGTAACTGGGTTATGGAAATATTTTGTTCAGAGATTGTAGTTAACCACTGGTATCTACTACATCATTCTGAAATCCCCTGGGCTTGGGAAGAGAAAATACTAAGCATGGCACAGGATCCCACGAATAGGAGTCACATCTTTAGTTGTAAAAAAATCTCTCTTGGAAAATATTTCTATAGATGTCATATGGGTAACAAGTTTGGCTACTTAACTGATATTTTTAGCATTCTTAACAAATATAATTTAAAACTGCAGGGAAAACCATTGCTATATTTCAACACATCAAATGTATGTAAGACGTTCCAAAAGATGTTGTTATGGCGAGTAAGGATTCAAATACAGTCACCCTAGTTGCTATGTTTTCCCAACATTGCTGTAACATATTAAAAAGAATGCTATTAATGAAGCCAACTTGAATAGAATAAATCCAGAGATAATGTTACAGCCTACTTCTATGTCTTAAACTTTTAATCGTTATTTTGCAGGAGATAAAGTTAAAATGTTAAAGAAAAATGTTTTCTTTGCAAACTTTAAAATAATAATTAATTTAAACATGGCCCACCAAACAGAAAATTAATTTTATATCTGAGCTCTTTATTTACACCAAAGACTATAAGATAGAAGTTACCATTACTTCGGATAATGATTACAGGGGAATTTCTATTGCTAAATAGGAAAATTAGATATTTGTAATTACTATTCACAATCACAATGATGTATTTGTATAAACTAAGATTTTCAATATTAAACTGAAATCAGCTTACAAGTGTAAGGCAGAAAAACAGGAACTGGATTTACTGTTCTACTTAAAACCACTTAAATATCAAACAAACAAACAAATAGAAAAACAGACAAAATAAAGGAAATGATGATTTTCAAGAAATTGGGTATCAGCTAATAAAAGGCAGTGATTACTGAGTACGGGAAACAGACGAGGTAGCTAACGGTAAGGCTTACCTTGTCCGTTTCCCTTACTCAGTGATTACTGCCTTTTGTTACCTGAGAGGAGAACCCAGAAAGAGTTTCTAGTCTCTCTGAGATGAAGAGAAGAGAGAGTTGAGACACCAGGGCAGCTGCACTTCACATTACAGAGTGCTAAAGACAGAAAAAATGCATGAAGAGAAAATTTAATGCATTTACAGAGGTTTCTGAAACCTTGGTTGTTAAATAGAGTACAGAGCCTGTTCTCATCAGCAAGCCTGGAAAAACCTTAAAATTCACTGGACATCGATTAAAATTCTCAAAATGGTCTTGCCTCAGTTGTGGGGATTGATTAGCCTTAAATCATATGCAGTTCTGGTCCCACCTAATAACCCTCATGCTGTTAACCAATAATCACCTGTACTTCAGAACAAAGATAAAAAATATTTATCAGCATACAAAAATATTCACTTGGCAAAGTAAAATTTTAATTCAAAAAGCATGCAAAAACCAAAATGAAACAAATGGCAAAACAAAACCATAGAAATAGCACTCATAATGAGGAGAAAGATAAACCAATTAAAGTTAATGCGTACAGACACATATATTAAAATTACCAAAGACATTAAGACAGTTATTACAATTCTATTTTGTAGCTCAAAGCACTAGAGGACTGGTTAAGCATGTTACATAGACATGCAAATTATTTTAAAAATTTATATCAGACTCTTAGAAGTTAAAACTATAATGTGCATGGTAAAAATGCACTGCATTTAGTTTCAGTTAGACATTGAGGAAGTATAGATTAATGAATTCAAAGACATACAATAGAAATTATCCAAAATCAAACATACAGGAACAAAAAAAAAAAAAAAAAAAGAGGAGTGTCTGTGAGCTGTGAGACAACTTCAAGAAACTTAATATATGTGTAATAGGAGCCCTGAATTAAAAGGGGACACACACATATTTGAATAAATAATGGCCAAGTATTTCCCAAATTTGATGGAAACTCTAAAAACATAAATTAAAAACACTTAATAAACTCAAACCATGAAAAATATAAAACTTCAGGAAGACATGCCATGTTCCAAAAGCAATGATAAAGAGAAAATCTTAAAATCAGCTGGAGGAAAGAAGACTCACAGGAACAAAGACACAAAAGATTGCATGTTGCTCGTCAGAAACTATGCGAGCAAAGAGACAGTGGAGTAAGAGTGAATGTTAAAAAAACAAACAAACCCTCACCTAGAATTATATCTAACACAAATATCTTTAAAATAAGGATTTAACCCCTCCCCCCCTTTTAAACATACAAAAGCTGAAATGGTTCCTGCAGTAGTCACTCATCAGCAGACCTGCAGTATAAGAAACTGAACAAAATCATTCAGACCTAAGGAAAATGGCACCACATGGAAATAGTCTGCACAAAGCAAGGGGGAGCTTGTTAAATAGTACCTGTATAAATTGTTCCATTTATTTAAATAGACTTAAGTGACAGTAATTATTACAAAATAGAAACAATGTAGTGTGGTGTTTATAAAATGTACAAGAATGAAATATGACATCAATAGCACAACGACCAAGAAGGGAGAAATAAAAGAATCCTATTCTAATGTTCTTAGACTATATGTGAAGCAGTATAAAAATCTCTTTAAGGTAAACTGTGATAATAACAACCAATAAAAAGAGAGTGACAGCTAATGAACTAACAAAGGAGATAGAATTAAATAATGAAAATATCTTAAAGCAAACCAAATATACATCAACAGGTGAAACAGATAGTATATCTGTATAAGGAAATACTATTCAGCAATCATAAAGGACCACTGAAACACACAACATAAATGAATCAGAAAACAATTATGCTGAGTGAAATAGCTAAATATATAGAATTTTTGCAGTGTAACACTTACTAAGAGGTTTTTGACCTGTACTCTTCCTTCAACATTCCTTGGGGAGCATTATACACAGAGGAAGATGGTCCAGCACACAAATGTTTCAGGGTAGTAACACAGTCTTTTGCAGTAACTGTTGAGGGGTAGTAAGATGAGAAGTTCTGTGTTCTAGTTCTATTCTTCCCAGTAACTAGTTGTGGGGCAATGAGAAAAGTTTTTTTGTTGTTGTTTTTAATTTGCTCTGATTTATATTTAAAACAAGGGGATTGAATTGTAAAATCTCTGAAAACTCTAACAGCTGAGTCACTCAACCACATCAGGTCTTGAAAATAGAAGGGCTAGAATCCCAGATCAGAAAACTTCAGGCTGTTGTGGGGGATGCTGAGCTGAGTCAGAATACACAACACCCACCTCAGTAGAACACCTTCCCTCTTTCTATCTTCCCAAATAAAGATAATCATGGTGTGTGACATATAGATGCCACAACAGCAACACGGTTTCTCTCAGAGAGTGAGTATGAGCCCG
Organism: Rhynchonycteris naso; assembly: GCA_037038555.1. Taxonomy (NCBI): domain Eukaryota; kingdom Metazoa; phylum Chordata; class Mammalia; order Chiroptera; family Emballonuridae; genus Rhynchonycteris; species Rhynchonycteris naso. The sequence continues at coordinate 99,273,785 of CM073001.1, forward strand.
TGCTCCAACATAACAGACAGAAATCCACACGCTTTCTATTTTCTGTGTATATTATATGACTTGGCACAATACATACTGAATAAATGAATGCTGTCTTTGTTTAAATTTGTGCATGGCTCTATATTCATAAAGCTTCATTCTGATTACCAGTCATATCTCTCTTCAGGGCTCCAGATTCATATAACCACATGTCTACTTTATATCTCCACTTGGAGATTTCAAATGTCCTCTAATTCAACACACTCCACACTGACCTCATCTTTCCTCAGTATCTTTCCTCAGTGTTTCCTTTCCTCTGGTTGTCTTCACCATCTACCTAGTTACATTCATGTAATTTATGAGTTACTGTGAGCTCTCATGGAAACTCACAAGCTCACTATATATCTATATAAATAGTGATATGTAGAGGAGCAAGATGGCGATGGAATAAGCGGATGTACCAACTTCCAACTCCAAGAACCAAAGTGGATTATAACTTGATTTTAAGAACCATCATCTGGATAAACCAACGCTGAACTGGACTGAGAGGACTCTTCAACCAGGGAAGACTGAAGAAGCAACATTGAGACTGGTAGGAAAAGCAAAAATGCGAAAAGGGCTGCCCAGCTCCCCGGAGCAAAAGGCAGCCCGGAGAGACCCGCGTGCTGGTAAGGGAGGCCAGCAGAAGTGTAGGGACCTGGGTCCCAGGAACAAAGCCCGAGCCTACAGCCCCAGAGCCTAGAAGAGGCATTTGGACAGTATTTAGCTGGGAAACAGGTTAGGATACTGTTTGTGAGAAAGAGACAGTTGTCTCAGACCCAGGATTCTTCTTAAAGGAATAGCGCAGAAAACCTCTCTCACAACCACTCACCCGGGATTCCGGGAGACAGGGAGAGAGTGTGGTCTGGAAGGCACAGGGAGAAAAGCTTTTAGGGACAGCCACCTTAAAGCCTGGGCAGAGTCACTCCACAAATCTGAAACAAAATTTCCCCTGGAACCAGCAAGAAGAAGCAGGACATCAGCCAAACAGGCTCCCCTGTGGCAATTAGAGCACAGTCGCTTAGAAGGAGGGAGCTTTCAGGACTACAGTATGGAGTGTTAGAGTCTGAGCTGCAGTGCCCCCACTCACACTGCTGAGGGCTGCTGGAGGGCCTCGGCGGTGGAATGCGGAAACACGGTTCTGGGTTTGGTTGGCTGGGGCAGAGGCCGAGCCGGCTGGCGTGAACTCAGTCTAGCCCAGACGAGGCAAAGGGAATGCATGAAAGTGGTCTGGTGGCTATGGGCCTGCCTGCGACCCCACCTGTGGGGGAAAAGCGAGAGCCAGAAACGGGAAGAGATCCTCCACTGGGCAGGGGTGAATAGGCGCGGATGCATCCGAACTCCAGGGCTTTAAGCCCTGCCCAACCGGCTTTGCTGGGGAAGTGGGGCAGAAGCCCAGCGCATGGCTGCGCGCATAGCAGCAGCCCCGCCCACCCGAGGAGTCAAGATTGGCGGGAGCGGGGCTTCTGGCCCAGAATAACAGCTGAGCACACACCAGAAGCCCCTCCCTGCTAGAGGAACAGGCTGACAGGGACCTGCAGCTGAGCCAAGGTGCTCACCCTTGCCCTTGGTGCTCAGGCTTGTGGCCTGAATGTGGTGCCCGGTCCTACCGGTAGGAGAGGAGTGAAGGCAGAGACCTGCTGAGGCTTATAGCCTGGCATGAGAACACAGCCCCTCCTGAGGAGGTGAGGCAGAGACCTCAGCAGCCAAGGCCAGTGCCGGAAACACCCACACCCAACTGCCCTAGGCAGTGGCAGAGGGGGTGGGGGGCTTGCAGACAGACCACACCGACAGAACACAGAGGCAACACCCAGTGGACTCCAGTAGCCAAACCCTTCTTGCACACAGACAAAATGGACAGGCAGAGAAATGCAACCCAAATGAATCAAGAAATTCCTCTGAGAAGGACCTGAATGAATCAGATATACCCAAACTACCTGATGCAGAGTTTAAAATAATGATAGTTAGAATGTTCAAAGAGCTTATAACAACAATGGATAGTCAATAGTCATTACAAAAACCTAAATAAAGAGATAGAAAGTATGAAAAAGGAAATTAAAATAATAAAAAGGAATCAGACAGAAATGACAAATACAGTATCAGAACTGAAGACCACAATGGAAGGAATTAAAAGCAAATGGATGAAGCTGAGGATCGAATCAGTGAGTTAGAGAACAAAATAAACAAAGGTGGAGAAGCAGAGCAGAAAAAAGAAAAGAGACTCAAAAAATCTGAGGAAACTCTAAGGGATCTCTGTGACAACATGAAAAGAAATTACATCCACATCATAGGGGTTCCTGAAAAAGAGGAGAAAGATCAAGGGATAGGAACTTTGTTCAATCAAATCAAAGCTGAAAACTTCCCTATATTAAGACTGGAAAACGTTTCACATGTGCAAGAAGCACAGAGAACTCCATTAAAGAGAAACCCAAAGAAATCTACACCAAGACACATCATAGTTAAAATACCAAAGCTAAGTGATGAAGAGAAAATTTTAAAAGCTGCTAGAGAAAAAAAGGCTATCACCTACACAGGAGCCCCCAGAAGAATGACATCTGACTTCTCAACAGAAACACTTGAGGCCAGAAGGGAATGGCAAGATATAGTCAAAGTAATGCAGATCAAGAACCTACAACCAAGACTACTCTATCCAGCAAGGCTAACTTTTAAAATTGAAGGAGAAATAAAGAGCTTCCAAGACAAAGAAAACCTCAAGGAGTTCATTAAAACCAAACCAATTCTGCAAGAGACACTAAGGGGCCTGTTGTGAACAGTTCAAAGGGGGAAAAGAATATAGCAAAAGAAGAATACAGCTTTAAACAATAAAATGGCAATAAACAACTACATATCAATAATAACCTTAAATGTAAATGGATTAACTGATCCAATCAAAAGACATAGAGTAGCTATGTGGATAAAGAAACAGGACCCATACATATGCTGTCTACAAGAGACACACCTTAAAACAAAAGATGCATGTAAACTGAAGGTAAAAGGATGGAAAGAAATATTTCATGCATATGCAAATGAAAAAGAATCCGGGGTAGCAATACTTATGACTGAAAAATGGACTTTAAAACAAAGGCTGTAGTAAGAAATAAAGAAGGACACTACCTAATGATAATGGGAACAATTCAACAAGAAGATACAACCATTAAAAATATCTATGCACCAAACATAAGAGCCCCAACATATATAAAGCAGACTTTGATGAATATAACGGCCATATTAACAGCAATACTATAATAGTAGGGGATTTCAGTACCCCACTAACAACACTGGATAGATCCTCAAGAAAAAAATCAACAAAAAAACAGCAGATTTAAAGGATGCACTGGATCAACTCAATTTAATAGATACATTCTTTTCAAGTGCTCATGGTACATTTTCTAGGATAGACCACATGTTAGGACACAAAAGTGGCCTCACCAATTTAAGAAGATTGAAATCATATCAAGCATTTTCGCTGATCAAAATGCCATGAAACTAGAAATTAACCACAAAAGAAAAACTAAAAAATACTCAAACAATTGGAAACTAAATAGCAAGTTATTAAATAATGAATGGATTAACAATGAGATCAAAGAAGAAATAAAAATGTTTCTAGAAACGAATGAAAATGAGCATACATAAACTTAAAATTTATGGGACACAGCAAAAGCAGTACTGAGAGGGAAGTTCACTGCACTATAGGCATACCATCAGAAGCTAGAAATACCTCAAATAAGCAACCTGACCCTGCAACTAAAAGAACAAGAAACACAACAGCAAATAAAGCTCAAGACCAGTAGAAGGAAGGAAATAAAAAAGATCAGAGTGGAAATAAATGACATAGAGGCTAAGGAAACAATACAGAGGATCAATGAAACCAGGAGCTGGTTCTTTGAAAAGGTAAACAAGATCTATGAACCTTTAACTAGACAAAACAAAAAAAAAGAGAGAGGACTCAAATAAATAAAATTAGAAATGAGAGTGGAGAAATAACAACTGACACAACAGAAATACAGAGAATTGTAAGAAAATACTATGAAGAACTCTATGCCAAAAAAATAGACAACCTAGGTGAAATGGACAAATTTCTTGAATCATATAATCTTCCAAAAATCAATCTGGAAAAATCAGAACACCTAAAAAGATCAATCACAAAAAATGAGATCAGAACAGTTATCAAAAACTCCCAAAAAAGAAAAGTCCTGGGCCTGATGGCTTCACAAGTGAATTCTATCAAAAATTCAAAGAAGAACTAACTCCTATCCTCCTCAAGCTATTTCAAAAAATTCAAGAGGAAGGAAGACTTCCAAACTTCTTTTATGAGGCGAACATAATTCTGATCCCAAACCCGGGCAAAGACAACACAAAGAAAGAAAATTATAGGCCTATATCCCTGATGAATTTAGACGCTAAAATTCTCAACAAAATATTAGCCAACCGGATCCAGCAATATATGAAAAAAATCATACACCATGATCAAGTGGGATTTATTCTGGAGAGGCAAGGCTGGTTTAATATTTGCAAATCAATCAATGTGATTCATCACATAAACAAAAGGAAGAACAAAAATCACATGATAATTTCAATAGATGCAGAAAAGGCATTTGATAAAATCCAGCACCCATTCATGTCCAAAACTCTCAGTAAACTGGGAATACAAGGAACATTCCTTAACATGATAAAGACCATCTACGACAAACCCAGGGGAAACATCATACTAAATGGACAAAAATTAAAAGAAATCCCCTTAAGATCAGGAACCAGGCAGGGTTGCCCACTTTCACCACTCTTATTCAACATAGTTCTGGAAGTCCTAGCTATAGCAATCAGACAAGAAGAAGAAATAAAAGGCATCCAAATTGGAAAAGAAGAAGTAAAACTGTCACTATTTGCAGATGATATGATATTGTATATTGAAAACCCTAAAGTCTCAGTCAAAAAACTACTGAACCTTATGAATGAATTCAGCAAGGTGGCAGGATATAAAATTAATATGCAGAAATCAGAGGCATTTCTGTATACAAACAATGAACTGTCAGCAAAAGAAATTAAGGAAACAATCCCCTTCACTATTGCAGCCAAAAAAATAAAATACCTAGGAGTAAATTTAACCTAGGAGGTTAAGGACTTGTACTCAGAAAATTATAAAACACTGATAAAGGAAATCAAGGAAGGTACAAACAAGTGGAAGCATATACCGTGCTCATGGCTAGGAAGAATAAACATATTAAAATGTCTATACTACCCAAAGCAATTTATAAATTTAATGCAATACCAATTAAAATACCAATGACATACTTCAAAGATATAGAACACATATTCCAAAAATTTATATGGAACCAAAAAAGAACACGAATAGCCTCAGCAATCCTAAAAAGAAAAAATAAAGCAGGAAGCATCACTCTTCCGGATATCAAGGTCTACTACAAGGCCATTATACTCAAGACAGCTTGGTACTGGCATAAGAACCGACACATTGATCAATGGAACAGAACAGAGAACACAGAAATAAACCCGCCACTTTATGGACAACTGATATTTGACAAAGGAGGAAAGAACATACAATGGAGAAAGACAGCCTCTTTAACAAATGGTTCTGCGAAAATTGGACATCTACTTGCAAAAAAATGAAACTAGACCATCAACGTACACCATTCACAAAAACAAATTCAAAATGGATAAAAGCCGTGAGACTATAAATATCTTAGAAGAAAACATAGGCAGCAAGCTTTTCGACATCCGTAGCAGCAATATATTTGCTGATTTATCTCCACCAGCAAATGAAATAAAAGGCAAAATAAACAAATGGCACTATATCAAACTAAAACGTTTTTGCACAGCTAAAGACAAAAAGAACAGAATAAAAAGACAAACCACACAATGGGAGAACATATTCAACAGCACGTCTGATAAGGGGTTAATAACCAAAGTTTATAAAGAACTTCTAAAACTCAACACCAGGAAGACAAACAATCCAATCAAAACATGGGCAAAAGAAATGAATAGAAATTTCTCCAAAGAAGACATACAGATGGCCAAAAGACATATGAAAAAATGCTCAACATCACTAATTATTAGAGAAATGCAAATTAAAATCACAATGAGGTATCACCTCACACCAGTCAGAGTGGCACTCATCAGCAAAACAACACAAAATAAGTGCTGGCGAGGATGCGGAGAAAAGGGAACCCTCCTGCACTGCTGGTGGGAATGCAGTCTGGTGGAGCCACTGTGGAAAACAGTATGGAGATTCCTCAAAAAATTAAAAATCGAACTGCCTTTTGACCCGGCTAGCCCACTTTTAGGATTATACCCTAAGGACACCATAACACTGTTTGAAAAGAAGAAATGCACCCCCATGTTTGTGGCAGCATTGTTCACAATAGCGAAGATCTGGAAACAGTCCAAGTGTCCGTCAGAAGACGAGTGGATTAAAAAGCTTTGGTCCATATATACTATGGAATACTACTTGGCCATAAGAAATGATGACATTGAATCATTTACAACAAAATGGTGGTACTTTGATAACGAAGTGAAATAAGTAAATCAGAAGAAAAAGACTGAGAACAGCATGAATTCATACATAGGTGGGACAAAAAAGTGAGACTATGAGACATGGACAAGAGTGTGATGGTTACGGGGTGGGCGAAGGAAGGGGAGGGTGGGAAAGGAAGAAGGGTAGGGGCACAAGGAAAATCAGATAGAAGGTGACAGAGGACAATTTGACTTTGGGTGATGGGTATGCAACACAATTGAATGATAAGATAATCTGGAGATGTTTTCATTGTACATATGTACCCTGATTTATTGGGGTCACCACATTAAAGTTAATAAAAAAAAAACAAAAAAAACCTCCCAAACAAGAAATGTCCTGGGCCTGATGGCTTCACAAGTAAATTCTACCAAAAATTCAAAGAAGAACTAACTCCTATCCTTCTCAAGGTATTTCAAAAAATTCAAGAGGAAGGAAGACTTCCAAACTCCTTTTATGAGGTGAGCATAATTCTGATCTCGAAACCGGGCAAGGACAACACAAAGAAAGAAAATTATAGGGAAATATTCCTGATGAATTTGGATGCTAAAATTCTCAACAAAATATTAGCCAACAGGATCCAGCAATATATGAAAAAAGTTATACACCATGATCAAGTGGGATTTCTTCTGGAGAGGCAAGGTTGGTTCAATATTTGCAAATCAATCTATGTGATTCATCACATAAACAAAAGGAAGGAAAAGAAATCACATGATAATTTCAATTGATGCAGAAAAAGCATTTGATAAAATCCAGCCCCATTCATGCTCAAAACTCTTAGTAAAGTGGGAATACAGGGAACATTCCTTAACATGATAAATGCCATATATGACAAACCCACAGCAAACATCATACTAAATGGGCAAAAATTAAAAGCAATCCCCTTAAGATTAGGAACCAGGCAGGGGTGCCCCCTTTCACCACTCTTATTCAACATAGTTCTGGAAGTCCTAGCTACAGCAATCAGACAAGAAGAAGAAATAAAAGGCATCCAAATTGGAAAAGGAAAAGTAAAACTGTCATTATTTGTAGATGATATGATATTGTATATAGAAAACCCCAAAATCTTAGTCAAAAATATACTGGACCTGATAAATGAATTCAGGAAGGTGACAGGATATAAATTTAATACTCAGAAATCAGAGACATTTCTATATACCAACGATGAACTGTCAGAAAAAGAAATTAAGGAAACAATCCCCTTCACTATTGCAACCAAAAACATAAAGTACCTAGGAGTAAATTTAACCAAGGAGATTAAGGACTTTTACTCGAAAAATTATAGAACACTGATAAAAGAAATCAAGGAAGATACAAACAAGTGGGAGCATATACCGTGCTCATGGCTAGGAAGAATAAACATCATTAAAATGTCTATATTACCCAAAGCAATTTATAAATTCAATACAATACCAATTAAAATACCAACGACATACTTCAAAGATATAGAACACATATTCCAAAAATTTATATGGAACCAAAAAAGAACACGAATAGCCTCAGCAATCTTAAAAAGAAAAAATAAAGCAGGAGGTATCACTCTTCCAGATATCAATGTTTACTACAAGGCCTTTGTATTCAAGACAGCCAGGTACTGTCATAAGAACAGGCACATAGATCAATGGAACAGAACAGAGAACCCAGAAATAAACCCACACCTTTATGGACAACTGATATTTGACAAAGGAGGAAAGAACATACAATGGAATAAAGACAGCCTCTTTAACAAATGGTGTTGGGAAAATTGGACATCTACCTGCAAAAATAATGAAACTAGACCATCAACGTACACCATTCACAAAAACAAACTCAAAATGGATAAAAGACTTAAATGTAAGCCGTGAAACCATAAACATCTTAGAAGAAAACATAGGCAGCAAGCTCTCTGACATCTGTAGCAGCAATTTATTTGCCGATTTATCTCCATGGGCAAATGAAATAAGAGGCAGGATAAACAAATGGGACTATATCAAACTAAAAAGTTTTTGCACAGCTAAAGACAATAAGAACAGAATAAAAAGACACACCACACAATGGGAGAACATATTCGACAGTACGTCTGATAAGGGGTTAATAACCAAAATTTATAAAGAACTTACAAAACTCAACACCAGGAAGACAAACAATGCAATCAAAAGATGGGCAAAATAAATGAATAGAAATTTCTCCAAAGAGGACATACAGATGGCCAATAGGCATATGATAAAATGCTCATCACAACTAATCATTAGAGAAATGCAAATTGAAACCACAATGAGATATCACCTCACACCAGTCATAATGGTCCTCTTCAGCAAAACAACATAGAATAAGTGCTGGTGATGATGTGGAGAAAAGGGAACCCTCCTGCACTGCTGGTGGGAATACAGACTGGTGCAGCCACTGTGGAAAACAGTATGGAGATTCCTCAAAAAATTAAAAATCAAACTGCCTTTTGACCCAGCTATCCCACTTTTAGGAATATACCCTAAGAACACCATAGCACTGTTTGAAAAGAAGGAATGTGCCCCTATGTTAGTGGCAGCATTGTTCACAATAGTGAAGGTCTGGAAACAGCCCAAGTGTCCGTCAGAGAACGAATGGATTAAAAGCTTTGGTACATATATATCCTATGGAATGCTACTCAGCCATAAGAAATGATGACATCGGATCATTTACAACAACATGGATGGATCTTGATAACATTATACAGAGTGAAATAAGTAAAACAGAAAAAAACTGAGAACTGCATGATTTCATATATAGGTGGGACATAAAAGCGAGACTATGAGACATGGACAAGAGTGTGGTGGTTATAGGGTGGGGGGAGGGAGGAGAGAGAGGTAGAGGAGGAGGGGAGGGGCACAAAGAAAACCAGATAAAAGGTGACAGAGGACACTTTGACTTATGGTGATGGGTATGCAACATAAATGAATGATAAGATAACCTGGAGATGTTTTCTTTGAACACATGTACCCTGATTTATTAATGTCACCCCATTAAAATTAAAAAACAAGACAAAACACGAAGTGCCCATCTCTTCCTGTAGGATCAAAGTTTCCCAGCACCAGGAAGTAGATGCTCATAAGACTGTCAGAAACTAGTAGACATGCAAATGGTCACAATTTTCTAGCACCCAAATGTGTAGGCCCTGAAAGGGACCAAAGTTTTGCCTTTTGGTATATTGATTTTAAGCTGGTGTTGGGTAAATGAGTTTGTAAAATCTGCATTTTTTTAGTTTGCTCACATTTAGTGTTAAAAATGGTGGTGGTTGGCACCAGGTATGTGATCTGTGAAATTGCTAATTGCCTTCCTGTTTGGGAAGGGCCATTGTCTTGCTAATGTGTGCTGGAGGAGAGGTTTTTGCCCCAGAAATGTTTTAAAAGGAGTGAAGGAGAAGGGGAAGGAAAAGGAAGCCAAGGTGGCGGGAAAGAGAGAGGAGCCCATTTTGCAGAGTAAGAAGCAATGTCTGCCGATGGTGAACCAGAGGTGAGGGGCAAGGGGCTTTTGGGAGCTCCGCTGAGATTGGTGGAACCTTTGATACTAGAAAAAACTGGAGAAGATTCTCCTGGTTGTGGAACTGATGAATGTGTCAGTAGCTTTGTGAGCTCTGATCAGGTGGAAAGTAAGTGTTTTTCCCTCTGTGTGTTTCTCGTCAGCTGGTACGAGACTTGCATAAAGGAATGGCACACCAGCTTTTGGCTCCACTGTTTCTTTACTGTTTGACTGAATCTAATAGGAACTTGCGTGTGCATGGCCATGGCGGCTACAGCCAAGACTACTGGCCTTAAAGCTGGTTATTAAGGAGGGAAAAAAGACTCAGAAAGAACCTGTGACCCTCCCCACTTCCCTGACTTAGAGATTCAGATGGAGAAGCCTGCTTTGAGAAGGGAGCTTTGGCTTAGTCACCTTAAGAATCTTCACTATAGTGTTAGTCAGGAAACCTCTGAACCTATTAGGTAGATACCTCAGTGTCCTGTTTTTTCTGAGTCACCTGCAAGAGTATTCCTGCCTTGTAGGTTCTGCCACTCCCCCTCAACCACCCGTAAATCTCCCATTCTCAAGATCCTTATTGCACCCCCTTTCTTCTCCTCTGTCAAAAATATCTTTATATACCCAAGTTGCCTCATTGTTTTTGGTATTTCATGCTTAAGTGAATTTCCTACGCAAATGTATTAAAATTTTTATATTCTACTGTAAAAAAAATAGTGATATGTAGATTTTATATAGATATATAGTGGGTGAGTGAGCAGATATAATGAAAACCATCCTTGTTATCTCCTTCACCTCACACCCGTAGATTATAATACATTACAAAGCTCTGTTGATTCAGTATCCTAAGGATCTCTTCAATTCATTCATGTGATTCTTTTCTCCCTCCACCATTCTAGTCTAATTTCCTATTAACTCTTGATTAGATTACATAATAAACTTCACACTGAACTCCCCACATCCATACCTACCTCTTTCCAATCTGTTCTCCATATCTTAGCCACTGTGGGGTCTAATCTTGTGGGAGACTAAATATAATATTACCACCCTGCCCACCATGTTAAAACCCTCCACATTGACCTCCACATGTTTAGCAGCCTAATCTCCCATGCTGCTTTGTGCTCTTTCATATGTCTTCTTTCAAACCCTTTCATGCTCTGTCCCCTCATTCACCACAGGGCCTCTGGGCATGCTTTGTTCCCAGCCTCTAATGTCTCCCTACATCCCTTCTGATTTCAATTTAATTCAACCGAACATGCAGATCACAACTTATGTCATCCTGACTCCATGACTAGTTCAAATATCTCTGTTTTTCTCTTTGATACACATGCAACACTCCTTCACAGATTTTGTCCTGATTGTGATTTGTTGCTTACTTGAACGAAGTCATTTAGGCTCTATTTGTCTCTGTCATCGGACTATGAGCTTCTTGACGGTACCTGACTTTGTGTTTTTCTGTGCATCTCTGTATTCCCAGCACCTACGCCCAAACATGACACGTGTTGGGCAACCAATAAGTATTTGTAAAACCAAGAATGAGTGAGTGAATATACAGTATATATAAGAGGGAATCCAGGGATACTAAGATATTCTTATCTAGCTGCAGTTGAATCTGACCATAAACCTTTCTAGCTAATGAAGTCAGCCATGTTAAAGAAGGTGCAGTGCAATTCCTCCTCCTTGCTGAAGTCATCTCTGTTGACAGCCAGAATCTGAGCTCCTGCTCTGTTCTAAGCTCCATGGATCTTTGGGTCTTCCCTTGGTTGTTACTGCTCCAGCTTACTGTGAACATCATGAATGCACGAAAGGCATCTGGATGGACTGGCAGCATGATGGCAAGCCAAGCAGCACAATGAATGGCCAGAGCCTTTGTCCCCCAAAGCCTCTCATATTCTGCTGGACAGACAGTATCTCCCATTGCTCTATACTTTGCAAGTCCTTGGCTTCTCCCTCCACTTTGGCCAAGTCCATTTATTTACACTCAGCTTGAGTTAAGCAAGCAAGCAAGCAACCCAACGTTCAGGTGTTTTTATGGCACTTGCTTCACTCTGCCGTTTCATGTAGTTAATTGTAGGCTGTCTTCTGTGTCTTCCCAGACAGGTGTTTCAGAGAAGTTGGTGGTCTTAGCCTTCTTCCCTCTTCCAATCCCCAGCACAGTGCCTTGATGGTAGCCCAGTCCAGGGTAATGTTTGATGACTTCCACTGAGTCATAAAAGTACAGCTAGTGCTCAACTTATGACCACAATGGGTTCTGACAGACCGGTCGTAACACGATTTGGTCGTAAGTTGAGTAGGCTATATGTAAAGTACTGTAACATGATGTTATAAAAATCTTTAAGTCATATTTTATCATAATTTTCTTTCATTATTATATATCATAATTTTCTTTGTTCATTTTATGTCATTTGTATAATCTCTACACCATTTTGTTTCTTATTTTTACATCTGTCAGGTTTAAGTAAAACACTGCATTACCAGTACAACTGGGTTAATATTTGCAAAACATACAAAATACAGATGCATACAAAAACTGCTCCAGACGCGGAGCAGTTGTAGCTAGCGATTGTGGTCATAAAGTCGAATGGCCGTAAGTCGATCAATACATATAGCAGCAATGTAAGTGCTGGAGTTTTTCTGTATGCTTGTCTGTCCAAGCACCCTTGCCAGAGAGCTGGGTTATGAGTCAGCAAACTTGGGTTTTTGTCTGAGTCACCTCATCTCAGTTTTTTTTTCTTAATTTTTTAAAAATTTTATTTTTTATTCAAAAATTAAACTTAAGAGGGTGACTGCTCAATAAAAGTACATAGGCTTCAGGTAGACATTTCTATAGCATTTGGACCATTGATTATGTTGTATATCCAGCACCCAAAGTCAGATCATTTTCTGTCGCCGTATGTTTGTCCCTTTCAGTTTTCTCAGACAGGCAACCTAGTGGGCTCAGAAAACAAATCAAGGACCAAAATAAGTACTTTACCAAAGAGAGTGAAATTTAAGAAAAGAGAGAAAATAATCCCCATTCTATCCACTGCAGTGAGTAGTTGTTAAGAGCAAGTAAAAGGATGGGCATGGAGGTTTTTATTTTTAAATGTAAAGTATTCTGCAGCTGTAAGGGATTCTTATTATCTCTGTGATTATGCAAAGAAATAGGGGGTGGAGTGGAGTAGTGGTGACTAACTTGCAGCTCCTCTGAGCCAGGCCTGTAACTCAAGGTGGGTGCCAGAGGCAATGTGGGCTTTGCTCTTTATGTCCCCAAAGGGAGTGATTCATTAGCTGCTGTTATGAGGCCTAGTTATGCAGCACCACCTGGGTGTGTGGTCAGCGGTGCCAAAGTTATTTGGTCACTGGAATGTGAGAGAAATACCTGGAGCACATCCCTGGTGCTTGGTGGGTGGCAATGCTAAGCTTCCGAGGGACTGAAAGATTAGATGTGATACTCATATCTGTTTGAGACCCTGTTGGGAGTGAATGGTGGAAGCTGCAGCCTACCTCCAGCAGGCACAGGAGGAAAATGACTTGCAGCACGGCAGGCGGCAGGCGGCCCACAACACTCTGGATTGCCTGTACAGGTCTGGCTCGGCCACACCTCATGGTGACTGTTTGTTTCATCTTCTGCTCCTCCCAAATGGCTATGAGTTTCTTGAGGGCAGGGGTCCATTTTAGTCATCTTTTCATTTCCAGCCCTTGTGACTTACTAACACAGAGTCTATGCTCAAAACCCCTTTGGTGGCTATTTAGAAGATGAAGGAAGAAAGGAAAGAAAGAAGGGAGGGAGGGAAGGAAGGAAGGGAGGGAGGGAGGAAGGAAGGGAGGGAGGGAGGAAGGAAGGGAGGGAGGGAGGAAGGAAGGAAAGGAGGGAGGGAGGGAGGGGGAAGGAAGGGAGGCAAAGGGAGGGAGGGAGGGAGGGAGGGAGGGAGGGAGGGAAGAGGAAGGAAGGAAGGAAGGAAGGAAGGAAGGAAGGAAGGAGGGGGGAGGGAGGGAAAGGAAGGAGGGAGGGAGGAAGGAAGGAAGGAAGGAAGGAAGGAAGGAGGGGAGGGGGGAGGGAGGGAAAGGAGGGAGGGAGGAAGGAAGGAAGGAAGGAAGGAAGGAAAGAAGGAAGGAAGGGAGGGAGGGAGGGAGGAAATGCTGGCTAAGACTAGGTTTGCGGTCCAGCAGAGCAGCAGACCTGTGACCAGCTAGTTACTAAGCGATGTGCTATGTGTGAGGATGGAGGCTTCAGAGAAGGCTCCTTTGGGAGGATCCCTCGGACACCGCATCTTGAAAGAGGAGCAGGCAGAAGCCTGGGGAGGCACAGAGGAAATGACGGTGGGAAAGGTTAATGTTTCATGGTGCTTTTGCGTGTCCACTGTCTCAACCCCCACAGAAATGCAGACGTAAAGAGGGCCAGCCACCCTTAGTGCCACATTCACCCATCAGGAAACCAGGCTCCAGGTGGCGTCAAGAACTTACTGAAGTCACATGGCAGGTTGGAGGGAAAGCCGGAATTAGAACTCACTTGCTGTTTATTTTTTCGCTCTCCCTGCTGGAGCAAACTGCCTACGTGCCATGCCGTGCCGTGCCAGGGCACCCAGACTGCTCTCTCGGGTGTGCCCTGCAGTGTACTTCAAGGAGCTCCCAGAAGGGATTATCAACTGGGCAGAAATATGAACTATTATCAGAATTTGAAATAAAGAGATTTATTTGCTAGCCCGGTGCTTTATTTACAAACAAAAGAAATTCAGTGCTTACAATGTAAATCCTAAGGGAGTCAAGACAAAAGAGTCCAATTAATAGTAACATTGACAAGCTGAGTGGGTATGGAGAGCAGAGTTGACTCGACCAGTCATTGCTCAATACCTGAAACTTAAAAGAAAAAAATCTTTTGGGTTTAAAAAAAAAAACAACCCTCCTACTTCCTGTAGAATTCTTCTGTTCCCTTCATTTCTAAACTTACGAACATTAAAAAAAAATCAAATCCATATGCTTTGAGATTAACAACATTCAAATCATAAAACAGCATTGCATGAGAGCTACTCGATGTCCAAGAGTCAGCATGCCTTGGTATTCTAAATGAAAGTTTATTTGTAATAGACAACTCCAAAATATTCCACCGCCATGTATGTTCCTCGTGATCACCAGCTTTTGCAGATTAAATGCGAGATCTGGAAGCAAGACATTTTATTTTATTTTTTATTTTATTTTTTTACAGGGACAGAGAGAGTCAGAGGGAGGGATAGATAGGGACAGACAGACAGGAACGGAAAGAAATGAGAAGCATCAATCATTAGTTTTTCGTTGCCATTGCGACACCTTAGTTGTTCATTGATTCATTGATTGCTTTCTCACATGTGCCTTGACCGCGGGCCTTCAGCAGACCGAGCAACCCCTTGCTGGAGCCAGTGACCTTGGGTCCAAGCTGGCAAGCTCTTGCTCAAGCCAGATGGGCCCGCGCTCAAGCTGGCGACCTCGGGGTCTCGAACCTGGGTCTTCCGCATCCCAATCCGACGCTCTATCCACTGCGTTACCGCCTGCTCAGGCTGGAAGCAAGACATTTTAATTCTTTGGGCCTCAATGTTCTCATCTATAAATTGGGGTTTATTGGCTCATCTCTGTGGTCCTTCCCAGCTGAAACATTATGTGGTCTGGCCTTGTGGAGACTTGGCTCACAAGCATAATGAGTCTGCCTGGATTCATGTTCTGGCTCTGCCACATATGAACTCTATGTGATTTAGCCTTATTGGCCTCAATTTCTTTATTTATAAAAATGCAATAACAGTACATACCTCACAGCGTTGTGAGGTTAAATGAGTTAACGCAGGCGGGTGCCAAGGTCCAGGTCTGGGACACAGAAAGCACCGTATAAAGGAAAGCGATTTTGCACACAGGCCCACTCTGCACTCTGATAACGACAACAGCTATAATTTATGCTTTCCCCACCCAGCATGTGCTACACACTTGGTGTGGGTTGTCTCATTGCACTCTCACCCCGATCCTGCATGGTGGTGACATGTTTATCTCCTCTTTTGAGGATGAGGAGAGGAAGGCTCAAGTAGCTTGCTCCAAGTCATACAGCTAGGAAGTAGCAGAGCCTGGGACTGCTGAACTCTCTGTTGTTAAAGTAGGAGATTTTAACCACCACGCCATCCTGCCGTATCTAGTTATTTACCTGGGCTATCTCCAGTGCCAGAGATGGAGACCTATAATTTGAAAACCCCTCTGGGTTAGGACTGGAAAACATGATTTGGAAAGTAACAAATAAACACCAATCTGCAATACAGACTCACGAATCATAAATTCTCGATACTTCTCATTTATTCATCTCATAAAGTCACTTTCCCCCTTTAACATCAACTTATTATGTCTGTGTTTCTGAGGATTTTCCTCCCTACAATTTGCTCTCTTCCAGTTAAATTCAGCCAACTACTCACGGCTACACCAATGTGGATAAAAGAGCATTGGAGTCTTTTTTTTGTTGTAATAACAAAACCCAGACCAAACAAACAAAACCTAGCACATGACCTTAAATAATGAAAAGTATATCCACAGCATGTCTAGTAGGCTCCTGTTAGAAGTAAATAGGCAGCATTAATGTACCTATACATTTCTTTTTATTATTATTTACTTTTTATTTAGAAATTAAATTTCATGGGGTGACATTGGTCCATAAGAACACATAGCTTTCAGGTAAACATTTGAACTGTTGGCTGTGTTGTGTGCCCATTTCTTAAATATAGGTAAGGAAAACCATTCTAGGGGTGTTCTTAAGGCAACAGGAAGGGGAAACATGAACATAGGTTCCCTGGGTCTTCCTCTCCAGCCTTATCTCATGCCATTCTTTCCCCCTCTTTTTGAACCTCAGTTGAAGTGACCTTCTTTCAGTTTGTGAAACATGCCACACTCCTTCCTGCCTCAGGGCCTTTGGATATGCTTTTCCCCCCTTCTCTCTTCCTAAATTTCCTCTCACCTTTGTTTTTTGCCTTGCTAATTTCTATACATTTGCCAAAGTCAGCTCACAAACTGCCTTTATTTGGGAAGGCTGGACAGAGCCCCCTGCTGCACATTCTTATAGCACCTGTGCCATGAGTGGTTTACTGTTTGTCAATCTGCTGGGAGGTTCGCTCCTTAGAGGCAGGATCCCTCTTATCTGCCATGTTTCCCATTGCTCCCCAGTGGCTGGCACAATAATTTGTATGCTAAGTAATGAGTGAAAAGCTCATAGGTTCCCTAGAGGGAATTATTATATTCTAGTCCTGGAATTTAGTGCAACTCAATCTTTAGAACTTAAAGAGATGACCAGGAGTGAGTTTGAGCTTAAAGTCTAAGAATCTGCTTTTTAAAACATAAATCGCATTTGCATTATCTTAGCAGACAGGGCCTTGGGTACTATGCTAAAGCAGAGAAAGCATGTGTTTTAGAGTCAAGACCTGGTTTCAAATCTCATTCAGTTATTAATTTAAAGACTATTTCCAGTACTAGATGCTGGGATGGATGTGGAAGAGACAGCAGCAAAGAGTACCTGTCTTCAAGAAAGAGGGGGGCCAGGCATTATGACACACTGGACATGTAAACAAAGGGTGCTCTGGGGACCCAGCATTGACAAGATACTGAACATCCTCTCCTGGTATGGAAGGTTCTTGAGGAAGTGAGAGCTAAACTGAGACCTGGGGGAAGAGATTACCTGAAGAGCAGTGTAGTGGGGCTGGGGCATGTCTGGCTGCATGGTTGGTAGTGTAAGTCAGGGGATAGGATGGGCTGCTGGGGGACCTCACCAACTCCAAGACAAGTGAAACTCCTTAATGGCAGGCATTCCAGTGGTTCACAAAATGCCAAAACGTGTCCATATTCTTTCTCTTCGATCTATAGAGAGTGAGTGATGCTGCCCTCTTTCTTGCCTCCTTAAGACTCATCCTGAAGTTTGAAGCACCCTTTTATCCCCTCTGTTATTTTAGTGAAATTTCAAAGATCACAGATTGGCCCCACAAGATATAGAAAGGGCTCAGCAAACACCAAAGCAATAAAAGTGGGTAACAGTGCTGAACTTTTTATTAAAAATTAATTTAGGGCTTTTATATGAAACCCCCCAAAGGTCCTGATAATAAATTCTCGTTCCCTTTTTCACAGCCAGGCCTCCTCCTCAATCCCAAATTCAGGAACTTCAAAGCCTCCGTGAGCCCCCAGAGGAGTGCTCTGGCCATGAGCAGTGTGGTAAGCGTGGGAACTGGCAGATTTAGGGCCCCGTCTTCTCCCCTTTAGAACGAAACTGCCTGTCAATGTGGGTCACTGTCCTCTGGATGAAGGCACATTTTAAAAACACTGAGTCAATGACTCTAGACATTTTGGATTCTTGTGAATATAGGATAATACATTGCTAAGTTCAGAAATGACAAATAACCCTTTGCAAGTTATTAATACCTCATAAAACAAATATCGCTGTTGTTCAGTTCCTGGCTTTCTCTTGCTCTCTTCCCTACTGTTGTTCTAATTTTTCTTTTCTTAGTCCCTTAGTGTTCTAAGTTTGGTTATGGTTGTTAAAACATTGTTCCAAGTATACAGTTTGCTAATTTATCTTTTGATAGCCTCTTTGAGGGCTTGTTCAGAGGTTCTAGCAGGGGAGTGCAGCTACTCGTATACCCTTGACCGAAGACGGTCCACCGAGGACAGTCCTCTCTATTGGGGAAGGTCATCCTCTTCAACAAAGCAAGCACGCAGCTTTAGGAGAAATGCACGTGGAATGCCAAGGGAGTGAGGGGACACCGGCAATAACCTCTTTGAATTTCCAAATGAGATTTCAAAACATTTACTTACTTGTTTTTGTTGCAACTGTTGTGGCTTTGCTTCAGAATTTTTCTTTTTTAATTTATCTCAGGACTTCTTATAATATTTAACAAATGTAAATTCCCTAAACATATACCAATAAGTTTGTGGATAAATAGGCATAAATCAAATATATGGTTAAAAACAATGACATATCTTTACATCTATTGATGTGAAAGTACATTTAAAATATTTACAGCAGATGTTCAATATCATTTTATATTAGTTTCAGGCATACAACACAATGGTCAGACAATTACATAAATTAAATGATCCCCTCCAATAATCCTAGAACCCACCTGGCACCATACATAGTTATGACAATACTATTGACTGTATTCCCAATGCTGTACTTTACAACCCCATTACTATTTTGTATTTCTTAACCCCTTCACCTTTTTCACCCAGTTCCCTAATCCACCCTCCCCCACCCCAGCCCTAGCAACCACCAGTTTGTTCTCTGTATCCATGAGTCTGTTTCTATTTTGTTTGTTCATTTTGGTTTTCAGAATTTTTTTTTTTACCACTGAATTAAAGGAGATTTCATTTTACTTGTTTCTTCTTTTTCATCCCTTATTTCTCTCCTATGCTTTCTTTCTATTTCTCTTATTTCTCCCAATATCTCATTTATCTCATAGCTGCTCCTCCCCTCTCCCCCTCCCCCGCCATTTTCTTTTTTCTCTTCTGTTTCTCACCAACTTCCCTTCCTCTCTCTTTCTCTCTCTCTGTTGAGTTTCTCACCTGTAAGCTTTAATATCATGGGAGGGAAGAAAAATATTCTGGAACCCTCAGTAGACCAGCTATGGCTAGAAGAAATAAGAGCGTCCGTGAAGGTTCTTTCATTCTTTTATTTTTCACAACAGGTTGATTTTATTTTATCCGTCACCCTGGTTGTACCCTATGGGTGCGTACTCGGGCCTCTGCGTAGTTGGCCATTTTTCAGCTTCTAGACTTGCGAGGTTTCTCAGGGAGTCGTGACACTCCTGGGCTCCCTCTGACGTTCCAGCTGCCGCCATGGTCGTCAGAAGTGGTGGCTTCCACGGGTTCCTCATCTTGCTCTGGCTCCTGTTCGTATTGTTTCAGCTCCTCCTTCAGCCTGCGGTAATGGCCGTATAGTACGGGATGCTCAGATTTCTGAGACTTGACCGGAGGACTGGGAGTTCTTGGAGAGGCTTTTTTCCTCGAACTCCCTTGAAGGGGTCTTTTCCCCTTCGTGGTTGTTTTGGATTCATTTTTGTTTTCATTTGCTTCCTCCTTCAGCCTGTGATAATGGCTAGGAGGTCTGGGACGTCTAGATTTCTTAGACTTGATCGAAGTACTGGGAATTTTGGGAGAGGCTTTTCTTCTTGGACTTTCTAGAAGGGGTCTTCGTGCCTTCATGGTTGCCTTGGGCACCTTGCCTCTGGACCTCATTGGACTGGTGGCCTTCCTCTTATTCTTCTCTTTGGGGCTCGGGGTTGATTTTTCCATAACTGCTAAACCCTTGTGAGCTTCTCAGTCACCCTTGCCATACCAGTGTCTCCCAGTGGTCTACCCCAGGCCTCCTAAACTCCCAAATATATGCCCCTCCCAGGACAATGAGAGGCCACGCCCTCCTGCTTTGTTTGCTCAGTAGCCAGTAGGAGTGCAGGAGGGGCTTAGACACCTCAGAGTAAGGTACCATTCTGACAAGTCCTTGGGAGAGGGAGGATGCTGGCAAGGCCAAGATGCTCTGGCTGGAGGGACACTGGTGGAATTCTTGTCTATGAACAGCTGTAACAAGTTTCCAGCTTCTTGGTGGAGATACATTGTGACCAATTTCAGTCCATTTGTTTCCTTAGGTAGAGGTCTCTCCTGGTTTTGTTTCCTTTCTGTAACAACTATTTCTTTTGCCAACTGTAACTGGATGACCAGATTCCAGAGATATGGTGGAGGCACTAGCTAATTAGATGTTCAAAGTTTTCTAAAAAATCAACTTGATTCATTTTGCCATTTGAGTGTCAGTCTCAACAGGTCCTCTTTATCTCCTTAGTTACAAGACTTCTGCTTCAGCTTGTTCAGGCTGTTCTCATTGATGGTTGTTTTGCAATTTAGTTGTAATGTTGATGTAGTCATGGTAGGAGGCAGGCACACTGTTACCTTCTCTGCCATCATTTTTTTTTTTTTAGAGAAAGAGGAAAGCAGAGGAGAGAGAGAAAAAAAATAATCTGTTTCTGTATATATCCTGATTAGGGGTCAAACCAGCAACCTCTGCCTATTTAGACGATGCTCTGGCCAACCAAGCTATCTGGCCAGAACCTACTCTGCCATCTTTTTTTTTTTTTTTTTTTTGATAGAGACAGAGAGAGGGACAGATAGGGATAGCCAGAGAGGAAGGGAGAAAGATTAGAGGCATCAATTCGTCATTGCTGCTCCTTAGTCTCTTTAGTTGTTCATTGATTGCTTTCTCATATGTGTCATGACTGCGGGGCTACAGCAGACCGAGTGACCCTTTGCTCAAGCCAGTGACCTTGGGCTCAAGCTGATGAACCTTGCTCAAGCCATATGAGCCAGCGCTCAAGCCGGTGACCTCAGGGTTTTGAACCTGGGTCCTCTGCATCCCAGTCTGATGCTCTATCCACTGCGCCACCACCTCGTCAGATCCTGCTCTGCTGTCTTGGTCAGAAGTCTTCCCATGAAGCTTCTTATACATTCATTTCATATGACTTAGAAAACAATGTTGCAATAACTGGGAACAATATGAAATGCTTAACAGACACATATAAAAACAGCTCAGCACATGAACAGTTCCATTGCGCAACTGGTATCGTTTTAATACATGTTCCTTCTTCTCTCTGTTGTCTTGGTTCACGTTCTGAGTAAATAGGAGTTCAGGAACACGTGCTAAATTTAAACACCAGTCTTTCCTCTTTAAATACATGCGCCCTGAGAACCCCAGCTCTGGCTCTTTAACACAGGCATTGCCAGCACTTCCCTGCCGCTCCTGACTCTTGTGTTTTATAGCCTTCCAGGGGGAGGGAGTCTGACTGCTTAAGTACCCCTGAAGGCAGGATGGACAGCGTCTCCAAATATCTAACAGATGTCATGCTGTATGTCAGGATGAATCCATTATTAATTTGGAACTCTCTCTATGGTAACTTCTGCCAGTTTCTCTTTCACACTTGTGATGAGGAAATGGATTGAGCATCAGTAAGGGGACAAGACAATAACAATAAACAGACACAGATTGAAAGCAAGTCCTTAATAACAAACACAATCCCGGCCCCTTGATAGTCGTTCCCCTTCCAGCGCCAGGTTGCAAATCACTTTGCATTTCCTTCCCCATGAGCTCACACACTTGCAGAGACCCCGGCTCTGAAGACGTGCTAGCTTGAATTCTTGTTCAAGGAAATATTTGGATAAGAGAGATGGGGCTACAGATATTCAGTCACCTCAGAGGAAGTTATCAGAAGAGATGGGAGTGTTGGGCCCCGGAAGTGAAAGAAGGACAGTTCTGTGTTCCTGTCTAATCAGAGGCACTGGCAGCCTCGAAAGCAGATCCTGATGCAGTGGATGCCAGAGGCATATTTCTCTTGTTCAAAGCAGAATCCTTCATAGTCTCCCCCTCCTTCCAAACCTGCCGTGTCTCCCATCCAATTTACCTAATTCATCACCGTCATATTCATTTCTCTAAAGCTCTTTACTCTCGACTGCCTTGGATATTTTCAGGAAGTTGGTGTGATAAAAATACATGCATTAGCTTATCCACCCATCATGTATTGAATGCCTGCCTAGGACCACAGAGAGCAGTAAGGGGTGGTGCCCTGTGTACAGGGAAGACAGTCAAATAAATAAATACAAAGAAATATGAGAAGTGGAATAACAGAGCTCTTAGGTGATGCTACAATGGAGAAGAAGAGAAGGTTTTAACTCAGTAGTTGGAGCAAGGTTGGAGAGTATCAAGGAAGGTTTTGGGGTGGAGGTGACATTTGAGCTGAATGTCTAAGGATAAGCAGTATGTCCTAGGCAGATAGAAGGGTACATATGCAGAAGTATAGAGGTATATGAAATCATGGTTTTTAATGAAGCAGAGATAAGTTTCAGGTAAAAATAAATAGGGGGTACAAGAGAATGTGTGTTTGAGGAGTTACTAGGTAGACAAGCAGGCAGGTAAAGTTTAGAAGACAGTGGGTCTTGTAACATCATGCCACGGGTTTGGACATTATCCTATAGGAGGGAGGAGTCCCTGGATATATTGTAAGCTGGGAGATGATGAAATCCTATTACTACTTAGTACTGATGACTTGGGAGTAGGGGAGGAGAGAGGAAGTATGATGCAGAAAGTTCTGAAATGAAGAGGCACTGACCATGGCACTGGGCAGAAAGCACTGCAGTAGAGTTCAGAGTAAAATTGATGGGGGTTAGGGAGCAAGTGGGTGTGTAAGGGTAAATAATAAATAATAATAAATGAATGTAGACCCCTAACCTGACTTTACAAAGTATCTTCAGTGGTCTCCCATGATTTATCAAATGAAGCTGAAAGTATTTAGCCTGATCTTCAACATTCTCAAGCATTGGGATCCAGTCTATCTTTCCAACTTTATTTCCCGACATTCCTCAGCTGGGAGAAAAAAAATAGAGGAATGCTTCTTGCTTTTCCTGTATTCTCCTGATTCTGGGTCATTTCTGCAGGCTTTTTGCTCTGCACTGACAACAGCCCTTATAACTCCTCTAATCAAAAGCCACACATGGGCCAACTAACCCATGTTTCTGTGCCATCTCCCCATTTTGAATAGAATCTCTCTCCTCTTGAAGATTTCATAGGACCCCAAGTTTATTTACCATTTTACTCATTTCTATAATGCTTTGTATTTGTTAGCTAGTCTTCTCTCTGGTCCACTCCCTTTGTCAACTAAGTTATACAGGCAGACCTTCTTTTACTGTGCTTTTCTTTCTTTTTTTTTAATTTTATTTTTCTTTTATTCATTTTAGAGAGGAGACACAGAGTGAGAGAGAAAGAGAGAAAGGGGGGAGGAGCTGGAAGCATCAACTCCCATATGTGCCTTGACCAGACCAGTACAGGGTTTTGAACTGGCAACCTCAGTGTTCCCAGGCCGACGCTTTATCCACTGCGCCACCACAGGTCAGGCAACTTACTGTGCTTTTCTTTATTGTGCTTTGCAGACGTTGCATCCTTTTTTTCTTTTTACAAATTGAAGGTAAGACCCTCTACCAGAAGAAAAATAGTGACTCACTTTATTACAATCTGTGTTTTATTACAATGGTTTGGAATGGAATCTGGAGTATCTCTGAGGTATGCTTGTCATCTTAGTGAGGACTGAGATCCTCTTATTCGTGGTTTTATCTCTGTTCACACCTCACATGTAGAACATTGTATGTACAGCTATAATTATTTCAAATGAAAGACTTTTATTTTAGCTGAATTTCACTATTGGCATGAAGTTGGGAATTAGAACATTGAGGCAGATAATCCAAATGAAAGTATCTACTTTGGCTGTGATATCTGGCCATTGCTATGTGAAATCTCATGACAGTATTAATTTAGACGAGACTTACTAATTGAGCAAAGAAAAACATATATTAACTTTTATGCCCCAGCATATCATATCCATCAATAAATCTTGGTTATGTTTGGCACATCTCAAAGAGACCAACAGACTGTAAAGATATTTTTGATAAGATTCTATAAGCTTATATCCTGCTATTAACTTTTATATCAAATTCCTATTGGCTTTAATGAGAATTCTGAATATTTTTTAAGACTATAAATCCATAAAATTTTTCAGTGAATTTGTTTTTAGTTCAATAGTGAGGTATGGGTGGGTACAAGCAGAAAAAAGTGCTTTTGGACATATTTATGGACCATATGTATTTATTTATTTATTTAGAGATGATTGAATAAAAACTCCCTTCAAAGACCATAAGCATGATATATTGCATGAATATCTGCATCATTACTGTTTTATTCCTTAATGTGATTATCATTATGATGTTTACATGGTGTCTTGTCTTTGAGTAGCAATGAGTGCGTCTATTTTAAAAAAATGAATAAACAATTGTCTCATTTCCACATGGTTCTTAAGGATCAATGTTATTGCCATTTATCTGATGTGAAACTAGAGCACAAGAGCTAATTATTTGAAAGTGTGTGGGTTAATCTGGGGGTTTTCTTTGTCTATAAAGATTCCAGCCTTCAAAACCTTGGTCAATGCCACATCCTCCCAGTAGGTTTGCCTGGCCATTCTGAGTCATATCAGTCCTCCTGACTCTATATTGCACCTGTTTTGTGGGTGTTGGTCTTATCTCCCCATTTAGACTGCAAGTTCCTTTAGGGATATAAAAAATTACACTTAGTGAATGCTTAGTATGTGCCAAGTACAAGGGATAAGGATAGGAATAACCCAGTACAGTACCCTCTCAAGTATATAGTGCCTATGGACTAGGCAGAAAAGTAAATTTGTAACTGCAGCCTGTAGGAAGAGTGCCTTTGTAGGTGACAGTGAGGGGTGTCATTGGCTCATAGAGAAGAGGCTCCTGATACAAGCAAAGCTGATAAAACAGAGGTTCACAGAGGGCAAGTAATATGCCCCATGTAATGGCCCAGTAAAGGGCAGTTGCAGGAACTGAACCCCATTGTAAAACCTCAGATTCCAGCCTTTTTTTGGGGGAGTCAAGTTACTGCCCTTGAATACCTAAACACCCAACTGTGTCTTACACATTCATGTACCCTGAACCTATAAAACTGCTGCCAGTACCTGGGAAGTGATTGTTTTGTTGAGTTATTGAATAGGAGGTGACGTTGCTTCTTACTGCATTTTATACCAAATGTTAAATTAATAAATACTACATGACTCACTAAAGCATTTGTATGTTTTCAAAAAGTGAAAATCACCCTAGGGGCATGCTTTTCTGGAATGAAGGAGGTTAGAGGAAGGTCAGGACAGATGATTGCTCTATATTTCTTATGCCCATGAAATTGAAAGAAAGAAATAAACAAGGCCATGATTTCACCCTCATGGATAGTGAGAGGGTAGAACTGGGCTCTCATGATGAGTGATAAGGAGAAGACTGCCACACAATTAATAAGTAGACTTTGGCTGTTTATATCTTCTGTCAATTTCAGTTCTGTTTTTATGGGTATCAGAGAAGATTCAAGTGCAGGGTAAATTTTGGATGTAAGCGGCCCATTTATTATGCCCATTGCTCCATCATTAATCCTCCCACTCAGTCCTGGAAACACAAGCCCAGCGTCTTCCATCTGCTCCACGTTATTTATGATGATGCCTCTAATTATGTCCAATTGAGTTGCTGTCGATGATTAAAGGTAATAGGTAATAATAACTTGGCCTCATCATTACCACCATTATTATTAGCTCATTGATTGCAATAATTTCTAAAATTACTCCTTGGAATAAAATATGTTAAGCACCTGGTTTATCCTTTTTAGGAACATCTGCTCCAAATGTGTGATAGGGTAGAACTGAACGTGTCTTGCTCTGAAAGGAAAGCAAACAATGTTGACATTGGGGTTTCTGTCTATGCCGGTATGGCATGTTGTGAGATGATGAGAGGAGGAAATTATGATCAGTCTCAAGTTCAATGCTGAAATCAGAGCTGTTAATAAAAAGGATGGAAGAAACACACACACACACACACACACACACACACACACACATCAGAATATTGCACAGCTACTACAGTCTCTTCCTTTGGAAGAATTCACATCTTGGAAGTGGCCCACATCTTTGCCATGGCTGTGCCCAGCCTGGCCTCTATGAACAGGACACAGGGATGTGGTGCTAGGAGGGGTGGGAGGTGGGAGAGATGACAGAGCCATATATGGAGGTGTCAGTGGTTTACAGGGAATCCTTTAAGTAGGATCCCCTTTCTAACGCTGTGGTCCTGCCTTAGCTCCCGGAATCCCACCACTGGCCTTTCATTCTTTTTGCTCAAGTATTGTCTTCTCAAGGCTCCTCTCCAGGATGCCATGGGGGCTGAGCTCAGTGTTTATGATGCTTCATGAGCTGTGGTTCATGACATACCCTTCTCCTTCCGAGGGCTGCAAGTCACTATGGAGACAGACACTGCATGTTCTAGGCCCCTGGTCAGCAAACTCATTAGTCAACAGAGTCAAATATCAACAGTACAACGACCGAAATTTCTTTTAAGAGCCAAATTTTTTAAACTTAAACTATATAGGTAAGTACATCCCTTATTGAGGTAGCACCCACACATGGTTTTTTTGTGGAAGAGCCGCACTCAAGAGGCCAAAGAGCCGCATGTGGCTTGTGAGCCACAGTTTGCCGACCAAGGTTAGGGGATGTAAGGTACCAGGGAAATCAAAGCCCTGGAACAGTGCTGTTTTAAACTCCCAGCCTGCCTGTACTGCCCAATGTGGTTGCCACTAGCCACATGTGGCTATTTGTATTTAATTAATTAAAATTAAGTAAAACTACAATCTCATTTTGTAAGTTGCACTGATCTCATTTCCAAAGCTCAGCAGCCAGTTGTGTCTAGTGACTATCATTTCAGTCAGTGAGAAGAATGCTATGGAATGGCACTAGTAAACCATTAGAAACATTTTTTTTTCTTTTCCAAGTGAAAAGAAGGGAGATAGAAAGATAGACTCCAACCCAGCAACCCCTGTCTGGAGCAGATGCTCTGCCCATTTGGGGACATGCTCCCAACTGAGCTATTTTTAGCACCTGAGGCCAAGGCTCCACAGAGCTATCCTCAGTATCCAGGGCCAATGTGCTCCAACCAGGTAAGCCATGGCTGCAGGAGGGGAAGAGAAAGAGAGAGAGAAGGGGGAGGGGTGGAGAAGCAGATGGTCACTTCTCCTGTTTGTCCTGACCAGGAATCAAACCTGGGACATCCATATGCAGGGCTAATGTTCTACTGATAAGCCAAGTGGCCAGGGCCCTAGAAACATTTATCTGCTGAGTGTGGGGAACTTCTGCTAGGCGTTGGTGCTGATTTGCCATAGGAACCCCTAAAGTGTTTGAGAAACTTAATTACGTATAATTCATTCAACTCTGAAATACTCAGACTTTTAAAAAAGGAAAGAAAGAAAGAAGAAAGAAAGAAAGAAAGAAAGAAAGAAAGAAAGAAAGAAAGAAAGAAAGAAAGAAAGAGCAAACAGGATACACACCTCTGTTACTAACAAATAAAATAAATTAATATTTGAGGATAAACTGTCCTCACATATGTTGCCTCATTGACTACTCATAATAATCCTGACAGAGTGGATTATGCCCATTTTATAGATGAATAAATTGAGGACCAGAGAGGCTAAGATAATTTGTCAAAGTTCACACAGATTACCAGAAGTCTGAAGTGGTAGACCTACTCAGGCCTTTAGAATTCTATTTCAATGCCATCTCTCCCACACACAGGGAAATACATGCATATTTACTCTTTCTTTATAGAATATTATGCCTCAGATAAACTAACTGTATTGTGATCAGATCAAATGCAATTTTATTTTTAAAGTGAGAGAAGGGGGAATAGAGAGACAGACTTCTGTATGTGCTTTAACTGAGATCTACCAGCAACTCCCATCTGGGGCCAATGCTTGAATCAACCATGCTATCAGTACCAGGGCCAATGCTCAAACCAATTGGGTCACTGGCTGTGGGAGGGACAGAGAAAGAGAGAGAAAGAGACAAGGTAGAGGGAAGGGAAGAGAGTCAGATGGTTGTTTCTTCTGTGTGCCCTGACCAGGGATATAACCCAGAATATCCACATGTCAGGCCAATGCTCTATCCACTGAGCCAACCAGTCAGTGCTCAAATGCAAATTAAATCTGAAAGATGAAAAGAAAATATTAATTTAAATTTTAAAATAAGTTACTTTTCCAAATCTGTTATGTTAGGTCAAGAAAATGCAATTCAATTTTATATATAGTTTTTAGTGATGGTCATTTAAAAACATTCATTGAGTTGAATACAAAATAGATTTTCTGATTTCATAAATTTTGCCTCACTTTAGAATCACATTTTAGAATGCTTTCTAATTTTAAATCTTTAATCTTGCTCTTTGCTTTGACCAGCTCATCACTTTCTTATAGTCTAGCATGGCTCTAGACTGCCCTGCCCAGCTCTGGGAAAGCCCATGCCATGGTGGCCTCTGGTTTTTCAGGGACTTTGCATATAAACAGTCTGATTGAATTCACAGAAGCCAAGGAATATATATGTCACTGGTATAGAAGTACTTGTTGAACTTCTATGTGACTCCAGGGGCATGATTTGGCCCTGGCATCCAGTCCCTTTAATACTTTCAGGGTCCCTGAAGAATGTCATATTTCAGGAAAGAGCTCTAGTCATGTTATATCATTAACTTTATGGAGTGTTGTAGAATAACATTTAGCTTGATTCTGATAGAATAAAGGTGCAAATCCACATGCATAACTTAAAAATAAAAGTCCATTCTCTGGTACCATATAAATACATGCCAGGTGTGAAAGGAGAACTGAAATGGTCTCCAAGGATGCTCTCCCACAGGAGGCTGAGCTTTCCCCACCAGATACTCCCAGCCCTGGGGCCCTTATGCAAGTGGTCATTCCCACCATCACCTGATACTGCTTCTGGTGGGTTTTCACGGATCCCCTTCACTCTTTCCATCATCTCTTAGGAAAAATCAAAAGTGAATGTCTGGAGGCTTGAACTGGGACACCATGCCTCCTTTATTGGTCTCTGATACAGAGAGGAGCAGAGAGAGAGAGAGTTAGGAAAGCTTTTTGTTAGTTTCTGTGCTATACTGGAGTAAGGAGGTCATTTCCTTATTTGCAAAAGAGTTCCAGCTTCAGCTAATGAGTTGAACGCTAAGAAAGTCAATGAGAAAATGGAGATTTCTGGGCTATCCTTCCAAAACAATGGACAAGTAGTTTGGCTGACTTGGAACCATAAAATTGAAATGTATCAGAAAGCATGTGTGTCAACATTCCCTTCCTCTGTTGTCCTCTGTCAGGCATCCTTGCTTAAACATGGCTTTCCATTTATTTTAGCAACATACAAAGCAGTCTCCTGCACACTTGGGTCTACCCTCAAGGAATGTATTGGGTAAAGTCCTCTCCAGTGCCTTCAAGTTCCCCCTTGTGGACCTTCCTTCCCCTTTTAAGGTCTGTCCCTTCTTTCCTCCTTTACTGTTTTACTGTTTCTCAAGTTCACTGTTCACCCATGTCAAAGAGGGAAAGAACACAACCATTTCTCCTCAACAAAGTGTTAGGGACTTACCAAGCCCTCATTCAGAACCATCAGCACTTCAAAAAGACCCCAGCAAGGGAAATGCTTTGTCCAAAGATGAATAAAGTCAAAGTTTTAGGCACTATAGACTGAATCTGAAAAACAGCTTCTGGTGAGGATCGGCACTGATATTGGGGACCGCCCATGACTTGGACTGTGGTTTCTTAGCCATTGCTTGGCTGGGGGAGAAGGCAGGAAGCTTCTGTGGGGCCTGAGCACCAGTCAGGAGGACCTAGCTGAAAAGTCTGGAGTGGGAGAGGCCCACATCCACAAAGCGCTTGGAAGAAGAATAGAAACATGTGGTCCACTTGTAATCTGTGTTTACTCGTCTGTCTGGTGTGTCTGAAAGGAGGGGGTGAGCGAGCCAGAGGTTGGCGAGTCAGAACCCTTTGAAGACAGACCCAGCTTCTGAAATGAATCTGGTGTTCCCTTGCTGGCTCAGTGTTCCACAGTACTCTGCATACATCTCAGCCCATTACCTTTTGCATGTGCGTTGTTTACAAATTTTGCTGATAGAAACAGTGGTCTGTAAAATTGTGAGTTCTCAATTTTTCTGGAAAATAATAACTCTCTTTAGCCCCATTCCTCCTGATAGCAGGAACTTTCATCACTGTGGAAGGCTTGCATTGACACCTTCTTGACTGGTGTTCTCCCCCTCCCCCTCCGTCAGCTCAGAGTGGCAACTAATTGTTTTTGGAAGGTTGGTATGCACATGTTGACATTAGGGCATGAGGCTGGCATAGTTGTCCTTGACCTCTACAGTCATCTGATGGCATTTGCATCATTCACAATGACACTGACCTGTGTCCCTCCTGCTGGTGTCCAGGATTCATCCATGGCCTCAGTTGTCCCACTGGTGCTGTCACTGCTGCTGCTGACCCCTTGTCAGGCCTCTTTGGGTCCAGACTCACACTCAAGGACGTAGGACATGTTTCATCACTCTTGTATGTCCCCAGGGCTGTGGGATATTCAGACGGTGTCTCAGCTGTATCTGTCTTACCCATTCCTGGCTTCCCCTCCCAGTTCCCTGCTAGGGCACAGGGCACATCTGAGAGGCTCTCGACTCAGCCTGCTGGACAGAAGGTGAGATGCCAGTCCTCTCTTTTCCAAGGACTAGCTCCTTCCCACCCTCAGCCCATCTGACCACAGTTAATGTCACCTCCTCTTAGGGCCATGCCTGGCTGTATCAGGGGAGTGGGGGCTGGGAGGTCTTCCCTGAGACCTATGCCATGGCTGCTCGCTCTTTCCCCCATTCCATTTCAGCTCCCTTCTCTCTCCAGCAGATTAAATTTATGTGTTTTTTGGAGGGAAATCTGATTTCTTTCTAACACTACTATTTATAACATAAGCTCTGTGTCCTGAGTTCACCCAAGTTGTTGAAGAGTCAGAAAGCCTTTTCTATATCATAATAGCCTGGCTCTCACAGTGCAGGCCTTGGCTCTGCTTTAGATTTCTAAACTATATTTTAGAAATAAAAAGTCAAGATTTTTTTCTTTCATTCTCTATATTCTCTCCTTCTCTAAAGCAGTAAGCCAAGTCCCAGGACACAAACCTGGGTTTTCAGGTAATGGGCCATGGAGCGAATTTGGAGCTCTCAGCAATGCACTGAGAGCTGTTTCAGAGACTTACCTGGCTGCGCTCAGCATTGCCATGAGTCACTGCGCCCACTTGAGCAACAGCCAGATTCTGTGGAATCAGGGCAGGAGAGGTGGAGACTATAGGGAGTATCAGATAGACAAAAAGTAAAAAGGACAAAATAAAGACAACAAAAGCAACATTCCTCAAACTGGCAAGTTTCTAGATGCTGAAATTATCTTTGCCATTATGCACCTTTGTAAAGGTATCACGAAAAAGATGGGAGGTAAACTGGGAAAGAAATTTCTGTTTGGCTCAACTCTACCATTTAGTATCTGTATGATATTTGACAAGATGTCCTTACTGGTTTCTTCATCCATAAAGTGGGTATAATAATATTTACCTGCCTTGTCTACTCCAGAGGCATGTGTCTATTCAGAAATCTGAGGAGATGCTGTTTTTAATAAGCTTTGTTCTCTCAGGAGCAGACATAACTCCTAAAATGGTTGTAAGAAACCTGATGATTAATAAAGACCCATCTTCCTTATATGATAGGTGATCCCATTTTCACTTTTAAAGAACAGTTATTTTCTTCCCAAACTTAATAATTATTCTTTACTCTCTTTATTCCTTTCCTTCCTGTCTCAGGAAGGAAAATTTAGACAGTGCCTACTGTAACATAGTCATTTTGCTGTATTTGTCTCCAAATCTGACACAGAACTATAATCTATTGTAGAACTTTTGAGTGACTTATCTGTTCCTGGGCATTTGCTAAATATAAGTAAGTACTTGGTAACTAGGATGTATCCCATGGTGAATTATGGGGAGTAAAAATAAAGGGATAGTAATATGGTCTGTGCCCTTGAGAGATCCCACATTCTACTAAGGAAACATTGATCAATTATTTTTCATTTAC
Organism: Rhynchonycteris naso; assembly: GCA_037038555.1. Classification (NCBI taxonomy): domain Eukaryota; kingdom Metazoa; phylum Chordata; class Mammalia; order Chiroptera; family Emballonuridae; genus Rhynchonycteris; species Rhynchonycteris naso. The sequence goes on from CM073001.1 coordinate 99,306,300, forward strand.
AAATATTTCTCTCATTCTCTCATGTGCCAGATACTATTCTAGGTGCTAAGATTACAGCAGTGAATAGAATAAAATATGGGGCTTATATTCTAGTAAGACATAAACAAATGCATATAACAAGAGTACTTTAAAATATAATTAATTGCAAAGTCATGTGGTGCAGAAGATAAATGATGTAGGAATGAATGAGGGGGGTGGTTTTCCAAAGGCAACATTCAGGGAATTACATTTAGAGCTGAGGTTTGAACCTTGGAAGAAATCCTTCAAAGGGTAGGCAAGGAAGAAATCAAAGTAAGACCCAAGGGAAAATAACACAATTTATTTTGGAGATAGGGAGGGATCTTGCTTGATTTGAACAGCAGGTGTGTTTTAAAGAAGATTGGTGACTTGAACTAGTGAAGAAATGCGGAAGACCACGGCAACCAGATAAAGAAGTTTAGTTTTAATGGGTTTGGGAGTAAAGGACCGTGGAAAACTTTGGGTGGGAGACAGTAGAGTGTTGGGGATATAAGGGTGTGCGACAAGATGATGTTATCTTTAAAGCATATGGATTTGGTGCACTCAAGAGTCAGGCCACCAGAGGAATCACACAGGAGTTTTCATTTTCAGAGTCTATATACCATGAAGAAGATGGAAAATTACAAGGACAATTGATTATTTGTGTAATGGTGATAAGTCTGGGTTTTTGAAAATGTCCCCAAAGTCCAGATTATTTAATTAACTAAATAAATCTTTTTGTGTTAGTCCCTGTCATGTTTAGACAGATACTTCTACCTTCATGATATCTATTATGGGTTAATTGATGTGGATTTCATGAAACCATTTACGATTTGTTTATGTGGAGTTACCAAGTCATGTTTTTTTTATTGAAAATTGGGGACCAGCAAGAGGCATCTCAACTTCTTTGGAACAATCTTGTCACACACAAAGGAAAGGGGTGTGGTATCAGTTTTGAGACACTTTTCCTTTTCTTGATCCAGTGAACAGGGCAAACTGGGGGCCAGGCATTATTCTCCAGAGAAGCTTAAGAAACTTACCGCTGAAAAAACTGATCACCCCTCAGCTGAGAAGTCGGACCACAGCAGCCATGTGTTCTATTAGCCTTTGCTTTTTTCGGGGAGGAGGATTTCGTATGCCACTAAGACTCATACTGGGTTAGGGATAATGTGGTTCAGGCTCCCTATAACTGTATGGAAATTCCCTGGATGAAATGTATGGGTCTGGGGAAGATCAGAATTGACAGTGCTCAATGACTTCTGATTTTCCAATTTGTTGGAATGCCCAGTGGTCTCTCCTTGGATCTCTACCCTCACCGAGCTTTATACGTTTACGAAGTCCCTATTAGGTCAAACAAAGCTTCTCACCATGGTCTGTCATGGAAATCTAAAAGGAATAGAATGTATGTTTGGTCAGTGGAACGGCAAGCAAAGCAAGCCTCCTGGGCATCTGGACCTTGTTCATATTGCAACCTTGTATTTGTTCATTTAGGAATGAGCCACCAGTAAGGCTTCTACATTTGGAGGACATTTGTAAAATTAGCTCTTTCAGGTCAGACTTGGCTACCGTCCCATGTGTAGCCGTCACCCTTCTTCCTCGACTGTTTTTGGATAAACCAGGAAAGCTTGGCTCCTCGGATTGTTTGATCTTTGTTACATTGCCTATTTTTGTAGATTCTAACATCTGGAATGTAAATTAGAACTACACATTTAATATTTCTGTTTCTTGTTCATTATTGGTCTCCCCTGAAGATTGTTATTCAGAATTGGCTGCCAAGGGCCCTGCTATTCAAATCGACAGAGTTCTCATCCAGTTCTCTGGTTGTTTTCCTCCCTCCCTGAGTAGACCAAGAAAAGACCAGTATGCGTTTCAGTTTTCATTAAAAACAATAAATCATCAGAGCTGTGTAGCTTGATATTTGTCTGAGCAGTTTATAAATGTCTATTGAGTGAGTCATTCTAGAGTCTTCTAGAACATCTCTGTGCAGGAAATTCTGACTTACTCTCTAGGAATTTTGGAGAATCAACATTCTAAACCCCAAACACATCATGTTATGCAACTTGTTTCACTTAATTCTATAAAGTTTAATCAACAAATACTAGACATATGGCTCCAGATGCTATTGGGAATGCAAAGGAGAAAAAAAGTAACTTCTACTTTTGACTAATTGTATTAGTGTGCTAGCACTGCCACAACAAAATCCACAGATTGGGTGGCTTAGACAACTGATATTTATTTTTTCACGGGTCTAGAGGCTAGAAGTCCAAGATCACAGTGTTGGCAGGTCTGGTTTCTTCTAATTCTCTCTTTGGCTTACAGATGGTTGCCTTCTCATTCTGTTCTCACATGGTCTTTTCTCAGCGGGCACACATCTCTAGAGTATCTCTGTGTGTCCTAATCTCCTCTTCTTTTAAGGACACTAGTCGCATCAGGGAAGGGCCCACCCTATGGGCTTTATTTTAACTTAATTATTTTCTTTTAAGCCCCTGTCTCCTACTATAGTCACATTCTGAGGTACTGGAGATTAGGCTTCAGATACACATGACATTTTTTTGGGGGGGAACACAATTTACCCTACAGCAGTACATTTTGGTAGTAGTGGAGAAGCCATACACCTAGTGACTATTACACGAACATAGAATCAGCCAAATATAGGAGCAAAATATTTCCATGGGGGTTGAGAGGAGAGAGTGCTCCCGACTGTTTTTTTGTTTTGTTTTATTTTGTTTTGTTTTTTCAGGAACAGAGAGTCAGAGAGAGGGATAGACAGGGACAGACAGACAGGAACAGAGAGAGATGAGAAGCATCAATCATCAGTTTTTTGTTGCAACACCTTAGTTGTTCATTGATTGCTTTCTCACATGTGCATTGACCACGGGCCTTCAGCAGACCAAGTAACCCCTTGCTCAAGCCAGCGACCTTGGGTCCAAGCAGGCGAGTTTTTGCTCAAGCCAGATGGGTCCATGCTCAAGCTGGTGACCTCGGGGTCTCGAACCTGGGTCCTCCGCATCCCAGTCCAATGCTCCATCCACTGCGCCACCGCCTGGTCAGGCCCAACTGTTTTGAAGAACTGATGAAACCTCTATGGGTGAAATGGTTTTAAGATGGGTACTGAAGAAGAACAGAGTTCAAAGAACTGTTAAATTGAATTATATGAAATTGCAATTTTAAAAACCAAAACAGTCAAATATCAGCAATTTCATGTGGCATGGCAATGTATTTCTTTTTTATACTCCAAGTACAGGGAAAGATTAGACAGATTTTTCTGTGGGAGAGCCAGATAGTAAATGTTTTAGGCTCTGTGGGCTACATGGTCTCTTTCACAACTACTGAACTCTGCCATTATAGACACGTAAACAAATGTGGGGCTGCGTTCCAACAAAACTTTATTTACTAACATGGCAGCAGACAAAGCTAGTCAGTAGATGAGTCAGGGAAATAACTCATGGCCCCAGGCTCCTAAACTCATGGCCTTTCCTCTATATCATGCTAATTTTATTTCCCAGGAACTAGCAAAACTTTTTTAAGTCTATTTGGGGAAATAAAGACTTTTAAAACTGTACCCTTCAACTACCCCCCAAAAACAACAGCAGGCCAAATTTGTCCTTGAGTCATAATTTGTTTAGCCATATGCTGGGAAACTTGAAGTTTCCGAATTCTTCTATTTGTTGAAATATGTCCCCCCTGTACTGTCACACTCCTGTGCCAGCCAAGGAGCTTCTCTCCTATGGCTTGTCCATCCCCTCTGCTCCAAAGTGGAGCCTTCCAATGTCCAGAGACTGGAGAGAAAATACCTTGCCTCCCGTTCAGTGCTGTCATGTGGTAACAGACTACAAACCTAAGCCACATTCTCCTTGTTGTTTCACTCTTGGCACATGTGTGTTTGTTTCTATTTTATTGCTACTTTAGTGGAAATAAAGAATAATTGTTTTGTTTTGTTTTTACAGGAACAGAGAGTCAGAGAGAGGGATAGACAGGGACAGACAGACAGGAACAGAGAGAGATGAGAAACATCAATTATCAGTTTTTCATTGCCACACCTTAGTTGTTCACTGATTGCTTTCTCACACGTGCCTCGTACCTCGACCGTGGGCCTTCAGCAGACCGAGCAACCCCTTGCTTGAGCCAGCGACCTTGGGTCCAAGCTGGTGAGCTTTTGCTCAAGCCAGATGGGTCCGCCTTGCCTTCTTTCCTCCAGAGAGGGAAAACAAGCAAACACCTCTCTTTCCATGACAATGACATCCTCCTGGAGAAGACATAGTGGTGTGTGTGTGTGTGTGTGTGGCAAACCTTTCTTATTAGCCCTCCCCAAGTATTTTCAGAGTGACTGTTCCCTCCCTTTCTAGGACTGGAGGTCATGGTGACCAATCAGGAGCTTTTGTTCAAAGGGGAGAAGATGGAAAATAAACCAGCAGAAATGTATATAAATCATATAATTCCAAAGAGTAATTATCATTTACAAAGAAAATAAAACAGAGTAATGGGATGCAGATTGCATGTAGCTATTTAGGAACCAGTGAAGGAATCTTCAGGGAGAAGGAGCCAGTCATGTGATGAGCAAGGCTAAGGCTCTGAAGCTTTGGTAAGGTCACAGAAGGATGAGGCCGGCATGGCTGGCATGGACCGGACAGGAGGGAGAGGAGCAGAGAATGAGGTTGGAAATCCGCTGAGACAGTGGGGCCCTGAGATGCTGTGAGGAGTGCGAGACACTCTGTCCCAGATCCAGATCACCTTAGCCTCCTGCTCTCTCTAACATGCTCGTGTCTTTTTAACATTGTCATCTTCTTCCTCTTCTATCAAGTTGTCTTAGTGTATGCCCACTTTTTCTCTGTCCTGTTTCTAATCTCTGAATGAGAAATTAGATAATTAACTTACTAAAACTTAATGTATAAGATCAAACTGAGCTCCAAACAAAGATGTGGAAGGCTCTTCTATGATAAAGTTCATGAGGTGTTTTATAACCTTTTAAAAGCTCAGATGCCTTTTGCAGGCTGAGCTCAGCTGGATTCTTGTTGGTTAAGGCTGCTGAACGTGACCTCTGGATAAGAGCAGAGGCACTATTGAGAAGCACTGTCTCCTTTCTTGTCATCGTAGCTTTCACACTCCTGTATCTTTAGCAAGAAATCGAATAGATTTCTAAAGGACAATGCTTGTCACTTGTGGTGATTGTGGCTTCCCAGGATTCCAAATATGCAGCAAAGACCTTGGTGGCTGAAGGAAGGATATAATGTCCCTTATTGTTCCCCTTCCTCCTTCTTCTGTTTGAGTTCATATGAGAATGAGTTCATAGGAGAAAACATCTTTGCCTTCTGCTTCCCTACTGTTGTAATAACAAGAAGATGAACAATAAAATCACTTCTGTTCCTGTCCTTATGAAAGAAGTAACATTTGAAAAGGGCAGCACTTCCATCAGGATGACAAGGAGAGTGTTGACAGTAAAGGCACACAGCCCCTGGTCAACCTGGGTGTCTCTGAGTCTCAGTTCCCTCTCTTTTCTCCTTCATATCCTTGTGCTATCATGTTATAACATGATACCCAATGCCCAGAGCCTGTCAGTACTGTGTGTTCCTCTGAAAACCCAGTCTTTAAAGTTCTGTTATGACTGATTTTATTGTTTTGGAAGCATCAAAGACCAGAATACTGTTTGGCAGGACCAACGTTGATTTTACCAACAGGTGCAGGAGGCAGCCACCATGAGTGACCTCAGGGACACATAGAACCTGTCTGCATCCTCCCTAAACCCTTCCCTGAAATTCCATCACAGCAGCTATAATACTTTGACTTAAACTTTTTTCTTTTCCATTAAAATGTAAATACCCAGAGGAAGAGTAATGCATTAAACTCTCTCTAAGCATTTCTCCCTTAGGAGAAGTTAGATACTTCATTGACATTACATTTTTAGAGGAGGAAGGGGCAAGTGTGAGAATAGTAGGGTGCCTGAAACCCGAGAAGTTGGGGTGGAGGTTGGGGTGGTTTTTGGTGAAGATGAAGGGAAGATTTGAGGGAGAGAACTCAAAAAGAGAGGATAAAAACACCGATACAAACTGGGCTGACTTCATAATCATCAATAGCTCTGGCCTCTGGAAATGTCACTGGGCTGTTTCCTTCATGGGTTCATGAATCCTGGTGTCTTTGGTCTGTACTTGTTTTCATCTCTCTGCCCAAGGTACCAGGTCATAGCCAAGCACCTTTACCCCTATGGGATATGATTTGCTAGAATTGCTGGATCCAAGTTTCTAAATCATCTCAAGACTTGGTCCATTTGTTATATTGTCTGGCTCCCCTTCAATGCATATTGTAAATAAAAGCTATCCCAATGCTGGATGACCATTTTCTCTTACTCCCTCCTCCATACAGGTTATCCCTTTCCAAGTCACAAAGCCCTTTCCTGCCTTTCATTCATCTCCCTTTCTTGAGTCAATTTTTTATCTTGCACCTTATGTTACCTACTTTCAATGGCTCTTCTTACTTCCCATTAATCCTGGATGTGGAATCTTGTCAAGTCTTATTTGAAATCAAAGTGCTCTTTATAAAGCCACTAAATCTCCTTCATTTCATGACAGGGATATTCTTCAAGGACCTCCATCCAATTTGTAAGACATGACCCCCTCTGCCTGGGTCCCTGCAGCCTTCTTCCAATAAAGTGGGTTCTTCCAGGTGTTCTCCTACCACAACTTTTAAGAATGTTTCCAAGAGTCCCTCCGCTGCACCCCTTCTATCCCTAAACAAACCAGATGTTACCCGCACTGATCTCCTATCTCCCTGCTTGTCTTAAGAAGGATCTTAAAAGAAATATGAGGGATGGATCTGGCTATTTTCAAATCCTTGGGAATTACTGAACTGAAATGAATTTCAGTTACTGCCTCTTTACCTTCTTTGCTCTTACCATGATTGCAATTAAAAAAAAAGTAAAATAAATATCCATGTGTTTTCTCCTGCTTTATACAATGTACTAATATCATATATTTTTTTAAAACTTTCCTCTAGGTTTTACCCTCAAATATAAATTTTGAGGCCGCTTTAAATACAAAACATTCTTCTCAATACATGACATACCTCAGTTCCGGGACTGATAGAGAGATGAGTACAGGTACACAAAGAATAAGCTATTACATTTACCACTTTGAATAAATGGCTTTTCTGTTGCTTTATACCTGTGTTAGATATACTTTCCATGTAGTCTGTGAAATAATTGAGTAATCACAAACTTCCTCCTGCAAGGTAGAGGCCAACCCACAGAGTAAAATGCACTCTTGACAGGTGGGCAGATCCCAGAGGAAGGAGAGAGATGTAGTGTCTGAGTCAAGCATGCCCATTTCACTTTTCCAAGTTCGTCCCTCAGGAACATCTTTCCTCCTTCAAGGGTAGAATGTGTAAGGCCTGGGGTAGGGGCCAAGACAAGAGTTCTTTATACAAAATTCATATAGTGGTGAATAGGATCTGTAGTAATATCAGGTCACATAAAAATCAGTTCTTTCTGTTAAAATGCAGATTTTTAAGGCTCCAATAGTATTCAACAGCTGGAAGAAAGTCAAAGGTATGCAAAAGTGTAAAAACACCCCAAATGGTTCTGTTCTAGGGGGTAAATGAAACCCTCGTAGAGGGACATTGCATGAGAGTCTTCTAAGATGTTCTCCAAACAAGGGGTTAGATAGTCAAATGTTTTAGAAACATGGATTTAAAAAAATAAACCCATTTATTTCTCAATTTTTAGTATTATAAATGTTCGAGAGGAGGATGCACAGTATTTTCCAAACCTTTCTTCAGAATATCTGTTAATCACTTGAGGGGCACTCCTTCAGTGACAATCTGAAAGGTGCTGAGTCGAGTGGGTACAGCGAGAGAAGTACAAGGACCATCTGTACTGGTTAGAACTCACCTGATTTCCAGCTTGAGTCGCTATGAGACTTTAAGAGAGTTGATGTAAACCTGGAGCGTGTTGAAAGAAGAGCAAATAGGATCTTTCAGGGTTTGCCAATCATATCACCTGAACAATGGTTGAAAAAGAATTAGATGTCCAGGCTACAGTGGCAGCCACCTCAAACATGCACATCTAAATTTGCACCTTGTCCAAACCCACCGAAGTCCTGGGGAAGAGATTCTGGACCTGGGAAAGGAGCAAGAAAAGACAACAGCCAGAACGGGAAGTTGGAAAGCATATAGACCATGAGTAAATGAGTTAGAAAAATCAAACAGCTGAATCCAAAACCAGATGGAGAGAGCTGGGAATAACGTGTTACTTATCATGGATTCAGAATGCTCAGGAGGGACAGCTCCAATTTCCCTTGTAACTGGGCCTAGTGGTGAGAGTGAAATGAATAAGATTGGGTCAAAACTGTTGGCAAGGCAGTCAGATCTCTAGATCTGTGCCCAAATCCGTGCCACTGGGTATCCGACTCTCCCCAACCCCACAGAGGACTAGAGGTTTGTTCTCTGAGTAGGGTACAACAGAAGAACTGTGGACTGGGGGTTAGTGGAAAGATGTTGGTATAGGAGATAATCAAACTCCATATGTAGTAAATGATGAATGGTGACTTCCCTAGTCCTTTTATTTCTCCAGTCCCAACAAGCCTCCCCAAATACAAATGCCCCGAACAGGAAATTCAACAAATATATGTTAAGGAATCTGATTATCCCAAAAGGAAATAGCAAAACCAAGTCTTCCCCACGGAACAGCCGACCAGATCATCCTACAGGGAAACTCAAAGGCAACAAAACCCCAATACGAATGGCCGTAAGATTCCCAGTCCCACATGCAATTGTAGAAGCTTGCCACTTCGCATTAAGAGGCCATATCTATTTCTCCTCCCCTTGGGACTGGGTTGGATTTTGTAACTGCCTCAATAAGTGAAAAGTGTTGCCTCATTTTTTTAAGCGAGGGCCTCAAGGATGCTACAGCTGCTGCCGGCCTTTTCTCTCTCTGGACACTTGTGCTTGGAACCTTGCCATCACGTTGTAAAGATGCTCATGTTTAGTCCACAGGCAGAGACCCCACTAAAGGGGAACTGAGGTGACACCAAATGCTAGCTAGCATCAACCATAAGACCTGGGAGTGACGGATGCCAGACCTAGCCTTGGAATCTTTCGGCCAAAGCTTCTGACAACACGACGTGGATGGATACATCATCTTCACTCTCCTGACCCATGCGATCCATGAACATTGTAAATAGTTGTTGTTGATCACTCTGCTTCAAAATGCTGTATGATGAAGTCTTTAGTACATGGAATAAACACTAATGAAACATTTGAAGAGTTAAACTTGCAATAATTATTTTGGAAGTTACCTTCCCTAAACATTGCTAGATCACCAGGGAAGAAATTTGCCATCTTGGAGTGCAGCAGACATGTGTCGGTGCACATATGAGGGCCAGGGAGCCGACTCTGGTGGGTGGTAAAGGGCGACAGTATTCTGTCATCCATAATTCTCTTAAAAAGCTTTCCTGGAATTTTAACTATTTACTTTTTCTTTGATTAAAATATACATAGAAGATGAGGCATGAACTCATTACAAGAGTAATAAGTTTCAGGATTTTGTAAAACGAAGAGAAAGTTCTGAACAGGCTGAATAGGTATTCAAAGACAACTCATAATACGTTCCAGAACTCAGCGAATTTATTCAGATTGCCTGCTGTTTAGGATTATACTCATCATTGCTGCATTCAGTTGCAGGTGGGGACGTTCTTTTGGAAACCTCTCTTTGTATTGTCTTTGCAACCTAGATCTATTGCCTATGACATTTTAGCTATTTAATAACTCTACTGTTCCAACAAAACCTCCCCAAGGAGAGCTTCAAGCTCAGTATCTGCCAGCCTAAGCTCTCTGTAGGAGCGATGAAAAACCACAGGTGCGAGAAATCTGAGGGTTCCTTCTCAGAGGGGTCTCTCCTCAGTCAGTCCTGTTTTTGTCTTAAAATAGATCTTAAACTCTATGGAGTAGTTAATCTTAGAAATACAGAAATGGAAGATTAACCCCTGAAGATTAAGTGATTGTCTAAATATGTTAATTCCCTGTGATTGTTAATTTATTACCTTCTATCCTCAGGATGAATGACAATCTAGCCTGCAACCTTCAAACCGATTATTTTCCTCACATGAGAACAAAAGTGTCCTGCGAGGAAGGAAAAGATATATCTCTCCTCCAAATGAACAACAGAAAGACAAAACCCTGCTTTTATTATAAAAAATGTGAAAAAGATCCTGAAGTGCCATGACTGTTCCATCTGGTGTGATATTTTCCATTTGAAAGAATATTGTTTCCAGCTTGCACTTATTGTAAAAATTGGGTCCCAATATTTATAGAAATATTTTTCAAAATTTTTATCAGCCTTCCTCCTCCTGGAGATATTTAGAGTTGAATCCCTAGCAAACCCTATTGATTCCAAAGATACATATATATTTTTTAAAGTTTATTGTATTGATTTGGGGGAGGGGTGATGAGAAGAGGAAGAGAGAGCAACATCGATCTGCTCCTATTTGTGCCCTGACCAGGGATCGAACTGGCAACCTCTGAGCTTCAGGATGATGCTCTAACTGCGCTATCCCACCAGGGCCAGAGATACATATTTTTGGCTAGGTTTTTTGATTGGCAACATCTAATTATTGAAGATATTCTCAATAAACCCATAAGTATTCCTGACCCAAGTTCTTCCTTTTTGGTTAAAATTTATTGTGCTTACATGTATGGGATGGCATTATTTTTAGAAAGAATTATGTTCAGGACATTGAGTCCTCTGGACAGTAGGATGCAAATGATTCTTTACCAAGATAGACAAACCAAGGAACAGTGGAAGCTGTTGCATTTTTGTGTCTATCCATAACACTTCATAAGAGTGGGCTATAGTAATCACTTTCACAATCTTGATTTCTTATTTGATCTTCAATTCCAGTTTCTGAAACTTTTGATTCTGTCCCTTGAGTTTACTGAGAAGTCAAGGTATGTTTTTCTGATAATGGTTCCTGCCTGATACTCTTTCTCTGTACTCTTTTCTGCTACAGCCAATTCTCGTCCTATATTCTTATAGACTTACTGGGCCCTGACTGTCCTCAAGGGCTCATAGAATTGTCCCTTTAGAGGAGTAGTAAGGAGCCTGGTGACGTCTTTTTGGAATTACCTTGAGTTTAAATATGGTACATTGCATCTATTAAGAAAAAGGCTTAAATGGCTGACATGCTACTGACTATTTGTACGACTCCTTGCATCAGGTAAAAACAGGTATAAAGGGACATGATTAATAAAAAAGAAGAGGAAAAGGCTGTTGCTTTTTACTAGAAACTTTAGAGGGAAAAATATGTCTCAAAAATGTATTGGCTTACTAATTTCAGTTTAAACTAGAATAAGAAATTAAAAAAAAAATAAACTGCAAATTACTCTTAAGAAGAACTTAAAATTACCTGCTTTGATCTTTAAGATGCCTGCTATAGGCTGAACTGTGTACCTCAGAATGTGACTGTATTTGGAAATAGGGTCACTAAAGAGGTGATTGAATTAAAAGAGGCTGTCTGGGTGGGCCCTGATCCAATCTGACTGGCATCCTTCTAAGAAGAGGATATTTAGACAGAGAAACACTAGGGATGCATTCAGAGAAAAGAATGACCATGTGAGACACAGCAAGAAGGTGGCCATCCATAAGAAGGAGAGAAACCTCGGGAGAAACCAAACCTGCTGACACCTTGCTGCTGGACTTCCAGCTTCTGGAACCATGAGAATATAAATATTCTCAGGTTGTTTAAATCACCCTGTTTGTGGTACTTGGATATGGTTACCCTGGCAGACTGGTCCAGTGCCCCAATGCTAAGGGTTCATGAGGTTCTCACACCAATAGGAGGCCCACTGTCCTTAGCAAAGGACCTAACTGGTGTGAATAGAGATTTCACCCCATCATGGACAGCACCCCAGACTCCACCAGTGGAAACCAAGAGAAGCAGGTGTTTTCAGGACTTACCTCCATTTTTTTGGCTGTGTTAATGGTGATAAACTAGAGATGGAGAATACCAAAAGGAGAACTTTTCAGATCTCTGTTCATTTTCACAATTAGTAAGCCAATACATTTATCAAAGTCAAGAGGCAATGGAGGTCATCATTAACAAGGAACACTCCAGGCCCTAACGGACTGTGTCCCTCCCCTGCCCCTTGCTTTGTAGGGGGCCTTCCTCTCTCACTGTTTACATTCTTTACCTTCCTCCCCCACTTGACCTTGAGTGCTGTCTCTTCACCATGCATGTCGCTGCTATCACTCTGCCCCACGCGATCAGTGCCTGTTTCCATCTCTACTTCTGCACTTTGTATTTCCCAATATCCGTTTGGTCCCCAAACCCAGCTTCCCCTGATACCAAAGCTATGAGCCAACCCCAGCTGATCCCACAGCCCACTCTGACTCATGGAACCCCAGCCTGGACAGAGCTCCGGATCTGCCTGAGAGGGTGCGAGGACACAAGGGGGAGCCCCAGCCCAGACGTGGCCCCACTGGTTGGACTCACCAGGGTTTCAGCGCAAAGGGGAGGAAAGCTCTCATTAATTAACCAACACCAATAATATAGCCCATCAAATTGAGGATGTCATCACTTGGAACACAGAGTATTTATTTTATACATCAGTAAAAAGAATAAACGCTGGTAAAGAAACCATAACATACTCTTTATCAACTGTAAGATGCTTTAAATTCCAGAGTAGTTCAAACGTAAAAATAATAATAATAAAATAATAATGTCTTAGAATCACTGATGAGAGAGATATCTAAGCATAAAAATGACATTTTACTTAAGAACAAGGACCAAATATTTTTTGAAGAACATATTGCAGAGTGGTAACAAGCTGAGGTCAGCTGAAACCAGCCTGTCCTTCCGGTTCAGAATTCATTCACTGGCCCCCCAAACACGGGGACAGGGCCGAGAGGGGCAGGACCTCAGTGCTCTCCTGGAAATTTATGCCACTTTTGTCCCCATGCTCCCTGGCTCCCTGGCTCCCTGTCCACCCTGCTCTTCTTCCCAATGGCATCTTGCAACCCTCCCCCGCCAGCTATTGTCTTTTCTGTGTCCCAAACTGACCAAGGCCTCTTTCCCTTCATATTTTAAAATATTTCTTGCATTTAATTTTTATGTGTTTCTAATTTTACTGTCTCTTGGGAGCAACACATTGGTTGACATTGCGGTACTTCAAAGATTTTCACCCTGAACACAAAGAATTTGCTTCCTTTCACATGTGATTGCCTCCTTCACTCCCCAGCCACTCCTTCAGCTCTCCCTCCTCCCTCTGCTCTGTTCTCCTGGCCCCTCCATTTCCTCCTCTATTATGCAGAGTAGTTTAGCCCTCTTATCTTTTTTAAAACTAAAGCAGCTTATCAGTGAGTTTATCCCAGAAAGAAATTATGGTACACCCACTTCCACCGCCACCAAGAGATGAAAGCAGGTGTGCTTTCTTGTGTTTTTACTGTTGTTTGTTTGAGATCATAAACAGGAAAAGGCACAAGTCATAATGATTCCGTTTGGTGAATTTTGACAATTGTACGCACTCATGCAACCACTGCCTGGAACAAAAGGTAGAGCCGTTTGTCGCCCTCGCCCAGAAAGTCCCTTCATGTCCCTTTTTAGTTAATGCCCAGCTCTCTTCACAGGCAACTTGATTTCTATCTCCATAGATTGATTTTATCCAAGACTGAACTTCACAAAAATGGAACCAAACAGTGCGGGCTCTTCACTCAACATGCATTTGTCATTCGTGTTGCTGCGTATACCGTAGTCCATTTTCATTACTGGGTAGGAGTTCATCCCATGACTATAGCACTGTTTCTGTCCTATTGGTGAACATTTGGGCTGTTTTCCATGTGTAGCTATTATAAATTAGGCTGCAATGAATTCTAGGAGGCACAAGCCCTTTTGCAGGTATATGATTTTCTGTTATAATTTTTAAGTGTGCAATATTTTTTTCTCTACTACCCAGAACAAGTAAATTCCCCTAAGCTATCATCTAAATCTATACACAAGGCCACATGTAGTTTCCCAGGACAAGGTGATGAAGGCATGGATTCAGAGCGAATACTGTCTCAGAGACCTTCATGAATATCTAAACTTGTGATAATCGTTTATAAGACTTTGCAAAGGCCCTGATTTTTCTCCTGAATAATATGTCTATCATTCCAGCTTTCCTGACCGTCATGGCTACCCAAATTCTCATTATATGAATTCTTGCTATCTAAATTCCGAAACTAGGATACTATTTTTTTAAGTTGGTCTGACATCTCTCAATAGCTCATCTCTTGCTCCTGTCTATCTGAGACCCGAGAACAGTCTGAGTTGGATACTGTATTTTACAATCTCCAATTAAAACTTTTCAGGCCTAACTGGAACTGTGCGATGACAGAATGGCACAGCTTCTGTTTCGGACCATGCTCATTTGAGTTCTACCCATTACACGGCCCTCCCCCATGCAGAAGCCTAGCTATTCTGTCATTGGAAAGCTCCACTGTTGAACTGTGCAAGGTTGAACAAGTGATTTTGCTTTTCTGACCCTTGTTTTCTCTATTTGTGTGATGAAATGGTAACTGCATCATAGAGTTATGAGGAAAATATGCAATAGATAATATGGCAAAGCTCAAGAGGACTCCGGACTCTGGGTGGGCCTCATTCTGGTTTCCTGTGACTCTCTGTCTGCCCTGCAGACCTGCTTGCTCTTCCTGTCTCCCCGCTGCTCCACCACGCTCCCAGAAGTTGCCCTCTCCAGACTGCAACACCCAGCTACCTTCCTTGACCTCTGGCTACTGGTTGGTTTCAGCCAATGCGAGACACTGGCTAGAGATCATAGGCAGGGAGGAAATAGGAGTTTGGGTTCCTATTCCTTTGGAGTCCTCCTCGACCCTCCACACTAGCCGTGCACCGTAGCCCTGCGTTTCCCGCCCACCTCCTGGACGGTGGCCCCTCTCCCATGGCTATCACTGTGACTAGATCCCTTCTGGTCTGAAAGCTATAAAGGCTTCCTCTTACATTTAGTCCCTGAGCGCTCCCATTCTTGGTTGGCTTCTTTAATTCAACTCACACCTTTGCACAGTCCCTTTGTTAAAATCTCCCGGTTGACTTCTCTAAGTGTGCCATCTGTTTTCTGCCAATGCCCTGGCCCTGGCTGTCCCTTGCCCCCCCCCCCTTCCGGGGCCGCAGGTGGTTGCCTTGCTCCACAATGTGCTTTGCTAGTGTAAGAGGCTGCATTTCAGAGAAGCAACAGAAGGTCTCAGACAGAAGATCCCCCATTTGGAACCTGGCTCCGGGCAGGCTTCAACAGTTTATGTGCTGAAAATAAGGAAAGCGTAGTTCTTGAAAAGGATTTTTTTTTTTTTTTTTTTTTTTTACTTTTGGCCAAACACCTCTTCCAGCCCCTACCCCTCCCCTCTAACACTCACACATACCTAAAAAGAAAACCAAACACAAAATAGCAGCAGCAGAAGAAGACCCTCTGGCTTGTATTTATGAGGGAGTTAAGCATGCAGTTCGCCTTTCAAAGCTCTTCACATGGAAAGGAAACTGGCCTTGACATTTACACAGTCCAGGAGAATTCCAAATAGAATTTGGACAGATTGGGAAGTTACCATCTTGGACCGTGTGGGGAAAACAGTCCTGGTGGGAAGATGTGGTGACATATATGAGACAATCCATAGATGTTAGGAATGTGCAGCTCTGTGTGTACCTCTCGGCTCCGTGATCCAATGGGATTGCCAAAAATATGCATATGTTCTTGATGATATCACATGAGAAGGCCATCCAATTAAAGCACTCCACAATAAATGCAAGGGGGATAATTCCCGAGTATATTTATGATTGCTTAATGTCAACAAAAGGGTCTTTTAAACACAGCACATTCCTTACCCTGCACTCCCAGATCATGCTAAATATATCCAAATGCACGAACTATAAAAGAAGGAAGACGCAGGGCCGGCACCAGGCTCTTTGGTTTCTGCATCTGGCCAGCGTCCACTGGGAGAAATGTAAGTCAGAGTTTACCACATGGATTACAAATGTGCTGAATTGCAAGAATGATTATTAAATGAAAATATCCATAGCACCTGCAGCTTGTCCTGGAAAATTCCCCCAGGGTATTGTGGGTGCTTTTGACTTTTTTTTAAAGGAAAATAAGTAAGACAGGGTGAGATTCAAATGGCAACTGCAGCTGCTTATAGTAGCAACTCCATTAATGCCCCTGAAGGGCTTACAGAGTCAATTCAATCAGCCTGAGAGGCTTCACTTCCCAGCATGACCGACCCGGGAGGGGCTGGAGCGGAGCATTAGCCTATTTCCTTTGAGGTTCCGATGATTGAGAAAATGAAAATAATAAGAATATAAATAAATGCCAAGTGTTTCAGAAAACAAAGCACGTGGGTGCAGGGGAAGCAGGACGCTGACTGCATTGTTCTGCTCAGTAGAGGTGTTTATTCTGCTTTGAGTTCAGGGCTTCTTCTGGAAACAAAAACGGGGTGGCATGTGGACTCTGTTGACTTAATACATGGTTGTATATGTAAAGAGAACATTCTGCACATATGTAATATCTGGAGTGTTTCAATTAGCTTTTGTGTGTGTGTGTGTGTGTGTGTGTGTGTGTGTGTGTGTCTGTGTACAGTCACCTGAAAACAGCAACAACAAAATAATGAGAAAGTTGAGAGATGTTCAAGGAAATGGTTTATTTCTGGAATTTTACACTGAAATACCTAGAGTCAGTGACCACCCAACCCGTGGAAGCAACTTGCTTGACCTTTCTGAGCCTTCACTCCCTCATGGAGAAAGTAGGGAGTGACTACTCTCCACGTCACAGGTAGATGTAAGGATCAAATGAGGCAACTGTTGCCAAATACAGGAAATTGCTAACTAAATATTGGTTGTTGTTATTAAAAAGAACTTCCTGCTTGCTACACTCTCACATGGAAGTCTAATTCTATCAAATGTCTCAGCATAAACATGCCTCATGCATATCTGGAAATTGGAATCTGATGAGAACACTTTTTGTGTAGGTAACCTTTTTTTTGGTTGTCTACTAGTAAAAAACAACATATATATTTAAGTCTCTTTCTAGGTTGGGGAATCAAAGGTAAATTGATGTAATAAGTGCTTGTAATATATTTTAAATGGAACTTTCACAGCACAAATGTGACAGATATCTTAAAAGGGTTTTAAAATACAGGTGTTTGAGCCCTTTCCTGCCCCACCCCCTTCCCTCCTGGTGTCTCCCAGCCCTGGGGTTTGTGGTGCTGATTTGCATTATTGATGAAAAGAGAACTGAAAAGAACCTAACAGAAGCTGAATTGACTTAACTTCTAGAAGAGCCAAAGAAAAAGCAGAGATCTAGAGATATTGGGAAAAGGCAGAGAAAGGTGAAAGCCACCAATAGGTGGGTGTTTGGGTCTTTTTAGGCAGTTCTGAGACAGTGAGCAAGAGATTTGGTTGAGACTGCCATGCTGTATTTGACATCATGCTTGCAAGATATTTTTTGATATCTCTCCTTGGCCAAGGAAAAGCAAAGAGAAAATAAACAAACGAGACAACATCAAACTAAAAACTTTTGCACAGTGAAGAAACCATCAACAAATTAAAAAAGGAGTCTACTGAATGGGAGAACATACAACTTAACACTTAAAAAATCCAATTAAAACGTGGGCAAAAGACCTGAGTAGACTTTTCTCCAAAGAAGACATAGATAGCCAACAGACATATAAAAAGGTGCTCAACATCACTAATCATCAGGGAAATGCAAATTAAAACCACCATGAGATATAACCTTATACCTATCAGAAAGACTACCATCTGGCCCTGGCCAGGTAGCTAAGTTGTTTGGAGCATTATCTCAATGCACCAGGGTTGTAGGTTTGATTCCCAGTCAGGGTACATGCAGAAATCAACCAGTGAATGCATAGATAAGTAGAACTGCAAATCAATATTTCTCTCTCTCTCCTTCTTCCTTTCTCTGTCTAAAAATCAATTAGAAAAAGATGACTATCATAATCATAAAAAAAACAATAAACAACAAGTGTTAGTGAAGATGCAGAGAAAAAGGAACCCCTGAATACTGTTGGTGACATTGTAAATTGATGCAGCCATTGTGGAAAACAGTATGGCAGTGCAGCAATTCCTCAAATAATTAAAAATAGAGCTGCCATATAACCCGGCAATTCTACTCCTGGGTATTTATCTGAAGAAAACAAAAACACTAATTCAGAAAGATACATGTAATCCTATGTTCCTTGCAACACTACTTACAGTAGCCAAGATATGGAAGCAACCTAGGTGTCCATCAACAGAGAAATGGATAAAGATTTGGTGTATATATACCAATGAAATATTACTCAGCCATAAAGAAGAACGAAGTCTTGCCATTTGCAATAATATGGATGGGCCCAGAGGGTATTTTGCTAAGTAAAATAAATCAGACAGAGAAAGACAAGTATGGCATGATTTCAGTTATATATGGAATATTAAAAAAAAACCAAAAAATAAATAATAAATTAAAAAAAAAACAGAAAAAGACTCAGGACTATAGAGAACAAGGTGATGTTTACCACCTGAGAGGTGGGGGGGGGGTGGAGGGGGAAAGAAAAGATAATGATTTATTGTATGGGGGGGGAGAACTGGTGACAGGTACATGTGGAGCTTGAAGGAGAGGACAAATCCCAAATTTCCAGAATGTTTTTGTCACCTTGGCAAAGTAGCAGGTAAGTCAGTTGCTGAGACTCAGGTTGGACACCTGTACCAGCCTTGGGTCCCCTCCAGAGCTGTTACCCTGTTGTACAATGAAGAGGGTATGCTGGATACATTTTTTAATGTTTACACTTTCATTTCAAATCACTTTTATTTAAATACCATCTTATTTTAAATCATAGATTAACAACAACAAAAGGCTGCCATGCTATGGTGAGTGAAATTTTGGGAAGATAATGGTTTAAAGCAAAAAACATAAAGATTTTTTCCCCTCTATATGTGCATTGCCTTCCCCCTTTGGCCATGTTCTCATACTACAAAAAATAGTGGGTGGGGGTGACAATTTTTCTTGACTGCCAGTCTTTGACCTCTTCTGCTATGAATTGTGTGCCAGCTGGAGCACTAGGCAGCTCAGCTCTGTGTGGGCTCCACAGAGATCATAGAAATGTGGCCATCAAAAGAATCTTAACATATATTTTGATGTTGAACAGATAACTAGTTATATTTTCAGCTGTGAAAATATTCTGGCTTATTTTGCTAAGGAATATGTGCTGTGACATAGAACAAATAAGTGCCTAAGGAGTATATGACTCTCTATCTGTATTTCCATAGCCAGATGTCAACTGGCAGAGGCTGAGAAAAAGCCACTCAGGCCTGTTGAGAAGTGTATCATCTCAGTGCAGAGCATCTGCACAAGGAATCAGACCCTCTTCCTGCTGCTGCCTTGTGCCTTTAACTGTCTGCAGTGAGGCAGCCTGGACCCACAGCGCGTTCCAACGAGATGAGATTGCTGGGATCATCTACTCATTTACAATAGAGAACACTTGGTCCAAAAGGTCTTCAAAGGATCTATCCAAGATCAAATAATTGGGTAGAGGCATCTGACCCCACAGTTTGGTATTCTTGGGAACACATCAAACTTTCCTGCGAAGTGTCCTCCTAAAGACCCTCGAGTACAGGGCTCACGTCCACAAGAGTTACAGGAGAGGCCAGGCACAGAGAGGGCACAACATCCTGGAGCCAGTTTCACAGAACTGCCTCTTGTCTCGCTGTCCCCCAGCCTCAAAGCATCAGGCAGCAAGCTGCTTTCTAGATATAGAGCAGGGACTTCCTCCACGTGTGAACCCATCTCTAGGAAGGGTCCTTACTGTCTATCCTGCACAGGGCTGCCTAGTTATGTTATAGTCTTCCCAACCCTTAAACTGAATCTGAAGGACTGAGATTTCACCCCTATAATGTTCATCTCTACATAACATGTGCACTCAGTATTAAGAAGTAAGGTTAAGGCTCTTTAATGACTGCACATGGTAACACATTCCATTTTTCTTTTTACTTAGAACAGATTGGCAAAGGCCTGAGGTGACATGAGTGTGAGGTTGCTAAAAAAAACGTAGTTTGAAATTTCTAGACTAGATGAAATCCCTTTCAAGTCTTCTTTCTCTTCCTAAAAATTTACATTCTAAATTTAGTGAGGAGAGCTTTACTTATGGGTTTAAAGAGAAAAGTACAAACATATTATACTGCATAACTGTAATCAAATAGGAAACATTATGTAAACCTGCAGCTCTTGGCTTAGTTCTTCTCTTTAAATTACAATCTTCCATCTCGGAGGTATGTGCAAACCAAATGAGAACTGTGGGAAGGAAATGCATGGCTCTATTCAAGTTCCGAGTGTTTGAGTATTGGCAGGAATTCGAGATTGATGGGGTCACAAGAAATCGTGAAAAATCATTTTGTATGGTTGCCTCTCCTCTTTTTCCCTCTACCTATCATACATGCCTCTAAATTAGCAAAGGTCCCTGGAAATCTTCTCTGGCTTTTAACAAGGGCAGGAGACTATGCCTGCCTTTGATGACCCAGTATAGCGTCAAACACTACTCATAGAAAAAATACTTAAGTCTTTTACTTATGTCCAACCTAATTCCTAAATATAGACTCTGCTCCTGGCTATGGTGCAATAGCTTTGGCAGGCTTACCCTCCTGCCAGGAGCAACTAGAAGCTTGATTTTAAAGCATCCAGTGGCATGAGGGAGCTACAGACCCAACAAGGACTTGAGGAGCCAGATCCTGAGGAGAAAGGAAGTTTAATGAGGTGAGGACCCTGCTTTTTCACTCAGAGTACTTGAAAATTTTTGTATAAGAAGTTAAGAAGCCTGTCAGAGGCCCACCTCTAATGGGCAGGGTAGTGGTGGAGCTTTAGAAAACATTAAGGACTAGAGAGCAAAGTGAAAGAAGAAAGTAGGAAAGCAGGATTGCACTTGAACATCAAGAAGACAAAAGAAGTACACAATTTTAACATTGACGATGAAGACATTGAAATTGTTAAGGATTTTTGCTTACCTGGGTTCAGTTGTCAATTCAAATGGTGATGGCAACCATGAAACCCGGAGAAGGATGAAACTTGAAAGGGCAGCAATGGAAGTCAGGAAAGATCATCAAGAACAAGATGTGCCATTAGAGTCAAAGGCTCTGCTTGTCCACATCCTCGCAGTCCCGGTTACTATGTATGGATGCGAAAGTTGGACAGTCGGCAAGGGTAATGGGGAAAAAGTTGATTCCTTTGAAATATGGTGTTGGAGCAGAGCTCTACAGATACACTGGACTGCTGGAAATGAATAAGTGGGTCCTAGAGGAAATTAAGCCTGAAGTATTGCTAAAGGCAAAGATGATGAAGCTGTCCTACTTCAGGCACATTATGAGAAGGCAGGGTTCTTTGGAAAAGATAGTAATTCTGGAAAAACAGGCAAGGTAGCAGGCAAAGAGGAAAACCAAATATGAGAAGGACTGACTCCATAAAAGACGCAATAGGCATGAATCTACAGGAGATGAGTAGGGCTGTTAAAGACAGGACATTTTGGACATCACTTATTCACTGTGTCACCAGAACTCAGAGCTGACTCAATGGCACATAACAACAACAGGACTGAAAAAGATAGGAAGTTTGGCTTTACAAGGAAGCTAAAACTTGAGGGCCAAGATCTGAAAGAAAAGTGCAAAGAAGTGAGCCTGAAATTTTGCTTTATTTTTTTTCTCTAGGCATTTGAAAATTAAGCTGTGTAGGAAGAGAGGCTGAGATGCTGCACAGAAAGCATCTGAAAAGCAGAACAGATTATGCAATGCCAAGAAATTAAGAAAATGGAGTTTAGAACTTGGAAAACAGGAGGACATTCGCAGAGATCGCAGGCTCTCGGTTTGGATTATTGGAGAATTATACTCCACAAGTGAAAGCAAACCAGAGGTAGACCAAGACTTTCAATGATGTAACCCAGTCTTAAATCAAGTCAGTCTCTGAATTGAGATCATCTGTCTCTACTTGCCTTCCAAAAGAGAGGTCAAAATCCCCATGAAGAAAGACAATATCATTCAAAGCATTAAATTTATTACACATAATATCTGACACTCAGTAAGAAAAATGGTCAGGCATGTTGTGAAGTAGAATAAATAAGTAAACAGACAAGAGAAATAGGTAGGTGACAAAGCTATTAGAATTATTAGATATGAATTTAAAAATAATTTTGATTAATATGTTCAACTAAAATAGATAGCACTATGAAGAATTTCATCATAGAACTGGAATCTATGTAAAATAATCAAATGGAAATTATAGAATTGAAAAAGTAAACATCTGATATTAAGAAATTAACTGATATATTTAATAGAAAATTAGACAGAGCTTAAAACAGCTCAGAAAGCTTACAGATAGGTTAATAAAAAATATTTAGAGCCTGGCCTGTGGTGGCACAATGGATAAAGAGTTGACCTGGATCGCTGAGGTTGCCAGTTCAAAACCCTGGGCATTCCCAGTCAAGGCACATAAGGGAGTTGATGCTTCCTGCTTCTCCCCACTGCTCTATCCTCTCCTAAAATGAATAAATAAAATATAAAATCATATTTAAAGTAAAACATGGAGACAAAGAAAGATAAAGTGTAGAAAGGTATAGAAGATCCAACTACAGTGAAAATTGTAATTCAAGGTTTTTAAATCTCTACACTATTAATATTTTGAGTCATATAATTCTATGATTCTTTTTTTTAGGGGTATATTGGTCCTAGGGAAAATAAATAAATTGTCCCCACTTGAGAGCTCCTACTCTAACATAACTATAATGTCAGAAAAATAATAGAACAGGAGTGATACTTAAAAAGAAATGGGTGAAGAGGCAAGGCTGGTTCAATATTCGCAAATCAATCAATGTGATTCATCACATAAACAAAAGGAAGAACAAAAATCACATGATAATTTCAATAGATGCAGAAAAGGCATTTGATAAAATCCAGCACCCATTCATGCTCAAAACTCTCAGTAAAGTGGGAATACAGGGATCATTCCTTAACATGATAAAGGCCATCTACGATAAACCGACAGCAAACATCATACTAAATGGACAAAGATTAAAAGCAATCCCCATAAGATCAGAAACCAGGCAGGGTTGCCCACTTTCACCACTCTTATTCAACATAGTTCTGGAAGTCCTAGCTACAGCAATCAGACAAGAAGAAGAAATAAAAGGCATCCAAATTGGAAAAGAAGAAGTAAAACTGTCACTATTTGCAGATGATATGATATTGTATATTGAAAACCCTAAAGTCTCAGTCAAAAAACTACTGGACCTTATAAATGAATTTAGCAAGGTGGCAGGATATAAAATTAATACTCAGAAATCAGAGGCATTTATATACACCAACAATGAAATATCAGCAAAAGAAATTAAGGAAACAATCCCCTTCACTATTGTAGCCAAAAAAATTAAGTACCTAGGAGTAAATTTAACCAAGGAGGTTAAGGACTTGTACTCGGAAAATTATAGAACATTGATAAAAGAAATCAAGGAAGATACAAACAAGTGAGAGCATATACCGTGCTCATGGCTAGGAAGAATAAACATCATTAAAATGTCTATATTACCCAAAGCAATTTATAAATTCAATGCAATACCAATTAAAATACCAATGACATACTTCAAAGATATAGAACACATATTCCAAAAATTTATATGGAACCAAAAAAGAACACGAATAGCCTCAGCAATCTTAAAAAGAAAAAATAAAGCAGGAGGTATCACTCTTCCAGATATCAAGGTTTACTATAAGGCCATTATACTCAAGACAGCCTGGTACTGGCATAAGAACAGGCACATAGATCAATGAAACAGAACAGAGAACCCAGAAATAAACCCACAGCTTTATGGACAACTGATATTTGACAAAGGAGGAAAGAACATACAATGGAGTAAAGACAGTCTCTTTAACAAATGGTGTTGGGAAAATTGGACATCTACCTGCAAAAAAATGAAACTAGACCATCAACTTACACCATTCACAAAAACAAACTCAAAATAGATAAAAGACTTAAATGTAAGCCGTGAAACCATAAGCATCTTAGAAGAAAACATAGGCAGCAAGCTCTCCGACATCTGTAGCAGCAGTATATTTGCCGATTTATCTCCACGGGCAAATGAAATAAAAGGCAAGATAAAAAAATGGGACTATATCAAACTAAAAAGTTTTTGCACAGCTAAAGACAATAGGAACAGAATAAAAAGACAAACCACACAATGGGAGAACATATTCGACAGCACATCTGATAAGGGGTTAATAACTAAAATTTATAAAGAACTTATAAAACTCAACACCAGGAAGACAAACAACCCAATCAAAAAATGGGCAAAAGAAATGAATAGAAATTTCTCCAAAGAGGACATACAGATGGCCAATAGGCATATGAGCAAATGCTCAACATCACTAATCATTAGAGAAATGCAAATTAAAACCACAATGAGATATCACCTCACACCAGTCAGAATGGCACTTATCAGCAAAACAACACAGAATAAGTGCTGGAGAGGATGTGGAGAAAAGGGAACCCTTCTGCACTGCTGGTGGGAATGCAGACTGGTGCAGCCACTGTGGAAAACAGTTTGGAGATTCCTCAGAAAATTAAAAATCGAACTGCCTTTTGACCCAGCTATCCCACTTATAGGAATATACCCTAAGAACACCATAGCACTGTTCGAAAAGAAGAAATGCGCCCCCATGTTCGTGGCAACATTGTTCACAATAGCGAAGATTTGGAAACAGCCCAAGTGTCCGTCAGAAGAAGAGTGGATTAAAGAGGTATGGTACATATATACTATGGAATACTACTCAGCCATAAGAAACGATGACATCGGATCATTTATAACAAAATGGATGGACCTTGATAACATTATACGGAGTGAAATAAGTAAATCAGAAAAAAAGAAAAACTGAGAACAGCACGATTACATACATAGGTGGGACATGAAAGTGAGGGTATGAGACATGGACAAGAGAGTGGTGGTTATGGGATGGGGGGAGGGAGGGAAGAATGGGATAGGGAGGAGGGGAGGGACACAGGGAAAACCAGATTGAATGTGACAGAGGACAATTTGACTTTTGGTGATGGGTATGCAACACAATTGAATGATAAGATAACCTGGAGATGTTTTCATTGTACATATGTACCCTGATTTATTGATGTCACCCCATTAGAATTAATAATAATAAAATATATATATAAAAAAAAAGCTATGGTACATATATACTATGGAATACTACTCAGCCATAAGAAACGATGACATCGGATCATTTATAACAAAATGGATGTACCTTGATAACATTATACGGAGTGAAATAAGTAAATCAGAAAAAAAGAAAAACTGAGAACAGCATGATTCCATACATAGGTGGGACATAAAAGTGAGAATATGAGACATGGACAAGAGAGTGGTGGTTATGGGATGGGGGGGAGGGAGGGAAGAGTGGGATAGGGAGGAGGGGAGGGACACAGGGGAAACCAGATTGAAGGTGACAGAGGACAATTTGACTTTTGGTGATGGGTATGCCACACAATTGAATGATAAGATAACCTGGAGATGTTTTCATTGTACATATGTACCCTGATTTATTGGTGTCACCCCATTAGAATTAATAATAATAAAATATATATATATATATAAAAAAGATGACCAAGTCAAAATGATCTACCTACAATAAAAATGCAAAACATAAAAAAAAAAAAGAAATGGGTGAGCCTGACCAGGTAGTAGCACAGTGGATAGAGCATCGGACTGGGATGCAGAAGACCCAGGTTCGAGACCCTGAGCTCGCCACCTTGAGCACGGGCCCATCTGGCTTGAGCAAAAGCTTGTCAGCTTGGACCCAAGGTCGCTGGCTCCAGCAAGGAGTTACTCGGTCTGCTGAAGACCCACAGTCAAGGCACATATGAGAAAGCAATCAATGAACAACTAAGGTGTCGCAACAAAAAACTGATGATTGATGCTTCTCATCTCTCTCTGTTCCTGTCTGTCTGTCCCTATCTATCTGTCCCTGTAAAAAAAAAAAAAGAAATGGGTGAGAATTAATTCAAGAAGCATTATAAATCCAACATCTAAGCATATCAAAATAAAACTAATGAAAACAAAAAATAAATAGAAAGTCATTAATGTATATTTTTATAGAGAAAAAATACATAATTTCTGAAAGAGTCACTTTAAGACAAACAGCTCACTTCTCAACAGAAGGAAAGGAAACTATGTGATACTAGAATGAGGTCACTAAAATGCTGGAGAAAAAAAAAATGCCAACTTAGAATTCTATAGCCAGCAAAAATGATAAAAATTTTTGTCATTCAAAAATATAGAGGAAACAAATACATTCCTGGCAAAAGTTGAGAGATCTCATTCCTAGCAGTAAATTACCTACAGGAAATACTAAAGAAAGAACAATGGGAAGGTTAAATGTAAATGAATATTGACTCTAAAAAATGATAACAGTGATGTCTTATGGGATTTTAAAAATGTGTAGCCATGGCAACAATAACAAGATAGAAAGGGTTGTACAAAAGAAAACTAACATAGCAAGCCTCAAAGGCTCTAATGAGAAAGGCCTGCTTATAAGGTTGACTATGCACACATCTGGGAACATGAATTTGGGAAGTTCCCCACCATTCCCTGAACTGAGAAGAGTGGCTCACTGGACTTAAACTATTTGTGCAAACAATATGATTCATGGTGAACGCCTGCTTTTCTCCTGGGAGTCTGGAATGCTGGTTTGTGTCAGACAAAGGGTGTCTTTATGACCAGCACTCAATGAATATCCTGGGTGTTGAGTCTCTGATGACCTTCCCTGGCAGACAAGCATTTGACACATGTTGTCACAACTTGCCGCAGCAGGAATTCAGCACAGACTGTGTGATTCCATGAGGAGAAAACTCTTGAAATTGGAGCCTGTCTCCTTCCAAACTCTGCCACATGTACCTTTCCCTTTGTTGATTTTGTTTTGTATCTTTTCACTCAAATCAATCAAAGCTGGGAGTATAATTGTATCCCATGTGTTCCATGGACCAGCAGCACCTGCATCAGCTGGGAATGTGATAAAAATGCAAATTCTTGAGCTCTCCTAACAGGCCCACTGAATTAGAATTGCTGCGGGCCCAACAATCCATTTTAACCAGCCCTCCCAGTGTCTGGGATACACTAACGTGAAGAACCACTGTTTCATAGCTTGCCTGATCCAGTCTCCCTGTGCTTGAGAGGTTCCACTAGCTTCTCTCTCCTTATTCAATCTCTGCGGCTCACCTGTTGATCTGCTTTCTTTAGGAAATCATCCTGTACTTCCTGAGGCCAAAAAATGTTTATGCTCTTTTACTGAAATGTCAGCCCACCTGAGCTCATTCATATTCTGTTTTAACTTGTTCTGTAAGTGGTTTCATGTGTGTATGACTATGAGCTTGACTCCTTGAAGGTAGGATTTTTGCAACCTTCTTTCCACGTCTCTAGTGAGTATACAGTAGATATAGTTTCTATACTCAAGTGAAATCACACCAAACTCCTCTGTCATTGCATGAAAAATAGTGATAGTCCTCTTTAAGGTAAGGCATGACATTTCAAGGTGCCTTTTTGTCTTCTTCCTGCCTGAGATGAGGACATCTACGATCCAGGTGACTGGACTTGGGGAGGCCTCTCTCACTTCCCTTGAAAACTTTCTCCCTCACTGGCAAACATGCCAGGGAAGCCAGAATATTTTTTTTCCTCCTCTTAAAACATTGGGTTGTTATTGGAGCTTCAGAAGTGTTGTTGAATTCTTTAAGAGAGCCTCTGAGAAAAGGAGATAAGGCTTAAAAGTTCTCCACAATTTGCCTGCTCCCTTTAAGACCTTAAGAAACTCTTTGGGTACATTAAAATGTTTTCCTTTAATTTTTGTTTTACGATAAGGCTAATTAAAGCAACACCTGTTTAGAATGATATAGTTGGTGCTGGGTCAACATTTCCATTGGCTTATAATCCAGCTGTAAAAACTCAATTTGAAGTAAAACGTGGATGTATAATATCCAAACCCAGGGGGATTCAAAAGAAACACTAATATACCAGTGTGCATATTAGGGGGCAGAACAAATAGAAGCAAAGTGGTTTCAGGTGCTCCTTAGCACTTGTGTAGTGTGCAAACAGTTTTACGACCACGGTTTGTGGGCCTTCAGCTACTCGTGTAGGTAGGATGCCTTTGGGTATTTAAAAGGAATGAAAACAGGCCAGTTAGTCTATGTAAAATACTAGCTACTGTGCACACATAGTAATGAGGCTCCTCTCATCAGAAAGGCTTAAGGACATAAAATGACTATTCACCTGTTCCTCTGGATTTAAGACCCCCTGGAGGCATACTGATGTGACAGGTGACATTATGTCTTGAAGACCAATGGGCTGCTTCTGTCGCCCCTCTGCTACTAGGAGACCAAAGCAGAGATTTATGAGCATGTCATGTAAAGAAATGGGAACTTGGGTTCAGGCTGGAAATAACACTGTGCACTAGAACTTGCCCTACAGTGGTTCTCAAACACTTTTTAATACCTACACAGAGACCAGTAAATAAAGCAGATAAAAGCAGAGCTGCACAGATTGAATTAGGGGGGAGCCTAGAGCCCCCAGCTGCTCAACTCAAAGACACTCAGAAGCCTGGGAGGCTTGGTGGAATCTCCAAGGTGATGAGCAGCAAACGCTACCGTCCTGCCCATGGTAGCGCAGGTAACCCAACTCTAAGCTTTACTTTGGTATGCTCTTTGGAGCAGTGGTTTGGCCAGGTGTTGAGAGCGGTAAAATTAGTATTTAGCAGGCTTTGCTTGACAGCTTCAAGCAGCCCTAATGCTCCAAATAACTGGTGGAGACAAGGGTTCCGTTTTCAGCTGACCCCCTGAAGTTTTGTATGTGAGACCATGTAAGTCACTGAGCTTCGAGGATCTTCCCAAGAAAATGAAAGTGAGAATTCCTGGCAAGTTAGTCTGGTACTTTTTTGTTGTTTGTTTTTCCAAGGGCAGTGGGGATTAAATAAAATGTTGGGTTTTAGATAATTTTGCTTTTCAATGAAAGTGATTGGGGGAGTCCTAAAACAAAATAGAATGTAAGCTACTATAGCAGAAGTATGCGTCATGGACAGAGGGGAGGGACAGACGTTTTTCCTGGAGTGATTCAGAAAAGTTGCATAGACCACATACAGAGAGTCTCACCACCCCTATGGATGCCTTCATATCTTCAGTTCCCTGCTGTCTCCTCATCCTTACATCTCAGGCGTTCGTGTTACCCGTGTTTCATTCACTATGTGTCCTGTCATTCTGGAAAAATATGTGCTTAATCTAAAGTAATCATGGATTGTTCTGGGTGACATCCAGGTAAGATATTAGATTGTGCTGTTTGCCTTCTACTTTTACCGTGAAAGATTCCAAGTTTAGAATTCAGGTCTCTGGATTCCCAGGCCACGCTCTTATGAGTAATTGTGGAGACGCCCAGTTTCTTCTGCTGCAATGGACGAAGTTGTTGCCACCATGACATTGGTCATGTCCCTTGGTGTCTATTGCTCTTTCTGTCTGGGATTGTGGAGAGTCTGATGATCTCACACTCTGAGATTCTATCAGGGAGGAGCTGGCTCTTTCTTAAGGAACTTGTAGTGGGCAAGGGTCCGATGCCAGCCGTCTCATCTAGACACATAATACGTACCATTCTCTAGGAATCTCCCACCGGATATCAAATCCTTCCACCACAGATGTCAGTGATTAAAGACAGCTCATGCGGACTTTGTTCAATTTTGGATAAAATTTAGTGTCAAAGTCCTGAATGTCTGGTGATTGGATTTTAAGGATCAGCAGCTCTAACACTGGGGACCAGAGGCACCATCCATGTCCCTCTAACCTCATGGTGGCGTAGTCTCCACTGCCTGCCAGGAAGTTTGACCAGGTGCTTTTCTTACTCCTCTTTCCCCTCAGTAGCATG
Source organism: Rhynchonycteris naso (assembly GCA_037038555.1). Lineage (NCBI taxonomy): Eukaryota > Metazoa > Chordata > Mammalia > Chiroptera > Emballonuridae > Rhynchonycteris > Rhynchonycteris naso. The sequence continues at coordinate 99,336,238 of CM073001.1, forward strand.
TTAGTCCCTTGCAGTAGTGACCTGTAACAATAAGAGGGGAAGAGCAGAAGATAGGGAGGTCTGCAAAGCAACCCTGCATCCAAACTTTCTAAGACAGTCTCAATTTCAGTTCTGAAAAGATATTGGAAACTATTGAAGTAATGTGGAAATAATGATATATTAGTACCAACTATATACATTCCCTAAACTGTCTTCGCAATCACGATTAGTAAAAGTATTCTGTCAGGTCATGTGTCCCGCGTTTTTGCATTTAATAAAAATATGGTTCACTTAGATAAGCATGGGCTAGGAGACCCACAGATGATTATGCCCTGTCTTTGGCTATGGAGGTTATGAAGCCAGGAAGAATTCAGAAGAGGAGGTGAGAGGGATGAATGGCTTTTGTTTGCAGTTTGACAACCCAGGGATGGCTGGAGAAACACTCTGGAGGCCCAAAGAGACATCTGTCATGTGAGCTCAACTGCAAGCTAACCCCACTTGATGGCATGGGGCTGGAGGCCAAGGGGTGCTGCGTGGAGTGTCTCTCAAGAGGTTAGGACCCCCTTCTTTCCACTGGGCTTCCCCACATTTGTCTCACACAACTCACCAAGCTGGAGTTTGACCTGTGCAGCCCTAATTCCTTTTCCATGTGACTCTGCTGAGATATGACTTCCCATGTGACATTTCCCAAACCAGTCACACTGTTCTACAACTATAACAGAGAAGTCCCAGCAATGAAATCAGATAGTAGCCACTAATAAAGTAGCTGGTGGACTGTACTGAGTCAGTTGTGATCAGCCCACCCCCTTCATTGTATTGATGCCCAAAGCAGGAGGTAATGGGGGAGAGTCAGACATTTGGAAGCTGGAACTTGCGTTTGGATGTTGGAACAGTTAAACCTGGTCCTCAGAGAAAATCAGTGACAGAACCAGGCCTGAAGCCCATATCTCTCCTGAGAAGGGACCCAGCTTACAAGCATCCTATAAGCAGAGTCATGAAGGAATGAGAGAATTCTTGTTCAAACACAGTCCTTGGGAGTTTCTGTGAAAAAGGCCAGAAATGGGGCTTTTTATGAGCCATTTCTTCAGGATGAGCACTAAGCTTTTGAGCCAAAGACGAGTTTTCTCAGCCCACAGGCTGAGAAGCAGTTGGAGAAGGCAGACTGGTCCATGTGGTGCATGGCGCCTCCACGTTGTGCTCCCCCTTAACACACTAGAGCCTGACAACGGGACAGAGCAAGTTCTTGGGGAGATTGGCTTTGTTTGCTGTCTTTCTGTGTATACCAGGATCAGGAATGAGGATGGGGTTCTAGCTGGAGGCAAAGGAAGGCAGATAGGGATCAGTTAATCTGATGAAGTTTTGTTAATTATCACCTGTGACTAAATTTAAGAATTGTTTAATCAATAAAAATCATAAGATATGGTAACCAAATGAGTGGAGGAAAGGGTGAAATAATGAGTTCCAGGACAGGAACGGAACTGTTTTTGCCCAGAACCTTGAATAATGCGTATGAAATAACAAATGAACAAATACCGTCTTGTATGACTGAGTGCTCTGTTGTGTACTGGAGACTCTACGTGTTGTAGTTTTCAGGTAAAAGTGGTAATCATCAAGATTACAGGCTGAATTAGAAAGAGCTTTGTTATCTTGAAAATAAAATAAGAGGTGGGCCGGAGTTAGTTACTTCCAACAAATAGAGTAGGCTTAGAACAGGTGGAAGCTTCGTAGTGGAGGAGCCCAGCAGACACCACCTTAACCAAGTGACCAAAGTTAATATCATTATTGTTGTACCTCCTGATATGAAGTGATGGGGCTGGGGGGCTACCACTGTAGTATTATTTCCCCAGAACCATAACCCCAGACTAACCATGAGAAAAAGTTAAGATTGGAAGACATTCTATAGGGCACTTAGCCAGTACACCTCCGGACTATCAAAGCCATGGAAAAGCAAAGAAAGGAAGGCTGACCCAAGGATGTTGGGGAGATAAGATGACTAAATGCAATGTGGAACCCTGGATTGGATCTTGGGACTGAAGAAGGGTATTCTGGAAGTTAGTTAATAAGGATGTACCAATGTTGATTTCTGAGTTTTTGATAAATGTAGCATGATAATGTAAGATGTTAACAATGTGGGGAACTCGACTGTTTTGTGGGGGGGGAGGGTTGGAACTTCTCTGTAAATCTAAAATTATCCCAAATACAACCCACATGCACCAACCCATAATCTCCTTTGGCCCAATCTCTCCTCTTTCATGCTGAGCTTCCTGAAATGCATTCACTGGCCACATTGACGGCCCCTTCTGATTCGTTCCCAGCCCACTTCTCTCGGGGTTCCGCTCTATAGGACTGAACTGCAGTGTAGTTGACACACTCTCTTCCAAAAGCTCTGTCCTCCTTTGGGCAGGGAGTACCCAGGATCTCCTGGCTGACTCTCCCCTTTGCTGACCCTACACCTGCTCCCTAGATGGTCTTATAGTACCTGTGTTTTCAGTTTACACACACACATCTCTCCTTTTCTCCTGAAAATTCTCCTGCCAACTGGGAACTCCTTTTGAGTATCCCATAGGCACTCACTTAAAATATCCCCGAATTAAACTCCTTTCTCTCATTCCACCTTCCCTGGAAAATTCCCTCTGTTCCTTGTGTCAGTGAATGGCGCTGTTGTTCATCCAGTTGTCCGAGCCAGAAACTTGAGAGTTTACCCATGTCATTTCTTCCATCCTCCCCAGGACTGCTCACAAGATCTCTCAGCTTCCCCCTCCGCTCGGCCCTGTCCTATTGCCTTAGTCCAGGCTTCCTTCCCTTCTCCCCTGCCCAGCAGCTACAGCTCTGTAAGTGGATTCTCTCCCTTTATTTCTGCATTTCTAATCCAACCTCCACATTTCTAACAAGGGTGTTTCTAAAAACAAAGTCTAAGTCATGTGACTGCCCTTCTTAAAACCTTCAGTGGCTTTCTATTACCTTGAAAATAATATCCAAACTTCTTGGATGTGGTGCTCACAGTTTTCACTATGGGACTCTCTGACGCCTTGTCACTGTTCCCCCTTCCTGCTCCTGCACCTGCTCCTAAGTCCTTGTAATTCTCCAAGTCTCAGACATATCACATCTCTGTCTGTTTTTCAACTTCTGTGCACCAGGATGGTTCTTTCTTTGCTGTGGCTCAGCACTGTCCAGTATGGGGGTTACAACTCACCTTCTGATAAACTGAGGCACAGAGAGATTCAGTACCATGTTCAGTTTTAACTGATGAGCAGTGGTGTTTCTCATAGAGGGTCTTGAGCTGGTGGGGTTTTTTCCACTGTTGGTTGGTTGGCTTGGTGTTGACTTCCCAGAGAAGTTAAAGGGGTTGGAGCATGTGATCTGGTGGTTACTAGGATTTTTTATGAAGGGAGGAAGAAAAAAAAAAAACAGGAGAAATAAGTGGGTCCTTTGTAAGTTTGAGACATGTGAGATTTAGAGGGGAGAAAACAGAAAATGCAACACTTTGGAAAATGGCAAACTAGTCCCAAAATGTAAAACATTAATTTATAATGATAATCCCCAAAGAGAAACATACACTTTGGCAAGTGATCCCCCAATTGGAATGGCTGACAGATGGCCGGAGAGTGACTGCTGAGATGAGGTATGGAGCTGTCTGTGGAGAAGAGGGGCGGACATCGGTGAATTATGGGCTCTGATTCCACCTGGGGCCGCGAGTAAATAACTTAGTGCCAGAGAGAGGCTCCAGATGGTTTGTGTAGCGAGTGTGACCAGAGCTCCACCGAGGAGTCAGCGCCTGGTAATTCAAACCGGGCCTGCCTTTTTATATTGTTGCAATTCACCAACTCACCCGAGTGTCTATTGGGTGTGGTGGTGACCCCTTTCCAAAAACAGACTTCCTTGGAAAGAGCTGATCCCAAATTTGGAGGCCATGTCACATCCTGGCTAAAGCCACTGTATCCTGGAAGGTGATTATTGATTAATTTTAAGGAAACCTCAGGCTCAGATCAATCAGCCTATATACACATCGGCTCAACCTATCTATCACAAGATGAACTTCCTAGGCTGGAGGAACCGGAATAAAAAAGTGAAGTAACGATCCTTTCTAACTTCCACCTTCATACCTCATTTTATACCCCCATCTCCTGGGTCCACTTTGATGAGGCACTAATGAGGGCTTGTTTTCACAGAACCGTGTGAGAAACATGGAGGCCTCCGGAGGCCGCCACCATCCCTGGGTCACAGGTGCTGAAACCATAAGTGAGCTTTTCCTGGGGCTCCTATCTGTACGTCCGGAGGGACTCAGGCACCTGGAGCAAGCAAGGTGGGGCAGTGCCCAGTCTGCTCCATGTGTCACCAGGAGCAGAGGAAGCCTGCAGGGCAGTGGTTACAGCCTGAGGGAGGAAATGGGACAGAAGGGAGGAGGAGGAACCATCAGGGCAGCGGACTGCCCCCTGGGGACTGCCGGGCATGATGGACTATTTAAAGACAGTCCCAGGTTGACATCATTGACATTTAGACTTGCGTGTGCCTGAAAACAAAGCACAATTTTCTTTTTTGTTTTCTGTTTCTAAAAAAAATTGTTTTTTTCAGGTATAATTGATATTTGATGTTATATTGATTTCAAGTGGACAGCATAATGGTTAGACATTTCTATAACTTATAAAGTGATTTGCTCCCCCCCAAGTGTAGCATTCACGAGATACCATACATAATTATAACAGAATTATTGACTATATTTCTTATGTTGTGATGAAAAGTATAGCACAAACTCCTTATGTTGGGGAAATACAGTTTTTTGGTTTATTCCATCACTCACAAGCCACTTTTGCGGTTTCTTCCTACCCTTAAAAACTACTGAATCAATACTCACTGAACACATTCTATTCAGTGGGTACTGAGGATGGGACTCAGAGAAGAAAGTTATTGTCCCCGATAAAGTGCTCATGATCTAACTTGAGAAATTGAGAAAATATATCTTGATAGAGATCATTTTAAGAACCCAGTGACTCTTCCAAGGAAGGATGTTCAGTACCCGCTTTGGAGGGCTTTCTGAATCAGGAGGCCTTTTTGCTGAGACTTGAGAAGAGGTGTTCTGAGCACAGGGACCTGCACATTCTACAATACAGAGGTGGGAGAGAAGCTGCACTCTGCATGGCTCTGTGTGGCTGAGCCAGGAGGGTAGAGAGGGGCAGGAGAAGAAGCCCGCAGGGCCATCTGTAGGTCAGGGACTTGATGCTGACGACTGTGAGGAGCCCTGATAATTCCTTGTAAGGACAGGATATGTTCAGAGACGTGCTTTCTATCCCTGGTCAGTTAAGTGGAGGATGAGTGAGGGAGGTGAAACAAGAAAACCAGGGAGAAGCAGAGAATGAAGAAAATATGCCCCAATGTTCCCTTAGCTTGTGTTCCAAATTTTTTTCTCTAGCAATGACACAGAGATCAGAATACATAATGTTAATTTCTAACAGCTGCTGTGAGTGGCTTAAAAGTCAACCGGCTTGTCCGTCCTCGAAGATTTCTGAGGCTGCTTTCGCCAGAATCGGAGGCCCATCTGCTCCCCTTGGCTTAAAGGGAAGAGAGTGGTGCAAAATAAACCTTCCTGCCTTGTTCTACATGTGGTCTGTGGCCTGGTCCTCACGTCCTGGGATGAAGATGGCTGGGTCACCAAGGGTCTCTCGGCACCAAGGAGGCAGGGGACTTGGGGCTGGTGGGTCCCGTGCAGGTGCAGGCTGGAATTTGCCTCTTGCTGAGTTGTGAAAGGAGTGGTTGAAATCAGAGGCAAAATGCCATGTTGCACGCCCACTGAAGTCTGGGCTCACAGGAAAGGAAAATGATTGCCAGAGTGTGCGCTGTTCCCGGTCCGCTCCTGGACCTTAAGCTGTCTCCATCAGAGTTGCCAGAAGCTTGTTAGAGACTGGCCTTTGGGTGGTGTGGGCAGGGGAGGGGGTGGGGAAGGGATCAGTTGGCTTTCCCTCTCCCTTGCTCGTTCAGAGGCTGCTTTCTTCCCAGGAGGCTTCGGAGTGGCAGGTCTTCAGCAGGGTGAGTCTTTGACTTTGTGTCAGAACTTGCTGTCAGGTATGCTGATTTGACTGCAGATGCAAGTAAAGGGGTGTTTCGACTGATTTGGAGCTTTTAATCTGCTGTTTGTCCCTTTAGCTAGGAGTTTATTGGTAAGATCAAAACCTAGAGTGAAAGCCTTGGGGAGGAATCATCACACTGTGAAGAGAACGGCTCTTTCTGTGGGTTCCCGAACTGGGTTTTCATATGGGAGAGTCTGTGACTGGGAGGTGATGCCTTAAACATCTGGCAGCAATCAAGCTCTGTGGAAAGAGCAATGTCATGGGCTCAGGAAATGGGGTTCGAGCCCCACTTCTAATTTGCTGTGTTACCTTGTACAAGTCCCTTCACGTCCTCAAGCCTTGCTTACCCAGGGTCAAATGAGGGCATGTGACCTTCGAGTTAGTCCAATGTTTAGATTTTAGAGTGGAGCAGGCTGAGGTCTGGAGAGCTGACAATATTTATGCAAGGTCTCAGAGCGAGTAGATGTCAGAGCCGTAAGCAGACTCACCACATTGCGTAATGAAAGCACTTCAGTCCCACTGTGGTATACACGCATGCTCTACTGTGGGGTAGTGAGAGAGGTCATGCCAAGACCACAGGGGAGCATGGTTCTCTTTCTTGTATGGGTGCTGATGTGAGGCTGGCATTAGCTGACAAGACAGAGAAGTGTCAGAGTGTGACCCAGAGCAGCCGTCTAGCTTTCCCACTGTGTAATGACCCCACCGGGTATTGGTCAGGAGAAGGCATGAGCAGAGAAGAGGGGACTGTAAGGGAAGGTCCTTGGGGACCTAATGATGAGCTGCTTCCTAGAATGTGTCTTCATGCATCTTTCATTCACTTTGAAACACAAAGGGTTCTGTCTGGTACCCTGGCTGGACAACAAATCTTTTCACAATGACCACAGTGGTCTAGGATGACTTACGAGTTGGTGCTTTGAAAAGCACACACCCAAAGACTGGGTTGGTGCATTCTGGGCAGATGCTGGGCTCTCCAGCCAAGGGAGGGCTTAAACAATGGCATGGACCACTCCTCAGACATCAGTCAGGGCTGTGGGTGAGGATGCTGAATCCTACAACCCTCTCGGGAGTTCCTCTGCTCACTGACATTTAAAAAAAATTTTGTTACTTTGTCCTTTTTAAACTTATTATTTATTTTTTTAATTACAGTTTGCATTCCATACTATTTTGTATCAGTTTCAGGTGGACAGCATAGGGATTAGACAGTCACACACTTTACACCATGTCCGTCCCCCTGTCCCCCAATATTTCCAGGACCCACCTGACACCAATCACTGACACTTTCAGTAAGGAGAAAAAGGGACAGAGATTGCTAAACCTAGGGCAAAATTTAACCCAAATTTCTGACTATTACTTTAAAAGACGAAATAATAGAGTATTCAGAAGTAGAGCTCAAAGCATACTATACGCATACTCCTTGACATTTTTCTAGTTTAGTTTTTAAGTTATGTGTGTGTGCAGTTTGATGATAATAACAAATCTTCTGCTCACAAAAATTAGGGGACATTTCATCGCTTCATATTCATTTTGAAATATCTCCTAATTTTTGTGAGCAGCATAGTTATACAACACTAAGTACCACTCATCGAAGTACTTGCATTTATTAACTGATTCAAGCATTATTATCATTCCTGGTTGAAAGGGGAAACTGAGGCATGGAGAGGCCAGCGTAAACAAGAATAATTGCTGAAATCCACACATGCATCTGGGCTCATGGGCTCCAGACTACGCTGCTTCTCTGACAAGCAGCATCAAGTCGCGTTAGAAACCTTACAACAGAACAGTGGATTTAATGTCCCTTCATATATCTGAGAATAGCCATTCTTTAAAAAATATATATTTTTTGATTCCTCAATTGCCTTGGTTTACTCTGAGCAACTTCTCTCTCTCTCTTTCTCTCTTTCTCTGCTTTGGACTCATATTAGAAACAGTACAAATGTCTTAGTGCGAATGAATGGGACAGAGCTTCATCTTTAAGTCGAGACTCTAAAAAGCTAATATGAACCTGTGTGTGTTTGGTGGTTGTGCTTGGGACAAGAAGGGGAGGGGTGTTCGTTAACCCACGGGTTTTGCCTTAGGATTACTGGGCAAGGACCTGGCTGTTTCACTGGGCTCCCTGGAAAAGAAGGTTTCTCCTCCCCTGCTGCTGACCAATTTTCTGGTCGGAACTCTCCACCCCCCACTTGGGGAGTGTGCATCTGGCTCCCGGAGTTCTGGCTGCTGAGTGGGGCTAGTTGAGGTTTTCACTGTCTCAACTGCAGATGTTCACTTACACAACCCTCCCTCTAACCTGGTGCCTCGCCCCTGCCTTTAATTGGGCCTGAGGTCCTCAAGTACACACTCTCTCCAGAGGGTAGAGCTGTTTTGTGGCCAGATGATGGAAAGGCAATATTTGGTAGCCTGGGTTGGAGGATGACTCTAGGACAGTAGTTCTTAACCTGGGTTATATTGAACCCTAAGGGTTCGATGAGTCGGTCTCGGGTTGGGAGAAGCCTCTGCCGCGGAGGCCAGAATAAAGTAATACCGTAATTTGTTATGGGTTCATGCACTTTGTTGGTTTTGTTCTTTGAGCAAGGTGATGCTCATGCACGGCTCATTTTGTGCACTAGTAAAAAAAATATACCTATGTCTTGAATTTGGAAAAATAATCATATTTTATTTATCACTAAAGAAGGGTTCAGTGAATGTGCATATGAAACTGGTGGGTTCGATACCTCAAAAAAGGTTAAGAACCACTGCTCTGGGATTTAATCCTCATGTAAACCCGACTCAGTCCTCCTGTTTCCAGGTACCACCCGCATGCCAGCCACTGGAGATACTGACACCCTTCAGTCTCTCTACCTCTCCAGAGGTGTATTGGTTGAAATCCGTGGCATTTTTTGACTCCATAGTCACTTTATTTGCAGTCACATTTTAGTTCCCACTTGTCTATCTGCTTTCTCCTTCCAAAACTGTGTTGCCCTCTTCTCATCTACTGTAACCACGTCTTTCAACTTCTTTGTCGTTTGGAGTTCAGATCTTTTCTATTTCTTTATTTCCATTTCCTTTTGGAGGAAGGGGTGAAGGTAAATAACTACTAGATTTTCAGCAGACCTATTCATCCACGTGGTGTGGATGTTCAACATCTAAAATGCCCGGGACTTCAGCTCCATTTTCCACACAGGATTATTTCTGAGGTTCACCAACATGTCTCGTGCACGTGCTCACTAGAAAGCAATTCCTGATGGTCAGCGTTTCAAGGGATGTCAAGGAGGGGTAGGCCCCAGTGTCTATCCTCAAGGCAGGGATGACAGGCCACCCCTACAGAGCAGAGGGTACACCTGGCTTGCAGGAAAGAGGAAATGTCTGGGTGGGAAATGTGAAGAGTCACAGAGTAGGTACATTTCAAGTTGTACCCTGAAGTTAGAGGTGACGTTTGTAGGAGAACAGATGAAGAGGGGAGGGGAGGAAGATTTTAGAGAGGAGTCAATTAAGGGGCTTTTATATTTGCTCATATTATATCTTTTGTAAATATTTGTCAAATACATGTATTCATTTATTACACCTAACATTAAAATTAAACATGAAAAAGAAAATTAACTTATTTAAAATGAGTTTTTCTTGGTATGAGTCTTTCAGGTAAGGATGTTTCATCCTAAAGATTTTCATTTTTTTTTTTACAATGAACTGTGTTAGGTCTCGTCTTAGCAGTTAGCTAAAGTACCAGGAATATTCATACTCCAAATTTTTGGTAGCATTGTTTGGCCTCCCTAAAGCCATTGTGCAAGGTGCAAGGTGGCTGGGTCAGTCTGAGATGGGTTCAGTCATCTTCAGGGCCTGTGTTTGAAGCCCAGGAAACTTGGTGTAAATATGCTGTTGTTGATAGCCTTAGTCTTGGCCACAGGTGGATTACACATGTAGGAGGAAAAGAATAAGTCAACCTTCCTGGTGTGGGGCTTCCCAGAGGTGGCTGGCTGCCCATCACAAAAATCTGAATGGCTGTGGTGAACTTGGACCTCATCTGGTATTGCAAATGGTTCCCTCTAGGGAAGGAAGATTGTGGTGTGTAGAATGGTATCCCTGGAAGAGGGAGTTTTTAAATTATGATAACTGCCTTGATTAGAGGTGACCTTAACAGTTTGAAGCAGTAATCCGCCCATATTTTCAGTAAACCCTGGGGGATAATAGCTCACAGAATACTGACCATCAAGGTTTTGTTCTAATTTCTTTTTCTAATCTTATGGTGTTTTTCCCTATGACTGCTGTAACAAATCTGTAAACTTGGTTGCTTAACACAACACAAATTTATTCTTTTATGGTTTTGGATGCCAGAGGTCTAAAAATCAGTTTCCTGGGCTAACATCAAGGTGTTGTCAGCAGGGCTGGTTCTTTCTGCAGCTCTGGAGACAAGTCTGTTTCCTTGCCTTTTCCAGCTTCTAGAGGCCAAAGTATTTCTTGACTTGTAGCCCCATCCTACAGGTTAGGAGCCACATAGATGTACCGGTTCTTTGGCAGGATCAAGTCCAGACAAAACTTGCAGAAAGGGACCCTCACACCATAGCAGGCTTTATCCTCTTTGGCTCAGATCTCAGCAGGTCCCAGACAGCAGGTCAGAGGTCTCCTACATGGAGAAGGTTGGGAAGGCAAGTACGGGTGCAACCCAGGTGCTGTATGCTGATGACTGGCCACTGAGCATACTTATGCCCTGTCTCACTTAGCTCTTCATTCCCTTCATCTAGCACAAGGTCTTGCATGCCATTTTAGTAATAATTGCTTACAGTTTTGGCACTGTCACTTCATTTAACCTTCCCAAATTCCTGTGGCACAGGTACTATTATTTCTTCTACTTTTCAAATGAAGAAATTTTTAGACTTAGCAGAAATGACCTACCCAAAGTCAATTTGCAGGCATCTCACAGTGCTGAGTCATGCTGCACTGTGCTCTCAGATTTCACCACTTCAGTGCCAGGGCCAACCAATGTAAGAGATGTCAATAATTGGAGTATTTTGTGCATTTGGGCAGAGGGTAGAGTTATTGCTTGTACCGATGACAAAGGAAGAGTGACTGAGCCTTCTCTACAGAATAAAAGGAAATCCAAACAAATACATCTGCATACGAATGCTCACTCAAGTTACTTGCATCCCAGGTATCATCACAGGAAGGTGCCTGATCTGCAGAAACTTGCCCTGGAATGCAGCCCTTAGTAAGGATGGTCTTCGGGGCATAGCTGTTCCCTCCAAGTCCAGAGTGTTTTAGCGCAGGTGTATACAACCAGCCCCTTGGTGAATGCTTCACATGGCTTCAGGGGGCTGCTCTCACCAAATATAAACTGCTTTTATTATTTTTAAACAGCAATTATCAGTAGCAACAACAGAGATTGACTATTTAACCTACAAATATTTATTTATATAATGGAATGATAAAATGTGAGTATAAGGTTCAACAATCTACTTGATACAATTATAAATTGTTGCCCTGGGCATTTTCTTAAATTCCTCATAGTGTCTAGCACAGGAACTTGTAACACAGCAACAAAAGAATCAGTGTATTCATGTGATTGGCAAAATGTAGTTCACAACACTGCCATCAGTAAAAATAATAGTTATCTTCCAAATAATACATTTTTTCTAAACGACATATCATAATATCACTTTTCATTGAGAATAAGATTCAAACTGTTACCATGGCATTCAAAAATCTTTTAACATCTGGCCTGAATGACCTTTCCTATATATGTTAACCTCATACCTTATATACAGCAACTATACAGTATTTACTGATTCCTCAAAAATTCTTTTTATTTTATTGAATTTATTGTGATGACACTGGTCAACATAATTATACAGATTTCAGTAACCCAATTCTACAGCACATCTCCGTACACTATATTGTGTGTTCACCGGCCCCAAGTCAAGTTTTCGTCCATCACAGTTTATCCCCCTTACCTTCCCCCACCTGCCCCACTCCAGCAGTCACCACACTGTTGTCCATGTCCGTGAGTTTTTCATTTTTCTGTTCTTTTTCCTTCCTTCCTTCCTTCCTTCCTTCCTTCCTTCCTTCCTTCCTTCCTTCCTTCCATCCTCCCTCCCTCCCTCCTTTCCTCCCTCCCTCCCTCTCTCTCTCTTTCTTTTCTTTCTTTCTTTCTTTCTTTCTTTCTTTCTTTCTTTCTTTCTTTCTTTCTTTCTTTCTTTCTTTCTTCCTTCCTTCCTTCCTTTCTTTCTTTCTTTCTTTCTTTCTTTCTTTCTTTCTTTCTTTCTTTCTTTCTTTCTTTCTTTCTTTCTTTCTCTATCCCTCCCTCTCCCTCACCCAGCACACCCCCTGACAGTTGTCAGTCAGCATGTTCTCTATGCATGAGCCTCTATTTGGCTTGTTAGTTCATTTTGTTTATTATAAAATTCTTAAACTTTCTTGTCTCCATGCTTTCATTGGTTTTGTTTTCTCTGACCAAAATGCTCTTTCCACCTTGTCTGCTAAAAATTCTCCACAGCTGAATTCGAAGCCAGTTTCCTCTGTGGAGCCGTATCTACTTGTCCCCACTCAAAAGGCTCTCTACCCTGCCTTTGGCGAAGATCGCAAATTGTGGGCAGCCCACCACCATGGCGCATACAGTCTGCTGTAGGTTCTACCTTCCATCATTCCATGCCTCTTGAAGGCATGTGCTCCTTCTGTCTTGTGCTCCTTTGAATCTCCCATTGCCTTGCCCAGAGACTCACACGTGGGAAGTTCTCCAGAAACATTCATTTAATCCAGTGGTTCTAGGATTGGTCTGTGGAGTAGAAGAACACAGAATGCTTTCTAAAAATGCTAAATGCATAGACCCCACCCAGACAAATTAACTCAGAGCCTCTGCAGGGTTGGGGGACAGGCAGCATCACCAACTTAGTAATGAGGTTCCTGGGGGATTCTAGGTAATTGAAAGGGGGAGGGGAGTGAGAGGAACACTGAGGCAGGTCAGCCCAGGCCACCCTCCCTAATTCACAGTTTTCCTGGGGTCTTGTTCACCGACATCTCTGAAGGCTCATCATTGCACCTGGAAAAGTTTGTGGCTTCACTATGACTTTGAAGTGAACTTTAACTTCTAAAGAAATCTGTGCTGACATGGAAAGCAGGTAAGATATATCGTGGGGAGATCAGCCCCCGCATGTGGAAGTGGTTTGTTACACTCTGGAATGTACCTGTGAAAAATGTAGGTTTGAAAATGTTAGTAGCAGATGCTTCTGTTCATCTCCTTGCAATTTACTGATTATACCGGGCAATCACTTCCTCCCCATCCCAGTCAGTTGTCTTCCGGGGGTGTGTCCCTCAGGCAGGTCCGTGGTGCTAACATATGGATCGGCCCTTTCTGGCAGGGATGCTTTCTGGAGGCCCTCCCCAAGTTCTTGTGAGTTTCTCCCATCCTGTCTTTACCAAATAATGGTGAAGGGAAGAGCTGTGTCTCGGAGATGCCAGGAGGCTTGTGGAAACACACACTACTGGGCCCGGCCCCCAGAGTTTGGACGCCAAGCTGCTGGTCCGGGGACCACACTTTGGAAACCACAGTTCAAGTAGACATGCAAAAAGCTAATGATAAAGGGAGCTAGAAAAAAATTAAATTGATTAGGTTTTTTATTTTAAAGTGGTATGGATTAAGATAAGTACTTATAAAGGCTAAGGAGAGAGAGGAGTGGCTACGATCGTTAATGTTTTAATAACTGTTCTGTGACTGACGTACGCTCTCCTTGGGCAACAGGGAATGAGGAGTAAGCATTACTTGATTTTCAACCACAGGCTGCTCCGAGTTCTGCGTAGGAGGATGAAGTTAAGGTGAGAGATGGGAACTTAGAGGGAATGTCTCTGCCATGGAATTTTTAAGATATTGGAAGTGTGAAGCTTTATCGTAGTGTAAATCAGACATTTCTAATAAGGAAACCAACTTGGCTGACCACAGCTCTTAGCAAACACACGAAGCTCACAGCCTTGGCCGGAACCTCTAGTAAGGCAAGCTACTCCTAGCTTCATCTGGAAGGTACAGTCAGTGCAAAGGAAAAACAGAGAAAGAAAGAAAACATATATAAATAAGGAGAAGTTGTTTCTCAGACTGACAACTTACGTTCTTATCTACTGTTGTCTAACTCTCTCCTAGCATATTAAATGGTGCTCAAAAAGTCCAGACTCAACAGATTAACCAGCCCTGTGTTTGCACAGTACCCGGGCAGAACCAACCCCTTGCTGTGTGCTCAGAAAGTCCTGATTAGTTAGGCCTTGATGGAGAAGATAAAATAAAGACAAGAGATGACACCATCCATCGAGAAGCTGCGGACCAATCTGAAGATTCAGGAAAGGCAGAGCTGACAAAACAAATAAGAACACAACATGCAGAGAGAGCAGACGCAGAGAGAAGTAGGGTGCGGGGAACCAAATTTCCATACAGAGCAAACGATTATGCAGATGCCAACCAGAAAACGAGACAAATCTTTGGAGTTTTTGTAACAGAAGAACAGAATTTTGGGCTTTGCAAAGGTTGGATTGGGGCTTTTACTGGGTCTTCAAATTCCCTTTTCAGCGTTTTCTTTCCAAGCTAGTCCTCATAAATACCTAGCCCACCCTTCCCTGTCCAGTGGCACATAGAATGTTCTCTGGTATGTAAGACAAGGTACAAGCTTTATTACCAAAAGCCCTGCACTTTGGGAGAACAATCTATACCTTGGCTGAACCCACACATGTAACCCCTGAAAATAAAATGTACAGTGGGCAGGGAGGGGAAGGACAGAGCTTATAAGAACTATAGGTTCCACAGCATTCAGCTTAAAACACTTAGGAATAGCTGCTAAACCCCTCAGCTTTACAGGAGTTACTTTCTGGAATTGAGTGCACGTCCCTGGAGTCAAGGCCAACCCAGAGGACCCTGCCAGTTACTCTCCTTCCTCTCCCCGCAGGTGAAAATACTCCCAAGCAAGCCCTACGTGGGGGACCCTCCAGACCTGCCTTACACCCAGCAGTGGTATAGCATCATTTAAAAAGTTTTTAATACTACAGTGTTTTTTGAGGGCCCATTAGGGAAGATGTTTAGATATGTTTCTATCGGCACTTTATGACCCAAATGCTTGCCAGTTAAATGAAAAAAAAAAGAGGAAAAAAATTATCAAGAATTATGTCTTTAAAAGAATCCAACTTAAATACATCTGTGGAAACTAAGCACAATTTAGTTTAAAGTCAGGTTAAAAATGTTTGCAGTGTATGCCCAAACTTTTCCAGATGTTAAAACAAGTAAACACCATTAGATCAAATTTAATTTGGTTTGGTGCTTTTAATCAACTTTTACCTTGATTTTCTATTTTGCTTATAATAAGGGTTACTCATGTGTTGAAGGTAGATCTTAAAAGTGTTAATTTTAGCTTTCTTTGGAACCCAAACACACACACACCAAGGCATTTTCTTGTTACAAATCGAGATAAACTTTCAGTGTGGCTCTGCCTGGTTACACCAGGAAGTTTATACACCCTAACAGAAAAAGTATGCATTCCCATTTTATGTTGGCATCAGTGGTGGGACTGTGTATAATGTCATTAGTACTGGTAGCTGGAATTCTCCATGGGAGACTGATGGAAGACAGATGACAATAAGAAGGGCATCAGAAACCAAAAATAAAATGTGAGATGTGGCTTTAGAATCAAGGACATTATTTACTGAGGCAGAAATTGTTTCTGGGGATGTGGCCTTCCAAGCTCAGAAGGGCCAGCTTGGGGCTTTCCATGAAACATGGTTGGTCGTGGAGGGGGTGAAGGGAGTGCTTCCCTATCGCCCCGATTTGTGGGGAGAGGTGCTTTATGGGATGTGTGGCGCTTTACGCTATTTTTCCGTGGTAGTTTTCTGAATTGCTTTGAATGTCATAAAATGTGCTGACTATGCTCCTGTTTAGAAGACTGAACGACATGTTAAAGTTTAGCCAAAGTAAATGGAAGGGGTGGATGAAGGTGGGAGTTGCCATTTGAGCAAGCCTTTTTCAATACTGTGTGTCAATAAAGGCAGATGAATGCATGTGTATTTGAGTGTGTTTTAATTATGTATATCTGTGTGTAATTAAAAATAATAAAAGGTAATGTGAATGGCTTCTATCTGCCTTTTCACACTGCAGGTAATTTTGTCTTTGCCAGTTTTATTCCTGGGGTTGGTGCACAGATGTGGATTATGATTGGCAAGGAGAAATAAAAGGAAGCAAACCAATTTGACTAATTTACTTTGGAAAGGATAAAGAAAGACTTGCAAAAAAACACAAAAAAACCCCCAAAAAACAAGAGACTAGATTGTAAGGAAGTGGGCAAGAATGGCAAGGTCAAGTTCAGGACAAACTTTGGGTAAGTTTTGGTGGAGCATTTTGAAAGAGAGGCAGAAAGACTGAAGGGTTGTCATGCTAGGATGAGAAGGACTTTGGGATATAAACAGCAAAGAGAATGATAAATAATTCTGTATTATGTAAAGAATAGGTTTTAAAAATTCACTCAATATACCCAGCGAACCCCCAATAACTGGGCATTATTCTTTCTTATTTTCCTATAAAACTTATTTTCCCTGCCTTGTTTTTTTCTCCATATGGCATAGTTGATCAATCCCCTCCTTTTGAAACATTTCTTTGAATTTCCAGAAACTCTACTAGGTTGCAAGTTCATAAAAATCTGTAATAATTTGCCATCTCCTTCAGTTAGGGTTGCATTTAGGTGAATGTAACCAATTATCACCTTCAGAGGGCTGATTTCCTCCATATAACAGAAAGTCTGAAGATCAGCAATGTAGGGGCAGTGCCACTGCTCAAGGAAATATTCCTGTCTTCCTCCTCTGTATGGTGTTTTGTGTTGTTTGTTTGTTTAGCGAGAGAGACAGAGAGGGACAGACAGACAGGAAGGGAGTGAGATGAGAAGCATCAATTCTTCATTGCACCACTTAGTTGTTCATTGATTGCTTTCTCACATGTGCCTTTACCAGCGGGCTCAAGCTGAGCCAGTGACCCCTTTCTCAAGCCAGTGACCTTGGGCTCAAGCCAGCAACCTGCCTTCAATTGAGAAACCTTTGAGCTCAAGCCAGCAACCATGGAGTCCTGTCTATGATCCCATGCTCAAGCTGGTGAGCCTGCACTCAAGCCAGCAACATTAGGGTTTTGAACCTGGGTCCTCAGTGTTCCAGGCCAACGCTCTATCCACAGTCCACCACCTGGTCAGGCTGTATGATATTTTTTCAAGAGGGCTATTTCACCTTCAGATATCAGATTTGTCCTCTAGGTAGAAGAAATTTAAAGAGGGAAAGAATAAAGGCATATACCATCTGAGTCTATCTCTTTAATCAGAAAAAATAAAACTTTCCATATTTTAGACTTTTCCTTAAAATATGATCACAATTGTATCACCTGGTCAGTCTCTAGCTGCAAGTGATCCTGAGAAAAAAGCATTTTATTCTTGTGCATTGCTCCCATTTTCCCCAAACAAATTTGGGTTTCAGTAAATAAGAACAAATAGATTGAATACTCTGAAGGTTATGAGTAATATCTACCATACATACCAGATTGTTACAGAGTATACAGAAAATGGTTGGTGGAGATTTATTGACTAAGTTCTCACACGCTCTCTTATATTTATAAATTTCTAGTCTGCCATCCTCCTTCTTAGATTTTCCATGTCTTTCTAAGTATACTTGGTGATACTGCTAATTTTATGTATCCTGGCCTAAGTGGATCAATCTGGAGAGGGCGGCTTTCCCACCAAGATGAGGCCTTTGTGACAATCCAAGAAAGAGATAGTATTTCATCAGAGCATCCACATGTATGGCTCATACCCAAAGCACTGACTCTATAGGTAGGAGACTGGGATGTACTTGCCAAGATCACTGTCATGGCAGGTGAGTAGGGAAGGTATCAGGATCAGACCTCCCGGGCTTCTCCAACCAATTTGGCTAACATAGGTTTCACAGGGTTTTCCTCTTAATTTTTTTAGCTACCGGTTTTTAGCTACCTGATGATCCTTTGCAACATTGTGTTTTTTCATTCAGAGTGAAGTCTGCCACTTTTTCCTCACAAAAGCTAGATCTTAGTCATTGTACACACATTTCACTATTTGCATTGTCCATTTCTTGTCCCCTTAAATAGATCAGGTGTTTTATGATTTTTAATAATTTCATTCTGTTTTTCTTTCTCAGTTCATTGATTTATGCTTTTGTCTTTAGTTCTTTCCATCTTATTTATTTCATTTTGAGGAAGTCATAAAATCAGAAAAAGGAAATGACTAGCACCTCCATTCAACACAAAATTAATAGCTACTACAGGTCACTATGTTTCCTTCTATTATGATGCTTTTTCATAAGCTATCCTTTGAAGCAGTGATATCATTGGTTGTGGCAGGCTCATGCTCTGATTGACAACACTTAGAAAAGTCAGATAAAATACAGACATCATATTTCAAAGACTTTGGAAAGCTCTGGAAACAATGAAGCCTAGATGGACTGAATTTTCAGACAGTGGAAAAGCACTCAGAGGGAGTTTTGTTGCTGTGGAGGACAAGTCGATTCTTGGTGCTGGCTGGAGGCTAAGGACCAGGGCTCATTGCTGGGGCACAGAGAAGCCAGCAAAGCTTGTAGTGTTCTCGTGGGGCTAAAATGAATGGAACTGGTGTCTTGAGAGGCCTCAAATATGTGGCCATTTTCCCCATAACACACCTGATGAATTTAAGGCCATGTGGAAAGCTAACAGAAAGTCTTAAAGTTTCTGGAAGTAAGAGCGAGACTAATTACAGTCTCTAGGTCTTAAAAGCAAAGAACTACTAAGGGGAGTTAGCAGGAAAATGAAAGTAGCCAGAGCGAACCCCCTGGAAGGAGTGGTAGGTTTACACTAAGCATCCATGGGAGCCCTTGTGACTTTCATCAATTCTGGGCCCAGAGTGAGGCTGAGAATCCAGCCTTGGTTCACAAGGCTGTTACAGGGGCCAGGAAAGCAGTGAAGATTTTGGTGATCGCCTGCAGTTGGAATGTCAAAATTGGGAGACTTGAAGCTTTGGCACATGTTTCATTACACTCTTTAATACATTTATAAAAATTTGAAGCACATGGTGGGAAAAGGAAGCTATAGATTATCCTTTTATCTTTCAGAGTGAAGGACAAGATAGATTATGAAGCTATTGTAAGATTGTGATATTAGCATAAGCAAAGACACATTCAACAATGGAATAAAATATAGAGCCGTGATGGCGAACCTATGACACGTGTGTCAGCACTGACACGCATAGCCATTTTCAATGACACGTGGCCGAATGTGGATGCATACCAGAGAAGTATGGGGCCGCATGCCAAGAAGGACATTTCATCCTCGGCTCCTGCACGGCCAGGTGCAGCAGCCGAGGATAAAACATTTGCTATAGTATAGACACTCTGTGCGGGAGGTCTGTAGGCCAAAACAGCAGAACTCCGGCACAGAGCTTCTAGTTCTGGGACTTCCGGTTAGGCCGTTTTTCTCGAAGTGACACACCACCCAAGTTATGCTCGGATTTTTGGCAAATTTTGACACACCAAGCTCAAAAGATTGCCCATCACTGATATAGAGTCTAGAATAGACACGTATGTGTGGTCACTTGACATGTAACCCACTTTATTGTTCCAAAAGATTCTAAGTGCGTTTGTTAGATTGAGTTTTATAATCATGTTACTTAAGAATCCTAAGGCCTGACCTGTGGTGGCACAGTGGATAAAGCATTGACCTGGAATGCTGAGGTTGCTGGTTCAAAAGCCTAGCTTCCCTGGTCAAGGCACATATGGGAGTTGAAGCTTCCTGTTACTCTTTCTCTCTCTCTCTCTCTCTCTCTCTCTCTCTGTCTCTCCCTTTCTAAAATGAAGGACTAAATAGATAAATAAACCCTAGATGTTTGTTTTTTGATCAAAATTATTCTTAAGAGAAGTATGTTAAAATCACCCTCTCTGATAGCATTTTTGGTAAAAATTTTTTTATTGTCATATTGAGTTTTACACATTTTGTGGGTATTCAGGTAGGAATATACCCTGGTAGACTTTCTCAGTCCTGTTTTTCAAGGACATATTCTTTCTGCAGAGTATCCTCTTGATCTTTTTCTAATTATTTTATTTCAGTCCTAATTTTCTAGTGGTTTTTAATGTCTACCTTTAATCTTTTGTAGCTTCTAATTCTTCCATGATGTTAGTGCCTTCTTTGGCTCTTTGAGAATTGTAGACATCCAATATTTATTTTAAAGTCTCTTCCAAATACCCCAATCATCTCCACATTGTCAGGAGTAAACAGTCCCATCTGTAGGTCCTCTTGACTTCCTCTCTTGGCATGGAATCCTTGGACACTTTTCCTTTTTCTTTTCCTTTCCCTTCTCATCTACTACTGAAACAACTAGGCTTTCTTTATTCTACCTTGTCTGTCCCGTGCTCCCTTGGGTTGGAAGCTCTAGTTTACATTTTTATTTTTGAGATGTTTGTAGCTAAAATGTTAACATCCACGATTAATGTTTAGATGTCAAGTAGTGTCGTCCCCTCCCACACAGAAGACCTGCCTCGCTTCACAACTACCTGGGATCGCTGAAGCCTCACGTGACTCACAGCTAGGAATCTGGGTACATGCACAATCACTGTTTTCAGAGCAGTACCCTGCTCCTGGAGAAAAAGGAAAGAGACACATGACACCGAGTGGGCATCCTGGCTTTCTTCCCCACGACATGCTCTGTCCTGAAGCACAGGAGAGCGAGCAAGCAGAGCAGGTGGTTCTGCTGAATTGAAGAGACAGAGATTAGCATCCCAGAAGCTGATGCTGCTGAGATTTAATGGACAGAGCACAGCAAGGATGAAACCGCAGGTGGAAGGGGTTGCAGATCTGGACTGGGTGCTCTTAAATACTTTCCTAAATACTAAGCTGCACAATAGAGGGAGATACCACGAAGACAGCCAAAGAACAACGGTTGCAAAGTTATCAGTTGAGTGATTCCTAGAGCTTACACAAACCTGGGGAAATTTCAAGCTCCAACCAGCCAGAGTAAATAGATCTAATTGGTTCCCAAATGTTCAATATATTTTTGTTTCATGAATGATGACTTTTTATAAAGTACCCTACCTCTGTGTGTTCATGTATATACCATTAATAATGGTGAGAATTGGTGAAAGGGTCCACCTCAAATACACTGCTCACAAAAATTAGGGGATCAGGGAATGTGCAGATACTCCAGTACTTTCAGCCTTTTGTATAGTGCATCTTCACCAATAAAATAAAAGTTGGTTTTGCATCTCATTTGCATAATTCAACAACTTTTTTTGACTTGTTGTTTGCTTTTCTGATGTTCTTTTTAATAAAAAAATCAATGCGTCTTTTTTTATCACTTCATGTTCATTTTGAAATGTCCCCTAATTTTTGTAAGCAGTATATTTCTATCCACTCCTATGATTCCTGTTGCCACCTAGTGATGGGTCCCAAATGTTGTATTCCTTACAACAGACTCAATTATCTATTGGACATTCCTCCTGAGAAGCACCTCAAATGGGTGGGAGCTGTTACATCATGCAAGGGTGAGCCAAATTAACTAGAGTGCTATGAGATGACTACTTGTTTCACATGTATCTGTTTTATCTATCTAGCTACACTGAAAATTTGTAAGTCAAATGTCTGGGTTGTCTCCTGGCTTTGTCACTGCCTGGATCCCCTTGAGCAATGTTTGCTTTTCTCATATACTGTGGATACACATTTCTCAGATTTGTATGAGGACCAAAATTTAAATGAGCTAGTGTATGTTCAGTGCTTTGTAAGCTGTAAAGGATTATGAAAGTATAATATATTATGTTTCTGCATTCCCTAACAGCAGAATGGGTGCTTAGTAATGGTGTGGATAGATATTGATGGATTATTTAGAGACTGGAGGAACACTGAGCCAAGAATAAGAAGACCTGGCTTCACTGTCATCTGGGACAACTTTCTGTGTGAACTCGGGCAAGCTCCTCACCTCTCTGGACTTTTTTTCTTTTTGTAAACCTAGACAATATCTGAGAAACCTTTCTGTTTCTGTTTTAGGTAGTTCTGTTAGTCCTGCTTTACAAATCTCAAAATGCAATCCAATGACTCTTTCAACCCTGCATCCTACCTTTACTGCTAGATCAACATTCTATTTTCCTTGTCTCTTTTACTTTTTCCTGCATCTCAGGTGAGGATCTGGGAGGGATAGTGGATTCGCCATTGAAATCTCCATAACAAAATGAAAGCAGGTGTGTAATGCCCCGTAAAGCCCTGTAAGCCATATAACTCTGGTAATGCTGGTCTTGGCCTTTTAATCTTCATTCCTCATAGTGGACAATTGAGGATAGTTGGCTATTTTTAATTATTTTTATTTATTTATTCATTTTAGAGGAAAGGGAGAGAGAGAGAGAGAGAGAGAGAGAGAGAGAAGAGGGGGGAGGAGCAGGAAGCTTCAACTCCCATATGTGCCTTGACCAGGCAAACCCAGGGTTTTGAACCGGCAACCTCAGCATTCCAGGTCAACGCTTTATCCACTGCGCCACCACAGGTCAGGCGATAGTTGGCTATTTTTAAACTAACCAACAAGTTTCTTGATTTAGGAAGTTGCTATTTTCTGTCTTCTGTCACAGGGAGGGGCTTGGATCTGTCCCTTCCCCATCCCTAGATGTGAAGTGCTGTTCGTGTCCATCTTTACACACTAACCCCCTCTCCCAAAGCTCATATTTGGCTCCATCCGATCTTGGCTGTGTCCACCTATCTGGCCAGTGACCAACTTTCTGTCCGACTTCTATTTGTACTCAAGGTGGAAATGAGAGTCCCACAGGCATAGCCTCTTTCACTTCTGGGGCTGTTTCCAAAAATAAAGTTACTGCAATACCCCAAACACCAGGCATGGGACAGAGCCATCACAGTTGTTCACTGGCCTTTCACCCTCTGGTGGCCAGCAGCCAGCAGACTGCAGGGCCCCTAAAGGCCGTGTGATGAAATGTGATCCCCAGGGTCCTCTTCTCTGACATTTTTAGACTCACCATAAAATAAACTGTCCAGGATGCCACCTCTCTCCGGCCCCTCCCAGGGCTTTCCAAGGGCACTGGTGACATACTGATGGCCCTCGAACTTTCCTCCCACAGCTGCTGTTTCCTAGCAGTTCTGCTTTGGAACTTTTCCCATGGGCTTCCAAAGAATTCTTCTCAGCTCTGTTTTTAAATTCAAAAGATATACAAATTTGAAAAACTTTTCTTTTCACTTCAAGGCAAAAAAATATTAATTTCATGCATCTACTTTCCCCCTCCTCTGTCTCTATCATCTCTATCTCTACCCCTCTTCTTTCTCTTTCAAATGTTACCTGCGCTCAGGGATCAGATATCTTCAAAGGAGGAATGGAAAGAGAATGAACAAAGTCAGGGGTAAAAAGAGTATTTCATTTAGACCTTGCCCTAAGATGCCAGCCTCCCAAGAAGGCCAGTTTCTGGGCCACTGCATCTCCAATATTGACACTGACCCAAGTATGTCTACACCCAAGCTCAGGGACCCACACTAATTTAACCCTGGCAGCAGCTTTGGTGCTATTTTTCATGAGCAGAAACAGAATTCTCTTTGGAGATCTAGACGAGGTATTTAAAACACATACATTTCTGTTGTCGATGGCAGCTGGAGTGGGGGGGGGCATGGAGGGAGTGACGGGTGTGCAGAGAGATGGAAATTAACTGGCTTCTTCGGACCCGAGTCGAACGTACCAGAATTGGCGAAGGGACTGAGTGGTCCTGTGTGGCTGATGCGCCACAGTAGTGGAAAGAGACGGAAGGCTTCATCCTTGCTGGGGTCCTCCCTGCTCAGTCACCGGGTGCTGTGTACATTGTTCTTCATTACATAAGAAAATTGTAAGCAGGAGGGAAGCCCTTTTAGATCGAGGGTTGGGTCTGTTGTTTTGCTGTATCTTCTAAGCTAGATGGAGAAAAATGAACTCAGACTTTAGCATGTGGCACTCTCAAGTCACTTCATGACAAATTTTTCTGATAAAAGTTAAGGAGATTTTTTTCATTATAATCTTGCTTTCTTCCTGAACTCAGAAACTAAGTTCTGCACTAATGACTTAATTGGCAGCTCTCCCTCTCCTACCTGAACTTGACACATAGATTTGTTTTGTTGTTGTTGTTGTTGTTAATGTACATCTCCTTGCAAAACAAATCTTGAAAATATTTTAAAATTAAGTTAAAACTAACTCCAGATGAAGGAAAAACCAAAAACTAAATAGGCAGTAGCATTGCAATCAGCATAAAAAATTGTCAACAAAATATACCACCTGAAAGAAAAATGGCCATAGACCCAGAGGTTTCTCTAGTAACTTGTATCACGCCTTCAAGAATATATATATTTTTTGCATACGCCTAAACTATTCCAAAGTATAAAAGTAAAGTTTCTAATACATTATTTTTATTAAGTGAGAGGAGGTGAGGCAGAGAGAGAGAATTTTGTATGCACCCTGACCAGGATCCATCCAGCAAGACCCCTATGGGACAATGCTCTGCCCATCTAGAGCCATTGCTCTATTGCTCAGCAGCTGAGCTATTTTTAGCATTTGCAGCGGAAGCCACTAAGTCATTCTTAGCACCTGGGGCCAACTTGCTTGAACCAATCAAGCCATGGCTGCAGGGAAAAAAGAGATAGAGAGATGGGTGGAGAAGCAGATGGCCACTTCTCCTGTGTGCCCTGACTGGGAATCAGACCTGGGGAATCAAACCTGGGACCGAGCCGACATTCTACCACTCAGCCAATCAACCAAGGCCAATGTTTTCTTTGCTATTATTGTCCCTATCCTCTTTCATGAAAACTGTGTTTGAGTTTAAATTGATGTCATTGCCTTAAATATATAGATTAATTTGGGGGAGAATAGAAATATTTATAATATTATCTTCCTATGAATGAAGTTGCTATATTTTTTCATTTATTCAGGTATTTATCTTTCAAGAAGCTTTATAATTTTTCTTATAAATTTCTTAAATATGCACTACCTGAGTTATTCCTGAATAAGTGCTTTGTAATTTGGTTACTACTTTCAATGGGATATTTTATTTCTTATTACATTTTAATTAGACATTGCTAATTTTTAAGACTGCATTAGTCTGCTCAGGTTGCCAAAACAAAATACCACATGCTGGTGGCTACTTTCTCATAGTTCAGGAGTCTGGAAGTCCAAGTGAGATCAAAGGGTTGGCAGGGTTGATTTCTTCTGAGGCCTCTCTCCTTAGCTTGCTGAGTGCCATTCTTCACCATGTCCTTACCCAATCTTTGCTTCATGTGTGCATATACCTGGTGTCTTTTTGCATGTGTCCTAATTTCCTCATCTTATTAGGATACCAGTCATATTGGAGCAGGGCCTATTTAACAGCCTCGTTTTAACTTTATTATCTCTTTCAATACCCTGTCTTCAAATACAGTCACATCTTGGATTCCTGGATGTTAGGACTCCAGTGTATGAATTTGGGGAGAATACAGTTCAACTATGGTAGTAATTTCTAGGGTCAAGGAGAAGCTACACACCTACTGACCAGTGTGCAAATGTGGGATCAGCCCATAATAAGGACCATTATTTATTTCTGTAGGTTAATCTTTTATTAAAATTAGTAGTTGATGTTTCTATTATCATTTTTAAATGGATCATCATATTGTCTGAAAAATAGTACTTCTCCCTTTCCTTTTCACTTATTATCCCTTATATAAATTTTTTTCTAGTATCATTGTATTGGGTACAATATTTAGGATCACAATGACTAGACCCAGTGAATGGGATCATGCTGATCTTTTCTTTGACTTTAAGAAGGGTACTTCCATAGTCACATTAAATGTGTTCATGGTGCTTTGGCATAGTTACTATTTATCAAATTAAAGGATTACTGTCCTTTTTTCTTTCCTAGGGTAACCAGCATATGGAATAGGCTGAATTTAACACTACACAGATAAAAATAAATGTCATTTTTTTCCCCCCTCATCACTCTTGATTAATTTAGCTCTACTGAATTGTTCTTTCCTACCTGGGGTGAAATCATGATCAGATTCCTAGTTTTGCCAGTTGTCTCAGGTACTAAAATGTTCTCCAGCTACTTTAAGGTTATAAATAGTCAAGACCAGTTTAATATTAAAACTCAAGACTTTAATTCAATTTAAAACTCTCTTGCTCCACATGGGGCCCACATCAGGCTGCAAACACTGTAGTGAGAGAAATGGGTGTGGCTACTTCCTCATTATTTCCTCGTTGCTCTTTCTCTCAGACTCACTGGTTGGCGTGGTGGCCTTCCAGGATTTGTCTAGGGTGTGAGAGAGAAGAGGTAATGGTAGGAAATCTCTTCCATGACTATGTGAAGGAAACTAAGGTGCCTATAATTTGTGTATAAGTATTTTCTTTTAATTCAGTCAGAGGAGGGAGGCAGAGAGACAGACTCCCATATGTGCCCTGACTCGGATCCACCTGGCAAGCCCACTAGAGGGCGATGCTGTGCCCACCTGGGGCGTTGCTCCATTGCTTGGCAACTGAGCTCTTCTTAGCACCTGAGGCAAAGGCCATGGAGCCATTCTCAATGCCCGGGGCCAGCTCGCTCTAATCAAGGCATGGCTGCAGGATCAGAACAGAGAGAGAGAGGGAGAAAGAGAGAAGAGAGAGGGGGAAAGGTGGGAAAGCAGATGAGCACTTCTCCTGTGTGCCCTGATTGGGAATCGAATTGAACCAGGCACAACCACACACTGGTCCAATGCTCTACCACTGA
Organism: Rhynchonycteris naso; assembly: GCA_037038555.1. Taxonomy (NCBI): domain Eukaryota; kingdom Metazoa; phylum Chordata; class Mammalia; order Chiroptera; family Emballonuridae; genus Rhynchonycteris; species Rhynchonycteris naso. Next base: position 99,362,985 of record CM073001.1, read on the forward strand.
GCCAACCGGCCAGGGCCTAAATATTTCTGGTACCAAGAATTAACAAATTGTACACAACTTTATTATGTAATATAACCAGTAAAATGCAACTCTATTATATGACTTATAAAATTATATTTCCAGACAGGGATTCGCACCAGATGGCTATTGTTGTGTTGCCTGTTGTCATTTTTTTTTTTTTAATTTGACAGTCTAAGGCAGTGGTCTGCAAACTCATTAGTCAACAGAGCCAAATATCAATAGTACAACGATTGATATTGAAATTTCTTTTGAGAGCCAAATTTTTTAAACTTAAACTATATAGGTAGGTAGCACCCACACGTGGCATTTTGTGAAAGAGCCACACTCAAGGGGCTGAAGAGCCACATGTGGCTCGCGAGCTACAGTTTGCCAACCAGGGCTCTAAGGGAAAAGAGGTCAGTGCCCCTCACTCAATAGTCAGGTCTTGTATGTTTTAAAAACTCTTGTGGTACTCCGGTTGAAAAATCACTGTTCAAAGCTTTTAGAACCTCATATCTGATCCTGAGGCAACAGGAAAAATCTGCTGTCACATTGTTAGACCAGAGTTTTTCCTGTTTAATGTGAATAAATATTTAACTTTATCAATTATTGCTCTGTATTAATTGAGATGATGGTATAATTTTTTCCCTTTAATCCCTTAATGGCAACACTTATATTGGTGGATTTTCTAAAGCTGAACCATCTATGTGTACCTGGGAAAAACTCTACTTGTTCAAGATGTATTATTTTTGCACAATACTGATACTCAATTCAGGACCATTACATTGATATTCATAAGTTAGATCTGTCTATAATTTCACTTTCAGGTACTATTCTAGTCAGATTTTTGTGTCATGCTTATGAAAGCTTCAACATAGGTCTTAGAAATAGCTTTCTTTTTTTTCTAAATTCTGAACAATTTGTATAATATAATTATTATCTTTCCCTTGAATATTTGGGGGTCTCACTTATGAAATAGTCTCACCTTGATGTTTCTATGGAAGAGAGATTTCTATTACTGATTCAATTTCTTTTCACTTTCTTTAGTCGATAGTTATCTGTTGAAATGTTTATTACGTCTTTAGTAAATAATTTTATTCATATTTTTTCAGAAGATTGTTTATTTTATCCAAAACTTCAAATTACTGATATAGTTATTCCTACAAATTTCCTAAAATTATAGATCTCTTCTGAATCTATGGAAATGTTCTAATTTTTTCCCTAATTTTATTTGTCCCCTCTCTCTTTTGTCCTTATTCTCTTTTGTTAGATATGTGTGCCCTGCCTGGTTGGCTCAGTTGATAGAGCATCAGCCTGGCAACCACCTGCTTCTCTTCCCCTCTCTCTCCCCCTTCTCACTTTCTTCCCGTCTTGCAGCCAGTGGCTTGGTTAGTCTGAGCATTGACCTCAGGCAATAAGGATAGCTCAATTGATTCAATCATCAGCCCCAGACAGGGGCAGCTGGGTGGATCCCAGTCAGAGCACATGTGAGAGTCTGTCTATCTCCCCTCCTCTCACTTAAAAATAAATAAATAAATAAATAAATAAATAAATGAAATATAAATGTGCTATTGTTATGGCTTTAAAAATGAAATTATTTTCTCTTGTTAATCTTTTCTGTAATACTGAATTTACTTTCTATTTGTTAAATTCTTTCATATTGTAACATTTCTTTATTTCTAGTGTCTTTACATTCTCTATTCTTTTTATAGCTTCTACTTTTGAGTACCTAAAATATTTTTCTTGTGTTTTATTAAATCATTTGAATGTATAAATTGTGCTCTAAGTATAACTCTACTTCAACCACAACTTTCATTATCATTTAGTTCTTTAGCTCTAAATATTTCACGATTTACATAATTGTTTTCTGCTTAAACCCATGAATTATTTAGAAGTGTATTTTCATTTTAATGTGTATATATTTTAAAATTATCTTTTAAATATCAGTTTCAAATTTAACAGAATTGTTAAATATGAGAATGTGATCATTTATAATCTAATGATTTTATGGTATTTTGAGTTTCTTTGGCTCAATATGTGATCAGTTTTTACAAATGTTTTGAGAGGCATAAAAATAATATCTATTCTTTATTTGTTTGTGTTCAGGATTCTATATGTACTAATCAGCTTAAGGTTTTAGTTTTACTGTTCACATTTTTTTATGTGCTCACTAATTTGTTTCTAATTGATATATGTGGGTTTGGAGAAGGTATATTAAGATCAGCCATTTTGAACAATTTGGACAGTTTCACATTGACATGCCTTAAAATGGGCTTCTTTGCATTTTTGATTCTTGGTGTTCATATAGCATCTTGTTTTTGCAAATTTCTGTCTTCCATCAAGTTTATATGTCATACTGTTTGGTATTACCTAAGAGATCCCCAGGACCCTATTCTTCTTTTTCTCTTCTCTGTTCTTCACCTTGGATACTTTCTCCTGCACTGTCTTCAAGTTGACTCACACTTCCTTTGCATGTCCTTTCAGACATGAAATCCATCTAGTGAGTTTTTTAAACTACTGAAATTCTATATTTCCATTCTAGAAATTCCTCTTTTTGTTCTTATTTATATTCTGTGGTTTTTAATTTTTTGCTGAGATTTTTAATTATGGAAAGCATAGTTTTTTTACTTCGTGGAGTGTAGTTATAATAATTTAAAAACCTTGTTTGTTAGTTCCAACATCTGGTTTATCTCAGAGGACAATTGATTTTCTTTTCTCTTGAGGATGTATTCCATTTGGGGGGGAGGTTTATTTATATTTCAGATTTTAAACATGATGCTTACATTTTGAGTGGCATGCAACTCTGAGGGCAGGTGAAAGCAGAGCATATTTTACATCTCCTTCCCTGAGCTCTGCTATGGCTATACATTCATGGGGGATATGGCAAGAGGAATTTCACAAACTAATTTTCTCTCTCTTTTAAGGAGATATTATCAAATTTGTGTTCTTTACATATGCTTATGATATGACTACACTGCGGGTGTATGTAGTTATTACTTTTAAAACCTTTGTGTGTTGCACAGCCCTTTCCAGTTTTTATGTCACAACCACCTTTAAGGTAAAATTCATTTGCCAAATGTCAAAAAGTTGTCCTCAATGAGCCCAAGAGACTTTCTTTAAAATCATGGAGAAGTTTATACAAAAAGGCAGATTTGCTTTCAGTTTTTGGAAATTCAGCTTATGACATTCAACTTCTAAATATCAATCATGCATCAAAGATGTAAGGTCAAATTCATTTTCTCTTGCTGATGATACTGCCATACCTTTTACTCTCTTATCTAACCAAGTAGAAGAAGAAAAGTCCCTATATCAATTCACTGCATTATGACTTATCTAGAGAATTTATTTGTGACAATTTAATATGGTACTCATAGGTGATAATTCTTGGCAGAAGACGCTATTATTATGTGAAAATTTCCTGTTCTCCTTCTTAATAATTTCCTTTTTATATTGAAGTTGCTTCATTAGACTCAATTATTTCCTTAGAAAAATGTTAATTGTCCAAGCTGAATGTTGATGACAAAGAATTCATTATGCTGATTGATTTTCTGTACTTTTATTTATGTTTGAAAATTTCCAAGCCCTGGCCAGACAGCTGAATTGGTTGGAGCATCACCCTGGGGCATGGAGGTTGCCAGGTTCAATTCCCTGGTCAGGGCACATATAGGAGCAGCTTGATATTCCTCTGTCTTTCTCTGTCTCCCTGCCTCTCTCACTCTAAAAAAATAAAAATATGAGAGAGAGTAAAAATGTCCATAATATAAAAATTTAATAATTATCTTTTTTGTGATTAAGAAAGAGAGCATCTATTAATATTTCCAATAAATTTTTATAGGGACATGAGTTTTAGTAAAATGGTTCAGAACATAAAATTTTTAGGCATAAGTATGAGCTTTGGATACTGCCAAATTTGAATTCTGACTCAGTGTGACCTTGGAAAAATTAATAAAATAAAACCACACATACAATATTTAGATGTATATGTATGTGTTACTTTGAAACAGTTCTGCAAAAAATTATAAGCATCATGCATTTTGTCTCTGAACACTTTAGTGCACCTCTCCAAAAAAAACAAGGTATGTTTTTACATAGCCACATGAAACTTCTACACCTAAGAAAATTATGAATAATGCCCATATGTAATTTAGCAATCAGTCTATAGTAGAATTTCCTATATGGTTACTAAATTTTATTTTATAGCTCTTTCTTATGAAGCCAGGAGCAAATCAAGGATCATACTTTGCATTTGATTGCTGTTTCTTAACATTTTTTTAAAATCTAGCATGTTCCACCCCCACCCTCACATACACCTTTTCTGTGATGTTGAAGTTCTAGAGAAAATAGGCCAATTTGTAGAGTGTAATGTTCCATATTCTAGATTTTCTTGTTTTGTCATGGTGATTAGGGGATGATTTTTTTTTAATGCAATTTGATCTGCAACACTCCTGCTTCAGTGGTTCCCAATTGCTCTCAAGATGAAGTCCATAAAACTGGCCCTGGCAGATTGGCTCAGGGTAAAGTACCGACCCGACATGTGGATCTCCTGGGTTCAATTCCAGGTCAGGGCACACAGGAAAAGCGACCATCTGCTTCTCCTCCCCTCCCCTTCACCATTCTCTCTCTCTCTCGCCCCCCGCCCCCATCCTACCCTGCAGCTTGATTAGTTGGAGCACATCAACCATGGGTGCTGAGGATGGCTTCCTGAAGCCTTTACCTCAGGTGCTAAAAATAGCTTGGTTGTGAGCATAACCCCAGAAGGACAGAGCATCGGCCCCAGATGGGGGTTGCCAAGTCGATCCTAGTCAGGATGCATATGGGAATCTGTCTCTCTATCTCTGCTCCTCTCACTTGGAAAAGAAGAAAAAGAAGAGTAAAGAAAAAAAAGATAAAGTCCTCAAAACTTGCTTAGGAAACTCTTATTGCTACTTTGCCTACTTGGATCCTGTTCAGACTCAGGTACCAAAAATATTTCTTCCTCAGACAAATCCTAATCTAAACTGGGATATACTTCCTTTTTTCCATGTTCTCAGATGTTTTGTCCATGGCACTTAACACTGTGTCATTTAATTATTTGTTACTAGTGATTTTGTGTCTGCCTTCCTCACCAGATTGTAAGTCCTGTAAGAATAGGGGCCCTTCCCATCTTGTGACCTGTGTACCCCCACACTTATCACTGAGCCTTTCTAATAGTAGCTGATCAAAAATTTGAGCAAGTTTCTTAATCTCTTTATACCTAAATTACTTAGTTAAATGAGAGTAATAATAATCATATTTCATCTTACAAGCTTTTACGTGAACAAGATAAACCTTATGGTATCTTTCATATAAGTGCCTGGCAAATAGAAAGAGGCCAAGAATGAAAATGCATGGTAATGAATTTAGTAATTCTGATAAAAATACAATTTTTTAGAATTACTAGTAATTGGACATGTAGATATTTGTAATGTGGGCATGAAAATGTGTAGTTTACTGGAATGTTTACGACCTCTTACTCCAAGTTGCAGTTCAACCAACATGTATATTTTGATGTCTCTTGTTTCAGAGGCTTGGCTATCACACATTTTTTCCTTTAGCCAGTGTTTCAGAGCTTGTGTTGAGCATCACAGAGTGACAAGGGAGTAGGAAATGTTCTCCATTCCATCATTTATTAATTTGTGTGTTTATTTGATTGCCAAGAGGATTGCATTCAGGGCAATTCATCAGTGATTGTATTAATTGATTGTTTTGACATGTAGTTGACTTACCTCTCTTAAAAAAGAATACATTTCAAACTAAATTTCCCTCTGTGTCAGAATCTCTTAAGCCTGGGTACACAGGGACAACTCACCGACTTTGGAAGAGAGGTGTGCTCTAGTGTACACAATTGTACCTGTGATTGCCCTCTCCTCAGGTCCGAGAATTGGGTAGGTAGCCCAATGCCATTGCTTAGCACCGGGGTGCAGAGTCCTAAACACATGGAACTGTTAAAAAACCAACTCCTATGACTGATATCATTGCCTCAACTCCATTCGTAACATAAATCCTTCAGAGGTGCTTTCTATTCTTAGAAGAAAGTCACAAGCTTGAGGGTGCGTCACCTTTGCAATTAGCACCCCTTTTAGTTCCTAATGTGGAACATATGGTGGTTGAAGAGGTTACAGTGTTACAGAAATGTCATTACTGAAATTCTCTATGTTCATATGTATCATCTGTCACGTAACTGTTTGTTTACAGCCCATACCTATAATGGGCTAAGTGGGGACTATTTATATCAGTTAACAATGAGTGCCTTTAATTAGTATTTCATGCAACTGGAACATGTTAAGAAAGCTGACACAAGCTGGCTGGGTTGGGAGATTTCATGTGAATTTCATTATGAACTTGCTAGGATATTACAGTTGCACAGGTACTGAGGGCTCTTCAGCTGCCACAGACACTGTGAGTTCAGCACATGTGAAGATGACAAATCCTCACTTTGGCCTCACTCAGCTTATGGAACTTACCCACTTTGTACCCATACCCCAAATTCCTCATGATAGTTCTTCCAGGGATCTGCACAAGCATGCAGATAACACATCCCAGAGCCTGTGCAAACTGTGGAGAAGAATGCCAGAAAAGGAAACAATAGACAGAGCCTTTCTGGTACAAGTGCTTAATGCTAAGTGAGAGCTTGGCAGTTGGATAAAGTAATTTTGTTCACTGGCGCAAATGGTTTCATTTTCCCCATTCTCATTATAAGACACTTTTATTGATTCAAAGAGGCCTCATCAACATCCTAGATGCACTAAAGCAAGATTGGGTTTAGTAGACAATGAAGACATAGTTACATGTCTAGACCTATAAGAAAGCATCTCCAATTAAATATATTGAGGAAGTTAGCCATGTCAGCAAAGCATTTTTTACTTCCTTTGAAGAGGAATCCCCACCTTCAGCTACAATAGAGGCTGGTGGGCCACTCTAAACAAACTCAGAGCAACTGCACAGGATGTGCCCTCTCTCTCTTTTAGGATTTTGTAAGCTATGCACAGTATATCCAATCTGTCATCTTGGTTTACAGAATCAGACAACATTTTCACATGTTGATCTCAACTTCTGAAAGAGTGCTAATCATTTTGCAAACTAAAATGAATGGTAAAGTTTTGTAAATTTTTTTTTTGATGACCTATCACGTGGTGAAAAAACAATTCTGTCTTTTTGACAATATGGTCAGTGTTACACACGGAAGTCAGTGATAGGTTTTATGATGTTTTCTGTGAAATCTTGAAAGTACTGTTTAGTGATGATTTGTGGAAGTGCTGGTGGGCATATCGTAACTATCAGAGGCTGCACACGCAAGCCGGAGGGGGTCTTCTTGGTAAATATAACCAGGCGACCGATATCTCTTCCCATCACAGGAAATCCTGGAATCGGAACCACTGCAACATTACTAGCAGGTCTCTGCTCCTTATTGACTAGGTGAGCCCATAAGTACACAGCTGAGGACAGCAGTTGCTAGGAGACATGCATTACCCCCACCTGACAGCACACCTAAGGGCTTTCTTCATAGCTGTCCTCCTCAGCGTCACTTCCTGGGCAGTAAGGGGCCAGCCTCCAATACATGTGTGTTCTTTCCACCTCTTTCGCCATGATGGCGTTTTGCTATGAACTTTATTCATTCCCCGAGAAAACCATCAGCTTCTCTATGTCAGCTGGATCTCTGTGGGTTAATGTATGTGCTATCATGTTGACTAGATGGACCTCATCTGCATACGCATGGTCCCAACCAAGCTCTGACTTTAGGCCACACACTCCGAGTCCTCTTAGGTCTCAGGATTTTAAGTGTATCTCACATAAGCAAAATGGAGTTGACTGAGTTTTTTATACAACCAGCAACTTTCTTTTTCTTATAGAAGTCTTGTTCTAATTATATTTGCTGTTACTTTTGAATGATAGTTATCACATTTCAGTGTTCTGCATTTGTATAGGTCTTGATTCTTTTTCTTTTCTTTTTTTTAAGTGAGTGTAAGGGAGATAGAGAGACAGACTCCTGCATTCACCCTGACCAGGATCCACCCAATGAACCCTACCTGGGGCTGATGCTCTGCCTATCTGGGGTCATGCTCAACTGAGCTATTTTTAGCACCTGAGGTGGAGGCTCAATGGAGCCATCCTCAGCGCCAGGGGCTGGCGTGCTCAAATCAGTTGAGCCGTGGCTGTGGGAGGGGAAGAAAGAAAGAGAGAAAAAGGGGTAGGAAAGTGGGGGGAGAAACAAATGGTTGCCTCTCCTTTGTACCCTGGCCAGGAATCGAACTCAGGACTTCCACATGCAGAGTCAGTGCTCTACTGCTGAGCCAATTAGCCAGGGCCTATGTCTTGACTCCTATATCTGTCTTTTTACATAAATAGTATCCATAGGAACATTTATACTTTTCACTTCAATCAAAATCATCTATGAATATAATCTTCTATTTTGGTATTTTTCTAATATTGTTAGCATTAACACTTTCGCACAAATGCCTTAATTATTTCTTCTATTGAGTCACATGAAAAAGTTAAGTTGATTTGAAATCCTACTAAGGGGATATACAGCATCTTGCTGCCTCCAAAGCAAAATATAGAATAGAGAACAAAACAAGGTAAATATAAAACATTTTACATATAGAATTTATACAAAGCCTGTACTGAGCTTTGAATGGTTGGCAGGGGCGGGAGGGGTGGCTCTGAGGTCACTTTAAGTCTCCTGCTCCCTGTAAGAGTCCCTCCAGTGTTCATGTGTCCTCAGTGAAGACAAAGCCTCGGTTTGCAGCCTGCACAGGATATTGTTTTTATTGGGTTTCTGGTGGCATGAAAATAAATGTCACTGTCCAACTTGCTGATTGGATAGATGCAGAACAACTCAGTGAGGGGAAAGGAGCAGGCAGGACCACCTCTGAGCTGGCAGTTGTTGCTCCAGGGGAGGAAAGTTATTCTGGGACAAGCGAACACCCGACTAGAATAGGAGATGGCTGTAGAAATGAGAGTACACCCAGGAAATGGCTCAAACCATTAAATTGAATGGTTTATGGGGAATGAAAGGAGAATGAGGGCTGTGGTTCAAAATGGTGAGTGAGGTGGGCTAGGAGGCACCTCTACTGCCTACAGTGAGAGGGTTGGCTGACTGACTGAGTCCATTGGACCAGGATATAGACTCAGTGCTATATGCTGACCCAATTCAATGGGAAAATAATTCCAGGATATTTTATTGGGAAACCTTAAAGCACACTAGAAGATCATGGTGCCATGAAAAGACCCTCAACAACTGTTTGCTTAATTGAGTTTTACTCCTTTACTAAGTTCTAATCAAGTAAAATATCCTAGGCTATGTGTGATTGCTGATCAAAACAGAAACATACATCTAAAAAGAATTTAAAATAATTATCATTCCATTTAGAATAACAGAGCATCTTCTACATAATATTTCTTCCATATTAATAAAGTTCAAAGACCTTTAATTCTAAACCCCTGAGACTTGGGTAATGAGTAAATTTGTCTTACATGTAAATCAGGAAGGGATTTGGTGATGGGTAAACCCATCAAAGTTCTTATTGAGGAGAAAAATTGAACCAGGAGGAGTTTAAGTACCATGAAAACAAAACCATTCTAACTTGTTTCTTTTGCTTATGTTCATAAACGTGCACACCACCAACTAGCCAGAATTGGAAGGAAGACAGTGTTGTAGATACCAATAAAATTATTTGCCAAAAATAGTCACTAGAAATACAGTAGCTTGTAAATTAAATATGCTTAAAGTAGCAGAAAAATGATGATAACTGATATAGTATATGAGATTGAATGATTAAATCTGTGTGGATTCAATTATAATTGCAGATGTAAGAGCTAGTACATTGGCAAACAGACTTTCCAAGATCCACTTGCAGAATAAAGTAACAAAATCTGGGGCCAGACCATGAAAAGAATCTCTCTTTGATAGCAGGCTGCCCCAGGAGAGTAGTTATTGGGAGGTGGACAGGGGCTAGAACAGAGTAGAATATGATTGGATACAATGGTTAGATGATTCTATGATTCTTGTGTAATTAAAAGAGTACATAATTAATACTTGACATAATGAGCAGAGCAGTGTCATTAAGACAGTGCCCTGTGACTTGGTTATTCCTGTGCCAAATTAGGACAGCAGAGCTCACCATTGTCTCTGCCACTCTGTTGAAATACTTTATGACACTTCTGGGGATGGGACATGGCAGGGATGCTTGTGTGTCTGTATTGATAAATGGCTTCCTGGACAGCATACCCTTTTCTTGGCTGGTAAAGCCAGAGACCAGTTTGGGTTACCAAAGGACTCATTTACTTATTTGAGGTCTAAAAATGCCCAAGTAAGTCAAATAGAATATTAATGTAGCACCATTAAAAAGTAATTTGTTTTTTGAATTCAAGTGTGGGTGGACCACAGATAACAGGTACTAAGAGCTTACTATGAGCCAGGCACTGACTCAAATGTTACATTTTCAACAACATTAAGAAGTAGACACGGTCTTTATCTAAAAATTTTATAGATTAAGAAAATGATGCTAAAAACATGTACTTCCATAAGGTCACCCACCTCATCAGACAAAGTGAGGGTTCCAATCCAGTTTATCAAGACGCCAGACAGTTTTTGTCCACGGTCCGGTGCTTCCTGAGAGACATCTAAACACATTTCACCTGGATATTCCGACAACTACAAAGTTACAGAAAAAAATGACAATGAAAAATGCAGTAAACAGAATAATGGTCTCCAAAGATGTCACATTCTAACTCCCACAACCTATAAATATGTTTTTCTTGCATGGCAAGAGGGACTTTGCAGGTATAATTAAATTAAGGATCTTCATAGGTGGAAATTATGCTGGATGACCTGGGTGGGCCCAATGGAATCACAAGGGTCTCCATAACAGGGAGGAAAAGTGCCTGTAAGAGAAAAGGGGATTTGATAGGACGAAAGGTAAGAGTAATGGCTTTGCAGGTAGAGGAGGGGACTACAAGCCTAGGAGTATAGGCAGCCTTTAGACTCTTGAAAAGGGAAGAAAACACATGCTCTCCAAGAACCTCCGGAAGGAATGCAGCCCTACCAAAACCTAACCCAATGGGATCCATGTTGGACTTCGAACCTATATATAGAATGCAAGAATAAATGTTTGTGGCTTTAAACTGCTAAGTTTGTGGTAGGTACACAAGCAACAGGAAGTAATACAGAAAACTTTACCAAAATTAAAATGTAAAAGACTTCCATAGAAAAATGTCCAGGCCAAATGTATGCACCTGGCATTCTAATGGTGATACATTGAAAAAAATATTCTTGGACTTCATAGCCTTTGAGAAGCAGGTCAGATAGCATATGATCAGAAGAGCTCACAGCTTACCATCACCACATGTGCCTTTCTATAGGTCATAGACATTGATCTGACCAGAAAAAATAAGCCACAGCTGAGCCAGCAAATAAATACCAGTCCTGTGCCCTAACCTGAACCTGTATCTGAATTAACTCCTTTCTCCACATGGGCTCGGTGATGACAATGGCCACCCCACAACACAGCAGGCATGAGGTAAGATAGAGCCCAACACATTGTGCTCTGAAATGCTCTCAGGAAATCAATAAATTTCACTGAACAAATAATAACCAGCTCGAAGGTATAATGAAAGAGAAAACCCACTTATAACAACAACAAAAATATACCTAGGATTAAATTTAGAAAGAAGTGTTTGAATTCTATATGAAAAAACTATAATCATCCCTGAAAGATACAGAAGTTAGACTTAAATAAATGAAAAGATATTGCTTGTTTTTGCTTAGGAGATTTAAAACTTTTAATAAATTAGTTTGTTCTGTTTTCATGAATTTATATAATTAGTATAATATAACATACATATCTACATATTTTGTCTTAATCTCATCATGTTATGGTTTCCATGTTCAACGCCCCCTCAAAAGCCATTACCTGAGCTGATTATAGTATAGATTCAATCCGTTCTGTACCATCTGTTTTCCTTTGCAAATAGTGTGACTTTCAACCAACAGACTACATGTTTCCCTAAACCCCTTGAATTATTTCTTTATTAAAACTTTAGACCTGTGGTGGCGCAGTGGATAAAGCGTCGACCTGGGAACACTGAGGTTGCCAGTTCAAAACCCTGCACTGGTCTGGTCAAGGCACATATGGGAGTTGATGCTTCCAGTTCCTCTCCCCTTTCTCTCTTTCTCTCTCTCTCACTCTGTGTCTCCTCTCTAAAATGAATAAAATAAAAATAAAAATTAAAAATAAAACTTTATATGTGTCCCTGGCAGGTTAGCTCAGTCAGTTAAAACATCGTCCTGAAACATCAAGGTTGTGGGTTCAATCCCAGGTCAAGGCACTCATGGGAAGTGAACAATGAGTGCACAACTAAGTGGAAAATGAACAAATGCTTCCCTCATTCTCTCTACCTTCCTCTCTGTCTCTCTAAAATCAATTAAAAAAAACCTTCAGTATGCATTCTGTTTCATTTATTGAATTCTTCAGAGACTACTTTTCTATCAACCCTTTTTAATTGCTTTAATATCCTGATCCTCCCCCCTTTATATTCATTATGATTATTTAAACTTTTCTTATGTACCAATAAACCAGTTAACTGTTATAATCTGTTTCTAATTAATTATACTTTTATTATATAGCATTACACAATTAATCAATGTTCAGCGGTGCTTTGGTCCTCGGTTTGTTTTCTTAACCCCACAACCTTCTTCCTACCCTGTCCTTTGAACATCTCATCTCTGACAGCAACCTGAATGGATCATTTGTCTTTGTTTTGCATGTGATATCCCTTTGTCTCTCTTCCGTTATCATCAACTTTCTATCTTCTCTTTCTACACTGGATGTGCCTTCTCCAAAATCTTTCTCATGATGAAGTGAGCTGCTCCATCTAACTCTCCCTCTCTTGAAAGAACTTTCTCTAAATCCCTTCCCATCTTGGCTGAGAAATATCTTTCCCCTGGAAGGTATAGTTGAGACCGATTTTTCTGTTCCCTAAAGACCAGAGGCGGGAGAAAAGAGCTCATCTGTTTAAGAAAAGTAGTCAGGACCATGGGCAGCCTCAGTTTGCAGCTGGATTCTATCCACCCATCTTGGGATTCCTTAAACCATCTTTTCCAGCCAATCCCATTGATATTATTGTATAGAAATAGCCTCCCGCTGTTGTTTTATCTATTATGCTCTTTAAAGTTCCTTGTAAAGAGTTGAAGCATGAAATTATTATTTATATTCAAAGGAGAAATGGAAAACTAGAAGATCAAAAGCAATGATTTATTAATGGATGTCTTTAAAATGTCACACATGCCAAATGTTTTCACTGTTAAATTTGATATTAGTAAAAAAAAAAATCTATTATACTTGAAAGGATTGTCTCTTCAATTTTCTTGTGAATTAATCATTACAGTTTTTACATTTAATAAACTACTGGAAGCAATAGTAGTTTTAAAAGCAAAATTGTAAAGGCATTTTTAAAATGTGGGCAAAAATTTGTGTTTAATGGGGGAAGTGGTTGAATTTTAATATATTTGCTACACTGGAGTGATTACAAAACTCAGAATTTCTAGAAGGACTTGCATTCTAAATGTCTCTATGTTCTGGGTCACAAAGATGCTGCTCCAAGTCCAGACAGATGGCCCTGGGTCCCCTGCCTCCATTGGGAACAGCATCCTTGGACCCAGCCTCACCTGTCTGATGCTGCAGCCATTTGTGTATGCTCCCAAGCAAAACAGGGGAAGAGCTGTTACAAGTGGTTGTGGGGGATCCGTGTCATATTTATGGTGGCCCAGAATCTTTTGAAAGGCTCTCCTGTAGTTTGGCATTTTCCCCCTTTATGGGTCCTGCCTCCCCTGAGGAAGGAACTGGAAGCTGATTTTTCTAGTCTTTGCACAGCCAGGGCTCAACAGTGTGGCCGCAGTGGCCCCTGAGTATAGTTCCCACCCAGGCTGCAAGAATTGACAATAGGCCTCTCTAGTGAGCTTGGTGCCTTTTCTTGCTGATCTAGGAGCATAGCAGAGCACCGCAGGGACACCAGGCTGTCCCATACAGTGACGGCAGAGGCCCTGGCCACAGCAGCCTAGGGCAGCGCCTGGACAGAGATGGTGAGGCCCCTGACAGGCAGTTCTAGAATGTGCTTGGTGCTGTTCCAGACTGCGTTGCAGCCCATCTTGTGCCCTGGCTCTCCTGGGATTGCTCTGGGTTTCCTTCAGAAGAAAACAGTTTCTCCTTAACCTGGCCAGAGTGGCTGGCTGCGCTCCGGTTGCGGTGCCTGACAAGTCCACACTGTGGTGCAGGGAGGGGAGGCTCCACCGTGGTCTCACGTGCTGCTTCTCCACTGCTGTGGCTAATTTACGTTTCCTTTGTTTTTTCTTCGTTAAAATTATTCTCATTGTTCCAGACAACTGGCTCCAGGCAAAGGCTGTCAGATTTAGGAAATAGACATGCAAGATGCACCATGGATTCCACGATTCAAGTATGTAAAATGTACAGATGAACGCGTGTATAGGGACAAAACTCAGACTAAAGGTACAAAGTGATCAGTAAAGGTTGCCTAGGCCTGGGGGAAGGGATGAGAAGGGACCACTGCTAATAGGTGCAGTTCCTTTAGATGAAAGAAAACGTCCTAAACAGGGACTGTGGTGATGGTTGTACAACTCTGAATATGCTAAAAACATTAAATTATGTACTTTAGTTGGGTGAATTTTATTGGCTATGAGTTATTATTCAATAAAGATTTCAAAAAATGTAAGACACCTAGTTAAATTTGAACTCCAGATAAAGATTAGGATGTCCTATATAACATTTGGAATAGATGAAAAATTATTTCTTGTTTACGTGGAAATCAAATGTAACTTATGTCCTGTATTTTTCTGGTAGACCTCCTCCAGATATTTATTATGACTTTGTTTTTCTATCCCACTTCACTTCAGGTAGGGTCACCAGAATAGCAAACCCCAGACAATGTTTTATTTATTTTTGATTTTTATTTTTTAAATGTCAGGCTCATAGCTGTCCTGAACAAAACCATGTGAACTCTTGGAAACTTATGTCTTATTTTTTTCTGTGACCATTTGTCTTTCCTTTCTATGAAGCCTGAAAATATCTAGTTTAACCATACTTGTTTTTTGTGCACCACCTCCCTCAGTGTTGGTGTATGTGGGGTTAAAAAAAATTTGAATATTTTTTTCAGAAATAATTACAGAAAATGTGCTGTTCACCTAAAAAAGGTGACTAATTACTATCAATCGTAATATTTTTTTCAATAAAAGAAGAAGTACAAATTGGTCATTACAAAATAGTCATGAGGATGTAAAAAGTACAGCATAGGGAATATAGTCAATAATATAATAAATATGTATGATGTCAGATGGGTACTAGATTTATTGGGGTGATTACTTAGTAGGTTATATAATGTCTAATCACTGGGTTGTACACCTGAAGCTAATATTATATTGTATGTCAACTGTCATTGAAAAATTAAAAATTTGAAGGTGAAAAAGTAATCTTTATGTATAAAGTAAAGAACAATTGCAGTAATATGACAATTACAGAATGAAATCCTGGTTGGAGCTACATGAGGTAGCCACATTGGTCCACCCAAATTCAGGTGGAGGGGATGCAGGATCCACTTCTTGATGGAGAAGTGTCAAGGTCTTATTGGCCATCTTTCGAAAATACAAGCTGACACAGCATATTTATTCATCAATCTTTTCATATAAGACCCAGTCTTCTTAATTAAATATTGGTTCACTAATTGGAATTCCTTATTGTTTTACTTATACAAGTATCAACCATGCTAATGCTTCTCCTAAGACATAAATGTGTGAGGGGATGGATATGTTAATGAACTTGTCCTTAATAACCATTTCAAAATGTGTGTGTGTGTGTGTATAATCATCCTGTTGTACACTTTAAATAGATACAATTTTATGTGTCAGTTATTCCTCAATAAACCTGGAAAGAAAAGAATCATTAAGTTCTTTTTTTTTCCTGAAGCTAGGCAAATTGATTATAAAATTCATTTGGGAGAATAAATAAGCAAGAATATTGAGGAAACCCCTGAAAAAAATAAAAGAAGCAATGCAGAAGGCTAGCCTACTAAATATGTAAAATATACTATTCAGTGCAACAGTGGTGCATGAACAGACAGACCACTGGGGAAGCATGGAAGCTCCAGAACCACATTTAATTAGTATCTGAGGGAGGAGGCAGCTCACAGTGAGGTGGACAAATGGACGCTTTGATAAGTGGAGGTGAGTTACTGAGAGTCACATGGGGAGATAAAATCGAATGTAATCCTCACCCTGTATGCTAGGAAGAATTAACAGGATAATGTCTGAAGTAAACAGACATTTAAAATTAAAACAAAAATTTGATGAAACCACAACAAATACTGAAAAAAGAGATGGGTGAATTTCTCATACTGTGTCCATGGGGAAACTTTGCTAGCTGCGACTCAAGATACAGCAGCAATAAATAATAAAGAAAAAAATTAATTTGACTTGTTAATTAAAGAAATTGCATGACAAAAACAATTAAAAACTAATGAATAAATATTGGCCACTTATATTGCATAAGGATAATTTACCTGATATTGGATTTAACCATGCAAAATTCTCCACTTGTTGATAGTTCAAAAATGGTAGTTTTACATTGATTAACCTAATAAATAAAGGACATCTAAAAAAGAATAAAAATGTTAACAACCCCATAGAAAAATGTGCTAGAAATATGAACACACAGTTCACAGGAAAAAGATACAAGTGGCTCGTAGTGAAAACTTTGAACCTCACTCACAATAAGAAGATAATAAATGAATGGTGAAAATGCAAATAAAATAATCAGGAAGTGGAGAGTGTCAGTTAAACTGGTCAGTTGGTGACAAGGAGGCAGGGAAGAGGGCTTCCACTCATTTACTTCGCAGAGCCACCTGGGTTTGCAGCTTCATGACAGATATACTTTGTCAGGGCTCCTCACAAGCTGAGAGTAAAGGGGGAGGCAAAATGTCACTGATTACTCTTCTAGAAACTAGGGTATTGGGTAGCTGAGGGAGGGGCAGGCCAGGCTGGTGGGTAGATAGGTCCTGCTGACTATCACTTCAAAACCATCCTTTCCTCTCCAGGAAAAGGTGCAACTTTCAGTGATTCAGGGGCTGAGAGTACTTTTTAACAAAGCTCTGTTCCACCTCTCCTCCGCAGCTCACAATACTGTACCAGCCCAGGAACACATGTAGGTGCTTTCCGACTCTCCATGTCAGTGGTTCACTGCTCTCTCCGAAACTGGCTAAGGCTTCTGGTGGTCTGACTTGTCTCTCTCTCTATGCACTGGTCTTCTGAAACTGGCACGGTTACAGCTCTAGATGACTCGGTTCTCATTCCAGTCTAGGGTTAGGATCAGTCTGCTGTAGAGTTGTGCACTGTGTTTGAAGTTTTAGAACTTCCAGATGAGTCTGCATACATGTCAAAATGAGTTTGCAAACTCAGGTGCATCAAAGATATAACTAGCTTTAATTTTTCTTATAACTAAATAATTTATTTTATGAAGCCCCATTTTTCTGGGTGGTAGAAGCTTAATTCAACCAATTCACTGTCCTTATTCCTTTCCCCTGGTCTATGCAGATCTAAGGGGCTTACCCACATCAAGATATGAGGAGATGGGGATGTTGTCTGTACAGACTTGTCTGTTTGTCATGGCAGCATCCCTCAAGACACCTGCATGGATCCATGCAGATTTCACAGTTCCTCCTCAGCAAGGTCTGCTGCAGTCTGCTGGCTCTCGCTGCCAAATTGGCCCTGAACACAGTGATAGGATACAAAATATGCTAATTACACCACTCTGGGCAAATGTAGGACCTCAGGAGTTTAGCTCAGCATCATCTGCCCAGAGCTATCAACAATTTCCACCCTAAATTTTGTTCCTGTCCCAAAATCTACCCAAGGAAAGGAATAGGCATGGGGTAGATGTCCTCTCTACTGTTGGGGTCACTCAACTCCCCCCCACACAACCTCCTTTCTCAGAAATATACAATTCCCACTGACTCCTAATTCCATTCTAACGTTTCTCTCCCCGGACCTTTGAAATCTTTATTTAGGCTAGAGAAATGATTGTGAAGCCTTTTCCTACTCACTATGAAGCTTTCCAAAGAAATGTACTAGCACTGTGTATTTCAAAATGTAAGTGGTAGAATTTAGCCTCCCAAACTCAAAATCAAGTGAGAGATGGATTAGCCCATCAGAGAGGAAATATCATGTGTATTACTAATACAGCTGATTAGAAGAATGTGATTTATTATTTCTTTTTATTTATTTATTTTAGAGAGGGGAGAGAGAGAGAGAGAGAGAGAGAGAGAGAAAGAGAGAAAAGGGGGAGGAGCTGGAAGCATCAACTCCCATATGTGCCTTGACCAGACCAGTGCAGGGTTTTGAACTGGCGACCTCAGTGTTCCCAGGTCGACGCTTTATCCACTGCGCCACCACAGGTCAGGCTAGAAGAATGTGATTTAGATCAGTGTCCCAGTTGGTCTCCCTAGCACTTCCCCTCAATGATACAATCTTGCAGAGTTTGCTGGCACTGTTTATAATCATGGGCCTTCTTTGTGAAGGTCAGACAGACCTCTGTCAGGCTGGTCCCTAGCAGTGCTGTGTGGGGAAACCCTAGTGGCTATTTAGATACAGATGAGCAGCTCTGTTCATGAGCAGCTCTGTTCATGTAGGTTGCGTCCTCTTTGGTGGGTGCTGATAGATTGCAGGTATTTTGTTTTGTCTTGTTTTTGTTTTTCTACATTAAGAGTTTATTAAGGGAATTTACATACAAGGCTGGGCCTGGGCATTGGCAAGATGATATGGATATTCTCCGAGCCTTCTACCTCCCAGATTCAAGATGGAATCAGAGTGGTACTTTTGACACAGTTGATGAAACTATGTTGACACATCATTCATTACCCAAAGGCCAACAGTTCACTAGGAGACACCCTTGGCATTGTATCTTCTATGGGTTTGGACAAACATGTAGTGACATGTATCATCTAGCATAGTATTAAGTAGTAGTTTTACTCCCCTAAAAATTCTCTGTGCTGAAGCTTTGTATAAGTTCCCCATTCCTGGAGCCTGCCACACCCTGTGCTGGGGCAGCCTCATTCCAGGCACCTGCTCTTGCACCCTCCCTCTGGGTTTTAGTAACATGAAGGACTTCGAAGGAGAGCTTTTCCCTTCCTCATGGTGGCAAGTAGGCTATTTCGTCTCCGACAGATTCTTTCTCCATAGTGTATCAAGGCATTGTTGGCTTGATTTCATGAGGTGGGTCTTCTTGGCAAAGAGGTACTGGACAGATTGATGAGAAGAGCCCAGAAAGACTTGCCCTGTGAGTGCTGTTTAGGCAATGTCCCAACAGAAGCCTTTCGCATCCATACTTGCTTACTTTAATTCTAATTCAGAACAGTTGCAATTTGTGTTGAATTGAGAAAACTAGAGAGAATTCGCCAAAACAGAGAAAGAACACAGGTGAGAACATATTCACATTCTTCTGCTATGAGTATCCAAGCCAGCATCTGAGTCTGTGAACAAGTTATAGCTTTGGGTCCCCATTTTCTCACCTATGAGACAAGGGGCTTGGTTAAGGTGATGTCAAGGGGTCCTTCCAATGGTGACATCTGTAAATTCCATACTGCTGCATCTGTAGATATTTGGCCTCTGGTTCATTAGAACGTGGCAGCTACAGTGAGGTGGAAGACTTGGAGAATCATCAAGACAAGGTTGGGCGGGGCACTGTCCCTATCTAGGCTTTCAGTCATTGCTCTGACTGACTTTGCTAGTCTACGCCAGCTTAGACGTTGTCCTGCTCTTGAGCTCTGCTCAGCATTTCTTTTTATGAAGACCATTCGAGTGTTTCTGTTATACATCTTGGTTGCCATGCAAACTTGGCTTGCAGAAGCCTGAAACAAACCCCAAACACCTCCTTACATACTTGCTTTATGACATTTTATTTGAATGCCAATATAACAAGTTTATAGTAAATGGAGGATATGGCAGGAGACTAAAATAACAACATAGTCTTTGAACACTCTAATCTGAGCTTAATAATTTTAAGATTTTTAGACATTTGTAACTCAACCTATGGGCATAATCTAGTAGTAATGGTACTTGGGTAAAGACGTTATGCATGGAGCGCAAAAAGATTGTACTAGATCAAATAACACAGTGGTTCCAAAGGAAACTAAATCTTTTAAAACCCCTCAAACATCAGTTTAAACTGTTAACTTTAATTTTATTTTAAATTCATGTTAAAGTAATTGCATCAAGCTGGGATTAGGTGCCGTCTCTGACTCTCCTTCTCCAGAGTTAACCATTTCACGTGCTAGAAATGCAAATATAGTTATTTAAAAAGGGGAGGAGGTTAAAAATAAGCTTAAGGATCCTACCTACTGTGGTTTTACATAGCAACACCTAGAGGAGCTTCTCCCCCAGCCCAGACGTCAGTCACCTCTCTCTCTCTCTCTGTTTGAAGACAGAACATTCATCTGAGGAAATCACCCAGTGCAGAGACCACAAAGCAATACTCCCCATCCAGTGATGAAGCTACATTTTAACCAGTGCTCATCAAGAATGCGAGTGTTCAAAGTTGGTCTGATGATGTTGTTCAGGTAACAACTCTTTCAAGGTGCAGCCTTGCGGAGCAGAGAAAACACAGGCAGGGAGTCACTCAGACCAGGATTCCAGTGCCTGCTCGGCCAGATTAGCTTCCCAACGTTAGAAAATTTATCTCTCTTGGCCTCAGCATTCTAAACTATAAAATTAGTGGGTTAATAAAATCTCAAGGATCCTGTCAAAGCCTGATGTCCTGAAATTTTTTGTTTAGCCAAACCCTCTGTAGGTGGGCAGTGATAAGGGGACGATCCAGACAGAACACAGACGGTTCTTCCTTTACTCCCCCTTGTTTTCCTGTGACTCCAGATTCTGCCATTTCAGGAAGTGCCCAGGTGTCCTTGGGCAATTTCAAGCTGCTGTGGGGCACTATCCATGTTATTATGTGGGAAAAATCAGGAAACTAGGAAGGTCTGTGACTCAGCTTTTTCTTGACAAAATAATACTCCTGAGCCCCACCTATCAGGGGGCCACTGCTTCGTCAGGAAGGGCTAGGGCCCCCTGGCACCAGAGCTGCTGCTGAGTTTGTGAGAGCAGACAGACCAGGGAGAGGACTGCATGCAGGCCAGCGTCAGGATGGACTCACTAGCTTCAGCTCTGGGTGAACGGAGGACAGCCAACAGAGAATGAGGTCAGTAATGCGCAAGGGCAGACAGGGCTAGTGGTCAAGAAACAGCCCAAGTCAGAACAGAGGGACACTTCCTGACCAAGGGCCATTTGGGACCCAAGTCTCATTTCTCCCAGGCAGCTCATTCTATTGGCCCCAGTGGCTTCTAGGAGGGGGTCCGAACATGATGTTTACACCCCATCATTCCAAGTTCTGAGTAAGTGTCTACCTGCACTGATCAAAGATCATGCCTTGGAAACCAAGTATCTATTATTCCACTTAGAAGAATTTCCACATAACTTCTTTTTGTGCTCTTAAAATTTAAGTGCCCAGATGTGATCTTGGAGGCACTTAGCTACTCTGAGACTCACACTTCACACAGAATCCAAGGTCTTTGATTTTCTTTTTTGAACACAAACATAAGGATTTGAATTGGTAACATTTTCCATGCTGTGGCCCTAAACTTAATTTCCCCAAATAATTTTTTTTCTGCTAAATACAGAGCAAAGATACCTGGAGAGTGGCTTCAATATTTTGAAATTTATACTATCTAGTAGAAATGGAAGTCTCATCTCAACTTTCTTGTTATAAATGAGAAGTTTAAAGTTTTAAAAAGATATATAGTCATGATATATTTTAAATGGGATATATTTCACCTATCTATATAGCTAAAGCTTTATTATGGCAGGAAGAGCATAACATCAGGGTTTGTTTAATTTATATAATTGAGTGTAATCACTTATTTTAGTTAAATGCTCTTCCTTTGTTAAAATAGTTAATAGTTATCCCACAAATTATGTACTTAAATTTCTTAAGCATTTGCTTGGATTTCTGCTCATGGGGTAGGCTCAGACAACACCATTTAGTGTGAAGCCCAGTGATGTCTTCACTTAAACAAAGAATGATTCTATGATGAATTTGTGGATTTGTTTAAATTTACTCCTTATTGTAGAAACTAGCTGTTTTAGGAGCTTTACTCTGCTCTATACCCTCTATAGAGCTCTAGACTATTCTGAAGAGGGAGCCTATTCCTCCTAAAAGAGATTAATGAATGTTTCAGGTAATATTGCTACTTGAGACCTTGTGGCTTTGTGAGGTCATTTAGTAAGACCAACCTTGGGGGAATGGTGTATCTCTGTGAAGAAGGATTCCTTGACCTCAGAGAACTTTAAGTACATTTGGAAATTAAGAATCAATAAAGAAAACAGTAATAATACAAAGAATTACTTCTGGTACCCAGGAGTTAACCCTGCACCTATCCAATCTCCACTATATCCACGTGAACGGATATTATTCCTGCAAAAGGACGAGCTGGGATCACCTCTGCTTCCCCACGCCCTAAAAGACCAGTTTTGCAATGTTCCTTGGTTTCTCCCACCTATTAACACTGTTCAGGACACAAAACAAAGAAGGTAGGGGCTTGTGATGGCTAATTTTATGAGTCAACCTGACTTTGTGCCATGGGGTCCCCAGATGTTTGGTCAGAAATTATTATGGATGTGTTTGCAAGGATGTTTCTAGATGAGATTAACCATGTGAATCAGTGAAGAGAGTAAAGAAAATTGTCTTCAATGTGGGTGGGCCTCATCCAATCAATTGAAAGCCGAATAGAACTGAAGGTGGAGTAAGAAACTTCTGCCTGAACCCTTGAGCTGGAACATTACTCTTTTTTTTAAGGTTTATTATTATTATTATTGATTTGAGAGAGAGAGAGAAAGAAACATTGATCTGTTCCTGTATGTGCCCTGACTAGGAATCAAACCCACAACCTTTGCACATAGGAATGATGCTCTAACCAGCTGAGCTATCCAGCCAGGGTATGGGACATTAGTCTTTTCCCGCCTTCAGCTTGAACTGAAACATCTGCTCTTCCCGAGTCTCAAGCTTGCCAGCTTTCAGACTGGAAATTACACCATCTGTACTCCTGGTTCTTAGGAATTTAGACTCAGACTATAATTACACCATTAGCTATCTTGGGTCTCCAACTTGCCAAATGCAGATCTTAGGACTTCTCTGTTTCCATAATTGTGAGATGATAGATAGATAGATAGATGATAGATAGATAGATAGTCTTAGAGAACCCTAACACAAGGACCTTACTCTTTAGTTTACCAATGTGCAAAGTATTTTAGGCATTTGCTGAAAGAGGAACGATTAGAGACAAGAAGGGTGCACCGCCATGCGCACAGCCAGCCAGGCCCAGTGTGGACTGAACGTCCTCAGTGCTGCCTGCTGGCTCCCTCGTTCTTTCTGAGCAGTTGCTGCCTTGAGTGGCCAAATTTCATTGCCTAGAGAATGTGACTGACCACCCTTCCCACTAGGAACCCACAGGCTGGTGTCCAGTGTTGCTCACAGTCTCACCAAATGCTGCTCAGACCTCATGTCTCGCCATATGGAAGTGGCTTGAAGTTCTTCAAAAAGAACTCTGCCTGACTCTGTCAAGCTTTGCTCTTACTTCTGAGGTCCCAGTGAGGCCCCATATTGTCCCCATTCTATCCCAATGTCCCCCATTCCGCTTCACTGGCCCAGAATTTCACCAGGGATGGTGTCCTGGAAGTGCACACAGCACACAGTCCTCCAAGCTCCCCCAGCGGCACCCTCCCCAGGTTCGCGGCACCTTCGACAACAGCCCTTTCTGGCAATCAGCATCCTTCATGGGGACAATCAGCATCCGTCGTGGGGACTCTCATCAGCTCATCAGATCCTCAGGATCTCCCTTGGCCACAGCTGCTGTGTCAGGCAGCCGATGGCTCTCCGCCATGGGGCATGGCCTCCGAGGGAGACACATGCTTCAGGCACTCGTTTTGCACAATAATCAAGAAATAAGACCATTTATGGAAAAACTGTCAGTTACAAAAGAAATGGGTTTCACCAGGTCTAAGAAATGACTTGGTCAACACAGATAAATCTAGATTTGGAAAATCCTGATGCTTATCTAAATTGAATTTAAAAAAAAGATTCAAAATTGCACAATCAAAATTAAGTATGAAAACAAATATTTAATTGGAATGAGAAAAAAAATCACCAAAATTACATATTTTCGAGGTGACAAATACTGCACATGTCACAAAATCCAGAAACATAACCACTTTTAATAATTTTTTGCATCCCATACTGCTGTAAAGGATTGTCCCTTCGTTTCTGGCCACATAGTCTATTTTTAAAAATATTTTATTATTATTAATTTTAATGGGGTGACACCAATAAATCAGCGTACATATGTATAATGAAAACATCTCCAGGTTATCTTATCATTCAATTGTGTTGCATACCTGTCACCCAAAGTCAAATTGTCCTCTCTCACCTTCTATCTGGTTTTCCCTGTGTCCCTCCTCTCCTCCGTATCCCACCCTTCCCTCACTCCCCCCACCCCGTAACCACCACTCTCTTGTCCATGTCTCATAGTCTCACTTTTATGTCCCACCTATGTATGAAATCATGCTGTTCTCAGTTTTTCTTTTTTTCTGATTTACTTATTTCACTCCGTATAATGTTATCAAGGTCCATCCATTTTGTTATAAATGATCCGATGTCATCGTTTCTTATGGCTGAGTAGTATTCCATAGTATATATGTACCATACCTCTTTAATCCACTCTTCTTCTGACGGACACTTGGGCTGTTTCCAAATCTTCGCTATTGTGAACAATGTTGCCACGAACATGGGGGCGCATTTCTTCTTTTCGAACAGTGCTATGGTGTTCTTAAGGTATATTCCTATAAGTGGGATAACTGGGTCAAAAGGCAGTTCGATTTTTAATTTTCTGAGGAATCTCCAAACTGTTTTCCATAGTGGCTGCACCAGTCTGCATTCCCACCAGCAGTGCAGAAGGGTTCCCTTTTCTCCACATCCTCGCCAGCACTTATTCTGTGTTGTTTTGATGATGAGTGCCATTCTGACTGGTGTGAGGTGATATCTCATTTTGGTTTTAATTTGCATTTCTCCAATGATTAGTGATGTTGAGCATTTTTTCATATGCCTATTGACCATCTGTATGTCCTCTTTGGAGAAATTGCTATTCATTTCTTTTGCCCATTTTTTGATTGGGTTGTTTGTCTTCCTGTTGTTGAGTTTTATAAGTTCTTTATAAATTTTAGTTATTAACCCCTTATCAGATGTGCTGTCGAATATGTTCTCCCATTGTGTGGCTTGTCTTTTTATTCTGTTTTTATTGTCTTTAGCTGTGCAAAAACTTTTTAGTTTGATATAGTCCCATTTGTTTATCTTCCCTTTTATTTCAATTGCCCGTGGAGATAAATCGGCAAATATATTGCTGCTACAGATGTCGTAGAGCTTGCTGCCTTTGTTTTCTTCTAAGATGCTTATGGTTTCACGGCTTACATTTAAGTCTTTTATCCATTTTGAGTTTGTTTTTCTGAATGGTGTAAGTTGATGGTCTAGTTTCACTTTTTTGCAGGTAGATGTCCAATTTTCCCAACACCATTTGTTAAAGAGGCTGTCTTTACTTTATTGTACATTCTTTCCTCCTTTCTCAAATATCAGTTGTCCATAAAGCTGTGGGTTTATTTCTGGGTTCTCTGTTCTGTTCCATTGATCTATGTGCCTGTTCTTATGCCAGTACCAGGCTGTCTTGAGTATAATGGCCTTAGAGTAAACCTTGATATCTGGAAGAGTGATACCTCCTGCTTTATTTTTTCTTTTTAAGATTGCTGAGGCTATTCGTGTTCTTTTTTGGTTCCATATAAATTTTTGGAATATGTGTTCTATATCTTTGAAGTATGTCATTGGTATTTTAATTGGTATTGCATTGATTTTATAAGTTGCTTTGGGTAATATAGACATTTTAATGATGTTTATTCTTCCTAGCCATGAGCACGGTATATGCTTCCACTTGTTTGTATCTTCCTTGATTTCTTTTATCAATGTTCTATAATTTTCCGAGTACAAGTCCTTAATCTCCTTAGTTAAATTTACTCCTAGGTACTTTATTCTTTTGGCTGCAATAATGAAGGGGATTGTTTCCGTAATTTCTTTTGCTGACAGTTCATTGTTGGTATATAGAAATGCTTCTGATTTCTGAGTATTAATTTTATATCCTGCCATTTTGCTGAATTCATTTATAAGGTCCAGTAGTTTTTTGACTGAGATGTTAGGGTTTTCAATATACAATATCATATCATCTGCAAATAGTGACAGTTTTACTTCTTCTTTTCCAATTTGGATGCCTTTTATTTCTTCTTCTTGTCTGATTGCTGTAGCTAAGACTTCCAGAACTATGTTGAATAAGAGTGGTGAAAGTGGGCAACCCTGCCTGGTTCCTGATCTTAAGGGGATTGCTTTTAATTTTTGTCCATTTAGTATGATGTTTGCTGTGGGTTTGTCGTAGATGGCATTTATCATGTTAAGGAATGTTCCTTGTATTCCCACTTTACTGAGAGTTTTGAGCATGAATGGGTGCTGGATTTTATCAAATGCCTTTTCTGCATCTATTGAAATTATCATGTGATTTTTGTCCTTCCTTTTGTTTATGTGATGAATCACATTGATTGATTTGCGAATATTGAACCAGCCTTGCCTCTCCAGAATAAATCCCACTTAATCGTGGTGTATGATTTTTTTCATATATTGCTGGATCCTATTGGCTAATATTTTGTTGAGAATTTTAGCGTCTAAATTCATCAGGGATATTGGCCTATAATTTTCTTTTTTTGTGTTGTCTTTTCCCAGTTTTGGGATTAGAATTATGCTCGCCTCATAAAAGAAATTTGAAAGTCTTCCTTCCTCTTGAATTTTTTGAAATAGCTTGAGGAGGATAGGAGTTAGTTCTTCTTTGAATTTTTGATAGAATTCACTTGTGAAGCCATCAGGCCCAGGACTTTTCTATTTTGGGAGTTTTTTGATAACTGTTTCGATCTCATTTGTTGTAATTGGTCTGTCTAGGTGTTCTGATTCTTCCAGATTGATTTTTGGAAGGTTATATGATTCAAGAAATTTGTCCATTTCACCAAGATTGTCTTATTTTTTGGCATATAGTTCTTCATAGTATTTTCTTACAATGCTTCGTATTTCTGTTGTGTCTGTTGTTATTTCTCCACTGTCCTTTCTAATTTTATTTATTTGAGTCCTCTCACTTTTTTTCTTGGTGAGTCTAGTTAAAGGTTCATCAATCTTGTTTACCTTTTCAAAGAACCAGCTTCTGGTTTCATTGATCCTCTGTATTGTTTCCTTAGCCTCTATGTCATTTATTTCTGCTCTGATTTTTATTATTTCCTTCCTTCTACTTGTCTTGGGTTTTATTTGCTGTTGTTTTTCTAGTTCTTTTAGATGCAGGGTCAAGTTGCTTATTTGAGCTTTTTCTAGCTTCTTATGATATGCCTGTAGTGCAAGAAACTTCCCTCTCAGAACTCCTTTTGCTGTGTCCCATAAATTTTGAGTTGATGTATGCTGATTATCATTTGTTTCTGGAAACTTTTTTATTTCTTCTTTGATCTCATTGTTAATCCATTTATTATTTAATATCATGCTATTTAGTTTCCAAGTGTTTGAGTATTTTTCAATTTTTCTTTTGTGATTAATTTCTAGTTTCATGGCATTGTGATCAGAGAAAATGCTTGTATGATTTCAATCTTCTTAAATTTATTGAGACCATTTTTGTGTCCTAACATGTGGTCTATCCTAGAAAACGTACCATGAGTGCTTGAGAAGAATGTATATTCTACTGCTTTAGGTTGAAAAGTTCTGAATATATCTTTTAAATCAAGTTGATCTAGTGTCTCCTTTAAGTCTGCTGTTTCTTTATTAATTTTCTTTCTTGAGGATCTATCCAGTGTTGTTAGAGGGGTATTGAAATCCCCTACTATGATAGTATTGCTGTTAATCTCGCCCTTTATATCCATTAAAGTCTGTTTTATGTATGTCGGGGCTCCTATATTTGGTGCATAGATATTTATAATAGTTATATCTTCCTGTTGAATTGTTCCCTTTATCATTATGTAGTGTCCTCCTTTATCTCTTACTACAGCCTTTGTTTTAAAGTCCATTTTGTCAGATATAAGTATTGCTATGCCTGGTTTTTTTTTTATTTCCATTTGCATGAAATATTTTTTCCATCCTTTCACCTTCAGTCTATGTGCATCTTTTGTTTTAAGGTGTGTCTCTTGTAGACAGCATATGTATGGGTCCTGTTTCTTTATCTATGCAGCTACCCTATTTCTTTTGATTGGATCATTAAATCTATTTACATTTAAGGTTATTATTGATATGTAGTTGTTTATTGCCATTTTATTCTTTAAAGCTCTATTCTTCTTTTGCTCTATTCTTTCCTCCCTTTATTTTGTTCAGAATAGGCCCCTTAGTATCTCTTTCAGAATTTTTTTGATTTTTATGAATTCCTTGAGGCTTTCTTTTTCTGGGAAGTTTTTTATTTCTCCTTCAATTTTAAACGTTAGCCTTGCTGGATAATGTAGTCTTGGTTGTAGGTTCTTG
The DNA here is from genome assembly GCA_037038555.1 of Rhynchonycteris naso. NCBI lineage: Eukaryota > Metazoa > Chordata > Mammalia > Chiroptera > Emballonuridae > Rhynchonycteris > Rhynchonycteris naso. The sequence goes on from CM073001.1 coordinate 99,391,673, forward strand.
TTCTGCATTACTGTGGTTATATCTTGCCATTCCCTTCTGGCCTCAAGTGTTTCTGTTGAGAAGTCTGATGTCATCCTTATGGGGGCTCCTTTGTAGGTGATAGCCTTTTTTTCCCTAGCAGCTTTTATAATTTTTTCTTTATCCATTAGCTTTGGTATTTTAACTATGATGTGTCTTGATGTAGATCTTTTTGGGTTTCTCTTTAATGGAGTTCTGTGTGCTTCTTGAACATGTGGGAGTGTTTCCCAGCCTTAAGTTAGGAAAGTTTTCTGCTATGATTTGATTGAACAAAGTTTCCATTTTCTGTCTTCTCTCCTCTTCTTCAGGCACCCCTATGATGCAAATGTTGTTTCTCTTCAGGTTGTCACAGAGCTTCCTTAGAGTTTCCTCAGATTTTTTGAGTCTCTTTTCCTTTTTCTGCTCTGCTTCTGTGCCTTTGTTTATTGTGTCCTCTAACTAGCTTATTCGATCTTCAGCGTGATTCATCCTGCTTTTAATTCCTTCCATTGTGGTCTTCAGTTCTGATACTGTACTTGTCATTTCTCTCTGATTCTTTTTTATTATTTCAATTTCGTCTTTTATACTTGTTATCTCTTTATTTAGGTGTTCATAATGACTATCCAATGTTGCTCTAATTTCTTTGAACATCCTAACTATCATTATTCTAAATTCTGCTTCTGGTAATTTGATTATATCTGGTTCATTCAGGTCCTTCTCTGGGGATTTCTCTTGATTCATTTGGTTTGCATTCCTCTGCCTGCCCATTTTTTCTGTGTATAAGCAAGTTTTGGCCATCGGAGTCCAGTAGGTGTTGCCTTTGTGTTCTCTAGGTGTGGTCTGTCTGCAGGCCCCCCATCCCTTCTGCCGCTGCCTAGGGTGGTTGGGTATGGGCATTGCCAGCGCCGGCCCACTGTAGCTTTTGCTGTGATTTCTGCCTCTCCTCCACCGGGAGGGGCTGTCACTCAAGCCACAAGCCTCAGCACCAAGGGTAGGGGTGAGCACCTTTGCTCAGCTGCGGACCCAGCCTGTTTTCGGACTTCCGCCCTGAACCCGCAGTCAGAGCCTGCTCGCCACAGTTTCGCGAGTTGAGCGGGGCTTTTGAAGTGCTCTCAGCTATGAGCCTTTGCCCGTCTGGAGCTTTAGCCCCGCCCTCGAGGCCAGGGCCCTTCTGCGCAGGGTCGCAAACCAAGGTTTATTGGGCCAGGCATGTTTGCTGGCTTCCGCTCAGCTGCGAACTTCCGCTCGTCTTGGACTCTACCCCGCCCCCGCTTTCGGAACCCGCTCGTGCACGTAGGATGGCAAATTGGGCCGGGCGGGGATAGTAGCGTGGGCTCAGCTGCGAGCTTCCAGTTGTCTCGGGGTCTACCCCGTCCCTGCGCTCGAAGCCTGCTCGCGCACGTTGAATGGCAAACTGCGGTTTCTCCGGCTGGGCGAGGTTGGCAGCGTGAGCTCAGCCGTGAGCCCTCCGCCCATCCCTGGTCCTAGCTCCGTCCCCACTGTCAGGACCAGCTTGCACAGGGTCGCAGAGCAGATGTCTGTCCATTCCTGGCCTCCCGCTTTGTCCCCGTAGCTGGGATTACAGGCGGGCCCGCACCTTCAGGACCGCTTTCGCCCGTCCCCTCTGCCCCTGCTGGGCTAGACCAGCTCACACAGCCTTGGCCTCCGCCCACGCCGAAAGAACTGCATTTCAGAGTCCTGCCACCACCAAACCCTTCAGCAACCCTCGGCAGAGTAGGAAGGGTCCTACTACCCCACACTGTAGGCCTGGGAGCTCCCTCACTTGTTTCACAGCTCAATACTGTCCAAACGCCTCTTCTAGGCTCTGGGACTATAGGCTGGGGCTTGGTTCCTGGGACCCAGGTCCCTCCCTCTCTGCCAAACTTTCCTCCCGCCACGCGGGTCTCTCTGGGCTGCCGTTTGCTCCGGGGAGCTGGGCAGCCCTCTTTGCGTTTTCGCTATTCCTACCAGTCTCAATGTGGCTTCTTCTGTGTTCCTTGGTTGAAGAGTCCACTTAGTTTAGTTCAAAGTTGGTTTATCCAGATGATGGTTCTTAAAATTGAGTTATAATCCACTTTGGTTCTGGGAGTTGGAAGTTGGTACGTCCGCCTACTCTGTCGCCATCTTGCTCCCTCGTGGCCACATAGTCTTTAATGACCTTTTCATACAAGAAATACTTTGGTATAGAGAAAATAAAAAGATAACTTAGTGTTTCCTCTAGTGTAATTGATCGAAATGCACTTTCTTTTTTTTTTTTTTTTTTTTTACCATTTACATGTTAGGCAACTTTATTTCAGTTTTACAATCTGCTATTAGTAATATTATAAAATTTTAAGGTTACAAATGTCTTCTATAAAAGCGAGTAAGATTGGAATGACTGTCCCGTAGACTAGCTGCTCGCTCCACCCATGCAGTTCTTTTTCTCAGAACAGATGCATACCCGGCTAAGGACTCCCTGGTCTTCACCTTCCCAGGGGGCAGGTGCCCAGTCATTCTGCAAGGTGGCTCCCCTGGGGCTACCCCTATAGGAAAGTGTGACTGATGGAAAGTCAGAGGGAAAGGAGACAGCAGTTTTAACTGTTAAGTATCTGACTTTTTAAACATTTACTAACTAGATGACATGAGTGTACAGTACTAGCTGTGGGCCGGGGCCTGGGAAGTCAGGGGAACTGGGGCTCCAAGCTCTGACAGTCCCATGATACATTTTTTCCTCGGCAGCCTAATGACCTGGGGCCTCAGACACCAGCTTTGGGGCTTTTTATTATGTACTCCTTACTTGCAGTCTGCCTCCTTGAATCTGATGTCGCCTTGTCCAGCAGGGCCCTCCATGAACTCCCAAGACCAACCTCGGTGCTCCCCTTGTGTCCTCTAGTGGCATCCTGTGCTCTCCTCTGTTTTAACAGCTCCGCTCCGCATTGCCATGCCTATCCACTAGCCTGTCTCCCCCAGTAGATTAGACATCTAGGAAGGATGGGGTTTGAGTCTTCTTCTACTTGGCATCTGCCTTTCACAGGCTCTGATCCTCAGTGATGCTTGTTAACCACTCACTAGGGAAATACAAGTTCCTCTGGTTTTTCCAGGAATTAGCCATCCTACTGTTGATCCATCCTTTGGTTTTGGGCCCTCTTGTTGAATGCTTTGGCTGTGACTACTCATTTCGTTCAGACTTGACCTCCATTGCTGGAATTCAGTCTTCCTACACTTGTTTGGCCTTTTGCAACCAGCCCTGCCTCCTGCTGCCACCTCCTTTCCGAAGGTGGCCAAGGTCTATGGAATAAAACATCGACAACCCTTCCTTCCCCATCACTGTTCTGCACTCCTGCATGCTCTGTATTCTCTGCAATGTTTTCATACACGTCATTAGATCCTCCCCATAAAATTAGCAGCACAGCTGGGATAGTTTGCCTGGTATTATAGATGAGGAAGAAGCAGGACAAGGAGGAGGAGAAAAGAGAGAGAAGGAGGAGGAGGGAGTGGAGAAAAGCTCAGGGATTTGAAGTGATTTAGCCAACATCACAAAGGGACCTGGAGCCAGTGTGGGAGCTTTATAAATTCCCATGTAGGGCTCTTTGCACTAAACTGTCCTTGTAAGACAATGCAATAAAGAGTTTCAGTGAGAGCCATTCATCTTCAGAGACTTAAGGAAAAGTCCAGCAAGCCAAAATGGTAATGAAGTTTTTTAGAGGAGGTGAGATATCATTTAGGCGTTAAAATTCAAAGAGAATTTGGAAAGGACACATTCCTGGAACCACAGAGACAGCAAAAGTTGGGGTGTTATAACATCCACTGGGCACTCTTGTCATTTGTCTCAGTGCCTTTCCTTTCTAAGGAGAGGAGCTCACAATCATACCGGCTTAGCACAATAGCCAGGGTGCAAAGTGCACTTTCAAGCAACCAGATGTCTAAGCTGTGTGCGGCTCCACTTTGCACAATAACAGTAAGCCAATAAGGCATGGCTTCCTAGTCATTCGGTGGGGCTACGGTGGCTGCTCACTGTGCAGGCTGCTCGCCACCCTGGACCCTTGCTTTCTGCTACATGTCAGTCCACAGCAGTAACCTGCCTGCGTATCTCAAAGCAAGATGGAGAAACACAGTCTGCAAGGACAGTCGAGTTCCCCACAGGAACATAGAAATGCCTTGAAATATAAGGGCTCATGAACATTTTACATCCCCTTTGGAAATCCCCCTAAACTCTCTGCCTCCCTGGTTTCCGGGTACAAGATCTAATAAATCTGCACACTCAGCTTAAACTTTGTGCCAGGTCTCATAATGGAATGATTACATGTGTTTTGTGTGTCAGGGACCTGACAGGAAGATTATACAACACAGTGAAGCAATCGTTGGGGTTTGGCAGGGGAAGAAGGAGATAAATATGTGTCTAGGGGAGAAAAATGGCAGCTCATGGATTGGCCGCCTTGATGTCATTCAATCATTCAGCAGAAATGTATTAAGTTTAGGTCAACACACATTTATCAAGCGCCTCCTATGCAGACGGGCATTGTGTTACATCCTGTGAGCACAGAGGTGCACAAGACACATCATTTATTGTTGGAGCTTATGGAGAAGTCCAACAGAGGACACGAACGTATAAAAGGTGGTTTCAGTGTAATGTGGTAAGTGCAGAGATAGGGGTTGGGACAGGGTCTAAAGGTCGTATTGAGGGAGAGTACTTAGCCCAGTCTGGAGGACCAGAGAAGCTTCTGCAAGAGGGGTCTAGAAGGATATGTAGGACAAAGAGGAAGGGGAGCCCCAAGCAGAGGAAACAACTCGAACACTAATATGAAAGTACCTGGTTACACGCAGGGCAGGAGAGAGGGAGGAACATAAAGGGACCAAATAGAAGCTTGATATTGCTAATGAGAAAAAGGTGGATCAGTGTTGTGAGGGATTCAAAAATGAAACAGACAGTTTTGTCCAGGAACTTATTACTTGGTCAAGCTGACAAGTTAAAGATGTATTTAAAGGTACAGTCATATAAGACCCCATTAGGAAAGATACCAAGCCCAATGAGAAGTGGTTAAGTGCCAAATGTGAGAGAATTACATGCAATGGGTTTGTAAGAGGGCACGATCTAGGGGGAGAGGTCGAGGAGATGGGGAGACGTGAGCAGAAGAGAGGATGATCAGCAGGTAGGTTTTCAAGAATGAGAGTGTCAGTCCAGGAAAGGAAAGTACTTTGATCAAAGACTTGGCATTAGCATTGATTCCAGTCACGGTGGGATTGCAGAGGAAGTGAGACCATGGTTTAAAAAAATAGTCAAAATTACCTTCGCGCCCAAAAAGATCTTTGTATATAAAGCACTCACGTTGGGAGAAATCACTTCCGTAGTAGATCAGGCTAGGAAGACGACAGGAAGACAGCACACACTTGTAGATGGATTTGTAAGGTCATCAGGGGAGATGAATGGGCAATGTTTTGTTTGTTATCCAATACTAATTGTTTTTAAACAATTGATAGGAACGCCCTATTTCAGAGTAGAGAATACAAACATGGCTCTGGATCAAAAAGAAATTTTAAAAATCTGCAGCAAGAAACCCAATAGATGTAGGTGTTTAAAGTCTTTCTGCTGTGGCCTTTTGAAGGTGATAACTACCATATTTTCCCATGTATAAGATGCCCCATGTATAAGATGCACCTTAAATTTGGGGCCTGAAATTTGGGGGGAAAAATGTATTACATAAAGTATTGGCCACAAGTTTTATTCATCATAAAATTTATACTACTCCTCATCACTGTCGAAACTCCCATCCATTAGCTGGTCCTCATCTGTGTCTGATGACAAATCACTGTTTTCAACAATGAGCACAAAAACAAGCATAAAAAAGCAGGAAATGCAAGTAAAAAGGTCTGCAACCACTGTATAGATGCACCCAATTTTTAGATTCCAAATTTTTCGAATAAATTGTGCATCTTATACATGGGGAAATACGGTATATCTAAAGTGACTTTACAATATTTTGTGGAAACCAAGACAATTTTGTTTTGGACAAATGACAAACAAGATGTCAGGGAAAGCAGTGTCAATCAGGGTAGCATAGGCACCTTGGGGATACCTGCTCCCTGAATCAGTCCCTGTGAGAACATGCGAGACATTTCAACAGAGAGACCTGAACAGAGAGAATGGGCTAAAGAGGTGGGGACATCTAAGAAAACAGGAGGAGCACTGAAGTCCCACAAAGGTAACAGAGGTGGGAAAACAGGACAAAGGCTCAGGAGCTCAGAAGAGGAATTCTATGAAGCAGGGCCCAGGCCTCTGAGGTGAGGGGCTGCCAGCTGGTGATGGTACCTTCCCAGGACATGGACCTAGCTGGTGCTGGGAGTGCTGAGCAGTCCCGAGAAGCTGGAGACTGCAATGCCCTGTTGATGCTGCGTGAAGGGCAAACTGCCTTCCGGCCTCCTTCTATGTCCCTTATTCACAGTCTAACAGAAAGACTGACTGACACTGGTGTAATAATGGCATAGTCTGACTGTACTTGCAACATCCGGTTTGGAGATTATCCTGATTTTGAGAAAGAATTCTCCTAAAAGACCATTCAGCTCGAGAAGTGATGAAACTACCCTCTGGTCCCAGCAGAAGAAAGAAAAAACATTTATCAGTATCCCCTCTCTTTCAGGAGCTATAAGCGTTGGTTCATCAACCACAATCATCCCACAGAACCAGTGTTTATCCCCTTTTGCAGAGGAGAACACAGGAGTTTCCAGTGGTTGGGCAGTTTGCCCAAGGCCCAGTAGCAAGTACTAGGCAAGCTCAGGACTAGAACCCAGTTCTACATGACTCAAAAATCCAGCTCTTTCCACCACCTCTTGGTCTTTCTATGTGGAAACTGCTTCTTCACAGGGCTGAGACCCATGGTCCTGGATGGAATCCTGTGGCCAGACCACTACTGGAGACCTTGGGTGAAGTGACCTCTGCCACCATGGGCTCTTAAAGCTCAGGCCCATGAAGTCTTCTGTTCTTTGAGTTCATGACTAGCCAGAATCTAGCACAGTAATGGGCAATCTTTTGAGCTAGGTGTGTCAAAATTCGTCAAAAAACCAAGCATAACTGCTGGTGTGTCACTTCGAGAAAAACGGCCTAACCGGAAGTCCCAGAACTAGATGTTCTATGCCGGAGTTTTGTTGTTTTGGCCTACCGACCTCCGACACAGAGTGTCTACATACAGCAAATGTTTTATCCTCGGCTCCTGCACCTGGCCGTGCAGGAGCCAAGGATGAAACGTCCTTCTCGGCATGTGGCCCCATACTTCTCTGATATGCGGCCACATGCAGCCGCGTATCATCAAATATGGCTACGTGTGTCAGTGCTGACACACGTGTCATAGGTTCGCCATCACGGTTCTAGCACCATCAAAGTGATTTGTTCCTGCCCAATGCTGGTCCCATTCCCATCTGAAGGAGCCAGAACTTTAAATGAGCTCACTGCCTCTTAGGGGAAGCCTCTCCCTGCAGCCTCCCATGGCTACCTTGTGTAATGTCAACAAGGTGTGCATCTGTGTGTCTGTCCACACATTTGTGTGTCTTATGCATTCAACCTTCCTCAACAGGATGACATTCTTGGGTAGCAGGCCCTTCATTCAAAGAGTCAAGCACTGCAAAGGCGAGAGTTATTTTTTGGCCAAGTCAAGTCCCCAGTCTTAGCTGAAGATGGAAGCAGATTATGCCTGTATTTTCTGGAAACACTGAGAGGGGGCCTTAATAAAGAATTCACCAAGACCCAAGGGAACTGAGCAGATAAATGCTACCAGGCGGCGGCAACTTGAGCAAAATTCAAAAACAATAGAATGTCAACTGGAGATCATAGAAGCCTATGGCAAGGGTGACAGAAAGCAAGGAAAAGGACTTGGTCCCAAGACAAACGAGGATGTGGGTAATGGGGGATGGCACTACAAACACTGCTTTGAAAGGAAGCCTGGTGGGAGGGAAATAGACTCAGCTCTGGACCCGGGGTTCGGGCTCATCACCAAGGAAGAGGGAAATGCGGCTGCGGTTTGGCACCATGCCCCCCACCCCCAAGGCCCCGGTCCCAGCCTTCCCCGTGGCTTCCCGGGCAGCCAGGGAGGGCCAGGTGTGGATTTCTTGCTGTGCCGTTATTTTTGCAGAGACCGCTCTCGGGCTCTTTGGAAAGCGACTTGGCTGGAGCCACACTCCTGCCAGCATGGCAGCTGTTACCACTTATACTGGGAACATCTGGCCTGAAGATTTCAGTAAAAGTGACACTTGTCTACGGAGAAAAAATGTTGAAATATACATTTTGAACATGAAGAAATAAGTAATGACATTTAATGTTTTCATAAAGCTGCTGCACGAAGCGGCCATCATCCAAACCCCAGGTCTGGGCATCCGTGCCTGTGGACCCTGCAGCATGCCCACGGGGCTCTCGAAGGCCCCTTGCCCAGATCATCATTGCCTGACACAGGCTTTGTCCTCTGAAGATGGAGAACAAAGGGAGGCCCACCCGGGACCCCTCCTTTCAAGACAAAAATGGGGAGCAGGGAGCAAAATGTAACAAGCACCCGCCAGATGTCAGGAAAGCCTGCTCTGTGATGCAGTTGAGGTTCTGAGGGCAAAGCCTATTTCAAGGTTCAAGTTTCTCATCTGTGAAATGGAGGTGTCAGAGATGATATGTTTAAGGTTCCTCCAAGAGTTTATTCTTTGTGCTTTTTGGAATAGAGGCAATTCTGCCATTTCTATGCCAATCTCCTAGGTTAAACATGATTCTTTCCAGACCCCGCTCTTAAAACGCACATCTCCCTTGATGTGGTGATTCTTGCAGCCCCTCCAACCTCAGAATGAGGGAGAGAGTCTAACCAGGCCAGGCTGAAAGCCCGGGCTCCTGCTGGAGAAGACAGCACCTACAGAGGGGGTGACACCGTCCACGTACAGCCCCAAGCCCATGCTGCCGCCTGGGCAGAGCTGGACACAACCACTGCCCCACAGCGGAGGCATCTCTTGCGTTTGCTGTAAGAGGGACGGTGCAGAGAAGACGGCACACACCTGCTGAACCAGGTTCCTGTGTTCCCAAAGCCTCAATGAGGCCAGTGTGATGGTCACACTGACTTTGGCAGAGGTTGGGCTAATTAAGTAAGAGTGCGTATTTAAGAACTTAGTGACTTGTGAGATAGATATCAACCTTTTGCATAATTTGAGCAAGCAATCACTAATTATGAATTTCTTTTGAATTTAAAAATGTTACCTCTATTAAAATAACACACAAACAATGCATTATTTATGTGCCAATATCACCAATAATATATGTAATCGTGTAAGTTCATATCTCCCCAAAGTAGATCCTATGAACGTCTCCGGATTTTCTCTCCAACTAAAAAGTGGGAGGTAGAGGCAGATACTGGTACCCTCAAAGCACCATTAGGTGTCACTCCACCCCTCCCTCCCCTTGTTCAGGACAAGCTCCAAAGCTACGTTTTCTTACAGAGAAGCTGTGCCCTGCTCACCTTTCCTGTGGACACTCTGCCCAGGAACTCCAGCCTCTGGCGCCAGAACAGCAAGCGACCGACTGTGTGGAAAGGCCAGAGCCAGTTTGCTGGCCACCTGGGTTTGGTGTTACCATTTTTCAAAACTTGACTCTCTGGGCCTTTGATCTGATTCTGCACCTCCAGCAGCCTGCTCCTCTGTTCTAGAAGCTGAGGTAAAATGCTGTGTGCAGGGAGAAGTGCCTGAGAAAAGCCAGAGCTCGGACCAGGGGTCAGCTGGTGTGTGCTGCAAACATCCGTGTGCACACATCCAGGGGCGGTCTTGCTGAAGTGAGCACTTTCCTTCTGGGTCTCCAGGCCCGAGGCAGGACCTCAGCTTCCGCGTTTCTCTCTCTCTCTTTTTCTTTTATTTAGAAATTAAATGTAATGGGGTGACATTGATCAATAAGAGCACATAGGTTTCAGGTGAACGTCTCTATAGCTTTGAACTATCGATTGTGTTGTGTGCCCATCACTCAGTCAACTTATTTTTTGTCACCACTTATTTGTTCCCCTTTACTCCCTTCCTCTCTGATTCCCTTCTCCCAACCTCTTCCCTCTGGTAACTACTTTTATTTATGTCTATGAGTCTCATTTTATATTCCATCTTTGTGTGAAGTCATAAGGGTCTTAGCTTTTTCTGATTTACTTATTTCACTCACTATAACGTTATCAAGGTCCATCTATGTTGTTGTAAATGATCCGATGTCATCATTTCTTATGGCTGAGTAGTATCCATAGTATATATGTACCGCTTCTTCTTTATCCAATCCTCTATGGAGGGACACTTTGGTTGTTTCCATGTCTTGACTACTATGAATAATGCTGTGATGCAGTTGCACCTGGGGGTGCATATGTCTTTGTATACCAATGTTTTTGAGTTTTTTTGATAGATACCCAATAGAGGGATTGCTGGATCATATAGTAAGTCTATTATTAATTTTTTGAGGAACCACCATACCAGGGGTCAGGAACCTATGGCTCATGAGCCAAATGCGGATCTTTTGATGGCTGCATCTGGCTCGCAGAAAAATCTTTAATAAAAAATAATAATAACGTTAAAAATATAAAACATTCTCATGTATTACAATCCATTCATTCCCTACTGCTCAAGTTCATGGTTGCAGGTGGCTGGAGCCAATCACAGCTGTCCTCTGGGACAACACCAAATTTTTATTGGATAATGCGTAAAGTACACGGGTTGTTGTGAGTTCAGGAAGTAAACTTTCCTCCTTTTAATCAAGTAGTCAGCTAGCTAATTGCAGAAACCCTTATGACGAAGAAGATGGCTAAAAGAAAATAAGATGAGGAGTATCATACTTTTCAGCAGGAATGGACAGAAGAATTCGCCTTTGTGGAGAAGGCAGGTTCTGCAGTGTGTCTAATATGCAGTGATAAAATTGCATGAATGAAATGGTCAAATATAAAGTAGCACTTAGACACACGCCATACTACCTTTGCATCGAAATGTCCAGTGGGGGACAGCAGGAAGAAAGCATGTCAAGAGCTACTGTGCAGAGTGCAAGCTAGTCAGCAGCAACTCCATGTTTGGACTCAACAAGGTGACTGGAATTCGGCTAGCTTTGCTGGTGCTTTAGCAATCGTGAGAAACGGAAAACTATTCACAGATGGGGAGTATGCCAAAACATTCATGCTTGATGTTGCCAATGAACTTTTTGACAACTTTTTGGATAAAGACAAAGTAATCAAACGAATAAAAGACATACCTTTGTTGGCAAGAACTGTTCACGATCATACCATCATGATGGCAAATCAAATTGAGGCTCAGATGTGTGGCGAGCAGCTTGGTGAGGTGATGTCGCTGGTCATTCGGGTGGTCAACTTTATTGTTGCCTGAGCTTTAAATGATTGCCAGTTTAAAACACTGCTAGATGAACTGGGGAATAATTAATCTGGTCTGCTTCTGCAAAGAAATGTGCGTTGGTTGTCAAGAGGGAAGGTGCTCAGCTGTTTCGCGGCTTGTCTGAGTAAAATCCAGACTTTTCTTGAAATGAAAAACATTGAGCATCCTGAGTTAGCTGACTGGCTCCTGAAGTTCTACTATCTCATGGACATGACTGAACATCTGAACCAGCTCAATGTGAAAATGCAAGGCAGTGGAAATACAGTCTTATCCCTTCAACAAGCAGTGTTTGCATTTGAAAACAAGCTGGAACTCTTTATCACTGACATTGAAACAGGTCGTTTACTACACTTTGAAAAATTGGGAGAGTTTAAAGATCCATGCACAGCAAGTGACCCTGCTCAACATCTTGATCTCCAGCAGCTAGCGGGCTTCACATCTAATCTCCTGCAGTCATTCAAAGCGCGCTTTGGAGAATTTCATGAACACACTCGTTTTTTTAAGTTCATCACCCATCCACACGAGTGTGCAGTGGACAGTGCTGACCTGAGTTACATCCCCGGTGTCTCCGTCAGAGATTTTGAGCTACAAGCTGCTGACCTGAAGGCCTCAGACATGTGGGTGAATAAGTTCAAGTCACTGAATGTAGATTTGGAAAGACTTGCACGACAGCAAGCAGAGTTGGTGAGCAAACACAAGTGGGGAGAAATGGAAAAAACTTCAACCTGTGGACCAGCTGATTGTTAAAACTTAGAACGTGCTTCCCATCACATACCACACACTACAGCTTATAAGTATTGCTGTACTGACAATGTTTGGTTCTACATATGCATGTGAGCAGTATTTCTCACATCTAAAGAACGTTAAGACCAACCTACGATCATGTTTAACAGATAGAAATTTCAACACCTGCATGAAGCTTAACCTCACCACATATCAACCAGACTACAAAGCCATCAGCAAAACCATGCAGCACCAGAAGTCGCATTAATGGTAAGGAGTACTTCATTCATCATTGGTTAGCAACAGCATAACAACGTTATTAAAAAGAATTCAGAGACTTATTGTACTTTAAAAGTATTACATAAAATGCACACATTTACTCGTATTTAGTGTTAAACATATTGTATGGCTCTCACAGAATTACATTTTAAAATATGTGGCGTTCATGGCTCTCTCAGCCAAAAAGGTCCCTGGTCCCTGCACCATACTGTCTTCCATAATGGCTGTACCAGCTTACATTCCCACCGACAGTGAATGAGGGTTCCTTTTTCTCCACAGCCTCTCCAACACTTGTTATTATTTGTCTTGTAGATAACAGTCAATCTAACAGGTGTGAGGTGATATCTCATTGTAGTTTTGATTTGCATTTCTCTAAGCCAGTGAAGGTGAACACCTTTTCATGTTGGTCATTTGTACGTCTTGGGAAAAGTGTCTGTTCAGGTCCTCTCCCCATTTATAACAAGTTCTCAGGGGATGCTGACGCTGCACACAGATTGCACTTAAGAGTGCCAAGGGTGCCTTTGTTATGAACCAGAGCTTAAGAATTAAATACACCTGGACTTAAGTCCTGGCCCCAGCCGTAACCAGATATGTGACTTTGTTATGTGGCATTTCTGAGTCAAGTCTTCTTAGGCAGAAAGTAAGAGTCTTCATCGTACATACCTGTTCAGTTGGCCGTGAGGATTTAGGTAGGTCATACAGGGGGCAGGGCCCACAGCTCAGGAGAGGAAAACGACCTAGGAAGCACCTTCTCCAGCTACGCTCTCTGAGGCTTCATCCACTTGTTTCCAGGATTGTCCTCATGAGCCTCGGGGTGGGCATAGGAAGACCCCTGGACCACACTTCTCTGTTAATAAAACAGGAGTAACAGGAAGGATGCCTCCCCCTGGAGGCACCGTAGTTTGCTCAGTGGACTTGGCTCCTTCGTTACCAAAGTCTGATTGTGTTAGTGATTGAAATCATGGGTCCTTCCCATTAAACCAGAGGCCCTCGATGCACCTAACTTGAGAAAATCAATACAGACACTTAAATATGCGTACTACCTCATCTGTACATATGACGGATGACTGAAATTGGTAGTACTCATAAAACAGTTTACACAGCTTTTTTTCTTTTTGTATTTTTCTGAAGTGAGAAGCGGGGAGGCAGAGAGACAGACTCCTGCGTGTGCCCGACTGGGATCCACCCAGCATGCCCACCAGGGGGTGATGCTCTGCCCATCTGGGGCATTGCTCTACTGCAATCGGAGCCATTCTAGCACCTGAGGTGGAGGCTGTGGAGCCATCCTCAGGGCCTGGGCCAACTTTGCTCCAATGAAGCCTTGGCTGCAGGAGAGTAAAAGATAGAGAGGAGGAGAGGAGGAGAGTGCAGAAGCAGATGGGCGATTCTCCCGTGTGCCCTGGCCGGGATTGAACCCAGGACTTCTACACGCTGGGCTGACGCTCTACTGCTGAGCCAACCGGCCAGGACCTACACAGCTTTTAAAATGAATAGACATGTGAGTTTTACCAAAACAGAAGTGGAAAATACTGTCAAATAAAAGCATTAAAAATAATAATAATAAAAACTACAGACTAGCATCTAATGCAGTGGTTCTTAACCTTTTTCTGAGGTACCGAACCCACTAGTTTCATATGCACATTCACTGAACCCTTCTTTAGTGATAAATAAAATATGATTTTTTTCCCAAATTCAAGACATAAGTATATGTTTTTTTACTGGTGCACACAATGAGCCATGCATGAACATCACCTTGCTCAAAGAACAAAACCAACAAAGTGCATGAACTCACAACAAATTACGGTATTACTTTATTCTGGCCTCCACAGCAGAGGCTTCTCCGAACCCCTGAGACGGACTCATCGGACCCCTAGGGTTCGATAGAACCCAGGTTAAGAACCACTGATCTAATGTCCTGAGCCCAAGTAACATAGGACTAATCGGCTACTGCAGTGTTTCTGATCAGCTGTCTTGATTGCTTGGGTGAAGAATACTCATCAATCCCATGGGCACAGCCATGGGCAAACCAAAGGCACCTCGTTTAGCCCCTAGCACCTTCCTTCTTCTAGCAGCTTTAGATATACTCATAGGACAAATGATGGGTTGGAAAAGAATGTCCACCCAGTGTTGTTATGGGCCTGTTTCCTTCCTTTTACCCCAAATGGGATCAGCTCCCAAAAGCCAAAACTAATTCCCACTTGCCAGAAGTCACACATGTCCTAGGCCTCTGTCCGACCCAACGTTAGAGAGCAGCTCTGCTCCTCAGTTGTCCTGGCCCTCTGTGCCCCACAGGAGCCCTCCTGCAGGGCTGACTTTTTCCTCTGTGAGCTGCGATGGGCATTTTTTTCCAAAACCCACAGCAACTGAGAATGCTTTGGATAGTCATCAGTTAGGTACAGGACCCTTCTCCTAAGGTAAAGGGGGAGGGTAGTTAAAGAACACACACCTACTTAAGTGTTTAAAGTGCTTTAAGGAAGAGCCATTTCTTTAACTATGGAAAACTTTTCAATCTCTGGAATTCTCCTGAGTAAGACCCTGATACCAAGGGGCAGAGTCATGGTTGCCAAGACAGATGTGCTCCAAAGACCACCGGCATCAGGACCATCCATGGAGCTTTGAAAACATGCAGACCCTCAGACCCACTGCAGGAAGCCCCCTGCATAAGCTAAATCAGAAAAGCTGAGGATAGAGCTTGGGAATCTGCATTATGACAAAGTCTTGCAGTGACTCTTGACTCTAGACACAGGACTTTTTTTTTTATTTATTAACTTTAATGTGGTGACACCAACAAATCAGGGTACGACACAGGACTTTTGACAAGAACCTTCTTGCCTGACTAAGCAGTGGCACAGTGAATAGAGCATCAGACTGGGAGGTAGAGGACCCAGGTTTGAAACCCCGAGGTCACCGGCTTGAGCACAGGCTCACCAGCTTAAGTGTAGGGTTGCTGGCTTGAGTGTGGGATTATAGACATGACCCCATCCATGGTCACTGTCTTGAAGAAAGGGGTCACTCGGTCTGCTGTAGCCCCCCAGTCAAGGCACATATGGAAAGTAATCCATGAACAACTAAGGTGCCACAAGGAAGAATTAATGCTTCTCATCTCTCTCCCTTCCTGTCTGTCTGTCCCTTTCTGTCCCGCTCTCTGTCTCTGTCACAAGAAAAAAAAAAAAAAGAACCTTCTGAAATCATTAACACCATAACTGTTACTTACCACCCATCAGGAATTGGCTGAGCTGGGTGCTGTCTGCTTGGTCCTTCCTTTTCTTTCCTCACTTGGTCTTCCTTTTCTTGCCTTTGACCCAAACTGAGACTGCAATGCCCCATGCTGGGTCTCCTGCTGTGGCACTCCAAGCTCCCAGGCTGGACTGGGCACTGAAAGGTAACATCTTTCATTCATGTGGGCCTGGTGGTCCCTGTGGCTAACTTCTCAGAAAATTAAGAAAGATCAGCTCCCATTATAATCCACAGCTTATCCTTTGTTAGATAAAACTGCAAACCAAGTCTCAATTTCAGAAATTCTTTATCTGGAAGGCATCAATAATACTTTTATCTCTCCAGTTCCTTATTGTGGACATGTGCTATGCAAACTAATACGTAAATATACAGAAAGAGTCATTTTGAAATGAAAAATCCCATGCTAATATATTTCCCTTTTCTGTAATGCTCAAAGCATTTTAGCAAATGCTTTTCAGAGAAAAGGTTCTCCTGTAGTGACTGGAAGTGTGACTGGCAAATGTGTTTGCCTGGAGTCACCTGGGAATAAAGGGAGCTATGGTGAGAGTTGGCATTCTATGTGACCACACCAACGGCCAGCTGAGACCTTGGAGGAGGATGCCTGGCCCTTGCGGTTGGTTGAGACAAGGAGTGTGGTTTTCTGCTCTGTGCAAACATTCCCTTACACTGTGATGTGGCTCAGATCCACAAACACCATTCCTGCTCTTCCTGAGTCTAGTTTCATAAAACTCAGAGACTGAAGGATTGTTCTCGCAGAGAGGGTAGTTCTCTCCCAACTTGGTGGTCACTCTGGATTTTCCAAAGAGTCAAATATAATGGAACACTCTCAATTGCGATTTCTCGCACTGCCCTGCACTTCCCCAAAACCATTTTGGTCACACCTGGTGGAGGAACACCACCTATTAGAGCTGCACCAGGATGCCTTCCAAGTTCCCAGGGACAATCGCTTCTTTCCCATTGGGCCACCACTGCAGGGACCCCAGCACTTCTCCAGTGTGACAGTCTGAATTCAGGAAGCCCCCTGCATAAACACTAAAGAGGCAGTAGTCCCTGGTCCCCTTCCATCTGGTCAGTGTCATCATTCAGACATCAAGGTGAGACACCCCATGGCTTCACATCACTTAGGGAGGGTTGGTAGCCTTCATAGTCCTTAGGAATGTCTAGGCCAGGTCCTTTCCCTTTCCACCCTTCATTGCAAGCTCAGGACAAGGAGCTAAGAGGCTCTACCTCTTACAGGGTCAAAGAGAGCGATAGGTGGCAGGTGAGCAGAGCTTCCTCCAATTGCCTGGAGCAGAGACAGGGAATCTGCCTTCCCCTTGATCCCTGGCTTGTTTTTTTCTGTGTGTGTCTCAAGTTTTTGTTCGAAGAAGTGGTGTAAGAGCTAACCGTCAGTCTTGAAAAGCCCAAGGACAACAAATGACACTTTGCCCAGGAGGTTGGTCGATGCAGCATGGCTGGAAGAAATCTCAGCCTGTTTTCTTTCTTAGAAATTGTGCAGTTGAGCTCTACAGTCCCCTTGTGCCTGCAGGGGCTATCATAAGGAAGGTGCTAGAGGCACCACTGTAGCTCCCCAGGGTCTCCACACCCAGGTCCCTTCTGTAGTCAGAGGACAGGCCAAAGAGCTCATTATCAGGTATATTCGGAGAACTTCTCTTTTTTCTTTCCTGTCTGGAAAGCTGGAACTTGGACAACAAGGAAAAGACAGAATCAGAGATGCAGCTTTGGCCAGCCCACAAACACAAATGTTAAAAGGGTGCCAGGCTAGGGAGTGGGGGCAATGGGGAGATGTTTAAGGGTTCAAACTTGATACTCATAAATAAGTAGATAAATCCTAGTCATTATAGTCAATAATATTGTGTCAGAAATTTCAAGAGACTAAATCTTAAATGTTCTCACCATATGCATGCGCACACACACGCGCGCGCACACACACAAAATAAAGAAAGAAGGGAGGATTATATGAAGTGATAGAGGTGTTAGCTAATTCTATGCTATGGTGGTAATCTTATTGCAATATATAAATGTATCAAATCAATACATTGTACACCTCACACATGTTATATGTCAATTGCATCTCAATTAAAAATTAATAAATGTAAAAAGAGGCAGTTTTGATGTCAAGGAGAAGTAAGGGTCCAGCTAATATATTCACTGGGGGAATTAGAGGAAGGAAAGCAGCAAAAGACCTGGAATCTAACAGCCTGGAAACAAGGAGTGGGGAGGTCCTATCAGGTGTTTCAGGGAGACCCATTTACAAAAGGAGACTCCTCCATTCCTGTGGTTCTGTGAGCCCAGTGGGAATCTGCGGAGGGGCGGGGTGCAGTACAGACCAGCACCTAGTGGAGAGGGAGGAAGTAGGCATGAGAGCCTGGCCAGACTCACCTCTGAGAGTTACCTGTAAGGCGGCTGCAACCCAGCTCAGAGAGTGCAGAAAAGCTTCACATTAGATCCTGGCTCAACGTTATTACAAGGACCAGAACTTGGTATTAATAGTACTTGATCATTGCTAAGGATATTGGAGAGAAAGAGAGAGATAGAGAGGGAAGAAGAGAGGAAAGAGGAGGAGAGAATGAAGAGGAGAAAGAAGAAAAACCCAAGTCAAAAATCTGGATTGCAACAGGGAATACAGAAACACCGTGGCAAAATGGAATTACTCTTTTGTTTACTCTTAGGAAGGGCAAAGAGTGTGCATAGTTTTACACGAGTAAAGGCGAATTGCGTAACTTAGAAAACAAAGTTGAAAAAAACCCACTCAGGTAAGATTAAATAGGGATTTGGAATTTTTCTAGGAAGGAGCATCAGGAGATATCACTTGCTCACCAGCAGGTGGCGCGTTTTCTTTAGGATTGTGTCCCGGAATCTCTCCATCGAACATCTCAGCCAGACAAGCCAGAGTCCTCTCGCCGGAAATCGCTATGCAGATAATAACCCTCCAGTGTCTGGAAATGTTTAATTACGGCGAACGCTCATTTTTTCAGCGCCGCCGGCCGCCGAGGGGTAGCCCTTCAAGAACATAACGCCGCGGGTGTGGTAAGGCTCTCTCCACAGGGTTTCGCCCTAACTACACACAATTCAGTTAAAATAACTTCATCATCCCCAGTTTGATTAGACACTGCGCCGTTTCTAATACATTTATTCTCACCTTCGGATAAAGGAGAAGTTCCGCAATCTTGCAACACAGATCTGTTATATGTCAAGAATAATTCTGGCAACTCGCATTTGCACTAAAAGTAAAAGCTCACCACGCCTTTTGCACACATTTTACATTTGCTTCTCACAACATAAGGGACTTGATCATTTCATTTTATCGATGATCCTGCGCCCAGAATGCACGCAATTTCATATGCATATTCGTGCTTCATACTCACTCTTCTTATAAACCAAGGGTAGATGCATGCATGTGTATATGGTTACATTTATTAAGGTGACAAATAGTTACAAGATAGTTAGGTTTTCATAAAAATCTTACAAAACGGGAACTGCCTGGAAAAACAGTTCACTTTCTCTTTCAGTTTTGATACTGTAACTTGTCTCTCGCTGTCACAATAAACACCGGCTCTTGAGTTCACCTGGGATTCATTCTCCTAAGACCCTGGACTTGCTTGTTTGTTATCAGAGCGTGTTATCTGCACAAGTGTGTGTGGATGTCATGTTACCTACCTCCCCTGCTTACAAACGTTCCTCTAAAGCTAGATTTTGACCTGATTGATCGTAATGGTTCCAGAGGAACTATTGAGCCATTACAATCCATCATCTAAACGATTACAGAGGGATACCTAAATCTCCCGGTTATTTGAAACCTCTGTACACGAGTAAAGGGGGGCTAATGAGCAGACCCCCAATTGTCCGCAATGCAGTTATAGGAAAGCTTGTGTTGGAAGAAAAACTCACAACTGCTAAGTAAATTTCATTTTTTTAAAAATGAGGTGTTTTTTTTTTTGTTTTTTGTTTTGGCGTGGCTAGAAAGTGGGGAGAGGGGGGATTCGTATTTAATCCATAAGACTGGAAAGCAATATGGGTCACGTTCTAGTTAATTTTCTGGAAGTTCTTAAATTTTCACTCCTAAGAAAGACTGGGGCACTGCTCCTTCCCAGCGAACGAGAGTCAGGAGAGGGTCTGGGTTAGGATGGGGTGGGGACCAGCAGAAGCTGTCAGTACCCCAAGTGTGCCTAGAAAAAGGCAGTGGCCAGAGCTCACTTCTGGACGCGGCGCAGTGTGGTTACTGAGCTGGAGGCTCTAGCCGCCAGACGATCGCTCCCTGCCGGACCCCACCAGCACTGGGGCGCAGAGAATGGGAAGGAGCGAAACCTGGACCTGGAAGCGTGGTCGCTGCTGTGGGGACCCTTCCTTAAACTACTTGGTCTTGGCCGAATCTGGGACCCCTCGGGCTCCCGCGGTTCCACCCGGCAGGCGGTGAGCCGAGCGCCAGAAAGAGCCTGTGGGAGTGTGCGCGGGGTCTGGGTGCCCGCTGCAGCTGCACCCGCGGGTAGCGGAGTGCACGCGATGCCGCTGGAGTGGGATGAGCGTCCAAACCCGAGTCCCACCGCCTCCACTGGATTCCGGGACCTTAGGAAGTTTGGATTCCCGCTACCGAGGACTTTTACCAAATTCGAAAACAAATGCATAGGACTTCACTAAAAATTACCCTCATACCCCTTATACGTCCTGGGTCCTGCTATCTTCAATCCATTCAAGCAGTAGCCCAGGCTCTTTGCTGCAACCTAAACACTTAGGGCCTGATTAATTTATCTTCAATGAGCAGGGGAGAGTCTCCCACTGCTGTGGCAGGGGAGTTCTCAGCTTCCTGGGTTTTATCCTGCTGCCCCAGAAACCAGAACCTGGTTGGCCTCCAGTGAACGCTGAGGCCAAAGTTTGGGGCTCATTCCCTTGGGAGCTTGGATGAGGATGGAGAACATGTCAGCAAGTAGCGAATCTAGAATTTCGTTGTGCCAGGTTTCTGGGGATGTGCAGTGTGCAACACCTAGGAGGAGCCATGCAGAAAGCAGGTGTCTGACACAAGCTCACTACTCTGCGGACGGTCTTCAGGCAAGGCAGCCTCCCTTCTGGGAGGTAAAGGCTGAGATACTGGGCCATGAGGGACCAGCCCCAACCCTGCTTCCCCAGCCTGTCTCATGTGGGCTGAGTTCCAGAATTTGGCCTGAGTCAGGGTCAGTTTTCCAGACAACCTGGCAAAAGCCCCATTAAGTAACCAGATTGCCTGGTCATTTCTTTTGGATCCCTAAAGTCTCTCTATAAGAGCTCTTTAGGGATCACTACTTGAAGTTTTCTAGTCTTTGAGGTATTTTGGCCAAGGGCCCTGATTCAGAAGAAAAAGACAAAGGAAGCAAAGTGGCCCTGAGTGGAGTTTTGAGCAGGAAATGGGATTGGCACACCCAGGGAGGCTCCCTCCCACTTGAAGATCCTCTTTCTAGGGGACATCTCCTAAGTTGTCTGGACAGCCAGGTATCCTACTGTGGAGACCTCTCTTTGATACTTTTACTGCTGCTAATGCATGTTCCCAGAGCTCTGTCTCCTGGGAGAGCCTGAGACTGGTACAGCCAATTCTGTTGCTCCAGGTGGAAGCTGGTACAACCCAGGGATGCTCTGCTGAGTCCAGGCCTGCCCCTGCTCTGGTAACCTGCTGCCTCGCCATCTCAGGGAAGGAAGCAATCCCAGCCTCCTTCTGCTCCCAAAGGGGGTCACCCTGGCCAGAATGTTGCTCCTTACTGGCTGCTCTAAGAATTCCAAATGCAAACTCACATGGGCCCTTGCTCCAGCATTAACTTGTCGCGGGGGGGGGGGGGCTTGTTCCTCCTTCTGTTCTAGCCAAAGTTACCTAGGAGCTAGAGGAAAAGTTCTGTTTTAAAACCCTGCTGACAAGACAAGGTCCTCCTCCAACTATGTCTTTTGGGGGCATTGTTTCCACTACCATTTTCCTAGATCAGGGAATGATACCCTAAAAACTTCACAGCAGGCTTGAAGACCAAGCTCAACATAGTGGCAGCTCCTCTTCAGAGACTCAGTAACAATATGCTACAGACCCACTAATGCCAGGATCCAGCCCCAAGGACTAGGAGGAGTCACTCAGCAGCAATTTTGCGGCAAACTCCAGGAGTGCAGGGTGTGAATCTGAATCCAACCAACCAACCCCCAAATCGGAGGGAGGGGGGGGTGCGCTAGCACTTTCTCCCAAACCCAGGGCTGGGTGTTGCAGGCAGGTAGCAGGGAGGAGTCAGGGCTGGGGTCAGCTACAGGTCAGGTCCCAGAATTGAAGTTAAGAGGGTGGTACTGGCTCTCTCCCTTAGGCATAAGCAGTGAAAAGAGGATTTCTCACAGCCAGGATCCTGACGCCTCTAAGATCCAAAACTCCACCCGAACCAGCTCCTTGGACTCAGAGGTCCTGTAGCTGAAGAACTTATCCGCTTGTCTCTCGTGCCTGTGCGGCTTTCCAAACTCCCATCCATCCTTCCAAAACAAATGAATGCGTGATTAGAGAATGCGTCTGGTCGTTAGGATGGAATCCCAGAAGGTTCTGGGTCCCAGGAAAATAACTTTCTTTACTTCCTTTCAAACCCTACCCTCGCCTCTGATTTTTATACCTAACTCCATGGCCTGGGGTCTGGGTTACTGCCCTGGGACCGAACACTCTCGGCTTTCTAATAACTGCTCCACACCCAGGACCCTCCGACTCTGGGAAGGGATTCTGGGAGAAGAGGCAACTCTGCCAGGTGCCAAAGTGTGCTGAGCCCAAGCCCAGGCTCGGGAATCCCAGTGCGACCCCCAACTCCTCTGCAGGGCACAGGCTGTGTTCTATGCGCACAGGAGTAGGACCCCGAAACGGGAGGAGACCCAAGCTCTCATCTGCTAGGTCTGATTCCTCTAGCTCGATAGGGGTGCCCTCGTGGGCCTAATAATACAGAAGGGGTCGCACGGGATTTAAGAGCTGGGAGCGCAGGTCCCGGGACGCCGGGGATAAGCGAGCGCAGCAGCAGAAATCGGCTGTCCCGGTCAGCAAAACTTTGTTTCTAAGTGCGCAGGCGCAGGGCAGGGTTGGGGGGCAGGGGAAGGAGGGGTGGAATCCCAAAGCCAGGGGAGGAGGGGTGGAGGAGGAGGGAGGGTGGTGGATTAAAATAAGTAGGCGGCTCGATGCTAAGGGATGAGTGAGTCTGAGCTCGATCTCTTCCCAGCACGTTCTCAGCCGCTCTGGGTTCAGACCCAGCCAGGGAGCCGCAAGCGACCCTTACCATCCGTGGCGGCCAGGATTCCGGGGCCGCTGAGCGTTCCCGCTTGTCGGGTGCTCAGAGTCCTCGCAACCGGAGGGGGGCCAGGACTCTAGAGCTCCGGGGGTGCCTGTGGAATCCAGTGCCTCTGGCTTCCCGGGTCCCCCACAGCGGGAGCCCCAGAGACGAGTTCAGCCCCGGACCGCCGTGAAACAAGGTAACTGCAGCCCCGGGCGCCCCGGCCAGGCGAGGGGAATGCGGGCAGGACTCCCGGGCTCCCTGTCACAGCGCGGCGGGTGTCTCCTCTCTCTCAGTATCCCAGAAAGAAGCTCTTCTTGCCCAATGAAGGCTGCAGGACCTTTGTGAAAGTGAGAGCCTCTGCAGCTCAGGGTGTTTGGGGGTGCTGGTTCAGGGACTGACCGCGCGGAATCCCGGCCTCTGACCTCCGGGGAATGAGAGGGCGGGCTTCCACTACTGCCCCCACTGGGGCCAGTCTCCGCGGAATCCTGGGCGAGATGCCCACGGATTTGAGAATTCAGGCTGTGGGCCCCCTCTAAGAAAGCGAAGCAACTTCAGCGGGCACAAACTTTACTGAGATGCGCGCCTAACTCAGCCTGACTTTAGCTGACGAAGAAGGAGAGAGTTGCTGGATGGCCATGGCTGCAGCCGACCGCGCCAGGGACAGGTGCACGCCCCTCCCGGTCGCGCTTTCGTGCCAATTTGTCCTTTGCGGATTTGCACTCAGGTATGAGATGGGCTCCACCCGGGAGCAAAGAGCCACGTGCCTGACCCCGATTCGCACTTGCGTTTTGACTTGGGGTGTCCTTTATAGGATGATTGCTGTGTGTGATCTAGGCCTGGGCTGTAACCCGCCACTGTCCAGGTGTGTGCTGCGGGAGCGAACACTAATTCGCAGTTGGAGACCTGCATGCCTCAGTAGCGGAAAACACTGTGGAGAGGTTGGCTGTCTCCAGGTTGAGGCTTGGGAGGAAAAGATTTGTTCGCTCTCTTAACTATCCCCAAACCCTGCTAGCAGCAGAGGTGGGAGCCAGAGATAAGAGGGAAAGAGGTGAGGGGTGGCCTGCTGAGCTCATTTCTCCCCAGAAACATCTCTGGTAAGAATGAAAACCCACATCCAGCACCTTGAGAGCAGCTCCGGCAGCAGCGAGGTAGGTTCTCGAAGTGTAAAATAACGTAGCTATGAGTGTTTCTTTGTTGCCACAATTTGGTAAATTTCACCCGGCTAAGAGCAGCTCGCTGGCTCTGGGAAACAGAAGCCACGTGCAAGTCTAGTTTCCCAGGTTCACAACCACCTAGAGAAGAGAAGCGTTGGCAGGAACAGAGGGTAGAGATGGAAGGAGACTAGTGGGTAGATAGATGTTCCATCCGATGCGCCTCGAAGTAATTGTGATTTCATTAAGATTGGGGAGCAGATCGCTAAAGACGCAACGGGTATTTAAATGCGGCAGATGGCCATCTACCTGAAAGATTCGTTCAATCTCGTTCGTTGGAAAAATTCAACAAAAGTAGCCAAGACTGGTCCATCAGCCCCGTCTGGGGTTCAGACGCCTGTCACTTGTGTTAGGGATTCGATATCCAGGATGATTTTCTGGAGCTACTGCTGAGCTCCTCCAGGCGCAAGCTCGAGGAGCTCGCTCTTTCCTCATTAATGCAAGCAGTTAACTCGCACACGCTCAATTAGCCCCGAATAAACCACTTTAATAGACTCGGCACACTTCATTAATACTCGGCATTGGGCTGGCTGCAGACCCGGGATTGGCGCTCCACTGCGCGGGGACTCAAATTTCCGAGCGCGAACTGCATTTGCTGTGTGGAGTCGCGACTCTTAACCGCACCTCCGAGGGCCGGAGGCCCAAGCTCCTTGCGGAGCGGGTGCCTGGCCTGGGGAAAGGGGTTCCCTCTCGTATTTAAAGATCTAAAACGTCCACACTGGTTTCTGGGGTCAGGACAACCCGAGCTCTTCCTCTCCGGCTGGTGAGCTGGTGTGAGGCTGTGTTTCCTCTTAGCGGACCGTCAGAAACCGGACCGTGCATTCAGCCCATTCTTAGTAGTAGTGTAAAGAGCCACGTTTCGAACGAATTTCGTCCTCGGGAAAGTCGTTGGCGTGAGAATGAGGAACCCTGACCTCGGAACGAGGCAGAAAATAAGAAACTGACTGCGCGACTGAGGAAAATGAATAGTGTTGGGGGAAACAAGATCAGGCCAGGAAAGCTTGGCTCCCAGGAGTAGTGGTGGCTGCAAGCGCCCCTCCTCCCAGCAAGTCCTAGGGCTTCGCTCCTAGGGGCGGGCAAGGAAAGGCCAGGTTATTACTCCAGGTTGGTGGGTTCTCCCACCCAGGCACGGGCACGGAGCGGGCTCAAGCCGGCGTGCAGTCAGAGTGCCGCCGCCACGCAGTTCACTTAGCCCCGGGTAGGCAGAGCACCGAGAGGAGGGAGCCGAGGCCCTGGTGGTGCCCGGCTGGTCCCTGGGAGCCGCGGGTAAGGATCTGATTTCCAGCGGCTGGAGGGGAAAATGAGGTGACAGCAAATCTAAGAGCGATCACCTTGCCTAAGTCCCAGCGGGCCTTTGAAGTTGACCAGTTTTTTCCTCCTCCCTTCCTCGCTCCTTTCCAACCACAAACGGTCCCTGCTTTCTCACTGGTCCAATTCCTATTTTGTTCGCCGCGTCCCAGCGTTCTAGGATGGTCCCGGTTTGTCCCTGGCAGGCCCCTTGCTTGGAGCAGTAGAGAAGATGGTGCCGCCGAGGCCTTGGTGGCCGCCTGCCCACCCTCCTGCTCCGGGCGTGCGAGCACCGCAGATATGTGCCTCCCTTAGCCCCAAGGCGGAATTAATTGCTGCGGTCTGACTAGGTTTTCACCCGATTGCTAACTTAAGCAGCACACAA
Organism: Rhynchonycteris naso; assembly: GCA_037038555.1. Taxonomy (NCBI): domain Eukaryota; kingdom Metazoa; phylum Chordata; class Mammalia; order Chiroptera; family Emballonuridae; genus Rhynchonycteris; species Rhynchonycteris naso. Next base: position 99,417,367 of record CM073001.1, read on the forward strand.
AAATCTTTACCGCTCTTGGAGTTTTGCACTCACCCCCGCCACCCCCAGAACCTCTTTCCTTTTGGTCCAACACACTGCCAGTGACCTTCTTGCCCAGCCTTGAGGAGAAAAGGTTTCTAAGTCAAGATTGTCCTTTCTCTTCCGACCAACGGGGCGGCACTTGGTTCTCATGAAAAGCTTTGCTGCAGTGAACAGCCACAAAGTCTAGGCCTGAGCCTTGCAGTCCTGAGTTGAGGGTAAGGTAGTCTGGGTGGCTGCCTGAGGAGGGTCAGTGTGCGTGGTGCACAAGGAAGCAAAGTACTGTCCTGCACATCCCAGGTAAAGGAGATGTACTGCCCTTTAGAGGAGAGATCGGAGGAAGAGAGGAGGAAGAAGAGGTAGAGGAAGTGGACAGCCGAGTACTGAGAGAGGCACAGGAGAAGGGTGTCCCAAGCACTTGGCTCCCACAATGACTTCATGAGGAGCCCTCAGCTCAGAGCCCAGAGGAGAGGGAGCTCAGTTCTTGAAGGTCCCAACAACCCCGTGTGGCTTTTGTTCTCCTTGTTTTTGCCCCACTAGACCGACTGAACTGTCTGGGAAGGACAGAGATAAAGGCCTCTGCAGAGCACAGACCTGTCCACATAGGCTGGAGACGCTTACCAAAAAGGCTAGGAGATGCCAGCCTGCTGGTCACTTCAGCATGGCTCCTCTCTGGCCTTGCTCAAGCTCCCTGGCCTTGCAGTTGGAGGGTGGCTAGCCCATAGCAGCTGAGGCAGGCCTCAATATGCTTTCCTGCCCATAGGCATAATAACCACTAGCTCAGGGTTCACTACACACCCGTGAACATCTTGAGACCCCCAAAGGCCGTGTCACCCTTTTAATGGGGTACGAAGGACACAGTAGTTCCCTTGTGTGTGACTGCAGATGTTTGACTGGGTTAATAAAGATGAGTGTCAGTGTCCTCCCTGAAATGAATGTGATCCCCCCTGAAATGAATGTGGTCCCCCAAGGGCATCAGTCCATAAGCAGCTTCAGAGAAGGTATTATCAGCAGGGCTCATTAATAGTGAGGCAGAAAAGCAAATTTACAGTCAAAGTTGAGAGTTTTGAGGAGAAAGATAGCATGGCTTCTAGAAGCCAAATTGAAGGTCAGTTAGTAGACCTTGATCAAAGGACCTGGGAGATGTATGAAATTGTGCAAGTTTCTGTGCTGTCTGTGTGGAAGGCTTAGTGGGTGGTGCATGATCCTGTGCTTTTAAGTGTGTGTTGCTCCCTGAATTTTGTTTTTTAGCAGAACACTGGTCATCCCGTTTAATCTTTGCACCTTGTCAACTCTGCTTCAGAATGAATGGATCTGTCAGTGTGCATTTCTGTGTTTATATGCACATGAATATGTAAGTGTGCTTCGGTGTCCCTGTTATCTTTGCGGGAGTCTGATTCTGCGTTGACTCAGGCTTGCGTGCATGAAAGTTTCTACATGCCAGTTCCCTATGTGTCTGCCCCTCTCAGTGTCATGTATACCATAGTCCTTCATTAAAGTTGGTTGCACTGCATTGTATTTAGTTTCCTGCTGGTTTCTGTCTCAAGTTGTGTGTTCCTGCCAGTGGCCATTTGGAGGGAGTCTTCGGCTCAGAGGGGGCTCCTATATTCTTCTTTTTTGAGGTCACTGCATTCCATAGGTGGTGTCTTAGACTTCCAGCTCCTGCCCCGGGCACAGGAAAGGTGTGGCTGGGCTGTAATTCGGAAGGAAGATGATCTATCCTGAATTTTTCCTCTCCCCACTCTTGTCTTTTCTTCGCAGCTCCAGATTGAGAACCCAGTGCAGCTACTAAAATGGGCAGTAAAACTTTGCCAGCGCCAGTGCCCATTCATCCCTCCCTCCAGCTCACCAACTACTCTTTCCTTCAGGCAGTAAACGGCCTGCCCACGGTGCCCTCGGACCATCTGCCCAACCTGTATGGTTTCAGTGCTCTGCACGCTGTGCACCTGCACCAGTGGACGCTGGGCTACCCGGCCATGCACTTGCCGCGATCCTCTTTCTCCAAAGTGCCGGGGGCCGTGTCCAACTTGATGGACGCGCGCTTTCAGCTGCCCGCCTTTCCCTGGTTCCCCCATGTCATCCAGCCCAAACCTGAGATCAGCGCTGGATGCAGCGGCCCCGCAGCGCTCAAGACCAAGCCACGCTTTGATTTTGCCAACCTGGCCCTGGCCGCCACTCAAGAAGATCCATCCAAGCTTGGCCGGGGGGAGGGTTCTGGTTCTCCCGCTGGTGGTCTGAGCGCCCTCCTGGATGTTACCAAGCTGTCCCCAGAAAAGAAACCCACGAGAGGACGCCTGCCTTCGAAGACCAAGAAGGAGTTCGTCTGCAAGTTCTGTGGCCGCCACTTCACTAAGTCCTACAACCTACTCATCCACGAGCGGACGCACACGGATGAACGGCCCTACACCTGTGACATCTGCCATAAAGCCTTCAGGAGGCAAGACCACCTACGGGACCACAGGTGAGTCACTATGGGTGGCCCTAGAGTGAGCAGCTTATCTGCCTCTGTCCTCACCACCCTCCTCCCTAATGGGGAGGTTCTTGAGACCCCCTACAGGTTCTGGCTCCAGCACCAAGCCTCCTCAGCTTCGGGGTATTCCCTAGAATCTTGAAGGAAAGCATACAAAGCTCAGGGATCAGTTTTTGAAGCATAGATGGAGAGAACTGGGGATAAACAGGACCTAAGATGCAGTGCTGTCCAATAGAAGTTCCTGCGACCATGGAGAATGACACATGATACGTGTGACAATTCAGCACTTGAAATGTGAAACAAGTGTGACTGTCTAACTTTTAAATTTTATTTTATTTTAATTTGAATAACCATAGATGGCTAGCGGGTACCATCACGGACAGTGCAGCGCCAGCAGATTTGCTCTATCTACCCCAGGTCCTCATTCACCTTCACTGCTGACCCAGGCCTTATAAGGAGGCGGAGCTTGCTTTTCCTCAGGAAGGCAGAAGGGTGGCCTGGCTGGACTTGTTAAGGATGGAAGATTGCCTAAGCTTCTCCTTCACCTCCCTGCTCCATCCACAGACTCAGCATTTTGCCAGCTCCAGGCTAGGTGCCCACAATCACCTTTCTTTTGACGGCAAGCACCTCACAGCTGTGGGAAGGGATGCTGGTTAATTGTTTATAACATTGCATCATTTTGCAAGGATTAATTCTCTCTTTTTGTCCTCAGATATATTCACTCCAAAGAAAAACCTTTCAAGTGTCAGGAGTGCGGGAAAGGATTCTGCCAGTCCAGGACTCTCGCTGTCCACAAGACGCTACACTCACAGGTGAAGGAGCTTAAAACCTCCAAGATCAAATGCTAAACAGAGCCTCGGGTTCCCCGGGACCCTGGGTCACGCTGCCCCCTCCTCCAGACGGATCAGAAGCTGAAAGGCGACTCTAGCAGACCGGGGGAGGTTCTCCCGGACCTTCCCGGTCCCAAACAATGTCCCTTGGGTCCCAGGCGCACGCAGAACTCCGAAGCCCCGCCCGGGGCCATGACCTGGCCGCCCAGACAGTTCCCCCAGGACACGGCTAAACTCTTGGCCAAAAGGCGGTACTCACGTGGCAGAAAGGAAACTGCATTTGAAAAAAGAAAGAAAAGAAAAGGGGGGAATAGAAGAATGAAAAACTCCGGAAAAACTCCGCGGAGCCGCAGCGGCGCCTCTCTCAGAAGTATTACTTTTTCCATTGTTATTTTATACTTTCTCTTTGTTATTTTTTTTCTTTGACCATATAAGCTTGTAACTGACTGCGGATAAAGAGGGGAGAGGAAAAGAAGTTTTGTGTGCTCGCAGCTTCCAGCTTCCTCTCCCACCCCATCCCCATCCCCGGGAGCCTGCAAAAGTGTAATCCGTGTATTTGCTTCAGCCGCCCGCCCCGGACCGTTCCTGGGACCGCCCATGAGGACCGCAGGGCCAGCAGCGTCTGCTCCCAGCTCCCGCATCGCATCTGGCTGTGGGCTCCCGGACTCCGCTGTCGGGGCGGGGGCCGAGGGCCTTAGGGCTGGAGGGGACCTGGCCTCTGGCTCCCTTTGCTCATTCGCCTGTCACCGAGAGCGAGAGCGAGTAGCCGGCTAGGACAAGGGTGTTGTATTGCGATTGGCACTTTATGCTGACCATCCGTAAAGGACATTTATCACTGGAGTTTTTTAAACCATGAAATAAACGGTTATTTTACAGGCATTGCACGATGAATAATTTCCCACTCAAAAGCAGGAACTGGGCGGCGCCTTTCTCTGGGATGAGCAGGTTTCTCTGCGGACTCCAGCCTGTCCCACTGCCCCAGCCGCCATCCTATTGGGGTGATAGGGATGGGATGGGTGGAGAAACCCCCTCTGTCCCGGTGTTGGTTTACCTCGGAACCCAGCCCATATTTCTTTTCTTACTTTTTCTCCTCCACTTCGGTCTTAGGGTCTCTTTCCACTCCTTGTCTCCAAAGGGATTTGATTTGACAAAAAAGTTGAACCTTTGGCCAGTATATTGGCCGTGAGAAATCCCAACATCTTGGGGAGCCGAGGTCGCTTAGGGTCCACTAACAGAATAACAGACTGTCACCCACATTTCTAACCAACCCCATCCTCCCACACTAGCCTCTTGCATCTGCTTTGGGGTCAGAAGGATGCGCCCACACAGATCGTCTCAAATAGTACTGTCCTGTCCCCAGGGCCTCAAAACCCAGCTACAAATACATAATCACTGCTGCCTCCCCAAAGACCCAAACCTACATCTCTCTCCCCTTAGGATTCCCTAGACAGAATTCCACGCCCTCGAAGATTCCCTACAGTTTTCAAGCCTTGTCGGAATGTCGGGGGCGGGCGCTTGGGAGGCCGGGGAAGTTTAGGAGAAATCTGAGTCTGCCTTCTACAAGTTGAGCCTTCCAGTGGGGCATCTAGTTTTCCCACAATTGGAGACCAAGCCACCAGGGGGCCCCCTGCTGGGGCGGGGAGGGGCTCCCCGAGCTCCAGCGCCCAGACCTCAAAGCGGCTCAGGCAGGGTGCCCGCGGCCTTTCTAGGGCCATGAGCTTCCTACTGGGCTACTTTGACCCGTGCTCAGTGGAGGCAGAAAACGAAGGCCGAATTTCCCACTTACAAGAACCCCAAATCCCAGCCTCGGGCAGGACGCAGCAGCCTGAGAATACGGGCTGGGAATGTCAGTTAAAATGCTCTAGTCTTTCACTGCGCCACCTTCCTCTTTTGGGATTATCTCTCCGCCCCGGGAGGGCTAGAATGCCAAATTCGGGAACCCAGTTTGTGCTTGTGGCCTCAGCGTGGCCATTCCCGGTTTGGAGACGCACTGCCCCCTGCCGGACAGACCTGGAGGGGCAGCCCGGGACTCGCGGCACCTCGTGTACTGACAACAACCCTGAGTAACTCTAAACCGGAGCTCTTTTGGAACACTCATATAGATAAGCACTTTGGTCCCAAGGCGCACTGCGAAGGAGAGTCATGGCGCTTCCAGGTCTGCACCGGCCTGTAGGAGCTTGGCGAGTCGGGCAAGATCCCAATTCTTTTTCCAACCAGTCCATAAGGAAGCGTCTTAGGCGAGATGGACCCCAGGTCTCAGGGAACTGTGACCTCTGGGTGCATGGAGTGGGTTAGTCATTGGGTTTGGGTTTCACCTCTTGGGCCCAGTCAGTGCAGGCAGTGGTAAAAGGCTGATGGCAAGGACACCTCAGTTTCTTGACTAATCCCATGAGATTGGGGGATGTGGTTGTTTCAAGACATGGAGAGTGTGTAGGCACACACACACACAGCCTCTATGGAGAACTTTGGGCACATATGAGGACTTGATAGAGTGTCCCACTCCCTTCACTCTCTCTAGTGTTTCATCTTTCCCAGGGATTGACTGCGGCTGCCCACTCCTCGTCCATAGTCCTCCACCTCCCACCCCACTTGGGACATATGGTGTTTCCTCAAGGACTTGTAAAGGCTGTGAAATGAGGGCGGCCTTTTCATCTGGCTCACCCAACTTCTGCTGCCACGAATCCCCACCCCTCCAACCCTAGACCTTGCAAGGAAGAGACTTTCAATATCAAATGTGTTTCCTTGGAAGAATGGATTCCCAGCGCAGTGTTCAGGGCACAGTAGGGAGTGGAGCAGGTGCTGCTCAGAGATCTCCAGCCCACTCGCCTCTGCCTTGGCTTGCTCTACCGACATTGCTATCATGCTGGTGGACCCAGAAGCCACTTCTCAGCGAAGCTCTATGTGGTCTATACTCTTGACAGTGATTACATAGATTGTGCAGAAACAGCAACTGCAAGTGGAAGTGGCAAACCCCAAATAGCTACAATTCCCCAGAGACGTGGTTGGGGCATGCACCGCTTGCATTTATCTGTGGGTCGCATAAGAGGGCAATAAGAGTATAAAAAATGCTGGGTGGGTTTTCTTGCCTGTCTACTTTATACTCCTGATATACTCCTAAAAGTCCCATTCCACACAACCCCTCCCCTGCCTCCTCTGTTTCGGGAGTGTTTTCAGGAGCGGAGGAGCCCTTAGCCCCTGGCCACTGGAGTTCAGCTGGGGTCCTTCCCAAGGTTGCTAGGCCGGCGGTTCCTGTGCGCAGCTGGGCGTGAGGGAGCTACCGGCTGGACTCCTATGCTGGACGGGTAGAACGCACGAGAGACCCCTGGTGCAGCCTGCAGCTTTCTGGGGCTCGCTCTGGGATAAGATCAGGAGCGACCCGGATAAAGAACAGCTCGCAGGGGCTTCGCCCTGGTTGAAAGAAGTTTAGGTTCCACCTCTTCTTTCCAGAAGGTATAGCAAGGGCACGAAGGGACATTTTCCTTGCGGACCTCCTTGCCGCGGGACTCAGGGCTCCAATAGAGCCTGGTGAGGACTAGGGAGAAATGCAGTGGGATAGTCTAGGTAGGGGGCTCCTTGATGACACCTCAGCTCCAAGAACCTAGAAACTGTGATAACGTAATCCTTCCTCTTCCCCGGGCGGAATCTCGGTGCCCCTAGAATCCACTCAAAGGCGCCCCATCCTACTGGCCAGAGCTCTACGGTCTGTGACCTCACAGCATCCTCCGACCGACACAGTGACGTTGCACAAGCCCCTGGTAAAGGAGTCAGAGATTCGAGATTTCTCTCATTTATGTAGTTCTGTGACGTCGTCACAGAAGAGCCCCACCGTGAGAGGTGACACTGCGGCTCCCACTTTTCCCGGCTCCTCCCCGAGAATCCTTCCCATAGAGGCGCCAAGATCCTCTGTCCTATCTCCTCAATAGGGTCCGCAGACCCGAAGTGTTGGCAGTAGCCTTGGGTGAGCGAGGGTGTCTGGCAGCCTCGACTTCAGGACGCGGGTGGCTTGGAAAGATCTCCTAGCCCGCAGGCTTTTCGGGTAGGAGCTGCGCCTGGACATTCTCGCCCCGCCCACCAGGCCCCATCCCAACCACGGCCTCCCCGCCCACCGCGCAAGCTTCACGCGCAGGCGCAGAAAAAACTCTCCGCCTAGAGCTGCGAGAGTTTAAGCGTGCTGTTCCGCGTCTGTCTCGGTGAAGCGCTGGCAATTTTTTGCGTTCCGCTTTCAGGAATTACAAATTCAGGGTAACACAGGCCCAGCGGGTGCATGCAAGCCATCGGCCTGCGTGAGCGCCAGAGATGCCGACGAGGAAGAGAACAGCTCCGGGCTAACGAAGGCTGGAGTCCCTGCGGCGTTCATATCCTGCGTGGCCTTGGTCCGCCCGAGGTCTGCGGGATTCGAGCCGGCAGGGACGTACCGCCGGGCCCTGCCGTAGATTAGAAAGCCCAGCGCCACCCCAGCCTTTCGGGGCAGGGTCTCTGAGACCGAGATCTCGGCCCGCAGCCGAGTGGAGCTTTTAGAGACACAGACTCCGTCACTTGCGCTACCTGGTCAGCCAGGTTTTCTGGGCCGAGGATAGAGCCAAACTATCGTTGGGCACAATTTGCATTCGTTTCAGATGAAAAGCTCACTGTGGACATGAGATAGTAGGTAGGGGTCATGCCTCATGTCAGCGGCAGTGGAAGAATTAGAAGCTGTGTTCCTGCGAGGCGAGGGGCCAGGAGACCCAGTGTTAGTTTAGCGTTTCCTGACACCTGACTAGCTTTGGACAAGTCCCTGCACTTCCCTGAGCCTCAGTTTTCCCACCTACCTCATTCATTTGATGTAAAGGTCAAAGTCATACATATTTTCTCACTCATTCACCACTTGCACTAAAAACTGGGCCCTATGTATGTTGCAGAACAACTTTGGCGTTTATGAAGTGCCAGGTAATATTATTAGAATGCCTACTCAGCATCCTGAAGTTGCCTGTCTCTGAAACTGCCTTATTCCTGGGAGAACTCTCCCATCATCTTCCCTTTAATATAACCCGGGGATACTGAAATGGGGTGGAAGAAAGATATCACCTAGACGGGAAACCTCCAGGGAAACTTGAATGAAGCCTCTTTTCACTCCATTTGGACCAATGGATTAATCAGTTCCCAGATTACTGTTATATTTGGTTGAGAGAGGAAATCCAGTGTCTAAATGTAAGTGCCCTATTCACCACTTCTTTGTGGCATATGCCTATAGGTAGAGAGAGAGAGAACTGAAGCAGGTGTGTGGCAGGGGTGGGGACTATGTATGTGTCAAGTGTGACTTCCTAAAGTTGTAGGGGGCTTTTACTCTGTAAACACCAGCCTGCGGAAAGACCCTCACTATAAACTCTTTTGGGGTGTGCTTTTGCTTTTGCTAGGGCATCCTAGCCTAAAGAAAAGCTGGTCACACAATGTTGTTACATGCATGGATACACCCTCAGGAATGCTCTTCTCACTCAGCCACCGGAGCCCTGGCCATCTGTTGATATTCTTGGCCATCTTCCCTGGCCAGTGCTAGTTCCATTTCTAGCAATGATAATATAGAAGGACTAACCCAGAAACATGGGATGGATGGATGAATGAATGGGTTGAGAGTTTTGTTTTTCCTTTCCAAACACTGAGCTGGCTCTTAGCAGCTTGGCCATCTCTGGGGAGGTATAAAGCATAATTAATTTACTTTCCATGTTTGGTTAGATTGAACTCTTTTGCTAGTGAGATAAGATAAGGAGTTTTGTCATAACAAGGGCAAGGATGAATTGCTTCTTGTCACTTGCAGGAGTGGGTACCACTTGCAGCCTATAGGTAAACGGTGGCATGGGATGAGAAACTTTATAGGGGATATGGAAGATCACACTTATAACCATTCCTGTGCCTCAACTGCTTATATAAGTGGCATTATTATTATTATTATTATTAATTTTTCAAATTTTAGGTAACTGCTGGGAAAACCAGATTATCCATGAGCCCAGCCTGGTCATATTCAGGTTTGTCTCTCCTTAACAACGATCAGTACACATGGGGATTCTCCCGCATATTGGTGGGGACCATGGCAGTGGCTGGGATTTTACCACTATGGCACAAGTGTGAGGTGTTGCTAGTTCTTCTCGAGCCAGGAAGCCAGGCAAGCTTTTCCCCTGGAAATCATGACTTTTATTTTAGTTATCATAGTATGTATTTAATGGACCAGGGAGGATTGGCAGTGCTGGGGGAGGACATTGGGTTGAGATATGTTCCCTCAGCCCCCCACCATTTTTTAATTTAAATATTTTTAGATATACAGAAAAATTGAAAGAATTTTTTAGTGAACAGCCAATTACTACCTAGATCCTACAATTAATATTTTACTATTTTTGCTTCATCACATATCTGTCCATCTCAATCCATCTCTGCCAACTTTTTAAAAATGAAAATTTACAAACATACAGAATAATTGACATAAATAGTACAAGGAACACCCTTATATCTAACAATTCTTTGAGTCAACAGTTGACTATGTTTTGTTATATGTGTTTCTCTCTCCCTATCTCCCTGAAGCATTTAAAAATTGGTTCCAGACTTCATTTTATTTCATCCATAAATACTTTAACATATATGTTTTAGGAATAAGTGCATTATTCTATATAACCACAAAATTATCACATTGAAGAAAATTAATAATAATTTTATATCATTTAATATCACCAAATGACCCATCTATATTCAAATTTCTACGAACTTTCCAACATTTTGAACTTTTAAAGCTCAGAATGCAGTTAGGGTAGATTTTCACATTGTATTTGTGTCTTTAGCATTATTTAATCTAGAACTGTTTCTTTTATTTAACTTATTCTTTTGAAATAATTACAGATTTACAGGAAGTTGTAAACATAGTAGAGAGGTTCCATGTACCCTTCAGCCAGTTTCTTCTAAAGGTTACATTTTATGTATTGGTAATCCAGAATCGTAATCAGATAGCAAGCCCCCTACTGGGGGATTTTCTGCCTATCTAGTGTTGCTACTCCATTGTTTGGCAACTGAGCTATTTTAGCGCCTGAGGTGAGGCCATGGAGCCATCCTCAGTGCCCAGGGCCAACTTGCTTGAACCATGGACCATTTGAGCCATGGCTAAAGAAGAGAAAGAGAGAGAGAGAGAGAAAGAGAGAGAGAGAGAGAGAGAGAGAGAGAGAGAGAGAAGGGGAAGGGGGAGGGATAGAGAAGCAGATAGTCACTTCTTCTGTGTGCACTGTCTGGGAATTGAACCTGGGACTTCAACACATCAGGCAATATTCAACTGCTGAGACAGCCAGGGCCAGGTTTATGCTGTTTTTAAAACAAAAATAGAAGTAGGAATAAGCAGATTCCTATAACCACCACCACAATCAAGATACAGAACTATGTTAGCACTACAAAGATCTGTTGTCAGCATTTTACCAGTTTGAAGTGGAAAACTAACCTTCTTTTATGGAATAAATATTTGTGTCCCCACAAAACCCCTATGTTGAAATCTTAACCTCTAAGGTGAAGGTATTAGGATGTGGGGTCTTTGGGAGGTGATTATGTTATGAGGGTGGAGTTCTTATGGATGGTATTGGTGTCTTTAAGAGGAGTCATGAGAGAGCTGGCTTCCTCTCTCTTTGCTCTCTACCATGTAGGGAAGTAGCAAGAACATAACCATTTACAGACCAAGAAGGAAACCCTTGCCAAATTTGGATATACTGGCACTTTGATCTTGGACTTGCAGCTTCCAGAAACAAGATAAATAAATATTCATTGTTTATGCCAATGAGTCTATTGTATTTTGTTATAGCAGCCTGAACTGACCAAGGCAGCCTTTTTTAAAACCCCTTTTATCTTGCCAGTCTTAATAGTCCTTAATAGTCTTAAATGTTTCCTTTACATACATTGAAAAGGCAACTTAGACAACTCTATACTTTTTCCTTTGAAAATCAAACAGGAAGCAAGATGGCGACGGAGTAGGCGGACGTACCAACTCCCAACTCCCAGAACCAAAGTGGATTATAACTCAATTTTAAGAACCATCATCTGGATAAACCAACTTTGAGCTAAACTAAGTGGACTCTTCAACCAAGGAACACAGAAGAAGTCACATTGAGACTGGTAGGAATAGCGAAAACGCGAAGAGGGCTGCCCAGCTCCCCGGAGAAAACGGCAGCCCGGAGAGACCCGCGTGGTGGGAGGAGAGTTTGGCAGAGAGGGAGGGACATGGGTCCCAGAAACTGAGCCCCAGCCTGCAGTCCCAGAGCCTAGAAAAAGCGTTTGGACAGTTTTGAGCTGTGAAACAAGTGAGGGAGCTCCCAAACCTACAGTGTGGAGTATTAGGTCCCTTCCTACTCTGCTGAGGGTTGCTGTAGGGTTTGGGGCGGCAGGACGCTGAAACGCGGTTCTGTCGGCGTGGGCAGAGGCCAAGCCGGTGTGAGCTCAGTTTAGCCCAGCAGGGTCGGAGGGGACGCACGAAAGCGGTCTGGAAGCTGTGGGCCCGCCTTTAATCCCACTTACAGGGAAGAAGCGGAAGGCCAGGAACGGGAAGAATTCTGCTCTGCGACCCTGCGCAAGCCGGCCATGACCACGGGGACAGGGCTAGGACCAGAGAAGGGCAGGGGCTCGCGGCTGAGCTCACGCTACCAGAGCCCACCGGCTGGAGAAACCACGGTTTGCCAATATAGTGCACGAGCGGGCTCCGAACACAGGGGCGGAGTAGAGTACGGGACGAGCGGAAGTACGCAGCTGAGCGGAAGCCAGCAAACATTCCTGGCACAATAAACCTGGGATTGGGACCCTGCGCAGAAGGGCCCTGGCCTTGAGGGCGGGGCTAAAGCTCCGGACAGGCAAAGCTCACAGCAGAGAGCACGTCAAAAGCCCCGCACACCCTGCAAAACTGTGGCGAGCAGGCTCTGACTGCGGGTTCTGGCCGGAAGTCCGGAAATAGGCTGGATCCGCAGCTGAGCAAAGGTGCTCACCTCTACCCTTGGTGCTAAGGCTTGTAGCTTGAGTGACAGCCCCTCCCATGGAGTAGAGGCAGAAATCACAGCAAAAGCCACAGTGGGCCGGAACTGGCAACGCCCATACCCAACCACCCGAGGCAGCGGCACAGGGGGTGGGGGGCCTGCAGACAGACCACACCTAGAGAACACAAAGGCAACACCTACTGGACTCCAGTGGCCACAACTTGCTTATACACAGAAAAAATGGGCAGGCAGAGGAATGCAAACCAAATGAATCAAGAGAAATCCCCAGAGAAGGACCTGAATGAACCAGATATAACCAAATTACCAGAAGCAGAATATAGAATAATGATAGTTAGGACGTTCAAAGAAATTAGAGCAACAATGGATAGTCATTATGAACACCTAAATAAAGAGATAACAAGTATAAAAAACAAAATTGAAATAATAAAAAAGAATCAGAAAGAAATGACAAATACAGTATCAGAACTGAAGACCACAATGAAAGGAATTAAAAGCAGGATGAATCACACTGAGGATCGAATAAGCGAGTTAGAGGACACAATAAACAAAGGCACAGAAGCAGAGAAGAAAAAGGAAAAGAGACTCAAAAAATGTGAGGAAACTCTAAGGGAGCTCTGTGACAACATGAAGAGAAACAATATTCGCATCATAGGGGTGCCTGAAGAAGAGGAGAGAGAACAGAAAATGGAAACTTTGTTCAATCAAATCATAGCAGAAAACTTTCCTAAATTAAGGCTGGGAAACACACCACACGTTCAAGAAGCACACAGAACTTCATTAAAGAGAAACCCAAAAAGATCTACACCAAGACACATCATAGTTAAAATACCAAAGCTAATGGATAAAGAAAAAATTTTAAAAGCTGCTAGGGAAAAAAAAAATATCACCTACAAAGGAACACCCATAAGGATGACATCGGACTTCTCAACAGTAACACTTGAGGCCAGAAGGGAATGGCAAGATATAATCAAAGTAATGCAGAACAAGAACCTACAACCAAGACTACTCTATCCAGCAAGGCTAACGTTTAAAATTGAAGGAGAAATAAAGAGCTTCCCAGAAAAAGAAAGCCTCAAGGAATTCATAAAAACCAAACCAATTCTGCAAGAGATACTAAGGAGCCTCTTGTGAACAGTTTAAAGGGAGGAAAGAATAGAGCAAAAGAAGGATACAGCTTTAAAGAATAAAATGGCAATAAACAACAACATATGAATAAAAACCATAAATGTAAATGGATTAAATGATCCAATTAAAAGACATAGGGTAGCTGCATGGATAAAGAAACATGACCCATACATATGCTGTCTACAAGAGACACACCTTAAAACAAAAGATGCACATAGACTGAAGGTAAAAGGATGGAAAAAAATATTTCATTCAAATAGAAATGAAAAAAAAGCAGGGGTAGCAATACTTATATCAGACAAAATGGACTTTAAAACAAAGGCTGTAGTAAGAGATAAAGAAGGACACTACATAATGATAAAGGGAACAATTCAACAGGAAGATATAACTATTATAAATATCTATGCATCAAATATAGGAGCCCCAACATACATAAAACAGACTTTGATGGATATAAAGGGCAAGATTAACAGCAATACTATCATAGTAGGGGATTTCAGTACCCCTCTAACAACACTGGATAGATCCTCAAGAAAGAAAATTAATAAAGAAACAGAGACTTAAAGGAGACACTAGATCAACTTGATTTAATAGATATCTTCAGAACTTTTCACCCTAAAGTTGTAGAATATACATTCTTCTCAAGCGCTCATGGTATGTCTTCTAGGATAGACCACATGTTAGGACACAAAAATGGTCTCAATAAATTTAAGAAGATTGAAATCATATCAAGCATTTTCTCTGATCACAATGCCATGAAAGGAGAAATTAACCAAAAAAGAAAAACTGAAAAATACTCAAACACTTGGAAACTAAATAGCATGATATTAAATAATAAATGGATTAACAATGAGATCAAAGAAGAAATTAAAAAGTTTCTAGAAACAAATGATAATGAGCATACATCAACTCAAAATTTATGGGACACAGCAAAAGCAGTTCTGAGAGGGAAGTTTATTGCACTACAGGCATATCATAAGAAGCTAGAAAAAGCTCAAATAAGCAACCTAACCCTGCATCTAAAAGAAGTAGAAAAACAACAACAAATAAAACCCAAGACAAGTAGAAGGAAGGAAATAATAAAGATCAGAGCAGAAATAAATGACATAGAGGCTAAGGAAACAATACAGAGGATCAATGAAACGAGAAGCTGGTTCTTTGAAAAGGTAAACAAGATTGATGAACTTTTAACTAGACTCACCAAGAAAAAAAGAGAGAGGACTCAAATAAATAAAATTAGAAAGAACAGTGGAGAAATAACAACTGACAAAACAGAAATACAAAGCATTGTAAGAAAATACTATGAGGAACTATATGCCAAAAAATTAGACAATCTTGGTGAAATGGACAAATTTCTTGAATCATATAAACTCCAAAAATCAATCTGGAAGAAACAGAAAACCTAAACAGACCAATTACGACAAATGAGATCGAAACAGTTATCAAAAAACTCCCAAAAAAGAAAAGTCCTGGGCCTGATAGCTTCACAAGTGAATTCTATCAAAAATTCAAAGAAGAACCAATTCCTATCCTACTCAAGCTATTTCAAAAAATTCAAGAGGATGGAAGACTTCCAAACTCCTTTTATGAGGCGAGCATAATTCTGATCCCAAAACCGGGCAAAGACAACACAAAGAAAGAAAATTATAGGCCTATATCCCTGATGAATTTAGACGCTAAAATTTTCAATAAAATATTAGGCAACAGAATCCAGCAATATATGAAAAAAATCATACACCATGACCAAGTGGGATTTATTCTGGTGAGGCAAGGCTGGTTCAATATTTGCAAATCAATCAATGTGATTCATCACATAAACAAAAGGAAAAACAAAAATCACATGATAATTTCAATAGATGCAGAAAAGGCATTTGATAAAATCCAGCACCCATTCATGCCCAAAACTTTCAGTAAAGTGGGAATACAAGGATCATTCCTAAACATGATAAAGGCCATCTACGATAAACCGACAGTAAACATCATACTAAATGGACAAAAATTAAAAGCAATCCCCTTAAAATCAGGAACCAGGCAGGGATGCCCCCTTTCACCACTCTTATTTAACATAGTTCTGGAAGTCCTAGCTACAGCAATCAGACAAGAAGAAGAAATAAAAGGCATCCAAATTGGAAAAGAAGAAGTAAAACTGTTACTATTTGCAGATGATATGATATTGTATATTAAAAACCCTAAAGTCTCAGTCAAAAAACTACTGGATCTTATAAATAAATTCAGCAAGGTGGCAGGATATAAAATTAATACTCAGAAATCAGAGACATTTCTATATACCAAGAATGAACTGTCAGCAAAATAAATTAAGGAAACAATCCCCTTCACTATTGCAGCCAAAAATATAAAGTACCTTGGAGTAAATTTAACCAAGGAGGTTAAGGACTTGTACTCGGAAAATTATAGAACATTGATAAAAGAAATCAAGGAAGATACAAACAAGTGGGAGCATATACCGTGCTCATGGCTAGGAAGAATAAACATCATTAGATGTCTATATTACCCAAAGAAATTTATATATTCAATGCAATACCCATTAAAATACCAATGACATACTTCAAAGATATAGAACACATATTCCAAAAATTTATATGGAACCAAAAAAGAACACAAATAGCCTCAGCAATCTTAAAAAGAAAAAATAAAGCAGGAGGTATCACTCTTCCAGATATCAAGGTTTACTCTAAGGCGATTATACTCAAGACAGCCTGGTACTGGCATAAGAACAGGCACATAGATCAATGGAACAGAACAGAGGAACCAGAAATAAACTCACAGCTTTATGGACAACTGATATTTGACAAAGGAGGAAAGAACATACAATGGAGTAAAGACAGCCTCTTTAACAAATGGTGTTGGGAAAATTGGACATCTACCTGCAAAAAAATGAAACTAGACCATCAACTTACACCATTCACAAAAACAAACTCAAAATGGATAAAAGACTTAAATGTAAGCTGTGAAACCATAAGCAAATTAGAAGAAAACATAGGCAGCAAGCTCTCCAACATCTGTAGCAGCAGTATAGTGGGCGATTTATCTCCACGGGCAAATGAAATAAAAGGGAAGATAAACAAATGGGACTATATCAAACTAAAAAGTTTTTGCTCAGCTAAAGACAATAGGAACAGAATAAAAAGACAAACCACACAATGGGACAACATATTCAACAGCACATCTGATAAGGGGTTAATAACTAAAATTTATAAAGAACTTATAAAACTCAACAACAGGAAGACAAACAACCCAATCAAAAAATGGGCAAAAGAAATGAATAGAAATTTCTCCAAAGAAGACATACAGATGGCCAATAGGCATATGAAAAAATGCTCAACATCAGTAATCATTAGAGAAATGCAAATTGAAACCACAATGAGATATCACTTCACACCAGTCAGAATGGCACTCATCAGCAAAACAACACAGAATAAGTGCTGGCGAGGATGTGGAGATAAGGGAACCCTTCTGCACTGCTGGTGGGAATGCAGGCTGGTGCAGCCACTGTGGAGAACAGTTTGGAGATTCCTCAGAAAATTAAAAATCAAACTGCCTTTTGATCCAGCTACCCATTTATAGGAATATACCCTAAGAACACCATAGCACTGTTCGAAAAGAAGAAATGCGCCCCCATGTTCGTGGCAATATTGTTCACAATAGCGAAGATCTGGAACCAGCCCAAGTGTCCGTCAGAAGACAAGTGGATTAAAAAGTTTTGGTACATATACACTATGGAATATTTCTCAGCCATAAGAAACGATGACATCGGATCATTTATAACAAAATGGATGCACCTTGATAACATTATATGGAGTGAAATAAGTAAATCAGAAAAAAAGAAAAACTGAGAACAGCATGATTTCATACATAGGTTGGACATAAAAGTGAGAATATGAGACATGGACAAGAGAGTGGTGTTTACGGGACGGGGGGAGAGAGGGAAGAGTGGGATAGAGAGGAGGGGAGGGGCACAGGGAAAACCAGATAGAAGGTGACAGAGGACAATTGGACTTTGGGTGATGGGTATGCAACACAATTGAATGATAAGATAACCTGGAGATGTTTTCATTGTACATATGTACCCTGATTTATCGGTGTCACCCCATTAGAATTAATAATAATAAAATATATATATAAAAAAATTGTAATAGAAAGAAATGCATTTGCAAAATCAGTAAAAAAAAAAAAAAAGAAAAAGAAAAAATCAAACATAAATTAGACAACTCAAGAAAAAAGGAAAGTTGATTGTATTAGCCATGCTTTTGCTTTTCCCATTGTGTTTTCCTTTCTTATTTTCCAGGTTTTCTTCTTTAATTATTTCCTTTCTATTTTGAGAACTTTTTTAAGCCATTATTTTAAAGCAGTAGTGGTGGTAAAAATTCTCTTAATATTTCTCTATTTGAGCATGTTTTTATTTCTCCTTCATTTTTTAAAAAAAGACTTTATTCAATTTTCAGAGAGAAGAGAGAGAGAGAGAGAGAGAGAAAGGGAGAAGGGGGAGGAGTAGGAAACATCAACTCCCATATGTGCCTTGACCAGGCAAGCCCAGGGTTTCGAACTGGCAACCTCAGTGTTCCTGGTTGACGTTTTGTCCCGATGCACCACTGCAGGTCAGGCTCTCCTTCATTCTTGAAGGATAATTGCACCGGGTACAGAATTCAGGGTTAGCATTTCTTTCTTTTTAACACTTGGAAAATGCCATGCTACTTTTGCTGGTTTCCATAATTTCTTTTTATTTTATTTTATTATTATTAATTTTAATGGGGTGACACCAATAAATCAGGGTACATATGTACAATGAAAACATCTCCAGGTTATCTTATCATTCAATTGTGTTGCATACCCGTCACCCAAAGTCAAATTATCCTCTGTCATCTTCTATCTGGTTTTCCCTGTGTCCCTCCCCTCCTCCCTATCCCACCCTTCCCTTCCTCAACCCACCCCGTAACCACCACTCTCTTGTCCATGTCTCATACTCTCACTTTTATGTCCAACCTATGTATGAAATCATGCTGTTCTCAGTTTTTCTTTTTTTCTGATTTACTTATTTCACTCCGTATAATGTCATCAAGGTCCATCCATTTTGTTATGAATGATCCGATGTCATCATTTCTTATGGCTGAGTAGTATTCCATAGTATATATGTACCATAGCTTTTTAATCCACTCGTCTTCTGAGAGACACTTGGGCTGGTTCCAGATCTTCGCTATTGTGAACAATGCTGCCACGAACATGGTGGCGCATTTCTTCTTTTCGTACAGTGCTATGGTGTTCTTAGGGTATATTCCTATAAGTGGGATAGCTGGGTCAAAAGGCAGTTTGATTTTTAATTTTTTGAGGAATCTCCAAATTTTGAGGAATTTCCACAGTGGCTGTACCAGTCTGCATTCCCACCAGCAGTGCAGAAGTGTTCCCTTTTCTCCACATCCTCGCCAGCACTTATTCTGTGTTGTTCTGCTGATGAGTGCCATTCTGACTGGTGTGAGGTGATATCTCATTGTGGTTTCAATTTGCATTGCTCTAATGATTAGTGATGTTGAGCATTTTTTCATATGCCTATTGGCCATCTGTATGTCTTCTTTGGAGAAATTTCTATTCATTTCTTTTGCCCATTTTTTGATTGGATTATTTGTCTTCCTGTTGTTGAGTTTTATAAGTTCTTTATAAATTTTAGTTATTAACCCCTTATCAGATGTGCTGTTGAATATGTTGTCCCATTGTGTGGTTTGTCTTTTTATTCTGTTCTTATTGTCTTTAGCTGTGCAAAAACTTTTTAGTTGATATAGTCCCATTTGTTTATCTTCCCTTTTATTTCATTTGCCCGTGGAGATAAATCGGCAAATATATTGCTGCTACAGATGTCGGAGAGCTTGCTGCCTATATTTTCTTCTAAGATGCTTATGGTTTCACGGCTTACGTTTAAGTCTTTTATCCATTTTGAGTTTGTTTTTGTGAATGTTGTAAGTTGATGGTCTAGTTTTATTTATTTTCAGGTAGATGTCCAATTTTCCCAACACCATTTGTTAAAGAGGTTGTCTTTACTCCATTGTATGTTCTTTCTTCCTTTGTCAAATATCAGTTGTCCATAAAGCTGTGAGTTTATTTCTGGTTCCTCTGTTCTGTTCCATTGATCTATGTGCCTGTTCTTATGCCAGTACCAGGCTGTCTTGAGTATAATGGCCTTATAGTAAACCTTAATATCTGGAAGAGTGATACCTCCTGCTTTATTTTTTCTTTTTAAGATTGCTGAGGCTATTCGTGTTCTTTTTTGGTTTTATATACATTTTTGAAATATGTGTTCTATATCTTTGAAGTATGTCATTGGTATTTTAATTGGTATTGCATTGAACATATAAATTGCTTTGGGTAATATAGACATTTTAGTGATGTTTATTCTTCCTTTCCATGAGTACGGTATATGCTTCCACTTGTTTGTATCTTCCTTGATTTCTTTTGCCAATGTTTTATAATTTTCTGAGTACAAGTCCTTAACCTCCTTGGTTAAATTTACTCCTAGGTACTTTTTTTTTTTGGCTGCAATAGTGAATGGAATTGTTTTATTAATTTATTTTGCTGACAGTTCATTGTTGGTATATAGAAATGCCTCTGATTTCTGAGTATTAATTTTATATCCTGCCACTTTGCTGAATTCATTTATAAGGTCCAATAGTTTTTTGACTGAGACTTTAGGGCTTTCTATATACAATATCATATCATCTGCAAATAGTGACAGTTTTACTTCTTGTTTTCCAATTTGGATGCCTTTTATTCTTCTTGTTGTCTGATTGCGGTAGCTAGGAATTCCAGAACTATGTTGAATAAGAGTGGTGAAAGAGGGCACCCCTGCCTGGTTCCTGATCTTAAGGGGATTGCTTTTAATTTTTTTCCATTTAGAATGATGTTTGCTGTGGGTTTGTCGTAGATGGCCTTTATCATGTTATGGAATGTTCCCTGTATTCGCACTTTACTGAGAGTTTTGAGCATGAATGGGTGCTGGATTTTATCAGATTCCTTTTCTGCATCTATTTAAATTATGAAGTGAGTTTTGTTTTTTCTTTTGTTTATGTGATGAATCACATTGATTGATTTGCGAATATTGAACCAGCCTTGCCTCTCTAGAATAAATCCCACTAGATCATGGTGTATGATTTTTTTCATATATTGCTGGATCCTGTTGGCTAATATTTTGTTGAGAATTTTAGTGTCTAAATTCATCAGGGATATAGGCCTATAATTCTCTTTCTTTGTGTTGTCTTTGCCCGGTTTTGGGATCAGAATTATGCTCACCTCATAAAAGGAGTTTGGAAGTCTTCCATCTTCTTGAATTTTTTGAAATAGCTTGAGGAGGACAGGAGTTCGTTCTTCTTTGAATTTTTGATAGAATTCACTTGTGAAGCCATCAGGCCCAGGACTTTTCTTTTTTGGGAGTTTTTTGATAACTTTCGATCTCATTTGTCGTAATTGGTCTGTTTAGGTGTTCTGATTCTTCCAGATTGATTTTTGGAAGTTTATATGATTCAAGAAATTTGTCCATTTCACCAAGATTGTCTAATTTTTTGGCATAGAGTTCTTCATAGTATTTTCTAACAGTGCTTCGTATTTCTGTTGTGTCAGTTGTTATTTCTCCACTGTCCTTTCTAATTTTATTTATTTGAGTCCTCTCTCTTTTTTTCTTGGTGAGTCTAGTTAAAGGTTCATCAATCTTGTTTACCTTTTCAAAGAACCAGCTTCTGGTTTCATTGATCCTCTGTATTGTTTCCTTAGCCTCTATGTCATTTATTTCTGCTCTTATCTTTATTATTTCCTTCCTTCTACTTGTGCTGGGTTTTATTTTCTGTTGTTTTTCTAGTTCTTATAAATGCAGGGTCAGGTTGCTTATTTGAGCTTTTTCTAGCTTCTTATGATATGCCTGTAGTGCAATAAACTTCCTTCTCAGAACTGCTTTTGCTGTGTCCCATAAATTTTGAGTTGATGTATGCTCATTATCATTTGTTTCTAGAAACTTTTTAATTTCTTCTTTGATCTCATTTTTAATCCATTTATTATTTAATATCATGCTATTTAGTTTCCAAGTGTGTGAGTATTTTTCAGTTTTTCTTTTGTGGTTAATTTCTAGTTTTATGGCATTGTGATCAGAGAATATGCTTGATATGATTTCAATCTTCTTAAATTTATTGAGACCATTTTTGTTTCCTAACATGTGGTCTATCCTAGAAAACGTACCAAGAGCGCTTGGGAGGAATGTATATTCTACTGCTTTAGGTTGAAAAGTTCTGATTATATCTATTAAATCAAGTTGATCTAGTGTCTCCTTTAAGTCTGCTGTTTCTTTATTAATTTTCTTTCTTGAGGATCTATCCAGTGTTGTTAGAGGGGTATTGAAATCCCCTACTATGATAGTATTGCTGTTAATCTCGCCCTTTATATCCATCAAAGTCTGCTTTATGTATGTCGGGGCTCCTATATTTGGTGCATAGATATTTATAATAGTTATATCTTCCTGTTGAATTATTCCCTTTATCATTATGTTGTGTCCTTCTTTATCTCTTACTACAGCCTTTGTTTTAAAGTCCATTTTGTCATATATAAGTACTGCTACCCCGGCTTTTTTTTTTATTTCCATTTGCATGAAATATTTTTTTTTCATCCTTTTACCTTCAGTCTATGTGCATCTTTTGTTTTAAGGTGTGTCTCTTGTAGACAGCATATGTATGGGTCCTGTTTCTTTATCCATGCAGCTACTCTATGTCTTTTGATTGGATCATTTATTCCTTTTACATTTAAGGTTATTATTGATATGTAGTTGTTTATTGCCAGTTTATTCTTTAAAGCTGTATTCTTCTTTTGCTATATTGTTTCCTTTCTTTAAACTATTCACAACAGGCCCCTCAATATCTCTTGCAGAATTGGTTTGGTTTTAATGAATTCCTTGAGGCTTTCTCTTTTTGGAAGCTCTTTATTTCTTCTTCAATTTTAAACGTTAGCCTTGTTGGATAAAGTAGTCTTGGTTGTAGGTTCTTATTCTGCATTACTTTGATTATATCTTGCCATTCCCTCTGCCTCAAGTGTTTTTGTTGAGAAGTCCAATGTCATCCCTATGGGGCACCTTTTTTTCCCTAGCAGCTTTTAAAATTTTTGTTTATCCATTAGCTTTCGTATTTAACTATGATGTGTCTTGGTGTAGATTTTTTTGGATTTCTCTTTAATGGAGTTCTGTATTCTTTTTGAATGTGTGGTGTGTTTCCCAGCCTTAATTTAGGAAAGTTTTCTCCTATGATTTGATTGAACAAAGTTTCCATTTTCTGTCCTCTCTCCTCATCTTCAGGCACCCCTATTATGCAAATGTTGTTTCTCTTTAGGTTGTCACAGAGCTCCTTTAGAGTTTCCTCACATTTTTTGAGTCTCTTTTCCTTTTTCTGCTCTGCTTCTGTGCCTTTGTTTATTGTGTCTTCTAACTAGCTTATTCGATCTTCAGCGTGATTCATCCTGCTTTTAATTCCTTCCATTGTTGTCTTCAGTTCTGATACTGTACTTGTCATTTCTGTCTGATTCTTTTTTATCATTTCAATTTTGTTTTTTATACTTGTTATCTCTTTATTTAGGTGTTCATAATGACTATCCATTGTTGCTCTAGTTTCTTTGAACGTCCTAACTATCATTATTCTAAATTCTGCTTCTGGTAATTTGGTTATATCTGGTTCATTCAGGTCCTTCTCTGGGGATTTCTCTTGATTCATTTGGTTTGCATTCCTCTGCCTGCCCATTTTGTCTGTGTATAAGCAAGTTGTGGCCACTGGAGTCCAGTAGGTGTTGCATTTGTGTTCTGTAGGTGTGGTCTATCTGCCGGCCCGCCACCCCTTCTGCCGCTGCCTAGCGTAGTTGGTTATGGGCGTTGCCAGCGCCAGCCCACTGTGGCTTTTGCTGTGATTTCTGCCTCTTCTCCATGGGAGGGGCTGTCACTCAAGCCACAAGCCTCAGCACCAAGGGTAGAGATGAGCACCTTTGCTCAGCTGCGGGCCCAGCCTGTTTCCGGACTTCCGCCCAGAACCCGCAGTCAGAGCCTGCTCGCCACAGTTTTGCTGGTTGGGTGGGGCTTTTTACGTCCTCTCAGCTATGAGCCTTTGGCCGTCCGGATGTTTAACCCCGCCCTCGAGGCCAGGGCCCTTCTGCGCAGGATCGCAAACCAAGATTTATTGTGCTGGGCGTGTTTGTTGGTTTCCACTCAGCTGCGAGCTTCCGCTCGTCCCGGACTGTACCCCTCCCCCGCGTTCGGAGCTTGCTCGTGCATGTAGGATGGCAAACCGTAGTTTCTCCGGCCGGGCAGCGATAGTAGCGTGGGCTCAGCTGCGAGCTTCCATCCGTCCCGGACTTTACCCTGTCCCCTGCTCTCAGAGTCCGCTCGCACACGTAGAATGGCAAACCCCAGTTTCTCCACCCTGGCGGGGCTTGTTGCATGAGCTCAGCCGCGAGCCCCTGCCTGTCCCTGGTCCTAGCCCCGTTTCCGTGGTCAAGGCCCGCTTGTGCAGGGTCGCAGAGCAGATCTCTGCCCGTTCCTGGCCTCCCACTTTGTCCCCGAAGGTGGGATTACAGGTGGGCCTGCAGCTTCCGGACCGCTTTTGTGCGTCCCCTACGCCCCTGCTGGGGTAGACCGAGCTCACACCGGCTTGGCCTCCGCCCACACCGACAGAACTGCGTTTCAGTGTCCTGCCGCCACCATACCCTTCAGCAACCCTCAAGAGAGTAGGAAGGGCCCTAATACTCCACACTGTAGGCCTGGGAGCTCCCTCACTTGTTTCACAGCTCAATACTGTCCAAACGCCTCTTCTAGGCTCTGGGACTGTAGGCTTGGGCTTGGTTCCTGGGACCCAGGTCCCTCCCTCTCTGCCAAACTCTCCTCCCACCACGCGGGTCTCTCTGGGCTGCCGTTTGCTCCGGGGAGCTGGGCAGCCCTCTTCACGTTTTTGCTATTCCTACCAGTCTCAATGTGGCTTCTTCTGTGTTCCTTGGTTGAAGAGTCCACTTAGTTTAGCTCAAAGTTGGTTTATCCAGATGATGGTTCTTAAAATTGAGTTATAATCCACTTTGGTTCTGGGAGTTGGGAGTTGGTACGTCCGCCTACTCTGTCGCCATCTTGCTCCCTCCTGGTTTCCATGATTTCTGATGAGAAATCTGTTGTCATTTAAATTTTTTTTCCTTGTGTGTAAAGTGTCATTTCTCTTGCTGCTTTCAAAATTTTATTTTGTTTTTAATATTTTAACTTTCAAAATTTTGATTATGATGATTCTTGCTATGTATTTCTTCCATTATAGCCTTTCTGAGATATGCTCCGTTTTTTAAATCTTTTGGGTTTACATCTTTATTCATATCTGAAAAAATTTCAACCATTATTTCTTTTCCATACTTGAAAAAAATTTACCCATAATTTCTCCTAAAATGGTTTTTTTTTTTTTAAATTTCATTCTCTTTCTTCTCTAGTTCTTTGACTCCAATGACATAAGTATTACAACTGTTGTTAATAATTCCACAGGTTTTTGAGTTTATGTTTATTTTATTTTTTTTTCAGTCTATTTTCTCTCTGTTATTTAGTCTGGGTAATTTCCATTGTTCTATCTTCCAATTCACTAATTCTTTCCTATACCCCCTCCATTATACTTTCAAGGTTTATAAAATTTTCAATGACTATATTTTAAAAATTTTATGGTTCCATATGGCTTTTCCTTTAATATAGCTTTTCTTCGCTGAGATTTTCTACTTTTGTTGTTTCACTAGTTCTTAATTGCTTACTGAAGTAGTTTTATGATGATTGCTCTAAAATTCTTAGTGACAGTTCTAACATCTATGTCATCTTAATGTTGATATCTATTATCTTTTCCAAGTTGAGATTTTCCCAATTTTTGTTCTGATATGTGATTTCTAGTTATATCCTCAAAATTTCTGGTATTATCTTATGAGACTCTGCATCTTATTTAAACCTGTTTTAGCAGGTCTCCTCTGACTTGCTGTGCTGATTAGGGGAAAAGGTGCTGCTTTGCTAGTACTATATCGGGGGTGAACGTCTAGGCTCCCCAATTGGCCTCCCTTGATATTCTTGGAGGAAAGGGGTTGTGCATTACTACTTGGTGGAGGTGAGATTGCAGAATCCCCCCACCCCAAGGCCTCCACTGCCACCTCCCAGGCTGGGAAGGGGAGAGGTTTATTTGCTGACTGGTAATTCATGATTTTCTGAATCTGTATTTTGTTGTGTAAGTGAATCAGTACTGGTCTTACAGAAGTATACATAAAGTGACAAATTTCTCCACAGATTCCTACTTTCCGAGATCACTTTTCATTTTGTTGTTCTAACGTGGTCCTAGGTTGCCACTCTAATCCATTGTGGTATCTTTAATTTCATAAGGCAAAATTATCACTTTATGTTTTGACATAACATGCATTGGAGTGTTTTTTTTAATTATAAAGTGATAAAACTTTTATCTACTCTCAAAGGTTGGCATATAGGGTCCCTGGGGACAATAAAGAGCCATTGATTTTGTTAAGTTGGCTGCAACCTCTTGAGTTTTGACTGGCAAACATTGAGTCTTTTACTATTTGGTTTACGAAAAGAAAAAATCTAATGTATCTGGTGGTTGGGAGCATGTTTTTCTTTTTCACTCTATGCCCTTGTCTGGTTTTCAGATCATAATTTTAATAAAAATTTGTCCATAGAATTTTAAGCCTCATTAAATTTTTGGCAATGGAATTTTAGGAATCCATCCAAAATTTCCGAGAGTATTAGGTTAGTTTCCTTCACTGTCAAAGTATTTCCTAAATGGATAGGTATTTATTTCCTCGTCTGAAATTGTACCTTATAGATTTCTAAGCATTATCTTAGTCAGGAAGAGATATAATTATTAAAGCAAAAACTTCTCTTCAGTTAATATTATTTATTGATTATGATCTGACTTAGGCTGGAGGATGGGCTAAGTATGGACATCTACAAATGGAGAGAAACGATCCTTGCTTTTTTCCAGATACGTGTTGTTACAATATAACATTTCCTTCAGTAAGACTGGGCATATTTAAGTAGATCCCCCAGAGAAAAGGAACTAGGAAGCAGGAGACATTTGCCTCAGCACCTTTTATTTATGAACATTGCTGGGTCACCTTCATCAAGTCCATAGCATCTCAGGCTCTCAACTTTCTTACTTGACAGACTAAAAATACTTATCCCTTCAAACTTCTACAGTTTTTTTAATTAAACATTTAAACTTGTGCCATGAATATAGATAACATTGCTAGAACTGTCCATCTCTTTTTATTTAGTCTTTAAAAAGGATCTGCAGAGGCAAAAATGTCTTTGAATAAAGGGAATCAATAACTGCTTAGGATAGTGATAAAAACATTTCTGGCTCCATTTACAGGGTCGACTCTCTCCATTTTTGCTATGAGTAAGAACCAAATGAATGTTTCTCTCTTGGATTCCCTGATTCTGTACTTGCCAGGGAGCTAGTGATGTCACCATGCGGATTCCAGCAAGAGTTTTGCACATGGTTGACAGGATTGTGTAGCAGGCATACACAGATCCAAATAGCTGTACCTGGAAAATCAATCTCATGTTTAGGAAATATGTTGAGGCACATGGGTACTCTGACTTGTCCCAGAAGCACAACAGAAGTAAACCAATTGCTCTCAAGTGAGAACAGTAACAAAACTACAAATTTTAAGATAATGAACACAAAGGTTTGAATCATAAATATTTATTTCTAGAGAAACAAGGCAAACTCATTTCACATTTCAGAGGAAGAAGACTTGGTGGTAGATAGACCACACCAACCACATTGCTGTGTTAAAATGGAACTTTCTGCAGAAGGCCATCTGTAGGGGACAAGAAACCCTGCCACCACCTCCACAGTGGGCAAGATCTGTGACAAGGAAGTAACAAAGACTCCCTGCAGATTTGATCTTCTATTCCTAATCTACAGAATCAGAAATCAGGGAGTGACCCCAAGCTAGGTACCCCATGGACTTCAGCTGTCGATGGGATGTTAAGGTCATTTCATCATGGGCTGCACAGTATAGTTTTTACTGTCAGAAAAGTATAAAGCAATGTTTAGAGCTTTCTTTGTGTGTCCAACATTGGTTTACACCCCTGCCACTGGGTCACTGAGCCACGCAGCAGGTATGAGTCAGGAGGCACGGAATGTATCCTGGGCATCTCTTAGTGCAGTCACTGAGGAAGCCAGCTGAAATAAAGACTTTCTGCCCTTTCTAGATGGTCACTGTCATTGTTTTTTACAATGGGACAATTGTCCTCAGCGGCTTGGCTGGCACCAGGCCCTTTGAGGTGCCCAGAAAACCCCTGGATAAATGTGCAGTCTGAAAGCTGGGTGCAAAACTGGTTCTGTGCCTCCTGTGGTCCTCGGGGCCTGCTTCCCTCTGGCCTGGGGGGCACGTCTGCAGGCCCTGAACAGAAACTGCCTTACGTGAAAGCACTGCTGCTGGCAGGGTGACTGCAGAGACGCCTAGGTATGTCCCCTCCCTCAGAAAACAAGCAAATCTCGACCCGCTCCCCAGGGCCTGGAATCCCTCACTTTCTCATGAGGACCCTCATTCCTTAGTGAGAGCTGATGTTGAGGGTGCAGACCTATGGGAGGGGTGTTCTATAGGTCTGTGGCCGTGTTGCCATACATGAGACACTACTGAGAGATTGACATCATGGATGTTATTGTCCTTTTTTTATTTTGTTCAGTTGAGGAAATGGAGGCTCAGAAGCATACATTTGCACGCAGTGACAAAATATGTCGTAGAACCACTCCTCAGATCCAGATTCTTCAGACTCCAAAGTCTGACTCACCAGGCCCCAGACTGCTTCCCTGTGACCTCCAAGGAGCGGCCCTGCCCAGGAGGTTGTGGAGAGCTGGGCTTTAACCCTGCCTGGGGATGGAGGGGGTGCTAAGCTAGAGGGGCTGAGAAAGCTTCCAGCCTCCCAATGTGTGCTGAGCACAGACCTAGGAATGAGGAAGGGTGGGGTCCTAGCCTCCTCCCCAAGCTCAGGACAGAGGCTTCCCCTTGCTCCAGGGGACCACCTTCTAAGGTGCGTCATACAGGATGGAGCAGTCTGGGTGCGGGGGACTAGGGGTGTGTAGCTGACCCTCTCTGCCCCAGGGCTCTCATCCCTCTCTTCCATCAGGAGAGGGTGCAGCTCATTTGAGAGAGGAGTGTGGTCTGTAAGAACTTCCTCTTCATGTCTATGTCACCAGCTACCATGTAAGCTTGTGAGCCTGACTAATGTTGGAGCATCTAAGCCAGGCCCAGCGGGTCTGATGGCAGTCAGTATGGGGAGTGCGCCCTCAGACGGTGGGGGTGGGGTCTCTGGGTGCTGTTGTGATGTGACATGGCTAAGACTTTCCACTGCCCTTCAAAGGTTCATCTTGCAGTCAAGGCACCAATTAAATCAGCTGGAGAAGGCAGGCAGAGTAAGGTCACCAAGACCAGACTGCTGGGATGTGGCCTGAGACTCTTAACTTCGCAGTCTGGTCTGGAGCTCTCTCCCATGTGCTTTTATAGAAACCTCAATCGTCAATCGTTGTGCTCTTAATACTGTACCACACTGCTTGTAGATGGCAGGCTTCCTGAAGACATGGGCCCGTTCTGTGCATCTCAGCGTTCCCAGATGTCTTGTGGTACCTGAGCCTCAGGAGACACTCCTGGCTAAGCTGGAACACAGACACAGGGATGAGGAAGACTTCCTGGGAACCAGAAACCGGAGGTAACTGGTTCACTGTCTTTCTGGGTGAGCCTCCTGGTCATCTGGGCTGTGATGAGAGATGTGTGTGAGCTGGAGCAGAGGGAGCTGCCTACTGGTGCCTGGCCCCGACTCCAGCCAGAGGGGGCGGCGCCCAAGGGGACCTTTTCAGAAAAGGGAACTGCAGCCTTGCTCATGGCCAAGCCCTAGGTTGCCCTTTTGAAAGAATTATAATCTGCTGGCACGAAGGCCGTACCTTTTATTTTCACTTTACCTTGTGTGTAAAATGAAAGATTTATAATGAACCCCTGAAAATTTAGAAGGCAAGTAAAGCAATCCTGCTAATTTAATGAAGATGAAGCTGTTAATGCCGCTTTTATGGAATGTCAACCACTCACCGAAGAACCTGGTGGGGACGGGAGTGGGACAAGGGCTGGGCTATGACTCAGTCCCTGAGGCCAGAAGGTCTTCAAGTTTCCTATAGCACATAGGGTCTCTGAAGGGGAGGGAAGCTCTCCTATTAAGGAATGTTCCAGAAACCTCAGTCCTATGAATTTTCCCGTCACCTCGCCTCATTTTCTTTGTCCACAACAAGAATGACACAGCTGTCAGAAACACCCTTCCCTCCAGGTTGATGAGTGGGTCCCTCTGGTACCTCTGTGCCAAGGGGTCCCTACTGAAGACAGGCTCCTGTCCGGCCCTCCATGGTATGCAGCCTATCTACAAAGCTAGTCAGAATGCAGTGGAGGGGGGCCACTGTCCTCCCCAGGTCCTTGCAGTAATCCCCTCGTCACAGTCACCTCGGAAGGCTGCTCACCCTGACAGAGGGGATGTGATGGGCAGCCTGTCAGATAGATTGTGAGTGCATTAGCAGGATTAGCCGGGAAGGCTAAGACTGCAGCGTTTCCAAAGCTCGTTCACAGCAGCTGAGACAGCGCTGCTCAGCTGCCAAATTGGGCAGGCTGGGCTGCAGAATGAATGTCACCTCTGGGACTGGCTCTGAAGTGGTCGGAGCCACAACAGTCCCATTGTGTTTGACTTGTGTTTATGTACTTTTATTCCACAACAGAGCTTAATTTATAATATTAGTGTAAAGATGCTAAGTGTTCTTTTCCATCTCATTGATACACTACACTAGCTGAAATACTATAGCAGCCCCTCCAAACCAGATGCTCTGTTCTTGGCATTTGTTGAACTATTGCTGATTTCACATTTCTGCTTGTTAAAGTGATATACCCTCATTTCGGAAATGCTTGATCAGAAAAGTATAAGGGAGACATTTAAAATAATCCTTTTACCAGATATTAACCTCTGATGGCATTTTGATGTTATTTTCATGCAGTCTTTCTTCTATGCCTGCAAAACAAAATTCTGATTATATTGTATATTTGGTTTTGTTTACTTTTGTAAAAACACCAAAACTAAACATATACTTTTCCTAATTTTCTTGCATATTTAATTTAAAAAGTCTATAAAATATTTTAGGTAAATATATCTGCATTAGTTTTCTATTGATATTTAACATATTAACAAACTCAACAACTTAAAGAATACTTATTAGCTCACAGTTCTGTAGGTCAGAAGTCTTGCATGGCCTGGTTGGGGTCACTGCTGAGGACTCATAGGGCCAAACGACAAGTAGCAGCTGGTCTAGGTTCTCCTCTGGGGCTCCGGGAAGAATCACTTCCAACCTCGTTCTTGTTGGCAGAATTCAGTTTTTCAAGACTGTAAGGTAAGGTCCTCATGTCCTTGCTGGTTATTAGCTGGGGACTGCTCTTAGAAGCTGGAGGTGGCCTGTCTTTCTTGACATGGGGTCCCTCAACTTGAAGGCCAGCACTTACTGTGTTTTGAATCTCTTGCTTCTCCTGTGATCAACTGGAGAAAACTTTCTTCTTTTGAAGGGCTAGTATGACCAGGTCAGGCCCGCCATAGTAATATTCCTTGAACAAAAGCAGATGACACAGGTGTAGTTATTTCAGCAAACATTGGAAAATCTGGTGGGACTATGGAGTGGCATGCTGGTGGGGTGGGGGCACTATGCCAGGTTTGACTGCTACCTCCTGCAGATGGGAGTACTGGGACACAAATATCCTGGTGTGAAGGCCATGCCTGAAATTTCCTGATGGAAAATCTTTTGTGTGAACATTGGCTAGTGTCCCCAAGGCTCAGTGAGCTGGGTGCCACAGACAAAGGGCAGATAGAGCTGAGGCTTCTCTGACAAGAGGTCCTGGGAGCAGTGACCATGTATGATGTTGGGAAATCTGTCTTCCTTCTCTCAGTCTTTCTGTATTGTGAGGTCAAATGCTTTTGCTGTTGAATTAACATTTGCACAGTTCTTTTTAGTTAGGAGAGTGACTTCATAGTTTACAATCTCCCTTGATTTTTTCATTAACCCTGTGAGGTTGAAACTACTATTTCCTTTTAGGTATGGTGAAATTAAGTATTATTATAGAATAACTACCAACACACTAAAAAAAATGATACTATTCCATTTTACAGATGGGGAAACCGAAGTTAAGAAAGGTTAGGTGAGCCTGACCTGTGGTGGCACAGTGGATAAAGCGTCGACCTGGGAACACTGAGGTCGCCAGTTCAAGACCCTGAGCTGGTCTGGTCAAGGCACATATGGGAGTTGGTGCTTCCAGCTCCTCCCCCCTTTCTCTCTCTCTCTCTCTCTCACTCTGTGTCTCCTCTCTAAAATGAATAAATAAAAAGAAAATTTAAAAAAAAAAAAAAAAAGAAAGGTTAGGTGAATTGTCTACTGGCATAAGCTGTGGAACACAGACCAGAACACAGGGCTGTGTCCTTCCTGATTTTATGCAATGTCCCCAACACTATGCTATCAAGTTGACCATTAACTTGGACCTGCCTAGACAAGGTCAGCATGGGTATAGGTGGTATCCTTTATTTCTGAAGGACAAATTTGTTGGGTAAAATATTTTAGTTTGGTGGGGTTTGTTTTTTTCTAGCTCTTGGAATATATTATCACACTTTCACCTGACCTGCCCTGGTTACTTTTGGAGGGTTCCATGTATGTGAGGAATTTATTGTCTCTTGCTTATTTTAAAATAATCTTTTTGTCCTTGACTTTAGACAGTTTCATTATAATGTGTCTTGGAGAAAACCTTTTTGTGTGAAAATTGTTTGGAGACCTGCTTCATGAACTTAGATGTCCAAGCTCTCTTCAGTTTGAGGAAGTTTTTAGCCATTATTTCTTTAAATAAAAATGCATAATTGTTCTTTCTTTCTTTATTTTTTTCTTTCTTTCCTCTTTCTTTCCTTCCTCTCTCCCTTCCTCCCTCCCTCCCTCCTTCCTTCCCATTTTTCTTTTCTTTCTTTCTTTAGCATGCACATGTGTTAGAGACAGACAGGGTCAGACAGACAGGAAAGGAGAGAGATAAGAAGCATCAATTCTTTGCAGCATCTTACTTGTTCATTGATTGCTTTCTCATATGTGCCTTGACTGGGAGGCTCCAGCAGAGTGAATGACCCCTTGCTCAAGCCAGTGACCTTGGGCTTCAAGCCAGCGACCTTTGGGCTCAAGCCAGTGACCATGGGGTCATGTTTGTGATCCTATGCTCAAGCCGGTGACCCCGTGCTCAAGCTGGTGAGCCTGTGCTCAAGCCAGCAACCTCGGGGTTTTGAACCTGGGTCCTCAGCATCCCAGGCCAACTTTCTATCTACTGCACCACCGCCTGGTCAGGCATTATTGACTGTTCCTTTAATTCTACAGTTCAGGTAGGCTTTCTTCAATCTTTTTCACTCTTTTTTCTATGTTTTATACTTACTGGAAAATTTCAAATTATCTTTTACCTCAAAGATTATTTCTTCTATTCTACCCAGTCTGCTGTTGATGTTCTTTCTTTCTTTTTTTTTTTAATTTTCTTTATTTTTTTTTACAGGGACAGAGAGAGAGTCAGAGAGAGGGATAGATAGGGACAGTCAGACAGGAACGGAGAGAGGTGAGAAGCATCAATCATTAGGTTTTCGTTGCCATTGCGACACCTTAGTTGTTCATTGATTGCTTTCTCACATGTGCCTTGACCGCGGACCTTCAGCAGACCGAGCAACCCCTTGCTGGAGCCAGCGACCTTGGGTCCAATCTGACGAGCTTTTGCTCAAGCCAGATGGGCCCACGCTCAACCTGGCGAGCTCAGGGTCTCGAACCTGGGTCTTCCGCATCCCAGTCCGACGCTCTATCCACTGTGCCACTGCTTGGTCAGGCGATGTTCTTTCTTGCACTTTTTATTTTATTTTATTTTTTATATTCTTCAGCTCCAGAATTTGTTTGTTATTTTCAATTGTTTCTAGCTCTTTGCTAAACTTCTCATTTTATTATCTTTTTCCTGAATTTGTTCAGTTATCTTTCTGTGTTCTCTTATACTTCACTGAGCTTCCTTAAAATGACTATTTTCTATTTCTTATTGGGTAAATCTCAGATATCCATTTCTTTGAGAGTGGTTACTGGAAAATTATTATGTTCCTTTGGCAGTTATCACATTTCCTTGATTGTTTCTTTTATTCTTTTTCTTTTTTTACTGTTTACTGTTGCTGTCTTCACATTCAAAGAATCAGTTGCCTCCTCCCATCTCTACTGATTGACTTTGAGAAGAACCACCTTCCATCCTTGCTAGACATTCTCAGGTTTTCTCAGACTTTTTCTCTTGATGCTTTTGCCCCATACTTCCTGTGCTTTCTTGAGAGGGAATTCTTAAGATTGTATGCCTTCTCTCCATCCTGCAAAGCCAGACTTGATGCCAACAGCCTTCCATTTCCTTTCTCTAGGATTGTGCTGAATGCTGAAAGTTGTATGCTTTCTCACAGTGCTGCAGATTTGGGTTAGCTTTCTGCAAGCACTCGCTAGCTGCCTGCAAAGGCTCGTACTTCTGCCATAGGGGATTGCTCAGGAAGCTGGCCGTAGAGTGAGGTCTGTGTGGGTGAGGTTGCAGAGCATTGGGTGTGCCTTCAGACTAGTGGGGAGGATTCCTAGGTGGGTTTCCCCGTGACTCATGGGTGCACTTCCTGGTGGAGTCTGAAGCAGTTTGTTGGTCCATGTCCCCTTGGCATCCTCCAAGAGTCCTGGCTGCTGTTTTCCCAGCTGATTCCCACTTCTCCGACATGCAGCACACTTCAGTATTCTGAGTGGGGTGACAAGGAACTTGGTCCATTAGCTGGCGCCCTTCCCAGTTGGGGAAGCTGAGCTGTCACTCACATACTCTTACTCTCCATGGTGGCAGAAATCATGGGTCAGGGTTTCTCTTGGCGCTGAGCTGTGACACCTTGGCGGAGGGGTGACATAGGTAAAGTGAAACTGTTTCTCTAATCTTTAATGCATCTAATTTTGTTTTCAGTGGAGTGCTGGAGTTCTCCCCTGGACTCTTGGACTTCCACAAATGCACTCTCATTCATGAGTGATTGTCTAAATTTATATTCTTTGGGGGAAAATGGTAGAAAAATTTTATTCCACCACGTTCATGATGCCACTCTTCATGAGGGCCCTAGAGTTATGACAATATAAGATAGACGTTCCTGTGGACTCTGTCTTCTAAAATGGTTTCAGTTTCATTATTTGAAAAATTGGAGTAAGACAAGTATATGCCTGACTAAGCTGTGAAGAATAAGTAAAATCTCTCATATAATGAGCTTAGCCCAGTTCCAGTCACATTAGAACATTCAATAAGTATCAGCTGTTTATGCAGAGATCGCACACAGTGGGGAGTGAGCCTAACTCTCATCTCTTTTGGAACTATAATTCTCCAACATGGGGAGTCCTCTGAATAATCTGGAGGAAGGTGGAAGTCTGGAGGCTTGGAAGCATGCCTTTTCCAGGTCTGGGACTCAAACACAAAGCTGGGGTACAATGGTGTCACAGGGTTAGTGGCAGGGCCCCCCACAGAGCAAGGCCTGGAGGACACACACCAAAGTCATGTACTCTTCCAACTTCTGCTTCTCTACTTTGGTCACCCAGAGCTAATGCCAGAGGTGCAGGACTCCACACTGCAAAGCAGAGAATCAGTTAGAACCAAAAGCGATATGACCTGAGTTACATTGTGTGGAGTGCATTGCTGTGTTAAATTTTGATTTGCCTAAATGGCTCACAGTGTTAGATGCCTATCTTAAGTTCCTACACCTCAATATGTAGTATTAACTCCAATAGAAAACATGCAACCAGCCCAAAGCCAACATAGTTTAAGAAATGTAATACTTTGTATGGGTCACATTTTAGAAAGCTGTTTTTTGTTGAGGAATGGGGTAATGGCTACTGAGTGTTTTACTTTGCCTTGGGAATACTACTCTGAGAATTGGAGCTTATACCATAATTTGGCTAATCTTCTCAGATTCAGCATCTGTACTCCTGTAAGTGGCATTTAATATTATAACAGGAAATCTTGATTATCATAAAGAAACATTACTAGCTTATTCTGTGCTATGTGCTCAAATTGGCTTACCATCTCGGATGACCTGTAAAAGAAATGGAAAGATACAGCGAGTGAAGCAGGGATCTTGCACGATCCACCAATCATCCCGGAAGGGCTACAGGTCTCAGGGCAAGTCTCAAATCTGTCCAGAGCTCCCTGCGATGGAGAAGACGATTTCTCTCTCTCAGGTTGGTTGTGATGCTCAGATGAGATTGATGTTCTGTGCCATAAGCCTGGCGCACGGGAGATATTCAGCAAAAACCACCTTCTCTCCTTTTTCATCTACTGTGTATGAATTCAACTTTCTTGTGTATTTTCTTAAAAAGCAGTTATACAATAAGTCCAATTACATTCTTATTCTGGAGGGTCTGGCATGTAGAAGATGGTCAGTGGGATTTTGTGGGGGAGTTGGTGGTGGTGCTTGGCATAGTGGTGTTTCCCGTCCAGCCCCTTGCTGGCAGCCGTGGAGGTGGGACTGCTGACTGGGGCTGTCCCGGTCCCTAGGACAGCACACACAGACCGGTGTGACTTTTTTCAGATGAGGCTGATGGGATAGTTACGCTCATTTCTATATTTAAGCCATTTAATGCCATGCTCTGCCTTTATTTATTTATTTATTTATTTACATTTCTCCTGGCATCTATAAATTAAAATAGAGATTGCATACAATATTACATTACTTTCAGGTATACAACCTAGTGATTCAGTATTTATATAGCTTACAAAGTGATCTCCACCCTGGGTCTAGTAACCATCGGTCATCGTACAAATTTATTATGATATTATTGACTATGTTTTCTGTGCTGAACTTATTTATTTTACAATTGAAAGATTGTACCTCTTACTTCCCTTTTTGAGAGCCTCCATACTGTTTCACAGTGGCTGTTCCAATTTACAGACTCAAACAACAGAGCACAGAGGTTCTCTTTTCTCCATATTCTTGCCAGCACTTGCTATGTATTGTCTTTTTGAAAATAGCCATTTTGACAGGTGTGAGGTGATATCTCATTGTGGTTTTGATTTGCATTTCCAAATGACTAGTGATATTGAGTATATTTTAATATATCTGTTGGCCATCTGTAGGTCTTCTTTTGGAGAAATGTATATTCAGGCCTCTGCCCATTTTTAATTGAATATTCTGCTTTTTTTGATGTTGAGTTGTATGAGTTCTTTTATCAGATATATCATTTGAAAATATCTTCTTCCATTAAGTAGGTTGCCTTATCATATCTTGATGAGTTCTTTTGCTATAGACAAGCTTTTTAGTTTGATGTGGTCCCAATTGTTTATTTTTTGCTTTTGTTGCTTTTACCGGAGGAGACATATCCAAAAAGATATTGCTAAGACCAGTGTCAAAGAGGAACTAATACCAATCCTTCTTAAACTATTTCAGAAAATTAAAGAGGAAGGAACAGTTACAAACTAATTCTACCAGGCCAGCAATACCCTGATACCAAAACCAAATAAAGAAACTACAAAAAAGAAAATTACAGGTCAGTATCCATGTTCTGCTTTTGAACCCACCTTTCAAATACTGGCCAAATTTTTTGTGCCTGGAACAGCACCAGAGTTTAGAAATTCATATCCCCTAATATTAGTAAGTCAACAATTAAGTATCCGAGGAAATACTGTATAGATACAGATACACATGCACATACTCATGCATGCATATACATATGTGCTTACATGTATGTGTGTGTTTTGAGAGGTAGTGGCCTAGAGAAGGGGAAACAGTCAGTGTGAGAGATTCAAAGTTGTGAGTATGGTGAGCATGATTTATGCATCAAAATCAGAATCCACAGACTGATAAGAACATAGGTCCATCGAAAGTCAAAAGAATGATGCTTAAGTTTGGGGTAGTCCCAGACTCAAGGCTCCCACCTTAGCAAGTAGGTCTTGTCTTTAATGAGTCTACAGACAAGTCAGAGAGATAGTTGTGCGCACGGGCTCTCTGTGAGATGTGTTATAGAGGTGAGGAGGAGGAGGGCTCAGGGAGGGAGACGACTGCT
The DNA here is from genome assembly GCA_037038555.1 of Rhynchonycteris naso. NCBI lineage: Eukaryota > Metazoa > Chordata > Mammalia > Chiroptera > Emballonuridae > Rhynchonycteris > Rhynchonycteris naso. The sequence goes on from CM073001.1 coordinate 99,454,946, forward strand.
CAGAGCATAGGGATGAGGAAGGGGACGGAGAGTTTAGAGCCCGTGGACAACGAAGGGAGGGACCAGGGAGAAGGGGGAAAGCTGGGTTTGGAAGGCTTCTGTAGAGAGGCCTCGCTGCAGCGCTGTCTGAGCAGAGAGATCAAAGGGCCCCACTAGGTTTAAGACAATGAGGCCCACATTCTTGGGGGAACCAGGTGCTTCTGTGGCCAAGGTCTTTGCAGTTTGTCTGGCTGGCTCTCGGCAACATGGTTGAGAGCAGACATGCGGGACTGATTTGAAAACTGTGGTGCTTGGGGAACAATATAGACATCAGAGGCCCGCAAGTGAAAACATGCAAGTAATTGTAATTGGACTATGACTATCATTGTGGTTTAAGTGCCCAGGAGACCTTGTGAGCAGCCTGTAGATATGGCTGGGGCTGATGGTCTTTGGAGGGCCTTTTATCTTTCTTGCACACTGATGACTGTCTTTGGACGGCACTTGATGGGTATGTTTTCTTTTCTGAGGTGGGCTTTCCTCTCATTGGTCGTTATCAGAAATGAACTGGTGTCCCACGAAACTCGGGCTTCATCAAACTCCTGGGAGGAAAACTCAGGTGTTTTTGTGGGAGTACAGATGGCAGAGCAAAGGGATCAAGGACCCATTCTGGAGACTTATTAAATGTTGACATCCAACAAGCTACTTAATCGTTCTGAACCTTACATTTTTCATCCATAACTGGAAATAATAATACCTATCTAGCCGAGTTCTTTTTTTTTTTTTTTTTTACAGGGACAGAGAGAGAGTCAGAGAAAGGGATAGATAGGAACAGACAGACAGGAATGGAGAGAGATGAGAAGCATCAATCATTAGTTTTTCGTTGCCATTGCGACACCATAGTTGTTCATTGATTGCTTTCTCACATGTGCCTTGACCGCGGGCCTTCAGCAGACTGAGCAACCCCTTGCTGGAGCCAGAGACCTTGGGTCCAAGCTGACGAGCTTTTAGCTCAAGCCAGATGGGCCCACGCTCAAGCTGGCAAGCTCGGGGTCTCGAACCTGGGTCCTCCACATCCCAGTCCAATGCTCTATCCACTGCACCACCGCCTGGTCAGGCTAGCCGAGTTCTTGAGAGAACTAAACATAGTAAAACATAAAATAAATATGTAGTACAATGCTTAACACTTAATAGGTATTCCATATTTCTCACCTGTTATTATTATTATTGATGTTTTGGTTTTGTTTGTTTTTGTACAAGCTGATGTAATATGCATACATTCCAGGTGTATGTAAAATATACTTAAAATCTTCAGAGGTGGAGGGGGACACACAAACCTGCACATTGCTGTCCATAGTGCTGAATTATCATTGCACGGGTCATGGCTGTCACTTTCAATCAGAGGTCATTGCTGATGGCTGCTCAGTCTCTCCCAGGCATTCTGAGCCAGAAATGCTGAATAAAGAGAAGCAAACTATAGAGGTTTTTGGATTAGTCACTAAGAAATTTCTGTGACAAGAGACATCTTAGTCTCAGGTTTTTTTTGTTTTTTTTTTAAATTTCTTTTTATTTTATTCATTTTAGAGAGGAGACGAGAGAGAGAGAGAGAGAGAGAGAGAGAGAGAGAGAGAGAGAGAGAGAAAGGGGGGAGGAGCTGGAAGCATCAACTCCCATATGTGCCTTGACCAGACCAGTGCAGGGTTTTGAACTGGCGACCTCAGTGTTTCCAGGTCAACGCTTTATCCACTGCGCCACCACAGGTCAGGCAGTCTCAGGTATTTTTATGAGCAAAGAATAAATCCAAACGTGGTTAAAATTGATGATACAGGTAAGACATGTGTGTTATGTGACGGATGGCTGTGAAAGTGTTCATCTGAATTATGAATGCGAGTAGTTAGCAGAGTCCCTGGAGAGGGACGGACTGTGTAAGTGAGGGGTCATTATTAGTTATATGAAAGCAATGTCTTAATATTTAAAACTTTGGGTTTAATAAGATATGTGTAATTTTCACAACGTCACAGTACAAATAAAACTGTTACTTTATAATATATGTGATATATTTTAAGTAAATTGAAAATTTAAGCACACTTTTGAATGTGGTAAGTCTTTTTGATAGTTGGAAGTTTTGAAGGTAAGTGTCTCTCCTATTCCTTTTATTGGGTACTCTGGTGATGATTCTGGGTACATTACTTTTTCTGGCCCCCTTTCTTTATTCTCCTCTTCTTCCCTCAAAGGCCCAAGCTTCTGGAGCAGCTTGGCTAGTCTGCTTCTTAATGTCTACTTATTAGTCAATGCTTCCTTCCTTTCTTCCCTTCCTTGCGTCCTTCCTTCCTTCCTTCTTTCCTCCCTCCCTCTCTTCCTCATGCCCTCCCTTCCTTCCTTCCTTCCTTCCTTCCTTCCTTCCTTCCTTCCTTCTTTCCTCCCCCCCTTCCCCCCTCCCCCCCTCCCTCCCTCATTCTCTCCCTCCCTCCCTCCTTCATGCCTTCATGCCCTTTCTTCCTTCCTTCTTTCCTTTCTTCCTTCCTCACTCCTTCCCTCCCTCCCTCCCTCATGCCCTTTTTTTCCTTCCTCCCTCCCTTCCTTCCTTCCTTCCTTTCTTCCTTCCTTCCTTCCTCCTTTCCTCCCTTCCTCCCTCCCTCCCTCCCTCCCTCCCTCCCTCCCTTCCTTCCTTCCTTCCTCTCTCCCTCCCTTCCTTCCTCCCTCCCTCCCTTTCTCCCTCCCTTCCTTCCTTTCTTCTTTACTTCCTTTTTTCCTTTCTCCCACCTATTAACCATTATCCAGCATGCACTTATTGAGCACTTATTGCATATTATATTCTCTTATATTCTGTTTTGTGTTTTACACCAAAAAAGTAGCTTATCTAATCTCCTTGTTATCATGACAAACTCTGATCTTTGACCCAGTAGCTCTAGTCTCTGCTGGCGCTATTCCGTCATTCAGCAACATTTCTTAAGCACTCACTGTTCTAGGCAGTGGGAATACACAATAAATACTGACTCCTAGTATCTAGATTATTGAAATAGGCTGCTGGCCATTGACTTCCTGCAGTTCATTATCAATATAGTCAGAGGTCCTTTTATACCTGAGTCATGTTGTATTATTTCTCTCCTTGTGTTCTCCAAATAGCTTTCCATCTCATGGAGTCAGTGAGTAGTGAGGGGATGAGGAGGAGAAATTGTGCTCTCTCTATATATTTTGGAGGCATGGCCCATAGGACTCACTGATGGATCAGACATTGGTTATGAGTAAAAAAAGGAGTTGATTGCATCTCCAAGGATTTGTCCTTAGTGACTAGAAAGGTAGAGTTGCCAATTACTGAGTTAGTAGAGACTGACAAGAGCAGGTTTGGAAGTGAAAAGCCAAGTCTTATTTGAGAAACGGCACATTTGATGTCCCTATTTGGCATTTAAATGGAAATGCTGAGCATGTAGTTAGAGATACAAGTCTGAAGTTGTAGCTGAAGATACATTTTGAAGTCATTAGAGAATATTTAAAGCCACGAGTCTGTATGAGATTGCCAATATAGAAAAAAGTGAAAGTTTCTAGGACTCGGTTTTGAAGCACTCATCGTTTAGAAGGTGGGCAGATAAGGAGAGACTCAGGAAAGAGACTGAACAGGAAAAGGTGAAGAATTTGGAAGTGAACCAAGTGAGTCATATCAAGGGAAAAATATATTTCAATAAAGAGGGTGGAGTAAGGGCTAAAAATTAACTTCTGGAAGTCATAGGAGGTCTTAATACGATATCTTTTGGTGGAATAGTGAGTCAAAAGCCTGGCCAAATTGTGTTCAAAAGAGAACGAGAGGAAATGAAACAGAGTCATGAAAGCTCTTTCAAGGAAACTTGAATTATGTCAAGGAATCTCATGATTTTCAAAGGGTTAGACATGCATAAACCATGAAAAAATTGGTTATTGCTGTATGATCCTAACATTTCCAAATACTGCACTGCCCTGAAGGGAGATGTAGTTCAAGATGTAGTTCTCAAAACTGGCTTGGAAGAAGCTACAAGAGGCTGCACCCCTACCTACACTTCTCTAGGAGTAACTCAGGGCTTGTCATACACAGTCTGAAGAAAAGCTAAATAGAGCAATAGCAGCAATAACAGTAATGGCAAGAACAATAATAGCAACAGCTACTCATAGGACATTAGAGTCCTCACTCTGTGATAAGCGTTGTACTAAGGACATGTGATGGATCACCTCATTTAATGCTCACAGCCCAATGAGCTTGGTATTGCTGCTGTTTCTATCTGACAGACTTAGAAGCAGATAGGCTCCTAAGTATATAGGTATAGTCTGTGGTAATATTTTGTAAGACCTTGACTTTCATTACTTTTTCCATGGAGGCATTATATTAAAACCCTGCTGAAGAGCAATGATGTAAAATGATTTTTCAGAACTGATGCAGGGAATAAGTACAAGCAGTTTTCCTAAGGGCTACCGTGTGGATGGAGACCTTACTCTTCCTTCCTACTTTATTTCGCATTCATATCTCTTGGGAATATACAGGTACCTTTTTTGGTGGATGCTGCTGGGCCATTAATAGACAGAGCGTGCCATCTTCAGGGGCTTTGTGTGGTCCGTGCTGTTGTGGTCCATCCCTCATTTGACTCCCCCCTTCCATGCCCTCACTTCTCCTGTTCTCCGTGGAGTGAGGGACTCGCCTCATTCGGAAGAAAGCAAAGTGCAAAGTGAGGTCACTAGTTCCTGCTAACTCTTAAGACGTTAACTTTCAGAAACATTTCAGAAATGTTTCCTAAACATTTACAAGAAACAAGAGGTATTTTGACAGGCTTATAAACTTTATTTAGTTTTAACAAATACCGAAGTTGCTGGTTTACTATACCAATAGGTATTGTATGTTGTGCTATAAAGTCAAAGGCCAAAATAGTTCAGATAGCTATGGCGCTAATTAAGACTTCAGCGTGCGGTGGAGTGTGGGGGAAGTACCCACACACAATCCATGGCCTATTCTTCTCAAAACAGTTCAGCTACTCAAGTTCCATTGCTTTAATAGAGCCTTTTATGGAAAACTTGGAAATATTGGGTTTATTAACAACAATTGTAGGTTTCCATGAGTAGCAGCTGGACCCATTGAAAAGGCCAGATGAATGAATATAAATTGACCATGACCTCCAGAAATTAAGGGTCTGTTTGAAACCTGTTACTATAACATTATTTTGTACAGTAGCTTTAAACTTATTTTCTTTAGATAGAATTACGTACTCATTTTTTCTTTTTTCTTTCTGTTGGGCAAATTAGTTTGTAAAATTTGAGTTTTTTGAGTTTGCTCACTTTTATTGTTAAAAATGGCACTGGGCAGCCACGTGTGTGCTTGCCCTCAGAGCAGGGCAGTTGATTGCAAATTGCTAATTACCTTCCTGCTTGGGAAGGGCCATTGTTTTGCTAATGTTTGCTGGAGGAGGGGTTTTGTGCCAAAAAGTTTTAAAAACAAAAAGAGAAGAAGAAAGAGAAGGAAGAAGGAAGCCAAGATGACAGGGTGCTGAAGGAGAAGCCAGTTTTGTGCAGAGAGGAGAAGGGAGAAAGAAGGTGTGCAGATGGGGAACCAGAGGTGACTGAGACTGGTGGGGCCTTTGATTCCAGGAATAACTGGAGAAGGTTCTCCTGGTTGTGGAACCCGAGAATGTGTCAGGGCTTGGGAGCCCTGAGTGTTTATTTTCTCGCCCGGCCGGTGTGAGGCTAGAATAAAGGAACGGCCCACCATTTTTTGGCTCCACTGTTTCTTTACAGTCTGCTCGAATCTAATGGGAACCTGCAGGGCTGTGATGGCCACGATGGCCGTGGCTTCTGGCCATACACTTTCTTACTACCCTTTTCTCCTTAGTTTACATGCATACACAGTTTCATATCTATTCCTATGGTATAACTTTCTCTTTACTCAGATTTCAATGCATGTAATTATTTACTTGCTTTTATATTGCAATATAATTATAATTATTATTTCGAATGGAAATCCATTTGGAGGTATTGAGTGTTTTTTTTAACTTTAATGAAGTAGAATTGAAAATTAAAGTGTATATATTTAAGGTGTACACATTAATGATTTGATACATATACATATACATATTACCACATTCACACTAATTAACACATCCATCACCTCATTTAGTTTCCATTTGTATATGTCTGTATATGTCGTAGGAACACTGAAGATTCACTCTCTTGGCAAATTTCAAGTATGTAATAACTATAGTTCCAGTCCCATGCTGTACATTAGATCCACAGAATGTATTCAGCTTCTAAGTGGAATTTTAGACCTTTAACCAACATCTCCACATTTCCCAACTCCCTAGCTCCTGGCAACAACCATTCTACTCTCTGGTTCTATCAGTTTGACGTTTTTAGATTCCACATATAAGTGATATCATAGCATATTTTTCTTTCTGTGTTTGGCTTTTTTTCACCTAGTAGAATGTCCTCCAGTTTCATTCATGTTGTTGCAAATGACAAGATTTTCTTGTGTATTTTTTTACTGCTGGATAATATTCCATTGTGTATGTAAACTACATTCTCTTTACCCATTCATCCATTGATGGACCCTTAGGTTGTTTACATATCTTGACTACAATGGATAAAGTTATTGTGTGATTTTTATTTATTTTATTTTTATTTTATTCATTTTAGAGAGGAGATACAGAGAGAGAGAGAGAGAGAGAGAGAGAAAGGGGGGAGGAGCTGGAAGCATCAACTCCCATATATGCCTTGACCGAACCAGTGCAGGGTTTTGAACTGGTGACCTCAGTGTTCCCAGGTCGACGCTTTATCCACTGTGCCACCACAGGTCAGGCTATTGTGTGATTTTTAATGTTTCTCCAAACAACTGTGTTTGACTTTTTACATCCTCTACTAACCCAGTAGGATTGAGACCAGTAAATAACTCAAATATTCAAGAAGGGTCTTCTGAAAAGTTTTTGAAGGTCAAAATAATGAAAAGACTCAAGGAAATAAGTAAGGTCTGTATGATTTTGGTTTCCTATTATGTAATCCTTAAGGGTTTTTCAGGAATTGTTAGACGTTTGATATGAAAATTATAAAATAAATACTTTAACACCATTACCATCTCCTCTTCATTTCCCCTCTGTCTTCTTTTCCTTTTTTCTCTTCTTCTGCCTTTATATTATTATCAATAATTAATTTATTTTAGATACAACTACCGCCTCTTTTTGGATTCATTCAGCAGGCCCCAGAGTGTAAAGGGTCTTCCATGAACTCCTTCCTAGAATTGGAAACGTCTTTGCTCTTTTAACACAATCATGTCAAAAGTCCTTTTTGCCCCTTGATGCTGATCAAACACTTTTCCAGTGCATTTAACAATTATCTGATATCCCTTCAAGGGAGGCCGACCATGTGGATAATAATATCTGACCTGTACATTTGTGCTGATTAAATGGGATGCATTTGATAGAAGAAAAGGTCATTGCGAATTGTGAAGTGCTATTTAGTAATATATATTAGAATAGTTAATAATTTAACTTGAAAAGATCCCTTGGTAGAGGGCTAGAGTTTTTCACATGACACAGCCTATTTTAAGTAATATAATATACTTAGACAATAATTTATGTAATCATCTTCTAAACCGGGCAGTTAAGTCATTTTAGACTATTTGGGCCTATACCGAACTCTGCAGTTGGCATGCCTATGCATAAATAATTTATCTTTGTTTCTTAATATCTCTTTGGAGTTTGGCTTCAAAAGGCCAGTCCCTCTCTGTCAGGGCCACCATGGCTCTGGGCTCCGGTCTCATAAGTGCTGCTGCCTGGCTTTCTGGAGAGTCCTCTCCCCTTGCCTTCTCTCTGGATTCCAGGAAGGCCTGCAGAAAGACCTGGAAGTGGGTGCGGTTGCAAGAGGATGGCTTTGTGGTTGTTAGTTGGGTGGTGAGCTGACTAATAATGCCCCTTTGTTATGGGGGATCTTTTTAGGGAAAGACTAGTCTCTGCCCTGGGATGGGTTGGCAAAACAGAGACAAAGAGAGAGAGGGCGGTATGTTCCTGCCCAGAATCCCCTTGGGGTCCCCAGGGCTCTCTTCACAGCTGGGCCTTATAGGATTACAATTGAATTCACAACCCAATCTCTGCCAGAGAGAGCAGTCTGTCTTCCCTGCTCCCTACACCCCCCAATGTTGCATCCAAAGCATAGTGGGGCAGCCACCCTCCGGGCTGTTAGAAGCTCTGTCTTCACATGAATAGCTTGTGAAACCTTAGGGAAGACCTGCAGCCCTCCTCCCTGGGTGGATATCACCTTCTTCCTTTGGATTTTATAAAGAACCTGATCCTTTTTGCCTGAATGCAGCCAAATAAACAGGAGTCTCCGAGGAGGTTGATGGCTCAGCCATAGAAGTCCCACCGCGACGTCTGGTTTTGATGTATTGCTGATGGATATGATCATGCTTACAGAACAAGATCACTTTTGCCAGTTTGAGAGAAAGGTCATGTTTTTAATTTAACTTAATTTCCTATACCAAAGAGAATTTTCAATAGGATATTCGACTTTTGCACCTTTAATGAGACCAGATGCTCTGGGGCCTGCAGCAATGAAGAGAAAACAGATTTTCTAGTTTACACTTCCACTCCGTGTGTTTTCTAAATTGAGTGTGTGCCATTCCTTGAAGAATGCCATTGCTCCTTGGTGTTTCTTTCTCATTTCTTTTTTCTCTTTTTCTCCATCTCTCTCTGTTTTCCTTTTTCTCCCTCCCTCCCTTTCTCTCTTCCTCTTGCTCCTTCTCTTCCTCTTCAGGGTGATCCTTGAGCACAGAACATGAGCTAAGCAATGTGCTTGCAGCTTTACAAACACATATTTAATTTCCATTTTACAGATGAGGGAACCAAGGCTCAGCAAGGTTAAGTAAGGAGCATAGTATCAATTGTGTAGTGGAAAGATGGGCTGGTCACAGTCATTACAAGCTTGGACACTGAGACCAGATCATCTGGATTCAAGTCTGAGTTTGGCCATTTATTTGTGGATGGCCTATGAAAATTACTTAACCTTTTGACCACTCACTAGTCTATGTTGATTGTCTTAAATTACAGGTTTAATATAATTTTTAATGATGATGATTATACATACAAAAGGGCATATGTATAGTTTACAAACTAATGAAATAAATGCCTGGATACCTTCCAACCAGATTAAGAAACAGAACATTGCCCACACTTTTGGAGCCGTCTGTATGTTCCTCTCCTGTGGCAACTCCCATCCTCACTAAACCCCAAGAGCTAACCATTAGCTTGGATTGCAGTTTTGTTATTTATTTATTTATTTTCTATACATGCACTATATACACATACACACAATCCATTTCAAACAATATATTAATTTGTGTTGCTTGTTTTGTATTTTAAACTCAGAAACATTGTAATATATTTTTCTTTGACTAGTTTTTTCTTAACTTTTAACTATATTTGTGAAATTCAGCTATGTAGTAATAATTTCAGCTATGTAGTAATATTTTCAGTGCTAAGTGAAATGCAATTATATGACTTTAACTCAATTGATTTAGTCTCTTCTCACTGGACAATTCAGTTATTGCAGCTTTTTGATTTAAGAGACAACTCTCTATGTAATGCACGTTCTTAGACTTTTCTCTTGGGGCATGTCTATGGATGTTTCTCTAAGTCTGAGATGGTCCTTGTTGGGTGTGTACAGATTTATGCCCAACTTCTTTCTAGATTTGTTGTAACCCATTTACTCTCTGACTGGTAGAATGGTTTCCATTTTTCTACATCTTCCACACTTGGTATTATCAGATTTCAAATCTTCGGCCAATATGATGTGTGCAAAAATATTGTTTTAATTGGCAATTGTTTTATTTCCAATAAAATCGAACAAGTTTACATAGTTTATAGTTATTTGTAGTAGACGGCAAGTGGCAAAAAGCCTTTGTAGGTTCGAGGCTTAGCAAAAGGCTAAGTTCTCCCCCTACCTCACCTTCATATTGGCTATGAAGCTGAGTATTTGCACCCACTTCACTTGCTTGCTTAAGTTTCTGGAAGCAATTTACATGCCCTTCCTCTCACCCTTTGTTTATTCAGATGTTGGTTGATTTAACTTATGCATGGTGGGGAGATTCCTGTTTATGCCTTAAGAGAGTTCCTGATTTTGCCTCAGATGTATGACTTTGTATCAAAGACTTTCTTATTTGCATATGGCTATATAATAAAGCAAATTGGGGCCATGGGGCTCTTGGATATTGCCATCAGCATTGAAGAGGGCTCCTGATCCCATCCTTTTTTCTCAATGAGTCTGTTTTCTTAATTCCACACAGTTCTCCCTCAAGACCCAGAATTACGAGCTGCCTGGTTCGCGGCAGTTATTTGCATTTTCTCTTAGGTAAAGTGCCTTTTAATGTTTCTTTAGTTTTTGCCCATTTCCCCTCTTATGGGCTCCTCCTCCCTATTTATTAAATGGGGTTGTTCTGGAAGCTCTATAATGGCCCTTTCAGCTCTATGCTCTGTGATTCAAAGACTCTTATTTTGATGCAGCTAACACTCTGCTTTCACTTGTCTTCCTCTCTCTCTAAAACATACCTGTATCTCTTAGGTATGGATATCAGCTCATGGCACTGTGTCTTAGGTCAAGGACCATATAGAAAAACTCTCCTGTGGGGTAGCCCAAGACAATTTTCTGACTTTCAATGATTATTTTATAATTCCCATTGAAAACTAAACATAAGGTCTCCTTTTCTTGTTTATATTCTGTCAAATATTTACAAGTTGAGCACAGATTTATGACTGGCTAGAATCCAGATTTTTCTTTCTCTGGTGTCACTCACTGGTAGAATCAAGAAAAACATGCAAAGCCTAGGAGATTAATTCTTGTTTCTACAAAGTTAGCTACATGATCATAGTTTATTTTTAGGATAATTTATTACATGACTCTTCATTGCTCTGTTTCTAACTCATGTTTTTCTTCAGATCAATGATTTCAAAAGCAAAACAAATCAAAACAAAATGACCCCAAACCAGTGAACCGACTAACCAACAAGAACCCAAATCCAAACCAGCACAAATAACCCCAACCAGCATTATCAGGTCTAAGATTACCCTTTGACTTAGATCAGCAACTGCACAGGAGGAGCTATAATTTTGTGCACAATTGCCAATGCCTGCTCCTACCTCCCCTTCTCGTGTATCAGATTGGGGGTACCAGAACCAAAACAAAAGAGTAGGATGTCAGCAATGTGGTACAATAGGAGGCCCCCCATACCTATCTTCCAATAGCAACAATAATTTGGCAACCACCAATGATTAAAAGTGCCTCTGTGGGAGCTTTGGGATCCAGGTAGGAGGCTGTGAAATCCCAGTGAAGACCAAGACCAAGGAGAGCCATTTAGAGAGGGCAGTTGCATGCTCTCATGGCAAGCTCACCTGGTGCTGGTGACAGACTTGGAAACAGCCCTGTTCCCCTGTAGGGCTGACTGCCTGACAGCCTGAGTTGTACTGGTCCTTCCAGTGCCACCTGCCAGCCCCTGATTTGGCTCCAGCTCCTCTCTGCTATTGTTTGAAATCAGTCTTGCCTACCCAGGGACCCAGCTGCAGACATGCTCCTCTGTGTCCCTAGAGGCAGGCCTGCTGACCTTGGTCCTGGTTTGGACCTTGACTCTGAAGGAGCTCTGTGACTTGGTTCTAGCAAAACCCAATCATGGTGTGGGATCAGTCCTGCCATCCCAGGGATCTGCACAGTGATGCCATGAGAGCCCTCCCAGTGTCATGGTGAGAGCTATACCTTTTACACACCTGGAATAGGCCCACTGTCATTGGACTCTGAGGTGGACTTATGTCTCAGCACCAGCCCTACTGACCAAGGTCCTAGAGGCAGTCCTGTCTTCTTAGGGACAAGGATGATCCACACCTACCTACTCTTCTTGTACCAGGCCTGCCTAATGTGGGCCTCACTGTGGACCCTGCAGCAGCTATATGACACTGCTTTAACCCTGCCCAACTGCAGTACCAGGGACACTTCCATCACCCGGAGGTATGACAGGGGAAAACCTTAACCTGACAAAACCAGTCTGTAAAGGCTGGAAGAGGTGTTTGCTCCTTCAGATGCATAGGTATATATTATAGTATGGGTTCTCCAGAGAAACAGCCAATAGGAGACACACACACATATGCACATATATGTGTGTCTGAATGTATGTGTATATGTATTTATATATTATAAGGAATTGGCTCAAGTGATCATGGAAGCAAAAGAAATCCCCAATCTGCAGTCAGCAAGCTGGGAGCCAGGATAGGCAATGGTTCGAGTTCTAATGTGAGTCTGTGTCTGAAAGCAGCAGATGACACTGATGACCCATCTCAGAGACAGGCAGAGAGAGAATTCTCTCACTCAGCTATTTTGTTCTCTTTAGGCCTTTTGTGGATTGAATGAGACCCCCACATTGGGAAGACAGTCTGCTTTACTCAGTCTATAGCAGGGGTCCCCAAACTATAGCCTGTGGGCCGCATGCAGCCCCCTGAGGCCATTTATCCGGCCCCCACTGCACTTCTGGAAGGGGCACCTCTTTTATCGGTGGTCAATGAGAGGAGCACAGGATACATCCGCACCCATAGTTTCCATTGAAATACTGGTCAGTTTGTTGATTTAAATTTACTTGTTCTTTATTTTAAATATTGTATTTGTTCCTGTTTTGTTTTATTACTTTAAAATAAGATATGTGCAGTGTGCATAGGGATTTGTTCATAGTTTTTTTTATAATCCAGCCCTCCAACAGTCTGAGGGACAGTGAACTGGCCCCCTGTGTAAAAAGTTTGGGGACCCCCGGTCTATAGAGTCAAATATTAATTGCATTTAGAAATGTTCTCACAGACATACCTGAAATGATGCTTAACCTAATGTCTAGTCGATTAAGTTGGTATATAAAATTAAGCATCACACCACTAGATTTAATTGTGGTGATCACATCATAAGGTAGATAAATTTTGAATCACTATGTTATACACCTGAAACTACCATAATATTGCGTGTCAACTATACTTTAATAAAAACAAAATAAAATAAAAATAAAAACAAAACAAAAATAACTGTCACAAAAAGTTTTCAACATTTAAAAGCAGGAGAAGATGAAATCCTTTGGTTCATAGCCTAGTAAGGTGGTAGTGATGATTGTATGTTGTGTAAATTGAGACAAGCTTTCATAGTCAGATTTCTTAATTGTGCACACCCATAGTTTATCCTCTATTGTCAAGAGGTCTTTGGGTGACATTATATATTAACAGTGTCTAAGTATGTAAGTATCCTCATGGATAATCTCTCTGAATTTCCAAGACTTGACCAATTCCTCTCTTTGCTAGCTCTCACAAATCCTAATCCATTGCCACCAATGAATGAAATGGCCCTGTGTGACACTGTACTGGCCACTCTGTCCTTCTTCCCTGTCTCTCATGGTTGCCTGGGAAAACCAGGTTGGGTTGTTTGGGGTGATTTGTTTGCCTAGGATGGGTTTTTGTATCTGTCTATATTATAGGTCATTGCTTCTGAAGGTTTGGTATCACCTGAAGAGTCCCTTAATGCAGATTCATGGGCCTTCTTCCCAGATAGTAGGTCTGGGTTGGAGGTCAGAGAATTATATTTTTAACAAGATACCAGAGGATGCTGTTATTGCTTGTTGGGCATCCTAATTATAGTACTGTTCTAGATGGCACTTTCAAATCTGTTTATAGTTAGTATAATACATAATAGCTTTTATATCATTGTCCGTGGTTTCAAAATAAGTAGTATTTTATATGACTTAAATTATTTTCAACAATTGGTTATTCTCACTAAGTTATGATTCTTTGAGGACTAGCTCCTACTCAGATTTTGATCCGTTATAAAGTCAGTTCACACTGTACTCAGCGTGTACATGTTGATTGGATAAGGATGGAAGAAAAAATGATTAGTTGATGGAAGCCCACAGCACTGAGGGCTCCGGGCTCACCCCTCACACCCATATGCCACATTTCATCTGAAGCCTGGAAATCGTGATCTCTCTCACTTCCTGCAGAAATGCACTGGCAGCCGGGACCACCCTGCCTCAGGCTGAGAAGTGAGAAATTCTGAAAGCAATCGAGCACTGTAAATTTTCACAGCAGTTCAACCGAAAACTGTTGGGCACAGATGTTTCTGTAACTGTGATACGCTGGGAACCTTCTCTGGGCTCCAAGCACACAGGGCTTCAGCCTCATTCTTCCACCTGGGTGCCTCAGTGGGCAAGTCTCACTGCGTCAGGGCTGTAATGGGAACCAGGTGGCAGCATGTGTCTGTTTTAAAAGAGCTGAGCAAGAGTCATGCCCCGGTCCATCACTTCTTCCTTCCTGACCCAGCTCATTCCTGAGGAGCTGGTTTTGGTGATGGTGGACCCATCACTCCCTCTCTGCCCCTTGTTGCCCATTGGACTGCCACTTGCGTTGGCTGTAAGGTGGGGCCGTGGAGACCTTCCAGCTGCTCTCTGATAGGCTGTAGGAAAGAATCAGGAAAGGGTTTTGGGGATGTGACAGAACATGATTATTCCAGATGACCTCTGTGTGATCAGGACCCCTACTGTCACTTTATTATTCACAGAAGGATTTTAGACTTGTGACATATTCCTTCTCAACTGGGTTTGCTTTTTACTCAGTGACATTGACTGAAGACCTGCTGGATGCTCAGTGGGGCTCCCCTCCCCCAGTACCACCCACATCGGGCTCACAGTCTGGCAGATAAAAATGTCTGAAATAATTTTTTTTTTTATATAAAATGTATACGCTATTTCTGTCTTTACCTAGAGATGGCTCTCATTTACTCCAGGGCTCTTCATGCTTGTGGGAACATGAGGAAGACCTATGAATAGCACAAGGGAAACATCTGCCACTGCCCAAAACATACACAGCAGAACTGACAAAAGTTCAGCGGGCAGGGGACATTCCTCACCACCGTTTCCAGTTGTGATAACTTGAACCCTTGCAAGCTGTAGCCAAAGGAGCCAATAGATTAGGAGATGAAGGCTGGAGAACTGGAGACCTGGGAAAGAGTCTCTGGCATCAGACACATGTTAGGACAGCCACATGGTGCAGTCTGTGTACCATCCTGGTGACTCAGATGGAGGGACTGTCCTGGTGCTTACAGTTGTCAGTGCTACTGCGTAACAAATGTTCTTCTGCTTCTTTTCACAATTTTCTTAATGCCAGCTGCTAGAAGACCTGTTATTATAAACCCTTGCATAACCTTTAGGTCTTAATTTTGTTACCAGTGTGTAACATTATCTATACAACTATTAAAAGTTTACCCTAAACAGTATCCACAGATCTTCTAAGGGCCAAGAGGAGTATATATTCTCAGTTTTAGCTTATATTTATCTTGTTCAATTTTTTCAAATCTATAACCTTTATATATCAGAAAAAAAAATTCCAGGAAGGAATATTTTCTCTAACTCAGGGAGCTAATTAGAAAGATAAAATTAAGAAGAAGCTTCCATAAAAACAAAACAAAGCAAAACAAAAAACCCAAACTCTTAGAATAAGAAAGTTCAACAAGTTTGTTAAATCCCAGATCAGCTTAAATATATTATTTATTTATTTATGACAGAGACAGAGAGAGAAACAGATAGGGACAGACAGACAGGAAGGAAAAGAGACAAGAAGCATCAATTATTTGTTGCAGCACCTTAGTTGTTTATTGATTGCTTTCTCATATTTGCCTTGACGGGGGGGGGGGGGCTACAGCAGAGCATGTGACCCCTTGCTCAAGCCAGTGACCTTGGGCTCAAGCTGGTGAGCCTTGCTCAAATCAGATAAACCCGCACTCAAGGTGGTGATTTAAATTATTTTTATCAGCAATGATCTACCATCAACTAAAAATAAAATAAGGTATCCTTTATAATGTCAATAAAACTATGAAGTATTTAGGAATTAGCTTAATGAAGAATACAGAGTTTTCTATAGAAAAACATTATATTTTATTAGAGAACAGCCTGCTTTGGGACATCATTAGGAGGCAGGATTCTTTGGAAAAAGCAGTAATGCAGGAAAAATAGAAGGCAGCCGTCAATGAAGAGGACGAATAGACATGACTGCACAGGAGCTGCATGGCGCTGGTGAGGACAGGACGTTGTGGGCATCACTCACTCATTGCATCACTAAGAATCAGAGCCATTCAGTGCATGTAACACACACGGAAGATGATTTGTCTACATGGAGAACCAGTCCTTATTCTTGTACTGAATGAGTGAAAGTTATCAAGCTGTATTCTTCCCAGATTAATTTCCAAATTCAACACAATTTTATTTAAAATTCAGACAATTGTAGGCAAAGGAAGTCCTAAGAGAACTTATCCTGATAATTTGGATAGCCTAGAGCTGTAAGTGCTTAATTTGAAAGTTAAAAAGAAAAGCAACAGTGTTTTGGTGAAGTGGTGAAGTGTGAGCAGTTAGAATACCACCAAGTGCCAGGCATTATGCTAGAACATCAGAGGGATATAAGATGACTAAGACATGACTTTCTCCTAGAGATCACAATGAAATTATTTTTTCACACACCAAAGAGTCAAGCTTTTTGGAAGTCATTGCAGTCTTACTTGCAAAGTGAGAATAAGGACTGTCATACATCAGTTATTGACCTGGAGTGCACCTGCGATAAAAGTTAGCATGACTGCAAGTTCCGCTGTGGATGTCATATAGGAAAATCAAGTATGCTTTAGAAATAGTACAGCCATTATTCCCAAGTAATTGTCTCTCTTGTGGAACGCTGTGCTTGGTGTTCTGAAAAGCCTGGGAAGGTGGCGTGACCTCACACTGCTTCGGTCCTGCCATAGCGCTGGGTCGGGACAGTTGCGGGAAGAGCGTATCTGACAGAACTGTCTTACCCCTCTGGGAAAGAAAGGCCTCACCTTGCAGGAACCTCTGGGGCTCCGTCATTCTGGTTTGTTTGTTCTCTCCTTGCCTGTCATAACCATGTTCGCATATCACCCAACCCTCCCCATTAAAAATGACAGAGATGATGGGGCCCAAATGAATCACTTTCTAAGCATCTAAGTCACAATAGTCATCTCTTTTCATAATTTTATTATAATGTAAGCAACATCAATATAAACAATGAGTTCTGACATTACAGCTAAATTACTCACTGCTTTCCAGTTATCTTGCCTATATGCATATCATGCTTGATAATGTCAATAAATATTATATGTAACAAAAATGGCAGCAGTGACTGGGCACAAAAGAATCACTTTCTAAGTCACAATAATCAATTACAGCTCCCTGTTGCTAGGACAATGATCTCTGTAAATTGGTAATCTTTATGTAAGCTTATTAAGAGAGCCATTAGGAGGGGGTGTGGACTCTCTCTCCTTTGATATATTGTTCCAACAAGAAGCCACATTCCTCTGAGGGCCTTCACTTATTTATGGAGCTTGAAGCTTTGAGTCCCACACTGGCAGTGTGGGAGTAAAGACCTCTGGCATTCATCAAATTCTGCCTGAGAGAGGGTATCAGACTCAGTTGAAGGGTGTTTCCTGCCTGCACCTTGTGAGGAAGGTGCAGTGTTTGGGGCTTTGCTCTCTTCCTCTCCCTGAAGGATCTGTTCTTTTACCTCATCTGGGCTTATCTCTAATTAGGGATTAGAGAGACTGGCAGAGCTGCAGGGTGGACTGAGTCAGCTAGCTGTAGAGGTGGTACATAGCCTGGGACAAAGGAAAACTTAGGTTCCTGTTTAAAGAAGAGATCCCAATAGGGTTGAATATAGGAAGAAAGTTTTGTAAAGACTTTGAACTTGAACAGGGAGAGATACTCAGAACTCCCATCAATGAAGTGGTGACTTCCTGGTGTGTATGTGTTTGGGACACAGGGTTAGGGCTGACACCTCTGAGCAGCATTGCTCTGTGTACTCCCTTACTGCTTGGTCTGCTGCCCTCTGTCCTCTGCAGACTCAGGAAGAGGGTCAACAGGGGGTGTTTGTCTGTAGAAATCTGCGTGCAGAGCAATCTGGGGAGAGTGATCATGGGGGCACAAAAGTCCTGGTCCTCCTTGGACTTTCAGTGTTCACTGCTAGCATCTCCTCCAGTATTTCCTTTGGGTTCTATCTGTCCTCTGTTTCAATCCCTGTGGAGTCGGGAAAAACCAAGCGAGCCCCACTGTTCCCTCCCTCCCCTCTCCACCTGATGAGGGCCTGCTCCTGAGACTACCCCCTCCACCCTCTCCTGGTCTGGATCAGGTCCCCCAGAGATAACCACCACCAGCCTCCTGTGTTCCTTCCCTCAGGTCACTGTGGCTCCCACCTCTTCCTAGTTGCTGAATGACGAGGCTTGTACACACTGCATCTCATTGAATATTTGTAACAATCCAGTGAAAGAAATTGGAATCCTGATTTTATAGATAAGTACACTTAAGCTCAGAAATCTTAAATAATTTGCCCAAGGTCATATAGCTAGTAAATAATGCATTTACTTTTAAATGTCTGGAGTCTATATAAGACTTGACATTTTTTGCTTCTTTCTATTACCCTTTTAAGGTATTTTATGATATAGATTTAGCAGTTTCTTTCTTCTTAACTTGAATTCTTGGGTTGTTCACCAGTTTCCCACCAGAGGCCTCTTGGGTGCTTATGTCCACTTTACACAGAAAGAAACTTTTAAGACAGGCCAACTGGTGCACGCTTCCAGCCCATGCCAGTCTCTGCAGTCAAGTAGCAAATGTTAGTAGATGCTCTTGGCTGGGGATTTTTAAACCAGAAGAATCTCTCCCTTGTGATTTGCAAATTTGATTTGCTCTTCAAGATGTTTGCTCATTTTTTAAAAGATTTCAGAATAAAGTTTTTATACTGATCGTATCTCATTGAAGATTATATTCATCGAAACACAATTGGTTAAAAGGCACTATTATTATTTGCAACAATTCCTCTCTATAACCAGGACTTTTTTTTTAAACTATTGAACCAAGACAAAATACCAAAATAAATTCGATGCTGAGGGTGACATAGAATAGCAATTGTCATCCTCCATTGCAACTTTTGAACTTAATCAAACTAACTTTATTTTTCTTGTTGTCTTTATCATTGGTAAATGTATTAACTTACTATTTTTAAAATCTGTTATGTGTTAGGGTTGCACATCTTTCATTCAAAAAGAGTTTATTTACTAAAACTGTTCAAAAAACTGTCTATACATCACTGTGAAAGCCTTTGTTTCCACCTCACTTTCAATACCCCTAGGTTAGCAGACCCCGCACCTGCTTGCTTGTGCTCCAACCTTTGCAGCTGGACTTTGACCTTTGAATTTGAGGATGTCTTTAACTCCCTTCTTACTATTTTGAATGAAGTTTTCAGCTTTGCAAGCCCCAGCACCTGCCATTTCCTGAGGTCAGGACTTCCACCTCCAGTTCAGCCCTGCAGAAGCAACTTGTTCTGAGGCTGCAACCTGGGCTGGATCCCCACAAGGGAGGTGTGGACTCGTCAGCTCTCCACTGCTTACTATCTGAGTGGGCATCTGGCAGTCCCAGAGATGAGCACCTGAAGCTTATATTCATCTTGCTCACACGTGGCCGCTCTGTACACATGCTGAGAAGCGGGCTTTTTGGCAATGGCACCGCCCGCCTGCTGCCCAGTCGTTTGTGCAGTCATTTAAAACACAAGAGTTTGCACTCTTCGAATAAGGCAGTGATGGAGGAAGCACACAATTCCTGACTCTATGCCACGCTTTGTGCGAGGTGGTTCCCTGTGCATTTTCTTTTGTTTGCTTCTGGCTTGCACTAAGTGGGATAAACAAAACAAAAAACCCATTAGAGAGCACTTGAGAGATTGGGTTGGAGAATTTGCTTTTATAGGGGAAGAAGTAAAGGGAAGTATTTGCTACTAGGGCAGGGATTTATTTATTTGGTTGGTGGTTCTCAGATTACACCTAAGGGCTCTGATACTTTTGGAGAGCCCCAAGGATTCTGTGTACATGGGTGGGATCATTGGCACTTTGAACAGAGCCAAGCGGATGGTTTCTTCGAATGTTCATTTGCTAAAGAACAAACTACAGGAGAAGGCATGATCTCTGTTTTCAAGAAGCTCAGGAGCAGGCTTGGAAGAAAAGGCACGAAACATACAAGATCATGAAAGTTACTAGACAGCATGTAGTCTTACACTGCAAGGACCACCAGGGCCTAGGAGAAGCAGTGGTTCTTATAGGCTGGGTGTCTAGGAAACCAGTCAGGACACTGGGGCTGGTCTTGGGCTTTCTTTAATAGGATACTTGTTCATGTCCTCTCTGCTGACACATTTTCCATGTCTTGTCTCCACAGAACTTCCTGCTCCTGTTACTTACAAGGACAGATTTATATTTACTCAACTAACAGGCAATGAGCATGGGGGATAACTGGGGGTCTATTGTAAGGAATTGAGAGGGTGACAAAGGCAATGGGGAGCTTATGGTATTTACCACTCTGACTCGGTTTCTTCTAATGAGACAAATAATAGTGCCCAGTCAGAGGTTTTTGTAAAAGGAACAAATAAGATAACCCATGTATTGCTTAGCTCAGTGAGTGACAAGATATTCAATACATGCAATTTTTACTTTTACTAATTTCTGGTTTCTCATAACTTCTACTGGCTATGGGCTCCTTTGACTTGAACTGTAATTCCCTTCAATGCCTTTTTAAAAAATTAATTTTAATTTGTCATGTTAACATGAATTCAAGTGTCCCATTCAATAGAACTCCCTCCCCTCCACCCCATTGTCCCTCATTGTCCTCCCCCTTCCCTTTGGGATTTGCTGTCTTGTTATCTAATGTCTCTGTTTTGACCTCAGGGCTTTCAAACTCCTTTCAATTTCCCCTTTGATTGCCCTTGGCTGATTTTTTTCTTGTTTCTAACGTTTTTAACTGAAGATCTGGTTGCTTTAGTTCATATTTTTGGTTGGACCTTGTCATATGTGCCTGGCCTTTTATTAGCAGTCTTCTATTGGGTCTGTGCTCTTTTCTGATCCAATCATCAGGGACTATTGGTAGGAAAAAAACATACTTACAAAAGCGTGCGGGAATGGCCTGTTGGCTGGTGGGCCTTGGTGTTATGCTACTCACTTCTTATAGCCTAACCATACAGATACCTGCCCAGTTCTGGCCTATACACAGTCATAGTCTCTTGGTGCTGAGAGGACACATGGGTGAAAAGATATGCTTCTTGTGAACCTCTCCATCAGGGAGTGGTTTGGGGTAAAGAGAACAAAGTGCCCAGAAGACTGGAATGTGTGTTAGCTTCTGAGAGCAGAGCGAGGGGACAGGCTGTAGAGGTCAGTGGTGGTCCTAAAGTCTGGTGGATCTGGGTCAGACTCACGGACAAAGAGACCCTGATGGAGGACCCTAGGATTCTTGCAGGCAAATAGCAGCAAATATGCCAGATTTTGTGCTAAATGCTTTCATCATTCCTACAATAGGCTTGTGAGGTAAGTACTTATTACTATCTAAATTGCACCTATGAAGGAATGGATGCTCAGGAAGGTTCAGGGATTGGCCAGAGGTCACACAGTGCTAGTAAGTAGGAAATGAGGGATTCAAACCCAGGGATGGAAGTTCCCACGACAAGAAGAAGGACATGAAAAGAAGAAATAGCTTGAGCACATTCCATCTGGAAAGGCTCTTCAGTGTTTTTGGCTGGAGCCCGGCGTGCCTTCTAAGGAGCATGAGGGAAGACTGAAAGGTGTGTTGGGAAAATACTGTGGAGGGTCCCGGATGCTGAGCAGACCGGGGGTGGGGTCAGAGTCTCAGATACAGCCCTTGGCACTGAGCCTTGCATGTTGTGAAAGTTTAGCAGATGCTTTTTGAAGTGAAAAAGGATTTAGCTGCCAGGTGGAATGGTTTTGGGGACATTTTCTTGGCTGCCATCTTGGGTACCCAAGACTCATTCTTGGCCCACCTCTCCCTCTCTTTTGAGCTCCTGCTGCCCATGGACACTGGAGTGACCTTCCTAGAATCTACACCTCTCCATGTCGCTCTTTGGCTTCAAGTCCTCCAATAGCGCTCTGGTGCTGTCAGAACAAGTTCAAACTTAGCATTACATAAACTTCAGTTTGTGTTCATCTCACATTCTTGTCTTTTCCGTGATGTTCCTGAAGCTGCCACATAGAACCATTCCCCTGTCCCTGAGCAGATCATTTATTTTTAAGACTCCAAGTGATGGATAGGCTCTTAGCCCATACTGCTTGGAATTTTATTAGGGAGCATTGTTGGTTAAGCCCCTTTTAGGAATTAATTTGTTAGCCTCCAAAACAAACCTGTCAAGCAGACTTTTTTAATTCCATTTTATAAACGAATAAACCAAGGTTCAGAGAGGTTAAAATGCTGTCTAGAGTCAGAGGTAATAAGATCAGAGGCAGGATTTCACCCTAGACAGCTTGACTTCAAGGCCTGTCCTTGTCACCACCATTCTGCGTGGTCTCCTCTTATTTTTTTCACTGTGTGGGTATTTTCTCCTTCTACATTGTCCTATCATGGAATTTTCTTTGATTACGTTCTCACTCCCAAGCTCATCTGTCAGATGAATCACTCCACAGGGCTTTGTTTTATTCTGTAACAGAATTTATCACCTCTTATTACAGCTGTTTTCTAGAGCTCTGTTTTGAAATGAATGCTTGTGTCCCTCCCCAGATTCCTACAGTGGACTGGAGCCCAGGCCTCAAGGGGACTGTATTTAGAGACAGGGTCTTTATGGAAGTAATTAGGGTTAAATGAGATCATAAGTTTGGGGCTCTATTCCAATAGAACTGTGTCCCTATAAGAAGAGACACCAGAGAGCTTGTTCTTCTCTTTGCCATGCAAGGACCCAGCACAAAGGCAGCGGCCATCTCCCAAGCGTGAAGAGAACTGTTGTGCCATTGTTAAAAGTACTTTTGTTAAGCAGAGCACGAAGTGTGGATTGTGAGTCCGAGTTCAACAATAGTCTACAATAGAAAGTGAAATAAAGGAGTTTATTACTCAGAGGTCCTACTGGAAGTCCCCAGGGCACCTTGAGGGGCTATGTGGGGGAGGACAAGGCAGGGTGCTGACAGAGAGAAAGGGAGGACATGGGACTCACACCTTTATTAGGGTATACATGGGTGGAGTGCTTTGGGTTCTCAGGCTAGGGCCAGATTGGTCAATTCAAACCAAGAGAGAAGGGTTTTGGTCAGTGATTCTTAACCTGGGTTCTATCGAACCCTAGGGGTTCGATGAGTCAGTCTCAGGGGTTTGGAGAAGCCTCTGCTGTGGAGGCCAGAATAAAGTAATACCGTAATTTGTTGTGAGTTCATGCACTTTGTTGGTTTTGTTCTTTGAGCAAGGTGATGTTCATGCATGGCTCTTTTTGTGCACCAGTAAAAAACATATACCTATGTCTTGAATTGGGAAAAAAAATCATATATTATTTATCATTAAAGAAGGGTTCAGTGAATGCGCATATGAAACTAGTGGGTTCAGTACCTCAAAAAAGGTTAAGAACCACTGGTTTTGGTAATTCCTGCAGGGGTCTTACCTAAGAGATGAATAAGACAGACACTGGGAGGTTGGGAGACTGTTGATCACAGGTCTGTTGGGGACAGGGACTTCCATCTGCCTGTGACTCTGCTGCTGTCTGGGGCACATGGTTACGTGAGGGGGCTGGAGTCAGTGTCAGGTCCCTGCAGGTTGCTTGACCAAACACAGCAGATGCCGAGGCAGCAACGCCATGGAGCAGCTCAGCTCGGCTCTCCGCAAGAGCCCAGGTCAGAAAGTGACTTTGTGGGATCTTATCTGAGACTTCCAGCCTCCAGAACTGTGAAAACATACACTTCTGGTGTCTAAGCTATCCAGCCAATGGTCTTTTGTTATGGCAGTTCCAGTCAACTAAGAGATGCTCTCTCTTTCCTAATGGGGTCTCCCTCTCTGGAATGTGAGCTAAGAACTGGTGAGGCTCTTGGGACGTCTGTGACCTTCATTACACCCTCACTACCTTGCACACCAGGATCCCCCAGCTCCAAGCCAGCCCAGGGCAGTCTGCAAGTCAGCCTGGAGCTCTCTACAAGTCAGCCCAAGCACTCTGCTCCTCTTCTGCCGAGCTCACCTGTGCTCTGGGCCCCTGTGAGATCCGTGAGGCGGCTGTCTCTTCTGCACAGAGCTTCCAGTGACTGCTGATTTACTAGCTTCTCGCAAAGGCTTGGCGGCCTGCTGTCTCCTCTGGCCCTCGTAAAGTGCACCCCGCCCCTCGCCCTGTGCCAGCAGCCGCCTGCCGACGGCCCAGGCAGGATTTATGACAGTTTCATCAGATTAGAAAGGATGACACAGTCCTTCTTCCACTGTGTACAGAATGCAGTCAGACAGCATTGCAGGCCTCTATGCCTGTTGAGCAAACTCCACGTGGTAATGTCTGGCATTTTCCAACCTGGAGTCATTTGAAAACATTTTGATTTGACAAGAAATAACGTTAGAAATTTGGAGCCAAACAGAAATTTAACTCTTTCGGGTTGCAGTTGTGCCATCTCCTGCCAGGCTTCTGGAACTTCCAAGGGTCTGCTCACAGCAGTTCTGCTCTTTGTTGGGACTCAAAGGCAGCCTTGGGCTTGAGCCCAACCTCCACGTCCTCTTCTGAGAATGGAATATTCCCCCAAAGCCTGAAAGCCACTCATCTACTCCCTGCTCGTGTCAGGAAAAGGGAACTCCCAGCTGCCCTTCTGTGACCCCTTTCATTATTACACTGTGTTGCTTCATAGAAAGTTCTTCAAAACTTAAAAACCGTTTTACCTCCCTCTTGCTTTTGCACATATTGGTCTTCCTTTTGCAATCCTGCGCAAAGACTAGAACAATAAAAATCCCCTCCACCTTTCACATGGCAGCTTCTCATATATTCAGACATAGCAATGGTCTCATTCATCCAAGAGGCGGCTCTTCTGGGCACAGTCCGTGGAGAGATGAGCACGGGTGACTGAGAGTGATTTTGCATTGTGGGCTGCCAAACTTGAGAGCTCCGCTCCCATAGACTGTAACCTGTGCAATCCCGTGGGCTGTCCTGCATGAGCACGGCATTGGATTGGGCCGTGAGGCCTTCATGGAGCATCTGATTCATCTCTGCCCAGCTAAACCTTCTGGCTTTCTCTCAGCAATTCTTTCTTAGTCATGGCTTTGCGTTTACTCACCATGTTGTTCTTCTTCTCTGGAATATGTTTTCATCTGTCAGGGTCCCTCTGCAAGTGGGGACACTCCATGTATTGTTGGACTACATCTGAGTGATTTTAGGGCTATCATAGCCAATTTGGAATTTGAACTCCTGTTAATGTAGCCCTCAGGAAGAGCCATTATTAAGGGTTGCTTTAGTGAATGATTTCTAGAGATCAGTATGACTTGAAGATGATTTGACGTGGACGGTTAAGGGATACAGTTAGCCACCCTTTGGCTACATCTGACCTGTGTCCAACTACACCTACCATAGCATGTGCTTTCAGGATTATAAATATCCATTTATATATTTGTGTCCCTTATTGGCTTCTTTATCGGAGGGGCTGAATTTTATTTTTCTGCATCTTCACAGAGAGTAGAGTGCTCAGTCCAGGTAGCCTCTTGGTAAATATGAAACAAATGACAACCACTCCATTTGTGCCTCATTCTAGGAGCTTGGGGTGGAGGTGTCATCATGGAGAAAA
Source organism: Rhynchonycteris naso (assembly GCA_037038555.1). Taxonomy (NCBI): domain Eukaryota; kingdom Metazoa; phylum Chordata; class Mammalia; order Chiroptera; family Emballonuridae; genus Rhynchonycteris; species Rhynchonycteris naso. The sequence goes on from CM073001.1 coordinate 99,480,518, forward strand.
CGACTCCTGCTCTCACAAAGACTTTGACCCAAGTTTCTCGTGGCATCATAAGTGAGTGGCTAAGTGGAGAATTTTGAGAAGCTGATTTTGGGGAGGCAGTGCTCTTGAGTGGTGCTCATGATTTCACGGGCTTGGCTGTACCCCAGTGGCCCTACCAGCAGCATGAGTCCCTTTTATGATCTCAACAATGACACACAAACAGAGAAGGTGAACTTGTAGCTGTTTCTGGAACGTCTAGACCAGTGGTTCTTAACCTGAGTTCTATCGAACCCTAGGGGTTCGATGAGTCATCTCAGGGGTTCAGAGAAGCCTCTGCCGCGGAGGCCAGAATAAAGTAATACCGTAATTTGTTGTGAGTTCATGCACTTTGTTGGTTTTGTTCTTTGAGCAAGGTGATGTTCATGCATGGCTCATTTTGTGCACCAGTAAAAAAAAAACATATACCTATGTCTTGAATCTGGAAAAAAAATTATATTTTATCACTAAAGAAGGGTTCGGTGAATGCACATATGAAACTGGTGGGTTTCGTACCTCAAAAAAGGTTAAGAACCACTGGTCTAGACTTTAAGTTATCATTCAAGGCACTAGGAGGAAAAGGTTTGCAGGACTTAGCTTTTGGTTGAGTCCTGATATTCTCTGGGACCACAGTCACAATTATTTTGAGGTTGTAAAGGTCTGTGCGGGGCAAGCTAAAAGTTATTAGACTTTCATGGAGGTCACAACCATCACCAGGTCACCTGCTCAAACATATGTATGTGGGCACCTATGGGAAAAAATTCAGACACATTGGAAATGTCAGAATTAAATAATGAGACAGGAAAAATAAGAAGAGTGAGGCTTTCCAGAGAAGGGACGAATGAAGGAGAGTGAATAAGCTCTAGAGTGAAGGGTCATCAGTCCTGCCTGCGTGTCCTCTTTGAGGAAGGCTGACCAGGTCACTAGCTCTGTAAGTGCTTGTGTGATTTCTCAGTGCTCATGCTAAGCTATGATAGCTCTCCCACCTTCATTGCAGCTCAAACCTTCTTGGTGCCCCAGAAATGATCAGATCCAAGCCTTGACTTCTGCTCTCCTGACCCCCAGTTCTGTAGTTTTTCACAGAGACACATGTGGCTGCATTTTTCACATTCATTGGTGTCTATGCCATGATTTTACACAATGCTGGTCAGACATTCCTCATCACTGGACTGAAGGAAGACCCGAGAATCAATTTTAGTTTTTAACAACAAAGTGAAGCAGCCTCAATTCCTAGTTTACTGCCACACCTCTCATCCCCGGCCTCTCTGTTTTGTTCTAGAATGCCTGCAACTCATTTTTGTGGCATTTTGTAGATTTATCTTGAGGTTAAATTCATAAAAATATTTGGAAACCACCTTCATTTTATAATTAAAGATTTAAGTGACTCATCCAACCTTCTCTTTCTGTCCCCCAAAATAATCTGGCCATAAAACAAATCTCTGCTATTAAGTGTTATTTATTTAATTGTGATCTGCTGTAGAACTGTTTAAGCGTGGGTCATTAGGTTAAAATCATTGTGTTTGTCCTCTGAGTAGAGGATGTCTTCGGCTGACTTATGTTTGGGTGTGCTTTTCCTGATGCTGACCTAACACAGCCATGTTTACACTACACACGTTCTCTAGTTGCTGACATTTTTTTGTTCTAGAAGGAAAAAGACAACACAGACGAATGACCCTATTTGATGTGATACCTCAGGTCAAGCAGGACCAATGGTTGATACTTCCTTCTGCGTTAACTATGGTTTCTTCCCTTTCTTTCCAGTCTTTCTCACCCCAAATCATTGTCAAAGAGGAAACCAGTTATTTCAGTTGGTCTGAGCCCTTGGTAGCTTGTACAGAGAGGCTCTGGAGCCAGGGTCTCCAAGGGCTAATGAACCAATGGGTTCCTTATGCATAGACCCAACACTGTCACCTGAGCCCCTGCTTGTCTCCAAATGCAAAGAGATTGGAGACCCATGCAGAACCTGTTTTTCTGCCATGTCAAAACCAGGCAGAGTTCATATAAAATGTGGCAGGATATTCAGGATAGGGCAAAGTTCTCCACAAAGACCCTTGGGGTCCTTTAGTAGTTTTTCAAAGTCTCTCAACTTCATCCCATTAAGAGCCCTGCTGACATTGCATTTTCTAGGCAGATGTGAGAAATGTCACCACATTTCCCAAGAGGAACTGAACAAGACAGATGGGCTCTACCCCAGTAGGACACCTGGATGGCAGCCTTATCTAGAGCCAGAATGGGACTGCATGTGCCTGCCTGTTTATTTATTCTCCTGTTTAGAGACTTTCCCTGATTAATTACTCTCTAGTAATCGAGGCTGCTAACTAATGTCTCATCTGATTAACCTGTAGTTTTGCCCTCAGTCCCAGAGGGTGGGTTGGCCATCCCGCCTGGGGAATGAAGGAGGTCGTTGGCCAGGGGCCCCTGGGATGCCAGCTTTGGGCTCATTTATTTGCTTTAAGTCTTGTTTGCTATTCCTGCTGCCGTGACTGGCGACAGCTCCCCCCAAGTCCCATCCGATCTAATTGGCCTGCTGAAACAGCAGTGAACACAAGATTTAAGAAATGTTTTCTTTGAAAACTTCTGATCTGACAGACACTTTGAGATCAGATTTCACACCATTCCCCGGGACTTTCAGGAGACCTGGTGCTTTGTGGTCTGCGGAGTAGGGGCTGATGAGCTGGAGGTTGGGGGTGAGGCTGTGCTGAGGCAGCCCGGCATCTTCAGAATCTAGGGACCCTGCCAACGTTAACACATCCGAGGAGGTATTCAGTATCAAAGTCTCTTATATTTGGCTCCATAAACATGATACTGGTTGCAAAAACAAAGCTAAGGAGCTCATGCTGATTACTTCAATAAAAGCTGTTTAATTATGAACATTTGGGAAATGAAGTTACCAACAGGACCAGGAGAGCTTTGGCATCCAGTGTGCCTGCTTCCAGCATCCCACTGTTAAACCAGATTGTCCACTCAGCTGAAAAGGCTGACATTGAGCAGGGTGTACCCTCAGCCCTGTGGGATACTACTCACTTGCCAGCAATGCTCACTCTTACTTCAGTGGCAAATTTGGGGAACTGAGTAGTGATAGAATTATCAAATGTTATTAGTACCATTTGCAGGTCATCCAGGGGTTACTTGGGGTGGTGGCCAAAGCTCCCAGAAGACCTGCATTTGTTTCCAGGTGGCTAGCTGATTCCTTTTTTCTTCTAGAAGTCAGGGGTATAGGACTAGGCAATGTGAAAGTTAATTCTGAGCAGAGAGCCAGTGGGTCTGGTTATGACAACACATTTTGGAATCCTCAAATGAGTTTCTCCTAATAACATTTTAGGAAACATGATCTTGTTCATGCTTCTGTGTAATTCTCCACTCTCCTTGTGTGGTTATAACCAGTTATTATATGTCAAGTGGAATAGGTGGAACTATCCATGTAAAAGATTAATGAACAAAAATCAGAGTTGAATCTGTGTATGTGAGGACAGATACGTGCATGGTCAAAGAGCAAACTCTTCCTCATTGGTGATTATTTTCCCACATGGAGATGATTATTTCTCAGTGAATCAAAACTTTTATATTTTAATTATTTTTAGTAGAAGTCTTTACAGCTTACTCTAATTTATCAGCGGATACAAATACAAATTAACCCTGACATTCCAAATAACTTTATTGACTAATTTATATGGCTAGTCGTGTGCCTGTATGTGGGTATGTAGGTGTGCTTCCATGAGGATGTTCTGTGCTCTTGTAATGACAATATATTCTTGGTTCTTATTTCCCTTTAAACAATGCAGTATTAATTCTTCTCTTCAGTGGATAAGACAAAGTCAAGAAGCAGTTTGAGTGTTAGAGCCAAGTTCTTGCTTTAAGTTCACATTGCCTGAAAGATGGTCTGCAACCTCACAGTGGCTGGTGAGATCCAGTGGTGAGGGGAAGAGACCTGGAGTTTACAGGAGAGGAGAAAAGGAGAGAGGAAGGGGTCACTCTGGAGGTTTGTTGGGGGTCCTGGAGTTAAACTCCAGGCTCTGGGGCATTCACCTGGAGGACATGTGCCAGAAACTCATTTTTTCCAACTTACATTCAAAAATTCAAGTTAAAGGGCAACTTTTTATGCATGGTATACAAAGTTAAAACAACACCTTAAAACTCCTCTGTGAATGGATTTGTTTTCTCTCCAAATGGTCAGAGTTACTGAAAGAAACTTAGAAAGAAGGTTATTGGAGGTTCACAGGACCCTCTGGGAGGAACCTACTTAATCAGACCAGCCACTGGGACTTTGAGAAAAACCAGCATAATGTTGTTACCTGACATTAGTGAGAGGGGACTCTGACTGGTTCCCAGGAGCTGCCTGTGTCATTATTACTGACAAGCACCAGAATTTGTATGCCAGGGAAACGGGGCCAGGCTGGGAATCAAGATGTCTAGCTCCTGGTCTAAATTCTGCTATTGTGTGACCTAGGATAATTCATTCAACTTCTCTGAGTCTGGCTCCTCATTTGTTTAATAAGGCTAATAATACCAATGCTTTAAAATCACAGGTGAACATACAAAATAACAAGGTAATAAATGTGAAAAAGAATTGCAAATCTTAAAAAATGCCATACAAATTCAAGGGTTAATTAATTCTATGCAATATAGTTCTATTTAAATCTTTTCGACCTCACATGGTATAATGAGTTAGAGCAATGCTGATCTGAGCGGCCATCTCATCCAGTGCTCTGATTTTATATGCAGGAAACTGAAGGAGAGAGGAGGATAAAGGGACTTGCCCAAAAATTAGCATGGCATGTTAGGGCCAGGACTGAAGTTGGAACTGGGGGATCTGACTCCCACTATGTCTTATACAGAGAAGGTACCTCTTCATTTATGGTTGAGTTCAAATGAAACAACTTCAGATAGTATGAAACAATGAAATTCATGGAGAATCAGGTGAGGGTGTCAAAATAAGGCAGTTATGAGGCCATCCTGACTTTCTTCGTGTTGTCTGAAACCTGCTGACTTTCCAGATCTTACATACTCCATCCCCGAAGGAAGCATACTGTTCAAGTTTCCCATCTCCATCTCCTAAACTAACCCATGATTGTGACGTTTGGGCAGTCTCAGCACAAAGACCTCTGAGTAGCTGGCCCTTTGGTCACCTATGGGAAGACCCATGCCTCATCCCTCATTTGGAAGAAGAGAGTGTGACTGAGACTAAATCAGCCTCTGAGGAAGGACTGGCCTTTAGCTGAGGGTCCTGATCCAAGAGAGTTCCCTGTACACTGTGCATCTTTTTCCACAATAGGAAGGCCTCAGAAGAGCTAAGCTGGGACAATTTTCTTTTTATCCCAGGTTTGCTTCTCTGTACTGGACTTGTGAGGTAGCCCAGCTCCAACCCAAGCCACCTAGATTCCAGCCACCTAGAGACTATGCCATAGACCATAATCAGCAGTTGCTGAGTTTTAAGATTTTATGTCATAGCCACTAAATATTTTGAATTTTTGATGCTAAGAATTCCATTTTATATTGAAGCTTTTCTTCTTCTTCAACTCAGTATTACCTTAGGCCAAAGTCTGCTCTGGTGGTCTTCTCTGTTTCCCCTCTTATGCTACTCTTCCTCCTCAATACCCACCCCTAGTCTGCTCTGGATCTTCTAGAAGTGGAGAAGGTTTGTGAGGGAGAGCTAGAAAGTGAGAAAGGTGCTGCTTGATGGGGCCTGTCACCATCAAATATGATTGTATTCTGAGTTTTTTGGGAGCTTGACACACTTATACTGAGGATCAGGTGCTGTGTCAGTAACACAGATGACATCCTCTCCAACTGGCCACTTACCCAGCACAATCCTCATTCCAAAATGAGATAAAGACACTACAAAGTAATAAAATTATGGGTCAACATCCCTGATGGACATCGATGCTAAAATCCTCACCAAAATATTAGCAAAGCAGATCCAGCAATACATTAAAAAAGATTGTACACCATGATCAAGGGCAGGTTATTCTGGGGACTCAAGGTTGATACAATATCTGCAAATCAATAAACGTGATACACAAAATAAAAAGAATTAAAGGATAAAATCACATGATTATATCAATAGATGCAGAAATTGATGCTTGTAAAATCCAACACCCATTTATATTAAATACTCTCAGCAAAGTGGGAATAGAAGAAACATACCTCAATGTAATAAAAGCCATATATGACAAACCTGCAGCCAACATCATACTCAATGGGCAAAAACTATGAACATTTTTCTTAAGATCAGAAACAAGACAGGGATGTCCACTGTCATCACTCTTATTCAACATAGTTCTGGAAGTCCTACCCACAGCAAGAGGAGACAAGGAAAAGAAATAAAAGGCATCCAAATTGGAAAGGAAGAAGTGAAACTATCATTATTTGCAGATGATATGATACTATACATAGAGAACCCTAAAGATTCCACCAAAAAAAATAATACTAGAACTAATAAGTGAATTCAGTGAGGTAGCAGGACACAAAATAAATATCTAGGAATCAGTTGCATTTTTATACATAAATAATGATTTATCAGAAAGGGAAACCAAGAAAATAATACCATTCACAATTGCTTCAAAAAGAATAAAGTACCTAGGAATAAATTTAACCAAGGATGTATAAAACCTGTACTCAGAAAATTATAAGACACTGAAGAAAGCGATTGAAGAAGATACAAACAAATGGAAGCATATACCATGTTCCTGGATAGAAAAAATTAACATCATTTAAATGTCCATATTACCCAAAGCAATCTATAAATTTAATGCTATTCTTATCAAGATACCAACGGTGTATTTCACAGAACTAGAACAAATATTCCAAAATTTTATATGGAACCACAAAAGACCCTGAATAGTCAAAGCAATCTTGAGAAAGAACTAAGTTGGAGAAATCATGCTACCTGATATCAGATTATGCTGCAAAGTCATAGGAATTAAAACCTCAGAGTGGTGGTCTTCAGTTACACATGAGCACAGACCAAGAATATCTCACTGTAGCCTTTGATGTGAACTCTTGGTACCAAGCAAAGAGAAAATATGTTTTTGCTATTTGCAAAGGAATTCAAGACCTTTATGGTCACTACAAACTCATAAAAGCAATGAAATAGATAGATAGATATAGAGATTTAGTTATATCTATCTATCTATCTATCTATCCAACTATCTATCTATCTATATTTTTATATATCTATATCTATATCTATCTATCTACATCTATATATCTATATTTATATATCTATATCTATCTATCTATATTTATATCTATATCTATCTATATATCTATATCTATCTATCTATATATAAATGATCCCTAGGTCTAGTCTTCAGTAAGCCAGTTTGGGAACTAAGTATCAGAAAGTAGGGCTTTGGGTTTGAGAGTCTGTGGGGTCTGTTGGTAAATGGGATTTCTCCTAAAGTTGTCTTATTTTTGCTATGTTTAGACTATGGAAAAATGTGAGAGTTTAAAGCAGGTTTATTTTGTGTTTTAATAAGCTAAAGAACAACAACAAATAAGCAAATTTAATTTTCTGATATAAAGCCATATTTTTTCTTTGCATGTAACAGCTAGATAAGCTGATGCTGTGTGTGTGTGGGTTGTGTGTGCAAGGTTTTTAAAAGAGAGAGGGAGAGAATGAGGTGCGGGGTTAGTTCTATTCAAAAATTGGTACACAGGGTTTATTATGTGTCCTTCAATGTGGTTGTCTGACATTTAGTTTTTCAACAAATATTTATTGCCTGCCATGTTCCAGAAACTCTGGTATTTTCTGGGGCTACACAGTTAATTACACCCTGGTCCCTCAAGGTGCTTACCTTGCAGTTGGATCTTTTTTCGCTGTTTTATATGGAGCACAGAGCTTGAAAATTATTCACTATGATGCACTTTTATTCTTTATTTGGTACCAAAATAATGATACAATCCTTGTTTAAATATTTTTTAGAACTTTTTTTGAAAGCACTTTTTCCATAATACATTCCTGTGTATAGATATCCTGGTTTTGTGAGGAGTATGGCTTTTCTTATGCAGATTTTCTTTATAAGTTTAGAGTCACTGATGAAGTGGTGAGGGTGGGAGATTAAGTGGGTGGCAGGAAGATATACACATCTTTGGAAGCTGCCAAAATCAATCTGAACAAGATGTTCACTATCGTAGCTTTTAGATTTTAGATCTGTAAAAGCATTGTGGTTATGTCTAGGACCAAGAGGTATTGATTTTTATTTTACTATACCATTGCAGATAGTGCCATTGGCAACATGACTGACCATACTATTCTTCTGACAAGATGAAACAAGCTAAGTCTGGTTCTACTTCATTCTGCAGTAGGGTTGTCTATGGATCTGGGGTAGATTAGCTCAGTTTCTGGGAGTCTAGGGCTAATGGACGTAGTTGCATTTCTGATTTCCAACTAGATTATCAGTCACCCTCACAGAAAAGAAAGGGGCGGTTCTTCTTTGCTTATGGATGCTACACAATGCCAGCTACCATTGCTAAATCATATGGTCCTTAGAAGACAAAGGGAGGGTGTGAGGACTTGGTTTCTCCAATCACCTCTCCTAAAATGAGAATGCAACATACTTGATACCAGAGGTCCCCAAACTACGGCCCGCAGGCCAAATTGCGGCCACCTGAGGTCATTTATCCAGCCTCCACCGCACTTCCCGGAAGGGGCACCTCTTTCATTGGTGGTCCGTGTATGGAGTACTGTATGTGGCAGCCCTCCAACGGTCTGAGGGACAGTGAACTGGCCCCCTGTGTAAAAGGTTTGGGGACCCATGCTTTATACAATGACTTTATTAGTCTAGTTGCCCAAGTTTTTGTGAAGTGAACCTTAGAAGCATTGCTGAGTAAAACCTACCAAAATGGCAGCTAAGTCCTTAGGCAACTTCCATCAATGCGGTGAGCAAGTTTGGCCCCACGACCTACCTCAGCCTTGATTGTTTTCCTGAGATATGGAGCCCCAGTGCTCCTACTGCTAGAACTAATTCATTCTCCTGCAGCATAGGGTGCTGTTGCTGTTTAATTCTCTCATCCTAGGTATCCTGTGTGAATTAGACCTCTTTATATGGAGGACAGAAAGGAAGTCTGACCAAGAAACAGGTCTCTGGTGTCTGTTTATCTAAACGTCACTCAGAGTTGTGGACACGCTCTCAGGCATCATTTTTCTCAAGACTGCATGGTGTTTGCAATTGTCTTTGGTTGAATAAAGGGCATTACTCAACCACACCAGCATTTTTCCAAGACGTTCCATAAAATGCATAATAAAGCAATACTTTAAAGATGGGACGTGTTTATTTGGTGGTGTTTGTGGATGGAGTAGTCACTGAAGGTCCAATTTTTCCACACTGGATTGAGGTAGGTGAAAATAACTAATAGATCCAGAGACTAGAGTTTTACAAAGGGATGCTGGTGGTTTTGGTCCTGGAGAAGGGAGGGGGAGACAGATGAGAAGTTGGTATGGCATAGTGCTGCTCACCAATACTGTTCTACATTCCACGGCTGGGTGCCCTGGAGAAGGAGGCTGCACAGTAGTTCATAGCAATGGACTATGAACTATGAGCAATGGACTATGCCTTGGCTTAGCATGGGCCAGGCTTTCCAGAGCTACAATGAATGGTGGAAGCTTTTCATGCCTCGCTCCCTTGGCTGATATGCATACAAAGAAGTATGCGAAATGTGTCCCCAGAGCGCACAGGTATTGAGGTATGGGCCTTCCCTCAAATGGACCAATCTGAAAAGAGAGCAACGGTGTAAGTGGCAGAAGACGAGCTGGACCAATGGAGCCAGCAGCTATAGGGGAAGAGTTCAGGGGGAAATTGGGTCTGGGATGGGAAAGATAGGAAATTAGAGAGGAGGGTCCTGCCTTCTGATGTGAACAGGAGAGGATGGGCAATGGAGGGAACTGGGAGTCTCACCTAAAATTCCCATAGTAACCTGGATTTCCAGGGACAGCATTTGCCTGAAGGTGACCCTCTCTACAGGGGCAGAAGGGTGACTTTTAAAATAAATATCAGCTCCTTCAGCTGGGGGCTCAGCCTCTGTGGGCTCAGAATTCTCAGGGAGCCCAGACAGGGGCCACCTTGATCTACTCAAATTGCCACTTCTTGATCTCTTCGGGGTTTTCTTTGACTGTGTAAATGACAAAATGGAATTTCTTGGTGTGGCGGGGGGAGGGGAGATTTTTAGAATGGAGGACATTTTTAAAAACATGTATAACTATGGCAAGGTTTTGAAATTTGACAGAAGCAGACAACATTTTCCATCCCCATTGGGAAAGTTTGCCCAATTCCTTGGACCTTTAAATACCACAGATAAGCTTTAGTTTCTGGCCAGCAGAGAAAGGGGCTCATACAGACATCTGCAGAGGCTCACAGTGACACCTGGGCAGGGGCTGCAGTGGTTCTGGTTTCCCAGGCCCGGATTTTCTTCTCCAACCCTAATTAGCTGAGTGTGACCCCTCAGCCTGTTGGATTTGGCTTTAGAAAACCTCATTTTCAATTCCCGCTTCAGCCATGTACTGGCTGTGTGACCTTCTCTAAGTGAGTCTACCTCTCTGAGCTTCAGTTTCTTCATGTGTTAAATCAGGACAGAGACCATCTCAACTTTTGTGAGGCTCACAGTTGGCGGTGTCGCAGTGCATTGTGGGCCAAGTGCAGTGAAAGATGCCAGACACCCAATGTGGGGTGGGTAGCCTAACAAAATAGACAATTGGAGCGATAATTCTAATGCAACGTGAGAGATGTGACTGAGAGCTAAAAGGGATTTAATGGCTGTATGCGTGTGCTGGGTTCAGAGAGAGCAGAGAGGAAAGTGTGGTGAGGACAGAGGCAGTAGATTGGGACAAACTTGCATGAAGAGATGTCTGGCCCGAGAATGGAGGTGAGGGCCCCAGGCCAGGGAGTGTGGATGGGAATCTAAAGAGACAATCCTGCCAAACAAAAGTATAGAAGTTTGGAGACAATCCCCAGGCTCCCAAGGTTGCATGACTGGGCGTGATGAAGCGTGTGGCGTGTGCCTGTGGGGACAGCTGGGTGAGGGGCAAGTGTGCTGACAAGAGTCCCACCGGGGAGTGAGGTATATCACTTAGAAGGTGACAACCTCCCTCCTGGAATCGCACTGTTTGTCCTCCAGCCTTAGTCGCACTCAGGCCCGTTCCTCCGCTTGCTTTCCTGCAGAGCAGTGCTCACTGCCTGAAGTGTTATCTGCTTCAAAATGTAACTTCTAATGTAAATTAAACATCTTCTTAATTACCGTGTTCTCGGTGGTGATATGTGTAGCTGGCATAAAGTAGACACACAATATTTGTTCAGTGGGTGAATAAACAGCAAAGGATTATACTCCTATGAAGAAGACAGAATTGTTGACAGCTGACTGTCTAAGCGAGAGGCCCTAAAAGCCAAGGCCAACTTTCCTGCTGTGAATGGAAAAGGAAGAGTTCACCTTTGCTGCAATGCCCTCCGAGGCTGGGGGATTGAACAGGATCCCATGTATCGGGAACAGTGGTATGAATGTCTGTGCCTCTCAGGGTTCTGCAGCGAAGCAGTGGTCAGCGCAAAGAACCTTGAGACCTAGCAGCCTAAATAAATAAATGTATTTATTCCAGAAACATGCATCAAATGCTTCTATTATTAAGCACTATATTTGATGCTGTTGGATTTAAATCTGGGTTTTTACAAAATGAAGTATTTCCCTATAGAGTCACCTTGGATAAATCATGTTGAGTCTTCTGGGACTGCTTTAAAAAGGTCTGACCCCAGCTTTGAGGACCTGTAGCGGCCTGCAGAAATAGAGCCTCAGTTTTCTAAGTGGGGAACCGTGAACAATTTTTGTAATATGAAATTAGGAGTGTGGAGAGGTGGTCAAAGGTTGGTTTCCATGGCTGAAATGTTTCTAAGCCCACTGGTGGCCTGGGCGAACCTGCTGAACCAGCTCCAAGGCACTGACTGAGAATTGTAAAGACTCCATTTCCAGGACTGTGTGAGTGTGCTTTGGGCAGGCCTCTGTCATTTTGTTAAATGATTTTGATGTAATTCCTAGATATTTTACAGACACTGTTTAAAGTCTCTCAATTGCTTCAGGTAAATTTCTCTAGCAATTAGTTAGGGTCTCTTCACAATGGGGATAGAGTAACAGGTAGAATAATTGAAAAAAAAATTAAATTAGAAGATATAGAGAGATCATTTAGACTACCTTCTCTTTTCACAGGTGGAGGGAGCTGAACCTTCCAGAGGGCTGGGGATTTACACAGGGTCCACCCTGAGGTCGCAGGCAAAGCCAAGATATAACCCGGTCAGCATGGCCTAGCAGCAGGTGGCCATTGCCAAAGGCTCAGTAGCATTGTCTTGGTGTGTATGCTCTTCCTTATGGGACATTGTCACTGGCCAGCAATACTTCCCTGAGTACAAACAACCAGACAGGTAGTTGTTCTGTTCCCACAGAGTCTTGTGACACTCTACTTTGCCTGTACCTTTTCTGTGGACATCCAAAGTAGAACAGAAAGTTCCTATCGTATGGTTTAGAAATTTGCATTGAAAAATGGATTTTTTAAAACCCTAAACTGCCAACTGCATGAAGAACCCAGACTCAGGCTTCTATAAGGTTCAGCACGCTCTCCTTGCATAATGGATAAGAGTGACATTTGGTGTATCCTTCCCATCCACTGGGCATTGTTTTAAGTGATTTACATTATTAACTTATTTAGTTTTTATGAATACCCCGTGCATAGATACTATTTTTATTGTTATTTTATCAATGAGGAATCTGAGCTAAGGCGACATGTGACCTGTTCCTGATCGCAGTGTTAGTAGTGGCCACATTAGAATTTCAATCTGTGTTTTGATGGCTCAGCCCATGTCCTGAACTAGGGGGCCCTGGGGTCTCCTCTGTAGTGCACGACTGCTGCATCAGTGAGCAGCAGTCTGGTCTCTGAAGACCCCACCCCCCCAGTGTGTAGCCCCAAGTATTCCTGTATGCTTCAAAAAGGACACATGTTCTGGAGTTGACAGTCTTTTCCATGCCGCACCGCTCTCCACTGTCAGTCTGCAGCTAGTCTACACAAGTCCTTGCTGGTCCCTTAGAGACCGAAAGTTTCTAAGCAGCAGGTCTGAAGAGGCCTGTTCAGAGCACACTGGTTCAGTTACTTGGTGTTCTTATGTTCCCAAGAATCTTCCCTTGAGTTTTCAGGAAGAACATTGTCTACTTATTATTAAAGTTTTGGGAAATCACATGTAATAATTACAGCAAAGTCTTTTCTTATATAGCACTGATGTACAATGTTGCATGACCACAATATCATTATTATTTCCAATTTATAGCTGGAGAAACAGAGACCCAGACTGTTATAATACAACCAGAAGGAGCAGTAAGCCGCAGGCCAGGAGCCCTGTGATTGCACCAGGCTCTGCCTCTAAGTGGATACGTGATTTGGGGTGTGCCCTTTTCTCTCTCTGGGTCTCCATTTATAACCTAGGAGGCTGGATGTAAGTCCAAAGTTCCTTTCTAGTTCTGAAATCTGACTTACTAAGACGAAAGCAAGTTGCTTGTTAATTGGTATGTTTTATAGATGACATGGTTCAAAAAAGGATTTGAGATGGCTTATAGGATTAAAACACACTTAAATCAAGATGGTTAAAGGATAACAGAATTGGAAATAATGGAATTTATGCAAAGAGAGCTTCAGGCACCGAGACAAATCGTCAGTCTTATGTCTGGAGTCCCGGAATCCCGGGACGGTGCCACCGAAATTAACCCGAGAGACTGTGGCTTATTCACGTGCAACTCAGCTTCTTCAATTGTCCTCTGCACAGCCTGCTAGCAAGGACATGTTACTCCCAATAGTGCATACTTGGAACTACATCTTTCTGATCCACAGGGTTCCTGACTCCAGAGCTCCTGGCAATTACGACATGAAGGGATTTGGCAGTTCCTTCATGCGTAAGGCCACGGGTGGATACCAGATCTCCTGGTTTCTTTTTGCCCAGTGCTTTGTCCATGGCAGCATGCCACCTCCTCTGATGACAATTACCCTTCAGGCAAGATTTGTGGTTTACATACTTTTTCCATAAATAGAATCTCTCTGATTCTTTTAATCTCTGGAGGGTAGGCAGGAAAGGTGCTAATATTCCCATTGTATATTGAATGCGCAAGCTTGGACATGTTGAGTATTTTTCACACTGCTGGTCAATGGAGAACTGCACCTGGAACTCAGTTTGTTAATTCTGGAGTGTCCAGTGATGGCCCTGTGCTATCGTTGTACCACTACACTCCTGTGGACTCCAACATTCTATGCTGATGTGCCAACAATCCACTTCTCAAGAGATGAAGTCAAAGAAGCTTATCCAGGGTAGCCCAACCCACCCATGGCCAAGCACCTGCCGGAGAGAACCTTGGGACACAGAGTGACAGTGAGCTCCCTAGCACTGAACCCTTGCCCCAGATGCCAGGGCTTGACTTTGAACTCTGTCACCTCAGACTTTATTCTTAAGCATTGTGAGTATATAAAACTTCATCCTATGGATTGCACAGGTCTTGGGACTGAGAGTGATGATATTGTAGGAAAGTCAGAGTTTGAAGCGTGTTAAACCTCTTTGAGCACAGCAGGGGCTTTTCATCAAATTCAGCTGTGGGAAACCCTTTAACTGACTGCATCGCTACTGAAAATGTCGTCAATCAGTCAACAAGTATTTCCTGAGACAGCAATGTGAGAATTCAACAAGATCACCTAAGTGACAAGTTAGGAAGGCAGCATGGTGCAGAGGAAAGACTGGGATTTAGCAACATTTGGGAGTAGGCCTGAAGACTGGCCCTATTACTTATGAGCTGGGTGAGCCCCACCAAATCTCCCAACCTCCCCAAGCCTCACTTTATCCACTTATAAAGTGGAAAAAAGTACCTACCTCTCCAGGTTTTAGGAAAAGCCCTTATTGCCAATTTTATCTCTTTTGTCCAACATTTAAAAGTTATAAAGTGAAAAATCATTGATAGTTGTCAGTTCCTGTCCTTGGCATTGTACAAGACAATGGGAAGGACAGGGAAGAGAGGGCCATGGCCCTCTTTCTCCTGATGGAGACAAGACTATCTAACAAGTAAAGCAAGATGTGGGGAGGGGAGGTGGTTGAAGGGTTTTGACCTTGCCAACAGCTTCATGAGGGAGGGAGATGGAGCTTGTTGGGTGGATGAGAGCATGAAGCAATGGGGAAATGGGGGTTCTAGGTGGGAGGGACAGTAGAAGACAAGGCTGGGTTATTTGTAGGACAGCACAAAGGCTACTCTGACCAGAATGGACGGGAAATAAAGAGAAATAATGATAACCACTGCTTAACAGGTTAGTCAGGCAGAGGAAAATTTAGTCTTCAAAGCTAAATTAGTAAATTTAGAATTATTACACTATCTCGTACAGAATGCTGTAAGCTTTTTCAGTAGAAGAGCTATCAAATCAGGACTAGAGCTAAGTCTTTATTTTGGTATCAAATATTTAAAGATGTGCACTAATTATGTATAAAGTAATAAACAAGTGTTTTAAAGGGCCAATCTGGAAATGGTGTGTGTGATGTTGACCACCCTTATGAATGTAGACCCTTACACCAGATACCAAAGAATGAACTTCAGTCAATGAATGCAATTAATATGGGCAAGCTGGAATGGATTCCCTTAGTCATTCAGGATTACTATGAATGATTCCATTTATTTCATTTAGATTTTTAACTTGTGTTTAAAATACAAGAAGTGTACATGCTTATTGAAAAAAATACAAACACTACAGAAAGTCCCCCCTTTTATTCTCCCCTCCTAGGCTTCTACCACTTTTAAAGGTTTATTGTGTTTCCTTCCAGATCATTTTGTAGGTCTGTAAACATATACATAACATCCACTAACATATATACATATAGTTTTTTAAATCAATTTTACTGAGTTATCATTTCCATAAAATGCAGTTTAGTGTTTAATGAGTTTTAACAAATATATACACCTTTATCCTATAAGGTTTTAATATAGAAGAACGAGATCATACTGTATATACTATTCAGTAACTTGTCTAGGTATTCAATAATATGCCATGGACATTTTGTTTATGATACTCAACCTTTCAAATATTGCAGAGTTCCCTGGCATGAATACCATAAATTTATTAAACTGTTTCCTTCTATATCTATATTTAGATTCCCTTCATATTGAATGATTTAAATAGAGTAACAAAGATCCTTTACATTCATCTCTTACAATTTAACAGTTATTTCTATAGATTGGATTCCTAGAAATGGGATATTTTGGTTAAAATCTTTGAAACAAAAAATGAGTATTGAAAATTGTCTTCTAAAGAGATTATAACAATTTAAGCTTCCAAAGGGTAAGAAAATGCCCTTTTCCCAATGTGTTTTCAATTTGGAGATTATCAGACTTTGAAAATGTTGACAATCTGGTAAAAAAATGATAACATGTTGTTGTTTTAATTTGCATTTCCGAAATTGCTGGAGAGAATGAGCATTTGCATTACTTCTGTGAATTAACTGTTCCTATTACTTGTCTATTTTCTATCTGTTTCTTTTTTTTATTGATTTATAGACACTCTTTTTATATCAGGTCATTCCCCTCTCCTGAGCTTGCAAGTTAATAGACTTAAGGGTATCTTAGAGCAACGTTGCTCAAACTTTAATGAGCCTAAGTATCACTTGGAGATCCTCTTTGAGCAGATAATCTGATTCAATGGGTGGGTCATGGAATGGGCCCAAGAATCTGCATTTCTAATAAACACCCAGGGCTTCTGTTCTGCTGGTCCATGCACCACACTGTGGGTAATGAAGTTTAGGATTTATGAGTTATGTTTGGCAGGACTGCATCATGCTCTATGAACAATGTGTGGCAGGGTTCTCTTTTATTGAGTAAAGGTGCTAGGAATGAGCTGATGAAAGCACTCTGTATGGAAATAAGAAGCTAATTGTACCTGTTGGGATGACTGGAGTCAAAATTTTTCTAGGGAACTGATAGGGTCTGATTTGGGGGAAAATGGCCTTTGAATTTTGAATTTAAGTCCCACCTCTGATATATCTTTAGGTTACTTAGGTTTTCAGTTTCCAGCATGATGATGGTAATAATAATAATAATCATAATCATAATAATAATAATAATAATAATAAAGTAATCCCTGCTCTAATTATAACACAAAGATTTTTTTTTAGATCAAAGGAGGATTATTGATGTGCTCTGTGACCTGTAATAAGCTAGATCCCAGTAGATATTGCACCTGTCCATGCAAAACCTCTGGCAGTCTGAGCCAGCACCCAGCCTGGCCTGTGTCTACAGTGAAGGCAGAGTGTGTGGCATATTTTTATATCACAACCCCAATTCTACTTAGTCTCTGCCTTAGATCCTGGATTATCATAAGTGTATCTGAGTCACTTTGGACTTCACTTTTATAGTAAGGTACTACTTCGGGATTCCCTGAACGTTCATCTGTGGCAGGTGGCAGGTGTTGAACTTTGTGTCTGCTTCTGAAGCTAGGTCATTATAGTCCAGCTATCTAGATCTCATACACACACATATACTGTTGGTCAAATAAGTTTGTAAATATAATATATATGTTTGCTCGTTATAGGTTGCATTGGGTGTGAGGGACAGACTGTAAGCAGGAAGTATCCTTATAACCTAAGGCTTAGTTTTAAGGCTAAGCTTTTCCCCACACCCTAGACTGTTACAGGAAACGGGGTGGTGCACTCTTATGAGGAATCCCATTTATGCCTCAGATAAGTGGCTTTGTATGAGAGACTTTTTTGTTTGTATATTAGATTAAAGGTTTTGATTTCTATACTATAAAGTGGGGCAGACCGGGAGCTTGCTCTCTCTCGGTTCCTGAGATTAGCATTGGAGAAAAGAGAGCAGAGAAAGACCATGTGGAAGAGAGGAGAGGCAGCCAAGATGGCGGAGTGCTGAGGGAGAAGCCAGTTTGTGCAAAGTTTGTGCAGAGAGGAGGAGATGGGGAACAGAGGTGAATAAGGGTGGTGAGGTAGAAACCTTTGATTCTAGGAAACTCAGATGAGTCACTGACTTTGGGAACCCTGAGTGGAAAGAGAAGTGTTTTCCCACTGTGTGTATTTCTTGCCTGCCAGGTGCAAGCTAGGATTAAAGCAAATGGCCCACCAGTTCTTGGCTCCATTGTTTCATAACCGTCTGTCCAAATCAAATGTGAACCTGCATGGGCCAGGTGTCTGTGATGATGGCTGTGGCTACTGGCTTTACACACACGGCCAAAATACTATTTCCAAATTACTATGGTATTTATAACACAAGTAGAATTTATGGATTATTCTACTTGACTGTCTGTGGTAGACAGTGGCTAGCTTTTTATTCAAAGTGTCTCTTCTTCCAGAACACACAGCTAGAGGAAACACCTCAAACTTCTTTGTAGTTAGGTAATTACATCCTAGCCCATGGATCCTGAGTGGGAGTTGTAAGGCCACCTTTCTCTGCTCTCTTTTCTCTAATGCTAATCTCCACATGACCTTTCTCTGTTCTCTTTTCTCTAATGCTAATCTCAGGAACTGAGAGAGAGCAAGCTCCTGGTCTGCCCCACTTTATAATATAGAAATCAAAACTTTTAATCCAATCTACAAATAAGAAGTAGCCGCGGCCACCATCACAGCCGCCTGGCCCATGCAGGTTCACATTTGATTCGGACAGACGGTAATGAAATAATGGAGCCAAGAACTGGTGGACCATTAGCTTTAATCCTACTTTGCACCCAGCAGGCAGGAAATACACACAGTAGGAAAACACTTCCCTTTCCATTCAGGGCTCCCAAAGCAACTGACTCATCTGAGTTTCCTAGAATCAAAGGTTTCTACCTCACCTCTGTTCCCCATCTCCTTCTTTCAGCACAAACTGGCTTCTCCCTCAGCACTCTGCCATCTTGGCTGCCTCTCCTCTCCTCCACATGGCCTTTCTCTGCTCTCCCCAGCATGGGCTCCTCTGCCCCATTTTATAGTGTAGAAATCAAAACCTTTAATCCAATATACAAACAAGGAAGTCTCTGATACAAAGTCACTTAAGGTGGGAAAGGTTTAGTCTTAAAACTAAGCCTTAGGTTATAATGATCTTGCCTGCTTACAACCTGTCCCCACACCCAATGCAAACTATAAGCGAGCAAACATATATATTGTATTTACAAACTTATTTGACCAACAGGAGTCATAGGTATCATTCTGGGATGAAGTTTTTAAGAAGTGGACTTAGTTTTTTCCTCTATCTGATCCTCCGTCTGCTGGCTGACGACAGAGGACCCCAGGGTGTGCTGTGCTGGAGGCACGGTACAGAGTTGCAATTACTGAGAGATGGATTTAGGGGGAAATTTATTATGATCAATAACAATGGAAAATAATCAAGGCAAAATCAAAAGTTTTTTTAAAAATTTATTTAATTGTTTTTACATAGATTCTAGGGTGACCCCGACAGCATCCCCCCTCCCCCATATTCCCCTCAACATCTCTCTTACCCCCCTCCCTACAGCACCCTCCCCCCTTCCCTTCAGGTTTATCCCATCCTATCATCCCCTTTCCCTCTGTCCTCTTTTCCTCTGGTCCCTTTGATCCCTCCTCTGTCTCAATTCCTTTCCTCAGTTCTCAATGTTCTTGGATTCCTCAAATGAGTGAGGTCATATAATATTTTTCTTTTTCTGCCTGGCTTATTTCACTCAACATAATAGTTTCCAGGCCCCTTCATATTGTTGCAAAAGGTAATCTTTCCTTCTTTTTCATGGCACCATAGTATTCCATTGTATATATGTACCAACAAAGCTTTTTAATACTCTCGTCCACTGACGGACACTAGGGCTGTTTTCAGCTCTTCACTATTGTGAACAGTGCTGCCATAAACATGGGGGTGCATTTTCTTTTATAAGTTGGTGATATGGTGTCCTTGGGATATATTCCTATAAGTGGGATAGCTGGGTCAAAGGGCAGTTCCATTTCTAATTTTTTGGGGAATCTCCATACTGTTTTCCACAGTGGCTGCACCAGTCTGCATTCCCACCAGCAGTGCAGGAGGGTTCCCTTTTCTCCACATCCTCACCAGCTCCTATAATGTGTTGTTTTGTTAATGAGCACCATTCTAACTGGTGTGAGGTGGTATCTCATTGTGGTTTTAATTTGCGTTTCTCTAATGATTAGTGATGTTGAGCAGGTTTTCATATGCCTATTGGCCATCTGTATGTCCTCTTTGGAGAAATTTCTATTCATTTCTTTTGCCCATTTTTTGATTGGATTGTTTGTCTTCCTGGTGTTGAGTTTTACAAGTTCATTATAAATTTTGGTTATTAACCCTTTATCAGATGTGTTGTCAAATATGTTCTCCCATTGTGTGGTTTGTCTTTTTATTCTGTTCCTATTGTCTTTAGCTGTGCAAAAACTTTTTAGTTTGATATAGTCCCATTTGTGTATCTTGCCTTTTATTTCATTTGCCTGTGGAGATAAATCAGCAAATATATTGCTGCTATAGATGTCAGAGTTTACTGCTTATGTTCTCTTCTAGAATTCTTATGGTTTCACGGCTTACATTTAAGTCCTTTATCCATTTTGAGTTTGTTTTTGTGAATGGTGTAAGTTGATGGTCTAGTTTTATTGCAGGTAGCTGTCCAGTTTTCTCAACACCATTTGTTAAAGAGGCTGTCTTTACTCCACTGTATGCTCTTACCTCATTTGTCAAATATCAATTGTCCATAAAGATGTGGGTTTATTTCTGGGTTCTCTGTTCTGTTCCATTGATCTATATGCCTGTTCTTATGCCAGTACCAGGCTGTCTTGAGTACAATGGTCTTGTAGTATAACTTGATATCAGGAAGTGTGCTACCTCCCACTTTATTCTTCTTTTTCAAGATTGCTGAGGCTATTCCTGTTCTTTTTTGGTTCCATATGAATTTCTGGAATATTTGTTCTATATCTTTGAAGTATGTCGTTGGTATTTTAATTGTTATTGCATTGAACTTATAAATTGCTTTGGGTAATATTGACATTTTAATGATATTTATTCTTACTAACCATGAGCACGGTATATGCTTCCACTTGTTTGTATCTTCCTTGATTTCTTTTATCAATGTTTTATAATTTTCTGAGTACAAGTCTTTAGCCTCCTTGGTTAAATTTACTTCTAGGTACTTTATTTTTTTTTTTTTGCAATAGTGAAGGGGATTTTTTCCTTAATTTCTCTTTCTGACATTTCATTGTTCATGTATAGAAATGCCTGTGATTTCTGTATATTAATTTTATATCCTGCCACCGTGCTGAATTCATTTATTAGGTCCAGTAGTTTTTTGACTGAGCCTTTAGGGTTTTCTATATACAGTATCATATCATCTGCAAATAATGATAGTTTTACTTCTTCTTTTCCAATTTGGATGCCTTTTATTTCTTCTTCTTGTCTGATTGCTATAGCTAGGACTTCCAGTACTAAGTTGAATAAGAGTGGTGGAAGGGGACACCCCTGCCTTGTTCCTGATTTTAGAGGAATTGCTTTTAATTTTTGTCCATTGATTATGATGTTGGCTGTGGGTTTGTCATAAATGGCCTTTATCATGTTGAGGTATGTTCCCTGTATTCCCACTTTGCTAAGAGTTTTGATCATAAATGGGTGGTGAATTTTATCAAATGCTTTTTCTGCATCTATGGAAATTATCATGTGGTTTTTCTCCTTCCTTTTGTTTATGTGGTGAATCACATTAATTGATTTACGAATGTTGCACCATCCTCGCCTCCCCAGAATAAATCCCACTTGATCATGATGTATGATTTTTTTCATATATTGCTGGATCTGGTTTGCTAATATTTGTTGAGGATTTTAGTGTCTAAATTCATGAGGGATATTGGCTGATAATTTACTTTCTTTGTGTTGTCTTTGCCTGGTTTTGGAATCAGAATTATGCTTGCCTCATAAGAGGAACTTGGTAGTGTTCCTTCCTCTTGAATTTTTTAAAATAGCTTGAGAAATATAGGAGTTAGTTCTTTGAATAATTGGTAGAATTCACCAGTGAATCCATCGGGCCCAGTGGTTTTGTTTTTTGGGAGCTTTTTGATAACTGTTTCAATCTCTTTTGTTGTAATCAGTGTGTTTAGGTTTTCTGATTCTTCCAGATTAATTTTTGGAAGATTGTATGTTTTAAGGAATTTGTCCATTTCACCTAGGTTGTAAAATTTTTTGGCATACAGTTTTTCATAGTATTTTCTTACAATATTTTGTATTTCTCTTGTGTTGGTGTTATTTTTCCACTCTCATTTCTAATTTTATTTATTTGAGTTTTCTCTCTTCTTTTTTTGGTGAGTCTTGTTAAAGGTTCATCGGTCTAGTTTACCCTTTCAAAGAACCAGCTCTTGGTTTCATTGATCCTCTGTATTGTTTCTTTAGCCTCTATGTCATTTATTTCTGCTCTGATCTTTATTATTTCCTTCCTTCTACTACTTCTGGGCCTTACTTACTGTTCTTTTTCAAGTTCTTTTAGGTGAAGGGTTAGGTTGTTTATTTGAGCTTTTTCAAGCTTCTTAAGTAATATCTGTAGTGTTATGAACTTCCCTCTCAGTAGTGCTTTAGCTGTGTCCCATAAATTTTGAGTTGTTGTATGTTCATTATCATTCGTTTCTAGGAATTCTTTTATTTTCTCTTTGATTTCATTGTTAACCCATTTGTTATTTAATAACATGCTATTTAGTTTCCATGTGTTTGAGTATTTTTTAGTTTTTCTGTTGTGATTGATTTCTATTTTTATGCCATTGTGATCAGAGAAAATGCTTGATATGATTTCAATCTTCTTAAATTTGTTGAGATTGCTTTTGTGTCCTAACATGTGATCTATCCTGGAGAATGTACCATGAGCACTTGAAAAGAATAAATATTTTCCTGCTTTTGGGTGAAATGTTCTGAAGATATTTATTAAATCCAGTTGATCTAGTGTGTCCTTTAAGTCTGCTGTTTCTTTGTTAATTTTCTTTCTTGAGGATCTATCTAGTGATGGAAGTGGGGTATTGAAATCTCCTACTATTATAGTATTGCTGTTGATCTTGCCCTTTAAATCTGTCAAAGTCTGCTTTATATATTTAGGAGCTCCTATATTAAATGCATAGATATTTATGATGGTTATATCTTTATCTCTTTATCTCTTACTATAGCCTTGGTTTTAAAGTTCATTTTGTCTGATATAAGTATTGCTACTCCAGCTTTTTTTCATTTCTATGTGCACGAAATAATTTTTTTCATCTCTTTACCTTCAGTTTATGTGCATCTTTTGTTTTAAGCTGTGTCTCTTATAGACAGCATATGTATGGGTCCTGTTTTCTTATCCATGCAGCTACCCTATGTCTTTTGATTGAATCATTTAATCCATTTACATTTAAGGTTATTATTTATATGTAGTTGTTTATTGCCATTTTACATTTTAAAGGTATATTCCTCTTTTGCTATATTCTTTTCCCACTTTGATCTGTTTACAACAGGCCCCTTAACATTTCCTGCAGCATTGGTTTTGTTGTAATGAATTCCTTGAGTTTTCTTTTGTCTGGGAAGCTTTTTATTTCTCCTTCAATTTTAAATGATAGCCTTGCTGGATAAAGTACTCTTGGTTGTAGGCTCTTGTTCTGTATTACTTTGAATATTTCCTGCCATTCCCTTCTAGCCTCAAATGTTTCTGTTGAGAAGTCAGATGTCATCCTTATGGGTGCTCCTTTGTAGGTGATAGCCTTTTATTCTCTAGCAGCTTTTTTTTTTCTTTTTTTTTTTAAATTTTATTTTATTCATTTTAGGGAGGAGACACAGAGTGAAAGAGAGAGAGAGAGAGAGAGAGAGAGAGAGAGAAAGGGGGGAGGAGCTGGAAGCTCAACTCCCATATGTGCCTTGACCAGACCAGTGCAGGGTTTTGAACTGGCGACCTCAGTGTTCCCAGGTCGACGCTTTATCCACTGCGCTACCACAGGTCAGGCTCTAGCAGCTTTTAATATTTTCTTTTTATCACTTAGCTTTGGTATTTTAATTATGATGTATCTTGGTGTAAGTTTCTTTGCATTTCTCTTTAATGGAGATCTCCGTGCTTCTTGTACTTGTGAGACCCTTCCTTGCATCAATTTAGGGAAATTTTTAGTTATGATTTGATTGAATAAAGTTTCTATCCCTTGTTCTTTCTCTTCTTCTTCAGGAACCCCTATTATGCGGATGTTATTTCTCTTCATGTTGTTACAGAGCTCTCTTAGAATTTCCTCAGACTTTTTGAGTCTCTTTTCTTTTTTCTGCTCTGCTCCCATGCCTTTGTTCATCTTGTCTTCCAACTCGCTGATTCTATCCTCAGCTTCATCCATCCTTCTTTTAATTTCTTCCATTTTGGTCTTCATTTCTGATATTGTATTTGTCATCTCTGACTGATTCTTTTTTAATATTTCAATGTACTTTTTTATACTTGCTATCTCTTTATTTAGGAGTTCATAATGACCATTCATTGTTTTTCTAAGATCCCTATGCATCCTAACAATCATTATTCTAAACTCTGCATCTGGAAGTTTGTTTATTTCCATATTGCTCAGTTCATTTCCTGGAGGATTCTCTTGTGGTTTCATTTGCATTGCACTTTTCTGTCTTCTCATTATGTCTGTGTGTTTGGGTGTGTTGTTTGTAGAGCTGGTTGAGTCTAGGCTTTGTGTTGTCTGCCTCCAATTTTGAGTTGTGTCATTTCTAGGTCTTCTTGGGTTGGCTTCAGCTGTTGTTTGTAATCCACTGTGGAATTTGGCTTTTCTAATAGAGCCCCTTTGAAGTCTTGATTTGTTTGTTTTCTTATCAAGTTTTCTTAACTTGGTGGTAGTCTTGTTTACTGATCTCAGTAGGGGGCTTATTTGAAACTTATCCAGGAATGTGGTGGGTATAACCTGAGACTCTGAAGACCTGATCTGCCAGTTACTCTCTCTGGGGGCAGGGTGCTTTCTCCACTTCAGTAGGGGGAGGTGTATCTCAGATCTCCATGGAGACCTGAGTTACTGCCCCTCCTCTCCACTTCTTGTTTTCAGCTATGTCTTTTTTGTGTTGATTGGAGCTGGAGAGATATTTTAGAAGGTTGACCCGGAACCACTTTAGTGTTGTGTTCTGTGGAAGGATCAATCCCTCCCCTTGAAATGGCCGCCTCCAGCACCTTCCCCAGGTATGGCTGCTTCCTGTACTGGATTAGTCCAGCTGCTCAGATCCTCCTGTGCATTCCACTGTTTGTCACCAGCTGTCTCTCTTTCCCCCTTTCTTTTTGGAAAACAAGCCAGCTCTTTCAACACACCTCATTCCCAGGTCCCCAGGCAGGTGGCTGTGAGTGATATTTTCTACTGTTTTCCTTAAATTGAGAGCCTTTCTGGGCTCTCAGCCTCTCCCCCACCCCTTTGTTCCTGTAAGCAGGGGAGGCTCACCACTCCTCAGCGCTCCCCACCAGGCTCGGTGTGGCTTCTTTGCTCCTTGGATTTTGAGAGCAGTTCTTGTAGTCCGGAGTTGGTTTTTTCACGCTGGATGTTCCTAAATTAATTTGTAATCCAGTTTGGTGGTGTGAGCTGGGAGTCTGTGCGTCTGCCTACTTTGCTGCAATCTTGTGTCCCTCCTCCCCAAAAGGGTTTGAACTTCTATAACCTAAAGTAGAATAAAGAAAGAAAATCAACATAACAATAAGCTATAAAACCTCTCCAGACGAAGAAACATCAGACTGGGCTCTAGAGTAATAGCTAGTTAAAGCAATAGACTAAGAAAAAGAGAATTATGAGTATGTACAAATCTCACAAAACCATGGAGGAACATATTACCGAATGGAGAAGCTTCAGCCTGGTCTCCAGAGTTGGCCACCTGCCCTGTGCATCAAGAGGAAGAGTTCTCTAGGCGATCTGAGACCCGACCTATATCTATAGGAAAATTTTGCCTCAAGATTATTACATGAAGACCCTTTGTGTATAAGCTCTAGGAACAAAAAAAGTCACCACATTCTGAAATAATTAGGCTGGCAATCAAGTGGTAGGAACCACTCCCTGGCTTCCGGGAAACTGTCCTAAGATCATCCTCCCTGGCTTCCAGGAAACTGTCCTAAGACCACCCTCCCTGGCTTCCGGGAAACTGTCCTAAGACCACCCTCCCTGGCTTCCGGGAAACTGTCCTAAGACCACCCTCCCTGGCTTCTGGGAAACTGTCCTAAGACCACCTTCCCTGGCTTCTGGGAAACTGTCCTAAGACCACCTTCCCTGGCTTCTGGGAAACTGTCCTAAGATCACCCTCCCTGGCTTCCAGGGAAACTGCAGCAGGACCTTTAATCCCACTCTGAGTAAATGACTCAGTCATCCTTGCAGGCATTTTTTTGTGACCTTTTTTGTTCATGTTCAATTGATTTCAACTTTATATGTATTTATATATACTGTCCTAGCAGAGAACCTAGCAAGTGACAAAAATGGCCCTTCGAGTCCCATGTGGAAGACCCATCACCAATCTCTACTGCCTATTTTGGCCTCTTTGTGAGCAGGTTACACTGGGGAACAAAATTTTTGTTGTATCCACAAAAGCACTTGTTCTTATCTAATTCGAGTGTGCTGATCTCAAATCTGACATTAGTTTTTCTCTGTAAGCTAGTTTTTTGCAATTCAAGATTTTAGGTTTTCATGTTACTGCAAAATTTTCAATATTTAGTTTAACATAATAAAGTAGAATGTCTTCTTGGGCATCATCTTTGTGAAAATATAATAATTTATATAATGCAGTAAATACACTAAAAGATATGATTGCATCAGAATTTGTCTACAATTTCAAAATAGAACATATTAAAACACTTATTTTAATCATAAAATTTGCGCAAAACTTATTTAAATTCTATTCAGGCACAAATTTGCATTTGTGGCTCTTGCGTTTGTGTACTTGTTGAGGATAATCTCGTTTGATGCTCCAGCAGTAGTCTGCCATCATTTAGAGCTGTCTAGAAATAGCTGCCATTCTGTTGGACTGTAGGTAGTAACACATAACTGGCTGAGAAGACTATTGATATCATGGCATTAAATAAAGTGTTTGTCTTTGGAAAATGTCCACAAAAATTTGTTCATGATTCCTGAAATGGGATACTTTAGCTTAGGGGTCAGGAACCATTTTGGCTGAGAGAGCCATGAACACCACATATTTTAAAATGTAATTCTGTGAGAGCCATACAATATGTTTAACACTAAATACAAGTAAATGTGTGCATTTTATGTAAGACCAACACTTTAAAGTACAATAAGTCTCTGAATTCTTTTTAATAACGTTGTTATGCTGTTGCTAACCAATGATGAATGAAGTACTTCTTACCATTAATGCAACTTCTGGTGCTGCATGGTTTTGCTGATGGCTTTGTAGTCTGATTGATACGTGGTGAGGTTAAGCTTCATGCAGGCATTGAGACTTCCATCCATTAAACGTGATTGTAGGTTGGTCTTAATGTTCTTTAGATGTGAGAAAGGCTGCTCACATGCATACGAAGAGCCAAACATTGTCAGTACAGCAATACTCACACGCGGCATGTGTGGTACGTGAAGGGAAGTGCGTTCCAAATTTTGACAGTCAGCTGGTCCACGGGTTGAAGTTTTTTTATTTCTTCCCACTTGTGTTTGCTCGCCAACTCTGCTTGCTGTTGTGCAAGTCTTTCCAAATTTTCATTCAGTGACTTGAACTTATTCACCCACATGTCTGAGGCCTTCAGGTCAGCAGCTTGTAGTTCAAAATCTCTGACAGAGACACCGGGGATGTAACTCAGGTCGGCGCTGTCCACTGCACACTCGTGTGGATGGGTGATGAACTTAAAAAGACGAGTGTGCTCATGAAATTCTCCAAAGCGTGCTTTGAATTACTGTAGAAGATTAGATGTGAAGCCCGCTAGCTGCTGGAGATCATGATGTTGAGCAGGGTCACTTGCTGTGCATGCATTTTTAAACTCTCTCAGTTTTTCAAAGTATAGTAAACAACCTGTTTCAGTGCTGGCGATGAAGAGTTCCAGCTTGTTTTCAAATGCAAACACTGCTTGTTGAAAGGATAAGACTGTATTTCCAACACCTTGCATTTTCACATTGAACTGGTTCAGATGTTCAGTCATGTCCACGAGATAGTAGAACTTCAGGAGCCACTCAGTGTTAGCTAACTCAGGATGCTCGACATTTTTCATCTCAAGAAAAGTCCTGATTTCACTTAGACAAGCTGCAAAATGGCTGAGCACCTTCCCTCTTCACAACCAATGCACATTGTTGTGCAGAAACACACCAGGACAATTATTCCCAACTTCATCCAGCAGTGTTTTAAATTGGCAATCATTTAAAGCTTGGGCAACAATAAAGTTAACCACCCGAATGACCAGCGACATCACCTCACCAAGCTGCTCGCCACACATCTGAGCACCAAGGGCCTCCTGATGTGGGATGCAGTGAAAACTTAGGATGGGTCTTTTTTTATGTTCACGAAGAAGCTCTACGAATCCTCTGTTTTTCCCCACCATGCACGGAGCACCATCCGTACACACTGAAATAAGTTTACCTTTCGGTAGAGTTTTTTCCTTTATCGAGTTCAGTGAAAGACTTGAATAAATCCTCCCCTCTTGTTGTCTCTTTCATAGGCAAAAAAGCAAGACTTTCCTCACGTAGTGTGTCACCAACAGCATACCTTGCAATTACGCTGAACTGGGATAAATGGCTTACGTCCGTTGACTCATCCAAAGTGAGAGAAAAGAATGGTTCTGCATTTATGTCCTTCACTTGTGTTGCCTCAATTTGATTTGCCAACCTGATGGTACGATTGTGAACACTTCTTGCCGACAGAGGCACATCTTTTATTTATTTGATTATCTTGTCTTTATCCGAAAGTCATCGAAAAGTTCATTGGCAACATCAAGCATGAATATTTTGGCATACTCCCCATCTGTGAATGGCTTTCCATTTCTCACAATTGCTAAAGCACCATCAAAGCTAGCGGAATTCTAGTCACCTTGTTGGGTTTTGAGTCACAGAGTTGCTTCTGACTAGCTTGCACTCTGCACAGTAGTTCTTGACATGCTTTCTTCCTGCTTTCCCCCTCTGGATATTTCGATGCAAATGTAATATGGTATGTGTCGAATTGCCACTTTATATTTGACCATTTCATAGATGCTATTTTATCATTGCATATTAGACACACTGCAAAACCTGCTTTCTCCACAAAGGCGAGTTCCTCTGTCCATTTCTACTGAAAAGTACAATACTCCTCATCTTTTTTTCTTTTAGCCATCTTCTTCATCAAAAGGGTTTCTGCAATTAGCTAGCTGACTACTTGATTAAAAGGAGAAATATTTACTTCCTGACCTCACAACGACCCGTGTATGTTAGGCATTATCCAATAAAAATTTGGTGGTGTCCCGGAGGACAGCTGTGATTGGCTCCAGCCACCCGCCACCATGAACATGAGTGGTAGGAAATGAATGGATTGTAATACATGAGAATGTTTTATATTTTTAACTTTATTATTATTTTTATTAAAGATTTGTCTGAGAGCCAGAAGCAGCCATCAAAAGAGCCACATCTGGCTTGCAAGCCATAGGTTCCCGACCCCTGTTTTAGCTGACCAGTGAAGTACATTTTTTTCTTGAAGCCTGGAGGCTAATAACTCAGCTGCTTTCTTTGATAGGCCAAATCTCTTACTAAGTCATTCAATTTGGGTTGGCTAAACTGCTGAGGGGTTAATGACTGCTTGGCATCAGAAGAAGACCCTTCAGATTCTACAACCATATCCTCATGCATCTTATCAAAATACACTTGATCACCATATTCACTTTCTTCATTCTTAGAAGAAATAAAACTGTTAAAAACTGGAACTGGGAGTGTCTCAGAATGTGGGATAGATCGTATTGCATATGCCATTTTTTCTTGCTGATGCCCTTTGTATGGATCAGACAGAAATAACAGTCACTGCTGTGGTCCTTAGATTCACGCCAAGCCATGGGAATACCAAAAGGCATTCCTTTACGTTTTCCTTTTGTCCAGTCACAAAGCATTTCCTCACAATTATGACACACAATATGAGGAGCCCAATTCTTGTCTTGATCGCCAAGGGGAACTTGAAAATAGGCAATATGTGCACGTGTCACAAATGATGAAATATTGTGCCTTTGATGTTGAAGTGTGTAACAGCCACATATATAACAGAAGGTGCCAGGACTATTCTTACATTTATGCCTACTCGAAGAAGCCATGATTCCATCTTAAAACAAAATAAGAGGGTGTTTTTATCAGATAACAATTTTTTACATTTAAAAACAACTACAGTTATGTAAAAGTGATGTTTGTAAAACATTAATTGCCTTGTGGTTATGTTCAATCCAAGATTCGTTGCCCTTTAACTCCAATTTAAAGACCAATGCATGCCAACTGTAACAAAAAAATTAAAATTGCATAAAAGCTAGAGCATGAACAGAAAAATGTATTTCAGATTTGGAATCATCCATGAAGATATATATAGAAACCGTTTTAAAACCTCATGCAACAGAAAATTAAAAAAAAAAATTGTTCCCCAGTGTTATCTATGCATGTTGTGGTTGACACACTGTGTTTTCGTGCTTTTTCACTGTAGTAGTTAACTAATGCACTGACATTTGTATGGGGGTATCATTGGGATACTTGTGAACTGATATCTAGCATAAACATTAGAGCTCTTTGACTAATCTGTTAAAGGATTCCATAGCACAGATAAGTAAACGAGAATGGTGTGTCAGATAATCTGATGAATATTGTCCAAACATCTTTACATTTGATATATGGGGAATCTTCTATTTGTCCTTAATTGTAAAACTTCAATAACTTTTAAGAAATAATTGTGGAGCTTAGAAATGAGGCAGAGAGAAACAGCTAATGCTCCGTGTGACTGCCCCCACCGCATGTTCCTTTCATTTCTTTCCTACTGCTCAGGCCTAGGACAAGATGGCTATTCTCTGCAGAATGAAAACTGCGCGAGTCCTTTAATGTTTCTGTTTGATGTTTTTGGCAGTGATGAAACTTCTAGACCGAAATGATATTGTATGAAGTCTGGACCAATAGCCTCATTAAAGTAGAATGGATTTCCTCTCTTTTTGCTGCCTGGATCAATTCTTGGAGGAGTTAGAGAATTTGGTCTCTCAATTGAAGTAACATATTGTACTGATAACATGTGAAAGTCTAGTCTGATTGGACTCACCAGGCCTTTCAACTGACTGCTTATGTGAGCATTAGGAAGCCTTTTGCAAAATAAATAGAGCTTGCCAAGGGTTGTTAAGAAGGGTTCCAGATTCCATTGACCAAAAATGGAATGTTTAATACTCTACAGTTAAAAAAAAAAAAAAGGAATAAAGAAAAAACAGAACCATGAAATTCTGAGTCCCACCTGTTAAATTATTTGTCCTTCTAATAGAAACAGGAATGAAAGGCGTATGTTCAACATCATTTTGGACCCATTTTCTATGGCAGGAAACCAAGGTAAACACATTTTTCCTGATGTAATTGTTGATATTAGTTCAGCTCATATGATGCAGGCATAGCTGTGTGAACCATTTTATTTGGAGCCGTCCTCGGCTGGAGTTGGACATGCTAGTGGGAAAGCCTGGAGCCTACAGAGCCAATAATCCAGGCCCTGCATCTTTTAGGGATCACCATGATCCGAGTGTTCCTGCCGTGAGGATGCCTGTTGGGTCCCTGGCCTCGAGTCCCATTTCCTTGCATATGTGTTTGAGAACGTTCATCTCAACTTATTTGAGTTAGTTCTTAGTTTTTATTTGGCTTCTACCAGAGAATTATCATTCTCCTATTTGACATGGGTACATGTATGTGATTCTAATGTAAATACTAGAGATTTATTTTTATACATTTTTTATCTTTGGCTTCCTTTCTCTTCTTTCTGGCCCTCATTTTTGCTCCCCCTTCCATGTTAATAACTCAGTATATTTTCTCCCAGCTCTCTCTATGCCTGTGTACTTACATACAAACACATGTGCCTGTAATGCTTCTGGTTTGACACAAATTCCCAGGGTAACATAGGGCATGGATCTCAGGCTAGCCTCCCCATACTCATTTCGTTCATGATATGGTTTATTTCTCATTTGTTTGACCTGCAAATATTTTTTGCCAGGTCTTATACTAGCCATTGTGGACCCAGAGATGAACTGGCTACAGACCCTGATCTCAGGAAGTTACAGTGTGTGCACTCTTTGCAGTGGGAGTCCTCGCTCCCCCTTGCAGTGAGAGAGGGCTCCCATGTGTCTGCCCCGGGCTGGCAGTGGCGGTGGGGGGTGGGCTCTGGCATGGAGGCAGGACGAGTGGGGAAGGGGGTGGGACAATGGTGGGGGTCCTGCCCTAGAGTCCTGGACAACTCTGCTGGTGAAAGAGGGCAGGAACTGTGTCTCACGTGTGTAGTGCTTTTCCTGTGGCACAGAACACGATGCTCGTCTTAGAGACGTTAATCTGTGTGGTGCTGCTGGCTAGAGGAATAAAAACAAAATTGTGAATGGACATTTACACATGACGCTACATTCTCAATGGACTTTTTAGCATGTTTTGTCTAACATCCTCATATCCTAGAAACGCCTCCCTTTGCAGTATTTATAGTTCACAGGACATTTCCTGGAACGTCACTCAGTCTTCACAGTGAGCTTCAGAGGCAGGCATCTGTTAGTGCCACAGTTGCACATCAGTGCAGACACACCCGAAGCTTCAGCATCTAACCCTCCAAGACACCAGAGAAGCTCCCTGGGAAGACCTAAAACTCAAGCCTGCTTTGCCTATTGTGACTTGCTAAAGGACACAGAAGCAGTCCGGAAAACAGAGCAGCTCTCATGGCCCTGAGTTGGTGTAGGGCCCCTTCAGTCTGCAGCCACTCAGCCCTTGTGCTCAGGGGCTAGCCCTCCCTGCAGGTTGAATGGAAAGTCACAAATATTGGTGATGAAGGGCACTTGTTGGGGCTCCAGAGGGCCCTAGAGGGGACTGTTCTCTTGCCAAACACCAGTCACAGATGACAGAGCCAGAGACCCCACTGTTGTCAAAGGTACCTATTGGGTTAAACATTTGCCTGCCTCAGTCTTCTGTTTAAGTCAGAGATGCCTGTAGGAGACGAAGACATAGTGAGGATGCCACCAATTAATATTAACACTGCAGTGTCCATTGAGTTATCAATGACTCTCCTTGGGGGTCTCAGGGAAGGATCCTATCCTAAGGGGATGCAAGTTTGTTTTGTTTGCTTGTTGGCTGTTGAAAGCTTTGATGCCTACTGTGTGATTCTGGAGAGTAGATCAGTGGGCCGTGCGCAGTGCTGGGGGAGGATGTGCGGGTGCTTTGTGGCGGGGCAAGGGTGGGGGGCAGGACTTGTGCACGGTGCTTGAGGGCATGAAGGAGCTTTGCTTCTAAGTCCCTGTGCTCCCAACTGGGAGGCTTGGAGGTCCGGCTCCTTATGAACAGCTCAGGCATCACCTCCACATTGCATGTTGCTGAGGCTGCTCCGGGAGGAAGCAAAGCAGGAGAGGACTTCTTTCCGGCTGACCTTCCGGAGAAGGGCAGGGCCAGGCAGGCAGGAGAGAGTCCAGCCTAGCCATATCCTGGCAAAGACAGATGCTGGGCTGCGCGGTGTGTGATTACTTTGGGGGAAGCAATCACTCTTGATTTTGGGAAAGGAGCAGCCTCCTGGGAGGGGTGACGGACCCCCAGCATGTTGAGGTCAGCCCGGAGCTGGCAGGAAGGGTAAGTCTGCTGCAGAGGGTATGTCCGCCGCATCGGCGTGACCCTCAGCCCACTCTGGAGCCTATAGATGCTCACAGGCTGCTCTTCCATTCCTTGCACGAGAAACAAATAGTCATTGGTGCTGAAGTTCAAGCCATGGTTCCTGTGGGCTTCTTAACGTGATGCAGGTGGGCCTTCATTTGAAACACCTTCTGCTCCTCCAGCTCAGCTCTCGTGAAAACAAACAGCGGTGCCCTTTGCCCACATTGGAAGAAGTGACCGTGAAAACACCTGGAGCTTCCCGTGCACACCACAACTTCAATCAGGTCCTTCTGTGGGGTTGAGGACCTGCACGTCCGTCCCCGAGTTCACCACGGGCTACAGGCGGAGTCTCATGGGCAGTGTGCTTGTGTGGGCCTCCTGCCATGGCTGTGGTGATGTGGGGTTGGGGCCCCCAGCACAGGCCACGGTGCAGCTACAACTGGGGGTCCCCTCGTCTGTGCTCTGGAAAGGCTTTTCCCCCTCCGGGCTCTGAATGATCCCCTTCATATGGCAACTGCTATTCACATGCCAGGTTTGATTCAAAGCCTCAGACACAAGGGAAGACACTGAAATCTGGAGCCTGACTCCCTGCATCTGAAAATGGTAGCCATGTGACCTTGCGCATGTCACTAGGCTTTTTCGTCAGTGAAATGCAGGTCCCACTAGTACTTACCTTATGGGGCTCTCTTGAGGATTAAATGAATTGAGATTATATATATGGCTAAGAATGATGTCTAGCACTGAGTAAGCACTCAGTATTAGCCGTTAGTATTAATAAAGATAATCAAGGTGGCTTACTTTTTGTAAAAGACTTTATTCTTTAAGAGCAGTTTTAGGTTCACAGCAAAATTGAGGGGAAGGTACAGAGAGTTCCCATACACCTGTCCCCACTCCTGCATGGCCTCCTCTATTATCAACATTCTGCACTGCGATGGTACTTCTATCACAGTGAATACACCTACATTGAAATCATTATTACCCAAAGTCTATTATTTACATTAGGGTTCACACTTGGTAGTATTCAGTCTGTGGATTTGGATACATAATGACACGTATCCACCATGCCAAGTCACTTCACCGTCCTAAGAATCCTCTCTGCTCTTCCTGTTCATCCCTCCCCTCTCTAACCCCTGGGAACTGCTGATGTTTTAGGGGCTCCAAAGTTCTGCCTTTTCCAGAATCTCATATAGTTGGAATCATACCCTATGTAGCCTTCTCACTTTGGCATCTTCCACTTAATGATATGCATTGAAGTTTCCTCCAGGTCTTTTCGTGGCTCGACAGCTCATTTCTCTTTATTGCTGAATAGTATTCCATTGTCTGGATGTACCACAGTTTGCTTGTTTATTCACCTACTGAAGGGCATCTCGGTCACTTCCAAGTTGTGGCAATTATGAGTAAAGCTGCTATACACATCTGTGTGCAAATTCTTGTATAGAAATGTCTCTTTTTATTACATTAAACATATACTATATGGAATTTACCTCTGCCATCTCAGAGTGTGCAATATTTATCAATATTGATACTCAGTTCTGGCTCCCAACTCTCCCACAGGTGTCCCTGTTGATGTTTGCGCCTGGGCTGTGGCAATAGGAATCCTTCAGTCACTTTGTGCCCACCCTTCACTCCCCGGACACCTTGCCGGTCCCATCTGACTGCTCTGCATTTGTTTGTACCTTTAATGGCAGTGAATCCCAAACTCAGGCAGAGGGAGTCCCTACATGTTTGCTGAGGTTTTTCCCACTTTTCCTCCTAGCCTCAAGTTCTAGAAAATAAAAAGTTAAAAGCACCAGTACATCGTGGGATTGCAATATAAAGTTGCAGAGGGTTATCCAGGAGTTTCTGAAGTACAAAAGCAATGTGCAGCCGAAAAGGTGGTGAAATCACTAATGGCATAAAGCAGGAAAGACTGACAGAAATTAACTTTAGGAAAAAGGCAAAATTACTGAGGGGGTGAATAGAATTGCCAGAAAGCTGTGACAGAATTGGAGCGTTATTCTTCATTGAACCCAAATTTAAAGAACGTGAAGGGGTGATGGCAGACATTTGTTTTTCACAAATTTGTTTTGAATGACTCATTTGAACAGAGCAGATTAATTTGTGTATGTGTATGTATATGTGTGTTTTTGTGTGTGTGTGTGTGTGTGTGTATGTACAATGGTAGGCAAGAACTACAAGAATACATACATGCCTGAAAAGTATATATAAAATAAAAGGAAAAAAGGACAGTCTTATCACATCAAACCAAGAATTTCATAAAAAGTAATGCATTAAAATACTGAGATTTTGAGAAATTATTCATATCATGCACCAACATTTCTAAAAAAAGAGAAAAACTAGCGATAAGGATTTTTTATTTCTACCAATTTTCCTTTTAAATAAATTAAATTATCTGTTACTCAGTGGAGTAACAATGACAGCAGCCCCCCTGAGCATGAAATTTGCAGTGGTTCCTTCTGTCCGGCTGTGAGGTGAGGCCAGCCTTTCTCAATGGGCTCCTACAATCTTTCTCCTTCACCTGCTTTGACCTTGGGTGGGTTTCTCTAAGCTTTAATGCCTCCACCTGACAATTAGGAATGAGGGATTTGGACCGTGTGTTCTATGAGGATACTTAAAATTCTTACCATTTCTGAGTCCAAACACTATTATGCACCATCAATACCCAAAACATTCACGTAAGACATAACTTTGTTGTCACATTACTTTTTGTTATTT
This sequence comes from Rhynchonycteris naso, assembly GCA_037038555.1. Taxonomy (NCBI): domain Eukaryota; kingdom Metazoa; phylum Chordata; class Mammalia; order Chiroptera; family Emballonuridae; genus Rhynchonycteris; species Rhynchonycteris naso. The sequence continues at coordinate 99,516,961 of CM073001.1, forward strand.
CTGCCTGTCAAGGATCATTTTTATCATGAAACCTCTTGTTCCTAAACCACCAAAGTGACAATCAGGGCAGGAACACAGAGATGCTTCTGGTTGTGAACAAAAGAGGTGGCCCTATACTGAAACTAACAGAAAATTTTTTCCTACAGTGATCCTGGAAAGCCTAGTAACTCCCATGACAAACCATAAAGGTTGAGCTGCTCTGTTCTCTTCCATGCCCAGCCTTCAGGGTGCCCTGTTGCCACTTTCTGATTGTTTCATTTTGGAAAGCTATTCTTATAATGTTCACTAAAACCAATTTTTACCTAGCAAAACCATTTACCAGAGAGAGAGAGAGAGAGAGAGAGAGAGAGAGAGAGTGTGTGTGTGTGTGTGTGTCCTGCGATAGCCACATCTCTTTTTATAGGAAACATTCAATCATGTTTGTTTAAGAATATGACTCTTGCCATCTTGACGGTTTGATTTAGAAAGCACAATGTTCTTGTCATGCTCGGGCAGACCCACTTTATCCCTTTCTTAAAATCAGCTGAACATATCAGGTGCATGAGAAACAATTACTTTGACTTTTTCCTTTGCTTTTTATGGAAGTATCAGGTGCCATTCACCTGTCACATTGCATGCTTGTGTCTGAGGAAAGGAGAAAAGAGACTCTGGGGCTGGTGGCAGGTCAGATCAGCCACGTGCTCATGTTTACAAAGAAGGCATTGCGCTTACTTCCCTGGACTTGCATTGTATGTTGGGTTGCTGTTTACCAACCCAAGGTTGTCCATTTATTTAAAAATGACCTTGAAAAGTGAGTGGCCATGATTATTTCTATTGAACAGATGAGAAAACAAAGGCCTAGAGAGTTAACACGTCAAGGACTTGTCTAAACATCCGTGCTTTCTGTGGATGTGAACGCACCCTGAGTCATTTGTTCTGAACCTCCCCTTTTCCCAGGAGAGCCCTTCCTAATGCAATATATCCTGAAGGGCAGCCTCTGGGCTGAGGTAACCTGATAGTAGATGGCAGTCTTCCAAGGAGTCTCTGCTTTCCTTAGGTCTCCTGTTCCTTGCTTGTGTGAAAGCAGAGGCCAATAGAGTGGGATAGGCAACACTGGCTTATCACTCACATGGTAACTTGCATGGGAAAATGTCTCCCCTACACAGATTAATTAAGAACGATCCTTTGGAATTCTGTGCCTTGGAGTGAATTATTGGTGGTTGCTCTGAATTTAAAGGGACAGGGACCTTTTTGTGGTCGCTCACTGGAAACTGTAGAGGAGTGAAGTGGGTGGCACAGCTGCATTGTAAAAATGCAGGTTATTTTCTAATTAATGCCATATGAAGCATCCAACCACAGCATCCCCTCCGCCCCTGCCCCCCGGTTCAACGATGTCTGTAGGCATCATGACGTAGAATTCTCCAAATTACTCCCATGTTGGGCTAGATGTGACAATGACGGAGGACTGTTTGCTGGAGGCAGTTGGGATAATGGAAACCTCATCAGTCTGCGGAGGTGGCGTGGGCAGCTGGTGCCAGTAACAGTAAAATCTGATTCCAGGATGGTTCCAGAGCCAGTTACATCCACCTGGCAGTTAACGGGGAGCAAGAATTTATTCTATGCAACTCCGCTAACCAGTACTCAGAGCTTGGACAAAGGGAGATGCTTCTGGGTTCACATGGCCAGGCCATGCTGGAGCCTACACATAAGAGCACCAGTCAACATTATCCTTTTCAGACGAGGAACTCACCAGGCACAGGGACATCACACCAGCTGTCCAGTGCATAGGGGCTCCTGATTGTGTGGCTGCTGCTCCCTTCTGTAGGTGGACATCTCAGTCTTGCAGTGATAGAATGATATGGATTTAAGGCAGAAAAGGGCAGTCAGTGTAGTGTCATGCAGAGGAGACTCCTTCTGCCCTTAGCACTGAAAACCAGGACATCAAGAAAGAGGGGCAGTTCTGCCTGACCTGTAGTGGCGCAGTGGATAAAGCGTCGACCTGGAAACACTGAGGTCGCCAGTTCAAAACCCTGCACTGGTTCGGTCAAGGCACATATGGGAGTTGATGCTTCCAGCTCCTCCCCCCTTTCTCTCTCTCTCTCCTTCTCTCTCACTCTGTGTCTCCTCTCTAAAATGAATAAAATAAAAATAAAATAAATTTAAAAAAAAAAAAAAGAAAGAGGGGCAGTTGTATAATCGTTACATACATAGTAAAGCCTCACTTTGACTTGAGTCACTGGAGTGGCATTATAAAAAATCTTGATAAATTTAAGATGCATTCAAGGTTAGATATGTATAAGAAAATATAGATTAAAAGGCCTAATCAAAAAGTAAAAAGTCCTCAATGCTTTAAAATGTTTATTTTTAAGTAGGTGAAACATATGCTGTACTAGCTAATTTACACGATTAATTTACATTTCAAGGACTATTACAAAGATAAAATCTAGCCTGACTTATACCCCAATTATCAGAAATTCTGATTAGGGGATCTGGATGAAGTACCAAATGGTATATGAAGAAAGGAAGGTTTCATCTGAGTTCAGACCAGACGTTGGGCTCTGGAATCAAGATAGGCACATGAGATGAGATTCAGTTCACAAATAGGTAATGACAGTAACTGTGTGCTCAGTGCAGGGTAGGAGGGGTGCAGAGCTGAAGGAGATATGCTTTTGTAGAGAATCCACATAACTGTCTGTGGGCAGTGTGCATGGAGAGTAGGATGGAGATTATGGCGGTTGACCAGCCTTGAATGCTAGACTGAAGAGAGAACAAGGAGCCATGGAAAGTTTTTGGGCAGAGAGATAACACAGCCAGAACTAGGTTTTAAGGGGAGCCACACATGTGGTAATTGGAAGAGGTAGTTAAAAAACTGCTGCAGAGTTTGATAAAAATTGTAGCCCAAGAATTCTAAATTATGGCAATGAATTAGATGTGAAGAAGAAAAACATGTCAGAAAGAGCTCAGTGACATCCACCCTGAGAGATGGGGCACAATGTTCATTGGGTCAGTCTGGTATAGGGGGGCTACTGTGAAGGCTGAGTTTTGGATGTTTGATTGTGCATCCTTGTGGATTGTGCAGTGAGAGGTGTTGAGTTGATATATGGTCTTAAATTTAATGAGGCTGGATTTAACTGATAAATTTGAGAATCAACTGCATAGAGGTGGTATCTAAATACGGGGATTGGGCAGAGGTAGACTTCATTGGTGAATAAATTCTTTAGTTAGGAAATTGCACATGTGGTCTGTGTACTCTCTGTACCACCAGATCCAGGGAGGATAAGCCCTTGCTAAAGTGGTTGGGAATAAAGATGGAACAACTGAGTTTTCTCATAAAGAATTACACTATTACACTGTGCAGCAAAGACTAGATTTCTGCTGTGCTGACAGATTATCTTTAAACTATAATAAAAATGATCCTATTGGTCATTCCCAGTCTTTGCTCCCTCCCTGCCCCCCTTTGGCTCTGTCATAAATGTACTTTTGCCTCTTGATTTACTGGTATAAATTTCCTGTGTAGTTTGGGGCTGAGCATTAGGGGGTCAGGTTTTGGGATTTGAAACCCAAACAAACCTTTTGCTGCTTCTTACAGTACACTTAAATTAATTTAGGGGTCAGAGGATATCCTGTGAAAATATTAAGAGCAGCCTAGTCTTTTATTTCTATGTAGATCCCAAAATAAATCACATTTGCACAGCAGCTCATTTTAGAGTATCCAAATAATATTGACTGAGAATGTTAATGTACCAATCTCATAATCAATTTTGGAAGTATGTATTTAAAAAGATTAGCATGTTTAACTTTGCAAAAGAGGTTACAAATTTTGCGATACAGTCTAGCAAAACTAAGAATCCAGATCAAGTATTAAAACAGCAACAAAATAAGGTAATCTTACTGACAATTTATTTTCAACAAATGTTTACCAAGTGCCTATCTATGAAGGGAAAGCATAAAGCATGCCTGGGATGTCGATGCATATTTTAAACAGTCAGACATGATTTCTGTTCTCAGCAGACTAGTGGGTGAGTTCATATATAAAAATAACAACAACAATAGTACTGACAATAGACTGACTATAATGCAAAGTAAAATGAAATAAGTAGTGAGCTAAGACGAAGAAGCATGAGGCATGAAGAGGTAGTTTAATTCTGAAAAGTGGATCAGAAATGTTTTATCAGAAGAGGTTGTATTTGAACTATGTCTCTGAGGGTAATATTTGTAAGCATGATGGTGGGTAGTTGTGATGATGATGATGATGTTGCATTTGAACTACATCTCTGAGGATAATATTTGTAAGCAGAATGGTGCATAGTTGTGATGATGATGATGATGATGATGATGATGACAATGATGAAGATAAAGAACAGCAGTTGCCAGTCATTGAATGCTAATGATCTACCTGGCTCTATATTATTTTCCAAACAGATTCTGTGTTAATGTTTTAGTAGGTAAAGTGGAAGGAAAGGATTTCAGATGAAAGAGCATGATTAGAAACATGTATGCTCGTGTGTTTAGAATAGAGAGTCATTGGGTGCATACAAGGTCCAGGATACGTGGTGGGTTACAGTATGAAAGAAGATAGAAAGGGGAATAGGAACCAGATCAATAAAAGAGCTCCAAATACTCTATGAGTCATACCCACAGCTCGCTGGATACTTGTGTGGGAAGCTGACCCCATCAGGCTTAGCAGGACTGGCTTGCGTTGTGTGTGTCTGTCCTCCAGAACTCTGGAAAATGCTCTCTGGAATTGCATCGTCTGCAGCAAAACTTTCTTCTGAGGTTTGTGAAAGGGAGGCCTTGAACCCAAGCTTTGGATGACTCCAGGGAAGATGAATTTGGTGCAGGCCCGGCAGGCATCATTAACAAAGGGCGGCCAATGCATCACAGACAAAGGGAGAGGTTGGCGCAACTCTCTCAGAAGATGTGGTACTATTTCCCCTTTAATCCACAGGCTTCCTAAAGCATCTGGACTTCCTCTCTTTCTAAATAAGAATTCCACATATACCTGGAATAACCTATACACACTTCAGTGTTTTGCTAACCAAGAATACTTTTTATTACTTTAAAAATTGACTGATTCTACAGTCTATATATAGCTCAGTGGGGGGGGGGGGAGAGCCTATTCATGCCGAAGGTGTCTTTATGGGAAAAAAATTCAGAGAATTCTGATAGCTCTGGAAGGGGCAGAGAAACAAACAAACAAACAAATAATGACTCCAGGAAAGGATATTATATTTTTTAAACAAGTTGCAATATCTTGGAGATATCAGTTATGGTCTTTTTCTTTTAAATTACGTGGTCATTTGGGGCCTAAAAGGGGACCATATGTGTGTGGCAGGAGGGTTAATCGGCTTGATAAAGCTCACTACTGTAGTCCAGTTGGGCTGACTCCCAACTGAGAAAGGTTTGTCTGTAGAACAATTAGTGGGTTGTGAGGAATCTTTATTTCTGATTTTTAGTTTCGATAAATCTTAAGCAAAATCAAGAAATAACAATGAAAAAATAAACAAAACACAACCTTAAAAGATTTATATCCTCATTTTTACTAGATTTTAGAGGCAGCCACATCAAATTCTTGGGACTCAACTTTTCTGGCTCAAGATGCAAAGAACACTAGCTGGGGAATGTTGAATTTGCATATCTCCTTGGTGTCCCTGGGCATTCTGGTAGCAGACACACATTCAGCTGCAGGGACCAGACCAGTTTCCAGGCTTCTATGAGGTTTGGTTTTAATGAAAAAGGTTATCTTAAAAATCCCAGAGACTTCTAGGCAAGCTGTTAACATGAGAACTGATGTTTAACTATTCCCTTTCAAATTCACCTTGAAATAATCAACAGAATATGTTAAAAATGGAAAAGAAATCTTCATCGACATGATGAACAGTGAAGGGTATCATCCACATGCTGACACTTGGGGAATTTTGTTAGAGGCCACATCCCAGAGACCAAATGCAGCCAGTATACAATTGAATGACCAAACCAACTGTGACAACGTTGCAATACTTCCATACTGATTGGTGGAGAGCCATATCCTGGAGCCTTGCGAGTGCTCTCATGCTATCCTTGCTATCCAAGCGGATCCCTCCTCAGGGGACCCTTCAGTTTACTCACAATTCAGTAAATAATAGGATAATGGCTGGCGCAGTGGGCAGGTCTCCAGAATCTGGCTTTGGTGTCCATTGTGATGGCCCAAGCTGCATTATCTGTTAAATATTTAGAATGTCAGCGCGATTGATTTGCCAGCTGAGATGGTATATGAGGGAAGTATTATTATTTAGTGTTTATCTTCAGGAAATAGCATTCCTTTCTTTGTGGGACCTGCTTCTTTCCTGCAACAAGCATGTGGTTCTGATGGGGGATGGCAAAGACCCTATTGCTTAGGCTAGAGGGATCAGTTCCGGGGTGAACAGGTAGCTCAAGCCAGGTCAATCAGATCATTTGTTTATTATTTTTTAACGGGAGTTGCCATACTGAGGTTACAAAGTAGAGGGAGTTGACACATCATACCCCTGCCATTTGGGATATTGTCTAAGAAAAAATAAGGTACATGCAAGAGGATGTAGAGGTAGATAGAGATCCTATGAAGTCCTCAGGGTGTTGAGTCCCTGGGTCTAATGGCTTATGAAGCTCCCCATCTGTCCTCATCCTTTTTGCTCTTTACTATCCCCCTGAGAGGGTGTGATTTGGATTATTGTTACTTTCAACCAAAAAACCTTGATTGAAGACAGGAAACAAATGAGAGCTCATCCTGGTGGAGCCTGGGCTAGTCCAGGTAGAGGAGCACTGGAAGCAGGCCCTCCACAGTGCTGGTTTCCCACTGGCAATGGAGGAAGGAACAGAACTTACCTGGATCCTGGTGGAAGTGGTCACAGAGCTCACTCATACCTGAGACCTGGCCAGTGGGTCCTGTCTTCGCAGTCCGTGCTGAGATGAAGCGCCCAGCTGTCACTCAGGGGTGACTCTTTCCACTCCCAACTCCATCTGCTCAGGATGCTAGTCCTCTGACCTGGCAGCTCTTTGTGTTTGGTGCAGCCTTTTGTTGTTTTGGTTTATTTAACCTGTATGGAGTCTCTCTGTTCAAGTCTCCACCAGGAGAATGCAGACCAATTTCCCACAAGTCCCAGCTTCCATCCTACCCAAACAGGGATCAATGTCAGGTGACATAATCACACAGATCGTGTGCTAGACAGACCCTGAAATATGCTCGTGTTGCCTCATGTAATTCATGCAACATATTTATGAGGTAGGTATGAGTTTTCCAACTATTTTATGAATACAAAAACCAAGGTGAGAAAAGGTCACAGAGCTAACAACCGGTGAAGAAATAACTTGAACCCCAGGCAATCTGACACTTAACGGTGTGCTCCACTGGGACTAAAGGACTAGACAGTGGTCCCAAGGGAGCCCTAAGAAGCTGGAGCCTGGTTATCAGTGAAACCTCCATTCTAACCTTGCTCATCCGGCTGTGTTCCCCACAACCCTCCTTAATCTAGTAGTTGGAGCTAAATTTTTGGCCACTTTCCACTTTGAACCAATAAGACTTGACAAAGGATCAAGTAGGAGGAGACCTGGGAAGACCTCCATGAATACTTGAGGTGGAGAAGTGAGCACCAGCCACACAGGGAAATGGGGGATTTCTGTGAGGTCCCAAGACAGGACAACACTACAGACCTCTGAGAGCTTTCTGCAAGCTTCCTGCATGTTGGGAAGTGGCTGGCAAAGTCCGTGATGATTCAAAACTGCTTGCTCTAAAATAACGCCACTACAAGAAAACAAGAGCATTTGAAAAGGAATTTGATAAATACCCTGAAATGCAGTAGGGATTAGGGGCTGTGCACTACATCAGTAAAAGAAAGCAAATCAAGGTATGGATCTTATCTGGATGAAGTACTTTATCAAAAACTTAAAGTTAATTTTGCAACAGTTGGCTAGCTAGCTTGAGACTGTAGAAAACAATTGATGAGAAGACAAGAGTTTGATAAATTTCTCTTCTGGGACTCTAAGGAAAAAAATCAAAGGAAAATGATAAGAAAAGATGTAGGAATTTGATCTTGCAAACCAAACTTTGCATCATAAGAATTCCTAAAGGGGAAACCAGTAAAGATGTCACAGGGATAAAATTAAATAAATAATAATAAAAAAAGCTCTGGTTGAAAAAGATGGCAAGAAAAAGAAAAAAACAAACATAAAAAAGGTATAAAATAGTATGATGGAAATAAGAACAGATATAACAGATTTATGTTACTGGGGAAAATCACTTAGATTGGTTTAAATTAAATTGAATGTTAATAAGAGATCATGCAAGGCAAAAAAACAAAACAAAAAAATTAAATAAAAAGTAATAAGCAACAATGTATCAGAGAAACAGACCAAAAGAAACCAGGTGCCTGACACTGAGATCAGTTAAAGTAGAAATGAAGGCAAAAGGCATTTAGTGTGGCTGTAGGGGGGAGGGGTTCCAAAGGGTCATTTTATATTGGTTAATGAATCAACTCATAATGAAAATATACAATCATGAGTTTGTATGTTATGATTAACATAGTGTCCACATAGGTAGCGCTAATACTTTTTTTATTTTTTCAACTCAGTGAGAGAGGAGGCAGAGACAGACTCCCGCATGCACCTGAGTGGGATCTACCCAGCATGCCCACTAGGAGGTGATGCTCTGCCCATTTGGGGCATTGCTCTGTTGCTCAACAACTGAGCTCTGCTTAGCACTTGAGGTGAGGCCATGGAGCCATCCTCAGTGCCTGGGGCCAACTTGCTCCCATCGAGATGGCTGCAGGAGGGGGTGAAAGAGAGAGAGAGGGAGAAAAGTGAGAGGGGGTGGAGAAGCAGATGTGTGCTTCTCCTGTATGCCCTGGCCAAAATTGAACCCGGGTCATCCACATACCCAGAGGATGCTCTACCACTGAGCCAACCTGCCAGGGCCAGTGCTAATATTTATAAACCCAAGGAACCATTAATAAGACAGTTGTGCTAGACTTTAAAATAGTGCTATCAATGCCTAATAGTTTAGGAAATAATAGAAAAACAAAACAAGAAAACATGAATAAGGACCAAGAGGTCTGAGTTAAATACCAAGATTAAATTTCCACCCTAGCGATCCACTGTATGTCCTTACAGATAAGCTTCCTTCTTTGCAAGTGTCTTTGGGACACTTAGAACATTGAGTTATTTCTGTTCTATGCCACGAAGAACATCTGAGTAAAAAACATTTTACTGGCCACAATATCTGACCAAAAAGCTGTAAGAAAAAGCAACTAATAAAGCGTTCAGTCATTAGGTGGGGCCCTATGTGAACTCCCAGCCTTCCCACTCAGACCCTTACAGCCTTGCCTTTGAAGCAGACATTTTGTGTTCTGTGCTGTTATAATTTTCACAACAAGGGGAACAATATGAAATACTATACCCCAGCAGGGGAGCACTGAAATTTACTGCGGGCAACTTCATGTTAGTTTTTGGAAAGAAATAAATCAATCAAATGATTAAAAAGAAAAAAAAAAAACTGTGGAGTTAGACTCTGAAGCCACCATTCTGCCCAACTCTGCTCTCTTACAGAGGAGGGATGAGAGTAGGGAAACATCTTGCAGACCAAACTATGCACAGGATTCCTGTGGGTTTGTCCCAGGCCACACGGCAAACAGAATCTGGCTGGGGCCCAAGTGTTCTGCTAGGGTCACAGCTCTGCGCCTTCTCATTGCTCCTCAAGTCCTATCCTAAAGCAAGTCCTATCCTACATCTCATGTCTGCTTTGTGGGCTCATTTCCAGACTGGAGTGACCGTGCTGTGCTCATTTGCTCCTCAGAGCTGTGGCTGGCTGCTTCCAGGGGCCTCCTTGGTGGCCAGTCACTGCTCCTCTCGCAAGGAATGCCTAAACAATGTGGTTGTGATTACCCCAGTCACAGGCTTTCCACTCTGCCAGGTAACCTGTGAAACCATCTCTGACACCATTAAACGCAAAAAATCGCTCAACTCTAAACGTGTGTCGGGCTGTTCTCTGGAGCGCTCTTCTGACCTCTTTTTGTCGAGGCTCATTTTGTTTTTATTTTCCCCCAGGATCTGAATGGTCTCCCCTGCTTTCTTTCCTCTGTCACAGGGGCCCAGGATGGGTCGCACCCTCTGCCTTCTCTCTTTGCATGCAGAGGCCTTGCTAAGTCACACCAGGTGGGCAGGGTTTTCCCACATGGTGGGGCCAAGCTGTGTTTTCTCACTTGCTGTCTGGCTGGACTGCGTGGAGACCAGGTCTTATGAGCAGAGTGGAGGAAGCAGAGACTGGAGAGCTGGGCTGGCTTTTCAAGTCTACAGAACTAGCTGCTCAGGGGTAGGGGCGGGGGTGGGAAGACCTTGTTTCCAGCCTTGAACTTACTATGAACTGAGTATTTTATGAAATCCAATCCTCATTGTTATTATAGCATAATCCTCTTTCAGTGATCTGCCCAACTTTCTGTAACAGTTCCACTTCTATTTTCCTTTTGCTGCCAGGGGCTCTGGGCATTGAGGCTCGGGCATCCCATCCCCTGACCCCTCTTCCTGGTGAGAGGCCAGGGGCCGAGATGCGGTGGGAGCCAGCCCAGCCTCTGAACTCTTAGTGGTGACAAGCTGGGATTGTGGCAGAGCCCCTCTGGGGTGGAGGTAGGGGAATTTCTTTGGAAACAATGTCCTCCCCACTTATCACATCTTAATCTGGACAATTTCAGATGCTGGCTTTGTGTGGAGAAACAATGAGAAACAAAGGATTTTAGGACAAGAAGAGATCTTCGCCGTCACCCACATTCCCTACTTCAGGTTTCTATTGCTACACCTCACATCACCCCAAAATGTGTTGGCTAAATAACCACCACCATTTATTTGCTCATGGTTGTATGATGTGAGTGGGACACAGAGAGACATCACTCTGTGCCCCGGGTTTGGCTAGGAGCCTGGGTTCTCCTCCATGTGGTGCTTCTCTCCCTATGTGTTCGCGCATTATTCAGCTGTCAACCTGTTGTCTGGCCCTGAATGGGCTTCCACCACATCCTCTTGGTTAGAGCAAGTCCCGGGGCAGCTACGCATGTAGAGGAGAGGTAGCCGAAGTCACCTCTTGGTAGGAGGAGTGGATTACGTTGCAGGAAAGGGCCAGGCATGTTCGGCACCATCTTGCAGAGGATCCACCACACTCCGTGCTATACAGAGAGCTGTGATTGAGCCCCTGAAACAACGAATAGGCTCCCAATGAATTGGCAGCATGGTGGGGGGTTCCTAAGTACCGGAAGAAAAGAACTCAACTTTTCCTACTTTTGAGGAAAGAACTGAAATTCCCTTTTAGACTAACTGAAAATATTAGGGAGTGAGAGGGGAACAGGGATGGTGAAAAACTGGGGAGAGGTAGGAAAAGGGCATGTATTTTGATCTCTGCCAGGCACAACTCAGATCTATCAAATAAGCCGAGTTCATGTTTCTATTTGGACTTGGCATAAACCCTCAGGGCTACTTTTTATGTTTGTTGAGTGACAACTGGTTACCACATCTCACTAAGTCTGCCTTTGATCTTGAGATGTGTTGCATGAGCACAGGAAGGTGAAGAGCTGAGGCATTTCTGTCCCACACTGAGAGTGAGGATATGAACACCATACTTGGACAGGAAAGCATGATAGAAAGATAGGAAAAGCCATGCTGAAACCCACCTGCAGCAGTCCAGACTGGAAAGGCTGTGAAACCTGAAACTGGTCAGAAAGGCATGGAAGCTTCCTGGAGAAGGTGCTAAAGGTTTCTGGTGATTTCTTTTCTCTGTTCACTGAGAAGAGGTTCAGTAGAAAGTTGGTGGAGTTGGTTTGAGGGTGATGTTGTGTGGTATGCATTGCTTTTTACGTACATTTGTAAGCTGCTTACTTCTGGTCTTGGGGAAAAACATGGCGTCTGAAAATGTTGTCTAAGGGGATGAGGTTCCACCTTAGGCTGGCTTTGCAGACTTGGGTTTTTGCAAATGTAACACATAGTTATCCTAGACTGGAAAACATCAAGTTCAGGTTGCATTCTACATGCAATTCACATAACTGATTCTGAGACCTTGAAATCAGTAGCTAGATGAACTCCTTTGGTCGAAATATTGTTCAAATCAGTACCTTGAGGGATTATTTAATCTGGGGCTTTCTAATGTAGGTATAAGAATTCATTTAGTTTATACTGAATATTTGACAAAGGACTTTGTTATTATTATCACTTTATTATCTCAATCTTTGATTATGTGAGGATCTGCTATGAAATAATGCTTGCAAACTTCTCAAGGTGGTATGCCCACAGTAGAAATTTTTATAGTGGTTCCCCAGTGGAAAACTTGGGGAGGTGATGATTGTAAATCAGATAGATGAAATAATAATGACTAATGTTGACCTTACTGTGGTGGTTTTACTATTTGTTTTAGTTTCTTACTGCTGCTATAACAAATTATCACTAATGTAGTGGCTTAAAACAGCATACATTTATTCTCTTACTGTTCTGGATGTCAGAAGTATAAAATGCATCAGCAGGGTTGTGTTCCTATGGAGGCTCTAGACAAAAATCCATCCCTTTGACTTGTGCAGCTGATAGAGGCTGCCTGCATTCCTTGGTTTGTGGTCACACACCACTCTAACATCTGCTGCTCTCATCACATCTCCCTCTTCTAAGGACCCTTGATATTGCCTGGGGCCTACCTAGATAATCCAAGGTAATCTTCCTATGAGAAGATCATTAATTTAATTACATCTGCAAAGTCAAGTCTCTTGCTATCTAAGGCAGTAGTAGTCAACCTGGTCCCTACTGCCCACTAGTGGGCGTTCCAGCTTTCATGGTGGGCAGTAGCGGAGCAACCAAAGTATAAATAAAAGGATAGATTTAACTATAGTAAGTTGTTTTATAAAGATTTATTCTGCCAATCTTAGTGAAAATCTGACATAAAATACTTGATAAGTAATTATTATTATATGCTTTAACTTGCTGTAACTCTGCTTTATAAATTTTATAAAGTAACTTCCCTACTTTATAAATCACCATTACTGTGGAACTGGTGGGCGGTTAGAAAATTTTACTACTAACAGAGATTCAAAAGTGGGCTGTAGGTATAAAAAGGTTGACTACCCTCATCTAAGGGAATACTCATGTAGTATTAGTTGCAAATGTTTATACAGTCTGTTCTGCTACAATATGCTTCTTTCAATAGGAAACACTGTATCAGTATAATGGTCATTTTTAGCTGAACATCTCAGTGTTTTTTAAAAAGGGGCAAGCTTGTTCTCAAGGAAGGAGAAAGCCTTTCTGATATATGAAGACATTAATTAAAGCTGCTGAAAACCCCACAGAATGCTTTATATTAGAGCAAAAAGTGACTGATATGAGGGTTGTTAAGTACTGGTACACTTTCTTTTATTTTAAACGATTTGGGGAAGTTGTAAGGTCAAGGAGAGAACCTGTGAACAGCCTTCCCCTAGTGTTAAAGAAAATATTAACTGATGAAGAGGGCTTATGTCTCGGATCACAGATTTCATTTTGATGAAACTGATCTGTTAGATGCAAATGCCTTTCAAGACTTTTGTCTCAAAAGTAGAAACTAAAGAAATTAAATTAAAAGTTAAAGATGGAAAGGATGGAATGCTTTCATGCTAGCAAATACCAGTGGCGATTTAAGGACTCTATTATTTGTATTACTAATTGTTACTATTTTTGTCAGTACCCTGGTTAAAATTTCATGTCTTTTGAGTGGTCTGCCCTTAACCTTATTTTCCTCAAAGCCCTGCTGCTTTTAATGTGTGGTTTTATGAAATGCAAGGTCTGTCAGGAACATACAAATGACATTATAACAGAAATTGCTTCATTTGAATTTCAAAGCTCCGGCTAATTCGCCTCACAATAATAGATACCATCTCAACAACAATTGTTTTTATTTTTTTCCTGAAAAGCCCCATCAGAAGACCATACTAGCCCCAAGCAGAATGGGAGAGCATTTGGGAAATTTAGGAGGATTTGGAAAAGTTTTGGTGTAGATAGCATTTAAGCTAATTGTAGGAAATGAATAGGCATTACTTGAGTAAGAAAGGATGGAGAGAAGATTCAGAAAGAGGGTCACTCAACAAATATTTGTAGCATTGGTTCATGAATTTGTTAGGGAATAGTTTGATTGCGTATTCACAGCCAAATGGCTTTGATGCTGGCCTTGTTTGTTGTGTTCTATGTAGCACCTTGTTGAAAGGGAACCCGGAGATCACCAAGGTGACAGTAGTCCTGTTTCCTTGGGGAAATTACACACCAGGGTTCTGAGGGTCCAGTGTTTCCTGTCCCCACTTGGATGACACTCACTTGCTAGGCGGTCAGAATCAGTTTAGAAAAAGCCACCTTTTAGCACAAGCGAGGTAGATTATTGAGGCTGCCTGCATGAGACAAGCCAGGGTAAGGAATTTAGGCTCTTTCCATTTGTGCAAGAGTAGTTTCCTTTTAAGTTCAGAATTATTTATTCACAAACCAAGACAGAGGCAGAGAGAAAGAGACTCAGACTTTGCTTGCAACCCCTGGGATTTGCAGAGAGGTTAGCAAGGCCACTTTTTGCTGTGGAAGCTCAGCAGGCCTGGGTATGGGAAGTGATGCCAGGCACGCAGACCCTTGCACCTCAAGGTGGGAGCAGGCATTGACACAGTTCCTCCCGGCTGCCTTAGTTTTGAAAAGAGGAGCTAAGAGGGCAAAAGGAGATGAACCTTGCTATAGAGAGAGACAAATCAGACAATGTGAGTTTTAATTGAAATCATATCCTCAGCATTTTACTTTTCAAAAGTTGTTAGTATGATCGAGGTTGCATTTTCTTGTGACTACTACTATTACTGTCATGCTGGCTGACTGCTCTGGACAGGGGCTGAAGGTTTCATGTGGGCTGGAAAGCTGGGCTGCATGGGAGGGGCTGGCAGATTGAGCCCCAGCCTGTGAACACCCTCCCGAGCCAGCTCTGGCCATCTCACCTCTGGCTGTGTGATCCCTAGCTATGGGCCCTGGACCGTCTTCTCCAGCACATGGTGTTGACGCTGCTGCTTGTCTTTCCTCTTCTGGTTCAGACCTCTGGGACCACCCGTGTCTTTGTCCATTATGGGGGCTAGATCAAGACCTGCGGCTCTGGATCGCACAGACCATTCTGCTTTGAGACCTTCTCTGCCAGGGCTAGATAATTCTCAGGGCGCCACAGGGTTTCATTAGAAGAAGGGTCAGAGCTTAACTGGCTCCTCAGCCTTTACTTTGCATTTGAACGTCCTGGGGAACCTCCCTAAAATGTAGGTGCCGATTCAGCGGGTTTAGTAGGAGGTTTAAAATTCTGTATTTTTAACAAGCTCCCAGGTGATGTCAATCATGCCGGTCCCAGGACCACACTTTGACCAGCAGGGACTTAGATTATAGCTGGAAACCCAGTTAGATGAAGCCTCTGAGCTGTGTATTGTTTTAGAAAGAAAATCCAAGGAGAGTAAACTCTAAGGGGACCTCTCTATTTGCTGAGTGCCCGGGCCACTGGCGCTACGTGTGACAAACCTGAGAGATGAGAAACATAACGCCACTTCCTGCTCTGGGGACCTCGGCCAGGTTGGAAGATGAGACTCGCACACATGCAGCGATCAATTTACGTGTCACGGTTTATTGCTGCTGAAGCGCGGATGGAGGGGTACAGACTCCACGTGCTCTGATGTGGGAATTAGCAAGCCCTCCACAGCAGTGCGGACACCTGGTTCAAAGTAGGGCTTGTTCAGGGGCGACGAGAGTTAACTCGGAGGAGACCATGCAGAGGGTACGCTCCTTCCTACCTCAGTCCCCAGGACGCCCAAGCGCTCTCTTACTTTCGAATCACTGATGTTCCCGCTACTTTCTTTTGCAGAGTAAATGCTCGGAGAGAGGGAAAAGAAGTTCTTCGCTTTCTGGAAGGTGCTCAGCCCCGCGAGGTGCACCATGGGAAATGACCCTTCACCCTGGAACTGACTCCACCTTCCTGCCACCCACGCCCCGGGCTGGTCTCTAGGGTCCGGTGCGGGATGAGCCGACGCATCTCCACCTCTCCGAGCGCAGGTGGGTGGAAATTCAATGATATTACCGCTCCGCTTGTCGAGAGAAACTGATTTCCTGTGAAATTCACTCTACTAACAGATTTCTGGTAATGGTATCTTCAACGCTCAGCCTAGACAGAATTTCTTCAGTGCCAGTTTGGAGGGGCGGAAATTGTGTGATGCTCATTCAAGGCTTGATTTTAGTGGTTCTGACAAATTCTCAGAATGAGCTCTCCCTTAGGATTGTCTAACCGTCCCTCTGTACACCTGAAACTAATGCAAAATAGTGTGGTATGTAAACTGTAATTGATAAACTGTAATTGAAAAATGCAAAACAAACCAAAAAATAAACACACTTCCTGCTCTAATCTTAGCAAAAAGAGAAAAGAAAAGAACTCTCCAGTCTTCTTTCATTTATTTCAGAGGTGGCAGTGTTTGAAGAAAGGTGTGAGCTTGGCCTTCCATGAACCAATTTCGGGTTCACGTTCAGGACGGTGAGGAAAACCGAGTCTCTATGGTTTCTGACTATCGAAATTACTGAGCAGTTTCGCAGTGGGGGAGAATGAGTAGGTGGGATGGGATTATTTTTTCATTTTAGGCATCCTTGTGGCCACGGGGCATCCTGGAGCTTATCCCCCCAGAAGCCACCTCTGACATGTTCTGAAGCACAGGGATCAGCATGACTCATCCTGCTCATTGAGTGATTTTGGATCGGGGAGGAGTCCGCCTTAACTGTCCCTGGGAGAAAAAATAATCCTGTTGTGTCGTACTTTTCTTGTAAATGTTTTAGTACTAAAGTGACTTTGAATACAATTACTAAGAAGCTCAAAATGTTTAATGGGCTCTGTGGCAGTCAAGCCTGTCACTTTGTCTCTCTAATGTGCACCGAACATTCCTGCCCAGAGAGAGAAGCGTGAATGTTATTTTTTCGGCTTGGATCTTGGCAGGTGTGTAACGTGACTCCTGATAGCAGGATAGCCGATTACATTTGTCTATAAAACCATTTCTAAGGCTCTTGGCACCCAAACTGTTATTGCATGTCTGCAGGTGTTTAGTAATTGGATTAATGCAGAGCTGAAGGAATGTCTGCTCCCCAGCTCTGAGAAACATTGAGGAAAGACAAATTCATTTTGGAGAGTGACCTGGAATGCACGATGACAGGCCTGCGCTCACACATGAAGCCAGATCTAAGCCTGCACGTTTAAAATGAACTGCTGTGAGCAATCACCTTCCATAGGAAAGTTTATCCAAAGCTAAATACAATAACAATGGCCTTGTGAGTCAGGCGGGAAGGAGCTTCAGCCTGGGTTTTGATCCTCTTCCAAAAGCAACTCAGACAACTTGAGCTTAAGCCTCCCTATCATGCAGCTCATGAACCCTACAATCCTAGGTGTTTAATAATAATAATTTTTAAAAGGCCTTAGTAAACAGAAGAGGATGATAAGCCTCCCAGTGGAAGTGCAGAGACCACAATAGTATCCTGGATCATCATGCTCTTGCCCGGTAATTCCCACCTTGATTGTAAAGACACAGTCCTCACTGTGACACACCTAGAATATGCTCATAAAGTGACGAGCAGTGTTCACACCCCACTGCAACCATGACCACTGCATAGAAGGGATTGCTCTTGGGATAGTTTTGTCATTCTGGCTATTTAAAACCTATGGTACCCTCTGGGAGCAGGAAGCCCAACTCAGGGGCTCTCATCTGAGTAGATAAAGCCTAATGGTTTGACTTTATAAACCTAACCTCTTTCTCAGCTTGACAACTCAGAAGGGAGGCAGACCATTTGGAGAGAGTCCAAATGGAAGGAAGACAATAGTGAAAAAGCAGATTTTGCGAAGAAAGGCAAAATAATTGATACTGCTTAGTTTAAAGGGTAACTTGTAGTTCACAAGTATTATTACAGTATGCAGTGAGAACAGAATGGGGAAGGGGTGGAATAAGAAGCCGGTCATGGCTTGCAGAGCATGGGTTTGAAGGGCTTCTATGGGAGAGGAAATAAGAAATCTGTGTGTGTGGACGGAACGTGGCCCAAATGGCTACTCGCTCATACAACAAAGTTTGCTCATTGCAACTAGATGCTATTCCTGAATGTGTGGGGATTGCAAAGCGACAGATACAGTTTCGAAGGCAGGGCATGTAATCGTAGCACTTTGCATTTGGTAACATGGATGGCTGTGAGAGCTCATGGGAGCATTTCAGTGACCTGGGGTAGGAGCAGGACAGCTGTGTCTACCAGGCCTTCCTGCTTGGGTTGGTGGGGTTCATGTTGACATGTACGCTGACTTTCCAGCTCTCAGTTGGAAAGAAGTCCTATTGGGGATGGAGGATGCAGCTGTGGTTGCATACTTGGTTGTTTGCAGTTGTAGGTGAGTGGAAGGCAGAGCCTGGGAAGCAGCAGGTCGCCTTGACATGAGGTTCTTCCACAATCTGGAGGAGAGAGGGACTTGTGGGCATGGTGGGGAAAGGGGCTGTGGGTAGCTAGTGTGTGAAGAGGAAAGGAAGAGAGGCCTACAAATAGAAAACAAGGAGAAACAAGTATCAACAACAGTAAAACTTTCAAATGAAAGTCTGGAGGGTTTGGGCAGCAGGGCCTGTTTGGGAGACAGATGCTCAGAGCCTTCATCATTCAGATGTCAGTGTGGTGGGCAGGTGGGGCTGCCCAAGGTCAGGAGAAAACAAAGGGGCAAAGGGCTTGGGTGGGGGAGGCAGCCCCACCCAGGCTGAGGAGGGCTTTCTGCACAAATCACGACAGGAAGGGTCGGGGCAGGAGTGAGCAGTGGGGAGTGGTTCTCAGTAGGTCAGAGGACAGTGCTCGGGACAGTGTTTTACATTTTTCCAGGGACAGAAAGGAGCTGGGACCATCGAGATGAAAACAGGTATCCAGGGGGACTAATGAGACCAAAAAAGCTTACTTTTAAGTCTGCATTTAAAGGTTGAAAGTGAAGTTATGAAACGGCTGTCTGAGGAACTAACTGAATCACATAAATCCGAACGGTTAAACTGGAAAAGGTCCTACAGACTGGAAGCCCACGCCTATAAGTTTACGCTGAGGGAGCTGAGTGTGAGCAGGACTAACCCCAGTCACACAAGGCCCGGGCAGACCTGGGCCTCTTGAGCGTCCTGGAAGGGTATGGGGGGTGCACATGGAGACGAGCGGGAAGGAAGAGCTTCTGTGTGTTCATTGACTGTATAGAAATCACCCAGTCAACCAGAAAGTAGGAGCTAAATGCAAGGCATTGTGTGAGAGAGTGAAGCCTTCTGGTTCTATTGGGAGTGACACTTTGGCAGAGAAAATAGGGAATTCAGTTGATGAAGAAACTGCTGTGATGGGCATTGCCCAGGGAAATTGTGAAGAGCTTGGACAGTACAAAGCAGTGTGTGTGTGTGTGTGTGTGTGTGTGTGTGTGTGTGTGTGTGTGTGTGTAAGGGGAGGACAGGTGTGAAGAGGAGAGTCCATAGGGCACTTGGAGGCTACTTATTTGGTGAATTATGGTACAAGTCTGTCATGCATGAAAATGCATGATTGATTTTGATGTTACAGACTGACGTTTCCTTTGCAGTCCCTTAGGGCCATGGAAAGCAGAACAGAGTCACAACCTCCCTTGGCTGAAGTGGCAGGAAACCCGAGGAGCCCCCTTCCCAGTATCGCTAAGTTTTAGTTGGTCTCTCAGTGAACTGGGGTGTCTCATTAGGTAGATGTTTATATGTAAGCCTACTGTGATGCTGTTGCCCAGGGAACATCTGAGGTCCTTTCAGCTCCGAGGCCAGACTTACCTTCTAAGAGGAGTCAGGGTACCCCCAAAAGGGTGGCGGGATTCTATGGGCTAGGGGGAAGGGCCCTCGTAAGACTCCCTCTCCTCTTTGTCAGCTTCTTCCTTCAGCACCGCCTGGCCTTGGACGCCCCAGAGAGCACAGAGTCACTCTGCACTCAGAATCCTTCCTTATTTACAAGATATTTGGGCATGGATTGAATTATTGCATCCCAGTCTAATTTCTTCACCCCTTTTAAACATTTTATCACGTAAAGCAGCATGCTGAAAGATCTCCATGCTACTGTGGATTGCAAAACCAAAGTGTGGCTTCATCGGCTTTTGGAAATCTGTCCAAATACCTTTCTGTATGAATTTCCTTTCCCAACCCACAGTGAGCTGCCCCTTCCACTGGGGCCGCAGGGTGGCCTCCTCACCTTCTCGGGCCAGGTCTGGTCCGGACACTACCTGGTGGAGTGGGTGTCCCCAGCCCGTTCTGGGAGCCACTTCTCCTGTGAAGTCTCACTGACCTGGACAATCTCTGGCAAGAGGAAGACTAAAAACTGAATTGTCAAAAGGAACAAAAACCAAGGAAGCCATTTATGTACCCAAACTAGACTAATAAATGTTTCCTGTTTAGTAGAGGGCCTTGTGGGATATGTTTTTAATAAAGAAATAGAATTGGATCACAATTAACATTACTTATATATGCAATCAATGCAAAAGTTACTTCATTAAATCAGACAGAAATTCTACTTGATCATCCTGTTTGCTTTGCTGATATTACTTAACCAAAACCGTTTTTATTCAGAGATGTGGCATAGGTAAATTTTCATCCAGACATTCAATTATCCAAATCACTGACATTTTCCTGTTCTCAGAAAAGTGCTCCAGGAACACAGGCCGCTTGTTCCTCCTACCTTGGCTGGAAACGCATGGCAGGGAAATACAGAAAACTGGCATGACTCCATGTTCAATCCAGGTTGCAAACTGGGATCAATCTTGCTTCTCTTTCTCCCTAAAATAGAAAGAAGAAATAAAAGAAGCCCTTCTTTATATAAAGTTGGACCTCAGTATTCTCCAAAGGGGTGGAAGCCCCTGGATTGCGGATGGAAAGGGCCCAGTTTCCTCTGAGGACAGTCTGGGACAGGGAGGTGGAGGTGAATGGCTCCTCTGTAGCTGAGGAACTCCTCCCCTATGCCCTCCGGGAGAACAGAGGGAGGCATCAGGGGGTCAGGGCCCAGGGTCAGCAAGAGGCAGGGAGATGTGGCAGGCAGGGAGAGTCGGGAGTGGAAACTGGTGCCACAGGGCCCCTTTCACCCCTGTCCCCCTGGCCTGGCGCTCGGGAAGGGAAGGTGGCTTGCTTTCCTTCCCTCATCTCCAACCGGTAGGACCCAGTTAGAAGAGGAAGCAATAGGATAGGAAGGGACTGGAGAGCTCCCTGCTCGGAAGTGTTTGTTGATTGAGTTATCCATTCATCATTTGGAAAGTATTAAGTATTCGATGTTCATTCAGCCCAGGTCCGAGGCTGGAGGTACAGAGGTGAATGATTCACAGTGGTTGTCTCCAAGAAGCTCCCGGTCTGAGGGACCAAGACAAAGCTGGATCTCTGGTCAAAAGTCTTGGAATGCTGGCTGCACTTGTATTCAGGCTTTCTTACTGAGTGTTGATTTACTGCGACAGTCTTTTATAGTGAATTGGGAACACCACTATCTTTTAAGATGATGGAAATTGGTACAACCTGCAGAAGCAAGACAATTGAATTTAGGTAGAGGCTCAGCCTCAGGGCGGGGCCTGGGGTGAGGTGAGCTAGCACAAATTTATGGAGGTGTCACTCTGGGGTCGCGGCCCCCCTAACACTGGCTGGTTGACAGACTTTGTACAAGTCATTTAAACTCTCTGAGGTTCAATTTCTCATCTTTGAAACAAGGACATGCCTGCATCGTAGAATTGTTGAAAAATTAGTATAATCTTTGTACATTGTAAACTATAAAGGACATTAATACATGTCAGTTTTTCATTAATCAGTGATATTAATAATAACCATAACCAAAATACTCTTTGAGGTATATGCAACATATTATATTGGAAAATGTAATATAGAAACCTAAAGATCTGGCTCCACAGTTTATAAAAGGCAGTAGTTAAATATGATCCAGTAGTTAAGTGTAGAAAGATTTTGCAGGATGGACTCAAACAGACTTGAATTTTAACTCTGGATCTGTCACCTACAAATAATTAGCCTCCAAAGTCTCAGTTTCTTTATTTGGGAAAAGAATAACAAAAGCAGAGTCATAGAGTTGTTACTGAGGATGGAGTGAGATTACTGCCTGTAACAACATATCGGAGAGCTTAGCGAGCACTACACGGATGGGCTACTGATTCATGTTGTGTGGGGACAGCAGGAAAACCATGTCACGCCATAGGCTGGACGTCCCCCATTCTCCTTAGCTGAATTGTATTATTACACAGCTCTACATCACAAGGATGTCTTCCCTATGGGCTGGATTTTAGGGACCATTATACTATATGTTGTTCCCCCTTTCCTAAGTTTTGCCAGAATTACAGCTGTGGTTGGAAGCTCCCCAAACTGAAGATTTGAATTTTTTCTTTAAAAGTAGGAACTATGAATGGAATTAGGTTTCTATGTCATTATTGTTTTGGTGATATTTTTATGTATCTTAAATATGATTTTTAATTGGTCATTTCAATAATTATTCTGAAAAGCACTGAGAATCTCGCATCATTGTGACCAGCTCCTGACTGCCACAGGCCAGCTCCCTGCTTCATCCAGTGAGACCAGAGTGGCCCTTGTGACTCTCTTGTGAAGCTAGAAGTAAAAAGTGCAAGGTGGACTTTGCTGCCTTTCTCTCGCTTCTGTTGCCAGAACCTGGAGGCATGAGCAGGGCTGGTCGGGATCTAGAGGGTGCAGGGCACAGCTTGTGCACTGACACGATGGGAAAGCCACGTGGGGTCTTTAGAGCCGGCCTTGAGAAAGAAGCATTGCCTTAGTCCCCCTGGGAGGACCAGGTGTGGAACTAGGGGAAAGGCCACATCCCAGGCACAGGAAAGGTTTGTACAGAACATCTGTAGGTGCAGGGAAAGACACAGGGGCTCAGGAGAGGATGTGAGCCCATCTTCTAGCAAGGAATTGTGAACACCCAGGGGCACCATCACACAGCTCTGAGCCTTAACAAGCTTCTGGCTGGAGTGAAGGCACCAGCGCTGCGCACACAACAGAGGAACTCACTCCCCCAGCCCAGAATTGTCTCTAGCCACACAGAGAGTCACAGGTGAAAATAATTATAGTGCATCAGTTTCCCTCTTTCTGGTAGTAGTATCTCAGTTGCTTGTCTGGTGTCTATCAGTTCCCATTGGCCAAGGCTTTATCCGACTCTAGCATTGAATAGGCCCTTAGAAAAAACTTGGTGAATGAATGAATGGGTGAGTGTAATGGGCCTTGAGGCATGTCCTAGCCTTCAGCGTCTGAAGAAGGGGATTCTTAATGATGACCATGGGATTTTCCTTCCCCAGGAAGAAGGGGCTGGGGGCACTAGGGACCTTTGCTTATCATTAGATCAGGGAAGGGATGTTCTCTCCATTTCATAGTATGTATTTTGATGCTCATAGGGGATCCAAGTTGAAGAGTAGGTGGTGTGTTATCAAATCACGTGATCAGTTTTTCCTTAAATTTAAGTTTAGAAGTAAAAGTGTCTCTAATGATAGATTTAAATGCTTTGGATATATAGCTAATAACCAGATTAAACTAATGTGCTTCCCCTTTGTTTTTAGCAAGCAGCGTACTTAAATTAGAACCCAACTTTTGTACTAGACCTATATTAATGCCTGATAATTCCTTCCTTGTTTTAACTATGTCATGTCTTGGAGATCATAGAATGGTTTTTCATAAAACTGCAATATATTTGCAACAGTTTCTTTGTATTTCAACTTATGGGTAGAGAGGACATAGATTATTTTTCCTCAGAGAAATTATGATTGTTCACAAAGTTCAAGAACCCCAAGTTTAATTAGTTTTCATTTTTAATGGTGATTCTCAGGACATACAAGCCTACAGTGACCACTGAAGTTGAAGAATTAGATAGCCAGGAGTGACCACCCAGCTCATGCCCACCATTTGTGATTGGAACACCATCTCCCTTCCTGATCCCTGTCTTGGTTCAAGGGTAAGGCCCACAAAATGCAGGTCTAGCCAATGACAAGGCTTAGATGGTGTCCCTCTTGCCCTGGGGAAGAGCTGACACTCTCCCACTATTTTCCGTAAGACCTTTGTCAGGTCAGATACCTCAGGTTCGTTCATGCTGCAAGTTCTGCAGAAATGCAGTTTACTTGCCTTGTTTCCTTCTGTTACTTCAGAGAGCTCTGTGATGCTGAGGGAACAGTGAGGAAGAGCTGGAGGACACAGACCTGTAATGGAAACTGGCTAGCAGGGCTGGTCCTTGCCTTCCCTTTCTTGCTTCCCCCAATTGCAAAACCCCATGGGAGTGGAAGTGCCTAAGGTACTTTCTTTAACTCCCCTTGACATTTAGTTACTCTCTTGCTTGTTGACACCCAGCAAATTCTGATACCGTAATTTTTTCTCACCTCTTTTAACTAACTTATAACATAGGACAATCATTATTAACTATAAATTTAGGGCAGGGTTGGAGATGGTTGTGGTGAGTAGGTAGTCATAGCAATAACAGTAAGTCTTAAAAGAAACTGGAAAAGATTCAGTAATCTGTTCAAGGTTGCAAAATAATAAGAGAAGCAGAGATTCAAACCCAGTGCTTCCTGACCCCCAGATCCATGTTTTGAACCACTTCTCAAAGTGCTATTTGGAGAACAACATTGATGAAGGTCAATAATGTGATAAGGGACTGCTTGGAGTGATGATGTCATAATTAAACATAACTTCACTATTGCAGCTGGACTCCAAGAGCCACCTGACGGGCTGCCACTGGGACATGGCAGACAGTCACGTCCTGTCTCCATGAGGCCAAGGGCATCCACTGAGCCATCCTGAGTGGATGTTTTAGTTATGGTACTTCAGAGTTAGACTCTATAACAAAAATCTTGAAAATAGGAAATGCAAACCTTTTGTTCCAGTGGTTGTAATTAAAAAACTTTATCTTAGGGCTATAGAATAGTGCACGAAGTTGTACATACAAGATGTTCACTTCTGTGTTATTTATGACATCAGAAAAGATGGAGCTGAACCAATGGTCAGCAGGAAGTGTGAGTTGATTATGGCACATCTGCACAGTAGGGCCCTAGGCAGCCACTCAGTCCTCATTGTGGAAGAAGGTATACTGAGAGGGGAAGGAGGTTTCTTGCAATATTGTTAAGGAAAAAGGAAGTTTGAAAGCATTATTTATATTTTTAAAAAGCATATTCACAGTTTTAAAAAAAGGCTAGGATGAGCAAAATGTGACTATGTTCAGAGCAGTGGGTCTACAGGTGATTTTCATTTTCCTCTTCTCCATTTTTCTCAATCTTTCTGTATTGAGCATGTATTACCTTTGCAATGAGAGAAAAAAGTGGAATAAATGTCATCTATTAAAAACAAGCAAGCCAAATTCTGTCCTTTAGTGCTGAGCCCGTGACATCTATGAGATGTGCTGCTGAGTGCCCTCGTCTCACATGGGAGCTCTGACCTACTCTCTAAGTCCCTTTCCTGAGGACTTGGACCAGCCCAGAGGCATCTGGGCTGGAAGAGGATTGGAGTGTCACCTTGCCAGGGTCTATGTCGTTACTCTTCCCTGCAAGGCCAGAAACCAAGTCTGGTCTCATAGAGCAGACCCATTCCTCCTGACGACAGTTCCTCCCCAGAACCTGCCTCCCAGAGGGGCGTCCCTTGTTCCTGGCGGGCTGCAGGATGCTCATGCTGTGGGATGTGGGGATTGTCAGCATTGACCTTTCTAGAGGCTTTCTTGGGACCTGATACAGGGGTTTCCTGGCAGGCTATGACATGCTTGTGTTTGTCTGAATTTGCACTGGGTAACACCCAGGCCCTGCTTTGCTGCATTTTTATGACTGGCAGGTCATCCTTTTGGAAGTAGGTGGGATTTAAATTACATGTGAATGATCACATACCCAGAATGCAGTATTGACCATACTCACTTCTCTGTGCCCTGCTGTGCTTGGGGCACCAGTGGCAGTGCTTAGGCAGGCTCAGTGCTGTGACTAGCAGCTGAAAATAGCCGGCTGAATGGTTTGAAGAGCAGCTGGGTTTTAGCGGTAAAGAGCACCGACATTCCGTGACGAGATGGTGAGTGCTATCCTTGCAGTTGGGCTCTCGTGCCGGCTGCCATCGCCCGGTATACACCTGGTTCCAGGAGCGCTGCCTGGAGCTCTGGCCACATCTCTAGTCCCTCTTGGAGTGGGGAAGGGTGGGCATGCTGAGCGCGACAAAGGCCATGCTCACAGGGCCAGGGCTGGGAGGGACAAGTCTGGGACGCCCAAAGCCCAGCTGCTTTCGCTCCTCTGAGCATGTGACCTGAACTTTGAGAGGTGCCATGTGAGCGCTCAGGGGACATGCTTAAGCCTCCACCACGCTGGGTTTCCCTGCCTTTCTTTTTCCCTCTTTGAAATGAAAAATAAAGCCACCTGTCAAAGCTGGTGATATGTTCAGACCTGTAACCCACACAGATTCAGGAAGACTTCAAAGTGGAAACTCCTCGGATCTGATTACATTTTGTCGCAGATGGTGAATTTATACGCTGAGTTTCCACCTTTGCCCTGACTCCTGTTCTCTAAGCTGTGAAGAGAATGCACAGTGTGTTATTTGCAGACTAATGAGGTAAACGCCTCTATTCTCTCCAGCTTCACAGACTCTCTGCATTTCTACAGAGATGCCCTGAGATTTGAGCTTTTAATGGACTCTGGGCCCTGAAAAACATTTGCCTGTTAGAAGATAGAACACCTTCTGAGACTTCAACTTCCCTACCCTACCAGGGTTTCTGTCAACTTCATAGTCCTCCACTAGTCACAGTATATGACATCTGGGGTGCTTGTGAGCAATAATTGAGTTACTTAGGCCAGTGCTTTTCAGCCGCCGGTCCAAGGATCGGTCTACCAGGAAGTTTGGGCCTGTCCACACAAGAGTTAAGCACTCTGATGATGCATGAAGATTAGAGACCAATGATCTTTGTCGAATTTGCTTATGCTCAGGGTAATTTCTAACTTAGTGGTCCCCGAAATAATTCTCCTATATTCACCAGTTTTCAAGTGTAAACAGGTTGAAAACCACTGACTTAGTAAAGAACTAAGTATACTGCTGAGACAAATCGTTATATATGTGTGAGCTATTCATTCCCTGAGGAAATGGGCACAGAAGAGGCTGGAGAAGAAAGGTGAATCTATTCGCTGACGATTTATTCCATAACTACCGTATTTCCCCATGTATAAGATGCACCTTTTGTGGCCCAAAATTTGGGGAAAAAATGTATTACATAAAGTTATTGAACTCAAGTTTTATTCATCATTATTTTCATACAACTCATCATCGCTGTCAAAACTCCCATCCATTAGTTTGTCCTCATTTGTGTCTGATGACAAATCACTGTCTTCCTATATTAACTTGTCCTCAGTTCCATCGATGGCATTTGAAATGCCACAACCACTGTATAAGACGCACCCAGTTTTTAGACGCCAATTTTTTCAGAAAAGGGTGAGTCTTATACATGGGGAAACATGGTAATATTGAGTAGGACATAATGACCAGTTAGCTACTGGTTTAAAGGTGTCCCTAGAGAGCATTTCCAGGTTACACTTTTTAGACTAAAGAAGTGTGAGATTGTTCTTCAATTCAGTGTCGTAAGTGGACATTAGGACTTCTCTTCCACCCTCCTTCTTTTCCTCCTTCCATCTGGTACTCTGTACAGGTGAGAATCTTGTAAAAACCTTATTTTGAAAACTGCCATTACCACTGGCCTTTCAGCCAAGAGGGACCATTCAGCAGGCATTCCCAGAGTATGGACTCTGTCTGTGATCAAGGGGAAACAGAGAGAAAATAGTTTCTGTCCTCAAGGAGCTCAGTGCTGTGGCGTCAGGCGGATGTATACAGAGAGAAATCACTGGGAGTCAGAGCCTGTTATAGTGGTAGAAGCAGGAAGTATGGGCTGGAGCCAGTTGTCTGAAAAGGCTGCTTTGGGCTGTCTCCCCAAGGCCTGGTTTCCTTGCTGGTGGAGAAGCTGCCACAGGCTGGTTTGTATTTGAAGGTCCCATCCAGACACTAATCTTCATTGGAGGTAGAACATCTCCTTCAGGGGCTGACACTGATGCTAACCTCAGCCTTCTCTCAGACTTTCCGAGGGTTTGGAGAGGCCCTGTTTCTCAGCAGAAGCTGGGCCTGGTTCTTCCCAGACTCACTCTTCTGGCCCCTGGCTTCATTCCTTGACCTGCTCAGCACCACAGATTACCTGGTTAATGCGAATATCAGGTGTTCCCAACGTTCTTTCTCCTGGACTCCCGCCTTCTTAAGCCCAACTTGCACAAAGTCCTCCTGGCAGGAGTCACTGCCCATGTTGCTCATGTGGAAACTGCCACTTACACCCCACGTCTGTCCCTGGCATCATAGCAGATTCTATCTCTATTTAAGTTGCTGCTGGAATTGTCAACACTTTTATCAGCTCTCTCATAGATTATAAACACTTTGGAACATAAATTTTCCTCTTGTTTATTTTGTTGTCACTTATAAATCCACTAGAATAGTGGAGTACTCATGGTAGTCACTCAACACGTTTCTGTTAATTTTATACCTTTTATTTTTAAATCTCTCAATAAGTACTATTTACTATGTTGTTCTTTCAATTAAAACACTTCTCACACACTTGCATGCATGATCATTATAATACCTCCTATTTGTTGAATAACAACTACAGTAGGTGCCAGGCTGTAAATGACTTTCATGCATCATTTTGTTTTAATCCTTGTAATAACTTTGCAAAGAAAATATTGGTGTATTAGAAATGAAGCTCTGATGGCTGTTGTAAGAGTCTGGGTGGAAAAGTGGTTTAGATGGTAAATCGTCGTTTGGTAATGATCTCCACACAGAGTCTGGTGGCAGTGCCTCTGCGGGAGCAGCGGGAGGGAGAGGGCAGGAATCTTAGGCTGGATGGGCCCCCTTAATTGTAGAATTATCTTTTTCGGCATTGTTAAGCTTTAGGCAAAACTCACTTCAAATGAAGTGATGACAAAAAGAAGCCCATTTCGTACTTTCTTTTTTTTTGCTATCATGTAACTTAGTACTCAGAATGGATTTAACACTCTGTGTCTTTAATAATCTAAACCGGATTAAAGGAGTCCACGTTTGAAATGTGTGTTTTATTTAACAGTGTGTTACTTGTAGCACTTCAGACACACATGGACTTCTCGGTTTCTGTTGAGGAAGCTACATGAATGTTCAGTGAGCTACAGTTTTCCCAAGATTTGTCTTTTCCACATTTATGAAAAATAAGCTTTATAAAAAGTAAGTAGCTCCCATGTCCCACAAATAAACGAACCCTAATTAACTCACACAGTTCAGTTCATTTAATTTTTAAAATAGCTCCATGCTATTTTACTTTAAAAATCTTAAGAGATTTTCTGAATATATCATTGCCACCAAGTTGGTACTGACCTGTGGAAGCAATACAACAAATAAAGTCATTATGATAATTTGAACAAAAGGAGTAACTTGATATTATCCATCTACATTTGGTTAAAATGACATTTTAAGGTTCTCTTTCATCTTAGCAAACAGATCTCTAAAAGAAAAAAAATGTGATTAATAAATTATCCTTCATAAATCTTATGATAACTATTATAGTCTTTGGAGAATTATGAATCCACATCTGGAAAAAGTATTTTATATGCTACTGCCTGTAAAACAGCATGCCATGCATTTTACAAGTGCACGTTAGTAAGTAAAAATACGGTATGTTTTTTGTGTTCATCATTTTCCCCTCCAAAAGAAGTGTAAGCCTACTTTATTTCATAATAAAGAGTCCTAATAAAGTTTATATGACGCTTGTTTTCCTGCCTTGCTTTGGTGCTGATGCAGTTTTACTGGGTTGTTTAGAATGAGCTTCCCATCAGAATGCAAGGAAGCCTCATTACATGCTGAGTTGGCATTTCCCCTCGGAATCACGAATCAGGGCATGGGTAGAAGCCAGCTGGTTCAGGTGGCCGGGATTGGGGGTGGGATTTGGGTGAGGGGCAGTGTACAGAAACTTCGCAGGAGTGAGCTGCGAATGGCAGCCACAGGAGCCATTCACTTTTCTTTTCTTAAAAAATTTTTGGCTCTTGAATTTGATTCCTTTTGTACTATTTTCAAGGCACAGGTCTTGTGAGCTAGTGATTCAAAATGCAAGATTGGCTCACTTTCAGAATTAGAAATTTGATTAAACTTAAATATTTGTTATATAAAATGAGCAAAGTACTTTGAGAGCCAGCAGTGTCCCTTGGAAATAGAAAATGTTTTTTTGTTTCCAAGCAGCTGTTTGCAATAAGAAGTGGCTGGTGAGTGAAAGGGAAGTACGCCATTAAGTGAAGGTAACCCCTCCGGAGTTTTATGGAGCGCCGTGGTCATGTGAGCGCCATCCGTGATAAATATCACAACAGAGGTTGCAATGTGTCTGGTTTTATTTTCATGTGGATCTTGAATACACTTTAATTCAAGTCACAAAATATATTTAATGACCATGGAAAAGCACAGTCAATGTACAGAATAGCAACCTCAGGGAGAAAAATATGTAGTAGAACTCTTATTTTTATAAGAGTAACCTACGATAACCCATAACAATAACACCTGTAAACCAAATTTTCAATTGTTTGGATTTGGGAAAAGCAACAGGCTAGGCTCTACTAAAGTAGATACCGGGTTTTCAGTCTCTGGAGAGTTTTAATGCATTTTTCTTTTGGAACTTGTTTCCAAGCATTGAGTGACCAGTATAAGGGTTTGGGATGCTGTTGGGAAAAGTGAGGGCTGTGAAGTTCAGAGTTCAGCCCCCTTACCTCACAGATGAGGAATCTGAAGAGCAGAGACGAAAAGGAACTTGTCCCAGAACCCGTGACCGGCACACATGGGACTGGGACCCCTGTTTCCTGATAGAGGTCTCCCAACTCCTAGCAACTCAAGTCAATTGACAAGCATTGAAAATATTTCTGACATAAAATGGGGTCACCATGGCATGTGAAGAGTGTGGTTTCTGTTCCTTTATTTGTATTACCAAAACAACCTCCATTTATTCATAAGAGGGAATTGATGGTATAACTCAAAGTGTCATAAAAACACCACTTAAGCATCATGAAATAGGCAAACAAAGGCAATTTTGGTGCACTCAGGGCATATAGAGAAATAGTTCTATTGTTCTAGGCTTCTAGCTTATTTCCTTCAATAATTAGATGCATGAGCTTGTATTCCTCTCACAACAGCTATGCACCTAAATCTCTTCAACTTTAAAATAAGATTAGAAAAGGTGATTGCAAAGCTACCTTTTAGATAAGAGTATATGTTAAGAAATTATTCCAAGATTGGCTTCAGATCTTGGTTGAGTGACCAGATTTTCTAATATCTGTTCCAGTTTCTACCCAATGCCTATTGATGTGACTGTATCAATTAGGCATTTCAGTGTAATAAACCACCCCAAACTTGGAGGCTTAAAGTAACAGCCATTTGTTTAACTATTGACTCTGGATTGGTGACTTGGGCTCCGCTCACTCGTATGTATGCTGGTTGATTTTGCATCTGGGGTTGAACTGGCTATTGGTTGTTGGGGTGATGGGGACATCTGGGTACGAGGTTGCTCTTCTGCAGGCTGGTTTGGACTTGTTTGTAAGGTGGTTGCAGATTCTAAGAAGTGGAGAAGTGATCAAGGTCACTTGAGGTCTAGATTTGGAACTGGCACACCATTAATTCCATGACATTGTATTGCCGAGTCACAAAACCAAGCAGATACACAGGGGAGGGGAAACAGCCTCTGCTTGTTTAAGGGAATACTTGCAAAGTCAAAGTTCAAAGTCAAAGTGACATGGATGCAGAGATGAATGGAGAAGTCTTGGTGTTTTTGCAGTCTACCATAGTGCCTAACTCTCGTCATTTAAAACACTATGTGCTCCATGAATCAGTGACGCTAAGACTTTTGGATTTCATGAACAAGTAAAAATAAAAATAGTGTGATTGAGGAGTGTGCATAAGTATTCATAAGTTGGCAATTTTTAATTGTAATAGATAAGAACATTTAAAACCAAATATCAATCATCTGATGTTTCCATTTTATATGTATATATAATGATGATGATGATTTACCACCTAAAGTTATTGGGAGAACATAACTCGGACTTAAGGGATTGTAGTCTTATACTGATATTTATATGCCTAATTTATTGACTACTTTTTTGTGTGTGACTGGTGAAAACTTCGTCAAGAGTGTCAGGGCCCTATGTGGCGCTGTCCTTGAAGCTGCGCCTTTTTTAGTCATAATTTTCACCAAACTGTTCCTTAGTGACTGTTACTAAGACAAGATTTCATACAGAACTGCTCTTTGGTTGCACAATGGAATTATAAAAAATTTTAGTATACTAGAAATAACAAAGGCTTTAAAACTACAACACAATGATTTTTCAACAAGTCCATTTACATCATAGCCTCTCACCAACTTTTTCCCCAAGGCTCTTCTTTTCCAGTTGGCTTCCCCAGTCTAAATCCATTTGGGAGGAAGGGGTAGAAAGAGAGAGAGAAGAGGTGAGAGAGACGTAGGTAAGAGAGGGGGAGGAGAGAGAGAGAGAATGAGAATGAACAGTGTCCCTGCTGCAAATGATCATCACAGGGCCTTGCTTACACTGGTGACAACAAAGTGTCTTTCACCACACTGGCCGGTGGGGCTGGTCTTCTCACCTCAGCAACCCTCTCTGTCCTTCATTCTGTGTTCTGCCATGTTAGTCCACCATGCAGAGAAAGCTTCCAAAGGAATGGAGAGTTCATTCTTTCTATAGCCATCTTATTGTTTTCTTAACATCCCCGAAGATCTCATTCTTGCCAAAAAGTTAATCTCAAACTTTGCTGGAGCCAAAGAAACCATCTCAGTAGCATTCTTAATTCTGTCAGTGTTCACGAATCCTTGTCACTCCTCCATTCATAACTAGACCTTCATGCTGAAGAACTACGTGTGCGATTTCATTCGGAATCTGCTGTCCACGCTGGTTATTTAAAGTGATTGCTAATGTTATTTTAGCTTGGTTTCCAACCAATGGAGCAGCAGCCCCAGAAGGGCAGAGCTTCGCCCCATTGGGGGCTGGCTTGCTGGGTGGATCACGGTCAGGGTGCATGCGGAAGTCTGTCTCTGCCTCTCACTTACTAAAAAAAATGCTAATTTTTCTAACCACTGTTAGTCTGGAAAAGTGAACTAACAGTAGACCAATAGATAAACCCAAGAAAAACAAAGGGAAGGAGGAGTTTTGAATATAGTAATAACATTTTCTTAATAGTGAATAAATTAACTTTCCCGTATTGATAATTTCCTGAACTAATTTAAAAGCCCATGTTTGGTAATTTACCCTGCCTCTCTTTCTCTTGCCTAGAGAGCAACCTGTGATTGCAGCAACCATATGTCTGCCCTTCATTTGCGTTTTGAAGCTTGCTTTGTCAGGCATACCTTGGTATCATATTTTTTGCTTTATTCAGAAAGATAAATACATTTGTGATGAGGTGGCATGCAAATCCCTTACTCTGCAGAAAATCAACCTTCTCTACTATTCTCTTCGAAGTGGAACTGCCCTCCATGTACTAGAAGGAAGGCAATAAGAAAACAGACATGCCTCCCTGCAACAGAGCCTGCAATCTAAAACCAGTCATCCTCGAGAGGGTTGAAAATGTTTCCCTTCGAATTAAGTTAGACTTGTATTTCTACCATTATGGTTTTAGAAATGGAAATTTAATAAGGATGGCCATTTCTCTGTTTCCAGATGGTCCAGAAGCTCTGGATGCTTCCCAAGCAAATGGCCCCTGTTTCTGAGCAGCGATTCTCTAAGAAAATGATGCGTTTCTTTTTGGTGGCACTACTGAGGGCTCATTCGGATGGAACCTATGCATCTCCTAAGGTTAAATGACACAACTAACACAACACTGGAGATATTGAGCCATCAGAGTATTTACATGTGTGAGATAACTGACAACTTGTGGAATACACATCCAGACTCTTGGGTAGACTTTGCTAGGAGGCAGAACTAAGGAAGAGCCCTGCAGGTAAGAACAGGCTGGCAAAGGTACAAGTTACATTGGCTACCAGTTAAAAGTTCTCAAGGCTGCCTTGAGGGTTCATGTGGAAAAACAGAGAAAGCAGGCTGGATGGGTAGAGCGGGCAGCTTATGACATGCTCCCAAAGACCCCTGCTTCTTGGTAGTAGTGCCCTTGTGCCATCTCCTCCCCTGAGGGTAGGCTGGACCTGATGACTTGGCTTTTAAGAAATAGAATGTGGCAAAAGTAATGGGTGGCACACTGGCAACTAGTTTATAAATGACTGTGACTTCCTTTTGCCAGCCTTCTCTCTCTGGCCCTTCTTACAAGTTTGTTCTGATGACGCATGTGGCCATGTCATGACCTTGCCTGTGAGAAGACCATATAGCTAAGAACTGAGGGCTGCCTGTAGTAAACAGGCAATGGAAAACTGAGCCGTTCGTCTCAACTGCACACAAGCAACTGAATTCTACCGATGACCATGCACATGAGCTTGGAAGCAGATCCTTCCCAAGCAGGCCTTCAGATGAGACTAGTACCAGCGGATGCCTTGAGTACAACCTGCGCGAGACTCTGAAACAGAAGACCCTTGATATATCATGCCCAGGTTTCTGACCCATGGACAATATGAGAGAATACATGTATTTTAAACCTCTGAGTTTGGGTATAGCTCGTTTTGCAGTGATGGGTTTAGTATTAGAGTCCTCCAGAGAAACAGAATATATATTTATATCTACATATGTATATAGATATAGGTAGATATATATATCTTCAGTAGGATATAGTATGAAAGAAGCATCATTTTGGGAAGATGAGCCTGACAGTATTGAGTGATGATTGTAATAGTAGTTATATCTCAGCTCTCAGGCATGGTCAATGATTTTAAGTACTTGGGAACAGACATGTACATTTAGCAAGTTTTTAGAAAGCAAATACCCAATGAGAGGCCCATCTAGATTATAAAATAATACTAACATCCCAGGAATTCCTGTGTGGCCCCACCTCATACCCTCCATGAGTTTTTACTATGTATTCCATAGTCAGAGAAATGTGGAAAATGTTAACTAAACCTATAATTATGAATATCAGTGGAACACAGAATGTGTACTGACTGTTCCAGGTTCATTGAGATTTTCCTTCTTGACTGGAGTAATTCTTTTAAGAGCAAAGGCCTTGTCTCATGCTCTGTTTGGGGACTCATTGTTTTAAGCACAGGAATGATCACCTCATTCGTGCCATGATGGTATCCACTTTGGACTGTTTGACAACTGGGTAGTGGGGTAGTCTCAGGGCTCAGTTGGAATTTGTCAAGGGGTAAGATGTTTGGTGAGAAAATACATGCACAGCTGAGCCAAAATATTCCTCATATCCTTGAATCTTTAGGGAAAAATTATCTATCAGTAAGGTCCTGGGAGATAAAGCATAGGCTCTATCTTCCAAAGACAGATTTGGAATGGTTGGGACTCTTAGTCTTTAATAATTGTTTCAAGATAACAGTTGGTTTATTATGCTAATAAGTTCAGCATCTAGGTGTATGGCTGCATTATGAAAGTTAATAGGCATCTGTACCAGAGTTTACTTTAGGTGTGTGTATATAGAAAGAAAGAGTGAATGAGAATCAAATATTAGAGGGTGTTTTGAAGGTCACCCGTAGAAGTTGAAGTCCACTGTCCTACCTGTAGTATTTTAGCTGATGACAGAACTTCTAGGCTCTATGGAAAATATATTCTGAATTTTTTCAATACATTTTTAAAATCTAATTTATGGGGTAACACTGGTTAATAAAACTATATAGATTTTAAGTGTACTGTACAGTTCTCTAATACATTATCTGTATACACGTATTGCATTGTGTGTACACCACCCAAAGTCAAGTCTCCTTCCATCACCATTTATCCCCCCTTTTCCCTTTTCTACCTCCCTCTATCCCCCTTTCCCTCTGGTAATCACCATACTGATGTCTGTGTCTAGGAGGTTTTCTTGATTTGGTTGTTTATTTAGTCCCTTCACTTTTTTCATCCAGCCTCCTAACCCTGCCCCCCAACAACTGTCAGTTCTCCATGTCTATGTCTGTTTCCATTTTGTTTGTTAGCTTATTTTGTTCATTAGATTCTACATATAAGTAAGATCACATTCTACTTGTATTTCTCTGACTGGCTTATTTCACTTAGTATAATACTCTCCAGGTCCATCCATGCTGTAGCAAAAGATTCTATTTTAATAGTCAAGTAGTATTCCATTGTATAAATGCACCACAGTTGTTGTTTTATTATCCATTCATCTACTGGTGGGCACTTGGGCTGCTTCCAAGTCTTGTCTATTGTAAATAGTGCTGCAGTGAACTTAGGGGTATATGGGTGTATATATTCTTTCAAGTCAATGTTTTGTCTTTCTTTAGATATATTTTCAGAAGTGGAATTGCTGAGTCATAAGGCAGCTTCATTTTTAATTTGTTGAGGAAACTCCAAATTGCTCTACATAGTGGCTACACCAATCTGCATTCTCACCAACAGTATACAAAGGTTCCCTTTTCTTCACATCCTCACCTTCATTTGTTGTTTGTTGGTTTCCTGATGACAGCAATCTGACAGGTGGGAGGTGATATCTTATGCCTTTAATTTGCATTTCTCTGATGATTAGTGATGTTGAGCATCTTTTCATATGTCTATTGGCCGTCTGTAATCCTCTTTGGAAAAGTGTCTATTCAGGTCCTTTGCTCTTTTTTTTAACCAGATTGTTTGATATCTTTTTGGTATTGAGTTTTATAAGTTCTTTATAAATTTTGGATATCTACTTCATTTTCAGATGTATCATAGGTGAATATGTTCTCCCATTCAGTGTGTTTTCATTTTGATGGTTGATGGTTTTCTTTGCTGTGCCAAAGCTTTTTAGTTTGATGTACTCCCATTTGTTTATTTTTTCTTCTGTTTTCCTTGCCCAAGGAGATAAAACAAAAAAAACTGCTACAAGAAACGCCTGAGATTTTACTGTCTATGTTTTCTTCTATGATTTTTATGGTTTTGAGTTTTACTTTTAAGTCTTTAATCCATTTTGAGTTTATTCTTGTGTATGGTGTAAGAAGGTGGTTTAATTTCATTCTTTTGCACATATCTGTCCAGTTTTCTCAACACCATTTATTGAATAGCTATCTTTTTATTTATCTATTTATTTTTACAGGGACAGAGAGAGAGTCAGAGAGAGGGATAGATAGGGACAGACAGACAGGAACGGAGAGAGATGAGAAACATCAATCATTCGTTTTTCATTGCCATTGCGACACATTAGTTGTTCATTGATTGCTTTCTCACATGTGCCTTGACTGCAGGCCTTCAGCAGACCAAGCAACCCCTTGCTGGAGCCAGCGACGTTGGGTCCAAGCTGGCAAGCTCTTCGCTCAAGCCAGATGGGCTCGCGCTCAAGCTGGCAACCTCAGGGTCTTGAAACTAGGTCTTCCACATCCTAGTCCGATGCTCTATCCACTGCACCACCACCTGGTCAGGCTGAATAGCTATCTTTACCCCATTGTATGTTCTTGCCTCCTTTGTCAAATATTAATTGGCCATAAAGATGTGGGTTTATTCTGTTCCATTGATATATATGTCTGTTTTTATGCCAGTACCAAGCTGTTTCTTCTTCTGTAAATTTTAAGTGTTTGTTTCATTGTGATCTTTTGACACTAGAATTTGGTCTGTCAAGAGTATAATAAAAATGGACATAATGCTCTGAAATGCCAAGAAGACAAATGCTAAACAAGATCCAGAGCAGGCTAAAACAAGATCCTGAGCAGGCTAAAATATGCACATAAGCCAAGAGACCTCATCCCAGCAGCAGGATATGAGCTAGGGGTATGCAGGAGAGCAGAGTGTGGTGCAGTGAAGAGAACGATAGGACTGCAGCATGCATGGTGAGAACACTTGCACACCAGGCAGTGGGCACTTGCATGTGTCCAGCTGCAGGTTTAGTGGAGATTAATGTGCTTTGATGACTAGCCCTATCCTGAAATTTCCAAGAGAAATCAGATTCTGATGCCAAGTTTCCTCAAAACAGATGGGCAAGACTTTTCTCAGGAGAAAGAGCACCAAGGTGAAATGCCACATGTCAAGAGAAGGTATTTCAAACTTAATTCACAACAGGCAGAAACAACGTAGGAGAGTGAACTGGCTTCAGAAATGTCTGGTGTGAACACGGTGGAGGTACCCAAGCACTCTCCTCAGGACGATTGCCCTCTCCCACTGCCCTGCCCTGTTTCCAGCATCCACCTGTTGTGAAGTGCTAGCATTCGTTGCTGGAAAAGGACAGCAAATAACGTGTTTTCACCCTCTTCAGGGAAGTCTCTGTTCATGAGTTCAGTGTGAGAATAAATGTGTCACCACCCCCAGTGTCACAGCAGGAGGACTTCTTTCAGCTACCCTGTATTGGAACAGACCTTGTTTTACACCACTTTGTGTCAGTGTCTCCCATTTTAAGCTCTTGATTTTATTGGACAGTTTGGGTTTTTCAGCCCAACCCACACATATCCAAAACCCACTAGATTGGAGGCCAGATGATTGGACCAGGGTATAGTCACTTATTCCCATATTTATGTCAAATCTGATTGAAGGAGAGATCCAAACATTCCACCTGCAAAATCTCCAGTCTTAGCTCCCTGGACACTCTGCTCTTTCCCAAGATGGTGAGTGTTGGTCATAAACATGGCCCTGCTTTTGACCAAGTCCTGAGTTGGTGTTATTTAGAACTTTAAAAACTCTACACTCTAGCCTGACCACAGTGGTGGCACAGTGGATAGAGCATCAGACTGGGATGTGGAAGACCCAGGTTCGAGACCCTGAGCTTGCCAGCTTGAGCAAGGGCCCCTCTGGCTTGAGCAAAAGCTCGCCGGCTTGGACCCAAGGTCGCTGGCTCCAGCAAGGGGTTGCTTGGTCTTCTGAAGGCCCCCGGTCAAGGCACATGTGAGAAAGCAATCAATGAACAACTATGGTGTTGCAACGGCAACAAAAAACTAATGATTGATGCTTCTAATCTCTCTTCGTTCCTGTCTGTCTGTCCCTATCTATCCCTCTCTCTGACTCTCTCTCTGTCCTTGGAAAAAATAAAGTTTAAAAAAAAAACTCTACACTCTACTGAACCCCTAATATGTGTGAATTACCACCATTGAGGGTGTAGACCTGTCCTGGAAAGTATATTCTAAGAAGGAAATAGTAGGGTTTGTACTTGCTGTGGGAGGAGTGGAAAATGTGAAAAGTATCTTTACTGTAGATGTCTAAAAAATAATGTTAGAAATGTTGCTAGGACAAATGGATAACAGCAAAATAAAAAATGGGAACAACAGTGAAGTTTATATCTATATTAAGCACTAAAATAATTACAGATATATTAATGAATTGAATGTAATGCATAAAATGTCTCCTCTAACATGCAAATTTATAAGTATTATTCCTAGTTATGAATTTATAAGTATTAGTTGTTACAATGAAAGTGTGATACAATGAGAGAATGCTGGCAATTGCTTCAGAAAATATGATTTCTGTTCAACTTTATTATTAGCTCTGTGACCTTGGATAAGTGGCGTAGCTTCTCTGCATTTAAATTTCCTCAGTAGTAAAACAGAGATAGCAATAGTAATTTTATAGCCATTGATATAATGGCTACTTGGTACAAAATATGGAAAGTATTTAGTACTATGCAGGCACATATAGGTATTGATCGACTTACAACCTATGCAACTTTCGACCATTCGACTTTATGACCACTATCACTAGCTATGACTGCTCCGCATCTGGCAGCGCAAACGTTGCCCAGCTGGGCGTAGGACAGTGCGGACCAGCTTCCGGCAGCACTTTGCAATTGGGAAAATGTTTCCTATGGTATTTTTTACACCTGTGTTTTGTAATTTTTGTATGTTTTGCAAATATTAAACCAGTTGTACTGGTAGTGCAGTGTTTTACTTAACCCTGATAAATATAAAAATAAGAAACAAAATGGTGTAGAGATTATACAAATGGCATAAAATGAACAAAGAAAATTATGATATATAACAATAATGAAAGAAAATTATGATAAAATGACTTAAAGATTTTTATAACATCATTTCACAGTACTATACATATAGCCTACTCAACTTATGACCAAATCGTGTTACAACTGGTCTGTCAGAACCAATCGTGGTCGTAAGTCGAGCTCTATCTGTAGCAGGCACTTTAAAAATAATTGTCATGACAAAGAACAAAACCTTGGCATTTATACAGGAAATTCACATGGGCTATAAACACACAAATGGGAAAAGAACAGATTTAGGAGAGGCACATTAGGGTCGGAACGTAGGCATGACAATGTGAAAGGTAAATAGGGCACTTGGCTTCTCAGGATGGCTAAGAGGCTTTTGAGTTTGTCTACCACTCAAGGTGTCCTTCAGTCCTCATGGGCTGTCTGTCCATCCCAGTCCCCAGTGTGATAAACAGATGAATCACCCACCTCTTCGGTTAGAAGTCTTCCAGTGCCAACATGTAACTGAACTCAAGCCAAATGAGTTTTCAGCGGGGTTGGAGCTGGTTGTCGTGGAAACGTTCCCGTGGGAATAGCTGAATGTGGCAAAGGGAAGGTGGAAAGGTGGTGTGAGAGTGATGCTCAGCTGGGGTCACTTCTCTTTGCTTCACATTAGCAACCTTCCTAGCTTGCGTGGACAGCACATGGGGGAGTCTCAAATGCTGTGCATCACATTGTAAGTGAAGGTCAGTATCTAAGAGAGGGGCCCCGTCTGATGTAACACTATTGCATTGTCAGTAACTGCTATATTTCCTGGTCCTTCCCTGCCTACTTCTATTTGGAGTGCTCTGTATTTATTCCTTCTGCCTCGGTTCTCTACATTTCATTCAATAAATAATAACTGAGCACCTTCTGTGTACAAGACCCATTGTGACTGAGGGAAGTTCATGGACAGCTTATTTCCGGCATCAATTCTCACACACTCCACACTGCTCCTTCCATGAACTATTTTTCCACTTTCTTCAAAGATACATCAAACTTTTCCCACCTTTAGTAAGTGACTAGTTTATGGACAGCTCTGTGGTAAGCACAGTAGGAAGTTAAAAGGGGCGGAGCTGGCCTCCCTTCTTTCTTTGGGTGTGTCCTATCTGATTGCCAAGATCTGGTTCCTTCCAGAACCACCTTGAGGGGAGGGAGGAGAGTATCCCTGAGGCTGTGTAAGGGCAGAGGGATTACCACGAGGGAAACCAGGGAAGGACAAGAGGATGCAAAGTCACAGCCAGAGAAAGGATACTGGTCATTTGTTACTCCAGACACATAGGCAAGATGAGTGGAGGCGCTCTGAAGTTCCAAGACAAGAATGGATGAATCAGAAATCCCTTTTGTATAATTTGATGTATGTTCCAGTGGGATGTTAAGCGGCTGGATGGAGAACGTGATGTATCTCACCTGTAAGATGCATCTCACCTGTAAAATGTTAAATAACCTTATTTTAAGATAGTAATAGATAAATCGTCCACAAGTTACATTTTTATACCTGTAGCTGCAGTATACGATGTAAAGACCAATATTCTTATGGGAATGTTAGAAAGGGGTGGATTTGTGGAGCTCTGGAGCTGAGGGGAAGCCCTCTGGAAAAAGTTCAATTGGAGGTTGGTCTCAAAGAGGAGCGAGGCCAGAGAAGTAGAGAGAGCATCAAAGAGGCTGACTGCAAAGTGCTGAACCCCACCCTCAGACTGTCCTCCCACCTGCCCTGTTTCCCCTACACACACAGCACTGCTGTTTCCGGGCATCTTCCCTTATGGGAAACCTTCCTGGCTGGGGGCACGCCTGTCCCCACCCTCAGACTGCCCTCCCACCTGCCCTGTTTCCCCTAAACACACATCACTGCCAATTCCGGGTGTTTCCCTGCATGAGAAACCTTCGTGGCTGGTGGCACGCTGTCCCCGCCCCGGCCCAGCCCTGCCAGCTGCCACCCCTTCAGCACACAGGCCCTTTGTCACTCATCTCCCCTTGCTGCTCCTTTGATCAGCGTCACAGAGACGACCACAAAGCACCTTCCGGAGCCCAAGGATCTGCCTTTTTCATCACCCCTGCTCCTCTGGGTTCTTCTGTGGCAGGTGACACCTAAACCCTCCCCTGTCTCCCACATCTTTCCCCTGCAACTCAGACAGCCACCTTCTGCTTTCTGCAGACTTGATCCTCCCAGACACCCTGCCAAATTGAAAACCTCTAATGACTCTCTTCCCTTCCTGGCCCTACCCTTCATTTTTCACTCGGAAAGCACAGATGCAGTTTAATCAACAGGCTTTTATTGGGCACTAAACGTTTGCCTCAGCCTGCATTGGGCTGTGCCACAGGTCCACGGGCACCCAGATGTGCAAATCCCATGTTTGCATTGGTCCCCACAGCAGACCTACATGCGAATAGACAGGGTAGGTGGCATTGGAGGTTGAGTCACAAGAGCCACACTACCTCCACGGCAAAACTAGGACAAAACCCCAAGGACTCCTTCTCCACACTGTGGTCCAGCCACCACTGTGTCTCCTAAAGACGAAACTGACTTATGCTATGGGTCCTGCTGTTGCTCGTTTCAGATGAATTCAGGGTTGGAGAACTTCAGTAACTTGCCAAAAACAAGTAAGCAGCAGAGATGGAACTTGAACTCAGGGCAGAATAAGCACAAAACCCATGCCAATAACCATCACATGGTGCAGCCATAGTTGAAGGGATTTATTCATTGTGACTTTGCAGCAGGATTTATAGTCATGGATGAAAGACAGAGGGTCTTGTGCTTGGCCTCCATGGAAGGGGGAACTTGGTCAGAGAGGAGTGTGGAATAAGAGAACAGGCACCCTGGGAGAGACAGTGAGTGTCCTGCTAAGGGTGCCTATGCTTCTGGGAGTGCTGGAGAGCAGAGTCCTGCATCATGCAGAAAGTTACGAGTGACTCCTGACATTTTTTCTAGTCTTGGTATTCTAAGCTTCCATGATATCCATCTTGGAATTTGTTGGAAGTAAAAAAGCCATGTTTACAAGTTCTTTTCAGATCTCCTGAAGCTTAGAAGTGGTCTTCACTTCCAGGACATGTCCTTGAAGGTTTAAGGATTGTGGCAAGTCATTTGTCTCAGGAATGGTCTCATGAATGATTCCCAACATGTCCCCTATTCTTCCTCTTTGTCCTTCTCTAATACTCCCCCATCCCAACCCCTCCAAAATGACCCTTTTCTCCAGCCTCTCACACTAATCTTTGTGGAAACTTCTTTAGAAAAGATTAGAAAGGAAGCAAACTTGACTCTGTTGTGTTCATGAGCCCGGGCTACCTGAGCTGTGGCTTATTTTTGTGTTTGATTTCAGATCTGATCCAGGAGGACTTTTAACTTCTGTATTGCAGGAATTTAGTTTCTAATATGTCAGCTTCATCCCGCTGCGTGTTCCATCATCACCCTCCAGCCTGGTTATCTGCGGGGACTGTGACCCCTGACAGGGAGTCCCAGATGGAAGCCAGGACATTGCTCCAGGATGGACTATGAAAAATGCATGGAGGATAGAAAAATGTGAATTATGTGTGAAACAAACAAAAGCGCCAGGCAACATGGAATTTGTGTCAATAAAAGCTTGTGGCAAGCTGTCACTTGCTCCTAAGGAGGAAGCGGACTCTGGCGCCTGGGGAACAGTAGTGGGGAAGAACTTTTGCAGAAACAAAGGGAGTGACCTGTGTTGGCTGTGATTGCTTTCAAGGTTGTAAGCTCACCTCTTCCCTGTCCCCCCCTGCCCTCAGCATTTGTTATAAGCCTGGGAAGTCACTGATTACAGAGCCTGTCTGAGCCATGAGAAGGGGAGTAACTGACCTAATATTTTGACATACTGTATTCAAGAGACAAGAAAAACAGTCCAAAGGGTGAGGCCTCCAGTTGACTTTCTTGTTGATCCTAAACC
Organism: Rhynchonycteris naso; assembly: GCA_037038555.1. Classification (NCBI taxonomy): domain Eukaryota; kingdom Metazoa; phylum Chordata; class Mammalia; order Chiroptera; family Emballonuridae; genus Rhynchonycteris; species Rhynchonycteris naso. Next base: position 99,560,855 of record CM073001.1, read on the forward strand.
AACTCCATGACTGGATTACTTGGGTGAATGAGGGGATGTCAGGGTTCTCAGGAGGATTCATGTCCTGGAATGTCTAGCTCATGTTCCAATTAAAATATTCATTCTGGTGATATTAAACTACATAGACTTTTGGTGCCACCAACTGAAAACGTTATAAGTACTAATTTCCAAGCCAGCTGCGGAAACCCAAAATGATCATCCCCTCACTGAGAGGTATTTCTAGGTCAGAAACAACCAATATATACATATTTTTAAGCGAATTTTTAGTCATTTAAGATGATTATTCTGTTCCCCTCTGGATCACTGCTGGAGACCCAGATATCCAAGTACCATAGGCAGCTATGTCAAATATAATAACATTCCAATTATGTTCTGGGGACGCGGGCACCCGCCCAGGTCTAGGTTGGCTCACGGCCACTCCTGCTACCACCAGCACTGCCTTCCCAAGGTGTTCTTGGAGGAAGGCGCCCCATGCAGTTCAACTGGTAAGTCTTCTTCATAAGTACATGTCCCAGTACAAAGCTGGTGAGATTTCATGGCCCTCTGGCTACAGCCTCACGCCAGACACGTGAACGCCACACACTGGCCTTCATGCAGGAGGCACCGCTTCTTGCTCTCACTTCTCCAAATGGCTCCCGGGGCTCATTGCAGCCTTTTACTGGGAGATTGAGGGTGGCAGTCTGGCAGGTCTGCTGAAATGAGGCACCCTCAAATAGAATTTGCCTTTGCGAAGAGAGAATATTTTATTTCATTCCATTCCACTTAATTCAATGCATGTTTACTGAGTGCCAGTTTAATCGACTGTGGACCTGCCTGTAGCCTGCACTAATGTCAACCTTATCTCCACCCCTTTTCGAGTCTAGGCTTCTTCATTATTTAAAGCAGGGGTCCCCAAACTATGCCCCCCCTGAGGCCACTTATCCGGCCACGCCGCACTTCCAGAAGGGGCATCTCTTTCATTGGTGGTCAGTGAGAGTAGCACAGGATGCATCTGCACCCATAGTTCCCATTGAAATACTGGTCAGTTTATTGATTTAAATTTACTTGTTCTTTATTTTAAATATTGTATTTGTTCCCCCCCTTTTTTTTTTTACTTTAAGATATGTGCAGTGTGCATAGAGATTTGTTCATAGTTTTTTTTTATAGTCCGACCCTCCAACGGTCTGAGGGACAGTGAACTGGCCCCCTGTGTAAAAAGTTTGGGGACCCCTGATTTAAAGTGTTATAATTGGTAATACAGTCTGCTCAGGATTTCTGTGGGCTTAAGTAAGAATATGTGTGTAGTGCTTCCAGCCCACTGCCTGGTGCACGGTGGCCATGCAGTGGATGGCAGTGACTTGTCCCCCTCTCCTTTGTCCAAATGCTCAAGAACATAAGTCTACCAGTCACTCTAGGCAAGGGCAGGAGATCTACAGAGGGTGTCTCTGATCATTTCTTTCTACATTGAAGCAGCTGGTTATATCGCCAAGTACCCAGGGTGGAAGCACTAAATGAGATAGTATCTGTTAAATACTTAACACGTACTTAGCCACTCATCTAGCCCATGCAATGTATTTACTACTCTCTAATGTATCTATGTATCTGTGTGTGTCTATGTATGTATCTATCCATCTATCTATACATCTTATTTAGTTATTATTGCTTATTTTCCCAAATTGAAACCTCCTGGATTCTGGATGTCTGGTTGCCCCTCTATCCCTCTGTTTTGACTTCCTGGTTACTTAAAGAGTTTGGGTATTTATTCATTTATTCCACAGATTATTGACTGATCACGGGCTAATTGGCCACAGTCACAAAGACAGGTTAGATCACCAAAACTGGTCACATGGGTGGGATCCCTGACACCAAGCAGCTTATGGTTTATGGAGGAAGCCAGAGAAGTAACCACACAATTTAATGCCATGTAATCAGTGCCGGGGCAGAGGCCCCTCTGCCCCCACATGCATTGCCTTTTCCATTATCAGCCTCCACCGGTAGAGTAGTACGAACCTACACCGACACATCATCATCACTCTTAGTCCGTATCCAGGTTCTGGTTCACTCTCGGTGTTGTATGTTCTGTGGGTTGGGACGTGTGTACAGTGATTGGTCTCCATTGTTAAGGCATCATACAGAGTATTCTCATTTCCCTCAGATTCTTCAGTGCTATGCGTGCTCATCCTGCCTCTGCAACCCCTGGCAGCCCCTGGCTGTTTTTCTATCCCAATACTTTAGCCTTTTTCTGGAATGTCATATGACCACAATCATACAGTCAGTAGCCTTTCAGATTGTTTTCTTTTACTTAATAATAAGCATTTAAATGTCCTCCATGCCTTTTCATTCACTTTGTAAACTTGCATGAGTACAATGTCAGATTCCAGGAAGCATGGTCTCTTGTCCTTTTTGAGAGTGTAGGTACTTGAGTTAAGAGAGTGCCCAGATCAGAGCAGTGGGCCAGTACATTTGGGGTGGATGGATAGGGAGATATTGGCCCAGTCTCCTTGGTTTTACATCTAAGGGCTCTCTTGTCCTGTCTGCATTCTACTCTGTGCTGAACATGACCTCAAGAAGAGGATGAATGAAACTAATTCCTTCTGGAGATTACTGAGCAATTGAAATGGACTTCCTCAGAAGGGCCATCCTTCCAGTATCCATTATAATAGTAACAGAACTGGAGTAGTAGTAATGGAAGTAGCAAAAACATGGCAGTTACTCTATCAGCTGACTTGTGAACTGTGTTGTCCAATTGATACATTCCTTTAACACCTGGTTTCTCATTTGATCCCACAAGAATGATGGTGTAGATGGCAGGAATGACACCAAAGTTTTTATTTTTCAGATAAGGAGGCTACGTTTTGTATGTGGCCATGGGAGGTGGTAAGGGTCACACAGATGGTGTGGATAACAGAGCCAGGTTTCCAAGTCAGGTCCCTGACACCAAGCCCGTGAGGATTTCTAGTATGGAACTGATCCGTGTTAGTCATGTCCACCCATGGGGCTCAGATGCAGCAGTGGGGTCCCTGCAGACTGGGGACCAGGGGAGGCGCCAGAAGAGAAGTGTTCCTGGACCTCAGCCCTGAAGATGATCAGGCCCTGTGGAGTTAGGCAGAGTTTAGGGGAGTGATTATTACCTAGCAGGACATTTGGTAAGCTGGTTACTACAGGGGACCTTTCACGTGCCATTGTGCAGTATCAGAATACTAGGGGGTTCTGATGGGTACGAGGGGTTCAGGAGAGAGCTGTGGTCATGAGGATCTTGCTGGAGCCTCTCCAGGGACCCTCTTTAGCTGCCCCTGAACCTCGGCCAGCTCTGTCTCGGGCTCAGTGTGGTTTGAGCCAGAGACAGGGCACATTTTCCATGCCAGCGGAGGTGCGCATGAGCAGGGGAGGGATCTGCTCATTCCAGGGCCCCCGCTCCCTTCCTCACACCTGGCCGGCCTGGGAGCAGATGACTGGCCAGGTCCTGGCCCTGGTCCGTTGTCAGGAGGGGCACCGGCTCGGCCACAGTTGCACAGCCGCCTTTCATCTAGCTGTTCTCAGATGTGAAGGACACAGAACAGAAATTGTCTGAAGGACTGCTTAGTGGGGGGTAAGGGGGATCCGGAGGGGGGGATTGAAATTCAAAGCCGAGGCCCCCATCCACCCTGCTCTGTGGCAGCTCATCAGTTTTCCTGCTTCTCCTGTGTGGGAGCCCGTGTGCTCTGCTACGGCCTGGCTGCAGCCTGGGCAGCATCTGTTAACAATGAATAAGGACGGGGTGGTGGAGGCGGGGCTGGGGTGAGGGCCAGAGGAAGGTCTATTTAAACAGAATGTGTTTGCTCACACACATAAAACCACAGGCCTCCTGGAGGCAAGCACCCCATCAAGCCCCCTCATTCTTGAATCTGTAATCAGGAGCATGTGATTGAAGGACTGAAGGCTTCACATCTACCCAGTGTGCTCAGCCTCTGCAGTTCTCACACATGAGGGGCTTGGGCAAGCGAAGTTCTCAGGGCCTGTCCAGGGCTGGTGTCCTGTGTGCAGTAGGGAGAGGCTGGCTACTCTAGATCTGAGAGCCCTCTAGTTCTCATGCCAGGCAGAGAATATGCAGGACTCCCAGGGCCTCTGGGCTATGAGGGAAGGAGGCTGGGTCTCCCCAGGCCTCCAGAGGATGAAGCTGGCACTTTGGAGAAGGGCCCCCTACAACCTGCAAGGCTGCGTCTCATTCTTCACCTTAGCATTTGAGGACTCCGGGATCTGATGTCTGCTTTCCCATGATTCCCAGGGATGTGTGTTAGGGTTACCTCAAAGTCCTGACCTCCAAGGCAACAAGATGTAAGACAAGTGTCAAGGAGGCCAGAGCTCATAGTCATTAGCTCATATTTCTGCAAGGCGTGACAAGTGAAGGCAGTCTTGTCACTGAAGGTAAAAAGTTTCCATTTTTTTTCTTGAGCAAGGAATCCTCTTTAGGAAATTACGGGGAGTAGGCAAGGAGTTGGAGACTCTTCCCAAATCCCTTAAGAGCACGAAATGGGAAAACAGAACAGAGCATCACCCCCCTCCCTTCTTCTTCCGTGAGCCTGAGGAGGTGATGTCCTCATGTGGGCTGGTGCAGCTCCTACACCTTCCCCGGCCCTGGCAGGGCGTGGGGCTGCCTCTGAAACCCTCCACTGGCTCCCAGCATGGAGGAGAGCCAAGAAATCACCTCACGCTGGACACCCCTCACTGGGAGGCGCCAGTGACTACTTTCTGAGAGATTCTAGCCAGAGGTTCTGTTTCTCAGGCACTTCAGGGGTGGGTAGGAGGGACGTAGGAGGAAAGAGAAGAGCAGGACCAGATAAGGCTTAATGGTCTGGTAGTCTTCCATGCCTACTTCAGAATAAAGGATAAATACGCCAGAAGGGAGGTCACTCAGGCAGGGGTTGAAACGGGGCATAGGATTGGTGTCTCTGATGTACAGGAGGCCCGGAGCATTGTGAAGGGGTATGTCTATGTCCCATTGTTTCCCCCCAGGGACCACTCTAGGTACAGCTAAACAGTCATCTTCGGTGATCAAACTAGATGTCTTGTCCCCCTGTTATAAGCTCTGTAAGCGTGGCCATCACCGACCCATTATGTGACCCTGGAAATTAGCCTGTTAGCTCCCAAGTTCCCTGCGTATCTGTAAACAGGGAATTCCATTGCCCGGACCCTTCAGCAGCCAAGGGGATTAATGAAAGCCTTGTTCACAAATGTCTCAGACTCCATAAAGGTTTAGATCGATAATTAACAAGAAAGAGAAGGCATAAACATTTCAAATATATATCAACTCCCCAATCTGTAACAGCCAATAAGTCTAAAAACTGAGTGGCCACAATTTCCCTCAGTGACAGGCAGCCCATGCAGTTTCAAAAGTAATTCTTCAATCAGCATAAATTACCACTTGGTAAACCTTCCATGTATGCCATGGCTATGGATTTATTAAGTGAAAATGAAACTTTTAAATAAATATCTGAGACAAAAAAATAAAGTATTTCCCATCTAATCAGGCCACAGAGGCAAGAGTGTTTCAAGTGCGCTGTAGCCTGGACTAGAGTCTGAAGCTGATCACAGTTTCTTCGAAGTCATTTTGCTGAGTCAGTCCCTGCTGGCCAGCCTCGCACACCAGCTCTCCAAAACCCTGGGTCCTCCTAACAACAGCCAAGAGTTACTAGGGCACAAAAGTAATCAGGATTTCCCCCAACCTCACAGGGCATCTGACAGACTCCAAGGACCTTGTTACCCTAAGATCTTGAGTTAGAATTCCCTCTCAGACTGAACCAGCGGTCTTCAGTCCTTTACCTTCTCAACCAAAGGCTCCTGCCACGTTGCCTTCCCTGTGAGGGCAGAACACGTCAGTGCTTCAGCTTTTAACTAGGTTTATTGGTACTAAAGAATCTTTACGAGATATCTAGGGAACACAAAATAGAAAATGAAAGGAACACATCAGCAATCTCCCCACGCCCTCAGATGTCCCATGACATTTCTGTAGTGTAGACAGCAGTACTCAAGGTCACTCTACTGGACTCTCCAGCAGTCATCCCAGCCCTTTCTTATTGGGGGCTTCCCAGCGCTGATGCTGGGCCCCTGATTACAATAAATCAATCAAGGTCATTCTTATTCCTCTTGCCAAAGAAAGATATTAGAACTCAGGCCTAAGCTAATCTCCAGTGGCCTTCCCTGTTGGCAAGAATTTGTTTATAAGTGGGCAGGAAACATACTTTCAAACAATGAGATATAAGAGGATATTCTTTGGAGGCTTTTGGTAAAGTTTTCCTTGATCATAAGAACAAACAACCTCAGGAAGATACGGTTTCTCATTCCTGTTGGTGAGAAGGAGGAGGTATTGCTATTGTTATTACTGTTACGGCAAAGGATAAAGACTTAGGATAAAACATAACCTATGGAAGAGAGAACAGTGATGGGAACAAAAAGGTCCTTGATGACCTCATAGAGGGACTAAGTTAATTTTTTTTTCCCTTTGGAAGTTCGAGAACTATGAGAGTTGGGGTATCTCGTAGATTGTCGACTCTTCCAGTCTGTTTCTGGAGAGAGCTGTCAGGGTTGGAAACAATAATTAAACTATATTGCTGTATACAATTGCTGGAGTTAATATGCTTGTATTTTGTTAAGTATTTTTCATTAATATTATTGAGAAATATCAATTTATAATTGTATGAGATCTGTTTGATCCCTTATATTCCTTTAAAATTTGTGTAAAATTAATGTTATTTCTTCCTTACATTTTTGATAGAATTTACCAGGAAAATCACAGGGTGTTGTATTTTATTAGAGGAAGAATTTTGATTAAACCAATTTCTTTATAAGGTTGCTAGTCACATTTCACTTTATCTTGTGCCATTTTAGTAAATTATATTTTAAAGAAATGCATCAGTTTTACCAAAGGTTTTAATTTGTTGGCATACATAAAGTTTTTCATAATATCATTTTATTATACATTTAATATCTCTAGAGTCAACAGATATATTTCATTCATAGTATTGTTAATTTGTACTCCTTTCATCTTTTCTACTTGATAAGTTTAAGTGTTTTCTAATTTTGTTGAAATTTTTTCTTCAAAGAATCAAACTTAGGCTCTCTTAGTTTAACTTTTTTTTGTTTTAAATTTAATTGATTTTTTTTTGTCTTTATTGCTTCCTTCTTTCTACCTACTCTGGATTTTCTTTCTTTTATGTTTCCAGCTTCTTAAAGTGTTTTTCTTATCATTGAGTTTAAAATGTTTGTTATTTCTATTGTCATATCTTTTTGACCAACAGATTATATAAACATGTGTTGTTTACTTTCCAAATAGTTGTGCCTTTACAAAGGTTTTATTCATAATGAATAATTAAATTCTATTATAGCCAGAGAACATACTTGTTATATTTCTATCCTTTTGAATATATAAGGTCTTCTGACTGTCCAGTAGTTGATCTACCTTGATGAATAATACCTCATATACATTTGAACAGGATATATAGTCTGCTGTTGTTGGCAATAATGCTCTACAAATAATAATTATATCAATGATTTGAGCAATATATTATTTATGTCTAGTTATTGTATTATTTTCTGACAGAGATTGTTTTAAAAAATGTTTGTCAAATTGTCTCTCTTTAATTATGCCAGTTTTTGTTTTACATATTTTGAAGCTCTTTGATTAGCAGTTATCATGAATTCCTGAAGAATTGACTGTATTATCAGGTTATATTTCTTCTTTTCTCTGGTAGTACTTTCTGTTTTGAGATCTATTTTGGTAGTAGTACATATATCTTTGGTTTCTTATGCACAGTTTTAAAAATAAAGACTTTTCTATTCCTTTACTTTCAAACTATCATGATATTTGATGCATCTTACATTTTACTTTCATGTTTAAATTTGTTTAAAAATTTTTTTTAAATCTATTTTGACTGTTTTCTACCCTTAGAGTGTTTCATTCACTAACATTTAATACAATGTTGATATGTTTGGTGTAATTCTACCATTATATTATTTATTTCTACTTATCCTCATTTTTTAACAAATCTAGTTAATTGTTTCTGATTCTTTTTTTAAAGTAGGAACTCGTTTATTTAGGATTTTTTTCCAGATTTTTTTCATATTTATTTATTTTTACTGAATTGATTAGGGTGACATTAGTTGATATAGTTATACAAGTTTCAGGTGCCTGATTCTACAACACATCTCTGTATGCTGTATTGTGAGTTCACCCTCCTCCCAAGTCAAGTCTTTCTCCCTCACCATTTATGCCTCCATATTCTCCTCTTCCTCCTCCTACCAGCAATGACTACACTGTTGTCTGTTTCCAGGACTTTTCTTTTGTCCTTTTTTGGTCCATTCCTCCACTTTCTCATCCAGTACCACCCCCCATGGCTGTCAGCTTGCTCACTATGTATGAGTCTGTCTCTATTTTGCTTGTTAGTTTATTTTGTTCATTAAATTTCACATATGAATGAAATCTCATGGTACTTGTTTTTCTCTGACTAGCTTATTTTACTTAGCGTAATGATCTCCAGGTTTACCCATTCTGTAATAAAAGGTATGATTTCCTCCTTTTTATGGCCATGTAGTATTTCATTGTGCAAATGTACCACATCTTTTTTATCCACTAACCTACTGATGGGCAGTTGGGCTGCTTCCAGATCTTGGATATTGTAAATAATGCTGCAGTGACCACAGGAGTGCATATATTCTTTGGAATTTTTATTTCAAGCTTTTAAAGATATACTCCAAAAAGTGGGATTGCTGGGTCAAAAGGCATTTCCATTTTTAACTTTTTGAGATAACACCATACTGCTTTTCACAGTGGTTGCACAAATCTGCATTCCACCAACAATACATGAGGATATCTTTTTTCCTCAACCTTGTCAAAACTTGTTTGTTGATTTATTGATGAGCACCATTCTGACAGGTGTAAGGTGATATCTCATTGTGGTTTTAATTTGCACCTCTCCAATGGTTAGTGATGTTGAGCACCTTTTCATATGTCTATTGGCCATCTGTATGTCCTCTTTTAGAAAAGTGTCTATTGAGGCATTTTGTCCATATTTTTATTGTTTTTTTGATGTTGAGTTTTATAATTTCTTTATAAATTTTGTATATTAATTTCTATCATGTGTATCATTGAATATGTTCTCCCATTCAATTGGTTGTCTTTTCATTTTATTGATAGTTTCCTCTGCTGTACAAAAACTTTTTAGTTTGATGTAGTCCCATTTGTGCTTTTTAGACATGAGTAGCATTTTTCTTACCCAGGTTAGGGAAATTTTTGGTCATTTCTTCAAATACAGTAGGTTCTTGATCCCTTGCTCTCCCTCTTCTCCTTCTGGTACCCCTGTGATATGGATGTTGTTGTGCTTCGTTCTGTCCCAAAGGTCATTCTCTTTAATTCTTTTGTCTTTTTGCTGCTTTGATTGGGCTTTTTCTACCTTGTCTTCCAAATCATTGAATCAGTCCTCTGCTTCATCCAACCTACTACAGTATTTAGTCCTTCCAGAGTACTCTTGATGATATTGCATTCTTCATTTCTCACTGGTTCCTTTTTATGGTTTCTGCGTCCTTTATTTATGCTTGCTATCTCTTTGTTGAAGTTCTCACTTTGTTCCTTGTGCATCTGTACCTTGAGCATTTAAATTCTATGTCTGATAAATTGCTTATCTCCATTTCAGTTAGCTCTCTTTCTTGAGATTTCTCCTATTCTGTTTGGGGCGTGTTTCTTTTTCTCCCCATTTTGGCTGCCTCTTTGTTTGTTTCTATGTATTAGCTAGATCTGCTGTGTTTCCCAGTCTTTGTAGCCCAGTAGCCCAGTCTCCTAGATCACCTAAATTGGGTGCTCCAGGAATGTCCCTTGTGTGGGTTATGTGGGTCCTTCTGTTGGAACTGAGTCTTGACTGCTATTGGCCTACTGTGCATGGTATTGACTCTCAGGTTGGCTGACCACGAGACTCTTCCTTGACCACAACGTGCAAGCTGCTATGCAGGTGCTGACCATAGGAAGTGTAATTTGTCTTAGCTGGCATTGGTGCCTGATGAGATGTCCCTTTGGATATGCTGCTTGTGAAGTTAATTGAATCCTGCTGTGATGTTATCTAAAGCTAACCACTGGTTGTGTTGGTTCTGGACCTTTTGGGAGGAAACCTGGTACAGGCAAATCTAAGACACTGTCAGTGACTGGCCCTGAGCCACCTGTTTGGAGCTACACATGACCCACAGCTTGTGGCAGCTTCTGCTGGGCTTAGGTATACATGGGAAGGACCAAGCTGCACACCAAGGCCAGATTTTACCAGGGCCAAGTCAGCAAAAGTCCCAAGGCACCCTGAGATTTGTCTCTGGCTGCCTCTGCCTGCAGGCTGCCTGTTAGGCTCTGTCATTGAAAGACCCTCTGGTGGAGTCAGGAGGATGGGGCTGTTGGGTCTCCCCTTAAGGGAAGGTGCCAATCAGGCTTCAGGGAAGGTGGTGGGTGTGGCCCCCACCCCAGAGTCACAGGTCTCAGACTGTCCAAGATATTGTCCTGACCTCAATAGGGTGAAGCCACTAGGAGTCAGGAGGGTTGGACCTTGGAGCTGGGAGTGTGGGTCTGCTGAATCTCCCATGAGGGTGAAGTACCAATCAGAATCTCAGGAAAGTGTGGGGGGATGGTTTCTACCTCAAAGCCAAACAACCAAGACACTGTTATTCCCAGAATCTGTCCAGACCCCTAGTCCATGGTCAAGGCAGCTGACTCCTCAGCACGGCCTAATATCTTCAGGGTGGGGCAAATTTCTCTCCCCTAGGCCAGTGGTTCTTAACCTTTTTTGAGGTACTGAACCCACCAGTTTCATATGCGCATTCACCGAACCCTTCTTTAGTGATAAATAAAATATGATTTTTTCCCCAAATTGAAGACATAGGTATATGTTTTTATACTGGTAAACAAAATGAGCCGTGCATGAACATCATCTTGCTCAAAGAACAAAACCAACAAAGTGCATGAACTCACAACAAATTACGGTATTGCTTTATTCTGGCCTCCATGGCAGAGGCTTCTCCGAACCCCTGAGACCGACTCATCGAACCCCTAGGGTTCGATAGAACCCAAGTTAAGAACCACTAGCCTAGGCTCTTGCCACATGGGAGGTAGTGCTCCACCCAAGAATGATGGCAAAGGCCATGTGGGAGAATGACAAAGCAAAGAGATTTTGGCAGTTGTCCCTGTGTCTCCATGCAGAGCACCAAATGCAGACTCTCCTCATGTGACTCTAGTCTGCTCAGCCCTCCCTCCTCCAGAGTCCAAGGTAAGTGGCTACAAACAAGATTTTTGTATTGGCCCTTTAAGAGGGTGCCTGAGTTTCTGCAGACTCCAGTCTTTTTCTGGCAGACAGAAACCTTGCTGCTTTTTCAGCTGAATGATATGTGGGTGCCTCTTTCTGGCTCTGGTTATCCAGGCTGGGGAGCTTGGCTAGGGGCTTAGTCCCCTCACTTTTTAGGAGGAATCCCCACAGCTGAGATAGCACTCTGGAATATAAGGAGCTCCTAGGAGCAAGGCCAGCCCTTTTGGCATCTCCACTCTTACTACCAGTATCGATGTGGCTTCTTCTGTGAATCCTTGGTTATAAGATTCATCTTTATTTAGTTTTGAATTGGTTTTTCAGAATGATTGTTCTTAAGTTTAGTTGTAACTCCAGTTTGGCCCTGGAAGGAGGTGAGTGTAATCACTACCTACTCTCCCACCATCTTGGATCTTCTCCTTTCTGATTCTTTTGTATTATTTGAATATGAGAAAAAATTTTTCATTTTTAACTTATCAATTGAGTTTCTAGTTATATTTGTTAGTGTTCTATTAGTGGCCCTGGGATTTTAAAATATACACCATTAACTTCACAATCTAATTAGACCAGTGGTTCTTAACCTGGGTTCTATCGAACTCTAGGGGTTCGATGAGTCGGTCTCAGGGATTCGGAGAAGCCTCTGCCATGGAGGCCAGAATAAAGCAATACCGTAATTTGTTGTGAGTTCATGCACTTTGTTGGTTTTGTTCTTTGAGCAAGGTGATATTCATGCATGGCTCATTTTGTGCACCAGTAAAATAACATATACTTATGTCTTGAATTTGGAAAAAAAAAATCATATTTTATTTATCACTAAAGAAGGGTTCGGTGAATGCGCATATGAAACTGGTGGGTTTGGTACCTCAAAAAAGGTTAAGAACCACTGAATTAGACTAATTTTGATATATTTTCATGTGTGTTGCACCTGAATACATTATACATGCCACATGACTGTGATATAATTTTGCTTTAACCAGTCCTGTGTATCTTAATATAATTAAGAGGAAAACATTGTCTTTTTACATATACCAAGATATTTAGATCTGAGTTTCTATATAATTTTATTTTCTTTTTGTCAGACATATTCCTCTGAATTCTCTTGGTTTTATTTTTTTCCTGAATATGTTTTTGTTTTCTGTTTGTGACAGAAAGAGGGACAGATAGGAACAGACAGACCAGAAGGGAGATGAGAAGCATCAATTCTTTGTTGCAGCACTTTTGTTGTTCATTGATTGCTTTCTCATATATGTCTTGCCGGGAGCGGGGGGGGGGGGGGGCTACAGCAGACTGAGGGACCTCTTGCTTGGGCTTAAGCTGGTGAGCCTTTTTCAAACCAGATGAGCCTGCGCTCAAGCCGGTGACCTCGGGGTTTCGAACCTGGGTCCACCATGTTCTAGTCTGACAATCTATCCACTGTGCCACCTCGTGATCAGGCATGAATATGTTTTTAATTAACTTTCATTCTGGAAGGATATTTTACCTGGGTATGACATTATGGATTGACACTTTTCCCTCCAGAAATTTAAAATGCTGTTCTTTTGTCTTCTAGCCCCTTGTTGATTTGAATGAAGTCTCTTTCTTCCTCTACATCAAATGTGACATTGTTTTGTCTTTCTGTTCTTTTGTAATGTTCTCTTTCTCATTGGTTTTAAGATGTTTTACTGTGATTTGCTTGGCCATGTTTTTTTTTTCTTCATATATACTGTGCTTGAATTTTATTGGGCTTTACAACTCTACAAATTTATATTCATCAAATTTGTAAAAAAAATGTTTATTACTTTCTCAAATATTTTTTCTACCTCATATTCTCCTTCCTCATTTTCTGAGACTCCAATTATCCACATATGAGGCCTTTTGACATTATTTTACATATCCGAGAAACTCTGTGGTTTTTTTTCTCACCACATCTTTATTTTATTATTTCTTCATATTGCAAAATTCCATTCTGTTAATTTATTTCCAATTTTATTGATCCTTTCCTTTTTCTTCTTCATTCTACTTGTATTACTTAGGGTTCTCCAGAGAAGCACAACCAATAGGATGAGTATGCTGTGTGTATGTGTGTATGTGTGTAATTTAATGATAGCAGTCTTTTGTATTCCATATTTGAGTGTGAGTTTATTTCTTTTTTAATTCTTGCTGAAGTAGGAGTTCAAAAATTCTCACAGTGAGAGATTATAGATGTTAAAACTCCTTTATTATACATATAGATGTACGTCTTTACTTTGTTCTAATTCCAAAACACACTTTGAGCTATATATAAAATCCTAG